>JAOPSE010000010.1:47375724-48860724 GCA_029449295.1 Zea luxurians
GGACCCTCTGGGTCCGAGGAAGATGACGACCCCAGCATCTGCTGGGATTTCTCTGGATCTGGCAACCCCTGTGTCATGCGGGACTTCATGACCGCATGCTACCTACTGCCTCTCCGACTGTTCCGACGGCAGCCGCAGCCTTGACGACAAGGACTGCGGCCCGAGCCGTGAATGTTTCCACGTCGAGCTAGGGGATCCCTCCGGAGGCAGCTGTCTCGGCATGCCGGAGGATGGTGATCCCCCTAGGCCAGCGCCTCGCGCCGACATCCCGCGGGAGCTAGCTGTGGTCCCCGTTCCGGCGGGGGGTCACGACCCATAGCTCGAGCAAGTCCGCGGGCGCAGGCCGGGCTCGATGAGGGAGCAGGAGCGCTCGAGGCAATCCGCCGGAACGTCGGGCAGGTATGGGCGAGCCAGCCCCCGGCCGGAGAAATACGTCACCTGCCCCAAGGTCTCCAACACCGCATCGCCAACGATGCCAGGGACAGACCGCCACCCGCATCCGGCGGAACCGGTCAGGACCTGGCAGCCGCAGCGATGCTCCTCCGCGCGATGCCGGAGTCATCAACCACCGAGGGTCGGCGAATCCAGGGAGAACTCAAGCATCTCCTGGAAGGCGCTGCGGCCCGGCGGGCCGAGAGCTCTGCCTCCCAAAGGCAGGGGTACCCCTCGGAACCTCGTGCCGCGACTTCCCGACTCATGCGGGAAGCCTCGGTCTACACCGGGCGCACGCGCAATACCGCGCCTGCGGCCCCGGGCCACCTCGGTGACGAGCACCCTCATCGCGACCGTCGGGCCCGCCTCGACGAAAGGGTGCGCCGAGGTTATCACCCCAGGCGTGGGGGACGCTACGACAGCGGGGAGGATCGGAGTCCCTCGCCCGAACCACCCGGTCCGCAGGTCTTCAGCCGGGCCATTCGGCGGGCGCCGTTTCCGCCCCGATTCCGACCCCCGACTACTATCACAAAGTACTCGGGGGAAACGAGACCGGAATTGTGGCTTGCGGACTACCGCCTGGCCTGTCAACTGGGTGGGACGGACGACGACACCTCATCATCCGCAACCTCCCCCTGTTCCTCTCCGACACCGCTCGCGCTTGGTTGGAGCACCTGCCTCCGGGGCAGATTTCCAACTGGGAGGGTCTGGTCCAGGCTTTCGCCGGCAACTTCCAGGGCACGTACGTGCGCCCCGGGAATTCCTGGGACCTCCGAAGCTGCCGGCAACAGCCGAAAGAGTCCCTTCGGGACTACATCCGGCGATTCTCGAAGCAGCGCACCGAGCTGCCCAACATCACCGACTCCGATGTCATCGGCGCGTTCCTTGCCGGCACCACCTGCCGTGACCTGGTGAGCAAGTTGGGTCGCAAGACCCCCACCAGGGCGAGCGAGCTGATGGACATCGCCACCAAGTTCGCCTCTGGTCAGGAGGCGGTCGAGGCCATCTTCCGAAAGGACAAGCAGCCCCAGGGCCGCCCGTCGGAAGATGCTCCCGAGGCGTCTACTCCGCTCGGCGCCAAGAAGAAAGGCAGGAGGAAGTCGCAAGTGAAACGTGACGCCGCCAGCACGGACCTTGTCGCCGCCGCCGAGTACAAGAACCCTCGGAAGCCCCCCGGAGGCGCCAACCTCTTTGACAAGGCACTCAAGGAGACGTGCCCCTACCATCAGGGGCTCGTCAAGCACACCCTCGAGGAGTGCGTCATGCTTCGGCGCCACTTCCACCGGGCCGGGCCACCCGCAGAGGGTGACAGGGCCCGCGACGACGGCAAAAAAGGAAGATCACCAAGCAGGAGAGTTCCCTGAGGTCCGCGACTGCTTCATGATCTACGGAGGGCATGCGGCGAATGCCTCGGCTCGGCATCGTAAGCAGGAGCGTCGGGAGGTCTGCTCGGTGAAGGTGGCGGCGCCAGTCTACCTAGACTGGTCCGACAAGCCCATCACCTTCGACCAGGATGACCACCCCGACCACGTGCCGAGCCCAGGGAAGTACCCGCTCGTCGTTGATCCCGTCATCGGCGACGTCAGGCTCACCAAGGTCCTGATGGATGGGGGCAGCTGCCTCAACATCATCTACGCTGAGACCCTCAGGCTCCTGCGCGTCGATCTGTCATCCGTTCGAGCAGGCGCTGCACCCTTCCACGGGATCATTCCCGGGAAGCGCGTCCAGCCCCTCGGACAGCTCGACCTTCCTGTCTGCTTCGGAACACCCTCCAACTTCCGAAGGGAGACTTTGACGTTCGAGGTGGTCGGGTTCCGAGGGACCTACCACGCAGTGTTGGGAAGGCCATGCTACGCGAAGTTCATGGCCATCCCCAACTACACCTACCTGAAGCTCAAGATGCCGGGCCCCAACGGGGTCATCACCGTCGGCCCCACGTACAAACACGCATTCGAATGCGATGTGGAGTGCGTGGAGTACGCCGAGGCCCTCGCCGAGTCCGAGGCCCTCATTGCCGACCTGGAAAGCCTCTCCCGAGAGGTGCCGGACGTGAAGCGACATGCCGGCAACTTCGAGCCAGCGGAGACGGTTAAGGCCGTCCCTCTCGACCCCAGTGGCGACACCTCCAAGCAGATTCGGATCGGTTCCGGGCTCGACCCCAAATAGGAAGCAGTGCTCGTCGACTTCCTCCGCGCAAACGCCGACGTCTTTGCGTGGAGTCCCTCGGACATGCCCGGCATACCGAGGGATGTCGCCGAGCACTCGCTGGATATTCGGGCCGGAGCCCGACCGGTCAGACAGCCTCTGCGCCGATTCGACGAGGAAAGGCGCAGGGTGATAGGCGAGGAGATCCACAAGCTGATGGCAGCAGGGTTCATCAAAGAGGTATTCCACCCCGAATGGCTTGCCAACCCTGTACTTGTGAGGAAGAAAGGGGGGAAATGGCGGATGTGTGTAGACTACACTGGTCTCAACAGAGCATGTCCGAAAGTCCCCTACCCTCTACCTCGCATCGATCAAATCGTGGACTCCACTGCAGGGTGCGAAACCCTGTCTTTCCTCGACGCCTACTCAGGGTATCATCAAATCAAGATGAAAGAGTCCGACCAGCTCGCGACTTCTTTCATCACGCCCTTCGGCATGTACTGTTATGTCACAATGCCTTTCGGTCTGAGGAACGCGGGTGCAACGTACCAGCGGTGCATGAACCATGTGTTCGGCGAACACATCGGCCGCACGGTCGAGGCCTACGTCGATGACATCGTAGTCAAGACGAAAAGCCTCCGACCTTCTCTCCGACCTTGAACTGACATTCCGGTGTCTCAAGGCGAAGGGCGCCAAGCTCAATCCCGAGAAGTGCGTCTTTGGGGTGCCCCGAGGCATGCTCTTGGGATTCATCGTCTCCGAGCGGGGCATCGAAGCCAACCCGGAGAAGATCGCAGCCATCACAAACATGGGGCCCATCAAGGACTTAAAAGGCGTACAGAGGGTCATGGGATGCCTCGCGGCCTTGAGCCGTTTCATCTCGCGCCTCGGCGAAAGAGGCCTGCCCCTGTACCGTCTCTTAAGGAAGGCCGAGTGCTTCACTTGGACTCCCGAGGCCGAGGAAGCCCTCGGGAACCTGAAGGCGCTCCTCACCCAGGCGCCCGTCTTGGTACCCCCAGCTGATGGAGAAGCCCTCTTGGTCTACGTCGCCGCTACCACTCAGGTGGTCAGCGCCGCGATTGTGGTCGAAAGGAAGGAAGAGGGGCGTGCTTTGCCCATTCAGAGGCCAGTTTACTTCGTCAGCGAGGTGCTGTCCGAGACCAAGATCCGCTACCCACAAGTCCAGAAGCTGCTGTATGCAGTGATCCTGACGAGGCGAAAGCTGCGACATTACTTCGAGTCTCATCCGGTGACTGTGGTGTCATCCTTCCCCCTGGGGGAGATCATCCAGTGCCGGGAAGCCTCGGGACGGATCGCGAAGTGGGCGGTGGAAATCATGGGCGAGGCAATCTCGTTCGCCCCTCGAAAGGCCATCAAGTCCCAGGTACTGGCGGACTTCGTAGCCGAATGGGTCGACACCCAGTTGCCGGCGGCTCTGATCCAACCGGAACTCTGGACCATGTTTTTCGACGGGTCGCTGATGAAGACGGGAGCCAGCACGGGCCTGCTCTTCGTCTCGCCCCTCGGGAAACACCTGCGCTACGTGCTCCGCCTCCATTTCCCGGCGTCCAACAATGTGGCTGAGTACGAGGCTCTGATCAACGGATTGCGAATCGCCATCGAGCTAGGGGTCCGACGCCTCGATGCACGCGGCGACTCGCAGCTCGTCATCGACCAAGTCATGAAGAACTCCCACTGCCGCGACCCGAAGATGGAGGCCTACTGTGATGAGGTTCGACGCCTGGAAGACAAGTTCTACGGGCTCGAGCTTAACCACATCGCCCGGCGCTACAACGAGACTGCGGACGAGCTGGCGAAGATAGCCTCAGGGCGAACGACGGTTCCCCCGGACGTCTTCTCCCGGGATCTGCACCAACCCTCCGTCAAGATAGGCGGCACGCCCGAGCCCGAGGTGCCCTCGGCCCCGTCCGAGGTGACCTCGGCCTAGCCCGAGCCATCCTCGGTTCAACCCGAGGAACCCTCGGCCCCCGAGGGCGAAGCACTGCGCATCGAGGAGGAGCAGAGCGGGGTCATGCCAGATCAAGATTGGCAGACCCTGTACCTGCAATATCTCCGCCAAGGAGAGCTGCCCCTCGGCCGAGCCGAGGCTCGGCGGGTAGCACGACGCGCCAAGTCGTTCGTCTTGCTGGGCGATGAGAAGGAGCTCTACCACCGTAGCCCCTCGGGCATCCTCCAGCGATGCATCTCCATCGCCGAGGGTCAGGAACTCCTGCAGGAAATACACTCGGGGGCTTGCGGCCATCATGCAGCACCTCGAACCCTCGTCGGGAACGCTTTCCGCCAAGGCTTTTACTGGCCGACGGCGGTGGCTGACACCACTAGAATTGTCCGCGCCTGCGAAGGGTGCCAATTCTATGCGAAGCAGACCCACCTGCCCGCTCAGGCTCTGCAGACGATACCCATCACCTGGCCCTTCGCTGTGTGGGGTCTAGACCTCGTCGGCCCTCTGCAGAAGGCGCCCGGGGGCTACACGCACCTGCTGGTCGCCGTCGACAAATTCTCCAAGTGGATCAAGGTCCGACCCCTGAACAGCATCAGATCCGAGCAGGCGGTGGCGTTCTTCACCAACATCATCCATCGCTTCGGGGTCCCGAACTCCATCATCACCGACAACGGCACCCAGTTCACCGGCAAAAAATTCTTGGATTTTTGCGAGGATCACAACATCCGGGTAGACTGGGCCACCGTAGCTCATCCCATGTCGAATGGGCAAGTGGAACGTGCCAACGGCATGATTCTACAAGGGCTCAAGCCCCGGATTTACAATGATCTCAACAAGTTCGGCAAGCGATGGATGAAGGAAATCCCCTCGGTGGTCTGGAGCCTGAGGACGACGCCAAGCCGAGCCACAGGTTTCACGCCGTTCTTCCTGGTCTACGGGGCCGAGGCCGTCCTGCCCACTGACCTGGAATACGGCTCCCCGAGGACGAGGGCCTACAACGAAGAAAGCAACCAAGCTAGCCGAGAAGACTCGCTGGACCAGCTGGATGAGGCTCGGGACAGGGCCTTACTACACTCGGCGCGGTATCAGCAGTCCCTGCGATGCTACCACGCCCGAGGGGTCCGACCCCGAGACCTCCAGGTGGGCGATCTGGTGCTTCGGCTGCGGCAAGACACCCGAGGGAGGCACAAGCTCACCCCCCCTGGGAGGGGCCGTTCGTCATCACCAAAGTTCTGAAGCCCGGAACATACAAGCTAGCCAACAGTCAAGGCGAGGTCTACGGCAACGCTTGGAACATCCAACAGCTACGTCGCTTCTACCCTTGAGACGTTTCCAAATTGTTCATATACCTCGCACCTACGCAAAGTTTAGTCAACAAGGAAGGGTCGGCCTCGCCTCGGCAAAGCCCGACCCTCCCTCGGGGCTAAAAGGGGGGAAACCCCCTCTGCGTCAAAATTTTCCTCGAACAGAAAATCTCTTTTACCAGAATATCTTTCGTGCTTTTTGACTACTTCGAAAAGTGGGTCATGAAAACGACAGGGTACACGTAAGAAGTCAAGGCTGACCGAGCCGAGGGACTCCTACGCCTCCGGGATACGGATACCTCACTCATCACCTTCTGCGATAAGTAACTCGCGTTCGGATAAGGTGACTCCGCGGATCGAACAAGTCTCTACGTTCGGAAGCTCTTCTGTCGAAGCGATTCTTCGAGTTTTCTCGACTAAGTCGGTGATAGGGCCTCATGGACGAGTAAAAGTGCGCGTAAGCGGCAAGGCCGACCGAGCCGAGGGACTCCCACGCCTCCGGGATACGGATACCTCACTCCTCACCTTCCGCGAGAAGCAACTTTCGCTCGCACAAACATCCCTGTTACCGACAAAAAGTCCAGATGCTTGGAACAAGAGGAAAAGGGACGCAGCTTTACGACACAGCAAGGGTGTGTGTTCTGGCCTCGACGGCCGCACAAAGCACACGCTACAAGACAAGCTGATCCTGCAGGCTCAGGTCTTGGCGCTGGAAGGGGGCAGCGACACCCTCGGCATCGACAGCGCCTTCGGCAAGGCCCGAACTAGCCTCGGACGGCGACGCGGTCCGAGGGCCTCCGCTCCAAAGGACGGCGTCATCACCACGCCCGCGATCGTTGTCAGGGACTTCTCCGGGAATCCGGCCCGAGCAGGCGGCTCGGCCAGCCACCTCCGGGGTGAGAGCACCTAGAGGGGGGGGGGTGAATAGGTGATCCTATAAAACTTCAAACTTAAGCCACAAAAACTTGTTATGTGTTAGCACGATTATTGCCAAGTGGCTAAGGTGAAGTCTCAACAAAACACAATACCACAAGAGATCAAGACAGAGGTGACACGGTGGTTTATCCCGTGGTTTGGCCAAGCCAATGCTTGCCTACTTCCACGTTGTGGCGTCCCAACGGACGAGGGTTGCAATCAACCCCTCTCAAGCGGTCCAAAGACCCACTTGAATACCACGGTGTTTTGCTTTTCCTTTCACTATCCCGTTTGCAAGGAATCTCCACAAATTGGAGTCTCTTGCCCTTACAAGTATATGATCACAAAGAAAGCTCAGAGTAAGGGAGGGAAGCAACACACACGAATCCACAACAAAAGCGCACACACACGGCCAAGAATCGAGCTCACAAGACTATCTCAGAGTTCTCACTTAGAACAGAGCTCGAATCACTTAGAAACACAAAACGAATGCGCAGAGACTTAGTGTGGATGATCAAGAATGCTCAAGAGTTGCTTGTATCACTCCTCCATGCGCCTAGGGGCTCCTTTTATAGCCCCAAGGCAGCTAGGAGCCGTTGAGAGCAAATCCGGAAGGCCATCCTTGCCTTCTGTCGTCGGGGGCACCGGACAGTCCGGTGCACACCGGACACTGTCCGGTGCCCGATTTGTTTCCTTAAACGGCGAAGACGACCGTTGCAGACCGTTGGCAGATCTGGCGCCGTTGGCGCACCGGACATGTCCGGTGCACACCGGACAGTCCGGTGCCGTCTTCCGACCGTTGGCCCGGCCACGTGTCCTGCGCGGATTGCGCGGCCGACCGTTGGCCCTGGCCGACCGTTGGCTCACCGGACAGTCCGGTGCACACCGGACAGTCCGGTGAATTTTAGCCGTACGCCGTCGGCGAATTCCCGAGAGCGGCCAGTTCGCGCCGAGTTGGCCTGGCGCACCGGACACTGTCCGGTGCACACCGGACAGTCCGGTGCTCCAGACCGAGCTGAGCCTTGGCTGCACACAGCCAAGTCTTTCTCTCCCCTTTTCTCTTTTTCTTCTTTCTGTTTCTAACACTTAGACAAATATGTTAGTCCACAAAACCAATGTACTACGGATTAGAAACATACCTTTACTCCATGATTTGTACTTTGTTCCATTTTACAATTAGGCACCTGTGTTGGTCACTAAATCACCAAAATACTTAGAAATGGCCCAAGGGCACATTTCCCTTTCAATCTCCCCCTTTTTGGTGATTTATGCCAACACAACATAAAGCAAGTTTAACAAGTACAAAAACACTTCAAATGATAACTCAAATTATTTTGAATCGATTTTGGCATATATGGATCATCCTTTGCCACCACTTTTGTTTTTTGCAAATCAACTCAAATCTCTATCTCTAAGTCAAACACACATGTTGAAGCATAAAGAGAGTCATTCCAAAAGAGATTGATCAAAGATTTCAAAAACTCCCCCTTTTTCCCATAATTACTACTTCTCCCCACAAGAAGCCAACTTTTGACAAGAGAGACAACAAAAGAGTTTTGACAAACCAAAAGCTCTATTCTACTATTTTCAAAATCTCTCAAGTGGTAGCTGATCCATTTATTGCTTTGGCCTTTATTTTCTCCCCCTTTGGCATCAAACACCAAAACGGGATCAATTTTGGCCCTTTAACCCCATAATTACTACTTCTCCCCACAAGAAGCCAACTTTTGACAAGAGAGACAACAAAAGAGTTTTGACAAACCAAAAGCTCTATTCTACTATTTTCAAAATCTCTCAAGTGGTAGCTGATCCATTTATTGCTTTGGCCTTTATTTTCTCCCCCTTTGGCATCAAACACCAAAACGGGATCAATTTTGGCCCTTTAACCCCATTGCCTCACCAAAATCTTCAATTAAGAGCAAATGGCAATAAGAGTTCATGAGATGGACTTGGAATAAGTTACCCCTCATCGGAGTGCAGTGGAAGTCTTTCATGGTCCAAGTCCACCTTTTCCCTTTCAATTCTCCTTTGTGACTAACACAAGCAAACTCAAACATATGGTTAGTCTCAAAGGGTCAAGTTGTAACACATCTCCCCTAAACATGTGCATCACATTGCAACGGACTTGTGAGGTCCAGGGAGTGTTTGTACAACTTGAGCACCATAATAAGCAACAAAATGCAGAAAGGAACATGATCAAAATCATGAATACATGTATGCTACAATTCAATCCAAGTTCCGCGAATCTAAGACATTTAGCTCACTACGCAGCCTGCAAAAGGTCTTCTCATCAAAAGGCTTGGTGAAGATATCGGCTAGCTGGTTCTCGGTGCTAACATAAAACACTTCGATATCTCCCTTTTGCTGGTGGTCTCTCAAAAAGTGATGCCGGATGTCAATGTGCTTTGTGCGGCTGTGCTCAACAGGATTTTCCGCTATTCGGATAGCACTCTCATTATCACATAGGAGTGGGACTTTGCTCAGATTGTAGCCAAAGTCCCTGAGGGTTTGCCTCATCCAAAGTAGTTGCGCGCAACACTGACCTGCGGCAACGTACTCGGCTTCAGCGGTGGATAGGGCAATTGAGGTTTGTTTCTTAGAGTTCCATGACACCAGGGACCTTCCTAAGAATTGGCACGTCCCCGATGTACTCTTCCTATCGACCTTACATCCAGCATAGTCGGAATCTGAGTACCCAATCAAGTCAAAGTTAGACCCCTTTGGATACCAGATCCCGAAGCAAGGCGTAGCGACTAAATATCTAAGAATTCGCTTCACCGCCACCAAGTGACACTCCTTAGGATCGGATTGAAATCTAGCACACATGCATACGCTAAGCATAATATCCGGTCTACTAGCACATAAATAAAGTAAAGACCCTATCATTGACCGGTATGCTTTTTGATCAACGGACTTACCTCCTTTGTTGAGGTCGGTGTGTCCGTCGGTTCCCATCGGAGTCTTTGCGGGCTTGGCGTCCTTCATCCCAAACCGCTTTAGCAGATCTTGCGTGTACTTCGTTTGGGAGATGAAGGTGCCGTCCTTGAGTTGCTTCACTTGGAACCCAAGGAAGTAGTTCAACTCGCCCATCATCGACATCTCGAATTTCTGCGTCATCACCCTGCTAAACTCTTCACAAGACTTTTGATTAGTAGAACCAAATATTATGTCATCGACATAAATTTGGCATACAAACAAATCACCATCACATGTCTTTGTAAAGAGAGTTGGATCGGCTTTCCCAACCTTGAAAGCATTAGCAAGTAAGAAATCTCTAAGGCATTCATACCATGCTCTTGGGGCTTGTTTAAGTCCATAGAGCGCCTTAGAGAGCTTACACACGTGGTCGGGGTACCGCTCATCCTCGAAGCCAGGGGGTTGCTCCACGTACACCTCCTCCTTTATTGGCCCGTTGAGGAAAGCGCTCTTCACATCCATTTGGTACAACCTGAAAGAATGGTGAGCAGCATATGCTAGCAAGATACGAATGGACTCTAGCCTAGCCACAGGAGCAAAAGTCTCCTCAAAGTCCAAACCTGCGACTTGGGCATAACCTTTTGCCACAAGTCGAGCCTTGTTCCTCGTCACCACTCCGTGCTCGTCCTGTTTGTTGCGGAATACCCACTTGGTTCCCACAACATTTTGTTTGGGACGAGGCACCAGCGTCCAAACTTCATTGCGCTTGAAGTTGTTAAGTTCCTCCTGCATGGCCAACACCCAGTCCGGATCTAGCAAGGCCTCCTCTACCCTGAAAGGCTCAATAGAGGAGACAAAAGAGTAATGTTCACAAAAATTAACTAATCGAGATCGAGTAGTTACTCCCTTGCTAATGTCACCCAGAATTTGGTCGACGGGATGATCCCTTTGAATCATCGCTCGAACTTGGGTTGGAGGTGCCGGTTGCGCTTCTTCCTCCATCACATGATCATCTTGTGCTCCCCCTTGATTACACGCCTCCTTTTGATGAACCTGTTCACCGTCTTGAGTTGGGGGATGCACCGTCGTTGAGGAAGAAGGTTGATCTCGTTCATCTTGTTCCTGTGGCCGAACGTCTCCAATCGCCATGGTTCGTATAGCAGCCGTCGGAACATCTTCTTCATCTACATCATCACAATCAACAACTTGCTCTCTTGGAGAGCCATTAGTCTCATCAAATACAACGTCGCTAGAGACTTCAACCAAACCCGATGATTTGTTGAAGACTCTATACGCCTTTGTATTTGAATCATAACCTAATAAAAACCCTTCTACAGCTTTGGGAGCAAACTTAGAATTTCTACCCTTCTTCACTAGAATGTAGCACTTGCTCCCAAAAACACGAAAGTAAGATACAATGGGTTTGTTACCGGTTAGTAGCTCATACGAAGTCTTCTTGAGGAGTCGATGAAGGTAGACCCTGTTGATGGCGTGGCAAGCCGTGTTCACGGCTTCCGACCAAAAGCACTCGGGGGTCTTGAACTCTCCAAGCATCGTCCTCGCCATATCGATTAGCGTCCTGTTCTTCCTCTCTACCACACCATTTTGCTGTGGTGTGTAGGGAGCGGAGAACTCGTGCTTGATCCCTTCCTCCTCAAGAAACTCCTCCACTTGAAGGTTCTTGAACTCGGACCCGTTGTCGCTCCTTATCTTCTTCACCTTGAGCTCAAACTCATTTTGAGCTCTCCTGAGGAAGTGCTTGAGGGTCCCTTGGGTTTCAGACTTATCCTGCAAAAAGAATACCCAAGTGAAGCGGGAAAAGTCATCAACAATAACTAAACCATACTTACTTTCTCCTATACTTAGATAGGCGACGGGTCCGAAGAGGTCCATATGCAGCAACTCCAGAGGTCTTGACGTGGTCATCACATTCTTGCTGTGATGTGCTCCTCCCACTTGTTTACCTGCTTGACAAGCTGCACAAGGTCTATCTTTTTCGAAATAAACATTTGTTAGACCTATCACGTGTTCTCCCTTTAGAAGCTTGTGGAGGTTCTTCATCCCCACATGTGCTAAGCGGCGATGCCACAGCCAGCCCATGCAAGTCTTAGCCATTAAGCATGCATCTAGACCGGCCTCTTCTTTTGCAAAATCAACTAAATAAAGCTTGCCGTCTAGTACACCCTTAAAAGCTAGTGAACATCACATCTTCTAAAGACAGACACATCTACATTTGTAAATAAACAATTATATCCCATTTGACATAATTGACTGACAGATAGCAAATTATATCCAAGACTCTCCACTAAGAATACATTTGAGATAGAATGCTCATTAGATATTGCAATTTTACCTAACCCTCTTACCTTGCCTTGATTCCCATCACCGAATAAATTGAATCTTGGGAATCCTTATTCTTGACGTAGGAGGTGAACATCTTCTTCTCCCCCGTCATATGGTTTGTGCATCCGCTGTCGATAATCCAGCTTGAACCCCCGGATGCATAAACCTGCAAGGCAAATTTAGGCTTGGGTCTTAGGTACCCAACTCATGTTGGGTCCTGCAAGGTTAGTACAAATATCCTTAGGGACCCAAATGCAAGATTTATCTCCCTTGCATCTAGCCCCTAATTTCCTAGCAACTACCTTCTTACCCTTTCTACAAATAGCAAAAGGAGCATTACAGCATAATAAATGGTAGAAGGTTCATTCACTACTTTCCTAGGAGCATGAATAACATTCCTTCTAGGTACATGAGGCAATAATCTCTCCTAGGCATATGTACAACATTTCTCCTACACATATCTCTATCATGCTTATAAGAAGAACTAGAAGCAAACATGGCATGAGAATCATAAACATGTGAATCAAAATGATTATAAGCATTTCTAGCATGTCTCCTATCATAATACATAAAAGCATGATTCTTTTTAGCATTACTAGCCATAGGGGCCTTCCCCTTCTCCTTGACGAAGATGGAGCCTTATGGCTTGTTAAGTTCTTGGCTTCCCTCTTGAAGCCAAGCCCATCCTTAATTGAGGGATGTCTTCCAATTGTATAGGCATCCCTTGCAAATTTTATCTTTTCAACTTCACTCTTGCTAGTCTTAAGTTGGGCATTAAGGACTAGGCCACTTCATCTTTTAGTTTTGAAATTGAAACTAAATGTTTGCTACAAGTGTTAACATCAAAATCCTTACACCTAGTGCAAATTGTAACATTTTCAACACAAGACTTAGATTTATTTGTTACTTCTAATTTAGCATTTAAATCATGGTTAACACTTTGTAAAGTAGCAATGGTTTCATGACAAGAAGATATTTCACTAGAAAGTACTTCATTTCTTTTCACTTCTAAAGCATATGATTTTTGTGCCTCTACAAACTTATCATGTTCATCATACAATAAATCCTCTTGCTTTTCTAAAAGCCTATCCTTTTCATTCAAAGCATCAATCAATTCATTGATTTATCTATTTTAGATCTATCTAAGCCCTTGAACAAACATGAATAATCTATGTCATCATCACTAGGACTCACTATCACTCGAAGAAGCATAAGTGGAGTCTTGAGTACTTACCTTCTTCTCCCTTGCCATAAGACAAGTAAGACCGCTCGTTGGGGGAGAGAGCCGATTTGTTGAAGGCAGTGGCGGCGAGTCCTTCGTTGTCGGAGTCGGAGGGAGAGCAATCCGAGTCCCACTCCTTTCCTAGATGTGCCTCGCCCTTATGCCTTCTTGTATTGCTTCTTCTTCTCTCTTTTGTTCCCCTTTTCCTGGTCACTTTCATTATCGGGACAGTTAGCGATAAAATGACCAAGCTTACCGCATTTGAAGCATGAGCGCTTCCCCTTGGTCTTGGTCTTGCTTGGCTGCCCCTTGCGACCATTTAGCGCCGTCTTGAATCTCTTGATGATGAGAGCCATCTCTTCATCATTGAGCCCGGCCGCCTCGACTTGCGCCACCTTGCTAGGTAGCGACTCCTTGCTCCTCGTTGCTTTTAGAGCAATGGGTTGAGGCTCGTGGAGTGGTCCGTTCAACGCGTCGTCGACGTATCTTGCCTCCTTGATCATCATCCGCCCCGCTCACGAATTTTCCAAGTACTTCCTCGGGCGTCATCATCGTGTACCTGGGATTCTCACGAATATTGTTCACGAGATGAGGATCAAGTACGGTAAAGGACCTGAGCATTAGGCGGACGACGTCGTGGTCCGTCCATCGCGTGCTCCCGTAGCTCCCTTATCTTGTTGATGAGGGTCTTGAGCCGGTTGTATGTTTGCGTCGGCTCCTCGCCCCTTATCATGGCGAACCGTCCAAGCTCTCCCTCCACCAACTCCATCTTGGTGAGCAAGGTGACGTCGTTCCCCTCATGAGAAATCTTGAGGGTGTCCCGATCTGCTTGGCATTGTCCAAGCCGCTCACCTTGTGATACTCGTCCCTGCACAAAGAGGCTAGCAACACAGTAGTAGCTTGTGCATTTTTATGAATCTGTTCATTAATAAACATAGGGCTATCCGAGCTATCAAATTTCATTCCACTTTCCACAATCTCCCAAATGCTTGGATGGAGAGAAAACAGGTGAGTACGCATTTTGTGGCTCCAAAAATCCGTAATCCTCTCCATCAAAGTGAGGAGGTTTGCCAAGTGGAATGGGAAGCAAATGAGTATTTGAGCTATGCGGAATACGCGAATAATCAAAAGAAAAGTTTGAGTTAACCGTCTTTTGTTTGTAGTCGTTGTGGTCCTCGTCCTTTTGGGAAGAAGTAGACTCGTCGCTGTCGTAGTAGACAATCTCCTTGATGCGCCTGGTCTTCTTCTTCTTCCCTTCCTTCCGTCTTTGGCCCGAGCCGGAGTCGTAGGCCTGTCATCCTTCGGCTCGTTGACGAAGGTCTCCTTCTCTTTATCGTTGATCACTATACCCTTCCCCTTAGGATCCATCTCTTCGGGCGGTTAGTCCCTTTGAGAAGAGAACGGCTCTGATACCAATTGAGAGCACCTAGAGGGGGGGGGGGTGAATAGGTGATCCTGTAAAAACTTCAAACTTAAGCCACAAAAACTTGTTATGTGTTAGCACGATTATTGCCAAGTGGCTAGGTGAAGTCTCAACAAAACACAATACCACAAGAGATCAAGACAGAGGTGACACGGTGGTTTATCCCGTGGTTCGGCCCAAGCCAATGCTTGCCTACTTCCACGTTGTGGCGTCCCAACGGACGAGGGTTGCAATCAACCCCTCTCAGCGGTCCAAAGACCCACTTGAATACCACGGTGTTTTGCTTTTCCTTTCACTATCCCGTTTGCAAGGAATCTCCACAATTGGAGTCTCTTGCCCTTACAAGTATATGATCACAAAGAAAGCTCAGAGTAAGGGAGGGAAGCAACACACACGAATCCACAACAAAAGCGCACACACACGGCCAAGAATCGAGCTCACAAGACTATCTCAGAGGTTCTCACTTAGAACAGAGCTCGAATCACTTAGAAACACAAAACGAATGCGCAGAGACTTAGTGTGGATGATCAAGAATGCTCAAGAGTTGCTTGTATCACTCCTCCATGCGCCTAGGGGCTCCTTTTATAGCCCCAAGGCATCTAGGAGCCGTTGAGAGCAAATCCGGAAGGGCCATCCTTGCATTCTGTCGTCGGGGCACCGGACAGTCCGGTGCACACCGGACACTGGTCCGGTGCCCGATTTGTTTCCTTAAACGGCGAAGACGACCGTTGCAGACCGTTGGCAGATCTGGCGCCGTTGGCGCACCGGACATGTCCGGTGCACACCGGACAGTCCGGTGCCGTCTTCCGACCGTTGGCCGGCCACGTGTCCTGCGCGGATTGCGCGGCCGACCGTTGGCCCTGGCCGACCGTTGGCTCACCGGACAGTCCGGTGCACACCGGACAGTCCGGTGAATTTTAGCCGTACGCCGTCGGCGAATTCCCGAGAGCGGCCAGTTCGCGCCGAGTTGGCCTGGCGCACCGGACACTGTCCGGTGCACACCGGACAGTCCGGTGCTCCAGACCGAGCTGAGCCTTGGCTGCACACAGCCAAGTCTTTCTCTCCCCTTTTCTCTTTTTCTTCTTTCTGTTTCTAACACTTAGACAAAATATGTTAGTCCACAAAACCAATGTACTACGGATTAGAAACATACCTTTACTCCATGATTTGTACTTTGTTCCATTTTACAATTAGGCACCTGTGTTGGTCACTAATCACCAAAATACTTAGAAATGGCCCAAGGGCACATTTCCCTTTCACGGGGCCTCGGCCAACCACCTTCCGAAGGCACGAGCCCGGTCCGAAGCCTCGGCTGACCAACTCCGACGTCGATCCTGCCAACGGACAACTCGGCTAGGCTCCGGCCAACCAGGTTTCATTTCCGAGCCAACTCCGCCTCTGCTCATGCTGATATCGCTACCCCCCGGCCTCGGCTCGTCGAAGAGCGGCCGAGGGGTCTCTTTAACTAAGCTAGAGGAGCCTCGGACAACAGGGCCGACCGAGCCGAGGGACTTCCTACGCCTCCGGGATACGGATACCTCACTCGTCACCCTTGACACGGGGCGACTCATGCTTAGTGAAGCGGTTCAGACAATCAGCAGACGAGTCTAGTGCTCGGAAATGAGGAAAAAACACGGCTCCGTGCCGTAATTACATACAATTCAGGCCCCGAAAGCCAAAATGAACAAAAAACCCCGGCACTCGAAGTGCCATTACAAACGGAACTCCGGTCTCCCCCGCAGGTACAAACAACCCCACTCGATAGGGGCGGGCCTGCGGGGCGACAGAAGAACTCTCACCCCCCGAGGACGAGAGGCAGCCATTCAGGCCAGGAGGCGGAGACCCAGGGCTATTGACGGAGTTGGCAATCTCATCGGTAGAGAAGCCACCTCCGTCCGCCGACGCCTCGGAACGCGCCGGCAGGTCTTCGCCCATGCCAGGGCCGTCCAGGGCGTGGGCACTGCCCTCGCGGTGCACGGCGCAATCGTCGTCCGGACGGAGGACGCGGCGTGGCGCCCTGGCTGTGCGACGACGACCCGCCTCTTCCGGCATGGCTGGAGGAAGTCTCCGTGAAGCTGGAGGATGCCGTTCTCCCCCAGACGCACGGGGAAGAAGAGGGCAACCGACCCACACGGAGGCAGCCCCCTGACTCGCCTCGTCCTCCCTCTTGGCCTGGTGATGAAAGTCCTTGAGGCCGAGGAAGGGGCAGAGGCCGCAGCCCGGCTTCGCTTTCCCCCGCCACCAAGCCGGAGGTCACCATCTTGGGTGACCGCCGGTGGAGGGGTGCAGCCGGGCTGCCTGATGAAAATCCTTGAAGCCGAACGATGGCTGAAAGGTACCCGCTCCACGGAGTGGTGTCCCCCGACGATGAGGCACGGAGACGGCGGTTTCCCCCATCCGGGGGCTTGAAAGGTGGAAAGACACGATGCATAAGGGAGGAAGAAGACATGGTCGCCTTACGAAAGGGGTCGCCCTCCTTTTAAAAGGCAACTCTCCGTGCTTGCGCCCCCAACCATCACGGGCTGAGTCCTCTCCAACACGCCTCCAAAGCCCTCCCCTGCGATGCGGGGGCTGGGACCCGCCTGTCATGCAGACCGGCTCCGAGCAGAAGAAGCCGAACCGCCGCGCGCGGCGCGCGCGCAACCACCCAGCAGTTACAAGTGACCCTCCACTTTTGCCCAGACCAACGGGCGAAGGGGGTGGGCAGCCATGCGGGCGGCATGCAACCACGCCAAGTGGACGCGCCTCTCCGACTCCTGACAGGCCAGCACGGAGGCTCAAGCCCACGCGTCGCGCAACCGGCGCGCCGGATGCTGCATGTAAGCCACTATGCCACTTGCGCCACCACCGCAACCTCCTCGGTTGCGGAACCAATACCGCGACTCGAGGCGGCCCAGCGCGCGGCCTAGCTGCGCCAGCCTGACGCAGCGGTCAAACGTGGTCAAAAGTGGGCCGGCAGTAATGACAGTGGCAGGCGCGCAAGAGCAGCGGTCACAGCCATCGGCCAAGCTCACGTCCCATCCGGAGGCAGCAAGAGAACCCCCTCTCTCACGGTGTGAAGACGACACGCCCGTGACCCGTTCCTCGAATGGCTCGCGCACGCGCAAGAACGGCAGCCTCGCCAACTACTCGCCCCGGCGCATTAACTCCGCGGCTCGACGGGCCAGCGCTACTGGCGGGAGCAGCTGGCGACGTTTCCGCCTTCGCCAAAACGACCACACCAAAAAAGGTACGCCATGACGTTCAATTTCGAATCCTTTTTCCCTTTTCCTTCTTTCTCTATCTCTTGCAACAGGGACCGGGAAAGGGGATACCCCCAAAGGGATCCTTCCCCGTGAAGGAACTAGGCTCCGAGCCTCCTTACTGATCAGGGGTTCGAAGGCTGGCCCCCCGAAGGGTTCAACAGCCGCCTCAGATCGCGTGGGCCCGACACCCACCTACTGGTCAGGGGTTCGAAGGTCGGCCCCCGAAAGGTCCCACGACCGCCTCAGGCTACTCGGGCTCCGCGCCCATTACTGATCAGGGGTTCGAAGGCTGGCCCCCCGAAGGGTTCACAGTCGCCTCAGACACCGAGCGAGGGATGACCAGGGGTACGTTCGATACATAACCAAGGCTCGGGCTGCGCTCCCGAGGTACCCTAGGACATTTCCGAGACCAGCGGGAACGACTCTGTAACGGAATCCCATCGGAGGGAGGCAACGAGCCCTCGGACCCCGTCGCCAGGGGACCGGGTCCGGCAGATCACCCGCAGGTACTTTTGGGCGTGCCTCCGGGCCCCTAGCCGACCCCCAACGAACGGGGCACGGACGTCCACTCGGATTACCCGATTGCAGCTCACCGGAGACACCATGTTCGGTGCCCATCGAGGGTAACATGGCGCTCTCCCCCCCTCCTCCTTGCGGAAAGGCGACATAGGGGCGTATGTAAAAAAGCCGAGTATGTCCCTGATCGTCCTCTCGCTCTGTGCGGAGGCTCGGGGGCTGCTCTCGCAAACCCGGCTTCGGCCGAACCGTTGACAGCGTCAACATACCAGCCCGAGAACTTGGGCCCCGACAGTGCACCTGGGCTACGGCCTGTTCGCATGAGGGAACCGCCAGACCAGCCGAAGCATTACGCAAGGCATTAAGACCTCGAAGGAGTGAAACCACTCCTCCGAGGCCTCGGGGGCTACACCCGGCGGGTGCGCTCGCGCGCACCCACCGGAACAAAGTACAACCGAGAAAGGCTGGTCCCCTTGCAAAAAAGTGCGACAAAAAGCCTCCAAGCGAGTGTTAACACTCCCTTCGAGGCTCGGGGGCTACTGTCGGGGACCATAATTAGGGGTACCCTCAAGACGCCTAATTCTCAGCTGGTAACCCCCATCAGCATAAAGCTGCAGAGGGCCTGATGGGTTTGATTAAGTCAGGGATCAGTCCATACGAGCGACTCGATCACGCCACGCCCGAGCCTAGCCTCGGGCAAGGGCAGCCGACCCTGAGATGTTTCCGTCTCGCCCGAGGCCTCCTCTTTCACGGCAGACGCATCTCCGGCTCGCCCGAGGCCTTGCCTTCGTTAAGAAGCAACCCTGACTAAATCACCGCGCCGACCGACCAAGTCACTGGGCCTTTAACGCAAAGAGTAAGACTGACGGGCGGCCAGGCTTGGCCAAAAGCGCCAGGGGGAGCTCCGCCCGACCCAGGGCTCGGACTCGGGCTAAGGCCCCGGAAGACGGCGAACTCCGCTCCGCCCGACCCAGGGCTCGGACTCGGGCTAAGGCCCCGGAAGACGGCGAACTCCGCTCCGCCCGACCCAGGGCTCGGACTCGGGCTAAGGCCCCGGAAGACGGCGAACTCCGCTCCGCCCGACCCAGGGCTCGGACTCGGGCTAAGGCCCCGGAAGACGGCGAACTCCGCTCCGCCCGACCCAGGGCTCGGACTCGGGCTAAGGCCCCGGAAGACGACGAACTCCACTTCGCCCGACCCAGGGCTCGGACTCCACCCCGACCTCTGCCGAACGACCTCCGCCTCGCCCGACCCAGGGGCTCGGGCTCGGCCTCGACCTCGGCCATGCAGGACAGACTCGACCTCAGCTTCGGAGGAGCCTCCACGTCGCCCGACCTAGGGCACGAGTCCGCCACGTCAACAGGAAGCGCCATCATCACCCTACCCCGAGCCGACTCAGGCCGCAGGGAACAGGACCGACGTCCCATCTGGCTAGCTTCGCCAGATAGGCAATGATGGCACCCCGCTGGACCATGACGACGGCGGCTCTCAGCTCTCTTACGAAAGCAGGGGGACGTCAGCAAGGGCCCAACCACTCCGACAGCTGTCCCTCCGCCAAGCTCCATTGCTTCTCCGACAGCCACGACGCCACACTAGCCGGGTGCCAAGAATCTCTCCGTCTGCCACCTTGGCATGTACTTAGGGCACTAGCTCTTCCCCCGCTAGACACGTAGCACCTTGCTACACCCCCATTTGTACACCTGGATCCTCTCCTTACGCCTATAAAGGAAGGACCAGGGCCTTCTTAGAGAAGGTTGGCCTCGCGGGGACGAAGGGCAGGGGCAGGCGCTCTCTCGGGGCCGCTCGCTCCCCTCACCCGCGCGGACGCTTGTAACCCCCTACTGCAAGCGCACCCGACCTGGGCGCGGGACGAACACGAAGGCCGCGGGATCTCCGACTCCCTCACGACCCGGCTCCGGCCACCTCGCTCTCGCTCTCTCCCCCCTTCGCGCTCGCCCACGCGCTCGACCCATCTGGGCTGGGGCACGCGGCACACTCACTCGTCGGCTCGGGGACCCCCCCGGTCTCGGAACGCCGACAATAACGAAGCTAGATAATCAAGATACAATACCTATACGCCTTTCTCGTTCTGCAGCTTCTTCAGCTCGCTTTGCTTCTGCCCGGGCGCCGTGGGTATCTTTTTCACTTTTTTTTATAATTTCATGGGACATCTCTCGGCCACCATTCACCCAGATATCATTGTAGAATTTTCCGCCCATTAAAGTTGCTTTAGCTAAGGGATCCTTCGTATCGTCTACAGAAAAAGGCGACTTCGGCCCAAGCTATGGATTTAATATGATCGCATCCAGCCTTCTCCAAGATGGATGAAATCCCCCGCGCACTGAAAAACGCACAGACATCCCCGCGATCACTCAAAATTTCTTCGAAGGTTTCCGCTTCTCCACTTAACCATTCAATAACGCCTTTGGGTCACCTCGCACGAAGTTTTCTTCGGTAGAGTACGCACCCACTTTGGCGAAGCTAGTCTTCAATTTCTTCACGTAATCCAAGGACTTCTCAAAGCACCTTTCCTTGGATTGGCAAAGTTCTTCAACACTTTTCTCTAGATAATTTTTCCAGTACTCGCTGATCTCTCGGTTGGCCTCTGCGAGTGCGCAATTCTCTTTAGCTTCGGCCAGCTGTTTGTGAAGATCTTCAATTTCTGCTTTCTCGGCTTCGGCCTGAGCTTTATAGTTAGCTTCGTCCTCTTTTACTTTATTTACCAAGAAATCAAAATTTTATCCTTTTTAAGCCTTTGTTTCTTAGTTCAATCACTTCTGAACGAAGGTTATTAGGGCCATCGTATAGCCTTTGTCTTCAATATTTTTCTGTGCCCTAAGGGCATTACTAAGAATTAAGCCCTGCAAGAGGAGGAAAGAGTTGAGTATGACAAATAAAATACTTCATTCTCAAATTCAAAGTTAACTTTTATACCTTTATACTGTTGTATGCAAGGCTGTCGGCAAGATCATCCTTTGACAAAATTGAAAGGCCGTCTTCTAGCTTTGGAAATCCATTGCATCTACCTATCTCTCGGCAAACATATATCTCTTTGTTGTCCGGAAGACAGTACAAGAAATCATCTTCATTACTCCTATTAAAAACTAAGGCTCCTTCTGGATATTTTAGTTTTGAGCATAATGCCTTGCTTCCGCGATCTCATCTTCGGACAATTTCTTCCCTGAAGTATGTCGAAAGATGTAGTCAATAGTTTCGATTGGAGCTTTGGGAACAGGAGTTTCAGGTGCAATATGTCCTGCCGTTTCTTTCCTCAGGCATGGCAGGCTTCGCTGCAGACGGACGCTGAGGGCCCAGTTTCGGCTTCAGCCTGAGCTTGCGGAGCTTGCGCAGCTTCGGTTTCTGCTTGCCCAGTTTCAGCTTTGGCTTGCGCTTTGGCACCTTCAACAATTTTCTTTGTAAGAGCAGGGCTCAAGGCCTTTGTAGTCTCCAGCATAGCATCTAGCACGTTGACCATTCTCCTCCTCTTAGGAGTTGCGGTAGAAGCCTTTTGCACCTTCCGCAGTTTGCCTCTGCTGCTGGGCTTAGGATTTCTGGCTTTTTTACTACTTTCTCCACCTGTGGCTCTTCGGCCTTATCATTTTTTGCTTCAGCTGGCCCGACCATAGGCACCTTCGACACTACAGTCGGCTCTTCAACGCTCTGCGCAATCGAAGCAGTCTTCCTTGCTTCGGCAGCTGAAGAGGGCCTTTCGCCGAGTTCAGGTACCTTGGCCGGTTCAATGTATCGCGGCAGGTGGGTCAAAACCTTCAACTTTTTTCTCCTCAGCACGACTGTGGTGGCCGAAGCAGTAGCCTTCCTCTTCTTCTCTTGCCCTCGCAGTGGATAGTGGTAATCAGGGTATACGAAGCCAATAGCATCGAATACCCTTTTTAATCTTTTCTTACCTTGGCCTCCAAATGCTGCGGACAAAGCATTATCTTCGGCTTTTGAGTATGCTCCAAGTAGATCATCGCTGGTAGCTTCTATACACTTCAGCCAGTCGTCGTTTGGCTCATCAAATTTCTCCCTAAATCTGAAAGTATACTTCGGTCGGACCAGGCCACTTTCACTGGATTCGGCGGTGGTCTCCTTCGGCATTTCCCAATTCTCCACAAGTGGCCATACCCTGAAGGCTATATGCTCTTGAATCAAATCCCTTGTGCCAATGAAGGCACAAACAATGCTAAAAGCTCTCTGGCATGCTTCAACAGCGTCATCAATTTCCACCTTCGGCCTTCGGAGGCCGAAGCGAGACCAGATAGGGCGCTGAATGATTCCCTTGATGTCTTCCCTTGCCTTTAAATCATTCTTAACATAAAACCACTCCTCCATCCAGGCCCCGGGCCACCTTTTACGGAATGTTGGCACTGGGTGTCTTGCACTAGGGCGAGCAATAAACGCATAACAACCGAAGTTGTTGTGGTATTGTTCCTTACCAGTTGCCTTCGTCTCTTATAAAAGTTCATGCATACTGCAGAAGCACTTCGCGCTTGGCTCTAGCCCTTGACTCCTTACAGCCCAAACAAAAAATTTCCATCCTTATTATAGCTTCGGGGGTGATCTAATGGAGGAAGATCTGGTTGATCTTCAGCTCTTCAACTACAAACTTACTCAAAGGAAACCGAAGACCAGCCTTAAAAAAAGCTTCGGAAGATAACAACTTTATTGTCCTCAGGGGCAGGGGCGGTGTTATCTCCGCTAGCTCTCACGATAGACATGTCACGAAAGTACCTTCCTCTCATATTGTCAAGATGACTCTGTTTAATAGTTGATTTTCTAAAGACAGTATGGCTTGGCCACAAGGGCCGATCTTCATAATCTTCGTCTCCACTCTCCACATCATAGCTATCACTATCATCAGTATCTTCAGACAAACCTTCTAGAATCTCTTTAGTAACCTTCTCTGTGTTTGTTTTTGACATAGACTCAACAAACCCGACGATAAAAAGGATCTGCAGACTTCTTTTCTTCAAACAGCTTCATTTCCTCAGTTACCTTCGTTTCCGCAGTCATTTTCTTTTCCTCAGTCATCTTCTCCCCAGACATAGTGAAAGCACGTCCTTAAACCGAAGCTCAAAAAAGCTTGAATATTAGGCGAGTGCTAATGAACAAGAGCTAAAAAGTTTGAGACAATGATGCAAATGTTGCAAACTGCATGTCAAAAGCTGCCGCCGTGACTCATATTTATACGCCCATTGCGTTGCAACTTGGTGGGCCCCATCTGTCATTGGCTATTGCTATTCTAGCAAAGGGAAGGTGTTTTTTCGGACCTTCGACTTAAGGCCTTCGTTCATGTCGCAGTCTGAATTCGTTGTTATAACAAATTAATACTGCGAGGGGCTACTATTGGGGGCCTTCGTCTTCTGAAGGTCCTCAAAAACATGATTTAACAATGTTTCCCAAGTGTAATGTATGTACAGGTACCTTCGGACTCGGAATAAAACTGTACACAATACAAAAAGCTTGATCGAGACGAAGGTTGATGCTGCTCCGAAGCTACACGCAAAGGAGCTTCGGCTCAGCGGCAAGAAAAGGAATCGACTTAAAGGGGAAAGGCTATCTAGTCCTCGTTGAATTGTCCTTGAGTAAATAGTAAACATAGAGGACATAAATGTAATTTTACACAGGCTGTGCCCTGTGCCTATAAATAGATGAACAGTACCCCTGTACTGTTCACGCTGACTTGTATTTACTCGTGCGTCACGCTTGGACTCTTACCTTCTGTCAAGCCGAAGGTATAAATGTGATTCAATATTTGTTGAGCACCAATTTGAGCGTGGACGGTCCGGCCCGGAGGCCGGACGGTCCGCGGTCTAGACGGTCCGCGCCTATGGGCCGGACAGTCCGCGCGTGTGTAGAGCAGATTAGGGTTCCAAGTTTTGTGCTATGGTTGTTAGCTAGATTCATAGAATTAGCTCGAGAAATTAGTTTGTAAAGGGTCCCACCCCCCTCCTCTATAAATAGAGAGGTATACGGCCGATTTGTAATCATCAATCAAATAAATAACACTTCTATCTCGCATTTATTTCCTGTACAATTAGGAGTAGTTCTAGTCTAGTTCTAGTTTAGCCTCTCAATCCCCAAATTCTTCGCTTCTCTTCGACTCTACGTCGATTAGAGGAGTCTAGGTCGGCCTACCCGAGCCTAGACACCACCTAGGATCTCTACTCCCAGACGGGGTCCCTCCCGGGAGCGAGATCCAGGTGCCACCGGCGACCTTCCGCTGCCCCTGCGCACATACGGACCGTCCAGCTCTAGGGCGCGGACCATCTAGCCATCAGGCAGGGAACCCTAGCCCTGCGCTAGGTCACGGACCGTTCGGCCCCTGGCCGCGGACCGTCCGCGCCTGACTAGAGAGCACCGCCGCTGGTTCTTGTTGAGTGATTGGCGCCCGAAAAAGGTGTCAACATACTTTTTGGCGACTCCGCTGGGGACAACACATATAGACCTATCAAATTGGCCCTCAATGGCCGGTTCAAAGGATAGCTCTGAAATTTCCACCAGCAATATCATTACGCCGACATGGGAAACCTTGCCGGCTGAAGAACAGCTCCTGTTCGAGGAGCGCCAGGAGCAGCTGATCCAAGAAGCAAAGGCGAAGTTCCTGGCCGACTTCAAGGTGGATAGGAACAACAAAGTCGTTCAGCAACGGGCGACAGATCTGGCTTCGCTCCGACCTACTACAATTACCCCCAATGTAAGTAGCACCAATGAACTCCAATCTCTTAAAGCTTATATAGACAAACAGCGAGAGCAGTTGCAACGTATTGTAGGGGATATACAAAATGATCATAAAAGGCTAGTGTGTGCGCTTGATAAGTCTACTATGGCAAATCTTTCTTCGCACGAGGTTGAATTGAGGGATTACACACGTAATTCATCGGCTACAGGTTGTCACGACCAGTCACAACCCCTTTATGGGATGTCGATAGACATGTACCTTGGGCAACGACAACCTCCCACGCACATCAGTGATAAATTTGCCGATCTGCGCATGTCCGGACCGTCCGCACGTGAGCGCGGACCATCCGGGCCAGCGGCGGCTGATCCCATTTTTAGAAGCGAATTACCGAGACCTGCACCCAAGCCGCCACATGCCGTGCATACCCTAGATAACCCATTTGGACCGTCTGTGTATGGCTCTAGATAGTCTGAATATAATGTCGGACGGTCCGGCAACATGGTCGGACAGTCCGCGCACAGAGCCGAACGGTTCGCGTATTTAACCGGACGGTCCATCATAGAGTTTTTTTAGAAGGATGGATATCCAACTCTGTATCTGTCCCAGCTAGACTCCCCATCTCACCATACGATACACCAGCACCATAATATAATCTACCAAAACCATGAGAGTGAGTACTTTCCTGCCCCCAGAAGGCCAGAAAGGAATGGACAGTCCTATGAGCCTCATAGGGCATGTATTAGCGCGCCGCAAAACCCAAACCAATGGGGAAGAAAACAACGTACCAACATCCAAAGAAACTCACCCATGACCAAAGAGAAGGTGATCTCCCACCGGCTGCCATCGATATAGTAAGAGAGGAAATAGCTAGGGCGTTCCGAGATAAGCTCGGAGTTAGTATAGTCCTGGGGGGTAGTCATATCAGAGACCTTATGATAGCCAGTTTGGCCGTCTCCCATACCCACAGGGGACCAGAATACCCGAATTCGCAAAGTTTTCAGGTGACCAAGGAAAAAAACACGCGCGAACACATAGGCCACTTCTTAGCACAATTAGGAGAATTGGCCGACACAGAAGCATTTCGCGTCCGTTTATTTTCACTGTCTTTAACAGGAACCGTGTTCGCATGGAATGCTACATTACCTCCTAATTATATCTTGTCATGGGGGGATTTAGAACAAAAATTCCATGATCACTTTTTCTCCGGTGACTATGAGTTAGATTTAGTGGATTTAGTGGCCTTGCGACAAGAAAAGGATGAATCGATTAGTGATTACATCCGGAGATTCCGGGATAAGAGAAACCAATGCTTTCAAATTTATTTAACAGATAAACAACTGGCGGGAATAGCCTTTGATGGATTGCGCTATTATTTAAAAGAGAAATTAGAAGGCATCCAGTTCTTTACGCTAGCACAATTACATCAGAGAGCTTTGGATTGTGAAAGCCGAAGCAAAGAACTAGTCAAAACGGTTCATCATAATGTCCATATAGTAGAGCACAATCAAAACAGTTCAGACAATAAACCAAAGGAAGTTTACACTGCCGAAATAGTTTGGCCCGAACAGGCCAAATCTTCGGCTTGCTCCTCCTTGCAGTCAGTTCAAAAGGAACGACAGGAGGAGATTAAGTTTACATTTAATGTTGGCAAATGTGATAAGATATTCGATGAATTACTAAAAATGGTAACATTAAGATTGATTATACCGTTCCACCCACCGACGAACTAAAGCGTCGCGCATATTGCAAGTGGCACAACTCATTTTCCCATGCCACTAATGATTGTAATGTATTTCGACGACAAATCCAATCGGCCATTAACGAGGGATGATTGAAATTTGAGGAGGACATTGAGCCCTTCCCAATGAATATGATCAACTTCAATGGTAAAAAGGTCCTAATTCGGCCCAGCACAACTGATAAGGGCAAAGACAAAGAAGTCATCATCGGCAACGCATGGGAGGCTGATAGAAACAACAAAATCTCTTGCAGGGAAGTGGTGGCCGAGAAGACTCCTAATGGAGGGGAGACACTGAAGGTGACCATCACAAACCGTCGGCATTGGAGGGCAAGCGCAGACAAGGGGACATGCGCGAGAACCAATACTGCGCATCGTGGACGGTCCGGTGTCCAGGCGTGGATGGTCCGTAACATCGCCAGACGGTCCAAAGCGTTCCAGCGGATGGTCCGACAACGCCAAGGAGCCACGGCGACCATGTACCTTCAAACCACGACAACTAGAAATAGGTACGTGGAAAACTAACACGTTCAAGGCAGCTGGTCGATTGGTCAAACCCGACCCGAGCTTCGATCAATTATTGTCCAAGTATGTGAAAAAGAAGGCTGGCCCCAGTGACCGGCCAGCAAGGTGACCTCGCTCGCCCATTCATGAGCAGTGTCAGGAAAGACCGATTGGTCCACCTCACCAATCGGAAAAAATGGAAGGTCATATTGTCCAGTTGAGGCCTAACATACCTGCATGGACACCTCCACCCCCATATCTACTTATGCCATATCCATATACATACATACCTCCACCATATGTCCCAAATCAAATGTGGGGCATGCCATTATATCCATTTGGGATGCCACAATACCTCGCCTGGGGGGCACCCCAAACATCTGTTCTTGACAGGTTGACGCCTCCAGTATAAGACCGATTGAGAGCCCCTCAATCTGGTCCACGAGTACAGGCCCAACAAGATTGCCAAACAACTTGGCCCCAAAGGTTGACTAATCCGGCAGGAGGGCATACAGCTACAGCTTCCAACAGTACGATAAAAGGGGACATCATTAAAATAGGAACGACAGATATCGTCGTACAACAAAATAATGAAGGGCCAATGATTTTTGGTGAATCAGCCAACACAACAAAAAAGAAGGTACGACTGTCAACAAAACAGCCGATCCAAAATACTCCATGCCCCGATGGTGCCCATCGAGATTGACACGATCACAAAAGCGAAAATTACAGCGCCTTAGAGCAAAGGAGAATAAGGCAAGGGAGGCGGAAAAAATATTCAATGACACGCATCCGCAGTATCCGCCACCACAAAAGAGATGGAGACCAAAGGTCGTTAAGAAAAATCAAACGGCCACAAAGACAAAATAAAACAACAAATGTGTAGCTCTATGCAAGTATGGTAGACAGTCCGGCTATAAAAGCCGGATCATCCGCACAGGACGCGGACCGTCCGACCCCTAAGGACGAACCATCCGCACTACACCAAGACACCTCCAACGATGTACCGACACCCATGGAGGAAGATGACCTGCAAGGAGAAGACCTGGTCGACTATGGAGCTACGCCAGAACACTTAGAAAATTAGGAAAAGCAAGGTGACGAATTGGTCAGGATCAGTATGACGCTCGACGGTGTTGGGACTGACAGTTCGATCAAAGCTAAAGGGGTCACGTCCATTGAGTCAACCATTGAGACCAAGGCCACTGCATACCATCCTAGTAAGTGGCAAGATGCCTAAGAAAAACCGATGTGATAACATCGAGTTAGTTGCTTTTGGTTCGCTCAGCTCCACCAAAAGGCAGGAGGGCATATGTTGAGCACCAATTTGAACGCGGATGGTCTGGCCTTGAGGCCGAAC
The DNA here is from genome assembly GCA_029449295.1 of Zea luxurians. Lineage (NCBI taxonomy): Eukaryota > Viridiplantae > Streptophyta > Magnoliopsida > Poales > Poaceae > Zea > Zea luxurians. The sequence goes on from JAOPSE010000010.1 coordinate 47,404,433, forward strand.
GGTCTACGGTCCAGACGGTCCGCGCCTGTGGGCCGGATGGTCCACGCGTGCGATTAGGGTTCCGAGTTTTGTGCTACGGTTGTTAGCTAGATTCATGAAATTAGCTCGGGAAATTAGTTTGTAAAGGGTCCAGCCCCCTCCTCTATAAATAGAGAGGTATACGGCCGATTTGTAATCATCAATCAAATCAATAACACTTCTATCTCGCATTTATTTCTTGTACAATTAGGAGTAGTTCTAGTCTAGTTCTAGTTTAGCCTCTCAATCCCCAAATTCTTCGCTTCTCTTCGACTCTACGTCCATTAGAGGAGTCTAGGTCGGCATGCCCGAGCCTAGACACCACCTAGGATCTCTACTCCCCGACGGGGTCCCTTCCGGGAGCGAGATCCAGGCGCCGTCGGTGACCTTCCGCCGCCCCTGCGCACGCGCGGACCGTCCGGCCCTAGGGCGCGAACCATCCGGCCGTCAGACAGGGAACCCTAGCCCTACGCCAGGTCACGGACCGTCCGGCCCCTAGCCACGGACTGTCCGCGCCTGAGCAGAGAGCACCGTCGTTGGTTCTTGTTGAGTGATTGGCGCCCGAAAAAGGTGTCAACAATATTGTTTCTGTTTATCCATAATAACATGAAGAAGAGATAGAAAATAATATCATATGATTATTTATGTTGTTTTTTATGTTTCCTATGCTTCTTCTTTTATTAACATATGCTGTGATGATGAAGGTTAGACCTTCATGCCCTTCGTCTGAGGATCATTATATCCTAAGGGAGATAATGCTTCGAAGGATGAAGGGTATTAACACTTAACATTTTGTGTTGCCTTGTTCTTAACTCATAGCATTTGAGAACAAGTCCCCAACAAGTTAGCTAACAATCAGGGAGTATTAGCTGCGGGTGTTTGAAAACTCTACATGTAACTTTAGCAACTAACTATTAGCTTTAGACAGGGCTTTAGTAACTTCAGAATACATTGATGAATTATAACAACATATCTATATTTTTCTCCCATAGTTGTTTATAGTGTTAGGCTCAACTAGTATTTAGTTATTAAAATAAAAACAAAATTATGATAGAGTAGTATGATCTGATTAATTGTATTTAAGTATATTTGGGTCCTATTTATATTAACTCTCAAATATGCATATAAATATCAAGAGTGTGCTATCCCACTCGATAATTGTGATACCCCATCCATCTGAAATGACGGGTGTAATGGTGTTGTACGTAGGATAAGGGGAGGAGGTTGAGCCGAAAAGAAAAGTGTAAGAACTAAAATGAACTTTGACAGTTCGTTCATGGATGAAACGTTGAGTCTAAACTATAAAGTCTAAGAACAAAATGGATGAAACGTTCATGTAAGAACTAAAATGAACTTTGATAGTTTGTTCATGTTTGTAGTGTTCACTTCCACAACATTGATTGTGGCACTACGTTGATGCATCATATTTTGTATAAAAATATCATATACTGGAACAGGAACAAATATATTGCATCAACAATAGCATAGTATATGGAGACTTACCACCATCTTGGTTTGATATATAACTCCTTCTTTTGTTGACGATTATGTATCACTTCAAGTACAACAATATAGTGTAGGTATGCCATATTTAGATGTATTGACTGATTCAAGTTAGTATCCAAAGTTGACCTTTGTAATTAAATATTAATACCATTTTTAGTGAGGATTATATATGTGTGTGTTGAGAATACCTGATCTTTGTAGGTACCCGCCCCTTATACTAAATAAAAACAATATAATGTGGATAGTAAAAAAACTTATCTCAAACCTTAGTTCTAGATCTACATACATACCAATCCCTCCCTTAAAACTATCAAATATATTACTAAAACAAAGATATAGCTACCAAATTATGGTAGGATCTTGTTCCTCTAGTAAATTTACCCTCATACTTTCAAAGATTTAATATAAATGAATTCCAAATAGAGGGAGAATGATAACCCTAATTACATAATAATCTACCACTAAGTCTTCAAAAGGGGGCTTGGAACCATATTTGCATACATTTTAAAGCCTCTTCCACCAAAGTAATAAAAATCAAAGCATTTCCCCTTAGATTTGCATTTCTTTAGAAGGTATCCTAAGCCCCTCCACCTCCTTCCTCCTCAGTTCCCAAGAGGAAGAAGGGGTTGCTACTTATACACTTGATCGTTTATAGAGGCGTCTTTATACAGAGTTGCCAATACCAATAATATTAAAAAACGGCTCTAACTCTAGCCATTTCTTAAAATTTTTTCTCTTGAGACAAGAGTTATCATCAGCCACCTTTGAAAATCCTTATTTTTAGAGATGATTGCAGGCAATAGCTGCCTGAGTTGGCTGGAGTTGGAATCGCCTATAAATCATCTTTAGATGTAGCTTGTTTCATAGAGCAATATAGAGGTGGAGCCGTCTATGCCCAAAAAATATATTTTTAAAATCATTGTTGTAGTAGTGACAAGAGACCAGAACTTTATTTTAGGTCGAATTTTAATTTTAGTTTCTCAACTACCGTTGAAGACTCAAATTTATCCCTAAAATTATAAAACAACTATTCTAGTCTTGAAGTTTCTTTTGGATTTAATTTGAGTAAAATGCATTAGTGGTTCTTAAACTTTACATGATGTGTCACTTAGGCCCCGAACTTGAAAACCAAAAAAATAGGTCCTCGAACTTTGTCAATCCATGCAAAATCGACCAAAACCGAATTTTCTCAAATCAGATGGTGACTTAGATCCTCAAACTTGTCATGCTATGTCGCTTGGATACCTAAACTTTTATCAGTGTCCTCCGACATAGCACACCACATCAGCATCCAGTTTTTGACGACTTTGCACGGGTCAACAAAATTCAAGGACCCATTTCCCTAGCTTTCTAAGTTTGGGGCCTAGGTAACACAATGTGCCAAGTTTAAGGAACTCTCATGCATTTTCATTTACTCATTTAATTTCATCATATGACTATTGAAGCGAAAAAATTCCATAAATTGTTAGTGCACAACATGCCTTAAAAACATGCTTCAACTTCTTCTCACATCAATTGCATTAAATAAAAATATAATACAAATTAGTGAGTATAAGAAATAAATATACATGAATTGCTTCTTTTCTCTTTTTTCCATATAAATACAATTGGTTGTGGTTGCGTAGCCTGAGGGAAGGGAGGTGCGGGGGCTGCTTGGTTCGATTGTGTTTTGCGTATGACGCACCACGACGGTGTAAACTGGTTAGAGCATATGTAACAACGTGACCTAGAAAAATGTCATATAATTTAAAAATAAGTAAATTTTATTAAATTTAGGGTACCAACAAAATATTATGCTCCAACAGTAAGTCCTAAATATATATTATAGGATAGTCCAATAAAGTGTAGTATATTTGAGTCACTTGAGAGAGTGCTATTGTTGAGCTCTAAAAAGAGCAGTGCGGACGGTCCGGCCCCGAGGCCGGACGGTCCGCGGTCCGGACTGTCCGCGGTGGCGGCGCGGACGGTCCGCGCGTGCGCAGAGTCAGTTAGGGTTCCTAGTTTCTCGCGGGATTTGTTACCTAAAACCGCGGGATTAACTCGGAAAACAGTTGGAAACGGATCCAGACCTCCCCCTTTATATAGATGAAGGGCTACGGCCGATTGAACCCCCAACAATCGATCAAATCCAGTCTATTACTCGTTTTTTACCTTATGCATTAGGAGTAGTTCTAGTCTAGTTCTAGTTTAGCCCTAGTTTAGCCTCTCGATCCCCAAATTCTCCGCCTCTCCTCGACTCTACGTCGATTAGAGGAGTCTAGGTCGGCCTGCCCAAGCCTAGACAACTCCTAGGATCTCTCCTCCCCGACGGGGTCCCTCCCGGGAGCGAGATCCAGGCGCCGCCGGCGATCCTCCGCCGCCCCTGCGCACGCGCGGACCGTCCGGCCCCAGGGCGCGGACCGTCCGGCCGTCAGGCAGGGAACCCGGGCTCCTGTACCAGGTCGCGGACCGTCCGGCCCTGTGCCGCGGACCGTCCGCGCCTGACCAGAGAGCACCTTCGCCTCGCGCCAGGTCGCGGACCGTCCGGCCCTGTGCCGCGGACCGTCCGCGCTTGGCCAGAGAGCACCGCCGCTGGTTCTTTTGAAGTGATTGGCGCCTCCAAAAAGGTGTCAACATACTTTTTGGCGACTCCGTTGGAGACTAGGTGTCTAGATCTGCTAAAAATCGGCCCATAAATGGCCGGTTCTAAGGATCACACCAAGATCTCCACTACCAACATCATCAAGCCGGCCATGGAGGCGCTTCCGGCTGATGACCAAAGGCCCTTTGAAGACCTCGTAATGCGCGATGAGAAGGAGGTGATGCGGCAATGGAACGAACAACGCGACAAGGAAGAGGCGGAACTGCTGCATAAACTCTCCGAACGGCGCAAGGAGGCGGCGGACAAGTACTTGTCACACTTCACGGTAGATCGCCACCAGAAGATCGTCCGTCAAGGGGAGATCGATATGGAATCTCTCATACCTCCACTTCAGGGTCCCGCTGTAAGTACTCCAGACCTATCTCTTACGACTTTCATGGATCAACGAGGAGATCAGTTAAAGCAATATGTAGATGAATCTATTAAAATGCATTTACGTGCATACGAGAAATCAGCTGCTCCTAACTTTCCATCGCGAGAGTCTAATACAGTGCCACCCACGTCAAACACATCGGCTATAAATGGGTCACCTTTGACCCAGCCATCATATGGTATGCCGATGCACGCTTTCGTGTCACCATCACAGCTGCAACCACTAGGCACGCGGCAGGTACTAGACGCGACCGGACCGTCCGAGCATCATCTCAGACAGTCCGGTTATACCGCGGACCGTCCGACGTATTTCGCTGGACCGTCCGATCAGATGCAGGCCCGCACACAAAACACTTAGGTCGCACCGTACATGGCCGGACCATCAGGGTACAACCCTGAACACTTCGGCCCCATCACGGACCGTCCGGTGCATCACGCCGGACCGTCCGGATATGTTGCGGACCGTCCGCCATCTTACACCGGACCGTCCGGATATGGCATGAACCGGCCGACGTATTATGCTGGACCATCCGACTCTACACGAGTCCATGCGCAGACTGCCCAAGTCGCGCCATATATGGCCGATCCGTCCGGGTACAGCCCTGGACCATTCGGCCCGATCGCGGACCGTCCTATTCTTTACGACAGACGGTCTGGGTACGAGACTACCCATGTAGCACCATATACGGCTGGACAATCCGGATATACCTTCGGACCATTTGGCCAGGTCACGGACCATCCGGCCTCTTACGCCGGACCGTCCAGATATGCATACGCAGAGCCGAGAGCTACGCAATACGCGCAGTTCCCGCATTCATCGCAGCAACATTATGGTGCCCCACCAGCAACACATTATAATCATACCATACCACCTCATGGACATAGGGCTGAATACTATTCGGCCACAAGAGAGCCTGAGGGGTATAGGGCAGGAGCTAGTGACATTAATAGGACACCTAACACACACCTCAAACATCCCTGGGAGGAAAGCCGACAGAGTAACGTCAGGCAACCTGAAATCTCCACCCACAAACTCAATGGATGGTCGCCAGATATGGCGGAGAGGATCAGAGACGAGGTAGCCGGGATGTTCAGGGACAAACTCGGTGTTAGTGTGTCAGGTACAGGGCAATCGTATCGGAAGCCTTATAGCCACCGATTCGACACCGTGCCATATCCACAGGGAACTAGAATACCAGACTTCTCTAAGTTTTCTGGTGAAGGTGGAAAAAGCACACATGAACATATAAGCCAATTCATAGCACACTTGGGAGAATTGGCTGATGGGGAAGCCTACCGCGTTCGTTTATTCTCGTTGTCCCTTACTGATACTGCATTTGCATGGTACGCAGCTTTGCCACCAAACTCTATTAACTCTTGGGAAGAATTAGAGCAGAAATTTCATGAACACTTCTTCTCAGGAGAACGTGAGTTAGAATTGGCTGACTTAGCTTCAGTCCGACAGGGGCCTGAAGAATCGGTTAATGACTATATCCGGAGATTTCGGGACACTAGAAACCGATGCTTTCAGATTCATGTCGCAGAAAAACAACTGACAGGGCTAGCTTTCAATGGGTTGCGACCCTACTTAAAAGAAAAATTAGATGGCACCCAATTCTTTTCGCTAGTGCACTTACACCAGCGGGCTATGACCTGTGAAAGCCGAAGTAAGGAAACATCAAAATCGGCTAGCCATAAGATGCATCTAGTGGGATACGATAATTCGGACGATGAATCCACGGATGTATACACCGCCGAACTGGTTTGGCCAGGACAGGCTAAACCTTCAGCGTGTTCTGCTTTACAGTCGATTCGAAAGAATCGACAAGAAGAAGTTAAGTTTACCTTTAATGTTGCCAAATGCGATAAAATATTTGATGAGTTACTGAAAAATGGCAACATTAAATTAACTCATACTATTCCTCCTCCTGATGAATTAAAGAGGCGTGCTTATTGTAAGTGGCATAATTCCTTTTCTCATGCCACCAATGATTGTAATGTTTTTCGTCGACAGATACAATCGGCCATAAATGAGGGTCAATTGGCTTTTCAGGAGATGCAAGTAGACACACAACCCTTTCCTGTTAATACAATAGAACTCACACGCAAAAGGGTCTTAGTTCGGCCCGAAATGGCCGATAAAGGCAAAGGCAAGGGCATCGTCATCAGCAATCCTCGCATGTCAGATATATCACAAAAGGAGATTGCTCGAAAGGCTTCGGACGAGAAGGCTAAAAGGTCCGAAGACGCCGGGGGGCAGGCACAGTTAATGAACCAAACACATCAGCCTAGCCCCAGCATCGTAGATGGTCCGGCACCTACGTGCGGACAATCCGGTGCTCAGACAAACGGTCCGGCTAACTCAGCTGGACAGTCCACCTATGACCAAAGGCGTCAACCTCTACACAAAGCAAGGAAAAATATGCAAGGTCAAAGCACATATAATCGGCTGATTAAAGCCGATCCTATTTTTGATCAGTTGCTCTCCAAAAATACTAGCAAAAAGACTGTTCCGCGTGATCGGTCAACAAAGAAACCCCGGTCACCTGCTAAAACAAAACGGTCAAACAAAACAACCCAAAAGGCGACACAACAAGCATCGCCTATTCATTCTATGAGACCAGGATACTTTCCACCTATTTACTCATCGTCGGTATATTATCCTGTTCAAACATGGAATGGCACGATGATGAATCCATGGTACATGTATGGTCCCTTCGTCTATCCAGACTGGGGGGCACCTCCATTCTATTCCTTTTGATCCATTGATCAAATGGTCATGGCCGAGAAAGATACAATCCGAAACGGCCTTTATATTGATGCTTTATTGAATAAACTCCATATCGAAAAGCCGGTGACCTACATCAGGTTTAGTCCATATGCTTTTGGTTCGTCAACCTTCACCAAAAGGCAGGGGGGCATATGTTGAGCTCTAAAAAGAGCAGTGCGGACGGTCCGGCCCCGAGGCCGGACGGTCCGCGGTCCGGACTGTCCGCGGTGGCGGCGCGGACGGTCCGCGCGTGCGCAGAGTCAGTTAGGGTTCCTAGTTTCTCGCGGGATTTGTTACCTAAAACCGCGAGATTAACTCGGAAAACAGTTGGAAACGGATCCAGACCTCCCCCTTTATATAGATGAAGGGCTACGGCCGATTGAACCCCCAACAATCGATCAAATCCAGTCTATTACTCGTTTTTTACCTTATGCATTAGGAGTAGTTCTAGTCTAGTTCTAGTTTAGCCCTAGTTTAGCCTCTCGATCCCCAAATTCTCCGCCTCTCCTCGACTCTACGTCGATTAGAGGAGTCTAGGTCGGCCTGCCCGAGCCTAGACAACTCCTAGGATCTCTCCTCCCCGACGGGGGTCCCTCCCGGGAGCGAGATCCAGGCGCCGCCGGCGATCCTCCGCCGCCCCTGCGCACGCGCGGACCGTCCGGCCCCAGGGCGCGGACCGTCCGGCCGTCAGGCAGGGAACCCGGGCTCCTGTACCAGGTCGCGGACCGTCCGGCCCTGTGCCGCGGACCGTCCGCGCCTGACCAGAGAGCACCTTCGCCTCGCGCCAGGTCGCGGACCGTCCGGCCCTGTGCCGCGGACCGTCCGCGCTTGGCCAGAGAGCACCGCCGCTGGTTCTTTTGAAGTGATTGGCGCCTCCAAAAAGGTGTCAACAGCTATATAATTTTATAAAATAAGACACGGTTGGAGTAGGTTTTGCTGTATAGAGTCATATATATATTTCAATTTGAAGCACTAGTTTGATATATTATTGGAGATTCTCTTATAGTGGAGATTATACAGTGGGAGAGTCCAGGTTCAACCGTACGTGTTCTGACTTTTTTTCCCGAAAAGAACGGGGAAGTGTGGGAGGATGAAAAGCCACCAGAGATGCAGCGTGCTACATTATATTGTTAATGGCCGCTACTCATTGCGTTAGAGGAGACAACCTACCGCACGGTCACTAAAACTAGCGTTGCGTGACTCCTGAGTGGATCAGAGACGACTTTGGTTTCAAAATTCTATGCATGTTGGAAGCAACTTTTACCCTTTTTTCTTATAAATTTCTTCAAAGCCATGTAATGCGTCGCTTGGAAAGGACTAATGATGAAGCATCAGGATAAAATATTATTGCCGTGCCGTATATATCCATCTCTGATCTCTCTCTTAGCACATTAGATAAGAGTAACACGCATATGTTAAGAAAAGACTTTCAAGTCAATGTGAAGTTTACCTTGACCGTTAGATTGTACACACTTTGACAACAAGGAATCGGGCTCGTTTGTTACTTCTCTTCTGGTAGAACTTACATACCACCAGTTTAAATCCTCGACTTTAGCATTGATGCTTGTATTTTTGTTAGTCAGGTCCATTAATTTATGTTGGGTTTCAGTTTGGTCCATCAACTCTAAAAATTGATTTCTAGGTCCATCGATCTTTGAAGTGGTTCACCGTACATCTATAACCGTCCACAAAATTTTTGAAGTGTTTCACTGAAGGTTTGTATCCTTTTGTTTGGTCCTTATTTTCACATTGCATGTGGAGTCAACAACATACATGACATGAAATTTGCAAATAGCCCCTCTTTCCTTCTTGTTCCTTGCATTGTTCCCTCAACACATAAGGAGGTAAGAGCAAACAAAGCCAATGCAAGCGGCACAAGTATAGGCGATGTTGGCGCATGATGAAGACGTGGTGGCTCGAGGCATAGGGATACAAGAAAACACTATGGATGTGTGGCGGCACCTGCCAACCGATGAATACGAGTATGCACTATAGTGTAATCGATCTACACAGGATACAGGCCGAGGAGCACACCACCACAGTGGGGCATATCAAGAAGACCCAGTTACTACTATGTGGTCGTGAACCTTGCCACGTGGCCGCATGGGAGGTCCCCTGCCATGCATGACTTAACCAAGCTCCCACCCTATGGGTGCCCCTGTCAATCCGATTAGTGGGGGATGGTTACGACATGTGTCTAGGGCTCCCACTGGAGCCAACGACCCTCCCCAAGAGGCCTCCTATGTTCACGTGCTCTGCCAACAACAATGGGGTCTAGGTGCGCCACGTGCCCCAAGGTCCTTGGCGCCCGTGAAGGGCTCGAGACACACCACATGTCTGGTCCGCCACACCATGGTTTGTCAAGGAGTTCGTAGAGTTAGAGAGTTGTCGAGCCTAAACGATGAGACATGTATGACCGTGCCCACAACCCACACCATGCTAGTTGTCAGGCCTAATCGTCTTAGGTGTGGCACCAGTGTGGCCCTATGGGCGCACGCATGGATGGTGCCTGCCATGTTCGGTGGCAACATTTGCCCACAACATGCAGGTGATGATGCCGCAGGACTACTAGGCTGACCCCACATAACTTGTAACCTACGTTGACTCGAACAGATTTATAAGAGATCAAGTATGCAAATTGAAAGGGAAATGGGCTTAAACATTTTCTATAATCGATTTTGGTGTTTGACGTCCATCACAAAACCACTTGGACTAATTAGTTTGCATAGCTGACATTCATCTCAGGTGCATAAAGTTCAACATAAACCAAGAAAGACATTAAGTTGGGGACTCAACCAAAGATTGGAGCAAGACTTAAAATGGTGCTGCCAGTGGTGCACCGGACTATCAATAGATCAAATCCTCTCCAAGCATCCAAATCAACTCAATTGCTTAATGACTTGAGAGAGGGTGCTTTGTGTGCTTTTGTTGCTTGGATTGCTTTCTCCTTCTCATTCTTATTCTCTAAGTGCTTTGTAAAGCTAGCAAGAGACACCTAAGTGTGTGGTGATCCTTGCGGGGTCTTAGTGACCCAAGTGATTAAGGAGAAGCCTCGACCGGTCTGTGTGACCGATTGAGAGAGGGAAAGGGTTGGAATAGACCCACCTTTGTGGCCTCCTCAGCGGGGTCTAGGTTCTTTGGAACCGAACCTCGGTAAACAAATCATCGTGCTCATTTGTGTTGATCATCACTTAATTTGTTTCCCTTTCTTTCCTCTCTCTAAAGTTCCCTTGCTCATAGTGATTTGAGTTTGCTCCCAAAGTTATCTGCATTGATTGAGCAACTCTTGGCAAGGAGAACTATCTTCGCACTCCGAATTAAATCTAACGCTAACCCCAAGCATAGTGCATTTTTAAAGTTTGTAAATTTTAGGTTTCTCCTATTCACCCCCTCTAGGCAACTTTCACAAACCACCTGCCCCACAGTGATTATCTCACACTTGAGCCCATATAAACCCAGGGTCTTGTGAAATTGTGAAGGATCTCAAACTTTTCCTTTGCAACCAAGATCGTAATGAACTGAAATTTGCTACATCAAGTGTTACAACATTCCATAGAGTGTTTAACATCAATCGGAGTACATAGAGTTATTTCAATAAAGGTGGCACGTAGGCCCCAAATAACTCCAAGTAGCATTTACCGAAGTGATAAGTTTAGCGGAAGCATTTATTTAACTAGCATCCACAACACCTGCAGGGTTTTGGAAATATTGTGCCAACATTAGGTATGTCAACCCACCAAAAGCATGAGACGAGAATGGGGAAGCCCTGCCCTGGGCTTAGTCATCTCCCATAGCCGGGTATAAGCAGTGCTCGCAGTACCCATAGTACATCTGACCATCTGCAACAAATCATTGGGAATAACACCCTGAGTACTAGAATGTACTCAGCTAGACTGACCCGTCCAAAACCAGGAAATAAGAAAGTAAAAGACTCCAAGGAGTATGCAAGCTCTATCTAGAGTTGGCTCTTTGCTTTACAAGAGTAACGGGAGTTAAGGAAATTATTAGCATCTTAAGGGGATTACCAATGTATAACTCCATTTTTGCAGGTCAGAATTAATACCTACTTTGCTGCAGACTAGGTTTGCACCTGATCTTCTAAGTATTCGATATCATAATTGCTGCTGTCTAATTACAACTTTAGTGGAGAATCAAGTTGAGAGATTAATCAAGGTTATCACATCAAGCTATCTCGTCCCTTAAGCATAATTGGGATTAACACCATTTCATATTGTTATCAACAAATCATATAAAGTGTAGTTCTTACTACGATAAGATAGCTCAAGTCAAGTGCTCACTATCCAGGAGCGATGGCGATTCGAATCGATTCCTAACCAGCTGGTGGGTACTCCTAACACAAATCATACCCATAATACTTCGTGAGATACAATCACCACTGCACTCATTCTAGGAGCAGCCTTGCTACACATCTCGGATTCCACAGGGGCCACCATACCCAGGGGCCACCCGACTACCAAAGGATTAGGGCGTACCATCCACCATGGGTCATCTCGCCGTGTCCCCGTCACTCCTCAACCACACCAGTAGGTACACCGCAAGGTCGAATCCGGCTAGAATGGTGTTCTAGCTTCATGGTCGGAACGAATTATCCGGCCAGCTAAGTGTGTAGGCATAAATTCAACATGACTCGAGGGACCACAACGGTACAGCCCTTAATCGACACAGGTGGGATCACTATGGCCTACATGGCACCCATAAGAGTCCGCCCGGTCTCATCTTAAATCTTTGTTTCCATCATGGATATTACCCAAGGACTTCTCCCAATCAAGCATAAGAAAACACCTATATCTCATAGGTGACAGGAAATCACCCGACTTTTACCGTCTAAGCAGACCTAAGCATTTAAGTGTGCTTACTTTAAATAGGTGGCAAGGATACGGTAAACAAGAGATCAAGGGTATATGCAGCAATTGGCTTCAATAAACTCTTATCCCTAATGCAACACTATAGGTAGGCAGTGAATAAATTAAAGTACTGCAAATATAGGAAGTTAGATGTTGGGGCTCGCCTTTCTCGAAGGAACTAGGGCGGTGATCAGGACACTCCTGAGTTTCAGCTTCGGGTTCACCCTCTTCCACGAGAATCCCTGGTAGCTCCTCGATAATCCCCACTGGTACTTCCTCCTGCGATCTTGTATGATGTATGGATGCAGTATGAGGATACATGATGCTTCATGCAAGAGATGTATGATGCGTATGGGTGCATGTAATGTATACATATATCTAAATCGATCCATTACGTACGAGTTTCCACAAAATAGTCTACATCGTCCAAGAACATGTAGTCTGTCTTTTCTTGGTTGGTCTTGACTATTATTTATAAAATCCATACAACATAATACAAGTTATGTTGTAATACATTTTGGATTACCTTACACCTGTGGGTGTAGGCACACTAAGCAATATTCTTCATTTAGCCCCCCTTTTTTGAGGTTAGTTAATTCTTTGTGCAATGGATTTGTTCGAACTCTAACTACCTCAACAATAATTAGATCCTAAATTATTTCAGACCAACTCACTATTGAACTAGAATTTATCCAAATTATTTAAACTTTTGGTATACCATTTAGTTGGACTTATATTGAGACTACCATTTGATTACTTCAAAGTGTATTAAACAATTCTAACATATAGTATTTCTCTACCATTCTTTACCATAGAAATTTCAATGGTTTTCGACCAATGTTTTTGACTGCATAAAAATAACAAGAAATTGTGTAGAAAGTAAATTAATCTACTTCCCATTACTAAATCAGTCAAACAACCAATGCCATAATTTTTTTCTATACCCTACTTGGCCTAACATCGTGACATAAAAATTTACACAGACATTTCCTTTATAAATCTTTTTCCATGGTTTTCCAAAGAAATCAACCTTTTCTGTTTTTAATTTATTATTCAAAATTTATCTACATGATTGCTTATTCAAATTAATTCCAGAGGTCGTTGATAGCACATAATTTGTTCAAAAAAAGTTTCACCACAATATGAGAGGTTTTCTATTTATTTTCTAATTTCTAAGGAATCAACAACTTATCTTTTTAATCCATAATCATAAATTAATCAACAGAACATACCCCCAAATTATTTATCACAGGTAGACCATGACTAAGGGAATCTAATAAAAATTGGGTTCCTATTTTTCTGGCCATGGATCTATTTATTTTATTACCTATAGAGAAACTTGTTTTTTGTATTTAAATTCAAACTAGGTACCAAAACATTCAAACCTTGACATGCAACATTTTTAAACCGTAGACCTGACCTAGAGGAGTCCTACAAAATTTGTTTCACCATTTTTCGAGTTCAAAAACTCGAGTTACAAATTTTCCAAGGTTCTCTATGTTTTAAACCGAAAAAGGAAAAAAGGAAAATAGAAAACCAATTTGCATGTTAGCCCCTCGGGTTCCAACTATCTATAGACTTTTACCACAGGGTCCTCGATCACTATTCATCGAATCTATGATAGTTCACAGAAAAACCCTCGGGTTTTGGCTTATTCGCGCGCGAGATCCATCTTCTTCCTCAAAATAGAGAGAGAGGGAGAGAAGAACGCGCGGCTCGGTTAGCGGCTTACCGGTGGTGGAGTTGGCTAGGCGAGGTGGTGGACAAGTGTGATCGACGAAGGCAAACGTGCTGGTGTTCTTGGCTCGGCGGTTCGCGGGTGGAGATGTCTGGTCCACGTGCACCGGTGGGAACCGAAGAATGGAGGCATCGACAGTGGTGCTCGGGGCCTTCTCCGAGCTCGAGCAACAGCTCCAGGTTTGCGCACTTGACAACGAAGTGATTGCGTCTTGGTTTGTGGACAACGATGGTCAGTGGAGGTGCGGGCGCAAGCTAGCTCACGTCGGCCATGGCGATTGGCGTCGGGTGGAAGAAGGGACGAGAGCAAGGGCGAGTGAGAGCGAAACAAGAGCAGAGGGAGAGAGTGAGGGCGCGATGGAGTGCTCGGCCACAAGAAGCCAGACGCGGCTGCTGGCTTGTCCATGCGCGCAGGCAAGGCGTGGCCGGAGCAGGGCGCGGCGTCCACGTGTCCAAGCGCGTGCCACTTGGCGGACGCGATCTGCTCAGCCTGCAAACGCGAGTGAGATAAAACGGAGAGCTCAAAGCGTTGACCGCTTCAGCCGATTTGTTCCCCTCTCTACCGGCTACAACTTTGCTATAGGGATTAGGGTGGTTTAGCTGCTAGATTTTGAAATATATGCCTCCAAACTTTGGTTTGTCAACATTGCGCAAAACAGTGAAAACCTACTGTCTAACTGTGTCAAAACATGTCAAACAGATTCAAAAGTTTACCAACTTTTTACAGGGCGTGCCCTAAGTAATTTTCTACAACTTTTGTAATTGGGGCAATGTGATTTGAAGATTATTTTGGTTAGAACATGCTGGCATTTGAAAAGAGATACAAGATTAGACTTAGAAAAATCAGGGTTGTTCCCATTCTTTAACCATTTCCCAATCTTTCATTCTTGGTTAAGCTTCATTTCCTTTGGGATTTGAATCCTTATAATTAATAGTTTCATAAGTCAAATGCTTGATTCTTAAGTTTTGGTTTTTGAAGGAATTTCATTTATCAAGCACAACATTCACTAAATCACACCATCACATATAGTTTAAGAAACTGTCATCACATGAACTCAAGAGTTGAAAGATCAACCATATCAATCTAAATTATCTAGGTGGATTTACTTACACACACTAGCACTCCATGATAATCTATGGCTATGAGACCTAGGTCTTCTATTGGTTCAAGCAAGGGTTCACTTCACAACCATTAGCGACAATTTAAGATTCTAATATAAGTGGTGAAATGATTAATGATGCTCATGATAATGCTTTCATGATGCACATGCCATGTAAGAGTATGCTAAACACTAGGGGTGTTACCTAACCCCCTCTCCCTTGGACTATAAAAGGGAGAGGGGCCCCTTCTAAGGGGGACGACCCTTCCACAAACTCAAACAACTGAGGACACTCCATGAACAAAACACAAGTCCTAGGCTCCTAGGCAGACACACACTTAGTTATTTTCCGCCTTCAAGCAACAATCAAGCAACCTAGAGGACGTAAGGTATTATGCTCAAGCGGCTCAACGTCTCTAAATTAGGTGTCCCTCGTGCATCATAAATGTTGTGCCCTCTCTCATTAACCCAAAATTGTTAGAGTCTTCATAGAGGTCATGATATCGTGGTGATCACCTAAACCCTTGGCAAACCTAAAAGGGGTGCTCCCTGTATCCCCAACTAGCAACCCACCGTTAGAGGTCACGATATCGCGGTGATCACCTAAACCCTTGCCAAACCTAAAAGAGGTGCTCCCTGTATCCCCAACTAGCAACCCACCGTCAACATTGGTGCAACAGTGAGGGGTCAATTTAGCCAAAGGAGCACTTGCCCCCTATAGTGGGTGGTACAACGAGCATCACCATGCACTCACTTGCGTACCTAGAGCGAGGTGGTTTTATACTAGCAGCGGGTTGGCCATGAGCATGCCTATCCAACGGTCAATGATGGACATAAGGTAGAGGGCAATTATGAAAACAGTGGGTTCATCATATATTTGCCTTAAATGTGTGCGCATGGGGATGAGAGGATTGCTATGGACTCAACCATACACTCGATGAAGTAATGATGGCCTACACCAATGGTATAATGGCGCACATAGGCTCAAAGATCAACCACGGAAGCTACAATACAACAAGTTTGGAGGTCCAACATAGTTTCAAAGTATGTCCAACAAGCACAAAGGATAGAGAAGATAGAGATGGTCCTAGTAGAGCTCATTCTAAGATATAAGGGAAGCACAAAACTAGGAACAACTGTGATAGTAGGAGTTCAATGACAGATAATGATGGTGACGAGCACTACAATAGAGATAGAGCGAAGGCACATATGTTAGGCTGGAGGGAGTGGAAAAGAGGGGCAATGAGGTAGGGGAGCATTAGGTCGACAAATATCATGTTATGTTGGCGCTTAACTCCATATGTTACGTCAAATTTAAGGGTTAAACAAAGAGGTATAGACTTATCATGAATCACTTTAAAGGTTTATGTACACTCAAGTTCATTCTAAGGGTGAAATTAAAGGGCATATAGCTGTGGTGAACCACTTAAAAATTTTAGGGGCCTAGAAAACTTTTAGAGTTGATGGACCCAACCAAAAACTCTGCATAAGTTAATGGAAATCTGGTGCATTTAACTCTAATTTAAATATGGATTATATGATATCAATTTCGTGTGACATAACTCACATAGTACATATATTATTAGAAACAATCAAACAACAAAGGTTATATAGCTAGTTGACTCTTAGACTGTCTCCAGCAGCATCCTCTATATTCCTCCTTTACACTCTCCTCTAAAGGATTCCCTTCTCTATATCTTATTCCTCTCCAGCATTGTCCTCTATATATCGTCCTCTATACATAGATACCTATATTAGAGGCATATTTTGCTTTATGTTTTTGTAAGTATGTATTTATCATACCTTGAAATGTTTTATATATATAGTCTAGATTTGCTTAATCTATTGTTTATAAATAGAAGAGATGAGAGAAGCTTTATATAGAGAGGACGGAAGAACACCCTCTATATATTTAGAGGACGCTTTAGAGGGCACTGCGCTATAGGGTATAGGGTAGGAAATCTCCACTTTATATAGAGTACTCTATCATTTAGAGGTCCTTGCTGGAGATAGTCTAAGGCTATCCGCAACCGTTACCCCTAAATTTTTCCCCCTATATCACTTTTCCCCCTATTTTCCCCCATATTTTTTCATCTCCCGCAGCGGTTCCCCCTAAATACTCCCCCTATACCCCACTACCACTATAAAATATCATTTTCTATATCAACTATCAATTTTTTATCTACTAACAATTACTCGTGGACCCACAACACAGTGTTTAGGGTGATGAATAGTGACACGCTAGATCTAGGGGGAGAGAGAAGGGGACCGACACGTAGGGGGCGCTGTAGGGGGCACCGCTGCGGCCATAGGGTGCCCCCTACGCGCCGCATGCAAGGAGAGGGGGAGAGGCAGTGTCCACCGCTGCGGCTAGTCTAAAGTCCTATGTAAACTCGCATTTATTTCGTACAAACAACAAATCGTCCTCAGATTTGTGTTAGGTGTAGACTATATGCATTGGTACTAGCTAGGGTATACAAGTACATATGCAAATCACACTTTACAAGTTCAAAGTTTGAGGATGTACCACTGGGTGGGTACTCTAAATTTGGCCTCAATGGAACATTAGATTTCTTCTATGTATAACATAAGCCAATGGTACTATTTTACGTACTTCACCTAGGATTGGAAAAGTTGCAAAATATATATAATACTAGTTAGTTGTCCGTACATTACTACAGTTTCTATATATCATATAGGTAGACCTTGTTTAAATGAGATATCACATAATTATATATTTTTTATTTTTAAATTATTAGTATAGGTATATATTTACGATATCTCCTTTATATAATACAAACAAACAGACATGAGTTACAGTGGTACAAGCCAAGCGCATGAAGAAATTTGCGCTTAAATATAGTATAGAGATTAAACCAAATATGACATATATACTTCATCACCATGACTCGTACAAATAGGGGTCAACTATAATCTCTATAATATCTACTTGGACTAACAAGGAGTACCCTTCCATGCCTCATAAATGAAATAGCTTTCATGCTTGATGTACCATGGAAATCGCGATATTCCTAGTTCAATCAAAGCTTATGGGGGAGAAGTAGGCAAAACAATTCAATTATTCAACACGCACGGCCTAGAAGATGAACTAGATGAATTCATGTACCACAAACCGATCACATATTGTGACAGCTATATATGGTACTGGGGTTAGCTACATATACAAATCATGTTAGAAAAAACCGAGGATGCACTACCGTGAATGTTTGGTTCGGTGTCAACGAGAAATGAGACGGGATCAACCCTAGACTGATCCCGTCTCTTGTTTTTTGAGGGATGACCTCATCCACCATTTTTTAAGAATATTTCTTGACCCTGGCTCTGGACCTTCAAACCAAACGCGGGTCAAGTTAGAATGATCCCATTCCATCCTTCTTCATCCTTCCTCGTCCCTCCATCCAAACACTACCTAAGTTGACCTTAGGACTTGTTTGGCAAGAATTATATTCCTCTCAGTTCTCTCCAATTCTCATGCAACTAAACGACATTACAACCTCTTAGGACTAGTTTAGGAGCTAAAATACCGGAGTGAATTAGAGGGGATAAAACCCCCCTGAATAAGAAGGAGATTTTATCCCCTTAAATTCCCTCTGATTCTATCTATCAATACCTCTTTGTAACACTCCATCCAATCCCAGACCGGCAGTACTTACTCCTGGCAGCTCTGTAGAATCATATATTGTCCCTACAGATCAACACGAGTCTTTTATGTGCACTTTGTCCTCACTCATGCACATCCGAGAAAACTTCCCGGTCGGTCGCTCATCCCAAATTGCTTCATGCCAAGCACGCTTAGCTTGGAGGTTCTTTCGAGATATGCTTCCGAAAAAGAAGATGCACCTTGTTGGTTAATTATATTAAGCCTTGGGCCAGGATATCACCATCCCAGAGACCAAGATATCATAATCCACCCCCTTAGAAGACCGACGTCCTCGTCGGTCAACCCCAATCCAGGAACCTCTCATCTTAGCCATGTCTGTGTGTCTGGTGTCGTCATATGCCATGTCATGTGACTATTTCAGGCCCACATGCGTCATATACCCGAACCCCTAACCCACACACGCCCGTGAAACCGTGAGGGCTGGCTCTGATACCACTTGTAACACTCCGTTCAATTCTGGACCGGCAGTACTTACTTCTGTCAGCTCTCTAGGATCATATATTGTCCACACAGATCAACACGAGTCTTTTGTGCGCACTTTGTCTTTACTCATGCGCACCCGAGAAAACTTGTTGGTTGGTCACCCATCCCAAATTGCTCCAAGCACGCTGGTTCTTTCGAAATATACTTCCGAAAAAGAAGATTCACCTTATTAATATAGATACTCTATTAATTCTATTAAGCCGTGACTAGGATATCACCATACTAGGGATGGGGATATCACACCCTTAATGAACAGATACATATTATATATAAATCATCTCAAAGGCCTATGACAAACTGGCGACTTTACATAAGAGCGGGGTCACAAAAGTTTGTTTTGTCAATAAATCATCTACTTAGAGGTAGGAACAAATTGCTTATTATAGATGCAGACGATATTTTCAATCGATATCCAAGAAATCGGTTTCTAGAAGCAGTCGTTACCGCTGGATTCTAAAATCATCTTTTTCGAAATTGTAAAGCAGCCAAAAAGTAGCACTTTTTAAATCAAGGACAACCCCATGCAAGGAACGAGGCATGTGATTTTTTTGCCTGCAGCTTCGCTATATATATGTCTTCATCGGACTTTATTTCAAAAAAGTTATGAATTCGTTTGTGACCAGCACCTATGTTTTGAGGTGAGCCACAATATCGACATCTAAAAAATCGATTTCTAGAAGGTTAGTGTTTTAAATTGTCATTTTCCGTGTCATACCGTACCAACCGTTCCTAGAAATATCATTTCTCTAGAAATAGACGATATTTTTAGGGACAGTCGAAACATTTATCTCTCTTCAGAGACGACCCATCTCTGAATCATTTATAAATGCAGTTCTTGATGAGCCGTTACTGGAAAAATAAATGGTGTGGCTCTAAAAATCATTTCTATTGTGGTATTAATTTACAGATTAGATTACCTCTTACTCACATGTAGCCAAGATGCATATAGTAAAAACAATAATAATCCCTGGATGTGGCTATATAATAATCTTCAGGGGAACTTCAAGAAAAGGTATCTTTTTTTTGTGTGTGTGTTTTGAAGTTTAACATTTTGCATTGTAAAATATGCATGCTACATCTTACGATTTTTCTTCAGAGGAAATTTCCCGGAACTACTGATCACAAGCTATATCCAGCAGAGTCCAAACGCGAAATGGGTGGGCACGCACATAGGCTAGAGAAAACAGCTAGCCTCCTCCATGATTGCAAGTCAATGTGGATGTCGCTTGATTCCACACACCACCACAAGATTTCTGTCATGCATGATTGATGAGAAGCCATATGTACGTAGCTACTGCTAACTGCACGGGCGACATTCTGCAGCAACATCGTTTGTGTTCAATGCAGTGCAGATAATTAAGCTAGCAGACAGTTTCGGTCAAATTAAACATGTCGATGGGGAGAGGTTTGGAGACAATTATTGGGTGAACTACCTACTAGGTTATATTTTTCTTCAAGAAGGGAAGTTTATTTCTTGTAACTATCTTCGATCGGATTGTCAACTTGGGAACGGCCGGACATGCTAACTAAATTTATTTAAAACGATACTCCCTAACGCCTTATTCTATCTTAGAGCCTATTTAGCAAGGGAACATATCATGTGCAATCATACACATTGACATTGCTGTGAAACCGTATAACAAAGACAAAAACATGGAGGTGAGAGAACCTTTTTAAAAAATATTCTATTTCAAACAACCCTCCCACCTTCCTATAGATATTTTTCAAAAGGTTCTCCCGCCTCTACTTTTCTACTTTTGTATCTTGGTTGTGCACGGCGTGGCACTAATAATGTGTATGATTACATCTGACATGTTCCTATTTAGCGGGAGCTGATGAAAAGGCTTCATCAAAAGAGACATAGGATCGAGCCACAAAATGAAGGATTTATATTGTTAAAAATATAAGGTTATATCTGATAAAGATAGAAGCTTATATATAGTACGAAAATATCATGTTGCTAATTTTAACATGTTTTTAACAACTCTAAGAAGGCATCGTCTTGCACCAATTCAACATGGTACCATAGTCAAGGAAATTCTTCTAATTCCCTGTTGGGGGCTCTCATAGCCGAAGGTCCTCGAGATATTATGCTAACAATTGAATATACCTCTAGTATCATCTACAGGTAAAAGCCTTCAACTTCGTCTGCATCAACACATAAGGAAATGCCGAGGTTAAAAAGCTTCAGCTTCGTTGGGTCGGTTGGTAAGTTGAGACAAAGGGAAGAGAAAGCTTTGCCTCTGAAGTGTCAACACACGAATAAAAAGAAGACGAGAAGATTCCAGAAGGCTGGTTGATGCGAAATGAGAAAGGAAAAGTCAAGATTTGTAGTCCATATGTATAGGATATGTGGACAAAATGTAATTTCACACGAAGTTGTATCTTGTCACTCTAAATAGGGACACAATACCATGCATAAGGGACCTTTTGGAGTCAGTGAGAGAGACCCAGCGCTCAGACTCCGAAGCTATTTTAATCTCACCTTCATATCCAGTTCTGTAAGGTCGAAGGAAAACATGTAAACAACTTTTATCATATGTAACAAAGAACAAGGAAAAATGGATTGGTTTTGGCTAAGTAGATTTACTAAATTATCATTATTCATTTACACTTTCTCCTGTTCGTTAGCCTTTCAAGGTTAACGAATGGGAGCAGGATCAATCTTTTCATATGTGTTGCCTTGTTTTTTTATCTCTTTCAAGAATAAAACACGCGTGAACAACATTCCCCACCACACATCCTTCGTTGTCCCCATCCTTTCTTCCATCCCATGTCAGATGGCACTACTTCTACCATCATGGCATCAATCCTCATACACCAAGTTGTCATAATTCGACTGACCGAATCTAATTTCCTCCCATGGCGTGCTTAGCACCTTTCATATCTACAAAGATTGAAGCTTCTGAGATGCCTTGATGGAAATGTCGCCCCTAAAAAGAAGATCGCCGCATCGATGGCCGCGAGTGAAGGTGAAGTTCCAAATTTAGACGTATGCTAGCTAGTATAGTCAAGATCAACAGTTGTTGAGTGGCATTCTCTTGTCGAGGACCGAGGAATTTCTTCAAGATGTCATCAGTGCCATGTCTTCCAAGAAGGTCAAATACTCCCTCTAGAAGAAATGGGGCGAGCTATTTCGCTTAGTAAGTTCATATGGGGTTTAAAAGTGGTAGACAATATATCAAAACCACTAATGCTACACTACGATAATGAACCAACAGTATGTTACTTTTATAACAGCAATTCAAGTGTGTACTGCCAAACACATTGACATTAAGTGTTAGATTATAAATGAGAAAGTCCGATACCAAACAATTGAAGTTGAGCATATGAACATAGAGCAAATGTTTATGGATCCGATGACTAAAGGGTTTCCACCGAGTGTGTTTAGAAAACACATAGACGGTATGGATTTAATGGAGCACCTATGTTTCTAGATTAAGGGGTCATAAATACAACAACCACCACCCTTAATAATAAGTTCTCTTCTTAATTTGATGTATAAAGGTATACTATAGTCATCGATTTCATTGTGTATAACACGCCGTTGTAGTGCCTTCGTCTTAGTGTATTGATCTATTAAGAAGTGGAGAATAAAGCTAAAAATAAGTTGTTAAGAAAGTAAGTTTATAAGTATATAAAAGGTCAAGCAAAGAGAACGTTAGGTCGATCTCATCCAGTTCGGTCAAAGGACCAAAAACTGACTTAAAACTCCGCGTCTTGATCAAGAGAGCACCAACCTTATGGTTGTGGCTCTCTTTTGCACCATGTATATTAATAGCGATAGGAAGGTCGATACGTAATCCCACATTGTGTGGAGCTCTCTAATAGCTTCGCGGTTTGATACACTAGTAGAAAAGAGCTCAAAGCCTGCGGCACCCATAAATTATCACTGGCGGTTTCAGTTATCGCGCGCCAGTAAAAAACGAGGTGGGCCCGGCTTGGGAACTGCCAGTGGAAACCTATTTCCACTGGCGGTTATCTTAACACAACCGCCAGTGGAAATATGGTGTAACAGAACTGTCAGTGGAAATCTAGTTTCCACTGGCGGTTGTTGTAACAGAACCGCCAGTGGAAATATCCTATTTCCACTGGCGGTTGTGTTACAACAACCGCCAGTGGAAATAGATTTCCACTGGCGGTTTTTCAAGCCAACCGCCAGTGAACTGTCAGTTATAAATACCCCTCTTCTTCCCCTCGATAGGAGCTGTATGCTCGTAGCCAACTTCCATTGGAGGCGATTTTGGAGGACTGCCAGTAGAAATATCTCCTATATAAAGGAGCGCGCGCGGGGCCGAAAAATTCACTAAGTCTTTGGCGCCCTGTCTTTCACACTTCCCGCCGTCAGGCTGCCAAAAATTCGCCCCGGTGATTTTCTCCGCCGTGCGCCGCCATCGTCCACGCCGTCGTCCCCACGCCTTAGGTAAGTTCTTCTTCTCTCTCTCCCTTTCTTCGACTATGATCGCTCGGGCACGCGCCGCCGCCGCCGTGTACACGCGCCGCCGCCGCGCGTGTAAACCCTAGGCCTAGGAAGAGTGAGAGAGTGAGAGGGAAGAGAGAGGAGGGAGAGGGAAGAGAGGGAGAGGGTTTAGGGTGTAAACCCCCTGCGCGCGTCTCTGCAGAGAGTGAGAGAGAGGGAGAGAAGAGAGAGGAGGGAGAGGGAAGAGAGAGGAGAGGAGAGAGGGAAAGGGAAGAGAGAGGAAAGAGAGTGGAGGGAGGGAGAGAGAGAGAAGAGAGAGGAGGGAGAGGGAGTGTATATATAGGAAAGAGGGTGGAGGGAGAGAGAGAGAGGAGAGAGAGGGAAAGGGAAGAGAGAGAAAGAGAGGGAGAGGGAAGAGAGAGGAGAGGAGAGAGGGAAAGGGAAGAGAGAGGAAAGAGAGTGGAGGGAGGGAGAGAGAGAGAGAAGAGAGAGGAGGGAGAGGGAGTGTATATATAAGAAAGAGAGTGGAGGGAGAGAGAGAGAGGAGAGAGAGGGAAAGGGAAGAGAGAGGAAAGAGAGGGAGAGGGAGAGAGAGAGAGGAGAGAGCAATGGAAAGCATGTTTTTTCCATTGTATTCCATTGTAAACAACGTATTCCATTATAAAATGTAGACTAGATTCACTAGTATAAAATATTTTTTTGGCTTCCACTCTCTAGTAAACAACGTATTCCATTGTAGTACTATTAGCTAGTGAAATTAGAAGACGACGTACGACACACTTGCGTTGCTTCGATTAAGAGCAACTCATCAGAACCCCACTTGACCAGAGCAAGTTCTCATCACCTGTCCTTGGTCTCTCTCACACAAAGAGTATGCATCAAGCTTCATTAGCAAAGCAAAAAAAATCAAAGCTTCATTAAGAACGCCATTTCCTACGACTCTCCATCTCTCTCTCTCTACGTCCTATACGACTCCTCCTCTCTCCCTCTCTCCCTCTCTATACGTTCTATACGACTCTCCATCTCTCTCTCTCTACATCCTATACGACTCCCCCTCTCTCCCTCTCTATACGTTCTATACGACTCTCCATCTCTCTCTACATTCTATACGACTCTCCCTCTCTATACGTTCTATACGACTCTCCATCTCTCTCTCTCTCTCTACGTCCTATATGACTCCTCCTCTCTCTCTCTCTCTCCCTCTCTATACGTTCTATATGACTCTCCATCTCTCTCTACATCCTATACGACTCCCCCTCTCTCCCTCTCTATACGTTCTATACGACTCTCCCTCTCTCTCTCTCTATACATTCTATACGACTCTCCATCTCTCTCTATACGTCCTATACTACTCTCCCTCTCTATACGTAACTCGATAATATTCGTATCACAATATTAGGGGTTAGGGTTAGGGCTTAGGGTTAGTGTTAGTGGTTAAGGGTTAGGGTATTTGTTAATATGAATTTAATTATTGCTTAAGTTAATATGTGTTAATATGTATTTGTATATATATAGCTCAATGAGTTCTCCAACCAAGGACCAAGGATTAGGGCCCGACCACATGGACAAGAGTGTTGCTCAAGAAGAATCCAGCAGTGAAGGATATGAAACGCCTAGTGACCCTTTTCCTACCACTAGGATAGATAGGGCCGCTACGCGTGAGTTGCTACGTGACCCTACTTATGATCCACAAGACCATGAGGTAAATTATACATCCTTAATTTCGTGTGTGTACCTAATTAATTAGCTGATTTCACAATGTCTATTACACATGCATGATTTCTTGTGCATTTTATTACATGAATAGGAGGTCTTGTCTCAATTTCGTGCGATGCTCGAAAAAGCTGCGGCACGATACCAAGACGCACCAGAACCGACCCAACAAGACGCACCGGAACCGATCCAAGGCGCACCGGAACCGACCCAAGGCGCACCGGAACTGACCCAAGGCGCACCGGAATCGACCGAGACATGTGTTGGGGCGAAGGCGAAGACGCCACCCTTCGCTCGAGGCCTTTGCCGTACTCGCTGCACCAATGGTGACAAGTCAGCGGGCAGACTTACCCTTCGTCTCATACGCTGCCGGACGAAGACTTGTGACGAGGTCGTCTCATCCCGCGACCTCATCCAGAATGGAGGCCCACGTGTGATCCGGCCCATTGTAACAGGCCCTGCTTGGCCGTTGCGCATCACGGGCCTAATTTGTAGAGGCCTCCCTATAATTACGGTCTGTAACCTCGCTTTATAGGAATATTCCAGGGATAACCTAGGTGTCTGAGGGCACATGCGTCCTTAACACGGGACGCTAGGCACCCGGACACCTATAAATACCCCCCGCACAGTGCCCTTGAGGGGTTAGATTAATAGAGCTATTGCCATCATGTGCAGAAACCCTGTTTGCGTTACTACACCTCCCCGTTGGATCAACTTGCGCCAGTGAGCAAGTTCCAACATTTGTCGGCCACCGTTCGTGCTACGAAACAATCACCCGCGATGGCACCCAAGAAAGCTAGCTCGAAGGCTGATGAAGCTGCGAAGGCAGCACTGCTAGCCGCAAAAAAGGGCAAGGCCCTCGCACTCACCCACTCCACCCACCAAGAGGCTACTGAAGACGACGCTCACCGCACCTGCGAAGACGACGCTCACCGCACCTGCGAAGACGACGCTCACCGCACCTGTGGCCCTGAAGGACAGCCGCAACCTCCCCCAGACTTCGCTCCACCAAAGGGCACGGACTTCGCTGAGGACGGCGAAGTCATCGGCGTCTCCGCAGAAGAACAGCTACAGCTGCGCGCCCTGCACATCAAGAACCGCAATCTCCAGAGGCAAAAAGAGATACTTGAGGCCAAGCACCAACGTGTATCTGCACAAGCCAAGGTGCGGCAAATGATACGAGACGAAGAGCAGAAGGCCCAGGAGCTCGAGCAAGAGATCGCGCTAATGCAGCGCGAAGGCCACTTCGGCCTGCAACAAAGGCCACCCCTGCAACAGCGCGCACAAGTCGAAGACCTGCACTTTCCCTACCGCGACCGCGCCATCCCACACGCCGCGCCATTCCAAGGGGTCAACTACCTCGACGAGCGAAGTCCCCTGGCGCCACACCTGCAAGTGACACCTTGGCCTGCCAACTTCCGGGCAGGGACCTATCCCAAGTACAACGGCAGCACTGACCCAGCACAGTACATCATGAGTTATCAGGTCGCCGTTGCATCTTCCGTTGGGGACGACGCCACGATGGCCAAGTCTTTCATCATTGCTTCGAGGGTCGTGATAGTCGCCTAGAGGGGGGGTGAATAGGGCGAAACTGAAATTTACAAATTTAAACACAACTACAAGCCGGGTTAGCGTTAGAAACAATAACGAGTCCGCGAGAGAGGGCGCAAAACAAATCACAAGCGAATGAACAATGGGACACGTGGATTTGTTTTACCGAGGTTCGGTTCTTGCAAACCTACTCCCCGTTGAGGAGGCCACAAAGGCCGGGTCTCTTTCAACCCTTTCCCTCTCTCAAACGATCCACCGATCGAGTGAGCTTCTTCTTCTCAATCACTTGGAGCACAAAGCTCACACAAGGACCACCACAAGATTGGTGTCTCTTGCCTCAATTACAAGTGAGTTTGATCGCTATAAAGAGTCAAAGAAAGAAGAAAAGCAATCCAAGCGCAAGAGCTCGAAAGAACATAAGCAAATCTCTCTCTCTAATCACTAGGGCGTTGTGTGGAGTTTTGGAGAGGATTTGATCACTTGGGTGTGTCTTGGAATTGAATGCTAGAGCTCTTGTAAGTGTTAGAAGTGGGAAAACTTGGATGACAATGAATGTGGGGTGGTTGGGGTATTTATAGCCCCAACCACCAAACTAGCCGTTTGGAGGAGGCTGTCTGTCGAATGGTGCACCGGACAGTCCGGTGCACACCGGACATGTCCGGTGCGACAGCCACGTCACTCGGCCGACCGTTGGAGCTCTGACTTCTGGGCCCGCCTTGATGTCCGGTGGCACACCGGACACGTACTGTTGAATGTCCGGTGCGCCAGTATGGGCGAGCCTGACTTCTGCGCGCGCTGGCGCGCATTTAATGCGCCCGCAGGTAGCCGTTGGCGCCGAAGGAGCCGTTGCCTCGTTGTCTCACCGGACAGTCCGGTGAATTTTAGCGGATCAGCTTCCGCGAATTCCCGAGGCTGTGAAGTTCGGAGCCGCGTCTTCCTTGGAGCACCGGACACTGTCCGGTGTACACCGGACATGTCCGGTGAATTATAGCGCGCCGGCTCCAGGATTTCCCGAAGGTGAAGTGTTTGGCCTGAAGTGCCCTGGTGCATCGGACAATGTCCGGTGGTGCACCGGACACTGTCCGGTGGCACACCGGACAGTCCGGTGTGCCAAGCCAGGGCAGCCTTCGGTTGATCCATGCTTCATTTGTTGAACCCTTTGCTAGGTCTTTTTATTGGCTAAGTGTGAACCTTTTGTACCTGCAGAACTTTTACACTAGAGCAAACTAGTTAGTCCAATTATTTGTGTTGGGCAATTCAACCACCAAAATCATTTAGGAAATAGGTGTAAGCCTAATTCCCTTTCAATCTCCCCCTTTTTGGTGATTGATGCCAACACAAACCAAAGCAAATGTAACAGAGCATAATTGAACTAGTTTACATAATGTAAGTGCAAAGGTTACTTGGAATTGAGCCAATACAAATACGTAGAATGCGCATGGATGGTTTCTTTCTTATTTAACATTTTGGACCACTCTTGCACCACATGTTTTGTTTTTGCAAATTCTCTTTATAAACTCTTTTCAAAGTTCTTTTGCAAATAGTCAAAGGTAAAAGAATAAGATTTGCAAAGCATTTACAAGATTTGAAATTTTTCTCCCCCTATTTCAAATGCTTTTCCTTTGACTAAAACAAAACTCCCCCTAAATGAGATCCTCCTCTTAGTGTTCAAGAGGGTTTTGATATATCACTTTTGAAATATTACTTTCTCCCCTTTTGAACACAAAAAGATACCAATTGAAAATTTCCAATACAAAATTTGAATTAGGTAGGTGGTGGTGCGGTCCTTTTGCTTTGGGCTCTATACTTTCTCCCCCTTTGGCATGAATCGCCAAAAACGGATACTTAGAGTGAAATATAAGCCCTTAGCTAACTACTTTCTCCCCCTTTGGTACATAAAATATATAAGTGAAGATTATACCAAAGCCGGAGTCCTTTTGCTTTGCTTTCTCCCCCATGGATGAGGAGAGGCTTGGAGCGACGGCGAGGGATGAGTTGCGTAGTGGAAGTCTTTGTTTTCGCCGTAGACTCCAATTCCCTTTAAATGTACCTATGACTTGGTTTGAAATAGACTTGAAAACACATTAGTCATAGCACATATAAAAGAGATATGATCAGAGGTATATTCATGAGCGATGTGTGCAAGTCAACAAAAGAAGTTCCTAGAATCTAGAATATTGAGCTCATGCCTAAGTTTGGTAAAAGATTGTTCATCAAGAGGCTTGGTAAAGATATCTGCTAATTGATCTTTAGTGTTGATATAAGCAATCTTGATATCCCCCTTTTGTTGGTGATCCCTAAGAAAATGATACCGAATGAGTATGTGCTTAGTGCGGCTGTGCTCGACGGGATTGTCGGCCATTTTGATTGCACTCTCATTATCACATAGCAAAGGAACTTTGGTTAATTTGTAACCGTAGTCCCGCAGGGTTTGCCTCATCCAAAGCAATTGCGCGCAACAATGGCCTGCGGCAATGTACTCGGCTTCAGCGGTTGAAAGAGCGACCGAATTTTGCTTCTTTGAAGCCCAAGACACCAAGGATCTTCCCAAGAACTGGCAAGTCCCCGATGTGCTCTTTCTATTAATTTTGCACCCCGCCCAATCGGCATCCGAATAACCAATCAAATCAAATGTGGATCCTCGAGGGTACCAAAGCCCAAACTTAGGAGTATAAGCTAGATATCTCAAGATTCGTTTTATGGCCGTAAGGTGTAATTCCTTAGGGTCGGATTGGAATCTTGCACACATGCAAACAGAAAGCATAATGTCCGGTCGAGATGCACATAAATACAGTAATGAACCTATCATCGACCGGTATACCTTTTGATCCACGGACTTACCTCCCGTGTCGAGGTCGAGATGCCCATTGGTTCCCATGGGTGTCTTGATGGGCTTGGCATCCTTCATTCCAAACTTGGTTAAAATGTCTTGCGTATACTTTGTTTGGCTAATGAAGGTGCCCTCTTGGAGTTGCTTTACTTGAAATCCTAAGAAATACTTCAACTCCCCCATCATAGACATCTCGAATTTTTGTGTCATGATCCTACTAAATTCTTCACAAGTAGACTCGTTAGTAGACCCAAATATAATATCATCGACATAGATTTGGCATACAAACAAGTCATTCTCAAGAGTTTTAGTAAACAAAGTAGGATCAGCCTTGCCGACTTTGAAGCCATTTGCAATAAGGAAATCTCTAAGGCATTCATACCATGCTCTTGGGGCTTGCTTGAGCCCATAAAGCGCCTTAGAGAGCCTATAGACGTGATTAGGATACTCACTGTCTTCAATGCCGGGAGGTTGCTCAACATAGACCTCTTCCTTGATAGGTCCGTTGAGGAAGGCACTCTTCACGTCCATTTGAAAGAGCTTGAAGCCATGGTAAGTAGCATAGGCTAATAATATGCGAATTGATTCAAGCCTAGCTACGGGTGCGTAGGTTTCACCGAAATCCAAACCTTCGACTTGTGAATACCCCTTGGCCACGAGTCGAGCTTTGTTCCTAGTCACCACACCATGCTCGTCTTGCTTGTTGTGGAAGACCCACTTGGTTCCTACAACATTTTGATTAGGACGTGGAACTAGATGCCATACCTCATTCCTCGTGAAGTTGTTGAGCTCCTCTTGCATTGCCACCACCCAATCCGAATCTTGAAGTGCTTCCTCTACCCTGGTTGGCTCAATAGAGGAAACAAAAGAGTAATGCTCACAAAAATGTGCAACCCGAGATCTAGTAGTTACCCCCTTATGAATGTCGCCGAGGATGGTGTCGACGGGGTGATCTCGTTGGATTGCTTGGTGGACTCTTGGGTGTGGCGGCCTTGGTTCTTCATCCTCCTTGTCTTGATCATTTGCATCTCCCCCTTGATCGTTGCCGTCATCTTGAGGTGGCTCATTTGCTTGATCTTCTATTTCATCAACTTGAGCTTCATCCTCATTTTGAGTCGGTGGAGATGCTCGCGTGGAGGAGGATGGTTGATCTTGTGCATTTGGAGGCTCTTCGAATTCCTTAGGACACACATCCCCAATGGACATGTTCCTTAGCGCGATGCACGGAGCCTGTTCTTCACCTATTTCATCAAGATCAACTTGCTCTACTTGAGAGCCGTTAGTCTCATCAAACACAACATCACAAGAAACTTCAACAAGTCCTGAGGACTTGTTAAAGACTCTATATGCCCTTGTGTTTGAGTCATACCCTAGTAAAAAGCCTTCTACAGTCTTAGGAGCAAATTTTGATTTTCTACCTCTCTTAATAAGAATAAAGCATTTGCTACCAAAGACTCTAAAATATGAAATGTTGGGCTTTTTACCGGTTAGGAGTTCGTATGATGTCTTCTTGAGGATTCGGTGGAGATATAACCGGTTGATAGCGTAGCAAGCGGTGTTAACCGCCTCGGCCCAAAACCGATCCGGTGTCTTGTACTCATCAAGCATGGTTCTTGCCATGTCCAATAGAGTTTGATTCTTCCTCTCCACTACACCATTTTGTTGTGGAGTGTAGGGAGAAGAGAACTCATGCTTGATGCCCTCCTCCTCAAGAAAGCCTTCAATTTGAGAGTTCTTGAACTCCGTTCCGTTGTCGCTTCGAATTTTCTTGATCCTCAAGCCGAACTCATTTTGAGCCCGTCTCAAGAATCCCTTTAATGTCTCTTGGGTTTGAGATTTTTCCTGCAAAAAGAAGACCCAAGTGAAGCGAGAATAATCATCCACTATTACAAGACAATACTTACTCCCGCCGATGCTTATGTAAGCAATCGGGCCGAATAGATCCATGTGGAGTAGCTCAAGCGGCCTGTCGGTCGTCATGATGTTCTTGTGTGGATGTTTGGCACCAATTTGCTTCCCGGCTTGACATGCGCTACAAATCCTGTCTTTCTCAAAATGAACATTGGTTAATCCTAAAATGTGCTCTCCCTTTAGAAGCTTATGAAGATTCTTCATCCCAACATGGGCTAGTCGGCGGTGCCAGAGCCAACCCATGTTAGTCTTAGCAATCAAGCAAGTACCGAGTTCAGCTCTATTGAAATCAACTAAGTATAGCTGACCCTCTAATACTCCCTTAAAAGCTACTGAATCATCACTTCTTCTAAAGACAGTGACACCTATATCAGTGAATAGACAGTTGTAGCCCATTTTGCATAATTGAGATACGGAAAGCAAATTGTAATCTAAAGAATCAACGAGAAAAACATTGGAAATAGAATGGTCAGGAGATATAGCAATTTTACCCAAACCTTTGACCAAACCTTGATTTCCATCCCCGAATGTGATAGCTCGTTGGGGATCTTGGTTTTTCTCGTATGAGGAGAACATCTTTTTCTCCCCGGTCATATGGTTTGTGCACCCGCTATCAATAATCCAACTTGTTCCCCCGGATGCATAAACCTACAAAACAAGTTTAGTTCTTGGTTTTAGGTACCCAAACAGTTTTGGGTCCTTTAGCATTAGAGACAAGAACTTTGGGTACCCAAACACAAGTCTTGGAGCCCTTGTGTTTGCCCCCAACAAATTTGGCAACTACCTTGCCCGATTTGCTTGTAAGCACATAAGATGCATCAAAAGTTTTGAATGAAATAGCATGGTCATTTGATGCAGTAGGAATTTTCTTTTTAGGCAACTTGGCATGGGTTGGTTGCCTAGATCTAGATGTCTCACCCTTATACATAAAAGCATGATTAGGGCCAGAGTGAGACTTCCTAGAATGAATTTTCCTAATTTTGCTCTTAGGATATCCGGCAGGATATAAAATGTATCCCTCGTTATCCTGAAGCATGGGAGCCTTGCCTTTAACAAAATTAGACAATTTCTTAGGAGGAGCATTAATTTTGATATTGTCTCCCCTTTGGAAGCCAATGCCGTCCTTAATGCCAGGGCGTCTCCCATTATAGAGCATACTTCTAGTAAATTTAAACTTTTCATTTTCTAAGTTATGCTCGGCAATTTTAGCATCTAACATTGCTATATGATCATTTTGTTGTTTGATTAAAGCCATGTGATCACGTATAGCATTAACATCAACATCTCTACATCTAGTACAAATGAAAACATGCTCAATAGATGTAGAGGGTTTGCAAGTTTTTAATTCTATAACCTTAGCATGTAATACACCATTTTCATCTCTAAGGTTAGAAATGCAAACATCAAAATCTCTAGCCTTAGCAAGCAATTCTTCTTTTTCATCTCTAAGGCTAGCAAGAGAAACATTCAACTCATCAATTCTAGCAAGTAAATCCATATTATCATCCCTAGAATCGGAAGTTGAAACATTACAAACATGAGAATCAACCTTAGCAATTAATCTAGCTTTTTCATTTCTAAGGTTGGCAATAGTGTCATGGCATGTGCTTAGCTCACCAGTTAATTTCTTACATTTTTCTATTTCTAGAGCATAAGCATTTTTAACCTTAACATGTTTCTTATTTTCTTTAATTAGGAAGTCCTCTTGGGAGTCCAAAAGGTCATCCTTTTCATGAATTGCACTAATTAATTCATTTAATTTTTCTTTTTGTTCCATGTTAAGGTTGGCAAAAAGGGTGCACAAATTATCTTCCTCATCACTAGCATTATCATCACTGGAGGACTCATATCTAGTGGAGGATTTAGATTTAACCTTCTTTTTGCCGTCCTTGGCCATGAGGCACTTGTGGCCGACGTTGGGGAAGAGGAGGCCTTTGGTGACGGCGATGTTGGCGGCGTCCTCGTCGTCGGTGGAGCTCTCGTAGGAGTCCCACTCGCGGCATACGTGGGCATCGCCGCCCCTCTTCTTGTGGTACCTCTTCTTTTCTCTCCTCTTGCCCTTCTTGTAGTTATCCCTGTCACTGTCACTTGATAATGGACATTTAGCAATAAAGTGACCGGGCTTACCACACTTGTAGCAAACCTTTTTGGAACGGGGTTTGTAATCCTTCCCCTTCCGTTGCTTGAGGATTTGGCGAAAGCTTTTAATGATTAAAGCCATCTCCTCGTTGTCGAGCTTGGAGGCGTCGATGGGTTGTCTAGTTGATGTAGACTCCTCCTTCTTTTCCTCCGTTGCCTTAAGCGCCACGGGTTGAGCTTCGGAAGTGGAGGGCTCATCAAGCTCGATGATCTTCCTTGAGCCCTTAATCATACATTCAAAGCTCACAAAATTCCCGATTACTTCCTCGGGGGTCATTAGTGTATATCTTGGATTACCACGAATTAATTGTACTTGAGTAGGGTTAAGGAAAATGAGTGATCTCAAAATAACCTTAACCACCTCGTGGTCATCCCATTTCGTGCTCCCGAGGTTGCGCACTTGATTCACCAAGGTCTTGAGCCGGTTGTACATATCTTGTGGCTCTTCTCCTTGGCAAAGACGAAAGCGACCGAGCTCCCCCTCGATCGTTTCCCGCTTGGTGATCTTGGTGAGCTCATCACCTTCGTGTGCCGTCTTGAGTACATCCCAAACTTCCTTGGTGCTTTTTAGACCTTGCACCTTGTTGTATTCCTCCCTACTTAGAGAGGCGAGGAGGATGGTCGTTGCTTGGGAATTGAAGTGCTCGATTTGGGCAACTTCGTCCGCATCATAATCCACATCCCCTACGGATGGTACCTGCACACCAAACTCAACTACATCCCATATACTTTTGTGGAGTGAGGTTAGATGAAATTTCATTAAATCACTCCACCTTGCATAATCTTCACCATCAAAAGTTGGTGGCTTGCCTAAAGGGACGGAAAGTAGAGGTGTGTGCTTAGTAATGCGTGGATAATGTAGAGGGATCTTACTAAACTTCTTGCGCTCGTGGCGCTTAGAAGTGACGGACGGCGCATCGGAACCGGATGTCGATGGTGATGAAGTGTCGGTCTCGTAGTAGACGACCTTCCTCATCTTCTTGTGCTTGCCGCTACTCCGATGCGACTTGTGAGAAGAGGACTTCTTCCCTTTGTTGGAGGAGTTCTTCTTCTCCTTCCTCTTGTTGCGGGACTCTTCCGATGAAGTCGACCCGCGGCTCGTAGTGGGTTTGTCGCCGGTCTCCATCTCCCTCTTGGCGTGATCTCCCGACATCACTTCGAGCGGTTAGGCTCTAATGAAGCACCGGCCTCTGATACCAATTGATAGTCGCCTAGAGGGGGGGTGAATAGGGCGAAACTGAAATTTACAAATTTAAACACAACTACAAGTCGGGTTAGCGTTAGAAACAATAACGAGTCCGCGAGAGAGGGCGCAAAACAAATCGCAAGCGAATGAACAATGGGACACGTGGATTTGTTTTACTGAGGTTCGGTTCTTGCAAACCTACTCCCCGTTGAGGAGGCCACAAAGGCCGGGTCTCTTTCAACCCTTTCCCTCTCTCAAACGATCCACCGATCGAGTGAGCTTCTTCTTCTCAATCACTTGGAGCACAAAGCTCACATAAGGACCACCACAAGATTGGTGTCTCTTGCCTCAATTACAAGTGAGTTTGATCGCTATAAAGAGTCAAAGAAAGAAGAAAAGCAATCCAAGTGCAAGAGCTCGAAAGAACACAAGCAAATCTCTCTCTCTAATCACTAGGGCGTTGTGTGGAGTTTTGGAGAGGATTTGATCACTTGGGTGTGTCTTGGAATTGAATGCTAGAGCTCTTGTAAGTGTTAGAAGTGGGAAAACTTGGATGACAATGAATGTGGGGTGGTTGGGGTATTTATAGCCCCAACCACCAAACTAGCCGTTTGGAGGAGGCTGTCTGTCAAATGGTGCACCGGACAGTCCGGTGCACACCGGACATGTCCGGTGCGACAGCCACGTCACTCGGCCGACCGTTGGAGCTCTGACTTCTGGGCCCGCCTTGATGTCCGGTGGCACACCGGACACGTACTGTTGAATGTCCGGTGCGCCAGTATGGGTGAGCCTGACTTCTGCGCGCGCTGGCGCGCATTTAATGCGTCCGCAGGTAGCCGTTGGCGCCGAAGGAGCCGTTGCCTCGTCGTCTCACCGGACATGTCCGGTGAATTTTAGCGGATCAACTTCCGCGAATTCCCGAGGCTGTGAAGTTCGGAGCCGCGTCTTCCTTGGAGCACCGGACACTGTCCGGTGTACACCGGACATGTTCGGTGAATTATAGCGCGCCGGCTCCAGGATTTCCCGAAGGTGAAGTGTTTGGCCTGAAGTGCCCTGGTGCACCGGACACTGTCCGGTGGTGCACCGGACACTGTCCGGTGGCACACCGGACAGTCCGGTGTGCCAAGCCAGGGCAGCCTTCGGTTGATCCATGCTCCATTTGTTGAACCCTTTGCTAGGTCTTTTTATTGGCTAAGTGTGAACCTTTTGTACCTGCAGAACTTTTACACTAGAGCAAACTAGTTAGTCCAATTATTTGTGTTGGGCAATTCAACCACCAAAATCATTTAGGAAATAGGTGTAAGCCTAATTCCCTTTCAGGCCGGCTCTCACCTGGTTCACCCGGTTGCCACCGCTGTCCATTGACTCCTGGAGAAGCCTCCAGGACAAATTCCTGCTCAATTTCCAAGGGTACCGCCCGGACACCGACGCCTTGGCCGAACTCTCACTCTGCAAGCAGCTGGAGAAAGAGACTCTGCGAGAGTATTACCGCAAGTTTCTAACACTCAAGTCGCAGTTACCCTCGGTCGATGACCAAGTTGCCATCCACTACGCCATCAGTGGCCTTCGCGCCGGCGTCCTTTACAGCCACTGCATCAGAGATCCACCCAAGAACCTCCAGGAATTATATCAGCTATTTGAAAAATACGCCAAATCCGAAGAGCTCCACCAGCGCAAAGTTGAGTCTCAGAGGAAACCCAAAGATGCTCCACAGTCCAGCCGCACGTGGACGAGAACCCCGCAGCCAGACTCCAGTCGAGACGGCCGCAATCAGCAGCAGGTGCACAACATTGCCAACCAGCACCCCGCTGGTGACGCCCCTCGCCGCCAGGAATATCCCCCCAGGGCCGCGGAAATGGAACTCGCGGTAGGGGCCGGGGACGCGCGCAGCCGCCGCGCTGATTCTACTGCCTTTTCCACGGCGAAGACTGCGCCCACCAAACCAAAGACTGCCCAGAGACGAAGGCCACCCGAGACAGGATGGCACGGGCGCAACCGGCCGACAACCCTAGAGTTGTCGCGCACACTTATCAGCAACACCCTCCACCATACATCCACGCCCTCGCCCCGCATCCACCGCACCTCGCATACCAACACCACCAGGAAGTACAAATCGTACCTCCCCCACCCCCACCCCCACCTCCATATCAGCAACAACAAAACATCAACAACCCCCACGCCCCAAAGCAAGAAGACTTCGTCGATCAGCCGTATCGCGGAGTCATTCATATGATCACTGGGGGGTCCAGCACCGACTTCGACACAAAGCAGCAGAAGCGGGACCACTACCGCAGCATCAACCACGTCGCCATCACCGGTCCAGTCGTGCAGACGAAGTGGTCCCATGTACCGCTAATCTTCGACGCCCGAGACGTCGACCTGCGCAGCGCCCCCCACATCGACGCCATGGTTATCAACTGCAGCGTGGCAGGCTGGGACCTGCACAAAGTCCTACTCGACAATGGCAGTCAAGCAGACATCATTTTCCTCCATGCCTTCGACCGCATGGGCATAAGCCACAGCCTGCTCAAGCCTTCGGACAACCCATTGTATGGCTTCGGCGGCAAGGGCACCTTCCCTATCGGCAAAATAGAGTTGCCTCTCTCCTTCGGTGTAGCACCCAATGCCCGAAGTGAGCAAATAACCTTTGACATCGTTGACATGGTGTATCCGTACAACGCCATCATGGGCCGGGGCTCCATCAACAAGTTTGAGGCAGCCATTCACGGATTGTACCTGTGCATGAAGATACCAGGTCCGTTAGGCGCCATCACGGTCTACGGCAATCAGCAGACTGCGCGCAATATAGAGCGGGACTTCATCCCCGGGCAAAGAAATGTTCACTGCCTCATGGCCCAGTGCGAGGTCCCTGCGTCCGCCAGCCCAACCGAAAAAGAACACGACAAGGCTCAGCTGCAGAGCAACGACGGGACCAAGACTGTTCCCCTCGACCAGGCCACGCCCAAGCAGACAGTCACCATCAGCGAAGACCTCACTTCGCACGATGAGGAGAAACTCCTATGCTGCTTGTCCAAGAACAAAGACGTCTTCGCCTGGTCCGCCCTCGACTTGGTCGGGGTCAGCCGATCCATAATTGAGCACAGCTTGGGAATCGACCCCTCGGTGAGACCGAAAAAAACAGCGGCTCCGCAAAATGTCCGACGAGAAGACAGAAGCCGCCAAAGCCGAGGTGCATCGCCTCTTGGAAGCCAAATTTATCAAGCCAGTGGCTTACCCCACATGGCTCTCCAACGTTGTGATGGTGCAGAAAAAGAGCGGCAAGTGGCGAATGTGCATCGACTTCACCAGTCTCAACAAGGCCTGCCCAAAGGACAACTTCCCATTGCGTCGGATCGACAAAATAGTCGATAGCGCGGCCGGGTGCGAAGTCATGTCACTCCTCGACTGCTTCTCCGGTTACCATCAAATATATATGAAGGAGGAAGACAAGGCCAGCACCAGCTTCATAACACCCTTCGGCACATATTGTTTTATCAGAATGCTCGAAGGGCAAGTCGGCAGAAATATATTCACATATGTGGATGACATCGTCGTCGCCAGTAGGAGCAAGGAGGACCATCTCGCTGACCTTGCCGAGACATTCTCGAACATGCGGGACGCACGGCTTCGCCTGAACCCCGAAAAGTGCGTCTTCGGCGTACGCTAGGGGAAAATATTGGGCTACCTGGTATCACACCGCGTCATCGAGGCCAACCCAACCAAAATCCAGGCCATCATCAACATGACGCCCCTGCAGTCAGCCAGAGACGTCCAGCGTCTGACGGGCAGATTGGCCGCCCTCAACAGATTCATCTCCAAATCCGCTAAGCGAAGTCTTCCCTTCCTCAAAACACTCCGCGGCGCAAAAGACTTTGCTTGGGGACCAGAGCAGGCGGCGGCCTTGGCCTCACTAAAACAGTACCTGTTGGAATTGGCGGTTCTTACAAGCCCCGACTCTTCGCTACCCCTGTTGCTTTACATTGCGGCCTCACCGCACGCGGTCAGCGCGGCACTGGTTCAGGAGCAGACAGTAGAGGGCGTGTTCAGACAGTGCCCAGTTTATTATGTCTCCGAAGTGCTCACACCGTCAAAATGTAACATGACAGAACTCGAAAAGATTGCCTATGCAGTTGTTATGTCTTCGCGCAAATTGCACCACTACTTTGAAGCATTCAAGGTCCACGTCACCTCAGATAGGGGACTCGGCGAATTATTCAGAAACCCGGAGGCATCGGTACGGATCGCCAAATGGGTGACCGAACTCTCTGGCTACCACATCACTTTCGAGCCCAGGACAGCGATCAAGTCATAAGTTCTAGCAGACTTCATCGTCGACTGGACCGGGCCAATAACACAGTCGGACCCATCCGCAGAGAAGGTTTGGACAATCCACTGCGACGGCGCATGGTGCCATGAGGGGGCAGGCGCTGCTACAGTCATCACCTCACCCGCCGGGGTCAAGCACAGATACGCGGCACGCTTAAGCTTCGCTCTG
Organism: Zea luxurians; assembly: GCA_029449295.1. Taxonomy (NCBI): domain Eukaryota; kingdom Viridiplantae; phylum Streptophyta; class Magnoliopsida; order Poales; family Poaceae; genus Zea; species Zea luxurians. Next base: position 47,443,852 of record JAOPSE010000010.1, read on the forward strand.
GAATCTGACAGATGCACAAACAACATAGCAGAATACAAAGTTGTCATCCTCGGCCTCCGCAAACTAAGAGCCCTTGGTGTCACCACCTGCATTGTCAGAACAGACTCCAAGGTAGTCGCCGGCCAAGTCGAGAAAGACTACGCAGCAAAGGACCCCGCACTTATGCAATACCTCGCGGCCATCCGAAGTCTCGAGAGACAATTCAAGGGATTCACCTTGCAGCATGTGGACCGGGCCAACAATGAAGAAGTCGACGCATTGGCCAAGGAAGTCGCCAGGGGCGAAGCCTTACCCTCCGACGTGTTCTACCACGTCATCGGCACGCCAGCCGTCTGCAGCCCTGAAGGGCTCCAAATAACCAACGACAGCGAGGGCCACCGCATGATCAACCTCATCATGACCGAAGACTGGCGGGCGCCAATAACCCTGTACCTGCAGGGGTACTATCACCCAATCGACAGCAATGAGGCCAAGCGCCTCAACCACCGAAGCCGGGACTTCGCACTGATCGAGGGCCAACTTTACAAGAAGAAGGTCAGTCAACCGATGCTTAAGTGCGTCACCGAGACCGAGGGCGTCCAAATCCTGCGCGAAGTTCACAAGGGGACCTGCGGCTCCCACGCAGGGCCTCAGGCCCTAGCGGCAAAGGTGATTCGCCAAGGTTTCTACTGGCCCGCCATTATTTGCGCCGCAAATCGGGTCGTCAGATCCTGCGAGGCCTGTCAGAAATTTTCCCCACGCTCGGGACACCCCTCGCAGTTCACGAAGCTGATCGCCCACACGTGGCCCCTTCAGTGCTGGGGCCTAGACATTGTCGGGCCCCTGCCCATGGCTCAGGGGAACCTCAAGTTCACCTTCGTTGTCGTTGAATACTTCACCAAATGGATTGAAGCGAGGGCAGTATACACCATCACATCGAAGACAGCCCAGAAATTCTTCTGGCAAAATATTGTTTGCCGCTTCGGAGTACCGTCCGAACTCACGGTCGACAACCGCAAGAAGTTTGACAACCAAGATTTCAAAGACTTCTGCTTCTCCATCGGCACCAAGCTTGCCTTCGCCTCCGTGTACCACCCCCAGTCCAACGGAGTCGTAGAGCGCGCCAACGGCAAAATTTTCACAGCCGTCAAGAAAATGCTCCTCGACAACAAAAAAGGCAAGTGGCCCGACCTGTTACCCAAAGTGGTCTGGGCGCTGAACACAACTGAGTGCAGGGGGACTGGGTTCACCCCCTTCCGCCTATTATACGGATCGGAGGCCATGACTCCGCAAGAAATAAAACATGGGTCGCCTCAGACAGCCGTGTCGGCCATCCCCGACGTAGACGAGCCGACTTCGAAGGACCTCATCGACGGAGACCGTGTCTTCGCCCTACAGGCTCTGGACAAATACCAAGCCCAGACAAAAGCATGGCGCGACCGCGTAGTCATCCCAAGGGAATTCAGCGAGGGGGACCTCGTACTCGTCCGGACAGCCCGAACAGAGTCCAGGGGCAAGCTGGAGCCCATGTGGGAGGGCCCTTTCATTGTCAAGACGAAGGCCTCCCCCAGCGCATACAGGCTCGCAACGCCAAACGGCGAAGACTTGGAGCATTCCTGGAACATCGATAATCTCCGCAAATTTTTTGTTTGACTCATCAGGGCCGGCTCGCCCTTGTAATTCACAAAAACAATTTTATTCTGGTTCGCACTCTTTTCCTCCCGGGGGGTGAGGTTTTTAACGAGGCGGAGTCATGTAATATACAAGTGAAAAATCCCCCGCAAAAATCTACGTCGAAAAAAGACTGCCGACGGTCTTCGACATTCGACCAATACAAAGTCACCGCGAGGCCCAGCGCTAGCCACCCTCGCGTGCGACAACATCTCTGGGCAGAAGTCGCCTAAGGGTGCAGCCGGACTAGCACAACAAGTGCGAAAAATCGAGGTCTTCCGCAAAGACTATCCGTGCAGAAGTCGCCTAAGGGTGCAGCCGGACTAGCACAACAAGTGCTAAAAATCGAAGTCTTCCGCAAAGACTATCCGTGCAGAAGTCGCCTAAGGGTGCAGCCGGACCAGCACAACAAGTGCGAAAAATCGAAGTCTTCCGCGAAGACTATCCACGCAGAAGTCGCCTAAGGGTGCAGCCGGACCAGCACAACAAGTGCGAAAATTGAAGTCTTCCGCGGAGACTATCCGTGCAACAGTCGCCTAAGGGTGCACCCGGACCAGGCACAACAAGTGCGGAAAAGACTACACCAAACTATCCGCGCAAAGACCGATTACATGCGCACCAGACCAGCATAACAAATACACCAGACCAAGTACGTAACGCCTTCGTGAGCATAGCCGAATGAGCGAAGACACACAACCTCATCATACAAGCCATTACACATGCACAAGCGAGGGCATCATACTTTACATCGGTTCAACCTTCGGAATAATTCCCATCTCCCTATAGTTAAATAGCATTATCCTCAGCTCCTCACTCGCAAAAAGACTTCGCAGCTCCCCCTCACTGGCACTCACAGCGGCCGGCAAGGACAACAGTTCCTGCCTGCCAGCCCTGTTCACACGAAGCCGACCGCCGTCCGCCTCACTCACTCTACGCTTCGCAACCGCCCTTCGCCGCCTACGCCCCGCATTTGGACCAGGCACAACCTCAGCATCCACAGCACGCGGCGAAGCCTCTACCATATCCAAGGCCGCAAAGTAATCCAAGTCCTCATCCGACGACTCCTCAGTCCACCCAACCGAACTCCCAGAATCATCAAAACCAGAAAGCTTAGACGCAGATTCATCCGATTTATTCCCATCATCCACGGTCGAAGCTGCCAAAAAATTAGCAGTAGCAGCTGCGTGCGCAGGCCCAAAATCTTGAACCTGCGCAGCAACCAAGGTTCAGCAACATATGCAAAATTTCCTAACTACCCACACCCACTATGCCACCTGCGCAGACCCAGCCGTCGTAGGATCCTCCACTGCCGCCTCCGCCGCCATCTTCGCAGGATCCTCAGCCCTCGGCGCAGCAGTTGGCGACGAGCCACCGCCGGCCGCAGTGGCCGCGGGGGCATCAGGGGTGCCTCCGGCGGTCTCTGGGGGCGGCGCCGGAGCGACCTCGAACACAGCCGCCGCCGGGTTCGACTCCGAGTCAGGCTGTGCGCCGCTCAAAGCCCCAAAGTCCTCCACCCTCTCGTTACGCGCCACCTGAGACACAACACACAGATTCAGCAAACCCACATATAACCCACATTCAACAACACCAAACGAAAGTCAAACATTACCTGACCCCTCACCGTCTCGGACCGCTCCCTGACCACCTCCCGACCATGAGGACCCCACATCTGGTCGAAGAGGGCTCCCGCGGATTCCTTCACCACAGGGTCCTCAACCTTGTAAATATCATGCTCGAAATCCTCATCAGCTTGGTCGAAGACCTCGTAGTGCCGGCACCCCTCGCGAGACAGCGCGTTCATCGCCCCTTCGTAGGTGACCAGGGAGGCATAGGACATAAACCCCTCCACAATGGTGGGGAGCGCCAGCAACTCCTCCTGCAGCCACTTGAGGCAGCGAAGGCTGGGCTCTTGATCTGGCACTTCGAAGTCAGCGGTCCACGCGCCCAGCTCGTGGTATGAGTCCATAAGCTGTTTGCGCGTCTGCTCAGCCTCCGAGCGCGTCGAAGCCTCGGCCCTCTCCACACGGGTCTGCAGGGTGTAGAACCGCTCCTCCATTTCCTCGGCGCGCTGTCTGGCGAGACTGCACTCCGCCCGCGCCAGTTTGGCCTCCGCCTGTGCAGACTGCGCCTTGGCGAGGTCCTCATTAGCCTCCTTTCTCTCCTCCGCCAGCTGGCGCCGGAGGTCAATCCTCTCACCCTCCAGCGCGGCCACCTTATCCGCCAACTTGCGGCACTTGCTGTCGGCGGCCGACTTTTCCCGGACGGCGTCAGCATGTTGCGCTCGAAGTCTCTCGACTTCGGTAGATACAACTGTCGTAAGGGCCCCCGACGCCGCGCGGTCTGCAAAGTCAGCCGCCTGCAAGACACACATAAGACCATAGCCCCAGCGAAGCTGGTAAAAACCGAAGTCTAGCTCAACTTACCTGACTTAACGCCTCCTTCAGCCGGCGGGACACAGCGCCCGCCTCGTCCCTGACGGCAGTGAGTGCCGGAATCTCACCACCGGCACTAAGAGCACTACCCTTCGCCCTAGGCACCACGGCAGCCGCCGCGGTCACCACGGCGGGCGGAACAACATCAAGTTGGCCTTCGCCTGACCCTGCAACGTATCAATACATCAAAAAAAACTTGAGCTAACGACTTACCAACAAGATAATCATCCACGCTAATATCGGTGGCGAAGTCGGGAACACGCTTGCCCGGCGGAGGCAACTCTCGAGCCTTCACGGCCCTGCCGAGACAGACTTGGTACCGCCGGCGGCGGCCGCCTTCGCAGCTCCGGCACCCTGCTGGACCCAGGGGCGGCCGACTTCGCCGCCAGTGTCGGCTGGCTTCCGTCGGGGGCAGCAGCCTTCGCAGTCCCCCGCGACCTCTTTGGCCTAGCCTCAGGCAGCCTGACGACCGCCTAGCGCTTCTGCGCAGCTCCCTGGCGATCCTTGTCCATCACTGCCGACAAAATAGCAGCAATATTCCGCCCATAAGGAAACACCCTCCAATCACGAACCATGCGAGATGTAAAAAAATCTTCGCCGGCCGCGCGGGGGATAGGAACATTCTTAGGCCACCAACCCCCGGTAACCCTCAGCATCCGCGCCGAAGACTCCCGGAGCTCGGGTGAAGACATCCTTCCCCCCGGGGCCGCGCATGTCCTCATCAATTCCCTAGCAAAACCATCGGAAACCCCTAGTCCTCCTGTAGCAATACCTAGTTTCCCCTTCTTAGAGGATGGGGCGGCCACCGGCGCGGGGTCGTCTCCAGTCCCCGCCACCGGGTTCTTCCCGTGACGATCCACATCGTCTTGCCCGGGATAACCGCCATACGGCAGGCGGTTCAATTCGAAGACCCTGTTCAAGCGGTCATTAGACCCGCGTATATCCCAGCTACGCTGGCCTTCTGTCTTCGCCACGTACCGACCAACAATCTGCACCGCCCCATCCTCCGCCTCACGCACAACGGCGGCCGGATCGCGATTACGCAGATCGAGTGCGAAGGCGGGACTTCGCACCAGCATCCCACCACGGGAAGGCATCTGGCGAGGGCATACTTCGCCCAGCGCCCAGCCATGCGCCAAAGCCACACCCCATACGCCACAAAATCCTCAACCAAATCGCGCCCGCTGCTCAGGCCGGCCGCGCACCAAAGGGCCCCTTCGTCTGCATCCTCCTCCGCCACTTCAAACTGCGGGTATGCTGAGTAATAATACGAGCACATCTCGGCCACGGGGAGCCCCGGATGGTCCTCGACTGTGCCCTCCGCAACGTAGAACCAAAACTCATGCCAGTTGCCCCATTTATTGCGGGCGCAAGGAACCAACTCAACTACCTCCATCGAGGTCTTACCGGTCTTCGGCGTAAATGTACAGGACCCAAACTGAGCAACCTTATTTCCGATCATCCTTTTCTGCCAGTGCAGGCAATAGTACTTTGCGAAGACTTCGACCGATGGCTGTCCGCCGTACGAAGTTGTCGCCCAGACATATTTCGATAGCACCACCACGGCATTCGGAGTCAGCTGGTGGATCTGGACGTTAAATCTGCGTAGGACCTCTCCCACAAATCGGTGTGCAGGCAAGCGAAGACCAGCGGTGAAGAACGCCTCGAAGACAACCAACTCGCCTTCTGGCTCGGGGACCTCCTCCGTCCCCGGGACACGAGCGACTCCGCCGCCAAAGTAACCAAGCCGCTGCATATCTTGCACACGGACCGAGGACATCCGCGACACACCGAAATCCGCCGTGTCGCCGGCGCACAACTCCTCCGCCGCCACAGTGCTCAGCGTCTCCTCAGACAACGAGTCGGCCGGCGGCGTAGCGGCAGCAGAAGAAGAGGTCGGCATCACTACGTACCGTCGGCGGCGACGGGCGGTCTGCTTCACACGGGCCAGATCTCCGGCGAACAAGAACAAGGAGGGCAGACGAGCAGCAAGAGGTTTGGAAGGCGGTTAGGGTTTTCGCGGAGCGCGGAAAGATAAAGTTCAAAACGCGCCGCCCCCCGTCCCCTTTTATACACAGGGCGTGACGCTTCGGGAAACCCACAATCCAACAGTACGGCGTCAATCAACGGTCATGTCAAAAACCCCCGCGGAACCATTTCGAGCGAGGGCAGCGTCTCCACCATCTAGCGACGTCTTCGGCACCAGGTGACTTAGTCGAACTGGTCCCTCGGAGGGCAAATGTTGGGGCGAAGGCGAAGACGCCACCCTTCGCTCGAGGCCTTCGCCGTACTCGCTGCACCAACGGTGACAAGTCAGCGGGCAGACTTACCCTTCGTCTCATACGCTGCCGGACGAAGACCTGTGACGAGGTCGTCTCATCCCGCGACCTCGTCCAGAATGGAGGCCCATGTGTGATCCGGCCCATTGTAACAGGCCCTGCGTGGCCGTTGCGCGTCACGAGCCTAATTTGTAGTGGCCTCCCTGTAATTACGGACTGTAACCTCGCTTTATGGGAATATTCCGGGGATAACCTAGGTGTCTGAGGGCACATGCGTCCTTAACACGGGACGCTGGGCACCCGGACACATATAAATACCCCCGCACAGTGCCCTTGAGGGGTTAGATTAACAGAGCTATTGCCATCACGTGTAGAAACCCTATTTGCGTTACTACACCTCCCCGTTGGATCAACTTGCGCCAGTGAGCAAGTTCCAACAACATGCTGCTCCTCATCCTCTTTCTGACCCTCCTTCTCCTCATCCTCATGGTGGCCCACCGTCTCCGCCACATACATCGCCCTTCAGGGATCCACCTTCTCCACAGCCATCTCCACGGCCATCAAAGAAATCTAAAGTTTCTATACCAAAATTAGTTTCCTCGTTCGAGAAGAAAAAGAAGAGTAAATCCACTGCTGGCACAGCTCGTTTTTTGAAAGGGATTGGACGGAGCCTCACGTCAGACACTGTTGATTTGGCCGATCTCGAGGAGTCCGCAAAAAAGGCTGAGGCAATGGCCGCAAAGATAAAGAAGCCAACTAAGGCAGATTATAAAAACGTGCCTAAGAAATATGTGCCGGGCAGACCACTACTCACTTTTGAGAAACTAAGGAAGGTCTCGGCTAATATTAAAAGGTTGCATGATTGGTACATGCGGGCATCTTCAGTTGGCATCGACACCATCAGTGTTAATATACCAGCCCATGTTTTTATTGGTTCAAATCAAAAAGCCGTTGTTACATTCGAGGACATGTGGTTAATGATGAACCTTCAGAGACTCGATGTGCAACTTGTAACCATATTTGCATTGTAAGTGTCACTCATACTCCACATATATGTGTTATTATTAGTGAGTTGTATAAATTTTCAATATCTGACATGCACGTGTGCGTTGTAGAATGCAACATGATCAGCAGGAGATCCTTTATGGTACCAATCCCAATGCTAGTGCCAGTAAAAGGGTTGGGTATCTGAACCCAATAAAGATATGCGAGGATAACCACACTTTTAGAATCGGAAAAGGCAACGAAGCATTACAGGGGCTAACAGACGAAGAAATTGAGATGCGTATCTAGGATCTGAAGAAGGATTTTGAAGCAAGATACGCCACCTACATAGGACACGCAATGCTTCAATTTCAAGACAGGGAATCCATAGTGGCCCCGTACAACTTTAAGTAAGTGTGATTTTGCATAAATAAAATTAATAATTTCAATACACATGTATCACAAGTTTGATTCGTACAGGGACCACTGGATATGCTTCTTCATTTATCCTAAGGTTGGAAAGGTGCTGGTGCTCGACTCCTTGCACACCGAGCCTTCGGCCTATTCAAAATTCCTCAGCATCTTAGAGCTGTAAGCCTTTTCTATGCATGCATACTTATATCGATGAGAATTGTAGAATAATATGGTGATTCTATTTGAGATCACAGGGCATTTAGGTTTTATAAGCTACGAGGTGGAAAGTACGACACGTCCAAAAAAGGCGTGCCACTAGACATCCATTATAACTGGCCGGTAAGTATGTGAATTTATGAATACATATCATACATGTACGTACATAAGACAATGTAGCAACTAAATAACCAATCTCTCGTTATGTAGTGCCACAAGCAACCACCCGGATCGGTCCTATGTGGGTTCTACGTGTGCGAGTTCATGAGAATGAACGGACGATACATCACGAACCCTGGCAAGGTATTATTAGTAATAGTCACGTATGTATTTATGTCATTAAAGATGCAAATGTGTTATTATTGAGTATAAATAGTTGATGTTTATAAACTTCCTTTACAGCAATTTCAAAAAGGAAGCCCGGAGAACTTGACTGAAGGTGCATTGTATGGCATAGTTGAGGACCTGTGCACATTCATATTGAAAGAGGTCATTCCCGCAGAAGAGAAATATCACGATGCTTCCGGAACATTAGCTTTGCCAGAGTTTAGAATACTAACAGAAATTAGTAGACTATCTCTTAGCCGAGATAGTTATTAGAGCTTTCGTGAAAACTTTGATGTATATAATGTGTGATGCATACATGGTTGTAAACAAGACTTTGATGTATATAAATGTATGATAGAATTTAATTCCATGTTGCTTTTAATGTCAATACTACATGTTTATCAATATCAATATATATATATATATATATGTTTGTGTGTGTAAATATATAAATTTCAGTACGAAAATTTTAAAAAAGGCGGGAACTTTTCCACTGGCGGCTAAATAAAATAAACCGTCAGTGAAAATAGCATTTCCACTGGCGGTTTTCTTAATAAAACCGTCAGTGAAAATGCTATTTCTACTGGCGGTTCTTGAATAACCGCCAGTGGGAATGGCGATTTCCACCGGCCCCTAGCACTGGCGGCACTGAAAAACGCCGGTGAAAATAGTTTTAGGGTCGCCACCATAGAGACTCTGTGTACTAGTGAGTGATATAGCTAGTAACAGTTTTTTTTTTTCACCACACGACAGCGATGTACATCTTTTATCCACGACCATATAAATTACATGTTAAAACTGTAACGGTTTTCCACCTCATCTAGCTGTACGGGTGCTTGACGCCCGGAGGACTAGAGGAACACGTACTTACGTAATACTTGCACCTCCCCGATGTGATGAGCTAGCAGTACACGTATGTCGGTGATGGACTGATGGGGGTGGTTACATCGAAATTCACGATTCACGCAAAAAAAAACCCATGCATGTTTGAAATTTGTGATCCGAAAAATCAAACACACTGCACGCTGTTGGATTGGCAGGACAGGATCGGAGCGTCCGGACGTGGCGGCCGGTCGTTGTCGCATCCGTTGGGCCAGCCAGCCAGTGCGTGTGGGGCACGTCCATCCTCTTCCTTCACCTACCACCGGTTGTACCTCTCATGATGACTTGGGGGAGAAAACAAGTGTACACACTTACACACGCATGCATTACAAAAATATATGTGAGCTTTAGCATATCATATCTCAGCTAGCTGCTAGCTATCATATCATAAAATTCATAATCCTAGTTCCTAAAAATCGTATTCACTGTCATTTGTAGCCACTAAAACTATACACACCCGGCCGGGTATGTGTTGGGGTTAGGCCTATATATACTCGTGCTGCCATGTCTCCACACATTCCATCGGTCGTGAAAAGAAAAAGGGAAACAAACCAAGCTAGACAAAAGAAGGTACTACATACTAGCTAGCTAGCTTAGCTATGGGCACCATCGTCGACGCTGACGTCGGGTTCGCGGTGAAGAGGACGAGCAGGTCGCTGGTGCCGCCTGCGTCGGCGACGCCGCGGGAGACGCTGCGGCTGTCGGTGATCGACCGCGTGGCGGGGCTGCGCCACCTGGTGCGGTCGCTGCACGTGTTCGCCGCGGGCGGCGACAAGAAGCGGCAGCAGGCGACGGCGACGCCGGCCAAGGCGCTGCGGGAGGCGCTGGGGAAGGCGCTGGTGGACTACTACCCGTTCGCGGGGCGGTTCGTGGTGGTGGACGCGGAGGGCGGCGGGGAGACGCGGGTGGCGTGCACCGGCGAGGGCGCCTGGTTCGTGGAGGCCAACGCCGCGTGCTCGCTCGAGGAGGCCCGCCACCTCGACCACCCCATGCTCATCCCCAAGGAGCAGCTGCTGCCGGAGCCCTCGCCGGACGTCAACCCGCTGGACATGCCGCTAATGATGCAGGTCTGCCTGTCTGTCTGTGTCTTTCGCTAGCTTATTACATGTCAAAAGAATTTCCGCTCATGATGCTGCTACTCGGTCGGTCGTGCTGATGCCATGGTGAGCTGAGCGATCATCTCTGCGGATGCTCGGTCGCCAGAGCATATATTAGCTTTAATAATTATTAAGAGCACCCGCGGTCGAGATTGGCATCTCCTACCTGCCTACCATACCACCACTCATCACTAACCAAGTACATACCTTTGATGGATGCGTCAGAGACGACAGAGCTATCTTAACCACAAGCTACACTATAAATTGATGACATGTGCCATACGTAATGTTTACTTCATATATGTCGTCCACCTGATCTGTAGTTCTGTACGTAATTGGTTGTGAGGTCGTTGTGTTGTATATTCACCACGTATAGGGAACTACAACAACTACTGCAGGTGACGGAGTTCTCGTGCGGCGGCTTCGTGGTGGGGCTCATCTCCGTGCACACGATCGCGGACGGCCTGGGCGCGGGGCAGTTCATCAACGCGGTGGCGGCGTACGCGCGGGGCGCCACGTCCGCCACCCCCAAACCCGTGTGGGCGCGCGACGTGATCCCGGACCCGCCCAAGATGCCGGCGCCTCCGCCGCGCCTGGACCTGCTGGACCTGCGCTACTTCACGGCGGACCTGAGCCCGGACCACATCGGCAAGGTGAAGGCGCGGTACCTGGAGTCGACGGGGCAGCGCTGCTCGGCGTTCGACGTGTGCGTGGCGCGCACGTGGCAGGCCCGCGTGCGCGCGCTGCGGCTCCCCGACCCGGCCGCGCCCGTGCACGTCTGCTTCTTCGCCAACACCCGCCACCTGCTGCCGGCGGCGGCCACGGCCGGGTTCTACGGCAACTGCTTCTACACGGTGAAGGCGACGCGGGCGAGCGGGGAGGTGGCGGCGGCCGACGTGGTGGACGTGGTGCGCGCCATCCGCGACGCCAAGGCGAGGCTGGGCGCCGACTTCGCGCGCTGGGCGGCGGGCGGCTTCGACCGCGACCCCTACGAGCTCACCTTCACCTACGACTCGCTCTTCGTCTCCGACTGGACGCGCCTCGGCTTCCTCGAGGCGGACTACGGCTGGGGCACCCCGACGCACGTCCTGCCCTTCTCCTACCACCCATTCATGGCCGTCGCCGTCATCGGCGCCCCGCCTAAGCCCAAGCCCGGCGCCCGCATCATGACCATGTGCGTCCAGGAGCAGCAGCTGCCCGAGTTCCAGGAGCAGATGATGAGCCAGCAGGCCGCCTAGGCCTAGCTACCTCCTGATCATCCATGTTCATCTATATCGTCATCGTCATCATGCATGCGGCGTGCACGTTTGGAATATTTGTTAATCAATCAATAACGGTGAGGTGAGGTTGCTATTGTATGAAGTAGTAGTAACACCTCAACAACAACAACCCAATGCAATGGGAACTCGCGTGTAATTTGCTCCTTCTTCTTCAAATATAATTCCGCCTCAATTGTATGTATGTATTATGTCTGTCTGCCTGCCTGCCTGTAAAAACTAAAGCTTTTTTGTTTCTTTACGCACACCGCGCGCGCCTGTAGCAAGCAATTCACAGACGACCATGAACGAAAGGAAGGTCCTTGATTTGACACTGAGTAGACAGGCAGAGAGAGAGAAAGACTAGTTGGCAGGATTTGACTCATGATCGTGTCTGCCGAGCTAACGAAACGGAGAGCACGATACTAAAATGGACGCTAGTAATGAAGATAGCTAGCCTATAAATAAAATATATATATGATAATCTATCTATAGATGTCGGCCGGGTGCCTACCAAAAGTCTGAAACTGAAAGTGTCGAGTCGTCTGTCGTCCTATACAAATCTCTCTGACGACAAGCTGCCGCCGGCATGACGTGTGCAGCCACGAACATCACAGGATCACAGCTAGGTCTCTTCTTCCCTTCTCGACGTTCTCCCTCGACGACACGTTGACGCTCGAGATTTGTCGGGGGTTTTTTTTTGTGTGAATCGTTAAAGTAGAATGAGTTTGAACAACTTCAGTTTTCTTTTCTCCCCCCCCCCCCCCCACTGATGACGCATGCATACCGTGTTAGTATGAACTATATATAGAGTTGCAGATGCATGGAGTTGTAAGGGTTCTTTTTTAAAAAAAAAAAAGAGAAAAAGAAAGAAAAGGTCAAATATATATGTTCTAACGGAATTTGCGTCGTTTCAAAAAAAAAATGTATGGTGTATTGGTGTTTTAACCTACTTCACCTTCCTTGTCTGAAAGCCAATATGAGAGGCACAAAAAAGATGATGCTTGTGAATACATGGTCGTTGACATGTGTGCACGGTGTTTAATATTACTCCCTTCTTTGTCCCAAATTAAACTTCGTCTTGGAGTGCTAATGGATTCATATACAATACTTGATGTGTGTTTTTATATATGTGTCTAAATTCATCCTCATTTATTTGAGTATATATAGAGATAAACATCAAGAGCTAAAACGAATACTATTTTTTGGACGGAGTGATAAAATGTGTAGGCTAATGGGTGTTTATATACAAGTACTAATCACATTGGATGTTTGGATGCTAGTAGAGAGTATAAAATATAGTCCAATTACGACAAAACTGGTCAGAACTAAATGGCTAGACGAATCTATTAAGCCTAATTAGTCCATGATTCTTCCATGTCACGCTACAATAATAAACATTTGCTAATCATGGATTAATTAGAGCAATCATAATCAAGAAACTACTAAGTGATTTTTATAGCTGCCAGTTCACTAAGAAATCACTTATACAAACTATAAGTTTCAACGCACTTTTCTTTCTCATTAATTTTCTTGTCATAGATTAACAATGGTTTCTCATAGAGGGAGACCCTTTCCTTCTCTTTCTCATTAATTTTCTTGTCATGTCACCAAATTGCTTATGTGTGGCACCTAAATTAATGCTATAGAAACTAGATGACGTGAAGGGTTGGAACTGCTCTTAGGATTCACAAATTTATCTCACCATTTAGTCTTCATGCGCGTAGGTAGTTTTATGATTACACTATATTTAATATTTATAATTGACATTTAGATATCTGATGTGATACATACTAAACTTGTGTGTGATGTTCAATTTTGGTACATTGTCTAGGCTAAATTATTTCTTGTACAATAAACTTCCTAGTATATTGAGTTATAGATCTATTTTGTAACATTCCATATGAACTTAGAAAAGCTAGTATATACTCGATCCTATAAATGGTTGAACGTTTTATGTTGGACCTATGGAGGGTGCAATGCTTCCAAGCACCTTTGAGCATGAATGTGGTAATCAGAGTCGCTAATTAGACTCAAGAATGCAGCCACCACAGTCCTATAGCTACTTCCTCATAAATGAATTTTCTAGCTAGCCATATAATTGTTAAGAAGTTCAGCAAGACATACCATGCCCTATATATGAAAAGCACAAGTTTCGGGCATGTTGCGACCGTGCAAGGAGCACACCTAGAAAGCCACCTCAATAGGGCATATGGGATGACGATTTGCTATGTTGTCATTATTATCGATGTGCTTCCGAGATTTTTCGTTAGACCCACAAATCATAAGTGTATATGGATCAAAAAATTATAGGAAAAAATAGGGGTGTTTAGGACTCCTCCAAGATTACAATATAACTTTAAATAGTTTTAAAATATTTTAAATACAAACGATAAGAAATAACTTATCTAAATGTCTTTTAAAGATTCACAACTTCAGCTCCATCAATTTCTGTAGCACTTAATAAGCTATTCTAGTAACGCCACCAAATTATTGGAGCTGGAGCCGTCCAAACACCTCTCGTAGCCTAATAGCAAGGGGGCACCGACTTAACTAATTACTTCGTATGGGATGAGCCTCATGATTACACACTCTCTTCGGAAATATGGGCTGGGCTACGGGATTATGCAGCTGACAGAGTGGGCCAGCACAACAGGATGGCAGCGTGGCCCGCGCCACTACCATCTCTACTCCTAAGTTCTTACCTACTCCCTGTCCCGGCGCTATCCCCGCTCCCATGTCCTCACTGCCTCAGCCAGCATCGCCCATGGCCATTGACAACAAGGCGCGGTGAGGTCCGGTGTCGCCACGTATCGGGACAAGTGCGACCTGGACCTAGACCCCCTCGGGTGTGGTCCGAGCTCACAGTTAGGAAGGTCTCGGAATGCCATGTCATCACTTATTCCCGGGCCTGCCCTCTGTCCATGCATAGGTCCGATGCCGACGCATGGCCAGACGCACCTAGCGTAAGCCATCAGACGATGCCTAGCGGAAGCCTCTAACATAGTGCCCACCAGCATTGAGTGCAGATGGGATGCATACTTGCCTGCGTCAGTGATGAGTAGCGTATCCATGACATTAAATGCACACGGCATGTTAGGCCTGTAACGACGGATTTTACTGTTACCCGCATGTTACCGAGGCAAGGGCATTGACCTAGTGCGTCGTTTGGGGCGCCCTTCAATATGACTTCATTGTTCTTCGTGTGTTACTGAGGCATGCAGTGACGGGCAGAGGAGACGAGACGACACCGCCCACACTTACACACGGCAGCGTACCAGACTACGTCGCAAGCTACCGCAAGGGCTACATGTGTACTCCGAATAGACAAAACAGGAAGATAGGGATGTCAGGAGCCTACACGACGACCAAGAAGGGATACACGCTCAGGAAGATCTAACGATTCAGCTATATCCAGTGTTTCCCGTTCCATGTTGTAAATACTCCTAGGCCTACCTGTTGGGGCCTAAGCTCCCTTGTATTGTGCCCCCTTGAACTATAAAAGGGAGGGCACTTTCTCCTTAGCGAGGGAGGTTGATTCTCACTCAGACCTACAACTCTCAAGCTCTCAAGCAATACAACTCATAGTGGATGTAGGGTATTACTCTCTGGCGGCCTAAACCACTCAAAACCCTTGCGTTCTTGTGTTCATCTGTAAGGCCAGACAAACACCTAAGCCGACTGAAAGCTCTTTTGTGGGTTTTAGTGGTTTGGATGACAACCCAATTAAAGGACTAACATGTGTGCTAAGTGTTGAACAGGTGCTTAATGCAAAGCTTATTGGGTTCAACACAAGTGAACAAGTGTGATGGTCCAAAGACTAGAATATCTAGATAATGGACATCACAAGTAAGATGGACATTGCTTAAGTGAGACTCGGTGTGCATAACTCGGAGACAACTGATCAAGCCAAGGTTGGAGGCAAGAAGAGCTTAGAGGTACCGAGTGCACGGGAGAAGGTCAAGGTGACCGAGGAACCCAAAGCCAGGGGTGAAGAAGAAGACTTGCAAAAGTCAAGGTTGATCGAGTTAAGAAGAGTTATGGTGCATTGAGGATCACTACATAAGGACATGACTTTCAACCAATGAGGTAACATCTACAATTATGTGGTGCAAGTCATAAAGCTCAAGATCAAGCTCTAGAAATGAACAAGATCACTAGAAGGAGGAATAGTGCCAAAACTAGAGCTAGAAGCAGTCCAAAAGAGCTAAGTTTACTTTGACCTTTAGTTTGGGTTGTTCCTTTGTTTGGATATGTTCTAGGTGACCTTTGCAAGATGTTGGAGCTTATGTGTATTAATCAAGATCAAGTCAAGTTGACTTGATGGCTTTGAAGCTCTGTTTGAAGTAGATCAGAAATCCTGGAGTAAAGAGGTATGATCCCAAGGCTTAGTCAATTGGTTTAGTCACTAACTATGTTTGTCTAAGTACTAGGGATCATCCCAAGAAAAGACAAATTGGAGAAAAGAAGTTGCACCAGTCTAGGAGCACTGGACTGTCTGGTGCCCAAGCTGGCCCTCGGTGAACAGGCTGCGCTAGAGTGAGGAATGACCTCGAGCGAATTAGAACTGTAGCCATAGGCGAGTCGTGGCCTCGGACGAACTACGACCTCAGGCGAGCCATGGCCTTGGGTGTGCTGCTTCCTCGGGCGAGCCGTGGCCTCGGGCGACCTATGACCTCAGGCGAGCCATGGCCTCGAGCGAACTACGGCCTCAGGCGTGCCACTACCTCGGGCGAGCCGTGGCCTCAGGCAAATTGTGGCCTCCGGCGAACTACAACCTCGGGCGAACGGCGGCCTCGGGCGAGCCATGGCCTTGGGCGAACTGGTGCTTCGGGCCTCAAGCGCGTCCTACTGTCGGTGTTTGGACCGCCGGTCCTCGACCAACCAGTAAATGTGCCGCGTGGCTGGCTATAGATGGTGTGTGAGTTGACACAAGCGATTATCCTGGTTCGGGCTACTCGTGGCCCTACTTCCAGCAAAGGGGATGATGCTTATATTACTCGCACCTGGGTGCCTGTAGTGGGGGATTACAAGCACAGCGGGAGAGGGGAAGTCCCCAAGTCCCTAGAGATGATTGAGGCAAGTGCCAATATCTAAGACAAAGTGAGGACTCGTCTACAGGTGGGGTGTTCGTGGATGTCGATGGTCTTGTGTCGATGTCCCTTTCGTGAAGGGTCCCTTGACCTATTTATACACCCAGGGGCGTGCCCCTGGTGAAGCTGGGTCTTGTATCTTGAAAGATAGATGCCCTGATGCCTGACGTGACAACAAACGGTGCTGTAGATTCGCGCCCCTGGTGACTTCCCATAAAGAACCAATGCCAAGGGTGTCGGTGTTTAGTACCAACAATGCACCACGGGGTGTACCACATGATGCCTTTGTGAGTTGGCAACATCAACTGTAGCTCGATGGTTCACTTTGAGATGCGACAAAACACACGATTTATATAGGTTCGGGCCGCTTGATGCGTAATACCCTACATCCTGTTTGCGATGGGTAGTATTGCTTTGATATCTGGAGGTTACAATGAGGGCTAGAGTTTCGATGTTTGATGAGAGAGCGGGGGGCATGTATAAGATTAGATCCTCTCTAGATCTACCTTGGGAGGGATCCCTAGCTCGCCTTATATAATCCGGCGTGGCTTGGGTTACAAGTAGGTTTCCCTATATATCTCCTAGTCGGTTTAGATTTCATTAGAGTCCTTATACTGTGCGCCAAGTGCACCTTAGGCCGAGAATATGCTTCATGAGGAGCTAGGGGTTATCCATCCCCAACAAGCCCCCGAGCTTCAAGTTGACTTGAGAAACAATCAGCTTGAAGGTCCGAAAAGACCATCTATAGAAGTGAGTTCAATCGCATGCACTGTAGGTGCACCCATTGGGCGTAGCCTCGAGCTTCAAGTTGACTCGAGAAACAATCAACTTGAAGGTCCAAAATTAGCTTTCAAAATGTCTTGCCTTGTAGTCTTCGAAAATTTTCTGATGGTATCCTCCATGCAGCCCTTGAACCTCAAGCTGATTAAGATAATCGGGTTGAGGATCAAGCAACTTGTTCCTTTGAGTGATCTTGGTGAGGTGGGCAGCAACACCCAAGCTGACGAAGTGGTCGGCGAGGTGTGTGGTAATCCAACCCTCGAGCTAACGAGGCGGTGGCGTAGCCTCCTAGAGTCGACAAAGCAGAGAGTTGGCGAGGCGAGCGACGACCCAACCCCCGAGTCAGTGAAACATGGGGTCGGAGAGGCGAGCGACGGTGCGCCCCCTAAGCCGGTGAAGCAGCGAGTCGGCGAGATAGGCGATGGCCTAGATCCCGAGCCGGCGAAGTAGCGAGTCAGTGAGGCACACGGCGGTGCAACCCCTTAGGCGACGAAGTAGTGACTTAGCAAGGTGAGCGGCGGCGCATCCCTCGAGCTGGAGAAACAGTGAGTTGGGGAGACGAGCGGCAGTGCAACCCCTGAGGCGGTGAAGCAGCGTGACAGGCAATGGCCTATCTCCTGAGCCAGCGAGTCAGCGAGGCGCACGACGGTGCAACCCCTGAGGTGAAGAAGTAGTGACTCTGCGAGGCAGGCGGCGGCGAAGCCCCTGAGCTAGAGAAGTAGCGAGTCGGCAAGGCGGGCGATAGCCCAGCTCCTGAGCCAGAGAAGCAGAGAGTCGGCAAGAGAGGCGATGGCCTATCTCCTGAGCCAACGAAGCAGCGAGTCTGCGAGGCGCACAACAGTGCAACTCCTGAGGCGAACGATTAGTGACTCAGCGAGGCGGGTGGCGACGTAGCCCCCAAGCTAGAGAAGCAGTGAGTCGGCAAGACGGGCGACAGCCCAGCTCCCGAGCCGGAGAAGCAGCGAGTCGGTGAGAGAAGCGATTGCCTATCTCCTGAGCCAGCGAAGTAGCGAGTCAGCAAGGCACACGGCGGTGCAACCCCTAAGGCGACGAAGTAGTGACTCAGCGAGGCGAGCAGCGGCGTAGTCCCCGAGCTAGAGAAACAGCGAGTCGTGGAGACGGGCGATAGCTCGACTCCCAAGCCGGAGAAGTAGTGAGTCGGCGAGACAGGCGATGGCCCGGCTCCCGAGCTGGAGAAGCAGCGAGTCGGCGAAACAGACGGTGACCTATCTCCCGAGCTAGCAAAGTGGTGAGTTGACAAGGCGGACAACAGTCCAGCCCCTGAACTGATGAAGTGATGAGTCGGCAAGGCGGACAACAGCCCACCCCTCGAGTTCTTAGAGTGGTCGGCGCGGTGGGCAACAGCCCAACCCCCCAATTCAATGGCGCAACATAAATGAGATCCCTGTTTGAATTCCGAGTATAGCGAAGGCATACAGTGTTGGTGGGCCAGACCGACTGTTTCGTAGGAAGGGTTTTGAGGTACCCTTTTCTGATTTAGCGTCAGCATGTAACACCGAACCTGGGTTGGGCACCGAGACCCAAGTCGATTGCTCCGTAGGAAGGGTTTTGTAACACCTCAAAACCATCAACTAAAAATAATACATTTAGATTATTAGTGGTAATTATTAGTAAAGAATTTATTTAAGTGTTTGATCTTATTTGCCTTAGAATAATTTTTGTTTACTCATATTTGATTTATGGTTGTTTGGTAGAATTTATTTTATATTGAAAACCCAATTAATTTAATATGAGAACTTTCGTTCAAAAAAATAAATATCTTTGTTATACATAAGTTTGGTATAATTATTATGAATTTTTAGAAATATTTTAAATTATATTTATTTATAATTTTGGGAGATAAGAACAAAAGAAAAAAACTAAACCCTAACCATTTCGGCCCACCAGGGCCCATTCCCAAACCGCCAGCCACCTCCACCCCGCTCTCACTTCCACGTGGGGCCCACGGACCTATGTCTTCTACCTCCAGTTGTCGCGTCTGCGCATCAGCGAACTATCCGCGCCGACCGTCCACGCGCACCAGTGCGCAACTCCGGTCACGCCCGACCCCGGCCTGCGCCCCTTCACCTCCTAGAGCCTGAAACCACCATCTCTTCCCTTTTCTCTTCCCCCCATTCACTCCCCCCAGCTCTTCCTCTCTCCCTACCTACACCCTGCTCACCGGACTACCGCTCGCCGAACCTCACCGTCGTCCATGGAACTCATTGGACCGTCCGCGACCGCGCCGGAGCCTCGTCGGACCATCCGCTGGGATCGTTCGTCGCCACCGTCTGCGCCCTTCCCTGCTGTGTCCAAGCTCGCCGAGCCCCTGCCCGCCTCGCAAGACCATCCGAGCCCTGCTCGGACCGTCCGCTGCCTGCCAAGCCAACCGTGCTGAGCCCCTGTCTCGTCCTCGCCTCGCCTGAGTTCGCCGGACAGTCCGCGCCCACGCCGGGCTGTCCACCGTCACGAACACCGCTTGAGCCGCTGCATCGAACTTCCGGCCACTCCTCGCCGTTCATCGCAAGGCTGAAGATAAACTGAAAATAATTTTGTTAATTTTTTGATCATGTTTTGAGTTAGTTTATGAATTTGTTAATTTTTGTTGTAATATTGGAATGTTGTGATTTGAAATTCATGTGTATGTGAATTATTGGTATATATACGTGTCGGGGACCATAATTAGGGGTACCCCCAAGACTCCTAAATCTTAGCTGGTAACCCCCATCAGCACAAAGCTGCAAAGACCTGATGGGTGCGATTAAGTCAAAGGTCGGTCCATTCGAGGGACGCGATCACGCCTCGCCCGAGCCCAGCATCGGGCAAGGGCAGCCGACCCCAGAGGATCTACGTCTCGCCCGAAGACCCCCTCCAGCAACGGGCACACCTTTGGCTCGCTCAAGGCCCAGTCTTCACCAAGAAGCAACCTTGGCCAAGTCGCCACGCCAACTGACCAAATCGCAGAGGCATTTAATGCAAAGGTGGCCTGACACCTTTATCCTGACGCGCGCCCTCCGGTTGACAGAGCCGAAGTGACCATAGTCACTTCGCCGCTCCACTGACCGGTCTGACAAGAGGACAGCGCCGCCTGCGCTGCTCTGACTGCTGTGCCACTCGACAGAGTGGGGCCGACAGCAGCCAAGTCCGGCCTCAGGCGCCATAGGAAACTCCGCTTCGCCCGACCCCAGGGCTCGGACTCGGGCTCAGCCCCGGAAGACGACGAACTTCGCTCCGCCCGACCCCAGGGCTCGGACTCGGGCTCAGCCCCGGAAGACGACGAACTTCGCTCCGCCCGACCCCAGGGCTCGGACTCGGGCTCAACCCCGGAAGACGACAAACTCCGCTCCGCCCGACCCTAGGGCTCGGACTCGGGCTCAGCCCCGGAAGACGACGAACTCTGCTCCGCCCGACCCCAGGGCTTGGACTCGGGCTCAGCCCCGGAAGACGACGAACTCCGCTCCGCCCGACCCCAGGGCTCGGACTCGGGCTCAGCCCCGGAAGACGACGAACTCCGCTCCGCCAGACCCCAGGGCTCGGACTTGGGCTCAGCCCCGGAAGACGACGAACTCCGCCTCGCCCGACCCCAGGGCTCGGACTTGGGCTCAGCCCCGGAAGACGACGAACTCCGCCTCGCCCGACCCCAAGGCTCGGACTCGGGCTCAGCCCCGAAGGACAACGAACTCCGCTTCGCCCGACACCAGGGCTCGGACTTAGCCCTGGCCTCAGCCGATGGTCTCCGCCTCGCCCGACCCGGGGCTCGGACTCGACCTCGGCCTTGGAAGACAGACTCGACCTTGACCTCGGAGGAGCCTCCACCTCGCCCAACCCAGGGCTCGGACCGACCAGGTCAGCAGAAGGCGCCATCATTACCCTGCCCCAAGCTGACTCAGGCTACGGGGGACAAGACCGGCGTCCCATCTAGCTCGCTCCGCTATACGAGTAATGATGGCGCCCCGCACGCTCTATGACGACGGCGGCTCTCAGCCCCCTTACGGAAGCAAGAGGACGTCAGCAAGGACTCGATAGCCCCGACAGCTGTCCTTCCGCCAGGCTCCGGCGCTCCTCCGATGGCCTCAACATCACACGAACCGGGTGCCAAAACCTCTCTGGCTGCCACGATGGCATGTACTTAGGGCGCTAGCTCTCCTCCGCTAGACACGTTAGCACACTGCTACACCCCCATTGTACACCTGGATCCTCTCCTTACGCCTATAAAAGGAAGGACCAGGGCCCTCTTACAGAGGGTTGGCCGCGCGGGGAAGGACGGGACGGCGCCCGCGTGAGGCCGCTCGCTCCCTCCCGCGTGGACTCTTGTAACCCCCTACTGCAAGCGCACCCGAATTGGGCGCGGGACAAACACGAAGGCCGCGGGATTTCACCTCTCACGCCCGTCTCCCTCCGGCTTCTTCCCCCCTTCGCGCTCCGTCTCGCGCCGACCCATCTGGGCTGGGGCACGCGGCGACAATTTACTCGTCGGTCCAGGGACCCCCCGGGTTTCGAAACGCCGACAGTTGGCGCGCCAGGTAGGGGCCTGCTGCGTTTTGACGAACAGCTTCCCGTCAAGCTCCAGATGGGCAGTCTTCAGCAACCTTTCCAGCCCGAGACGGTGCTCCGTTTCGGGAGTCTTGAGTTCATGTCCCTCAACGGCAGCTACGACATGATACTCCTTCCCCCGCCGCACGACAGCGACAATGGCGGCCGACAGCCCGCCCGCCGGCGGCGGAATCGACGACGTCTTCCCCGCGTGGTGGAAGAACAACATTCGAGCTCGCCCCGTCCCCTCCCCCGCCGATGGAGGAGGTGGCAGGGCAACCAAGGCCAAGCAGGAGGCGACACCTCATCGGCTGTCGAGCGAGTCGACGGCGCCGGCGCCCCAACGGGGGGCACATCGGGCATCGACCTCGCGTCTGAGGCAAAGACGAGCGCCGTCTCCCCGCAACACGCCAATCCCAAGCAAACGGACGACGCCAGCACGCTCGTGAAGGACTTGCTGGGCGTCACCCTCGTACCTGAGACGACGGTGCAGTCAGCCCCTGACGTGACTTCATCACCACCCGTCGACCAAGAGGTACCAACCGATTCCCATCTCACGCCTTTTGGATTCAGCCTCAACCCACCGAGCGACTTTGCTTTGGTGGACGCTCTCGTAGAGGCGAGTCCAAACCCTCTGGGGTATCATATGCGGTCACCCTGGGACCGGCTGACGGACGTCTCGACCTACGGGCCCTCGGGGTCTGAGGAAGATGACGAGCCCGACTTCTGTTGGGATTTCTCTGGACTTGGTAACCCCAGTGCCATGCGGGACTTTATGACCGCGTGCGACTACTGCCTTTCCGACCGTTCTGACGGTAGCCGCAGCCTCGACGACGAGGATTGCGGCCCAAGTCGTGAATGTTTCCACGTCGATCTAGGGGGTCCCAACGAAGGCAACCATCTTAGTATGCCAAAGAACGGTGATCTCCCTAGGCCTGTGCCTCGCGTTGACATCCTACAGGAGCTAGCTGTGGTCCTCGTCCCGGCGGGGGGTCATGACCCACAGCTCGAGCAAATCCGCGAGATGTAGGCCAGGCTCGACGAGGGGGCAGGAACACTTGAGCCAATCCGCCGGGACATCGGGCAGGAATGGGCGAGCCAACCTCTGGCCGGAGAAGTGCGTCATCTACCCCAGGGTATCCAGCACCGCATTGCCGACGATGTCAGGGTAGGGCCGCCACCGACTTCCAGTGGAGTCGGCTAGAACCTGGTTGCAGTGGCAATGCTTCTCCGTGTGATGCCGGAGCCGTCAACCACCGAGGGGCGGTGAATTCAGGGAGAGCTCAAGAATCTCCTGGAGGACGTCGTGGTCCGACGGGCCGAAAGCTCCGCCTCCCGAAGGCAGGGGCACCCCCCGGAACATCGCGCCGTGACTTCCCGTTTCATGCGGGAAGCCTCGGTCCACACCGGGCGCACGCGCAACACGGCGCCTGCGATCCCGGGTTGCCTCGACAACGAGCACCATCACCGCAACCGTCGGGCCCACCTCGACGAGAGGGTGCGCCGAGGCCACCACCCCAGGCGTGGGGGACGCTACAACAGCGGGGAGGATCGGAGTCCCTCGCCCGAACCACCCGGTCCGCAGGCTTTCAGCCGCGCCATACGACAGGCGCCGTTCCCGACCCGGTTCCGAACCCTGACTACTATCACAAAGTACTCGGGGGAGACGAGACCGGAACAGTGGCTCGCGGACTACCGGCTGGCCTGCCAACTAGGTGGAACGGACGATGACAACCTCATCATCCGCAACCTCCCCCTGTTCCTTTCCGACACCGCTCGCGCCTGGCTGGAACACCTGCCTCCGGGGCAGATCTCCAACTGGGACGACCTGGTCCAAGCCTTCGCCGGCAATTTCCAGGGTACATACGTGCACCCTGGAAAATCCTAGGATCTCCGAAGCTGCCGCCAGCAGCCGGGAGAGTCTCTCCGGGACTACATCCGGCGATTCTCGAAGCAGCACACCGAGCTGCCCAACATCACCGATTCAGATGTCATCGGCGCGTTCCTCGCCGGCACCACCTGCCGCGACCTGGTGAGCAAGCTAGGTCGCAAGACCCCCACCAGGGCGAGCGAGCTGATGGACATCGCCACCAAGTTCGCCTCTAGCCAGGAGGCGGTTGAGGCTATCTTCTGGAAGGACAAGCAGCCCCAGGGCCGCCCACCGGAAGATGTCCCCGAGGCGTCAACTCAGCGCGGCGCCAAGAAGAAAGGCAAGAAGAAGTCGCAAGCAAAGCGTGACGCCGCCAACGCGGACCTTGTCGCCGCCACCGAGTACAAGAACCCTCGGAAACCTCCCGGAGGTGCAAACCTCTTCGACAAGATGCTCAAGGAGCCGTGCCCCTATCATTAGGGGCCCGTCAAGCACACCCTTGAGGAGTGCGCCATGCTTCGGCGCCACTTTCACAAGGCCGGGCCACCCGCGGAGGGTGGCAGGGCTCGCGACGACGATAAGAAGGAATATCACCAGGCAGGAGAGTTCCCCGAGGTCCGCGACTGCTTCATGATCTACGGTGGGCAAGTGGCGAACGCCTCGGCTCGGCACCGCAAGCAAGAGCGTCGGGAGGTCTGTTCGGTAAAGGTGGCGGCGCCAGTCTACCTAGACTGGTCCGACAAGCCCATCACCTTCGATCGAGACGACCACCCCGACCGCGTGCCGAGCCCGGGGAAATACCCACTCGTTGTTGACCCCGTCATCGGCGACGTCAGGCTCACCAAGGTCCTCATGGATGGAGGCAGCAGCCTCAACATCATCTACGCCGAGACCCTCAGGCTCCTGTGGGTCGATCTGTCCTTAGTCCGGGCAGGCGCTGCGCCTTTCCACGGGATAATCCCCGGGAAACGCGTCCAGCCCCTCGGACAACTCGATCTACCCGTCTGCTTTGGGACGCCCTCCAACTTCCGAAGGGAGACCCTCACGTTCAAGGTGGTCGGGTTCCGAGGAACCTACCACGCAGTACTAGGGAGGCCGTGCTACGCTAAGTTCATGGCCGTCCCCAACTACACCTACCTCAAGCTCAAGATGTCGGGCCCCAACGGGGTCATCACCGTCGGCCCCACGTACCGACACGCGTACGAATGCGACATGGAGTGCGTGGAGTACGCTGAGGCCCTCGCCGAATCCGAGGCCCTCATCGCCGACCTGGAGAGCCTCTCTAAGGAGGTGCCAGACGTGAAGCGCCACGCCGGCAACTTCGAGCCAGCGGAGACGGCTAAATCCATCCCCCTCAACCCCAGCAGCGATGCCTCCAAGCAGATCCGGATCGGCTCCGAGCTCGATCCCAAATAGGAAGCAGTGCTCGTCGACTTTCTCCGTGCAAACGCCGATGTTTTTGCGTGGAGTCCCTCGGACATGCCCGACATACCGAGGGATGTCGCCGAGCACTCGCTGGATATCCAAGCTGGAGCCTGACCCGTGAAGCAGCCTCTGCGCCGATTCGACGAAGAAAAGCGTAGAGCCATAGACGAGGAGATCCACAAGCTAATGGCGGCAGGGTTCATCAAAGAGGTATTCCATCCCGAATGGCTTGCCAACCCTGTGCTTGTGAGAAAGAAAGGAGGGAAATGGCGGATGTGTGTAGACTACACCGGTCTAAACAAAGCATGTCTGAAAGTTCCCTACCCTCTGCCTCGCATCAACCAAATCGTGGATTCCACTGCTGGGTGCGAAACCCTGTCTTTCCTCGATGCCTACTCGGGGTATCACCAGATCAGGATGAAAGAGTCCGACCAGCTCGCGACCTCTTTCATCACACCCTTCGGCATGTACTGCTATGTCACCATGCCGTTTGGTTTGAGGAATGCGGGTGCGACGTACCAACGGTGCATGAACCATGTGTTCGGCGAACACATTGGCCGAACGGTCGAGGCCTACGTCGATGACATCGTAGTCAAGACGAGGAAAGCCTCCGACCTCCTTTCCAACCTTGAAGTGACATTCCGATGTCTCAAGGCGAAAGGCGTGAAGCTCAATCCCGAGAAGTGTGTCTTCGGGGTTCCCCGAGGCATGGTCTTGGGGTTCATCGTCTCCGAGCGGGGCGTCGAGGCCAACCCGGAGAAGATCGCGGCCATCACCAGCATGGGGCCCATCAAGGACTTGAAAGGCGTACAGAGAGTCATGGGATGCCTTGCGGCTCTGAGCCGCTTCATCTCGCGCCTCGGCGAAAGAGGCCTGCCTTTGTACCGCCTCTTAAGGAAGGCCGAGTGCTTCACTTGGACCCCTGAGGCCGAGGAAACCCTCGGGAACCTGAAGGCGCTCCTCACGAACGCGCCCATCTTGGTGCCCCCCGCTGCCGGAGAAGCCCTCTTAATCTACGTCGCCGCGACCACTCAGGTGGTTAGCGCCGCGATCGTAGTTGAGAGACGAGAAGAGGGGCATGCATTGCCCGTCCAAAGGCCACTCTACTTCATCAGCGAGGTACTGTCCGAGACCAAGATCCGCTACCCACAAATTCAGAAGCTGCTATACGCGGTGATCCTGACGCGGCGAAAGTTGCGACACTATTTCGAGTCTCATCCGGTAACTGTTGTGTCATCCTTCCCCCTGGGGGAGATCATCCAGTGCCGAGAGGCCTCGGGTAGAATTGCAAAGTGGGCGGTGGAAATCATGGGCGAAACGATCTCGTTCGCCCCTCGGAAGGCCATCAAGTCCCAGGTCTTGGCGGACTTCGTGGCTGAATGGGTCAACACCCAGCTCCCCACAGCTCTGATCCAACCGGAACTCTGGACCATGTTCTTCAACGGGTCGCTGATGAAGACAGGAGCAGGCGCAGGCCTGCTCTTCATCTCACCCCTCGGGAAGCACCTACGCTACGTGCTGCGCCTCCACTTCCCGGCGTCCAACAATGTGGCTGAGTACGAGGCTCTGGTCAACGGGTTGCGCATCGCCATCGAGCTGGGGGTCCGACGCCTCGACGCTCGTGGTGACTCGCAGCTCGTCATCGACCAAGTCATGAAGTACTCCCACTGCCACGACCCAAAGATGGAAGCCTACTGCGATGAGGTTCGGCACCTGGAAGACAAGTTCTACGGGCTCGAGCTCAACCACATCGCCCGACGCTACAACGAGACTGCAGACGAGCTGGCTAAAATAGCCTCGGGGCGAACAACGGTTCCCCGGACGTCTTCTCCCGAGACCTGCACCAACCCTTCGTCAAGACCGATGACACGCCCGAGCCCGAGAAGGCCTCGGCCCAGCCCGAGGCACCCTCGGCTCAGTCCGAGGTACCCTCGGCTCGGCCCGAGGCACCCTCGGCTCGGCCCGAGGTACCCTCGGCCCCCGAGGGTGAGGTACTGCGCGTCGAGGAGGAGCGGAGCGGGGTCACACCTAATCGAAACTGGCAGACCCCGTACCTGCAATATCTCCACCGAGGAGAGCTACCCCTCGACCAAGCCGAAGCTCGGCGGTTGGCGCGGCGCGCCAAGTCGTTCGTCTTGCTGGGAGATGGGAAGGAGCTCTACCACCGCAGCCCCTCGAGCATCCTCCAGCGATGCATTTCCATCACCGAAGGTCAGGAGCTCCTACAAGAGATACACTCTGGGGCTTGCGGCCATCATGCAGCACCTCGAGCCCTTGTTGGAAACGCCTTCCGATAAGGTTTCTACTGGCCGACGACGGTGGCCGACACCACTTGAATTGTCCGCACCTGCGAAGGGTGTCAGTTCTACGCAAGGCAGACCCACCTGCCCGCTCAGGCCCTGCAGACCATACCCATCACCTGGTCGTTTGTTGTGTGGGGTCAGGACCTAGTCGGCCCCTTGCAGAAGGCACCCGGGGGCTACACGCACCTGTTGGTCGCCATCGAAAAATTCTCCAAGTGGATCGAGGTCCGACCCCTAAACAGCATCAGGTCCGAACAGGCGGTGGCATTCTTCACCAACATCATCTATCGCTTTGGGGTCCCGAACTCCATCATCACCGACAACGGCACCCAGTTCACCGGCAGAAAGTTCCTGGACTTCTGCGAGGATCACCACATCCGGGTAGACTGGGCCGTCGTGGCTCACCCCATGACGAATGGGCAAGTAGAGCGTGCCAACGGCATGATTCTACAAGGACTCAAGCCTCGGATCTACAATGACCTCAACAAATTCGGCAAGCGGTGGATGAAGGAACTCCCCTCGGTGGTCTGGAGTCTGAGGACAACGCCGAGCCGAGCCACGGGCTTCACACCGTTCTTCCTAGTCTATGGGGCCGAGGCCATCTTGCCCACAGACTTAGAATACGGTTCCCCGAGGACGAGGGCCTACGCCGACCAAAGCAATCAAGCTAATCAAGAAGACTCACTGGACCAGCTAGAAGAGGCTCGGGACATGGCCTTACTACACTCGGCACGGTACCAGCAGTCCCTACGACGCTACCACGCCCGAGGGGTTCGGTCCCGAGACCTCCAAGTGGGCGACCTGGTGCTTCGGCTGCGACAAGACGCCCGAGGGCGGCACAAGCTCACGCCTCCCTGGGAAGGGCCGTTCGTCATCGCCAAAGTTCTGAAGCCCGGAACGTACAAGCTGGCCAACAGTCAAGGCGAGGTCTACAACAACGCTTGGAACATCCAACAGCAACGTCGCTTCTACCCTTAAGATGCTTTCAAGTTGTTCGCATACCTCGTTCACACGCAAAGTTTAGTCATCAAGGAAGGGTCAGCCTTGCCTCGACAAAGCCTGACCCTCCCTCAGGGGCTAAAAGGGGGGAACCCCCTCTGCGTCAAAATTTTCCTCGGAAAAAGATCTTTTCTGCCAGAATGTCTTTCGTGCTTTTCGACTACTTCGAAAGTGGATCCTGAAAACGACGGAGTACACGTAAGCAGCCAAGGCTAACCGAGCCGAGGGACTCCTATGCCTCCGGGATATGGATACCTCACTCATCACCTTCTGCGATAAGTAACTCGCGCTCGGATAGGTGATTCCGCGGACCGAACAAGTCTTCACGCTCGAAAGCTCCTCTGCCGAAACGATTTTTCGGGCCTTCTCGACTGCGTCGGTGACAGAACCCTATGGACGAGTAAGAGTGCGCGTAAGCGGCAAGGCCGACCGAGCCGAGGGATTCCTACGCCTCCGGGATACGGATACCTCACTCATCACCTTCCGTGAAAAGTAACTCTCGCTCGCACAAACAATTCTGTTACCGACAAATAAGTCCAGATACTCGAAACAAGGGGAAAAGAAACGCAACTTTACAACACGACGATGGTGTGTTTGGGCCTCGGCGGCCGCAGAAAACATACACACACTACAAGATAATCCGACCCTGCAGGCTCGGATCTTGATAGTTGAAGGGAGCAGCAGCACCCTCGGCATCAACTACGCCTTTGGCGAGGTCCGACCTAGCCTCGGACAGCGACGCAGTCGGAGGATCTCCACTCTGAAGGACGACATCAGCACCACGCCCGGGCCATCGCCGCCAGGGTCTTCTCCAGGAATCCGGCTTGAGCAGATGACTCGGCCGGCCACCCCGAGGCCTCGGCCAGCTGTCCCCCGAAGACATCAGCCCGGCCCGAGGCCTCGGCAACTCAACTCCGGCGTCGGTCCCGCCAGTGGACGACCCGGCCAGGCTCTGGCCGACCAAGTCTTCCTTTCGAGCCAACTCAGCCTCTGTCCGTGCTGACACCGCTACCTCCGGCTTCGGCTCATCAGAGAGCGGCCGAGGGTTTCCTTTAACTAAGCAAGAGAAGCCTCGGACGGCAAGGCCGACCGAGCCGAGGGACTCCTACGCCTCCAGGATACGGATACCTCACTCGTCACCTTTGCACGAGGCGACTCACGCTTGGTGAAGCGGTTCAGATAGTCGACAGGCGAGTCTTAGTGCTCGAAATGAGGAAAAAACACGGTTCTGTGCCGAAAATACATAAATGTTCAGGCCCCGACAGCCACAATGAACAAAAAGACCGGCATTCAAGGTGCCATCACAAACGGAACTCCGGTTCTGTCCCCGCGGGTATGAACAACCTCCACACCGGGGAGCCTGCGGGGCGACAAGTTCCGGGCGACTCGCCAGCGACCTCTGCAGCAGCAGCTATGGTCCCAGGACGGACGCGGCCACTGGAAGGCTCTCGTTCGCGTCCTCGCTCAAGGGACACGAACCAGACATCAAAGCCAAAGAGCTAGAGGCCGGCCCGTAGGTGGCGCTGATGGCCTCGACGGTGGGGAAGCTTCCCCCGGCTGCCACCACGTCAGCACCGACGGCGGCGTCCGCCTCTCCACCGACGCCACACCGGCGAACGCGGGCCGCTCCAAAGCGCACCGGCAGGTCCTCGCTCCCGTCCTCACCACGAAAGCGAGGAAGAGGACGGAATGTTGCATCCTAGCTGGGTAGCAACAGTTCGCCTTCTCTGGCATGGCTGGAGGACGCCTCCTCCGCAGAGCCGGAGGATGGTTTCCACCACCAGAAGCTGGAAGAGGAGGTGGCCAGCCGACCCGTGCGGGAGGTAGAGCGCCAGCTCGCCTCGCTCTCCGCCCCCACAAGGATGGTAAACATCCTTGAAGCTGAGGGCGGGGCTAGGGCCGTAGCCCGGCTTGCTTCTCCCCATCCAGGGGCTGGTGGTCACCGTCTTGGGTGACCGCCGGCGAGGAGGTGCAGCCGGGCTGCATGATGAAAATCCTTGAAGCAGAACGATGGCTGAAAGGTACCAACTTCCACGAAGTTGCGTTCCTCCAACGACAAGGCGGAAGGATTGCGGGTGTTCCCCATCCGGGCTCAGAAGGTGGAAAGACATGATGCATAAGGGAGCGCGAAGACATGGGCGCCTTTCAAGGGGGTCACCCTCATTTTAAAGGCGACTCTCCCTACTTGCGTCCCTAGTCGTCGCGGGCTGAGTCTTCTCCAACACGCTCCAAGGTCCTCCCCCTACGGCGCGGGGGCTGGGTCCCACGCGTCATGCAAGCTGGCCCAAAGCAGAAGAAGCCAAACCGCCTGTAACGCCCTGAATTTGGGGGTAGAATTTTTTTCTTCTTTTCTCTCACCAAATTCAGGCGTTACCCTTTTCTTTTTTCTCGTTCCCTCGCTGAACCTTGATCTTTTCCAAAGTTATGACGGGTTTTGGCTTTAGACCCCGTGTAAAGCAAAACCTTAAAATACTTTATTTTGGGTGATGCACCATGCCGAACCATGCATACTTTTGATTGTTTAAAAATGTGAAAGCATTCATCCAAAGAAAATTAGATTTTAGAAAAAGAAAATCCTTTTCTTTTTCTCTCCCTCTCCCTTTCCCATTTCGGACCTCCCCCCCCCCCGCGCGGGCCTCCTGGCCGGCCCAGCCGCGCCCCCCCTCCCCCCCCCCCCGCGTGGGCCTCCCGGCCGGCCCACCCGCGCGCCCCCTTCCCCCCGCTTTGGGCCCATTTTGGCCCAGCCGCCCCCCCACCCTTTTTATTTTTTCCAAAAATCCTCTCGCGGGCCCCGCCCGTCATCTCTCTCTCTCTCCCTCCCTCACCCTAGCGCCGCCGCCCCTTGCCCTAGCGCCGCCGCCCCTGCGCGCCGCCGCCGCCGTTCCCGCCCACGGTGAGGCCCCCTCCTCCCTCCTCTCCTCCCCCTCCCTCCTCCCCCCCCCCCGTCGGCGCCCTCCCCCGCGCCGTGGGCGCGCGCCCCGGCCCCGGCCCCGGCCGCCCTCACGCCGTCCCCGGCCGCCTTCGGCTCGGCCGGCCTCGGCCGCCCCCGGCTGCGCCCGTCCCGGCCCCGCCGCGCCCAGCCCTCGCCCCTCCCCGCGCCCGGCTCCGGCGAGCTCGGCCGCCCGGCTCGGCCGCTTCGGCGAGCCCGTCCCGCGCCGGCCCCGCCTCGCCCCCGGCGAGCCCGCCCCCCCCCGGCGAGCCCGCTCCGCCCCGCCCCCGTCGCTCGGCTCGGCCGCCCGGCCTCGGCCGGCCCTCGCCGCGCCCGGCCCCGGCTCGGCCGCCTCGCCCGCTCGGCCCGGCTCCCTGGCCGTCCCGGCCGACCCGGCCGCCCCTGGCCGGTTCAACCGCCCCGGCCCCGGCCCGGTCGCCCCGCCCCGTCCCGGCCTCGCCCGACCGTGTCCCCGCTCGCCCGCGCTCGCTGCGATTATTTTTGGTTGGTAGTTAGTGTCAAACTCCGTTAGTTAGCGTGCTACGTCGCGCGCTTCGCCGCGCGACGAATTTGTCTAATTTCAGATGCTATCTATGTGTTGCGTCGTGCGCTTCGTCGCGCGACGATCCATTTTAATTTCAGGTTGTTTAAGGTGTAACGCCGCGTGTGTATTCATGCGACGTTCCACTTTGGACTCAGTTTAGTCGACGTATGCCGTCGTGCGTTTCGTCGCGCGACGTTTTACGTCCCCTCATAACTAAGGCGAAGTGTCTCGTTACGTGCTCAGTCGCGTGACGAGTCGTCAATTTCTTAATTTGTTTTAGAGTGCTACGTCGCGCGTCTCGCCGCGCGACCACCCTTGTTATTTATCTCCACCTGCTTATAATGACTAGACATGAAACATGACTTTACTTTACGCTAAACATAGTGTCTACATTAAATTTCCTTCCATTAAGTGAGTGGTTAATTTATAATCATGTAACGTGATCGTTTCTCAACTGTCTTTTCCTCTTTCTCTCTTAACCGTACTCGCGAGCCCGCGTGGAATGTCTGTTTACTTATTTCATTCTATTGTATGGTGTACTGTTATTTTGTATTAAATGTGTGGATGAATGTATGTATGCTTGCAATCGCATAGAGAACGATCCGGTTGAAGAGCCCGAGGAACTCGCAGGAGAAGCCCCTGAGCAGCAGTCGGTTGGTGGAGGCAAGTGTCCTTTGACCTATCTCTGTCCTATTCATTCTTTAATTCACCTCCCGCATTACACATTTATACCTAAGGATTGACTAGCTTTTGTTATCCATGTCCTTGTTTACCTATTTGGGTCGGTTTATTATTGTTTAGCTTCATGCTATTGCTCAAACTCTAATCAATGAACATGATGAGATTATATATGATACGCTGTTTTCCCCTCTCTTATTATGATATTATACTTGTGGCTTTTAAGGGGGCTCGAGCGGTTTCTCGAGTGCCTCTCCGTAAGGACCTGTTCTATGGATGACCGCCCGGGAAAACAGTGCAACCATGAGGGTGGAATGGGACGCCCTTAGCTGAGTAATTAGAGGAACCGGGGTGTAGTTCGCTTCGCCGTCGTGCCGTCAATGGGGCTCGGTGTATGCGGCTCGCTCTGCCAAGGTTGATTTGTCCCTTGGGGAAGAGTGCGGTACATTTAGGAAACCTAACGGGCGGCTACAGCCTCGGGGAATCTTTGTAAAGGCTACGTAGTGATGCCCTGCTGGACCACCTAGGTAGTGGTCAATGGGGAGTAGCTCTCTCCGGGCAGAAAGGGAATCACGGCTTGTGGGTAAAGTGCACAACCTCTGCAGAGTGTTTGAAAACTGATATATCAGCCGTGCTCGCGGTTATGAGCGGCCAAGGGAGCTCCAGTGATTAGTGGTACTTGATCAGAGACATGTTGGTTTACAGGTGGCAATGAGGATGGTTACGATTATGCTTATGGTAATGGTAAGTGGTATTCTTTCCGCTTGGAAAGGGTACTTTGGGTTAATAACTTGGGTTAATGCTAAAACCTGGCTCTCTACTAGTAAATAACAAACTGACCAACTAAAAGCAACTGCTTGACTTATCCCCACATAAAGCTAGTCCACTACAGCCAAACAGGATACTTGTTGAGTATGTTGATGTGTACTCACTCTTGCTCTACACACCAAACCCCCCCCCCCCAGGTTGTCAGCATTGCAACCACTGCTCAGGAGAAGATGAAGCTGTGGAAGGAGACTTCTAGGAGTTCCAAGACTACGACGAGTTCTAGGTGTGGGTTAGCGGCAACCCCCAGTCGGCTGCCTGTGAAGGCCGCGGTTATCTACGTTTCTTTTCCGCACTTTGATTTATTGTAAGGACTATATGGACGTCTCAGACATATGATGTAATCGACTATTATTTCCCTTTTAATACTATTTGAGCACTGTGTGATGATGTCCATGTTATGTAACTGCTGTGTACGTGAATAACTGATCCTGGCACGTACATGGTTCGCATTCGGTTTACCTTCTAAAAACCGGGTGTGACATAAGTGGTATCAAAGTCGTGCTGACTGTAGGACCGCTAACCTAGAGTAGAATGGTCGTTCTAAGGATTATAGACCTCTGTCACTGCCTTGACTTTGGTACCCCTTCAAAAGTTGGTCATACTGACCAAACCTATGTTCTACTATATATTATACCTTGCTGAAAATTTTGTTTTATTCTAATCCTTCATTTATTTATGATTCATTATTTGCTGGTCATATTAATTCTGTTCTCACCCTTTTGCTTGCGATGTCTTTTGTAGATGGCTCGACTTAGACACACTGCACGAAAGTCCGTCATCTCCTTCTTACCCTCCCGCCTTGCTGAGCGTCCGCTTCGCCGTCCCGTGGCCGGACAGTCCAGCCACTTGGAGAGACTGCACCACCGCCTGCATGAGGAGCAGGAACGTCGACGACAGGAGCAGCAGGGCTCTTCTTTCTCGCTCCAGCAGGAGATAGAGTCTGTGAGGAGCTGCTCCCCTGTGCTTCCTCTGGAGGCGCCCCCTGCACCACCACTGGGCGCCCCAGCTTCTGGAGTAGCTGCTGGAGGAGACCCAGACGACAGAGGTGGCGACGACAGCCCGAGCCACGACACCGACCTCCCTGCTGACCATGAGCCGGAAGGATGGGTTGCTCGACCCATCACTCGCGACGCTGCTCGCGGGTGTCACTTCCACGACGCGCTCGACACCCTGCTACGTCAGGCACTTGACCGGCGTACTTGGTCCATCGAGTATCGCTGTGTGGTCTACCAGCATAGTCGCGGGGTCTACCCGGACCGCTGGGAGGCGACCTGCTTGGTGCGCCGTCCGGAGAACAGTCTCCAGGGCGCGGAGGCTTGCTCAGAGCACTATTCTATCTCTGAGCGGGACTCAGCTGAGGCAGCCATGCAGGATGCTGCACGGCGTGCGCTTTCGCACTACTGCTCGGTTCTCGGTGGGGTAGCTGACGGTCTCGACCTGAAGTATTACCCCCGCCGTCCATCTGGCAGCACAGGAGGCGTGATTGTTTCACCTGCTGGTGAGGACAATCCTAGGTTGAGCAGCATAGTCAACCTAGCCGCCGTGCTAAACACGGAGCTGGACCATGCACTAGACGAGCTGAGTAGGGCTCGTGCTGAGATCGCCCTGCTGTGGGCTGAGCGCGCGGAACGTCGTCACTTGGATAATGGTTCCCCCGCCCCCGTTGGGACTCAGCACCCGTACCGCTCACCTCGGCGTGGACACCAGTCTTATGGCAATCCCGACTGCAAGACCAAGATAAATCTAGAACCATAGATCGTTAGAGTTGGATCCTGTAATTAATACAAAATATATACGTAGAAGCTACAGTCTTAGCGTTAGTCTCGCTTTTAGTTAGTCTTAGTTAGACATGATAGTTTGCTATATCCTGTGCATCTATGTTTGTCATGATGAACTATGTTTGGTTTGGATCTTTGTAATGACTGTCACCAGAGTGTGGGTATCCCCTGCATTATGGTTTACCTATTATGTTAATGGAGTTAGTTATATAGTTGGGAAACCTTTATTCCACTTTCCTCTCTATCTGAGAAGTTGCGTGGTCTGTGTTGGAGATCAGTGAAGATGTTCATCTGTTCAGTGCTGTTGGAGAATTCTATACTCTTTTCTTATGCTGCAAGATTTGCCAGATCAGTTCTGATGTGTGGTTGCATTCTGCAGATGTCAGAGAACAGGCGCAGAGGAGGAAGGCGTGCTCAGCAGGAGCGAGCCGCTCCACAGGAAGAGGTGCCTCAGCAGCAGCACCTGCCACCCCCACCCCCGATGTCGATCGAGCAGATGTTTCTGATGCAGACTCAGGCAGTTCAGGCCATCGGTCAGACTCTGGCCGCCATTCAGCAGCAGCAGCAGCAGCAACAGCAGCAGGCTCCACCCCAGCCTCAGATGCCTCAGATGCCCAGAGACAAGCGTGCTGAATTCATGAGAGGTCATCCCCCAACGTTTGCTCACTCTTCTGACCCCATGGATTCTGAAGATTGGCTGCGCACTGTGGAGCGGGAGTTGCATACCGCTCAGTGTGATGACAGGGAGAAAGTCTTGTATGGTCCCCGTCTGTTGAGAGGAGCAGCCCAATCATGGTGGGAGTCTTACCTCGCCACTCATGCCAACCCCGATGCCATCACCTGGGAAGAGTTCAGAGGTAGCTTTCGTCAGTACCATGTGCCTGCAGGTCTGATGACAGTGAAGAAGGAGGAGTTCCTGGCCCTTAAGCAAGGGTCATCATCTGTCAGTGAGTATCGAGACAGGTTTCTGCAGTTGTCTCGCTACGCTCCTGAAGATGTCAACACCGACGCCAAGCGACAATACCGTTTCTTGAGAGGCTTGGTTGACCCTCTGCACTACCAACTGATGAATCATACCTTCCCGACATTCCAGCACCTGATTGACAGAGCAATCATGACAGAAAGGAAGCGTAAGGAGATGGAGGATCGTAAGCGCAAGATCAGTGGACCCCAGCCTGGAAGCAACAGCCGCCCTCGTTTCTCAGGCAATCAACCTCAGCAGTTCAGGCAGAACCAGCGTCCACCTCAGCAGCATCAGCAGTTCCAAAGGCCGTATCCTCAGCACCAGTACCAGAACCGTCAGAGCAATCAGTCAGGAGGTTAGTTTCAGAGGCAGAATCAGCAGACACCTCGTCTTCCTGCCCCAGCAAACCAGCAGAACAGTCAGGCAGCACCAGCTCAGGTTGGAAACAGAGCATGTTTCCACTGTGGAGAGCAAGGCCATTGGGTGATGCAATGTCCGAAGAAGGCAGCCCAGCAGCAGTCAGGCCCCAATGCCCCGACAAAACAGAATGTGCCTCAGCCAGGAGCAGGCAACCGCTCTCTGCCGCGTTACAATCATGGAAGACTGAACCACTTGGAGGCTTAAGCAGTTCAGGAGACCCCCGACATGATAGTAGGTTTGTTCCCAGTCGACTCCCATATTGCAGAAGTGTTATTTGATACTGGAGCAACACATTCTTTCATTACTGCATCATGGGTAGAAGCACATAATCTTCCAATTACTACCATGTCAACCCCCATTCAAATTGACTCAGCCGGTGGTAGAATTCGAGCTGATAGCATATGTTTGAATGTAAGTGTGGAAATAAGGGGGATAGCATTTCCCGCTAACCTTATAGTAATGGGTACTCAGGGAATAGATGTCATCCTAGGGATGAATTGGCTAGATAAGTATCAGGCAGTTATCAGTTGTGATAAAAGGACAATCAAGTTGGTGTCCCCACTAGGAGAGGAAGTGGTGACCGAGTTAGTCCCGCCTGAGCCGAAGAGAGGAAGTTGTTATCAGATGGCTGTCGATAGCAGTGAAGCAGACCCAATTGAGAGTATCAAGGTTGTGTCTGAATTCCCAGATGTGTTTCCAAAGGATTTACCGGGTATGCCACCAGAGCGGAAAGTTGAGTTTGCCATAGAGCTTCTTCCTGGAACCGCCCCTATCTTTAAGAGAGCTTACAGAATATCTGGACCAGAGTTGGTTGAGCTTAAGAAGCAGATTGATGAGCTGTCAGAGAAAGGTTACATCCGGCCAAGCACCTCGCCTTGGGCCGCCCCTGTCCTGTTTGTGGAGAAGAAAGATGGCACCAAAAGGATGTGTATCGATTATCGAGCTTTGAATGAAGTCACGATCAAGAACAAGTATCCCTTGCCCAGAATAGAAGATCTGTTTGACCAGTTGAGAGGAGCCAATGTGTTCTCCAAGATAGATCCGAGGTCAGGTTATCATCAGCTCAGGATCCGACCTTCGGACATTCCGAAGACGGCATTTATTACCAAGTATGGTTTGTATGAGTTCACAGTGATGTCTTTTGGTTTGACCAATGCACCAGCGTTCTTCATGAACTTGATGAACAGTGTATTCATGGATTATCTCGATAAGTTTGTGGTGGTATTCATTGATGACATTCTGGTTTATTCTCAAAGCAAAGAAGAACATGGAGATCATTTGAGGATGGTATTGCAGAGATTGCGAGAGCACCAGTTGTATGCAAAGTTGAGCAAGTGTGAGTTCTGGATCAGTGAAGTCCTGTTCTTGGGTCACATAATCAACAAAGAAGGATTGGCTGTGGATCCGAAGAAAGTGGCAGACATTCTGAACTGGAAAGCGCCAACGGATGCTCGAGGAATCAAGAGCTTCATTGGAATGGCCGGATATTATCGGCGATTCATTGAAGGGTTTTCGAAGATTGCGAAACCAATGACAGCGTTGCTAGGCAACAAGGTTGAGTTCAAGTGGACCCAGAAATGCCAAGAGGCCTTTGAAGCGTTGAAAGAGAAGTTGACTACAGCGCCTGTCCTAGTCTTGCCTGACGTGCACAAGCCCTTCTCGGTGTATTGCGATGCTTGTTACACAGGTTTGGGATGCGTGTTGATGCAAGAGGGAAGAGTTGTGGCTTACTCGTCCCGACAGCTGAAGGTTCATGAGAAGAACTACCCAATCCATGATCTAGAGTTGGCAGCGGTGGTTCATGCGCTGAAGACATGGAGGCACTATCTGTATGGACAGAAATGCGATGTTTACATAGACCACAAGAGTCTGAAGTACATATTCACTCAGTCAGAATTGAATATGAGACAGCAAAGATGGTTGGAGTTGATTAAAGACTATGAGTTGGAGATCCATTACCATCCAGGCAAAGCAAACATAGTGGCAGATGCTTTGAGCAGAAAGAGTCAAGTCAATCTGATGGTCGCTCGTCCGATGCCTTATGAGTTGGCCAAGGAGTTCGACAGGTTGAGTCTCGGATTTCTGAACAATTCGCGAGGAGTCACGGTCGAGTTGGAACCTACCTTAGAGCGCAAAATCAAAGAAGCGCAGAAGAATGATGAGAAGATCAGTGAGATCCGGCGACTGATTCTAGATGGCAGAGGCAAAGATTTTCGAGAAGATGCAGAAGGAGTGATATGGTTCAAAGACCGCTTATGTGTTCCCAATGTCCAGTCCATTCGGGAGTTGATTCTTAAGGAAGCTCATGAGACAGCTTATTCGATTCACCCTGGCAGTGAGAAGATGTATCAGGATCTGAAGAAGAAATTCTGGTGGTACGGAATGAAGAGGGAAATTGCAGAGCATGTGGCTATGTGCGATAGTTGTCGAAGAATTAAGGCAGAGCACCAGAGACCAGCTGGATTGTTACAACCGTTGCAGATCCCTCAGTGGAAATGGGATGAAATTGGTATGGATTTCATAGTCGGATTGCCTCGCACTCGGGCCGGCTACGATTCCATTTGGGTAGTGGTGGACCGTTTGACCAAGTTAGCCCACTTCGTACCTGTCAAGACCAACTACAGCAGTGCAGTATTGGCAGAACTGTATATGTCTCGGATCGTTTGTCTTCATGGTGTGCCAAAGAAGATAGTGTCAGACAGAGGAACACAGTTCACCTCTCATTTCTGGCAGCAGTTGCATGAAGCTTTGGGCACACATCTGAATTTCAGTTCAGCTTATCACCCGCAGACAGATGGCCAGACCGAAAGGACCAATCAAATTCTTGAAGACATGTTGAGAGCCTGTGCGTTGCAAGATCAGTCCGGATGGGATAAGCGATTGCCCTATGCAGAGTTTTCCTATAACAACAGTTACCAGGCCAGTTTGAAGATGTCACCATTTCAAGCGCTTTATGGAAGGAGTTG
Source organism: Zea luxurians (assembly GCA_029449295.1). Classification (NCBI taxonomy): domain Eukaryota; kingdom Viridiplantae; phylum Streptophyta; class Magnoliopsida; order Poales; family Poaceae; genus Zea; species Zea luxurians. The sequence goes on from JAOPSE010000010.1 coordinate 47,483,499, forward strand.
TAGAACTCCGTTGCAATGGGATCAGCCTGGAGAGAAGCAAGTGTTTGGGCCAGACATTCTGCTTGAAGCCGAAGAGAACATCAAGATGGTCTGAGAGAATCTGAAGATAGCGCAATCGAGGCAGCGAAGCTATGCAGACACAAGAAGAAGAGAGCTGAGTTTTGAAGTCGGAGACTTTGTCTATCTGAAAGTTTCACCGATTAGAGGAGTCAGAAGGTTCGGAGTGAAAGGCAAGCTAGCACCCCGCTACATTGGTCCGTACCAGATCCTCTCAAAGCGTGGAGAAGTGGCCTATCAGCTCAGTCTGCCAGAGAATTTGTCAGTTGTGCATGATGTCTTTCATGTGTCTCAGTTGAAGAAGTGCTTGCGTGTGCCAGAAGAGCAGTTGCCAGTGGAAGGTCTTGAGGTCCAGGAGGACTTGACCTACGTTGAGAAGCCAGTGCAGATCCTTGAGGTTGCAGACCGAGTTACCCAAAGGAAGACCATCAGAATGTGCAAGGTTAAATGGAATCATCACTCTGAGGAAGAAGCAACCTGGGAGCGTGAAGATGATCTGATGGCTAAATACCCTGAGCTCTTTGCTAGCCAACCCTGAATCTCGAGGGCGAGATTCTTTTAAGGGGGATAGGTTTGTAACGCCCTGAATTTGGGGGTAGAATTTTTTTCTTCTTTTCTCTCACCAAATTCAGGCGTTACCCTTTTCTTTTTTTCTCGTTCCCTCGCTGAACCTTGATCTTTTCCAAAGTTATGACGGGTTTTGGCTTTAGACCCCGTGTAAAGCAAAACCTTAAAATACTTTATTTTGGGTGATGCACCATGCCGAACCATGCATACTTTTGATTGTTTAAAAATGTGAAAGCATTCATCCAAAGAAAATTAGATTTTAGAAAAAGAAAATCCTTTTCTTTTTCTCTCCCTTTCCCATTTCGGCCCTTCCCCCCCCCCCCCCCCCCCCCCCCCCGCGCGGGCCTCCTGGCCGGCCCAGCCGCGCCCCCCCCCCCCGCGTGGGCCTCTCGGCCGGCCCACCCACGCGCCCCCTTCCCCCCGCTTTGGGCCCATTTTGGCCCAGCCGCCCCCACCCTTTTTCTTTTTTCCAAAAATCCTCCCGCGGGCCCCGCCCGTCATCTCTCTCTCTCTCTCCCTCCCTCACCCTAGCGCCACCGACCCTTGCCCTAGCGCCGCCGCCCCTGCGCGCCGCCGCTGCCGTTCCCGCCCACGGTGAGGCCCCCTCCTCCCTCCTCTCCTCCCCCTCCCTCCTCCCCCCCCCCCCCCCCGTCGGCGCCCTCCCCCACGCCGTGGGCGCGCGCCCCGGCCGCCCTCGCGCCGTCCCCGGCCGCCTTCGGCTCGGCCGGCCTCGGCCGCCCCCGGCTACGCCCGTCCCGGCCCCGCCACGCCGGCCTCCGCCGCGCCCAGCCCTCGCCCCTCCCCGCGCCCGGCTCCGGCGAGCTCGGCCGCTCCGGCGAGCCCGTCCCGCGCCGGCCCCGCCTCGCCCCCGGCGAGCCCGCCCCCCCCCCCCCCCCCCGGCGAGCCCGCTCCGCCCAGCCCCCGTCGCTCGGCTCGGCCGCCCGGCCTCGGTCGGCCCTCGCCGCGCCCGGCCCCGGCTCGGCCGCCTCGCCCGCTCGGCCCGGCTCCCTGGCCGTCCCGGCCGACCCGGCTGCCCCTGGCCGGTTCAACCGCCCCCCTGGCCGGTTCAACCGCCCCGGCCCCGGCCCGGTCGCCCCGCCCCGTCCCGGCCTCGCCCGACCGTGTCCCCGCTCGCCCGCGCTCGCTGCGATTATTTTTGGTTGGTAGTTAGTGTCAAACTCCGTTAGTTAGCGTGCTACGTCGCGCGCTTCGCCGCGCGACGGATTTGTCTAATTTCAGATGCTATCTATGTGTTGCGTCGTGCGCTTCGTCGCGCGACGATCCATTTTAATTTCAGGTTGTTTAAGGTGTAACGCCGCGTGTGTATTCATGCGACGTTCCACTTTGGACTCAGTTTAGTCGACGTATGCCGTCGTGCGTTTCGTCGCGCGACGTTTTACGTCCCCTCATAACTAAGGCGAAGTGTCTCGTTACGTGCTCAGTCGCGTGACGAGTCGTCAATTTCTTAATTTGTTTTAGAGTGCTACGTCGCGCATCTCGCCGCGTGTCACACCCGGTTTTGGAAGGCAAACCGAATGCGAACTATGTACGTGCCAGGATCAGAACTCACGTACACAGTGATTACATAAATGAACATCATCGCACAATGCTCGAATAATAACATAAAAGAGTAATAACTTGTTACATCACAGAGTCTTAGACATCCACATAGTCATCAACTTAACAGTTAAATCAAAGTGCTAGCGAAACGCAGTAAAGATAATGCCTCCACAGGCAGCTGACTGGGGGTTGCCGCCAACCCACACCTAAAATTCGTCGTAGTCTTGAAATTCCTGGAAGTCCCCTTCCACGACTTCGTCTTCTCCTGAGCAATGGTGGCAATGTGGACAACCTGGTGTTTTGTGGTAAAGCAAGGATGAGTACACATCAACGTACTCAGCAAATGCCCCGTTTGGCTGAAGTGGACTAGCTTTATGTGGGGTTAGGCTCAAGCAGTTGCTTTTAGTTGGTCAAGTATTTATTATTAGTGGAGCCAGGTTTTAGCAATAACTAACCCGTGAACCATTTCCTCATCGAGGAACAACATCATCATATTCGAACCAAAACCATAACATAATTCTTGTATCTCGAACCATCTGTAACTCTAATCAAAGAGGATCCCAAGGCTGCTCTTAACCGTGAGCACGGCTGATATACCAGTTTCACTACCCTCTGCAGAGGTCGCACACTTTACCCATGAGCCGTGATTCCCTCTCTAGCCCGGGCTTGCAAGACCCTTATTCACTCCCAAGGTGAATGGCCAGGGATTCACTACGAAGCCTTTACAAAGATTCCCTAGAGGTCATAGCTGCCCGTTAGGTTTCTCCAGTTTGATAAACACAGTACTTCTCCCCGCAGGAGGGCGACTAAAAAGCAAAACGAAAGAACCTCGGCACCCAGCCTCGGCAGAGCAAGCACTGTGCCTGGACCCCATTGACGGCACGCCGGCGAAGCAACTATACTTCTAGTTCCTCTAATTAATTAGCTAAGGGCACCCCATTCCACCCTCATGGTTGCACTGTTATCCCGGGTGGTCTCTCAACAAACAGGTCCTTACGGAGAGGTACTCAGGAAACAGCCTGAGCCCCCTAGAGTATCACAAGATCATCAACACCATCAGGATAACAGTATCATAAATAGTCTCATCATGTTCATTGATTAAGTTAAGGCAATAGCAGAATGCTAACCATGGTCCCGTGCAGCCGCGCCCTGCTGCAATTCGTGGCGCAGCGTCAGCGGCGAGCAGCTCGTGCCTGCTGTTGTCGTCGTCCTCCTGCGCAGCAAGCCCCGATCCCTCGACGTGCAGACCCCGCGCGCCCTCGCCTCGTCCCTGCGTGCAGCGAACTCGTCCCCATGTTGCGCAGTCCAAGCTCGCCGCGCTCGCTGCACGCCCAGCACGCCCAGCACGCCCAGCACGCCCAGCCGTGTTTATATTTAGCGCCGTAGCAGCCGTTCGCCGTCGAACCTCGCCCCTGCGTATCGCAGCTGTGTTGCTGCGTGCTCGCCGCTGCCCAGCTCGCCCCGGTCGTTAGTCTACCGTCGTCGTGCCTCGCTGCAGTCGCCTAGCGCATCGCGTACTCGTCAGTCTCGCGTGCGCAGTTTAGCACGTGATCACGGGTATCGCGCGCGCCGTCGTCGTTGTTTGTAGTGCCCTCGCGCTATTTCGCGCGTGTCGCGCGCGCAGTTTGCGCGCAATAATTATTTACTCCATTATAATCGTCCGTATGCATTAGCCAATTAGTTCCCGTATTAGTCACCGATTAATTGATAATTCTTTTTGTTATCTAAAATATCCCACGCAAGTAGTTGCGTCAACTAAATTGAAATTAGAAATATAATTGTCGCGTTTAAACGTAATATAGGTTGTTCGTCGTCACGTAAATAATTAGCCGCGGTTTGCTAATTATTTAATGCGTTGTGCGTCGCGCAACTAGTGCGCGCGCTCGCGTTTGCTTGCGCGCAGTGCGTCGACGGGACTCCGTCTACGTTCGCCTACCCTTCGTCTACCCCTAGACGACTTTCGTCTACCCCCGTCTACCCCCCCCCCCCCCCCCCCGTCTAACCCCGTGCGCGTTCGTGTCGTTCGCCATCGCCCGCGCGTCGCGTAATAAATCGTCGCGTGCTGTCCGCGCGCGTCGTGCGTGCTGCTCACACGTGTCGTCGTGCGTTTTGCGCACACTAACGACTCATCTCACCTAGAATAGCTCGCGCTAATTAAATATATATTTAAGCAACGGTTGTTCGAACAACACTCTAATCAGGACTAAGTAGTAATTTTACTCGGCATGTGATTATTGTCTGTTAATATGATTAAGCCGAATTAAATATTATAATTCACATTCGCTTAGTATACATGTGATATCTCTCGACGTAGTATCAGTCGTCTCGGTTCCATTCTCGCGTAGTCGTAGATGCGAATTCTTTGTCGCGTGCATATTTATTTGATCTATACTGTTGTATGGTGTACTGTTTTCTACCATTTCAAGAATGTTGGATGTATGTTTGCACTCGCGTAGATATCGGGCCGTTCGTGGAGTCTGAGGGAATTGCAGGAGAAGACCCTGAGCAGCAGCAGCTTGGTGAAGGCAAGTGTCCTCTGACCTATTATGTCCCATTCACTTATAATTTATTGTCCCGCATTACTCAATTGAAACCTAAGGATTGACTAGCTTTCTATTTATCTTACCCTTGTTTACCTTTGGGTTATCATGGTTAGCATTCTGCTATTGCCTTAACTTAATCAATGAACATGATGAGACTATTTATGATACTGTTATCCTGATGGTGTTGATGATCTTGTGATACTCTAGGGGGCTCAGGCTGTTTCCTGAGTACCTCTCCGTAAGGACCTGTTCGTTGAGAGACCACCCGGGATAACAGTGCAACCATGAGGGTAGAATGGGGTGCCCTTAGCTAATTAATTAGAGGAACTAGAAGTATAGTTGCTTCGCCGGCGTGCCGTCAATGGGGTCCAGGCACAGTGCTTGCTCTGCCGAGGCTGGGTGCCGAGGTTCTTTCGTTTTGCTTTTTAGTCGCCCTCCTGCGGGGAGAAGTACTGTGTTTATCAAACTGGAGAAACCTAACGGGCAGCTATGACCTCTAGGGAATCTTTGTAAAGGCTTCGTAGTGAATCCCTGGCCATTCACCTTGGGAGTGAATAAGGGTCTTGCAAGCCCGGGCTAGAGAGGGAATCACGGCTCATGGGTAAAGTGTGCGACCTCTGCAGAGGGTAGTGAAACTGGTATATCAGCCGTGCTCACGGTTAAGAGCAGCCTTGGGATCCTCTTTGATTAGAGTTACAGATGGTTCGAGATACAAGAATTATGTTATGGTTTTGGTTCGAATATGATGATGTTGTTCCTCGATGAGGAAATGGTTCACGGGTTAGTTATTGCTAAAACCTGGCTCCACTAATAATAAATACTTGACCAACTAAAAGCAACTGCTTGAGCCTAACCCCACATAAAGCTAGTCCACTTCAGCCAAACGGGGCATTTGCTGAGTACGTTGATGTGTACTCATCCTTGCTTTACCACAAAACACCAGGTTGTCCACATTGCCACCATTGCTCAGGAGAAGACGAAGTCGTGGAAGGGGACTTCCAGGAATTTCAAGACTACGACGAATTTTAGGTGTGGGTTGGCGGCAACCCCCAGTCAGCTGCCTGTGAAGGCCTTATCTTTACTGCGTTTCGCTAGCACTTTGATTTATCTGTTAAAGTTGATGACTATGTGGGTGTCTATGACTCTGTGATGTAATAAGTTCATACCCTTTTATGTTATTATTCGAGCATTGTGCGATGATGTTCATTTATGTAATCGCTGTGTACGTGAGTTCTGATCCTGGCACGTACATAGTTCGCATTCGGTTTGCCTTCCGAAACCGGGTGTGACACCGCGCGACCACCCTTGTTATTTATCTCCACCTGCTTATAATGACTAGACATGAAACATGACTTTACTTTACGCTAAACATAGTGTCTACATTAAATTTCCTTCCATTAAGTGAGTGGTTAATTTATAATCATGTAACGTGATCGTTTCTCAACTGTCTTTTCCTCTTTCTCTCTTAACCGTACTCGCGAGCCCGCGTGGAATGTCTGTTTACTTATTTCATTCTATTGTATGGTGTACTATTATTTTGTATTAAATGTGTGGATGAATGTATGTATGCTTGCAATCGCATAGAGAACGATCCGGTTGAAGAGCCCGAGGAACTCGCAGGAGAAGCCCCTGAGCAGCAGTCGGTTGGTGGAGGCAAGTGTCCTTTGACATATCTCTGTCCTATTCATTCTTTAATTCACCTCCCGCATTACACATTTATACCTAAGGATTGACTAGCTTTTGTTATCCATGTCCTTGTTTACCTATTTGGGTCGGTTTATTATTGTTTAGCTTCATGCTATTTGATAGTCGCCTAGAGGGGGGGTGAATAGGGCGAAACTAAAATTTACAAATATAAACACAACTACAAGCCGGGTTAGCGTTAGAAATATAAACGAGTCCGCGAGAGAGGGCGCAAAACAAATCGCAAGTAAATAAAAGTGTGACACTCGGATTTGTTTTACCGAGGTTCGGTTCTCGCAAACCTACTCCCCGTTGAGGAGGCCACAAAGGCCGGGTCTCTTTCAACCCTTCCCTCTCTCAAACGGTCCCTCGGACCGAGTGAGCTTTTCTTCTTCTCAATCAAACGAGAACAAAAACTTCCCCGCAAGGGCCACCACACAATTGGTGCCTCTTGCCTTGGTTACAATTGAGTGTTGATCACAAGAACAAGTGAGAAAGAAAGAAAGCGATCCAAGCGCAAGAGCTCAAAAGAACACGGCAAATCTCTCTCGCTAGCACTAAAGGCTTGAGTGGAATTGGAGAGGATTTGATCTCTTTGGTGTGTCTAGAATTGAATGCCTAGCTCTTGTAAGTGGTTGGAAGTTGGAAAACTTGGATACAATGAATGGTGGGGTGGTTGGGGTATTTATAACCCCCAACCACCAAAAGTGACCGTTGCTGGAAGCTGTCTGTTCGATGGCACACCGGACAGTCCGGTGCACACCGGACAGTCCGGTGCCCCTGCCACGTCACCATTGCCGTTGGATTCGGACCGTTGGAGCTTCTGACTTCTGGGCCCTCCTAGGTGTCCGGTGCACACCGGACATGTACTGTTTGATGTCCGGTGCACCGGTATGGGCACGTCTGACGTCTGCGCGCGCTGCGCGCGCATTAAATACACCGCAGGGAGCCGTTGGCGCCGGAAGGAGCCGTTGCTCCGCTGGTACACCGGACAGTCCGGTGCACACCGGACAGTCCGGTGAATTTTAGCGGAGCGGCTGCCGCGCGAACCCGAGGCTGGCGAGTTCCGGAGACCGCGCTTCCTTGGAGCACCGGACATGTCCGGTGCACACCGGACAGTCCGGTGAATTATAGCGCGCCGGCTTTCGAGAATTCCCGAGGGCGAAGAGTTTGAATTGAAGTTCTCTGGGCGCACCGGACACTGTCCGGTGCACACCGGACAGTCCGGTGCCTTCAGCCAGAGATGCCTTCGGTTGCCTCGTTGCTCCTTTGTTGAATCCAACACTTGGTCTTTTTATTGGCTAAATGTGAACCTTTTGCACCTGTATAACTTATGCACTAGAGTAAACTAGTTAGTCCCATATTTGTGTTGGACAATTCAACCACCAAAATTATTTAGGAACTAGGTGTAAGCCTAATTCCCTTTCAATCTCCCCCTTTTTGGTGATTGATGCCAACACAAACCAAAGCAAAATTAGAAGTGCATAATTGAACTAGTTTGCATAATGTAAGTGCAAAGGTTGCTTGGAATTGAGCCAATAAATGCTTACGTGATGCGCATGGATTGTTTCTTTGTTTTTGACATATTGAACCACATTTGCACCAAGAGTTTTGTTTTTGCAAATTCTTTTGTAAATTCTTTTCAAAGTCCTTTTGCAAGATAGTCAAAGGTAAATGAATAAGATTTTGCAAGACATTTTCACGTTTTGAAATTTTCTTCCTTTGTTCAAAATGCCTTCCCTTTGACTAAACAAAACTCCCCCTCAAATAAATTCTCCTCTTAGTGTTCAAGAGGGTTTTAAGACATCAATTTTAAAAATACTACTTGCTCCCCCTTTAGAACACAAAGAGATACCAATTTTGAAATTTTACCAAATTGAAAATCATCAAATTTATAAATTAGGGGTGGTGGTGCAATCCTTTTGCTTTGGGCTAATACTTTCTCCCCCTTTGGCATGAATCGCCAAAAAAAACGGAGTCATTAGAGCCCATTGAAGTCCTTTTCTCCCCCTTTGGTCATAAAATGAATGAGTGAGGATTATACCAAAGCGACGGCGAAGGATGTGTAGTAGAGTGGAGTGGAAGCCTTGTCTTCGCCGAAGACTCCAATTCCCTTTCAATATACCTATGACTTGGTTTGAAACATACTTGAAAACACATTAGTCATAGCATATATAAAAGAGACATGATCAAAGGTATATTTATGAGCGATGTGTGCAAGACTAACAAAAGAAATTCCTAGAATCAAGAATATTAAGCTCATGCCTAAGTCGGGTAAAAGATTGTTCATCAAGTGGCTTGGTAAAGATATCGGCTAATTGATCTTTAGTGTTAATGTAAGAAATCTCGATATCCCCCTTTTGTTGGTGATCCCGAAGAAAATGATACCGAATGGCTATGTGTTTAGTGCGGCTATGCTCGACGGGATTGTCGGCCATTTTGATTGCACTCTCATTGTCACATAGCAAAGGGACTTTGGTTAATTTGTAACCGTAGTCCCGCAGGGTTTGCCTCATCCAAAGCAATTGCGCGCAACAATGGCCTGCGGCAATATACTCGGCTTCGGCGGTAGAAAGAGCGACCGAATTTTGCTTCTTTGAAGCCCAAGACACCAAGGATCTTCCCAAGAACTGGCAAGTCCCCGATGTGCTCTTTCTGTTAATTTTACACCCCGCCCAATCGGCATCCGAATAACCAATCAAATCAAATGTGGATCCCCGAGGGTACCAAAGCCCAAACTTAGGAGTATAAGCCAAATATCTCAAGATTCGTTTCACGGCCGTAAGGTGGGATTCCTTAGGGTCGGCTTGGAATCTTGCACACATGCAAACGGAAAGCATAATGTCCGGTCGAGATGCACATAAGTAAAGCAATGAACCAATCATCGACCGGTATACCTTTTGATCCACGGACTTACCTCCCGTGTCGAGGTCGAGATGCCCATTTGTTCCCATGGGTGTCTTGATGGGCTTGGCGTCCTTCATTCCAAACTTGCTTAGGATATCTTGAGTATACTTCGTTTGGCTAATGAAGGTGCCCTCATGGAGTTGCTTGACTTGGAATCCTAGAAAATACTTCAACTCCCCCATCATCGACATCTCGAATTTTTGTGTCATAATCCTACTAAATTCTTCACATGTAGATTTGTTAGTAGACCCAAATATGATATCATCAACATAAATTTGGCATACAAACAAATCATTGTCAAGAGTCTTAGTGAATAAAGTAGGATCGGCCTTGCCGACTTTGAAGCCATTTGCAATAAGGAAATCTCTAAGGCATTCATACCATGCTCTTGGGGCTTGCTTGAGCCCATAAAGCGCCTTAGAGAGCCTATAAACATGGTTAGGGTACTCACTGTCTTCAAAGCTGGGAGGTTGCTCAACATAGACCTCCTCCTTGATTGGTCCATTGAGGAAGGCACTCTTCACGTCCATTTGATAAAGCTTGAAGCCATGGTAAGTAGCATAGGCCAATAATATGCGAATTGACTCAAGTCTAGCTACGGGTGCATAGGTTTCACCAAAATCCAAACCTTCGACTTGTGAATATCCCTTGGCCACGAGTCGAGCTTTGTTCCTAGTCACCACACCATGCTCGTCTTGCTTGTTGCGGAAGACCCACTTGGTTCCTACAACATTTTGATTAGGACGTGGAACTAAATGCCATACCTCATTCCTTGTGAAATTGTTGAGCTCCTCTTGCATCGCCATCACCCAATCCGAATCTTGAAGTGCTTCCTCTACCCTGTGTGGCTCAATAGAGGAAACAAAAGAGTAATGCTCACAAAAATGTGCAACACGAGATCGAGTGGTTACCCCCTTATGAATGTCGCCGAGGATGGTGTCGACGGGGTGATCTCGTTGTATTGCATGGTGGACTCTTGGGTGTGGCGGCCTTGGTGGTTCATCCTCCTTGTCTTCATCATTTGAATCTCCCCCTTGATCGTTGCCGTCATTTTGAGGTGGCTCATCTTCTTGATCTTCTTGTTCAATATCTTGAGCCTCATCCTCAATTTGAGTTGGTGGAGATGCCTGTGTGGAGGAGGATGGTTGATCTTGTGCATGTGGAGGCTCTTCGGATTCCTTAGGACACACATCCCCAATGGACATGTTCCTTAGCGCTGTGCATGGAGCCTGTTCTTCACCTATCTCATCAAGATCAACTTGCTCTACTTGAGAGCCGTTAGTCTCATCAAACACAATGTCACAAGAAACTTCAACAAGTCCTGAGGACTTGTTAAAGACTCTATATGCCCTTGTGTTTGAGTCATATCCTAGTAAAAAGCCTTCTACAGTTTTAGGAGCAAATTTAGATTTTCTACCTCTCTTAACAAGAATAAAGCATTTGCTACCAAAAACTCTAAAATATGAAATATTTGGCTTTTTACCGGTTAGGAGTTCATAGGATGTCTTCTTGAGGATTCGGTGAAGATATAACCGGTTGATGGCGTAGCAAGCGGTGTTCACCGCTTCGGCCCAAAACCGATCCGGTGTCTTGTATTCATCAAGCATGGTTCTTGCCATGTCCAATAGAGTTCGATTCTTCCTCTCCACTACACCATTTTGTTGTGGAGTATAGGGAGAAGAGAACTCATGCTTGATGCCCTCCTCCTCAAGGAAGCCTTCAATTTGAGAGTTCTTGAACTCCGTTCCGTTGTCGCTTCTAATTTTCTTGATCCTTAAGCCGAACTCATTTTGAGCTCGTCTCAAGAATCCCTTTAAAGTCTCTTGGGTGAGAGATTTGTCCTGCAAAAAGAACACCCAAGTGAAGCGAGAATAATCATCCACAATTACAAGACAATACTTACTACCGCCGATGCTTATGTAAGCGATCGGGCCGAATAGATCCATGTGTAGGAGCTCCAGTGGCCTGTCGGTAGTCATGATGTTTTTGTGTGGATGATGGACACCAACTTGCTTCCCGGCTTGGCATGCGCTACAAATCCTGTCTTTCTCAAAATGAACATTGGTTAGTCCTAAAATGTGTTCTCCCTTTAGAAGCTTGTGAAGATTCTTCATTCCAACATGGGCTAGTCGGCGGTGCCAGAGCCAACCCAAGTTAGTCTTAGCAACTAAGCAAGTGTCGAGTTCAGCTCTATCAAAATCTACCAAGTATAGCTGACCCTCTAACACACCCTTAAATGCTATTGAATCATCACTTCTTCTAAAGACAGTAACACCTATATCAGTAAAAAGACAGTTGTAGCCCATTTGACATAATTGGGATACGGAAAGCAAATTGTAATCTAAGGAATCTACAAGAAAAACATTGGAAATAGAATGGTCAGGAGATATAGCAATTTTACCCAAACCTTTGACCAAACCTTGATTTCCATCCCCGAATGTCATAGCTCGTTGGGGATCTTGGTTTTTCTCATATGAGGAGAACATCCTTTTCTCCCCTGTCATGTGGTTTGTGCACCCGCTGTCGAGTATCCAGCTTGAGCCCCCGGATGCATAAACCTACAAAACAAGTTTAGTTCTTTGTTTTAGGTACCCAAACGGTTTTGGGTCCTTTGGCATTAGATACAAGAACTTTGGGTACCCAAACACAAGTCTTGGAGCCCTTGTGTTTGCCCCCAACAATTTTGGCAACTACCTTGCCTGATTTGTTAGTTAAAACATAAGATGCATCAAAAGTTTTAAATGAAATAGCATGATCATTTGATGCATTAGTAGTTTTCTTTCTAGGCAACTTGGCACGGGTTGGTTGCCTAGAACTAGATGTCTCACCCTTATACATAAAAGCATGGTTAGGGCCAGAGTGAGACTTCCTAGAATGAATTTTTTTAATCTTGTTCTCAGGATAGCCGGCAGGGTACAAAATGTAACCCTCGTTATCCTGAGGCATGGGAGCCTTGCCCTTAACAAAGTTAGATAAGTTCTTTGGAGAGGCATTAATTTTGACATTGTCTCCCTTTTGGAAGCCAATGCCGTCCTTAATGCCAGGGCGTCTCCCATTATAGAGCATGCTTCTAGCAAGTTTAAATTTTTCATTTTCTAAGTCATGCTCTCTAATCTTAGCATTAAGTTGTGCTATGTGATCATTTTGTTTTTTAATTAAGGCTAGGTGATCATGGATAGCATCAACATTAATATCTCTACATCTAGTACAAATGGAAACATGCTCAACATTAGATGTAGAGGGTTTGCAAGATTTAAGTTCAACAACCTTAGCATGCAACATATCATTTTTAGTTCTAAGGTCGGAAATAGTAGCATTGCAAACATCAAAATCTTTAGCCTTAGCAATTAATTTCTCATTCTCATTTCTAAGACTAGCAAGAGAAATATTCAATTCTTCAATCCTAGCAAGCAAATCATCATTATCATTTCTAGGATTTGGAATTGAAACATTGCAAGTATGAGAATCAACCTTAGCTATCAAATTAGCATTTTCATTTCTAAGGTTGTCTATAGTCTCATGGCAAGTACTTAGCTCACTAGACAATTTTTCACATTTTTCTATTGCTAGAGCATAAGCATTTTTAACCTTAACATGTTTCTTATTTTCCTTGATTAGGAAGTCCTCTTGAGAGTCCAAGAGATCATCCTTTTCATGGATGGCACTAATTAGCTCATTTAATTTTTCCTTTTGATCCATGTTGAGGTTAGCAAAAAGAATACGCAAGTTGTCCTCCTCATTTTTATCATTATCCTCATCACTAGATGTTTCATATTTAGTGGAGGACCTTGATTTTACCTTCTTTTTGCTGTCCTTGGCCATGAGACACTTGTGGCCGACGTTGGGGAAGAGAAGGCCCTTGGTGACGGCGATGTTGGCGGCGTCCTCGTTGTCGGAGGAGTCGCTTGAGCTTTCGTCGGAATCCCACTCCCGACAAACATGGGCATCGCCGCCCTTCTTCTTGTAGTACTTCTTCTTTTCTCTCCTCTTTCCCTTCTTGTCGTCGCCCCTGTCACTGTCACTAGACATAGGACATTTTGCAATAAAATGACCGGGCTTACCACACTTGTAGCAAACCTTCTTGGAACGGGATTTGTAATCCTTCCCCTTCCGTTGCTTGAGGATTTGCCGAAAGCTTTTGATGATTAGGGCCATCTCCTCATTGTCGAGCTTGGAGGCATCAATCGGTTGTCTACTTGGTGTAGACTCCTCCTTCTTCTCCTCCGTTGCCTTGAAGGCCACCGGTTGCGCCTCGGATGTGGAAGGCTCGTCAAGCTCGTTGATCTTCTTCGAGCCCTTAATCATGCATTCAAAGCTTACAAAATTCCCGATAACTTCCTCGGGGGTCATTAGTGGATATCTAGGATTACCACGAATTAATTGAACTTGTGTGGGGTTAAGGAAAATAAGGGCTCTTAGAATAACCTTAACCACTTCGTGGTCATCCCATTTTGCGCTCCCGAGGTTGCGCACTTGGTTCACCAAGGTCTTGAGCCGGTTGTACATATCTTGAGGCTCCTCCCCTTGGCGAAGACGGAAGCGACCGAGCTCCCCCTCGATCGTTTCCCGCTTGGTGATCTTGGTGAGTTCATCACCCTCGTGCGCCATCTTGAGTAGGTCCCAAATCTCCTTTGCGTTCTTCAACCCTTGCACTTTGTTGTATTCCTCCTTGCTTAGAGAAGCAAGGAGAATGGTTGCGGCTTGGGAGTTGAAGTGCTCAATTTGGGCCACTTCATCCGTGTCATAGTCCTCATCCCCTACGGATGGTACCTGTACACCATACTCAACAACATCCCATATACTTTTGTGGAGAGAGGTTAGATGAAATCGCATTAAATTACTCCACATAGCATAATCTTCACCATTAAAAGTTGGTGGTTTGCCTAATGGGACGGAAAGTAAAGGTGTATGTTTAGGAATGCGAGGGTAGCGTAGGGGAATCTTACTATACTTCTTACGCTCTTAGCGTTTAGAAGTGACGGACGCCGCGTCGGAGCCGGAGGTAGATGTCGATGAAGTGTCGGTCTCGTAGTAGACCACCTTCCTCATCCTCTTGTGCTTGTCCCCACTCCGATGCGGCTTGTGAGAAGAAGATTTTTCCTTCTTCTCCTTGTGGTGAGAAGAGGAAGATCTTTTCTCCTTCCGCTTGGAGGAGTTCTTCTTCTTCTCCCTTCTCTTGGTGCGGGACTCTTCCGATGAAGTGCTCCCTTGGCTTGTAGTGGGCTTGTTATCGCCGGTCTCCATCTCCCTCTTGGTGTGATCTCCCGACATCACTTCGAGCGGTTAGGCTCTAATGAAGCACCGGGCTCTGATACCAATTGATAGTCGCCTAGAGGGGGGGGTGAATAGGGCGAAACTGAAATTTACAAATATAAACACAACTACAAGCCGGGTTAGCGTTAGAAATATAAACGAGTCCGCGAGAGAGGGCGCAAAACAAATCGCAAGTAAATAAAAGTGTGACACTCGGATTTGTTTTACCGAGGTTCGGTTCTCGCAAACCTACTCCCCGTTGAGGAGGCCACAAAGGCCGGGTCTCTTTCAACCCTTCCCTCTCTCAAACGGTCCCTCGGACCGAGTGAGCTTTTCTTCTTCTCAATCAAACGGGAACAAAAACTTCCCCGCAAGGGCCACCACACAATTGGTGCCTCTTGCCTTGGTTACAATTGAGTGTTGATCACAAGAACAAGTGAGAAAGAAAGAAAGCGATCCAAGCGCAAGAGCTCAAAAGAACACGGCAAATCTCTCTCGCTAGCACTAAAGGCTTGAGTGGAATTGGAGAGGATTTGATCTCTTTGGTGTGTCTAGAATTGAATGCCTAGCTCTTGTAAGTGGTTGGAAGTTGGAAAACTTGGATACAATGAATGGTGGGGTGGTTGGGGTATTTATAACCCCCAACCACCAAAAGTGACCGTTGCTGGAAGCTGTCTGTTCGATGGCACACCGGACAGTCTGGTGCACACCGGACAGTCCGGTGCCCCTGCCACGTCACTATTGCCGTTGGATTCGGACCGTTGGAGCTTCTGACTTCTGGGCCCTCCTGGGTGTCCGGTGCACACCGGACATGTACTGTTTGATGTCCGGTGCACCGGTATGGGCACGTCTGACGTCTGCGCGCGCTGCGCGCGCATTAAATGCACCGCAGGGAGCCGTTGGCGCCGGAAGGAGCCGTTGCTCCGCTGGTACACCGGACAGCCCGGTGCACACCGGACAGTCCGGTGAATTTTAGCGGAGCGGCTGCCGCGCGAACCCGAGGCTGGCGAGTTCCGGAGACCGCGCTTCCTTGGAGCACCGGACATGTCCGGTGCACACCGGACAGTCCGGTGAATTATAGCGCGCCGGCTTCCGAGAATTCCCGAGGGCGAAGAGTTTGAATTGGAGTTCTCTGGGCGCACCGGACACTGTCCGGTGCACACCGGACAGTCCGGTGCCTTCAGCCAGAGATGCCTTCGGTTGCCTCGTTGCTCCTTTGTTGAATCCAACACTTGGTCTTTTTATTGGCTAAATGTGAACCTTTTGCACCTATATAACTTATGCACTAGAGTAAACTAGTTAGTCCAATATTTGTGTTGGACAATTCAACCACCAAAATTATTTAGGAACTAGGTGTAAGCCTAATTCCCTTTCACTATTGCTCAAACTCTAATCAATGAACATGATGAGATTATATATGATACGCTGTTTTCCCCTCTCTTATTATGATATTATACTTGTGGCTTTTAAGGGGGCTCGAGCGGTTTCTCGAGTGCCTCTCCGTAAGGACCTGTTCTATGGATGACCGCCCAGGAAAACAGTGCAACCATGAGGGTGGAATGGGACGCCCTTAGCTGAGTAATTAGAGGAACCGGGGTGTAGTTCGCTTCGCCGTCGTGCCGTCAATGGGGCTCGGTGTATGTGGCTCGCTCTGCCAAGGTTGATTTGTCCCTTGGGGAGGAGTGTGGTACATTTAGGAAACCTAACGGGCGGCTACAACCTCGGGGAATCTTTGTAAAGGCTACGTAGTGATGCCCTGCTGGACCACCTAGGTAGTGGTCAATGGGGAGTAGCTCTCTCCGGGCAGAAAGGGAATCACGGCTTGTGGGTAAAGTGCACAACCTCTGCAGAGTGTTTGAAAACTGATATATCAGCCGTGCTCGCGGTTATGAGCGGCCAAGGGAGCTCCAGTGATTAGTGGTACTTGATCAGAGACATGTTGGTTTACAGGTGGCAATGAGGATGGTTACGATTATGCTTATGGTAATGGTAAGTGGTATTCTTTCCGCTTGGAAAGGGTACTTTGGGTTAATAACTTGGGTTAATGCTAAAACCTGGCTCTCTACTAGTAAATAACAAACTGACCAACTAAAAGCAACTGCTTGACTTATCCCCACATAAAGCTAGTCCACTACAGCCAAACAGGATACTTGCTGAGTATGTTGATGTGTACTCACTCTTGCTCTACACACCAAACCCCCCCCAGGTTGTCAGCATTGCAACCACTGCTCAGGAGAAGATGAAGCTGTGGAAGGAGACTTCCAGGAGTTCCAAGACTACGACGAGTTCTAGGTGTGGGTTAACCGCAACCCCCAGTCGGCTGCCTGTGAAGGCCGCGGTTATCTACGTTTCTTTTCCGCACTTTGATTTATTGTAAGGACTATATGGACGTCTCAGACATATGATGTAATCGACTATTATTTCCCTTTTAATACTATTTGAGCACTGTGTGATGATGTCCATGTTATGTAACTGCTGTGTACGTGAATAACTGATCCTGGCACGTACATGGTTCGCATTCGGTTTACCTTCTAAAAACCGGGTGTGACACCGCCGCGCGCGGTGCATGCAACTGCCCAGCGGTTATGTGCATTCCTCCACTTTTGCCCAGACCGGCAGGTGAAAGGGCGGACAGCCATGCAGTCGGCATGCAACCGCGCCAAGTGGGCGCAACCCTCCGACTTCCAACGCACCCAGCGTGGAGGCCTAGGCCCACACGTCATGCAACTGGTGCGCCGGTTGCTACGTGCGAGCAACTGCACCGCTACTCGCACCACTACCCGCGCCTCCTCGACTGTGGAACCAGTACCGCGACTCGAGGCAACCCTGCGTATGACCCAACAGTGCCAGCCAGGCACGATGGTCAATACGGCCAAAAATGGGCCGGCAGTAATGGCGGTGGCAGGCGGGTGGGAGCAGCGGTCACGTCGTCAGCCAAGCTTACGTCCCATCCAGGGACAGCAAGGGAACCCTCTCCCACGGCGTGAAGACGGTGCGCCCGGGTTCCGTTCCTCAAACGGCTCGCACACGCGCAACGGCTGCCCCGCGAACCACTTGCCCCGTCGCATTAACTCCGCGGCGGGACAGGTGGCGCCTTTGGCAGGAGAAGCGAGCGACGCTTCGCCTTCGCCATAATGACCGCATCAAAAAAGGTACGCCACGTCATCCGATTTCGTATCCTTTTTCCTTTTCCTCTTTCTCTCTCTTACAATAGGGACCGGGAAAGGGGGATACCCCGAAAAGGATCCTTCTCCGTGAAGGAAACAGGCCTCGAGCCTCCCTACTGATCAGAGGTTCAAAGGCTGGCCCCTCGAAGGGGTTCAACAGCCGCCTCAGAGCGCTTGGGCTCCGCGCCCACTACTGGTCAGAGGTTCGAAGGCCGGCCCCTCGGAAGGGTTCAACGGCCGCCTCAGGCCACTCGGGCTCTGCGCCCACTACTGATCAGGGGTTCGTAGGCTGGCCCTCGAAGGGTTCATAGCCGCCTCAGACACAGAGCGAGGGATGACCCTGGGTACGTTCGATACATAACCAAGGCTCGGGCTACGCTCCCGAGGTACCCTAAGGACATTTCCGAGACCAGCGGGAACGATCTTGTAACGGAATCCCATCAGAGGGAGGCATCGAGCCCTCGGACCCCGTCGAAAGGGGACCGGG
The DNA here is from genome assembly GCA_029449295.1 of Zea luxurians. NCBI lineage: Eukaryota > Viridiplantae > Streptophyta > Magnoliopsida > Poales > Poaceae > Zea > Zea luxurians. The sequence continues at coordinate 47,501,723 of JAOPSE010000010.1, forward strand.
TCTGGTAGATCACCCGCAGGTACTTTTGGAGCGCGCCTCCGGGCCTCTAGCCGACCCCTAACAAATGGGGCACGGGCGTCCACTCGGATTACCCGTCAGCAGCTCACCGGAGACACCATGTTCGGCGCCCTCCAAGGGCACCATGGCGCTTTCCCCCCCTCCTCCTTGCGGAAAGGCGACGCAGGGGCGTATGTAAAAAACTCGAGTCTGTCCTTGACCGTCCTCTCGCCCTGTGCAGAGGCTCGGGGGCTGCTCTCGCAAACCCGGCTCCGGCCAAACCGTTGACAGCGTCAACATACCAGCCCGAGAACTTGGGATCCGACCGTGCACCCGGGCTACGGCCAGCTTGCATGAGGGAACAACCAGACCAGCCAAAGTGTTGCGAAATGCATTAAGACCTCGAAGGAGTCAAACCACTCCTCCGAGGCCTCAGGGGCTACACCCGGCGGGTGCGCTCGCGCGCACCCACCGGAACAAAACGCAACCGAGAAAGGCTGGTCCCCTTGCAAAAAAGTGCGACAAAAGCCTCCAAGCGAGTATTAACACTCCCTTCGAGGCTCGAGGGCTACTGTCGGGGACCATAATTAGGGGTACCCCCAAGACTCCTAAATCTCAGCTGGTAACCCCCATCAGCACAAAGCTGCAAAGGCCTGATGGGTGCGATTAAGTCAAAGGTCGGTCCATTCGAGGGACGCGATCACGCCTCGCCCGAGCCCAGCCCCGGGCAAGGGCAGCCGACCCCAGAGGATCTACGTCTTGCCCGAAGACCCCCTCCAGCAACGGGCACACCTTTGGCTCGCCCGAGGCCTAGTCTTCGCCAAGAAGCAACCTTGGCCAAGTCGCCACGCCAACCGACCAAATCGCAGAGGCATTTAATGCAAAGGTGGCCTGACACCTTTATCCTGACGCGCGCCCTCCGATTGACAGAGCCGAAGTGACCATAGTCACTTCGCCGCTCCACTGACCGGTCTGACAAGAGGACAGCGCCGCCTGCGCTGCTCGGACTGCTGTGCCACTCGACAGAGTGGGGCCGACAGCAGCCAAGTCTGGCCTCAGGTGCTATAGGAAACTTCGCTTCGCCCGACCCCAGGGCTCGGACTCGGGCTCAGCCCCGGAAGACGATGAACTCCGCTCTGCCCGGCCCCAGGGCTCGGACTTGGGCTCAGCCCCGGAAGACGACGAACTCCACCTCACCCGACCCCAGGGCTCGGACTTGGGCTCAGCCCTGGAAGACGACGAACTCCGCCTCGCCCGACCCCAGGGCTCGGACTCGGGCTCAGCCCCGAAGGACGAGGAACTCCGCTTCGCCCGACCCTAGGGCTCGGACTCAGCTCTGGCCTCAGCCGACGGTCTCCGCCTCGCCCGACCCGGGGCTCAGACTCGACCTCGGCCTTGGAAGACAGACTCGACCTCGACCTCGGAGGAGCCTCCACCTCGCCCAACCCAGGGCTCAGACCGACCACGTCAGCAGAAGGCGCCATCATTACCCTGCCCCAAGCTGACTCAGGCTACGGGGGACAAGACCGGCGTCCCATCTGGCTCGCTCCGCTATACGAGTAATGATGGCGCCCCGCACGCTCTATGACGACGGCGACTCTCAGCCCCCTTACGGAAGCAAGAGGACGTTAGCAAGGACTCGACAGCCCCGACAGTTGTCCTTCCGCCAGGCTCCGGCGCTCCTCCGACGGCCACGACATCACACGAACCGGGTGCCAAAACCTCTCCGGCTGCCATGATGGCATGTACTTTGGGCGCTAGCTCTCCTCCGCTAGACACGTTAGCACACTGCTACACCCCCCATTGTACATCTGGATCCTCTCCTTACGCCTATAAAAGGAAGGACCAGGGCCCTCTTACAGAGGGTTGGCCGCGCGGGGAAGGACGGGACGGCGCCCGCGTGAGGCCGCTCGCTCCCTCCCGCGTGGACCCTTGTAACCCCCTACTGCAAGCGCACCCAACCTGGGCACGGGACAAACACGAAGGCCGCGGGATTTCACCTCTCACGCCCGTCTCCCTCCGGCTTCTTCCCCCCTTCGCGCTCCGTCTCGCGCCGACCCATCTGGGCAGGGGCACGCGACGACAATTTACTCGTCGGTCCAGGGACCCCCGGGTTTTGAAACGCCGACAATACGTAAAATGTTATTAGTCATGTTATTTGTTTACAATGATTTTACAATTCGGGCCGCTTGATGCGTAATACCATACATCCTGTTTGCGGTGGGTAGTATTGCTTTGATATCTGTAGGTTACAATGAGGGCTAGGGTTTGGATGTTTGATGAGAGAGCGAGGGCGTGTATAAGATTAGATCCTCTCTAGATCTGCCTTGGGAGGGATCCTAGCTCGCCTTATATAATCCGGCGTGGCTTGGGTTACAAGTACGTTTCCCTATATATCTCCTAGTTGGTTTAGATTTCATTAGAGTCCTTATCTTGTGTGCCAAGTGCACATTAAGCCGAGAATATGCTTCATGAGGAGCTAGGGGTTATCCATCCCCGATAAAGGGATCGCCCGTACGCCCGAGCTTCCGAGGGGGAGGCCGCCTACACCGAAGTGGTTGTAGCAGTGTCGGGATATGGACCGAGGGCCGCTTACAGGGCACATCGTCATCCTGGCGTACGATGACGTCGAGATTATTTGCAGCATCCATTGGAATAAGTGCCTTTGTTTAGTCAACGCAAAAGCCCTCTCAAGGCGCTAGCTAAGCCATCCCTCGTCGTGCGCTGTAATCGAGCGAAGCAGCCTCCTGTAGGATTCATGGCATTGTCGTTGGCCGAGGCCGAGCTCGTGCGTGGCGGAGAGCTTGCCCAAGGGCTGAGCTTGGGTTGGGTGAGGTGGAGAGCTTGCCCGAGGGCTGAGCGTTGGGTCGGGTGAGGCGGAGTGCCCGATGTCTCGTCCGCTCGGCTTGTCGCATATGGGCGCCCATCAGAGGGTGCCAGGTGGCGTGCGTGCAATGTTTGGCATAGGCGCAATCATATCGCTATGATTAGGCATGACCGTTGTCTTATCCACCGCTGTGCTCCGCTGCCACGGCGCGGTTTGGCACATGCATTAAATGTGCCTGTCCCCTGCCTATTTTTGAGCGCCCTTCTCTTGTCTGTACGAGGCTGGCTCGGGCGAGACGGACTGGGCAGAGGCGACATCTGGCGAGGCGCCCTTGAGCGAGGCAGAGTGAGCGGTGTTGTCCTCAGGCGAGGCAGAGTGTCGCTCGAGGTGGGAGAGTCTTCGGGAGGTGCTTTGGTCCCGCGGGTGCCTCGGCTGTCTCCCCTTGGGTGTTTAGTCCTTATCCCTTTGAGTGCATTTGTTAGGGGGTAATTTGGGTGTCCGTAATTATTGCCCTAGACAATAGCCCCCGAGCCTTCCAAGGAAGTACCTTTGGTATTTGTTTGGAGGCTCTGCTGCCCGCCCGCGAGCGTGCTACTTTTTAAAAGATGGGACGTGCTTGTTTTTCGGTGGGTGCGCGCAAGCGCACCTATCGGGTGTAGCTCCCGAGGCCCTGAAGCAGTAGGTGACTTCTTCGAGGGCTTTTGGTTTTTTGGATAGGTTCCGTTTGATCTTTGGTCGATCTGTTAGAACTTTTGCCACGGCTTGCAAGGACAGCCCCCGAGCCTTTGCACAGGCAAGAGGTCTATCAAGGGATGCATTGACTTGTGGTTTGTACGCCCCTTCGTCGCCTCTCCACGAGGAGGAGGGGGGAATGCGTCATGCTGCCCTCGGTGGGTAATGAGCATGGCCTTTCCATTGAGTTGTTAACGGGTGATCCTAGTGGGGGTCCAAGCTCCTTTCGATCGGAGTCAGCTTGTGGTCCAGAGACACACCCCAAAAGTACCCGTGGGTGATTCGCCTGGTCCCAGACCCATTCAATGGGGTCTGAGGGCTCGATGCCTCCCTACGATGGTATACTGCCACAACTCGCTCCTAGGGGTTCTCAGACATGTCTTAAGATACCTCGGTCGCATCCCGAGCTAAGGCCATGTACGGGCGTACCTACAGTCATCCCTGACTCTATGCTTTGAGGCAGTTTTGGAGCCTTTCGAGGGGCCAACCTTCGAACCCCTGATCAGTATTGGGCTCGGAGCCCTAAAGTCCTGAGGCGGTTCGTCTAAACCGTGTCGAGGGCCAAACCTTCGAACCTCTGAACACTATGATTTATTGCCACTTTCCCTCCTGAGATGACATGCCGAGGTAGAAGACAACTTTTTCCGGTTCGCTACTTCCTTCCTGAGGGAGGTCGCCTGATGTAGGTGATGCTTCTTTCTAGTTCGATTGTCGAGGGGTGTAGAAGGTAGTATAGTCGAGGGAAGAGGGTGTACCTTTTGAGGCAGAGTGCAAAAACGTCGGCCTTAGAGGGGACGTGGTTATTTAAAACGACGAGACGTTTCTCCTGCCAACCGACCGTTCATGGCATGCATGCCACGAGGTTCGAAGCGCCCGTTGTCTAGCCACTTTTCTGAATCGCTCCTAGGTAACTCTGTCCTATAAAGTTAGCCAAGAGGGAGGGCTTCAGTCCATTACCTTTGCGGTTTCAATCTTTTGCCTTCAAATGTCGCTTTCGCTTTTCACCTAGAGACTTCCTGTCCTTCTTGCTTGTTTCGATGGTGGAAAAGATCACCGTCCTCCCTCCCCGCGACCCGTGGCCTGTGTCTTCCATTACCGATGCAGATCTAGAAGCACTGGTTGACGTCGGCCTGCTCTGGCATCGAACCACCGGCCTGCAGCCCGAGTGGATCGCGCCGCATGATGAGCAGGTGCCTAATCCGCCCGTAGGCTATATCGTTAGCTTTACCTCGTTCCATGAATGGGGCTTTGGAGTTCTGTCGAATCGCTTTATGCGGGCCCTACCGCACTACTAGAGGTGGAGTTACACAACTTCAATCCCATCTCCATTGCTCAGGCAGCCATCTTCTCCACCGTTTATGAGGGATTCCTGGGGATTGAGCCCCACTAGGATTTGTAGCTTCATCTCTTCCGTGTGAAACCTTTCTCTCTCCCCAATGAGGTGAGAAAGGTGCGCCATGTCGTCCATGCTAGCGGTTGCATGTTTCCGCTGTGCTCAGATCGGGCGGCGTTGTACATCCCCGCCACCCTTACCTCGTTGAACAAGGGGTGGCAGAGTCGATGGTTATACCTCCGCAACGATGAAGGGCTGCTGCCGGAGTTTACACACCGTGTCGTCCATGGAGCGGAGGAGAAGTGGAGGTGGGGGTTACCACGAGATCTCTAGACTCACCTAAAGCCGCTGCTGGAGGCACTGTGGAAGCTTTGGGACCGCGGTCTCACCGCAGCCGGAGTTGTTGCAGCCTTCCACCGGCGGTGAGTGCTGCCGCTAGCCGACCACCGACTCCACCTCGACGAGATGACCCCCTGAATCCTCCATGGAAAGTTCTCAGATGGCTTCTGACGTCCTCTCCACCAACGAATTTCTCTGGCGGGTGAAGGGAACGGTGGGAAAGACGAACTACTCAACCATGGTGGTGATGCGCCCCGAGCCGGGCTATGTGTCCTTGGTGAGCTTTTTGATATTTTGTTTTTTGCACTCGGTTTCTTCTTCCCTATCTGAGTTTTACCTTTCTGTCTCTCGCAGGGGCTCTGGGGCTTCTGGACTGCCCGACCCCGGTCCCGGAGGATGCGGCAGCCAGGTAGATGCGTCGGCTGGTGGCCGAAGAACAGAAACGGAAGAAGGACGAGGTGAAGAGGCGGGCCCACAAGAAGATGGCAGCCTGCTACGCGTTGGAGAGGCACCGCAGAACTTGGGCAAGGGAGGGGCTCCCGCTCGAGTCCTCTCCCAGTAGTGAGGAGGAGGAGGATGATGATGACAATGATGATGAGGGGATGGAGGTCTGTGCCGGCTTCGGTCCCGAGGCTAGGCTTGGTCCTGCGCCGTCCCCTACAAGCCCTTCCGGCGGCGCAACCCTTCCTGTGGAGGGGCCGTTGGTGGCCCTATCTTAGGCGCGGGCATCCGCCGAGCCTACTCCTGTCCCAGCCGAGGTGGAAGAGGTAGCGACCGTGGAGGAGAGAGTCGCGTCCCTTCCCGTGGAAGCCGTCGTCGTCCCTGTGGGTGCGCCGTCAGAATCGCCTCAACGCCCGTCTATTGGAGGGAACACAGAGGAAAGGCATGTCACTCCCCCTCATGTTGCTGTCCCGGGGGTCGGCGGTGGTCCCAACTATTGCCTCGCCCTTGGCCCCTGAGCTGGGGTTTGTAGAAGAGGTGACCACTGTCGCGCCTTCGTTGTTGGTGGGGAGCGGAGGCTAAGGGTTTAGGGTTTTAGGGTTTAGGGTTTAGAGTCTATTTGAGTATTATATTTTCCCTTGACTGTCGCTTCTGTATTTAGCTCCAAGTGTCGGGCCGACGCACCGATTTTTACTTCCACTAAGGCGGTGAAGCGCGTTGTGGGGGTGTCCGCAGGGAACTCGTCCTATCCCCCTTTTACCTAGGAGTCATCTCACCAGGATGATGAGATGGCCGTGCCTGAACCCGGGGTGCCGGTCGAGCCCGACATGGCCGCGGCCGAGGCGGCTCCCGTGCGCCCCTCATCACCGGTGGAGGCCATTGTTGTTTCCTCCAAGGTTGAGGCGGAGGCTGCGCCGCGTGCTGTGACGCCCACGGTCTCCAATCTTCTGTGTGATATCCCTGACACCCCCGATGCTGCGCCGTGCTCGGGGGCAGGACGCGTCGAGGAGGCCAGTTCCTCGGTGCCGCCGGGGAGGATAGTCGGCAGGGTCCTGCTCGATGACGAGACGATCATCGAGCCCCCTGTCATCGGGGCTAGCGGTGACCTTGTCCTCTCTAGGCCGGACCCCTCGATGTGGGGAGGACCGATGTGGCATGGACGTCTACCGAGGGTGACCCATACTTCGTCCTAGACGATGTCGAGGAGCAAGATATCTGGGTGGAGTTCCAGGCGTTGGGCCAAGTAAGGGTGTCGACCTCTTTGCCGAGACTTCTCGTCTCTTATCGACGTGACGACAAGAGTTTTCTTTCCCCTGCAGGAGATTATGACGAGATCGATGTACAATTCCATCTTCATCCACCGCAAATGGGGTGTCTGGGAAGCGCTCGAGCGCCACCGGACCGTGCTGCTTCAGTCGAACGAGCAGTTGGTACGGAGGAGCGCTGAAGTAGCTGACCTAATGTCCTGGTGCGAGGGGCTAAAGGAGGAGGGAACAGACGACCGCGAGGAGGCCTGCCGGCTGAAGGCTGAGGTCATCTGTCTAAACGCAGAGGCAAACCACCGTGAGGAGGTGCTGCGGCGGGCGCAAGAGGGCCTCCAGGCGGCGGCAGAGGAACGTGGCCCCCTCGTCAAGTCTCTGGAGGACGAACGGTCCTCGGGTCAGACCTTGAACGCCCGGATAGAAGGTGTGTTGCTGTCGTCTTGCTCTTGTTTCTTGGGTTCAGCTTGGAGAACATTGTCGGGAGGTTCTCGACCCCAAGAAGCACACCGGCAACTTCGAGCCATTGAAGCAACGAAAACCATCCTACTCGACCCTAGCAACTCTGGTGAGAAGGCGCTGCAGATCAACTCCTGACTCAAGTCCAAATAAGAAGCAGTGCTCGTCGACTTCCTCCACTCAAATGCTGAAATATTTGCGTGGAGCCCCTCGGACATGCCGAGCATTTCGAGGGAGGTCACCGAGCACTCCTCGGACATCCGTGCCGGCTCCAGACCGGTGAGGCAGCACCTACGTCGGTTCGATGAAGAGAAGCGCAGGGTCATCAGAGAGGAGGTACACAATCTCTTAGCGGCCAGGTTCATCAAGGAAGTTTTCCATCTCGAGTGGTTAGTTAACTCTGTACTAGTTAGGAAAAAGGGGGGAAGTGGAGGATGTGTGTAGACTACACTGGTTTAAATAAAGCATGTCCAAAAGTTCCCTACACCCTGCCTCGGATCGATCAAATCATTGACTCTACTATGGGATGCAAAACTTTGTCCTTCCTCGATGCCTACTCAGGCTACCACTAGATCCAAATGAAACAATCCGACCAACTCATGACCTCTTTCATCACCCCTAAGGGCATGTATTGTTACACTACTATGCCCCTTCAGGTTACGTAACACAGATGCCACATATAAGTGTTGCGTGAACCACATGTTTGGCAACCACATTGACGCAACGGTCGAAGCTTACGTCGATGATATCATAGTCAAGACAAGGAAGGCCTACAACCTCGTCTTCGACCTTGAAACCACCTTCGCTTGGATTTGGGCCAAGAGCGTTAGAATTAATCCCGAGAAGTGTGTCTTCGAGGTCCCCGAGGCATGCTTCTGGTGTACATCCTGTCGGAACGCGGGATTGAAGCCAACCCAGAAACGGTCTCGACGATCATGAACATGGGACCAATAAAGACATCAAGGGAGTCCAGCGGGTCATGGGTTGCCTTGAGGCCCTAAGTCGCTTCATCTCACGCCTTGGCGAGAAAGGACTGCCCCTGTACAGACTTTTAACAAAGACCGAGCACTTCGTTTGGACTCCCAAAGTCAAAGATCCTTCAAGAACCTCAAGAAGCTCCTCTGCAATAAACCCATCTTGGTACCCCTCGCTAAAGGGGAACCCCTCTTGCTCTACATCGCCGCAACCACCCAGGTGGTCAGCGCGGCGGTTGTAGTTGAAAGGCGAGAGGAGGGACATACCTTGCCTGTTCAAAGACCAGTTTACTTCATCAGCAAGGTATTGTTCGAGACGAAGGTTCGATGCCCGCAAGTCCAGAAACTACTATACACGGTAGTCCTGGCTCAGCGAAAACTACAACATTACTTTGAATCCCACCTAGTGACGGTGGTGTCGTCCTTCCCTCTGGGGGAGATTGTCTAGAACAGGGAAGCCTCGGGCAGGGTAGCCAAATGGGCGGTCAAACTCATGGGAGAAACTCTATCATTCACCCTAGGAAAGCTATCAAGTACCAAATCTTGGCCGACTTTCTGGCCGAATGGACCAATACCCAACTGCCGACGACTCCGATACAAGCCAAGCTATGGACCATGTACTTTGACGGGTCGTTGATGAAAACAAAAGCAGGCATGGGATTGCTCTTCACCTTGCCCCTCGGAGTATGTTGGGGCGAAGGCGAAGATGCTACCCTTCGCTCCAAGCCTTCGTCAATCTCGCTGCACCAACGGAGGCAAAACGACCGACGGAGTCCACCCTTTGTCCTCTACACTACAAGATGAAGGCCTATGACGAGGTCGCCCCGTCCCACGTCCTCACCCAACCTAGAGGCCCATGTGGGATTCGACCCATTGTAACAAGCCCCGCACGGAGAAGTGTGTTATGGGGCCCGACTTGTAATGACTTTTCTGTAATGACAGTCTGTAACCCTCCCTTATGGGAATATTCTGGGGATAGTCCAGGTGCCTGAGGGCACATGCGTCCTTACATCAAGACGCTAGGCACTCAAGCGCCTATAAATACCCCCGTACAGTGCCCTTGAGAGGTTGGATTAACAGAGCAATCGCCATCTCGAGTTAAAACCTTGTTTGCATTCCTTTCACTCCCCCGTTGGATCATCATGCCCAGGAGAGCAAGTTCCAACATTTGGCGCCCACCGTGGGGCTCGAACCCACAACCACAAGCCCGGAGACTCTCGACCTCGGCAGCAAAGTCCACAGTCAAGGCACCCAACGCGACGTGGTCGGCGAAGTCGGCCGCCTGACACATAAACCCATGAGACCCGAACCCTCATAAGAACAACAACCATCGAAGTCCAACACAACTTACTTGCTCCAGCTGCTGTGACAGCTGCTGCGATGCTTGCCTCAGTTGCTGAGACATGGAGCCCGCCACGTCCTTAGCGGCAGCGGCTGACAGAATCTTGCCACTCGCGCAGAAGGTGGCCCACGAGTCCCGTGTGGCACCCTTCGCTTCAACCACCGTCGTTGGCGAAGTGGTTGCCACCAGAGGCGGGACAACAGCCAGTTGCCCCCCATCCGACCCTGCACCATGATATTGGTTAAAGATCTAGTCTTAAAAAAACTTACTTACCAACAAAATAATCAGCGACACTGATGTCCGTGTCAAAGTCGGCAACACGTGCCGCCGCCCAGTCCGTTCACGCCGGTGAAGGCTGCCTTCGACCTTTCACGGGCCCGCCCGGGGGTGGCTTGCTCGCACCAGAAGCGGCAGCCTTCGCACTCACCGACGCCTTGCTGTGCCCGGGGGCGGCCAGTTTCGCAGCCGGCACTGGTTTGCTACTGCCAGGGGCAGCAGCCTTCGCGCTCCCCCGCGCCTTCTTCACCTCGCGCATAGGATCAGTGATCCTAACGACCGCCCGGCGCTTCTGCGCAGCGTCTTGATGGTCCTTCTCCATCACTGCCGATACAACAGCAGCAATATTCCATCCATAAGGAAAAACCTTCAAGTCACGAGCCATGCGAGACATAAAGAAGTCTTCGCCAGCCGCGCGGGGGATCGGAACATTCTTGGGTCATCGACCCCCGGTAACCTCCAGCATTCGCGCCAAAGACTCCCAGAGCTCGGGCAAAGACATCCTTCCCCCGAGGGCTACACACATCCCCATCAACTCCACAGCAAAACTATTGGAGACCCTCAGTCCCCCCACTGCAGTACCTATTTTTCTCTTCTTTGTGGCTGGGGCGGCCTCCTGCGAAGGGCTTTCCTCAGTCACGGCCACTGGCCTCTTCCCGCTGCGGTCGACAGCGTCATCCCCGGGATAGCCGCCGTACGGCAAGCGATTCAGCTCGAAGACCCTATTCAGGCGAACGTTGGATCCACGGATATCCCAACTCCGCAGGGCCTCCATCCTAGGCACATAACGCCTCACAATACGTGCAGCCCCGTCTTCCGCTTCACGCACGAATGCGGCGGGATCCCGGCCATGCAGATCCAACGCGAAGGCTGGACTTCGCACTCGCTGCCCACCTAGGGAGGGCATCTCGCGAGGGCATACTTCGCCCAACGCCCAGCCATGTGCCAAGGGCCACACCCCATACCCGATGAATTCCTCAACTAAATCGCGCCCGCTACTCATGCGAGCAGCGCACCGAAGGGCTTCTTCATTTTCATCATCCTCTGCCACCTCAAATTGCGGGTATGCCACATAATAATGGGAGCACATCACGGCCACAGGGAGCCCTGGGTGGTTTTCGACTTCGCCCTCGGAAACATAAAACCAGAAATCCCACCAGTTGCCCCACTTATTGCGGGCACAGGGAACTAACTCCACGACTTCCATCGAAGTCTTTCCGGTCCTCGGCGTAAACGTGCATGATCCAAACTGTGCAATCTTGTGTCCAATTTTTCTTTTTTGCCAATGCAGACAGTAATGTTTGGCGAAGACCTCCACAGAAGGCTGACCGCCATACAAAGTCGCCGCCCAGACATACTTCGCCAGGGCTACCACGGCGTTAGGTGTCAGCTGGTGGACCTGGACCTTAAATCTCTGCAGGACCTCCGCCACAAAGCGATGTGCAGGCAGGCGAATGCCAGCGGTGAAAAACGCCTCAAACACGATCAACTCGCCCTCGGGCTCAGGAACCTCCTCCGCCCCTGGGGCATCCCAACTCCGCTGCCAAAATAACCCAGCTGCTGCATATCCTGCACGCGGACCGAGGAAATCCTCGAAACGCCGAACTCCACCGTATCACCCGGATGTAGCTCCGCTGCTGCCACATTGCTCAAGGTATCCTCGGACGATGTGTCGGCCAGCAGCGTGTTTGCAGCAGACGAGGAAGAAGATGGCATGGCTACGTACCGTCGGCGGCGGCGAGCGGTATGGTTGACGTGGGCCAGATCTCCGACGAACAGGAGCAAAAAGGGCAGGTGAGCGGGCGAACTGTTTCAAAAGGAGGCTTGGGTTTTGCGGCGCACTGAAAGGTAACAGAACCTGACCCACGCCGCCCCCCTTTTATACACAGGATGTGACGCTTCGAGAAACCCGCAGTCCAACAGTACTGCGTCCGTCAACGGTCACATCAAAAACCCCCCCGGAACCACTTCGAGCAAGGGCAGCGTCTCCACCATCTAGCGACGTCTTCGGCACCAGATGACTTAGTCGAACTGGTCCCTCGGAGGGCAAATGTTGGTGCGAAGGCGAAGACGCTACCCTTCGCTCCAAGCCTTCATCAATCTCGCTGCACCAATGGAGGCAAAACGACCGGCGGGGTCCACCCTTCGTCCTCTACACTACAAGACGAAGGCCTACGACGAGGTTGACCCGTCCCACGTCCTCACCCAACCTGGAGGCCCACGTGGGATTCGGCCCATTGTAACAGGCCCCGCACGGAGAAGTGTGTTACGGGCCCGACTTGTAATGACTTTTCTGTAATGACAGTCTGTAACCCTCCCTTATAGGAATATTCCTGGGATAGTCCAGGTGCCTGAGGGCACATGCGTCCTTACATCAAGATGTTGGGCACTCAGGCACCTATAAATACCCCCGTACAGTGCCCTTGAGAGGTTGGATTAATAGAGCAATCGCCATCTCGAGTTAAAACCTTGTTTGCATTCCTTTCACTCCCCCGTTGGATCATCTTGCCCAGGAGAGCAAGTTCCAATAGAGTACATCTACGATACATCATACGGCTCCACTTCGTCGCATCCAACAACGTGACTGAGTATGAAGCACTGGTCAATGGCTTGCGCATCCCCATCAAGCTAGGAGTCAGACGCCTCGATGTTTGAGGGGATTCTCAGCTTGTCATCGACCAGGTTATGAAGAATTCAAGCTGCCACGACGCAAGAATGGAAACCTATTGTGAAGAGGTTCGGCGCGTGGAGGACAAGTTCTTTGGCTTGGAACTTAATGATGTTGCGTGACGGTACAACGAGGTTGCCAACGAACGGGCAAAGATAGCCTCTGGACGAACCACGGTTCCCCCAGATGTCTTCTCCAAGGATGTCTACAAACCCTTGGTGGTACCAAAGGAGGCATTCGAATCAACTCCCAACACTAACATGTCCCCAACCAGAGGGCTCGAAGCCATGCAAATCAACGTGAAACAGGGCAGGACCTCCCCAGCCTTTGACTAGCAAACGCCGTATCTGAAGTTTTTTCTCCGCGTAGAACTCCCACTCAACAAGGTCGAGGCCAGACGACTGGCTCGGCGGGCAAAGACCTTCGTGCTGCTGGGAGATGAAAAGGAGTTGTACCGATGCAGCCCCTCAAGAATTCTCCAACGATGCATCCCCATAAGCTTGGGATAAGAATTACTAAACGACATCCACTTGGGGGCTTGCGGACATCATGCAACACCTTGAACCCTCGTTGGAAATGCCTTCAGGCAGGGGTTTTACTTGCCAATTGTGGTTGCCAATGCCATTAGGATCGTGCAATCCTACCGAGGGTGCCTGTTCTATGCAAGGAAGCCACACATGCCAGCCCAAGCCCTATAGACTATCCCGATTACATGGCCCTTCATTGTGTGGTGGTTAGACCTCGTCGGCCCTTCACAAAAGGTGCATGGGGGCTTCACGCACCTGCTGGTCGCCATTGACAAATTCTCCAAATGGATCGAAGTCCGACCCCTCGCTAGCATCAAATCCAAGTAGGTGGTAGCATTCTTTACGGACATCATCCATCGTTTTGGAGTCCCCAACTCCATCATCACAAACAACGACACATAGTTTACAGGGAAGAAGTTCCTAAGTTTCTGTGTCGACCACCACATCCGAGTGGACTGGTCAGTTGTGGCTCATCCGAGGACAAATGGGCGAGTGGAGCATGCCAATGGCATGATCCTACAAGACCTAAAACCGAGAATCTTCAATGAACTAAACAAGTTCAACAATAAGATGGCTTACCGAGCTCTCCTCGATGATCTAGAGTTTGAGGACGACCCCGAGGCGGGCTACGTGGTTCACGCCATTCTTTCTAGTCTATGGAACCAATGTTGTCTTACCCACATACTTAGAACATAGTTCCCCAAGGATGTAGGTGTTTAGCGAAAGTAGCAACCAAGTCAACCGTGAAAACTCGCTCGACGAGCTAGAAGAGGTTCAGGACTTAGCACTCCTTCACTTGGCCAAGCACCAGCAGTCGCTCCGACGTTACCAAGCGAGGCACGTCTGACCTTGGGGGTTCCAGGAGGGTGACATGATGCTTCAGTTACAGCAAGACAACCAAGGGCACCACAAGCTTACTCCCCGTGGGAAGGACCCTTCATCATCGCCAAGGTGCGGAAGCCTGGAACGTACAAACTCTGCAACGAACGAGGAGAGGTCTACAATAACGCTTAGAATAATGAACAGCTACGTCGCTTCTACCCCTAGAGTTCCAGGCCTATTTGTATTCAAACTTTCGTGAATAATAAAGTCTGGCCATCAACTGAGGCTCAGCCCAGTCTTCAAGACCGAGCCTCCTTTAGGGGCTAGAAGGGGGAGCCCTCTCTGTGTCATTTTCTTGTAGTTTTTTCTTTAAAAACAAGTTTCATGCCCTCACCCTAGTCATAAACAGAACCCTAAGGAACAAGAGACTTCCCGATTAGAAAGGATAGCCGAGCTGCAGGAGCACCTACACCTCAGGGACATGGTTTCCTCACTCACTATCCTCCTCCTAAGGGGTAACTCACGTTCTGATGAGGACTCCACAAAAAGACAGGATGACGAGCATAAAACAAGCGGAAAAATGATGCGGCAAATAAACAAGATACAAAAGTAAACAGTTCAAAACAGAACTTAAAATATTCCATACAAACCCCGTAGGGCAAATAGGGGTTCTACAAGGCTGGGGAGGCAGAGAGTCACCCTCAAAGTCAGGCGGAACCACCTCATCCTCGAAGTGACTCACCAACGCCGATCCCGGCTCCTCGATGGCATTGGTGAGCCTCTACATCTTGGCCTTGGCAAGGTCGTGCTTGTCAGGCAGGACGTGGCCCTCGCACAATCGCTCGAGATTGATCTTGTAGTGGGATGCGACTACGACCAACACCCTCTTCACCCCAAGATGAATGACCTTAAGGAGTTTGCTCCTCACGTAGCCACTCAGGGCTTGCATATGGATCCATGAGGACTCACTCGAGGGGACGTCCATGGCACCAAGGTCTCGGCCAAACTCCACCACCGCATCGGACAGCTCCTTTAGCTTGGCCATCTTTTGGTCCATAGCCTGAGAGAGAGCGTCAAAGAGGGCTGGATGGAGGTGTCCAAATCATTCTAGAGCTCTAGAAGAGGAAAGATACACTGAGACATGGCTAGAAGAAACCCAAAAGGATAAAATGAGGCAACAACGCTTACCTTCCATTTGGACCCATAGGCCTTGGCCCTCAGACCACTCGGCCTCCAGATCCCTCGCAAGGCAGTCAGCATGGAGAGAGGCCTCGGTGGCTTGACGTCAAGACTCGTCTCGCTCACCGGCCACCGCATGAAGGTTCTCCTTTAGCTGCCGCACTTCCTCATCCAGCAGAGCCACTTTCTCCCTCAGCGATTGCGCCTCCTCCTCTAGCGACACCACCCTCCAGTGCGCAGCCGTGGCCTCATTCTTTAACTCCGCGCACAGAAACGATAGGTCCACCGCCTCGGCACTCTTCAAAGCCAGCTGCTCGTTTGAACGACACAACATAGCCTGATGACGTTGGAGCACGACCCAGACATCTCGCTCGCGATGAAGGAAAATCGACTTAGTCATAGACATCGCCATAAGCCCCTGTGAAGAAAAAGAGCCACATCATCACACCACTCGGAGGAAGGGATCTCTAGCGTTAAGGAGTGATTCCCTTACTTGAGACATTGTCCGGAACTCTGACCACATTTGCTTCTCCTCCACGTCGTCAAGGACGAAGTAGGGGTTGCCCTCTGTGGCCATCCCCACGTAGAGAAGTCCGGTCCAGCGCGAACAAGGTCACCACTCACCCCAGCGATGGGGGCGGGATGATATGCTCCTCGACCGGTTCCCCGGGTCGCCTCGAGGCATCGACCTCCTCGAGGTTCACCACCTCTGGGCTCCAGGTGGCATCCGTGGTGTTAGGGATGGCGCGTAGGAGGTCCAAGACGGTGGGCAACGCCACGATCGATGTTGCGTCTGCCACCCCCGCCTCCTCCTCAGAAGAAACAGGGATGTCCTCGACCAATGGGGCCAAAGGCACCGCAGCCACCTTAGTGACAGTAGCATCCTACCCTGCTTGCCCACTAAGGGCAAGCCGGGCCGCTTCGGTGCCCCGCTGGATGGCCTCCTATGCGGCATCGAGCCACGTGTGGAAGCATGACGAGCCTCGGTCGATGTCCCAACGTCGCACTTCACTGCCTTGGTGGCGGTAAAGGTCGGCTCACGGGCTCAGCGCTTAGTGTTGAAACACAACAAAGCAAAAGTCACAAAGAGACCTCGAGTACAAATAAACAATGCTCACAATTCAGTAGCTTACTCGGACCAGGGTACGACGTCCACATCTACCCTCGATTCTAGCTCCTCATGCCCCTCCGTCCCATCACAGGCACCTGAAGCGGGACGCCAGCTTTCTCCTCCACGGGCCCCGTGGTAGGCGCCCGAGGTGGGGTAGCAGCCCTCTCCTCTGCGAGCCTCGTGGCACGCGCCCAAGGTGGGGTCGCGACCCTCCCCTCCATGGGCCCCGTGGCGGACACCTGAGGTGGAGTAGCGGCCCTCTCCTCCATGGCCCCCGCCTCGTCTATAACCGCAGGGATAGGGTCCGACTAGGCTGACGCCCTCGCCCTATGTAGGGATGCTGTTGGCCCTTGCGCGAGCATGTCTGCCGGACGGGCCCGCCGAGGCCGACTCGGACCAAAGTCCAGCCTCAGGGTTGATGCCCAGCCGAACCTCCATCCCCTCATCATCGTCGTCATCATCATCATCCTCCGTAATGGGAGAGGCCTCCAACGACAACCCCTCTCTTGCCTGCGCCCTACGACGCTTCTCCAATGCGACGCGGGCCAACATTTTCTTGTGGGCCCACTTCTTGTCCACCTCTTTCTTCTTATTCTTCTTGGCAGCCAACCGATGCACCTCCGGCTAGTCGCATCGTCCAAAACCGAGGTCGGGCGGTTCGATAGCTTCGCAACCCTTGCAAAAGGGATGGAAGGGGTGAGATGGGAAGGGGAGGGCCAGAAGCAGAAGGAGAAACCAAAAACTCACCAGGGACACGTAGCCTTGGTCGGGGTGCATCGGGACAGGAGTGGTGTAGTCGGTCCTCCCCAACGCCCCTTTCACCCGTCGGAGGAGCTCATCGGTGGAGAGGACGATCGAAGCCATTAGGGAGCTTTCCACGGAGGCGCCCTGTCACACCCGGTTTTGGAAGACAAACCGAATGCGGACTATGTACGTGCCAGGATCAGAACTCACGTACACAGTGATTACATAAATGAACATCATCGCACAATGCTCGAATAATAACATAAAAGAGTAATAACCGGTTACATCACAGAGTCATAGACATCCACATAGTCATCGACTTAACAGTTAGATCAAAGTGCTAAGCGAAACGCAGTAAAGATAAGGCCTTCACAGGCAGCTGACTGGGGGTTGCCGCCAACCCACACCTAGAATTCATCGTAGTCTTGAAACTCCTGGAAGTCTCCTTCCTCGGCTTCGCCTCCCCCGGAGCAGTGGTTACAATGCGGACAACCTGGTGTTTGGTGGTAAAGCAAGGATGAGTACACATCAACGTACTCAGCAAATGTCCCGTTTGGCTGAAGTGGACTAGCTTTATATGGGGTTAGGCTCAAGCAGTTGCTTTTAGTTGGTCAGGTATTTATCATTAGTAGAAGCCAGATTTTATCATTAACCAGCCCATGAACCCTTTCCTCATCGAGGAACAACATCATCATATTCGAACCAAAATCATAACATAGTCCTTGTATCTCGAACCATTTGTATCTCTAATCAAAGAGGATCCCAAGGTTGCTCTTAACCGTGAGCACGGCTGATATATCAGTTTCACTACCCTCTGCAGAGGTCGCACACTTTACCCATGAGTCATGATTCCCTTTCTGCCCGGGGAGAGCTAATCCCCATTGACCACTACCTAGGTGGTCCGGCAGGGTATCACTACGTAGCTTTTACAAAGATTCCCTAGAGATCATAACTGCCCGTTAGGTTTCTCCAGTTTGATAAACACAGTACTCCTCCCCGCAGGAGAGTGACTAACAAAAGCAAAACGAAAGAACCTCGGCACTCAGCCTCGGCAGAGCAAGCACTGTGCCTGGACCCCATTGACGGCACGACGGCGAAGCAACTACACCTCTAGTTCCTCTAATTAATTGGCTAAGGGCGCCCCATTTCACCCTCATGGTTGCACTGTTATCCCGGGTGGTCTCTCAACGAACAGGTCCTTACGGAGAGGTACTCAGGAAACAGCCTGAGCCCCCTAGAGTATCACAAGATCATCAACATAACCAGGATAACAGTATCATAAATATTCACATCATGTTCATTGATTAAGTTAAGGCAGTAGCAGAATGCTAACCATAATCGCCCATAAGGTCATCAAGGATAAAGTAAAGTGTAGAGCTAGTCAAGCCTTAGGTTTCAAGTAAGTAATGCGGGACAGTGTATTATAAAGTAAATGGGACATAATGGGACTGAGGACACTTGCCTTCACCAAACTGCTGCTCAGGGACTTCCTCTGCAACTTCCTCGGAAAACACAGACTGCTCGTTGTCTACGTAAAGTAATCATTCACACTATGCACTTGGGGAAATAACAAATAAAAACAATATACCAAACATATGCAGCAGAGGGTGATCACAAATTCATTACAGAAAAGGGATAGGCACTCTGGTGTTTCCTAGGTCTGGGGTAGAGGACTATACAAAATGAGTCATTATCCACTACTAGGTTTAAGTCAGTGGTGGAATTAAATAATTATCTGGTTTAAGTTCCTAAACTTAAGGGTTTGAGTCCATAAACTTAAGTGCTCCAACTTTTATTAAAGTCTACTACCTTTTATTTATCCCAAAATAGAGTTCCAATAACCTTAATCCTATCCTAAAGATTAACCATTAATTGGAACATGGAAACAGCAGGAAAACAGTGCATAATCAGATAGATAATAATTTTATGAACATTTTGCAATTTGAAGCACCTAATTTGGAGTTCATATGGCAAAGTTATGAATTTTACAAGTTTAGGGGTTAAAAATATGCCCTAGGGACCTATTTTGAATTAAGTAAAAGGGCTGAGGACTTAACTGCGAGAAACCAGGGACGGCGGGCGCAAAATCCGGAAAACCGGGGGGTTCTTTAAGAAAAAGCGCGGGCGAAGGGGTATCGGGCGCTTACAGCCGTTAGATCTCAGATCAACGGCCAGGATTAGATCCTGCGGGCGGGCGCGCGGGCGCGCGGCGGCGGGGAGCGGCTGACAGGCGGGGCCGGGCGGACAGCGCGGGCACGGGCGACTGGCAAGCGGGACCGGGCGGACAGAGCGCGCGGGCGGACTGACAGGCGGGGCCGGGCGGACAGCGCGAGCGCGCGGGCGAGCTGACAAGTGGGGCCTAGCGGGCAGAGAGACGGGGTGAGGGGGCAGTGGGCCTGGGCCGCTGGATCTCCGGCGGACGGCCAGGATTGGGTTTGGCCTGATTAAAACGAGGCCGCCCGATCTGGGATGGACGGCGGGGATCGGGTGGCCGGCCTGGGCTTCCCCTACGGCTAGCTGGGGCGGCGGCGCCCGTCCCCGCGGCGGAGGGCTCGCCGGAGACGAGGGGCGCGGGCGACTGGCGGGGCTTTGGGGCAATCCGAGCGGTCAGGGAGGTCGGGAAGGGCACGGGGACTCCGTTGGTGGGGTCTGGGTCGGGGCAGAGGCACCGGAGGGGGGCGATTCACGGCGGGGCGGCTCGGCGGCGGGGTTTCTCTACTCCGGCGAGCAATCACATGCAACAGAGAGCAAGACAAAGGGCAATAGGGGCGGGAGAGGTTCCTTACCTCACGGCGAAACCCAGGGACCTCTCGGCAGCGACGGAGATGCGACGGTGGCCCGAGGCGACGGCGGCGGCTGCACGGCGGACGACGGGTGAGCGCGGGCAGAGAGAATTGGGGAGGGGAAGAGGGAATTGGGGCGCGTTCCGGGTCGCGGGCGTCAGAGCGGAGCTCACCGGGGCTACGGGCGCGGCGGAGCTCCACCGACGGCCGGGAAACGAGCTCGGGCGGCGGCGGTTCACGGCGATGGCGCCTGGGTGTGCGCGCAGCGAGGGAGAGGGCGAGAGGGGGCCGGTTGGTGCGCAAATGAGGGAGGGGGCGAGGGCGAGTGGGACTCGGGGCTCAAGTGGCCGAGGGCGAGGTGGGGCGAGCTCCCCACGCGCGACGTGGGCGCGGAGACCGCGGGCGCGCGCGACTCGGCGGCGGTTACGCGAGGAAGACGGGGCTGACACCCCGGGCCCGCGAGCAGAGAGAGAGCGAGGGAGCGAGCGCGCACGGGGAAAGCGGGCGCCGACAGGTGGGGCTGGCCGAGCAGAGAGAGGGAGAGCGGGCGCACGGGAGGCCGCTGCGCCGACAGGCGGGGCCCGCTGCGCAGAGAGAGAGAAGGAGCGGGTGCGCGGAGGGCGGGAGCGCCGACAGGTGGGGCCCGCTGCGCAGAGAGAGGAGGGGAGGGAGGCGCGCGCGCGGGAGAGATGGGCCGGCTGGGCCGAAAGGCCGGGGGGGCGGCTGGGTTGGGCTGTTTTACCTTTTTCTTTTATTCTGAATTGTTTCTCCCTTTTCTTTTATTTATTCTATTTGATTCAAATTCAAATAAGCCCCAAATTCAAATCAAACCTTCCAAGAATTATGCACCAAGCAAAAGTGAAATCTAGGGTTCAACATGATGCAACAATTCATACTCCCTCAGGGTTTAACATAATAAACTATAATTACAAGTAAAATAAGCACTTAGCTCCTATAGAATTGAGAGAGAAAAGAATGAGGAAGGATGAGAAAAGGAAGTAACACCTGAATTTGTGAATATGAGCAAAGAAATTTTATACCCCCAAATTCAGGGTGTTACAAACCTATCCCCCTTAAAAGAATCTCGCCCCGAGATTCAAGGTTGGTCAGCAAAGAGTTCAGGGTATTTGGCCTTCAGGTCATCTTCTCGTTCCCAAGTTGCTTCTTCCTCCGAGTGGTGACCCCATCTGACTTTGCACATTCTGATGGTATTCCTTCGGGTGACTCTGTCTGCAAACTCCAGAATCTGCGTTGGCTTCTCTATGTATGTCAGATCCTCCTGGACTTCCAAACCCTCCACTGGCAACTGTTCTTCTGGTACTCGTAGACACTTCTTCAGTTGCGACACGTGGAACACATTGTGTACTGCCGACAAACTTTCTGGTAGGTCGAGTTGATAAGCCACTTCTCCACGCTTTGCTTGAATCTGATATGGTCCAACGTACCGGGGTGCTAACTTACCTTTAACTCCGAACCTTCTGACTCCCCTGATAGGTGACACCTTCAGATAGACGTAATCTCCCACTTCGAAACTCAGTTCTCTTCTCCTTCGGTCCGCATAGCTTCGCTGCCTTGATTGTGCTATCTTCAGATTCTCCCGAACCATTTTGATATTCTCTTCGGCTTCACGCAAGATGTCGGGGCCAAACACCTGTCTCTCACCAGGCTGGTCCCAATGCAGTGGAGTCCTACAACTCCGTCCATAGAGTGCCTGAAACGGCGACATCTTCAAGCTGGCTTGGTAACTATTGTTGTAGGAGAATTCTGCATAAGGTAACCTTTTATCCCATCCTGACTTGTCTTGCAACGCACAGGCTCTCAGCATATCCTCTAGGATCTGATTAGTTCTTTCAGTCTGACCGTCTGTCTGCGGATGATAAGCCGAGCTGAAGTTCAAATGGGTGCCCAAAGCTTCTTGTAGCTGCTGCCAAAAATGAGAGGTGAACTGCGTTCCTCGATCTGACACTATCTTCTTCGGCACACCATGAAAGCAAACTATCCGTGACATGTATAACTCAGCTAACGTTGCTCCGGTATATGTGGTCTTCACAGGTATGAAATGGGCCACCTTTGTTAATCGGTCCACAACCACCCAGATGGAATCATAACCGGACCGGGTACGAGGTAGGCCAACTATAAAATCCATCCCGATCTCATCCCACTTCCACTGAGGAATCCGCAATGGCTGCAACAATCCGGCGGGCCTTTGATGCTCTGCTTTGGTTCTCTGACAGCTATCACAGATGGCGACATATTCTGCGATCTCTCTTTTCATGCCATACCACCAAAACCTCCTCTTTAAATCCTGATACATCTTTTCACTTCCCGGGTGTATGGAGTAGGCTGTCTCATGAGCTTCCTTTAGGATCAGCTCCCGAATAGGTTTGAGGTCGGGGACACACAATCGATCCTTGAACCATATTACCCCCTCTTCATCCTCTCGAAAGTCTTTGCCTCTTCCTTCTAAGATTAGCTGCCGGATTTTGTTGATGCTTTCATCATCCTTCTGTCCTTCTTTGATCTCCCGCTCTAGGGTGGGCTCTAATTCCACTGTTACTCCTTGCGTGCTGTTCAGGAAACCGAGACTCAGTCTGTCGAACTCCTTGGCTAACTCATATGGCATTGGGTACATGGCCAACATATTGACTTGACTCTTCCTGCTCAAAGCATCTGCAACCACGTTGGCCTTGCCTGGATGGTAATGTATCTCCAACTCGTAGTCTTTGATCAATTCCAACCATCTTCGCTGCCTCATGTTTAACTCTGACTGGGTAAATATGTACTTCAGACTTTTATGATCTGTGTAGATGTCGCACTTCTGCCCATACAGGTAATGTCTCCAGGTCTTTAAAGCATGAACTACTGCTGCCAACTCCAGGTCATGTGTGGGGTAATTTTTCTCATGGATCTTCAGCTGTCGAGATGAATATGCTACAACTCTTCCTTCTTGCATTAGCACGCATCCCAATCCGGTGTAAGAAGCATCACAATACACTGAGAATGGCTTGTGAACATCAGGCAGGACTAACACCGGAGCTGTAGTCAATCTATTTTTCAGTTCTTCAAATGCTTCCTGACACTTTTGGGTCCACTTGAACTCAACTTTCTTCGCTAGTAACGCTGTCATTGGTCTTGCAATCTTTGAGAAGCCTTCGATGAAACGCCGGTAATACCCAGCCATTCCAATGAAGCTCTTGATCCCACGAACATCCTTTGGTGCTTTCCAGTTCAGGATATCTGCCACTTTCTTTGGATCCACTGCCAACCCATCTTGATTTATGATGTGACCCAGAAACAAGACTTCATGAATCCAGAACTCGCATTTGCTTAGCTTGGCATACAGCTGTTGCTCTCGTAGCCTTTGCAATACCATCTTCAAATGCTCCACATGCTCTTCCTCACTTTTGGAATATATGAGAATGTCATCGATAAACACTACCACAAACTTGTCCAGATAATCCATGAACACACTGTTCATCAGGTACATAAAGAAAGCTGGCGCATTTGTCAAACCAAAGGACATAACTGTGAATTCATATAACCCATACTTGGTGATGAATGCTGTCTTCGGTATGTCCGAGGGTCGGATTCTGAGTTGATGGTAGCCTGACCTCAGATCTATCTTCGAGAATACGCTGGCACCTCTGAGCTGGTCGAACAAATCTTCTATCCTTGGCAGGGGGTACTTGTTCTTGACAGTGACTTCATTCAAGGCTCTGTAGTCTATGCACATCCTTTTGGTACCATCTTTCTTCTCTACAAACAACACCGGAGCGGCCCAAGGCGAGGTACTTGGTCTGATGTAACCCTTCTCTAACATCTCATCTATCTGCTTCTTGAGTTCCACCAATTCTGGTCCAGACACTCGGTAGGCCCTTTTGGAAATGGGGGCGGTACCAGGGATAAGCTCTATGGCAAACTCAACCTTTCTCTCGGGTGGCATGCCCGTTAGCTCCTTGGGAAATACGTCCGGAAAGTCCGACACTACCTTGATAGTCTCGAGCGGGTTGGGTTCCTTACTATCAACTGAGATCTGGTGACAGACACCCTCCGCTGATTTAGGCATCCTTAGCTCGGCCACTACCTCTTCTCCTGACGGGGACTTTAATGTTACGGTCCTCTTGTCACAGCTAATATTCGCTTCATACCTCATTAACCAATTCATCCCTAAAATGACATCTATCCCAGGGGTGTCTATTACTATTAAGTCACTGGGGAACCCTATCCCCCTTATTTCCACCCTTATATTTGAGCATATTTTATCTGTTTGCACCTTGCCACCAACTGAATTAATCCTCATGGGCGGCATCATTGCCTCTACTGAGATGTTATGCAATTCTACCCAGGTTGCAGTGACAAATGAATGAGTTGCACCAGTATCAAATAGCACTCTCGTGGGATGAGATTCGACTGAAAACATACCTACTGCCACATCTGGTGCATCCTGGATCGCTTCGGCCTCCAAGTGGTTCACCTTTCCACGGTTGTACGCTTGGTTACGATTGCCTGCTACCGGCTGCAGTACACCTTGCCTTGTTGGAGCATTGGGGTTGGTCTGCTGCTGCGCCGCCTTCTTTGGGCATTGCATCGCCCAGTGGCCTTGTTCTCCACAGTGGAAACATCCTCTGCCTCCTCCTTGTGCTGGGGCTGCCTGGTTGCTCTGGTTTGCTGCTGAGGCAGGAAGGCGAGGTACCTGGTTGTTCTGCTTCTGATACTGATTACCTCCCTGCTGGCTGTTCTGACGATACTGCTGCTGCTGCTGCTGATACTGCCTCTGAAACTGCTGCTGATGCGGACGCTGGTTCTGATTCTGATATCCTTGTGGGTGACTAGGCCTGCCTTGCTGAGATGAACTGCCTGAGAAACGTGGACGGCTGATGCCTCCGGTCTGGGGTCCACTCATCTTGCGCTTCCGATCTTCCATATCCTTACGCTTCTTCTCAGTCATAATTGCCCTATCGATCAGGTGCTGGAAGGTGGGGAAGGTGTGATTCATCAGCTGGTAATGCAGGGGATCCACCAAACCCCTCATGAACCTGTACTGCCTTTTAGCATCAGTGTTGACATCCTCAGGTGCATAACGAGATAGCTGCAGAAACTTGTCTCTGTATTCACTAACAGACAGGGGTCCCTGCTTCAGAGCCAGAAACTCTTCCTTCTTCACGATCATCAGTCCCTCCGGCACATGGTATCTGCGGAAACTCTCACTGAATTCCTCCCAGGTGATGGCCTCGGGGTCAGCATGGGTGGCGAGGTAGGACTCCCACCAGGACTGGGCTGCTCCCCTTAGCTGACGGGGGCCATACAGAACCTTCTCCCTGTCGTCACATTGAGCGGTGCGCAGTTCTCTCTCCACTGCGCGCAGCCAGTCTTCTGCATCCATGGGGTCGGCAGAATGGGCGAAGGTAGGAGGGTGCCCTCTCATGAACTCACCACGCTTATCTCGTGGCATCTGGGGCATCTGCACTTGCAATTGGGGTTGAGGTTGCTGTTGAGCCTGCTGCATGGCCGCCAGAGTCTGCCCAATGGCCTGCACTGCCTGAGTCTGCATCAAGAACATCTGCTCCACTGTCATCGGGGGTGGTGGGGGAGGCTGCCTCTGGTGCTCCTCCTGCTGGTCATGCTGCTCTTGCTGAGCACGCCTGTTGCATCGGCGCCTGTTGTCAGACATCTGTGGAAGACATTCATACATCAGCGTTGATCTTACAACCCTCCAGCATAAGAAAAGGGAATTCAGAATTCTTCATGACACTGAGTGAACAAAAAGCTTCACTGATCCTCATTATGATTCAACACAGCTCCTCAGATAAGAAGGAAAGTAGAAGTAAATGGCTTCCCAACTAAACAACTGACTTCATTAATATTACTAGCTAAGCCAAACTGCAGGGGGAAACCCACAGGTTGGCAACAGTCATTACAAAGACCCAAATCCAGCACAAGTTCATCATAACAAGCATGCAAGCAACTGATAAGCAAACTAAACTGAATGGAAGCAACTGATAAGCAAACTAAACTGACTACCTAAGACTGAGACATCTGACTTAAGAATTTTTACAAACTTCGACGCTAACGATCTAAGGATCCAAATCTATCCTGGTCTTACAGACAGGGGAACCATAAGTGTGGTGACCACGTGGCGGCGAGCGGTATGGGTGCTGAGTCCCAACAGGAGCGGGAGAACCACTCTCCTGGTGATGGCGCTCTGCCAGCTCAGCACGCAACTCCGCAATCTCCGTTCGAGCCCTGCTCAGCTCGTCCAGAGAGTGGTCCAGCTCAGTGTTAAGCACTGCGACTAGGTTGACTGTGCTGCTCAACCTAGGGTTAGCCTCACCAACAGGTGAGACAACCACACTCTCTGTGCTGCCAGTAGGGCGGCGGGGGTAGTACCGAAGGTTAAGACCGTCGGCCACCCCACCGAACAAAGAACAGTACTGAGAGAGTGCACGCCGTGCTGCATCCTGCATAGCCGCCTCTGCAGTGTCCCTCTCGGAGATGGAATAGTGCTCCGAAACGGCCTCCGCACCCCGGAGGTCATCCTCCGGACGGCGAACTAGGCAGGTAGCCTCCCAGCGGTCCGGGTACCTCCCGCGACTGTGCTGGTAGACTACACAACGATACTCGATCGACCAGGTGTGCCGGTCAAAAGCCTGGCGCAGCAAGGTGTCGAGTGCGTCGTGGAAGTGGCAACCGCGAGCGGCGTCACGGGTGATGGGTCGGGCGACCCATCCTTCCGCCTCCTGCGGCTCAGAAGACTCCGAGCTGTGGTCTGAGTCGTCGGGGTCTCCTCCAGAACCTCCTCCAACAGCCGGGGCGTCCCGCGGTGGTGCAAGGGGCGCCTCCAGCTGGGCAACAGAGGAACGGGGCCTCACGGACTCCACCTCATGCTGGGATGAGGAGGAAGAGCCCTGCTGCTCTCTGTGCTGACGTCGGCGTTCCTGCTCCTCACGCAGGCGGTGGTGCAGCCTCTCCAGGTGACTCGACTGACCGGTCACAGTGCGGTGCAGAGGACGCTCCGCAAGTCGAGACGGCAGGAAAGGAATCACCGACTTACGTGCAGTGTGTCTAAGACGAGCCATCTACAAAAGACACCGTAAGCATAAGAGTAAGAGCAGAACTAATATGACAAGTGAGTAAACCATAGACAGAATAAGATAAAAATTTTAACAAGGCATAATATAGTACATATATATGTAGTAATACATAGGGTTGGTCGAGGTGACCGACTTTTGAAGTAACATCAGAGGTCAAGGTGAGAGGGAAGGTCAATAGTCCTTAATACGACCAGTGCTACTCTAGGTCAGCGGTCCTACAGTCAGCACGGCTTTGATACCACTTATGTCACACCCGGTTTTGGAAGACAAACCGAATGCGGACTATGTACGTGCCAGGATCAGAACTCACGTACACAGTGATTACATAAATGAACATCATCGCACAATGCTCGAATAATAACATAAAAGAGTAATAACCGGTTACATCACAGAGTCATAGACATCCACATAGTCATCGACTTAACAGTTAGATCAAAGTGCTAAGCGAAACGCAGTAAAGATAAGGCCTTCACAGGCAGCTGACTGGGGGTTGCCGCCAACCCACACCTAGAATTCATCGTAGTCTTGAAACTCCTGGAAGTCTCCTTCCTCGGCTTCGCCTCCCCCGGAGCAGTGGTTACAATGCGGACAACCTGGTGTTTGGTGGTAAAGCAAGGATGAGTACACATCAACGTACTCAGCAAATGTCCCGTTTGGCTGAAGTGGACTAGCTTTATATGGGGTTAGGCTCAAGCAGTTGCTTTTAGTTGGTCAGGTATTTATCATTAGTAGAAGCCAGATTTTATCATTAACCAGCCCATGAACCCTTTCCTCATCGAGGAACAACATCATCATATTCGAACCAAAATCATAACATAGTCCTTGTATCTCGAACCATTTGTATCTCTAATCAAAGAGGATCCCAAGGTTGCTCTTAACCGTGAGCACGGCTGATATATCAGTTTCACTACCCTCTGCAGAGGTCGCACACTTTACCCATGAGTCATGATTCCCTTTCTGCCCGGGGAGAGCTAATCCCCATTGACCACTACCTAGGTGGTCCGGCAGGGTATCACTACGTAGCTTTTACAAAGATTCCCTAGAGATCATAACTGCCCGTTAGGTTTCTCCAGTTTGATAAACACAGTACTCCTCCCCGCAGGAGAGTGACTAACAAAAGCAAAACGAAAGAACCTCGGCACTCAGCCTCGGCAGAGCAAGCACTGTGCCTGGACCCCATTGACGGCACGACGGCGAAGCAACTACACCTCTAGTTCCTCTAATTAATTGGCTAAGGGCGCCCCATTTCACCCTCATGGTTGCACTGTTATCCCGGGTGGTCTCTCAACGAACAGGTCCTTACGGAGAGGTACTCAGGAAACAGCCTGAGCCCCCTAGAGTATCACAAGATCATCAACATAACCAGGATAACAGTATCATAAATATTCACATCATGTTCATTGATTAAGTTAAGGCAGTAGCAGAATGCTAACCATAATCGCCCATAAGGTCATCAAGGATAAAGTAAAGTGTAGAGCTAGTCAAGCCTTAGGTTTCAAGTAAGTAATGCGGGACAGTGTATTATAAAGTAAATGGGACATAATGGGACTGAGGACACTTGCCTTCACCAAACTGCTGCTCAGGGACTTCCTCTGCAACTTCCTCGGAAAACACAGACTGCTCGTTGTCTACGTAAAGTAATCATTCACACTATGCACTTGGGGAAATAACAAATAAAAACAATATACCAAACATATGCAGCAGAGGGTGATCACAAATTCATTACAGAAAAGGGATAGGCACTCTGGTGTTTCCTAGGTCTGGGGTAGAGGACTATACAAAATGAGTCATTATCCACTACTAGGTTTAAGTCAGTGGTGGAATTAAATAATTATCTGGTTTAAGTTCCTAAACTTAAGGGTTTGAGTCCATAAACTTAAGTGCTCCAACTTTTATTAAAGTCTACTACCTTTTATTTATCCCAAAATAGAGTTCCAATAACCTTAATCCTATCCTAAAGATTAACCATTAATTGGAACATGGAAACAGCAGGAAAACAGTGCATAATCAGATAGATAATAATTTTATGAACATTTTGCAATTTGAAGCACCTAATTTGGAGTTCATATGGCAAAGTTATGAATTTTACAAGTTTAGGGGTTAAAAATATGCCCTAGGGACCTATTTTGAATTAAGTAAAAGGGCTGAGGACTTAACTGCGAGAAACCAGGGACGGCGGGCGCAAAATCCGGAAAACCGGGGGGTTCTTTAAGAAAAAGCGCGGGCGAAGGGGTATCGGGCGCTTACAGCCGTTAGATCTCAGATCAACGGCCAGGATTAGATCCTGCGGGCGGGCGCGCGGGCGCGCGGCGGCGGGGAGCGGCTGACAGGCGGGGCCGGGCGGACAGCGCGGGCACGGGCGACTGGCAAGCGGGACCGGGCGGACAGAGCGCGCGGGCGGACTGACAGGCGGGGCCGGGCGGACAGCGCGAGCGCGCGGGCGAGCTGACAAGTGGGGCCTAGCGGGCAGAGAGACGGGGTGAGGGGGCAGTGGGCCTGGGCCGCTGGATCTCCGGCGGACGGCCAGGATTGGGTTTGGCCTGATTAAAACGAGGCCGCCCGATCTGGGATGGACGGCGGGGATCGGGTGGCCGGCCTGGGCTTCCCCTACGGCTAGCTGGGGCGGCGGCGCCCGTCCCCGCGGCGGAGGGCTCGCCGGAGACGAGGGGCGCGGGCGACTGGCGGGGCTTTGGGGCAATCCGAGCGGTCAGGGAGGTCGGGAAGGGCACGGGGACTCCGTTGGTGGGGTCTGGGTCGGGGCAGAGGCACCGGAGGGGGGCGATTCACGGCGGGGCGGCTCGGCGGCGGGGTTTCTCTACTCCGGCGAGCAATCACATGCAACAGAGAGCAAGACAAAGGGCAATAGGGGCGGGAGAGGTTCCTTACCTCACGGCGAAACCCAGGGACCTCTCGGCAGCGACGGAGATGCGACGGTGGCCCGAGGCGACGGCGGCGGCTGCACGGCGGACGACGGGTGAGCGCGGGCAGAGAGAATTGGGGAGGGGAAGAGGGAATTGGGGCGCGTTCCGGGTCGCGGGCGTCAGAGCGGAGCTCACCGGGGCTACGGGCGCGGCGGAGCTCCACCGACGGCCGGGAAACGAGCTCGGGCGGCGGCGGTTCACGGCGATGGCGCCTGGGTGTGCGCGCAGCGAGGGAGAGGGCGAGAGGGGGCCGGTTGGTGCGCAAATGAGGGAGGGGGCGAGGGCGAGTGGGACTCGGGGCTCAAGTGGCCGAGGGCGAGGTGGGGCGAGCTCCCCACGCGCGACGTGGGCGCGGAGACCGCGGGCGCGCGCGACTCGGCGGCGGTTACGCGAGGAAGACGGGGCTGACACCCCGGGCCCGCGAGCAGAGAGAGAGCGAGGGAGCGAGCGCGCACGGGGAAAGCGGGCGCCGACAGGTGGGGCTGGCCGAGCAGAGAGAGGGAGAGCGGGCGCACGGGAGGCCGCTGCGCCGACAGGCGGGGCCCGCTGCGCAGAGAGAGAGAAGGAGCGGGTGCGCGGAGGGCGGGAGCGCCGACAGGTGGGGCCCGCTGCGCAGAGAGAGGAGGGGAGGGAGGCGCGCGCGCGGGAGAGATGGGCCGGCTGGGCCGAAAGGCCGGGGGGGCGGCTGGGTTGGGCTGTTTTACCTTTTTCTTTTATTCTGAATTGTTTCTCCCTTTTCTTTTATTTATTCTATTTGATTCAAATTCAAATAAGCCCCAAATTCAAATCAAACCTTCCAAGAATTATGCACCAAGCAAAAGTGAAATCTAGGGTTCAACATGATGCAACAATTCATACTCCCTCAGGGTTTAACATAATAAACTATAATTACAAGTAAAATAAGCACTTAGCTCCTATAGAATTGAGAGAGAAAAGAATGAGGAAGGATGAGAAAAGGAAGTAACACCTGAATTTGTGAATATGAGCAAAGAAATTTTATACCCCCAAATTCAGGGTGTTACACGCCCGACGTCATCTCATCCAGACGAAGTCAGTGCTCGATCAGCGACAGCACCCTCTTCTAGTGGAAAGCGGCGACGACCCTGACCGTGGTAAGATCACGCTCTCGAAGCCTCCGAAGGGCGTCCAATAGCGGCTTCAGCTGGGCCTAAAGCTCCCGAGGGGAGCCCCAACGCCAATGTTCTGTCGCCGCAAAGACGACGCACTGCGTATACGTCGGCAGCCACCTGTCATCGTTGCGGAGGTAGAACCATCGACTCTGCCACCCCTTGTTCGACGAGGTGAGGGTGGCAGGGATGTACAACTGCACCCGATCCATGCGCAACAAGAGTGTGCAGCCACCAGCCCGGACCACGTGGCACACCTTCTTCACGTCAATGGAGAGGGAGAATGCCTCCTCACGGAAGAGGTGGATCCATAGGTCCTGCGACTCGCTAGCACCCCGAACCCCCGCTCGTGGAAGGCGGTGAAGCTCACCACATAGCCCACCGATGGGGCCGGCTCTTGCTCGTCGCCCGCGCAAACCACTCAGGCTACGGGCCGTGGGAGCAAGGGCGAAGCAGCCCGGCATCCACCAATGCCTTTAGATCCTCGTCGGTAACCAAGGAAATGGGCCACGGGTTGCGATGTGGGAGAACGCTCAACTTCTCATCCATCGGAGCTAAGGAAGAAGATGAGAGAAGAGCACATGTGTTTTTGCGGCTAATGCAGAAGGCAGCTAGGGTAGGAAGGCAAGAGCGGGAGGTAAAGAACCGAAGAGCCCCTCTCGGGCAAATTTATAGGGGTGGGCGGAGTCACCGAGGCGTGGGTCGAGCCGTCCCGAGTCCAAACCAGGAATAGGCTAGATCGCTTCGAGTTCCACGCGCATGTGCGCCACAACGGTCGGCCTAAGAGCCGAAGCGTCCCATCGCACTAAATGCCCACTCTTCCTATCGTTAGCCGGC
This sequence comes from Zea luxurians, assembly GCA_029449295.1. Classification (NCBI taxonomy): domain Eukaryota; kingdom Viridiplantae; phylum Streptophyta; class Magnoliopsida; order Poales; family Poaceae; genus Zea; species Zea luxurians. Next base: position 47,533,512 of record JAOPSE010000010.1, read on the forward strand.
CAGCGCCGCTTCACATAACACATCAAAAGGTGCGCCCTCTCCCTTTCCTGCTCTCTCCCTCTGCCTCCTTTTTTCACTACTTCGCAACTAGAGGAAAAGGGCGCCTCCACCACGGGCTTCCTTCCTCGAGAAGGAAGAGAAGAAACATCACCTACTGCTCAAGGGTTCGAAGGTAGAGCCCTCGGGTAGGCTCGGGAGTGTCACACCCGGGTTTTAGGGGCACCAAGACCCGGGCGCGAACATAAACACCAGGTATGCTGGGACCAAGTCTCACACATATGATGTATAGTGGCACAGGATCGAATGTCACATCTTTATATATAACAGGAGTTCTATACGAAATAAATAATTACATTATAAGGAGACAACGGTCCAACAACCCAAAGTTGACTGGGAGACGACGGCCTAGATCTCTCACGAACACTTCGCAGCATCCTCCATGCGCCTCGTCCTGCGGTACCTGTTCTTGACCTGTGGGGGGGTGTGAGACAGCAAGAGTGAGCTCACATACGTTCATCGCTCAACAAGTTGTGGGGAATAATGTGCATGAACTCGCCAAAGGTGGGAGCTCACGTGAAGTGTAAGGCTTACCAAAGAAGATGGTTAGAGCTGAGCATTGCTTTTAGAGTTGGTCAAAATTTTATTAGCAGTTACTAAGTATAAGTAAATACCAACCCAATTAAATAGTAGAACAAAAGTAACCACATCACCTGCGATGCAATGCATATAACAAATTGAATTTAGTTCCATAAATTAATCATGTGAGGGTCCGAGCTGCTCATGACCGTGAGCACGGCTAGTATACCAGTTTTACACTCTGCAGAGGTTGCGCATCTTTACCCACAAGTCGTGTATCCCATGTCGCCAGGGTTTGCAAGGCCCTTAGACACTACCGAGGTGAATGGCTAGGGATCCACTACGAGGCCTTTACAAAGTTCCACTAGCTTCCGAAAACCCGCTACAGTTTATAGGAAGTTCCAATGCAGGAATCCCTTGCAGGACCGCCATCGCAGCAAAATCCTTCCGAGGGCCTCCCTACACTGACCACTCCCCTACTGCCCTTGCCCCTTTCGGGTAAGGTAGTCTTCCACTAGCTTTCCTAATTAATCAGCCAAGGGGTCCCATTCCTCCCTTGTGGTAGCACTGTTTTCCCGGGTGGTCGCTCCATGTTCCAATTAACATAATGATCTTATCATGAACAATAAATAACAACTGATAACAAAAGTGTAATCATGAATAATGTAATCTTCATACCCAAAACCACATATAGCACTAGCAAGTACTACCCAGAAAGTTCAGTGGTAACAAGGTATAAAGATAGACAAACTAGGGTAACCTATTGGGTCCCATCAAAATTAACCTATGCAGATCATTATGATTAATTAGAACATGAGTGGGTAAAAAGAAGTGATCAAGGGCACAACTTGCCTGGGACTTGAGATTCCAGGTACCAGGATGATCTTCAGATGACACGTGACCTCACGCTAGTCGTAGCAATACAACAAGCAGTGTATAGGCAAAATTAACATCACACCAAACAAGTAAACAAAATACATAATAATAATCTACACATTAAAATAAGATTCTAGGAACAGGAATCATTAATTTTGGAGTTATAGATTTTAAGTTATGGATTTTCTAATGTTTTATGTGTTTAATACAAGATTAAGTATTTAGATAAATTTAAATGAGCCTTTCATGCCAAAACAGAGGCACAAGGTGATAAACAATAATATTACCAAATTATAGGAACTGGAATGGGTTAAAAATGAGTTAAAATAAATTTTATATGAATTTTACAAGTTCTGGAATTGTTTTCTTATTAAAAATTCATTTCTTAAATTAATTCCCTGATTTAATCTCTGTTTGGACTGCGCGCACAAAAACAGATAAATATAGGGGTCTCTACGCAAGAATTACCAGACTCAGCGCACAGCCACTGTGGACCGCGGGTTTATTACTAAGAAGTCCAGGGACTCTTTATCAAATAGGCACGGCGAAGGGGTATCCGGGAATCCAGACCGTCCGATTAGAAATGAATGGTCCGGATTAGATCGACCCTGTTTACACCCCGCATTCACTTACTACCGTTGGATTCAAGATTAATGTCCGAGATCTGACCACGCCAGAGCCCGATCTCGGTCGTCGGATGGTCGATCTACGGCTCCTATCTAACAGCGCGAAGGGATATATCCCACTCCAATCTCAGTCGCCCGCTGTCCATCCAACGGCCCAGGGACAATTCCCCAACAATCACCTGCCCACGGCGGCGCCGCCCAGCCCTACGGTGGTGCCATGGCCGCCGCCCACGAGATCTCCACAAAGCAATCCAAACCTCGACGTGAATGGTGCAACACGATGAGAATGACTAGGCGATCGAGGCTAGGGGTTTCTTACCGGTGATGGCGCGGTGGCGAAGCCGGTTCACGACGGAGGGCGGATCCAAGGCGAAGGAGTGCTCCGATGAGCAATCCGTGTGACCCAACGACAATACAGAGCTCTGATTCACCCGATACACAAGCGGTGGTGTGGTCTGAAGCTCCCGGACCAAGCCCTAGGCACTAATGACGACGGGAGCGCGGGATGGCTGTCATGCCGCAAGCTCCACACCCGGTGAGCACCAAATCCGCCACTACGACCACGAGGAGACTTCCCAACGCCGATTGGAGCATCAAGGTGGTCGCGGGGCTTCGGCCTTTATGCACCATGGCGAAGTCCGTGCGGAGGGAACCGAACGGCGAACATCGCGGCGAGGATCACACATGCGGTCTACGCCGGTTGTTACGGTAGAGAAGAACAGTCTGGCCATCCGGGTCCACCTGCCAGTGACTTTAGCGGGGGACGCGAGGGGGAGGGACGATTCCGACCACAAGGCCCCACGTGGCGGTGTAACAGGGAGGGATGCGCGAGAGGAAGAAATGAAGGGGCTGACGGGGTGGCCCAGTTTGCAGTGAAGCGACCCAGGCGCGTGTATCCGACCGACGCGTGGGCCCAAACTGCAGCGAAACAAGGGAGCTGGGCTGCGCGTGGAGAAGAGAAGTTGGGCCGGCTGAGAGTAAATCGGCCCAGCACTAGGTTTTCTCTTTTATTTTTCTTTTCTATATTCTTTTCTATTTCTAGTTTGAAATACTTAAGCCCAATTCAATTTCCTTTCTAAATCTCCAATTCTCTTCAGATTCAAGTTTCCAAATTCCCAAATTTCCATTATAGCCCTAATGAAAATATAACATATATTATTTATTTTAATATTATTTTCCTTATCACTCATTTATTTATGGGATGAATAATTGGTTCCCTAAACATTTCCTTCCATTTTCAAACCCTAATTTCCTTTTGGGTTCCAATCCAATTTTCTTATTAGTACATTTTGATTATTAGTATGGATATTATTATTATTATATGCACAACAAACAAAACTCCAATATGATGCACACGTTGTTTAGTTTACATTAATCATTTAATTCCTTTAAATGGGGTTGTTCACATGCTTAGTTAAATAAAGCAAATAAGAAAATTATCTCCATTACCATGGTTTAAAAATTTGGGTATTACAGGGAGACCGCCCTAGAACACATGGGCTCCAACCCGTTACTGATCAGGGGTTCAAAGGTTGGCCCCACGGAAGGGTATCACAATCGCCCTAGAACATAGAGTCAGGGATGCTTGTGGGTATGTTCGTACACGGCCAAGGCTCGGGCTATGATCCCGAGATACCCTAAGACATATTCGAGACCCCTGGGAGCGATTCATGATGGTATCTGGGGATGAAAACGGTTGGAAACGGTCCGTAAACACTAAAACCATTACCGTTTTCATATTTTTAATCGGAAACAAAATTGAAAACGGTAACTCCGGAAACGGAAACGATATCGGTATTTCAGAAACATCGGAAACGAAAGTTTGGCACGGAAAATACACCAGTAACGGTTGAAATCTAAAATACAATCGGTAAACATATCAAACTTCACAATACAACAAAGTTGACAAAAGATCACAAAGACCACAAGTTCACAATTCATGATATAACAAGTTCACAAGGATCACAAATTTATAATATAAAAAGTTTACAAAGATCACAAGTTCACAATATAACAAGTTCACAGTGTAACAAGTTCATAAAGATCACAAGTTCACAATTCACAATATCCACTCGATCTAGCTGACATGACATGCTTACATATGAAATATTTTTTCTCACATAGAGTTTTTTCACAACCTCACAGGAAAACCCTAAAACCTAGTGTGTGGAAAAGACAGACTGTCGGCTCTCTATCATTATATATTACTAATACATAACATGTGCATAGAAAACGGTGGATTCATTCGAGAGACTAAATCGTTAATCCCAACTACCTTCCAACACCATCTATCCCATAAAATAAGTAATCCTTATCTAGAGACGTACAGGCGATGCAAAAATTCACATGCTGGAAAATTCAGAAAAATCTAAGACACAATTCCGAAAAATTCCGAGACATAAATCCGGTAGTTTCTGACAAAAAACAGCAACCGAAGGAAACGGTCGGTAAAACACCACACCGATTCCGATAGAAAATTCCGAAAACCGATTCTGTTTTCGAAAAATAACGTTACCGGTGAATCCGATCGAAAAAATTCGAAATCGGTTTTCGGAATACCGAAAAATTCCGAAACCGTTTTCATCCCTAATGGTATCCCATCGGAGGGAGGCAATTGAGCCCTCGGACCCCATCGAATGGGACCGGGACCAGGCGAATCACCCGCAGGTACTTTTGGGGTGTGTCTCTGGACCACTAGTCGACTCCTATCAAATGAAGCTCGGACCTCCGCTCGGATTACCCGTTAGCAGCTCACTGGAAACGTCGTGCTCATTGCCCACCGAGGGTAGCATGACGTGATCCCCCTCTTCCTCCTTGCGGAGAGGCAACAAAGAGGCGTATAACTGGAAAAGTCAAGGCGCCCATCGATCGTCCTCTCGCCTCACGCGAAGGCTCGTGGGCTACCCTTGCAACCCATGTCGCAGCAAATTTGTTGGAAATTTTGACAAACCGACGTAGAACGCTCGGGGGCTCCCTTCACGCCCAGGCTGCGGCCAGGTGACGAACGAAGTCCACCACACCTACAGATGTAAAAACTAAGACCCCAAAGGAGACAACCACTCCTTCGGGCCTCGGGGGCTGCATCTGACGGGTGCACTTGCGCGCACCCATAGGAAACAAAATCTTCGACTCCTTAGGAAAAGATAGCGTACACGCACAAAGAGCAGCAGAACCTCCAAACAAGTGTCAAAACACTTCTTTGGAAGGCTCGGGGACTACTGTCGGGAACGATAATTAGGGGTACCCAGATTACGCTCCTAAAACGCGCTTAAAATCCTAAGGACTTCACCCGAGGTCCCCTTTAGGGGTCTTCCAAAAACTCTGCCTCGCTCGAGGTCCCCTTTAGGTGTAAAGCCTAAAATTTTTAAAAAAAAAGATAAAATAAATAGATATATTTATGATAGTATTTCTATAAATTTTAATAGGCCTCGAGAGAATTTACTAGGACCTTTCCTATCATAAATCCATTAATAATGTTAATTTAGTTAAATAACTACTAAATAAATAATGGGGTGATGCGTCTCTTGCTTATAACTTGTGGTGATACATCATATTAAAATGAGGTATCATAATTTACATTTGACCTCAAAATTTTAAACGAAAACATAAAAGAGATTTAGGAAAGGAAAGAAAAGAAAAGGAAAATAGTATAATATATATATATATGTCTATTTAAACTGGTACTTTTATTTGTGCATATAATCTGTGTGAAACCTACAGATCAAATTTGAACTCAAATATCAGATTTGAAATTGTGGAGGAAATTCAAAACAGAATAAAAACAAGAAAACTAACGCTCGACCCATTTGGAATTTGTGAATCAAACTAGAAAAAAACTAAAATAGGAATAGAAAAAAAAAGAAAAAGTCACCGAAGCCCTTACCTGCAGCCTGTCTCACGGTCTGCCCAGGAGCGTTTATTCCCCCTCCCCCGCATGGCCCATCTACTGGGAGAATTCCACTCACACACCACGCAGCCCACGTTCATTTATTCTTTCTTTATTCATTTGGCCGGAGCTTACATCACCCTGACCTCAGCAATGACGCCAACTCTGTCTAAGTGACATGTGGGCCCGGTCTGCAGCCACTGTGACTGACGCTGTGCTGTGGGCCATGGAGGTCAGCTCGGTCTTCTCCCTTGCAACGGATTCCGCTTGCGACGCTGGGTCTTCCTTCCCCGTGCGACTCGCTCGCGCGCGCTCCAGCCGCCGGAAATCAAGGACCACGGATTCAACCGTACGCCAGCCTCGCCTTCGGAGGACAAAACCGAGGACCGCCTGGACTCTCGACCATGACCCCATCCCCTCAATCTATCCGAATCGGTAGTGCCTTCACCAAGCCGCCATTGCAGGGAGAGAGAGAAAGAAGAATAGCAACCGCCCCTATTGCCGCCATTGGTAATGCCCGCGCATGGGGTTCTCTGGCTTTGGTCGGCTGCTTCGGTTGCATTGCCTGGAGCCTTGTGATTCCACGCCGGTGCGAACTCATTGCCGCGCCTGGAGAGAGATGAGATTGAGGGAGACGGTGGATGCTTCTGTGAGATTGAAGTTGTGCTTGCGCGATGGCGACATGCGCCCGACCGCACCCACGCTGCAGGGTCGTGAAGACTGGTCAGGTGTGGAGTCCTCTCCCTGGGACGGTGACCCCGGGTTCACCCGCCGTTGAGCCTTGCTGCGTGGTCAGACCCCCCACCATTAATCATTTCTTCGGTAAGACGCCATATCTAGTTCATTATAAACTCCATGTCGCGTAGCTAGAGGTTGCGGTATAGTTGGGGCGCTTGGTTGCGGAACCGTGTGTTTACCGGTGGGAAAACGTCGAGTGCTTTGGCGTCGCTGCTATGCCGGCGTTCGAGGGTGGGAGACGCCAGTCACCGGCGAGCGCACCTCCGTGAACGACCTGGGCCTTTTATCGCTCGGCCTCGGTCGGGGAAGAAGTTCCCCCAGCCGTGGATTCTAGGATGAGCGGTGGAGATTAGGCCACGCGCGTACCCTCTCGCTAAATTCATCTCGGCAGTAGGATCGTGATCGGAGGGTTAGGGTCGGATCTCGGGATCGTAGAATACTGGCCGTTGGATCTAGATCCAATAGTTCTCGGTGCGTACCGTTTCGACAAAACCTAAATCTAATCCCCGCCATCGGTTGTCGATCGGATGGCTCAGATCCTAGCGTACCTCTTCGGCCATGCCTATTTACGTAAGAGCCCTCCTGAAATTTTGGATCTAACCCGCAGTCCAGCCCTACTGTGCTCTGTGTCTAGGAAAAATTAGGATTTGGCCCCTGTGTTATCTGTAAATAGTGCGCCCAGTCCAGGGAATTATAAAATCCAGAAAAAGTGATTAGAAAATGATTTTAATGAGAAAATAAATGCTAGAATTTGTGTAATTCATATAAAATTCATATGAAGTCCTTTTTAGTCCATTCCAATTCCTATAATTTTATTATATTATTGTTTATCATCTAATGTCTCTGTTTCGACATGAAAACAATAATAAAATTGATCTCCCAAATAATTTCATATCAAATACATAAAATCTTCGGAAATTCATAACTCACAATCCGTAACTCCGATTTTAGTGGTTCTCGTTCCCACGATCTCGTAGCAACGTGTAGATTATTATTACACAGTTTTATTCTTATGATTGGTGTGATGTTAATTTTGTCTATACCATATTTGTTTGTATTGCTACGACTAGCGCGAGGCCACGTGTCATCTGAAAAGCAAGTTGGTACCTGGAATCTCAAGTGCCAGGCAAGTTGTGCTCTTGATCACTTCTTTTACCCACTCATGTTCTAATTAATCATAATGATCTGCATAGGTTAATTTTGAATGGACCTAATAGGTTACCCTAGTTTGTCTATCTTTATGCCTTGTTTACCACTGAACTTTTTGGGTAGTACTTGCTAGTGCTATATGTGGTTTTGGGCATTGAGATACACATTATTCATGATTATACTTTTGTTATCCGTTGTTATTTACTGTTCATGTCAAGATCATTAATGTTAATTGGAACATAGAGCTTAACTTGAGAAACACGTGCCACCACAAGGGTTTATGGACGCCCTTGGCTGATTAATTAGGAAAGCTAGTGGAGGATTACCTTACCCGAAAGGGACAAGGGCAGTAGGGGAGTGGTCAGTGTAGGGAGGTCCTTGGTTGATTTTGCTGCGATGGCGGTCAGGCAAGAACCCTGCATTGGAGCTTCCTATAAACTGTAGCAGGTTTTCTGAAGCTAGTGGAACTTTGTAAAGGCCTCGTAGTGTTACCCTGCCTCGCCTCCTCGGTAGAGGTGTATGGGAAGTCGCGATCCCTTGGCAGATGGGTAACATGACTTGTGGGTAAAGGGTACCACCTCTGCAGAGTGTAAAACTGGTATACTAGCCGAGCTCACGGTCATGAGCAGCTCAGGACTCTCTGATGATTAAATTATGGAACTTAAACTCAATTTGTCATATGCATTGCATCGCAGGTGAGGTTGTTACTTTTGTTCTACTACTTAATTGGGCTGGTATTTACTTATACTTAGTAATTGCTAATAAAATTTTGACCAACTTTAAAAGCAATGCTCAGCTTTAACCATCCTCTTTGGTAAGCCTTACACTTCACATGAGCTCCCACCTTTGGCGAGTTCATGCACATTATTCCCCATAACTTGTTGAGCGATGAACGTATGTGAGCTCACTCTTGCTGTCTCACACCCCCCACAGGTCAAGAACAGGTACCGCAGGATGAGGCGCATGGAGGATGCTGCGATGAGTTCGTGAGAGAGATCTAGGCCGTCGTCTCCCAGTCAACTTTGGGTTGTTGGACCGTTGTCTCCTTATAATGTAATTATTCATTTATTTTGTATAGAACTCCAATTATATAGTAAAGATGTGACATTCGATCCTGTGCCATGAATCATCATATGTGTGAGACTTGGTCCCAGCACACCTGGTGATTATGTTCGCGCCTGGGTTTTGGACCCCTAAAATCCGGGTGTGACAGAAGTGGTATCAGAGGAATGTTGACTGTAGGATGAAACCTAGATAGAACTGGACAACCATTATCTACTTACCTTTACTACTCTGATTCTTTCTAAGCTTATCTTAATCTTTTCTCATCTATTTCCGCTTTACTCTGATTATTCTTACCTTTTTCCTTCTAAAGACAAATGTGGATTTCACACTTTGAAATCCTATACCTAAAGTGACTTTTAAGAGTAGGAGACCTAATCTTAGGGACAAAATCAAAACTATTTTTGTAAATATTTGTATGCTTGAATGTTTGTTCTTATGATATTGGTCTGATTTGGATCTTTGATTAAGTGTGATGAGTTCTGGAGTAATGTCCACAATTACATCTACATATACATATAGGCATAAATATAATTCATAAGATAACTAAATAATCTAGATTATCCTTCATTAAAGATCTAACTCATCTCAATAGATCCATCTTATCTTAAAAGACTCTCTCTTATCTTAATAGATTCATCTTATATGAAAGGATTCATCTTATCCTAATCACTTTACTTATCTCATCCTAAAGTAACAACTAGGATCTAATCCAAAATAATGATATCAGATCTAAGTTATATTTGTGTGACTAAAACCACATGATTTATCCCACCATGATCATGATCTAACCCAAATTAATTGGATCTTATCTAATCTAAAATAGTCATACCAATTTATTCTAGATCTGATCCAACCTAATAAGTTAATCTAACCTAACGAAGTCTAACCTTAAGTTGAGCTAACCTAAGGACAGTCACTCAACAAGTTAACACTAGTGAAATAAACTGGATTCAACTCCTATGAACATTGTTCTCCCCTCATGCACTTAAACCTAAATTAGTGCATTAGACCAACTCAACCGTGAGCATAAGAGCTAACCCAACCAATAGTGTCATGATAGATTGCATAATCTGTTTATCCCCACCTAACCTCGAACAAACTTTTGACCTACATCATGTAGTCTATCTTACCCACATCTATCTTAACCATATTCCCTGACCCGATGATATACACTAACCTCGAATCAATGAGACCAAGACCATAAAAAGAACAAGATCAACCTTGTCAAGAAAGGAGAGAAGTCAAACTTGATCATCAGAGGCATTACCATTCAACATGGAGTTATTCTCACCATAAACTGTCTTACTCCAGGTTATTTTTGCCCTAACCTATCTTTTATCCTACACAATAAGGTGGCTATACGTATATATACCCATGCTTTCGTGAGCACTTTCTAAATAACATGAAACTTCTTATTCCTAAATTAATTAGAAGTTAAAGGCCAAATAGTAAATAAAGCTTTTTACATCCCAATCCTTGCAAATCTCGAGGACGAGATTTCTGTTGAGGGGGGTAGAATTTGTAAAGCCTAAAATTTTAAAAAAAAGATAAAATAAATAGATATATTTATGATAGTATTTCTATAAATTTTAATAGGCCTCGAGAGAATTTACTAGGACCTTTCCTATCATAAATCCATTAATAATGTTAATTTAGTTAAATAACTACTAAATTAATAATGGGGTGATGCGTCTCTTGCTTATAACTTGTGGTGATACATCATATTAAAATGAGGTATCATAATTTACATTTGACCACAAAATTTTAAATGAAAACATAAAAGAGATTTAGGAAAGGAAAGAAAAGAAAAGGAAAATAGTATAAAATATATATATATATATATATGTCTATTTAAACTGGTACTTTTATTTGTGCATATAATCTGTGTGAAACCTACAGATCAAATTTGAACTCAAATATCAGATTTGAAATTGTGGAGGAAATTCAAAACAGAATAAAAACAAGAAAACTAACGCTCGACCCATTTGGAATTTGTGAATCAAACTAGAAAAAAACTAAAATAGGAATAGAAAAAAAAGAAGAAGTCACCGAAGCCCTTACCTGCAGCCTGTCTCACGGTCTGCCCAGGAGCGTTTATTCCCCCTCCCCCGCATGGCCCATCTACCGGGAGAATTCCACTCACACACCACGCAGCCCACGTTCGTTTATTCTTTCTTTATTCATTTGGCCGGAGCTTACATCACCCTGACCTCAGCAATGACGCCAACTCTGTCTAAGTGACATGTGGGCCCGGTCTGCAGCCACTGTGACTGACGCTGTGCTGTGGGCCATGGAGGTCAGCTCGGTCTTCTCCCTTGCAACGGATTCCGCTTGCGACGCTGGGTCTTCCTTCCCCCGTGCGACTCGCTCGCGCGCGCTCCAGCCGCCGAAAATCAAGGACCACGGATTCAACCGTACGCCAGCCTCGCCTTCGGAGGATAAAACCGAGGACCGCCTGGACTCTCGGCCGTGACCCCATCCCCTCAATCTATCCGAACCGGTAGTACCTTCACCAAGCCGCCATTGCAGGGAGAGAGAGAAAGAAGAATAGCAGCCGCCCCTATTGCCACCATTGGTAATGCCCGCGCATGGGCTTCTCTGGCTTTGGTCGGCTGCTTCGGTTGCATCGCCTGGAGCCTTGTGATTCCACGCCGGTGCGAACTCATTGCCGCGCCTGGAGAGAGATGAGATTGAGGGAGACAGTGGATGCTTCTGTGCGATTGAAGTTGTGCTTGCGCGATGGCGACATGCGCCCGACCGCACCCACGCTGCAGGGTCGTGAAGACTGGTCAGGTGTGGAGTCCTCTCCCTGGGACGGTGACCCCGGGTTCACCCGCCGTTGAGCCTTGCTGCGTGGTCAGACCCCCCACCATTAATCATTTCTTCGGTAAGACGCCATATCTAGTTCATTATAAACTCCGTGTCGCGTAGCTAGAGGTTGCGGTATGGTTGGGGCGCTTGGTTGCGGAACCGTGTGTTTACCGGTGGGAAAACGTCGAGTGCTTTGGCGTCGCTGCTGTGCCAGCGTTCGAGGGTGGGAGACGCCAGTCACCGGCGAGCGCACCTCCGCGAACGACCTGGGCCTTTTATCGCTCGGCCTCGGTCGGGGAAGAAGTTCCCCCAGCCGTGGATTCTAGGATGAGCGGTGGAGATTAGGCCACGCGCGTACCCTCTCGCTAAATTCATCTCGGCAGTAGGATCGTGATCGGAGGGTTAGGGTCGGATCTCGAGATCGTAGAATACTGGCCGTTGGATCTAGATCCAATAGTTCTCGGTGCGTACCGTTTAGACAAAACCTAAATCTAATCCCCGCCATCGGTTGTCGATCGGATGGCTCAGATCCTAGCGTACCTCTTCGGCCATGCCTATTTACGTAAGAGCCCTCCTGAAATTTTGGATCTAACCCGCAGTCCAGCCCTACTGTGCTCTGTGTCTAGGGAAAATTAGGATTTGGCCCCTGTGTTATCTGTAAATAGTGCGCCCAGTCCAGGGAATTATAAAATCCAGAAAAAGTGATTAGAAAATGATTTTAATGAGAAAATAAATGCTAGAATTTGTGTAATTCATATAAAATTCATATGAAGTCCTTTTTAGTCCATTCCAATTCGTATAATTTTATTATATTATTGTTTATCATCTAATGTCTCTGTTTCGACATGAAAACAATAATAAAATTGATCTCCCAAATAATTTCATATCAAATACATAAAATCTTCGGAAATTCATAACTCACAATCTGTAACTCCGATTTTAGTGGTTCTCGTTCCCACGATCTCGTAGCAACGCGTAGATTATTATTACACAGTTTTATTCTTATGATTGGTGTGATGTTAATTTTGTCTATACCATATTTGTTTGTATTGCTACGACTAGCGCGAGGCCACGTGTCATCTGAAAAGCAAGTTGGTACCTGGAATCTCAAGTGCCAGGCAAGTTGTGCCCTTGATCACTTCTTTTACCCACTCATGTTCTAATTAATCATAATGATCTGCATAGGTTAATTTTGAAGGGACCTAATAGGTTACCCTAGTTTGTCTATCTTTATGCCTTGTTTACCACTGAACTTTTTGGGTAGTACTTGCTAGTGCTATATGTGGTTTTGGGCATTGAGATACACATTATTCATGATTATACTTTTATTATCCGTTGTTATTTACTGTTCATGTCAAGATCATTAATGTTAATTGGAACATAGAGCTTAACTTGAGAAACACGTGCCACCACAAGGGTTTATGGACGCCCTTGGCTGATTAATTAGGAAAGCTAGTGGAGGATTACCTTACCCGAAAGGGGCAAGGGCAGTAGGGGAGTGGTCAGTGTAGGGAGGTCCTTGGTTGATTTTGCTGCGATGGCGGTCAGGCAAGAACCCTGCATTGGAGCTTCCTATAAACTGTAGCGGGTTTTCTGAAGCTAGTGGAACTTTGTAAAGGCCTCGTAGTGTTACCCTGCCTCGCCTCCTCGGTAGAGGTGTATGGAAAGTCGCGATCCCTTGGCAGATGGGTAACATGACTTGTGGATAAAGGGTACCACCTCTGCAGAGTGTAAAACTGGTATACTAGCCGAGCTCACGGTCATGAGCAGCTCAGGACTCTCTGATGATTAAATTATGGAACTTAAACTCAATTTGTCATATGCATTGCATCGCAGGTGAGGTTGTTACTTTTGTTCTACTACTTAATTGGGCTGGTATTTACTTATACTTAGTAATTGCTAATAAAATTTTGACCAACTTTAAAAGCAATGCTCAGCTTTAACCATCCTCTTTGGTAAGCCTTACACTTCACATGAGCTCCCACCTTTGGCGAGTTCATGCACATTATTCCCCACAACTTGTTGAGCGATGAACGTATGTGAGCTCACTCTTGCTGTCTCACACCCCCTCACAGGTCAAGAACAGGTACCGCAGGATGAGGCGCATGGAGGATGCTGCGATGAGTTCGTGAGAGAGATCTAGGCCGTCGTCTCCCAGTCAACTTTGGGTTGTTGGACCGTTGTCTCCTTATAATGTAATTATTCATTTATTTTGTATAGAACTCCAATTATATAGTAAAGATGTGACATTCGATCCTGTGCCATGAATCATCATATGTGTGAGACTTGGTCCCAGCACACCTGGTGGTTATGTTCGCGCCCGGGTTTTGGACCCCTAAAATCCGGGTGTGACAGAAGTGGTATCAGAGGAATGTTGACTGTAGGACGAAACCTAGATAGAACTGGACAACCATTATCTACTTACCTTTACTACTCTGATTCTTTCTAAGCTTATCTTAATCTTTTCTCATCTATTTCCACTTTACTCTGATTATTCTTACCTTTTTCCTTCTAAAGACAAATGTGGATTTCACACTTTGAAATCCTATACCTAAAGTGACTTTTAAGAGTAGGAGACCTAATCTTAGGGACAAAATCAAAACTATTTTTGTAAATATTTGTATGCTTGAATGTTTGTTCTTATGATATTGGTCTGATTTGGATCTTTGATTAAGTGTGATGAGTTCTGGAGTAATGTCCACAATTACATCTGCATATACATATAGGCATAAATATAATTCATAAGATAACTAAATAATCTAGATTATCCTTCATTAAAGATCTAACTCATCTCAATAGATCCATCTTATCTTAAAAGACTCTCTCTTATCTTAATAGATTCATCTTATATGAAAGGATTCATCTTATTCTAATCACTTTACTTATCTCATCCTAAAGTAACAACTAGGATCTAATCCAAAATAATGATATCAGATCTAAGTTATATTTGTGTGACTAAAACCACATGATTTATCCCACCATGATCATGATCTAACCCAAATTAATTGGATCTTATCTAATCTAAAATAGTCATACCAATTTATTCTAGATCTGATCCAACCTAATAAGTTAATCTAACCTAACGAAGTCTAACCTTAAGTTGAGCTAACCTAAGGACAGTCACTCAACAAGTTAACACTAGTGAAATAAACTGGATTCAACTCCTATGAACATTGTTCTCCCCTCATGCACTTAAACCTAAATTAGTGCATTAGACCAACTCAACCGTGAGCATAAGAGCCAACCCAACCAATAGTGTCATGATAGATTGCATAATCTGTTTATCCCCACCTAACCTCAAACAAACTTTTGACCTACATCATGTAGTCTATCTTACCCACATCTATCTTAACCATATTCCCTGACCCGATGATATACACTAACCTCGAATCAATGAGACCAAGACCATAAAAAGAACAAGATCAACCTTGTCAAGAAAGGAGAGAAGTCAAACTTGATCATCAGAGGCATTACCATCCAACATGGAGTTATTCTCACCATAAACTGTCTTACTCCAGGTTATTTTTGCCCTAACCTATCTTTTATCCTACACAATAAGGTGGCTATACGTATATATACCCATGCTTTCGTGAGCACTTTCTAAATAACATGAAACTTCTTATTCCTAAATTAATTAGAAGTTAAAGGCCAAATAGTAAATAAAGCTTTTTACATCCCTGTCCTTGCAAATCTCGAGGACGAGATTTCTGTTAAGGGGGGTAGAATTTGTAAAGCCTAAAATTTTAAAAAAAAAAGATAAAATAAATAGATATATTTATGATAGTATTTCTATAAATTTTAATAGGCCTCGAGAGAATTTACTAGGACCTTTCCTATCATAAATCCATTAATAATGTTAATTTAGTTAAATAACTACTAAATAAATAATGGGGTGATGGGTCTCTTGCTTATAACTTGTGGTGATACTTCATATTAAAATGAGGTATCATAATTTACATTTGACCTCAAAATTTTAAATGAAAACATAAAAGAGATTTAGGAAAGGAAAGAAAAGAAAAGGAAAATAGTATAATATATATATATATATGTCTATTTAAACTGGTACTTTTATTTGTGCATATAATCTGTGTGAAACCTACAGATCAAATTTGAACTCAAATATCAGATTTGAAATTGTGGAGGAAATTCAAAACAGAATAAAAACAAGAAAACTAACGCTCGACCCATTTGGAATTTGTGAATCAAACTAGAAAAAAACTAAAATAGGAATAGAAAAAAAGAAGAAGTCACCGAAGCCCTTACCTGCAGCCTGTCTCACGGTTTGCCCAGGAGCGTTTATTCCCCCTCCCCCGCATGGCCCATCTACCGGGAGAATTCCACTCACACACCACGCAGCCCACGTTCGTTTATTCTTTCTTTATTCATTTGGCCGGAGCTTACATCACCCTGACCTCAGCAATGACGCCAACTCTGTCTAAGTGACATGTGGGCCCGGTCTGCAGCCACTGTGACTGACGCTGTGCTGTGGGCCATGGAGGTCAGCTCGGTCTTCTCCCTTGCAACGGATTCCGCTTGCGACGCTGGGTCTTCCTTCCCCCGTGCGACTCGCTCGCGCACGCTCCAGCCGCCGGAAATCAAGGACCACGGATTCAACCGTACGCCAGCCTCGCCTTCGGAGGATAAAACCGAGGACCGCCTGGACTCTCGGCCGTGACCCCATCCCCTCAATCTATCCGAACCGGTAGTGCCTTCACCAAGCCGCCATTGCAGGGAGAGAGAGAAAGAAGAATAGCAGCCGCCCCTATTGCCGCCATTGGTAATGCCCGCGCATGGGGTTCTCTGGCTTTGGTCGGCTGCTTCGGTTGCATCGCCTGGAGCCTTGTGATTCCACGCCGGTGCGAACTCATTGCCGCGCCTGGAGAGAGATGAGATTGAGGGAGACGGTGGATGCTTCTGTGTGATTGAAGTTGTGCTTGCGCGATGGCGACATGCGCCCGACCGCACCCACGCTGCAGGGTCGTGAAGACTGGTCAGGTGTGGAGTCCTCTCCCTGGGACGGTGACCCCGGGTTCACCCGCCGTTGAGCCTTGCTGCATGGTCAGACCCCCCACCATTAGTCATTTCTTCGGTAAGACGCCATATCTAGTTCATTATAAACTCCGTGTCGTGTAGCTAGAGGTTGCGGTATAGTTGGGGCGCTTGGTTGCGGAACCGTGTGTTTACCGGTGGGAAAACGTCGAGTGCTTTGGCGTCGCTGCTGTGCCGGCGTTCGAGGGTGGGAGACGCCAGTCACCGGCGAGCGCACCTCCGCGAACGACCTGGGCCTTTTATCGCTCGGCCTCGGTCGGGGAAGAAGTTCCCCCAGCCGTGGATTCTAGGATGAGCGATGGAGATTAGGCCACGCGCGTACCCTCTCGCTAAATTCATCTCGGCAGTAGGATCGTGATCGGAGGGTTAGGGTCGGATCTCGAGATCGTAGAATACTGGTCGTTGGATCTAGATCCAATAGTTCTCAGTGCGTACCGTTTAGACAAAACCTAAATCTAATCCCCGCCATCGGTTGTCGATCGGATGGCTCAGATCCTAGCGTACCTCTTCGGCCATGCCTATTTACGTAAGAGCCCTCCTGAAATTTTGGATCTAACCCGCAGTCCAGCCCTACTGTGCTCTGTGTCTAGGGAAAATTAGGATTTGGCCCCTGTGTTATCTGTAAATAGTGCGCCCAGTCCAGGGAATTATAAAATCCAGAAAAAGTGATTAGAAAATGATTTTAATGAGAAAATAAATGCTAGAATTTGTGTAATTCATATAAAATTCATATGAAGTCCTTTTTAGTCCATTCCAATTCGTATAATTTTATTATATTATTGTTTATCATCTAATGTCTCTGTTTCGACATGAAAACAATAATAAAATTGATCTCCCAAATAATTTCATATCAAATACATAAAATCTTCGGAAATTCATAACTCACAATCTGTAACTCCGATTTTAGTGGTTCTCGTTCCCACGATCTCGTAGCAACGCGTAGATTATTATTACACAGTTTTATTCTTATGATTGGTGTGATGTTAATTTTGTCTATACCATATTTGTTTGTATTGCTACGACTAGCGCGAGGCCACGTGTCATCTGAAAAGCAAGTTGGTACCTGGAATCTCAAGTGCCAGGCAAGTTGTGCCCTTGATCACTTCTTTTACCCACTCATGTTCTAATTAATCATAATGATCTGCATAGGTTAATTTTGAAGGGACCTAATAGGTTACCCTAGTTTGTCTATCTTTATGCCTTGTTTACCACTGAACTTTTTGGGTAGTACTTGCTAGTGCTATATGTGGTTTTGGGCATTGAGATACACATTATTCATGATAATACTTTTATTATCTGTTGTTATTTACTGTTCATGTCAAGATCATTAATGTTAATTGGAACATAGAGCTTAACTTGAGAAACACGTGCCACCACAAGGGTTTATGGACGCCCTTGGCTGATTAATTAGGAAAGCTAGTGGAGGATTACCTTACCCGAAAGGGGCAAGGGCAGTAGGGGAGTGGTCAGTGTAGTGAGGTCCTTGGTTGATTTTGCTGCGATGGCGGTCACGCAAGAACCCTGCATTGGAGCTTCCTATAAACTGTAGCGGGTTTTCTGAAGCTAGTGGAACTTTGTAAAGGCCTCGTAGTGTTACCCTGCCTCGCCTCCTCGGTAGAGGTGTATGGGAAGTCGCGATCCCTTGGCAGATGGGTAACATGACTTGTGGATAAAGGGTACCACCTCTGCAGAGTGTAAAACTGGTATACTAGCCGAGCTCACGGTCATGAGCAGCTCAGGACTCTCTGATGATTAAATTATGGAACTTAAACTCAATTTGTCATATGCATTGCATCGCAGGTGAGGTTGTTACTTTTGTTCTACTACTTAATTGGGCTGGTATTTACTTATACTTAGTAATTGCTAATAAAATTTTGACCAACTTTAAAAGCAATGCTCAGCTTTAACCATCCTCTTTGGTAAGCCTTACACTTCACATGAGCTCCCACCTTTGGCGAGTTCATGCACATTATTCCCCACAACTTGTTGAGCGATGAACGTATGTGAGCTCACTCTTGCTGTCTCACACCCCCTCACAGGTCAAGAACAGGTACCGCAGGATGAGGCGCATGGAGGATGCTGCGATGAGTTCGTGAGAGAGATCTAGGCCGTCGTCTCCCAGTCAACTTTGGGTTGCTGGACCGTTGTCTCCTTATAATGTAATTATTCATTTATTTTGTATAGAACTCCAATTATATAGTAAAGATGTGACATTCGATCCTGTGCCATGAATCATCATATGTGTGAGACTTGGTCCCAGCACACCTGGTGATTATGTTCGCGCCCGGGTTTTGGACCCCTAAAATCCGGGTGTGACAGAAGTGGTATCAGAGGAATGTTGACTGTAGGACGAAACCTAGATAGAACTGGACAACCATTATCTACTTACCTTTACTACTCTGATTCTTTCTAAGCTTATCTTAATCTTTTCTCATCTATTTCCACTTTACTCTGATTATTCTTACCTTTTTCCTTCTAAAGACAAATGTGGATTTCACACTTTGAAATCCTATACCTAAAGTGACTTTTAAGAGTAGGAGACCTAATCTTAGGGACAAAATCAAAACTATTTTTGTAAATATTTGTATGCTTGAATGTTTGTTCTTATGATATTGGTCTGATTTGGATCTTTGATTAAGTGTGATGAGTTCTGGAGTAATGTCCACAATTACATCTGCATATACATATAGGCATAAATATAATTCATAAGATAACTAAATAATCTAGATTATCCTTCATTAAAGATCTAACTCATCTCAATAGATCCATCTTATCTTAAAAGACTCTCTCTTATCTTAATAGATTCATCTTATATGAAAGGATTCATCTTATTCTAATCACTTTACTTATCTCATCCTAAAGTAACAACTAGGATCTAATCCAAAATAATGATATCAGATCTAAGTTATATTTGTGTGACTAAAACCACATGATTTATCCCACCATGATCATGATCTAACCCAAATTAATTGGATCTTATCTAATCTAAAATAGTCATACCAATTTATTCTAGATCTGATCCAACCTAATAAGTTAATCTAACCTAACGAAGTCTAACCTTAAGTTGAGCTAACCTAAGGACAGTCACTCAACAAGTTAACACTAGTGAAATAAACTGGATTCAACTCCTATGAACATTGTTCTCCCCTCATGCACTTAAACCTAAATTAGTGCATTAGACCAACTCAACCGTGAGCATAAGAGCCAACCCAACCAATAGTGTCATGATAGATTGCATAATCTGTTTATCCCCACCTAACCTCAAACAAACTTTTGACCTACATCATGTAGTCTATCTTACCCACATCTATCTTAACCATATTCCCTGACCCGATGATATACACTAACCTCGAATCAATGAGATCAAGACCATAAAAAGAACAAGATGAACCTTGTCAAGAAAGGAGAGAAGTCAAACTTGATCATCAGAGGCATTACCATCCAACATGGAGTTATTCTCACCATAAACTGTCTTACTCCAGGTTATTTTTGCCCTAACCTATCTTTTATCCTACACAATAAGGTGGCTATACGTATATATACCCATGCTTTCGTGAGCACTTTCTAAATAACATGAAACTTCTTATTCCTAAATTAATTAGAAGTTAAAGGCCAAATAGTAAATAAAGCTTTTTACATCCCTGTCCTTGCAAATCTCGAGGACGAGATTTCTGTTAAGGGGGGTAGAATTTGTAAAGCCTAAAATTTAAAAAAAAAGATAAAATAAATAGATATATTTATGATAGTATTTCTATAAATTTTAATAGGCCTCGAGAGAATTTACTAGGACCTTTCCTATCATAAATCCATTAATAATGTTAATTTAGTTAAATAACTACTAAATAAATAATGGGGTGATGGGTCTCTTGCTTATAACTTGTGGTGATACTTCATATTAAAATGAGGTATCATAATTTACATTTGACCTCAAAATTTTAAATGAAAACATAAAAGAGATTTAGGAAAGGAAAGAAAAGAAAAGGAAAATAGTATAATATATATATATATATGTCTATTTAAACTGGTACTTTTATTTGTGCATATAATCTGTGTGAAACCTACAGATCAAATTTGAACTCAAATATCAGATTTGAAATTGTGGAGGAAATTCAAAACAGAATAAAAACAAGAAAACTAACGCTCGACCCATTTGGAATTTGTGAATCAAACTAGAAAAAAACTAAAATAGGAATAGAAAAAAAGAAGAAGTCACCGAAGCCCTTACCTGCAGCCTGTCTCACGGTTTGCCCAGGAGCGTTTATTCCCCCTCCCCCGCATGGCCCATCTACCGGGAGAATTCCACTCACACACCACGCAGCCCACGTTCGTTTATTCTTTCTTTATTCATTTGGCCGGAGCTTACATCACCCTGACCTCAGCAATGACGCCAACTCTGTCTAAGTGACATGTGGGCCCGGTCTGCAGCCACTGTGACTGACGCTGTGCTGTGGGCCATGGAGGTCAGCTCGGTCTTCTCCCTTGCAACGGATTCCGCTTGCGACGCTGGGTCTTCCTTCCCCCGTGCGACTCGCTCGCGCACGCTCCAGCCGCCGGAAATCAAGGACCACGGATTCAACCGTACGCCAGCCTCGCCTTCGGAGGATAAAACCGAGGACCGCCTGGACTCTCGGCCGTGACCCCATCCCCTCAATCTATCCGAACCGGTAGTGCCTTCACCAAGCCGCCATTGCAGGGAGAGAGAGAAAGAAGAATAGCAGCCGCCCCTATTGCCGCCATTGGTAATGCCCGCGCATGGGGTTCTCTGGCTTTGGTCGGCTGCTTCGGTTGCATCGCCTGGAGCCTTGTGATTCCACGCCGGTGCGAACTCATTGCCGCGCCTGGAGAGAGATGAGATTGAGGGAGACGGTGGATGCTTCTGTGTGATTGAAGTTGTGCTTGCGCGATGGCGACATGCGCCCGACCGCACCCACGCTGCAGGGTCGTGAAGACTGGTCAGGTGTGGAGTCCTCTCCCTGGGACGGTGACCCCGGGTTCACCCGCCGTTGAGCCTTGCTGCGTGGTCAGACCCCCCACCATTAATCATTTCTTCGGTAAGACGCCATATCTAGTTCATTATAAACTCCATGTCGCGTAGCTAGAGGTTGCGGTATAGTTGGGGCGCTTGGTTGCGGAACCGTGTGTTTACCGGTGGGAAAACGTCGAGTGCTTTGGCGTCGCTGCTGTGCCGGCGTTCGAGGGTGGGAGACGCCAGTCACCGGCGAGCGCACCTCCGCGAACGACCTGGGCCTTTTATCGCTCGGCCTCGGTCGGGGAAGAAGTTCCCCCAGCCGTGGATTCTAGGATGAGCGATGGAGATTAGGCCACGCGCGTACCCTCTCGCTAAATTCATCTCGGCAGTAGGATCGTGATCGGAGGGTTAGGGTCGGATCTCGAGATCGTAGAATACTGGCCGTTGGATCTAGATCCAATAGTTCTCGGTGCGTACCGTTTAGACAAAACCTAAATCTAATCCTCGCCATCGGTTGTCGATCGGATGGCTCAGATCCTAGCGTACCTCTTCGGCCATGCCTATTTACGTAAGAGCCCTCCTGAAATTTTGGATCTAACCCGCAGTCCAGCCCTACTGTGCTCTGTGTCTAGGGAAAATTAGGATTTGGCCCCTGTGTTATCTGTAAATAGTGCGCCCAGTCCAGGGAATTATAAAATCCAGAAAAAGTGATTAGAAAATGATTTTAATGAGAAAATAAATGCTAGAATTTGTGTAATTCATATAAAATTCATATGAAGTCCTTTTTAGTCCATTCCAATTCGTATAATTTTATTATATTATTGTTTATCATCTAATGTCTCTGTTTCGACATGAAAACAATAATAAAATTGATCTCCCAAATAATTTCATATCAAATACATAAAATCTTCGGAAATTCATAACTCACAATCTGTAACTCCGATTTTAGTGGTTCTCGTTCCCACGATCTCGTAGCAACGCGTAGATTATTATTACACAGTTTTATTCTTATGATTGGTGTGATGTTAATTTTGTCTATACCATATTTGTTTGTATTGCTACGACTAGCGCGAGGCCACGTGTCATCTGAAAAGCAAGTTGGTACCTGGAATCTCAAGTGCCAGGCAAGTTGTGCCCTTGATCACTTCTTTTACCCACTCATGTTCTAATTAATCATAATGATCTGCATAGGTTAATTTTGAAGGGACCTAATAGGTTACCCTAGTTTGTCTATCTTTATGCCTTGTTTACCACTGAACTTTTTGGGTAGTACTTGCTAGTGCTATATGTGGTTTTGGGCATTGAGATACACATTATTCATGATTATACTTTTATTATCCGTTGTTATTTACTGTTCATGTCAAGATCATTAATGTTAATTGGAACATAGAGCTTAACTTGAGAAACACGTGCCACCACAAGGGTTTATGGACGCCCTTGGCTGATTAATTAGGAAAGCTAGTGGAGGATTACCTTACCCGAAAGGGGCAAGGGCAGTAGGGGAGTGGTCAGTGTAGGGAGGTCCTTGGTTGATTTTGCTGCGATGGCGGTCAGGCAAGAACCCTGCATTGGAGCTTCCTATAAACTGTAGCGGGTTTTCTGAAGCTAGTGGAACTTTGTAAAGGCCTCGTAGTGTTACCCTGCCTCGCCTCCTCGGTAGAGGTGTATGGAAAGTCGCGATCCCTTGGCAGATGGGTAACATGACTTGTGGATAAAGGGTACCACCTCTGCAGAGTGTAAAACTGGTATACTAGCCGAGCTCACGGTCATGAGCAGCTCAGGACTCTCTGATGATTAAATTATGGAACTTAAACTCAATTTGTCATATGCATTGCATCGCAGGTGAGGTTGTTACTTTTGTTCTACTACTTAATTGGGCTGGTATTTACTTATACTTAGTAATTGCTAATAAAATTTTGACCAACTTTAAAAGCAATGCTCAGCTTTAACCATCCTCTTTGGTAAGTCTTACACTTCACATGAGCTCCCACCTTTGGCGAGTTCATGCACATTATTCCCCACAACTTGTTGAGCGATGAACGTATGTGAGCTCACTCTTGCTGTCTCACACCCCCCCACAGGTCAAGAACAGGTACCGCAGGATGAGGCGCATGGAGGATGCTGCGATGAGTTCGTGAGAGAGATCTAGGCCGTCGTCTCCTAGTCAACTTTGGGTTGCTGGACCGTTGTCTCCTTATAATGTAATTATTCATTTATTTTGTATAGAACTCCAATTATATAGTAAAGATGTGACATTCGATCCTGTGCCATGAATCATCATATGTGTGAGGCTTGGTCCCAGCACACCTGGTGATTATGTTCGCGCCCGGGTTTTGGACCCCTAAAATCCGGGTGTGACATTAGGGGTCTTCCCAAAACTCCGCCTCGCCCGAGGTCCCCTTCAGGGGTCTTCCCAAAACTCTGCCTCGCCCGAGGCCCTGCCTCGGACAGGACATAAGCTCGAGAGAATCTCTGTCCTGGCCGAGGATCCCTCGCCCTAGGACAGCCATATCCGCCTCTCTTGAGCCCGCCTCAGGCGATAAAGACACAGCTTGCCCGAGGGCCGTTGGGAGACAACCACATTCAATGCACACACCTACCTCACGTTGGGATGCAGGTGAATCTTTCAACAGGACCGCAGTCTTGTCAAAGATTCACCAACATCATTATGTGTGGGCACGCCGCCTGATAACCCCTAACGGGATGCGTAATACGATAGGACGCGGACCAAGACCTTGGACACAAGTTCCACCTCGCTCGACGCAGAACTCAACCTCGGGCGTAATCTCTGCCTCACCCGAACCCAGCCTCGGCTAATTTCTCCCCCGCAAATCCTGTGGAAGGCCACTCCATCGACTGTGGCATGCGTCATCAAATCTCAAGACAAGGCTCGGTCGCAACCTCGGGCAGACCTCCGCCTCGCCTGAGCTCGGTTCTTCCTCGATATCTGTGAAAGAGGACGTTCCCCTACGTCATCAGAAATAGTAGAGCTGACGCATCCCATAAGAAGCTTTTTCCCATGAGGGGCACTGTGTCAACTACTATGGTATGGGCAACCCCACGCTAGGGGGCTCGGGTACGTAACTGAGCCCTCGGCCTCAGCCTCGGATCTCAGCACCAGTCAACGACAAAGTACAAGGCCATACTATATATATGGTATGAAGACACCCCTTCACAACATGTAGACGGATACCGTCTACAAGGTAACACTCCTTGGGCCTGTAAAAAGGACATTCCACGAATCCATAAGGGGAGAGATCGGGCGAACACTTGGCAGTTTTCCCCTTCATTCGGTATTGGCACTTTCTTTAATCACTCCCAGGGACTTGAGGTCCTACCCTCTCCTGCCGTGCTTGTAACCTCTACTGTGAGCACTTTGATGCAAGTAATATAAGCCTCATGCATCTTCTGTTGGAAGTAGGCCATTCATAGCCTAAACCAGGATAAATCGCTTGTGTCAACTTGCATCATCATCTAAATCTGGGGCTCGCAACGCTATTTCATTGGTTGGTTAGATCCACTACTTCAAACACCGACAGTTTTGACAAAAAAATTCCTAACAACACGCTTGTAATTCTGTTCGATTCCATTTCTTTTCTGCAGAACTGAGGGGCGAGCCTATCTTATATGGATATGGAAGTGATGGAGAAGATGCTAGAGATGTTGAAGCCCTGGGTACACAACTTTTGCCGTGGGGATAGATAAGTCTCTGCCATTGTTGCGCTTTGAAGGATGGTGCTTGTGGAGTAGAGAGGAACTTCTGTTCTTTTCGTTTTATCGGTGTATGCTTAAGCCAAGTTATCCCATGTACGAATTCTTCCTTGTAAACTAGAGTAGCTTCCCCATGATCTCCCCATGCCTTCCTGCGGGGATATTCTTATATGGATATGGAAGTGATGGAGAAGATGCTAGAGATGTTGAAGCCCTGGGTACACAATTTTCGCCGTGGGGATAGATAAGTCTCTGCCATTGTTGCGCTTTGAAGGATGGTGCTTGTGGAGTAGAGAGGAACTTCTGTTCTTTTCGTTTTATCGGTGTATGCTTAAGCCAAGTTATCCCATGTACGAATTCTTCCTTGTAAACTAGAGTAGCTTCCCCATGATCTCCCCATGCCTTCCTCGGGGATATGTAGCAAACCTTACTTGCTTTCTTAAAAGAAAAGCATAGTACTAAAACCTCCGTTCAAAAAAATATAGCCTAGAAAAAAATCTCCCCACACCCAGGCGGCGAACCCAAACCCAACTCCACATGTCCTCGCTGCCGCTGCCGGAATCACCTATGGCCGCCGAGAACGAAGCCTGCGACTGGGGTGAGATGCCGTCTGACGCGCTCGTGTCCGTGTTTGGGAAGTTGGACGTGATCGAGATCCTGACCGGGGCCGGGCTGGTCTGCCGCGCCTGGCACCGTCTCGCGGCCTCGGACCCCATGCTGTGGCGCCGCGTCGACATGAGGCACATGAGCTATGGCTACGAGGGGGAGCGGCTGCAGACCGAAAAGGTCGAGGACATGGCGCGCGCCGCAATCGACCCCTCCGCGGGCACCATGGAGGCGTTCTTTGACGATACCATTGTCAACGACGACCTCCTGCGCTGCCTTTCCCAGAGGTCGGGGAAGCGACTGCAGACCGAGAAGGTCGAGGCCATGGCGCGCGCCGCAATCGACCGCTCCGCGGGCACCATGGAGGCGTTCTTTGCCGATACCTTCGTCAACGACGACCTCCTGCGCTACCTTTCTCAGAGGTCGGGAAAATTTTTTCAACTCCGTTTACATTTCTTTCTGTTGAAGGATGGATGGAGATACGGAGGACATATCCTGTGCAATCACTCATTTTGGTGCAAGCGTGCAATCAAACTATCCAGAGCATCCAATCTAGATCCAACGGTTTAATGATGACTGTTATTTTATATTTAACCCCTTTCACCTAAAACATAATACCTATTTTACTTTTAACCCCTTCCATATGAAACCGTTGGATCTAGATTGGATGCTCTGGATAGTTTGATTGCACGCTTGCACCAAAATGAGTGATTGCACAGGATATGCCCTCGGAGATACGGGCTCCAGCTAACTCGTGGTTCGCACTGTGCGTGATTACCGCAGCCAGTTTTTGGAAATGTTTAATACTTTAATCTTTCTAACATTTCTTTACTGCGGTTCCACCAACTCAAGTTTCATTTAGAGCAGAATGTTGGTCTTCCTTCGTCTGATTTTTTGTGTGTACTGGATTTGGTTACTTAGGATAAAATGGGATGCTGTGAGTAGGTTAATCAGTCTAAGATCGTTACAACAGGTCTGAACTCACCACCTTTTTCACTTGCAGAAAAGAGGGTACATGTTTGATAATGATTTCTTCTCCTTATAATATTTTTAGGACAAAACAATTGTAAAACTTAGTAACCAAACAAAATTGGATGGAAAAGTGCGATTATTAAAAGTATGCATCTTACATGTGTCTTTTGTGTAGCATTCGCCTCTAGCCCTTGAATTTCCCAATGGAACTGTGAGTCAGTTGCAATCTGATCCTTTGGGCACGGCCACAAACAAAATTGTATGGAAAATGCAATTATTAACAACATGCACTTTACATGTGTCATTCTCCTTGAACTTTTTTCTGTATTGACCTAGCTAGATTTTGTCTAGCCGTTAGGCTTGTCGATGCTCCAAATGACTTTAAGTCAGTTGCAACTTGCGAGCAGATCCTTTGGCCACGACCAAGGTTAAGAGCAGGATTTCCGGGGATTAGACGGATTTCAATTTTCATTTGCTGTTTGATATGATATAGAAATTGAATATCTTCGGCATGGCAACTTATTTCTTTCAAAAATTGCTTCTCAAAGGATAAATGAGCAGTTCATAATGAACTAATAGGGTCCATGATTTCTATCAAAAACCTTTCTCTTGTAGTTGAAGCATTAGCCATTGTTGCTGGAATGAATCATAACATTACAAGCTGGTGAAATTTCTATTCTTATGTCTTTGTCACCTTTGGCAAATGACAAAGTATCTTGTCACAAACCTTTAATTTTTCAGTAACCCTATTTCACGCATTCTTGAGAAGGAACATTCATGTAGTGGGTAGCAAGAGGAGGTCCTTGACTATGTAGATGGTAGTCATGGTTGGTACTGGGGCGAGGCTGTTCACCTCACGCCCTATGTTGGGGACAGTAAAACAGGGGTAGAGATGGAAGGGAGATAAGTCTTTTCTTAAGTTCATGGTTACATCTAGGTTTATATAAGCAATGAGTCTCAACAACCTCCTAGTTCTGAGAATTATCAATCCAATCACTATCAACTCAAAGCAATCTAAGAATCTGAATTAAGAGACCAATCAAACTCATAAGTCCTAACAGACTGGAACTGTAGTTTCCAAGCATGTTGTCATGCCAATTTGTTACTGTTGTTATCGTGCTGTTCTTCTTGACCTGGTGGTTATAGTGGTTGCCCCACATAACAATTCGTCTCTGATGTTTAGAGTATCTGGAAGCTTGGCAGATATTTTACCCTATCTGATTTCTTAAGAATTTGTTAGAGTATTTCTGAATGTACTGGTATTTGAGGAAGAAAATTAACTTGTGCCTGCTATGTACGTGTAAAAACTTGACCAACCTATGAGGAACTAGGTGCCTTTTTCATTTATGAAGAATAGGCAGGAACAAGGACTTGAACTAGGTGGTTTGGGTATACATCCATGCCTTCAACGAGTAAACTCAGTTCCTGTTCCTCCTGCTACATATTCATAATAATAGCTTGATGTTGAATGTTGACTTGACAAGTTTGATTATGCCATGCAGCTTGACATTAGTCTACAATCATTTACTAGAACTAGATTCAGTTTATATAGCTATCGAAGGGAAAAGATAATCATGTGATTGATTTTTTTTGTTTAGTATTTGCCTCAAGTTCACAAACTGAAGTAGGTCACCTATCATTTGTTTATGCGGCTGCATCGACTCCTTTTTTTTTTGGGACCTGGTACGGAGTCTGATTTACATCAGTTACCAGCTTCAGCAAGTTTGAATACTTGTTTATGCTGAGATAATGCATATCCATGTTAGAGTTGTGTTATTGTGGTTCATCTCCTGCATTGTTTCAATCCTTTAGCAAGATGTGATATGTAGATTGTTTGTATAGTGTCAACTCAAGCAGTATGGAGATATTCTTTTTGGATTGTGTGTTGAATTTTGCCTCCTAATTAGATTTAAATAATTTTTGATCGATTGGTTTAAGAACTGGCATTGATTTACTGAAGAATTGTCCTGTAACTTTTGTTCAACATTTACTGAAGTATTGATTTACTGGATTATTTCGATTGACTAAAAAACAAGCTCATCCAGATTTACTCACTCTGCATGCAGGGCCCCCTCGTTGAAGTGCCTCCATCTCTCCGCCTGCAATTTCACCGATCAATGTTTTGCAGAGGCGATTAATTGCTTCCCTCAGCTGGAGGAGCTAGATGTTACATTATGCTTATTGTATGGCAGCGCGTGTGAGGCTGCTGGGAGAGCCTGCCCACAGCTTAAACGCTTCAGGCTGAATGAGCTCTGGTCTATTTCTCGAAAGGAGGATATTGGCACGGAAGCATTAGGGATCGCTAGCACCATGCCAAGACTCCAAGAACTTGAGTTGATTGGTAACAATCTGACAAATGATGGGCTCATGTTAATCCTTGACCGTTGCCCTCGCCTGGAATCCCTTGACATTCGCGAGTGCTTCAACATACAAATGGACGATGCGCTTAAACTGAAGTGTTCCAGGATACGAGATCTAAGGCTTCCTCATGACCCCGTCTTCTTCGACGACACCAGGTATTGGCCTTATTACATCAACAGTGGCGTATTTGACTCAGACATTGATTCCGAGGTCGGCACATATGATGATCCGCTGGATGATATGGGTGAGTCGATGTCAATCATGTTCAATGATGACTTTTATGTCTGAAGCAAGACAACGTGTTGGATGATATGTAGTGTTGTGGGATGATGGAATGGTTCCCTTTTTGTGTCTGAGGTTTGGGATGCTACAAGCACTTTCCATATGCTCGTCCCTCATTGTGGTTTTTTCTGGCACTTTTTTTATGTAGTAGCAAGCTCAAGTTTGTCTTTACTCCTTGGCAAATCTCTGTACCGAGCGAGATGAAACATCTGCATTAAGGACATGCATGAGGTTAAGTCTCACCTCAGCCTCCCATATGACCTGTGACATCTTAGGTGATAGTCACAGATTAAATGATGAGTCTGAACTTCTATCAAGAGATGGTCAGAAGCTCTAGGATAGACACTTGCAAGTGGTGATCCCAGAACTTCAACCCAAATCTTGTAAAGCCTTGATACCTGTCGCACTTGTTGGAGAGAGTGGTATCGACGGTGATCAGCTATCAGGGGCAGAAGCAACGTGTCGCCATTGTCTGAGCAATGCAGGGGCAGAAGCAACGTGTCGCCATTGTTAGGGACCCCAAGATCCTTCTGCTGGACGAAGCGTCAAGGGCGGGTGCGTACGCGTTACTCGTCACGCTCCATACAGCTAGCAGCGCCGTCGTAGTCCGTATCACAAGGTATAGGCTGGCTGCCGCAGATGTAGCGATAGCCTGGCAGGCAGCTTAACGAAGTTGAGGTGCCGGTCTTTCTTGTCAAGATCCTGGTGAAACAGATACAAGGCAAAAGATGTATAAACTTTCTGTAACATAGCTAAGCAGCAAAGGAGACTACGCAAATAGCAATGCAGCAATCCTGTCTAAGTTACTGCTAATATGAATACAGATATTCAGAGTAGCAAATATTGAATAGAGTGCCAATAATATAATATATTCTATATAGCAACAAAGCTGTAGATGATGGATACAATTCTTCCATGCTCAATGCACACAATTGAAGAAATCCTCGAGCCTCATTTTCATGTAATGTTTTTCCTAGTTCATAGCTTCTTGGAGGGCATGTATATTCTTCACCAAAACATCCAATCACTCCAACAAATTTTCCCATTCATACCAGTCCTTGCAGCAATATTTAACACTCGATGTTCCATAAGCTAGCATCATGATAGGCGCAATACACTTTTGAAGCATAGAAAGCCATTCATACCAGTTGCATCAACTCTTTTAGGGCTTGTTTGGGAGTAAGGGTAATTGAGAGAATCCAGGGGACTGAAATTTCTTGTTGTTCAAAATCGAATAGAGAAAGATTTCATCCCCCCTTCAATCCCACTCGTAAATGACACGTGTTTGGTTTGTAACTACAATTATAGCAATATTTTTATCGTGTTGTGTAGGTCCCGCTCGTAAATGACGTATAAAAGTATGGCAAGATTCCCTTAGACATGACAAACTATAGGCATGTTTGGTTTGATGACTAACTTGCCACACTTTGCCTAACTTTTCTGCCTAAGGTTAGTTATTCAATTCGAACGACTAACCTTAGGCAAAGTGTGACAGGTTTAGCGACGAACCAAACAGCCCCTATATGCGCAAAGGGCCCATTTAGTTCTATACCTAAGTGCCAAAAATTGTCACATATTTTTATGCCACACTTGCCTAAGGTGCCTAAGCTTAGCGAACAGTTTACCACGTCTAAGGGAATTTTACCACACTTTTACAAGTCATTGACGAGTGGAACCTACGTAGAAAGAGAAAAATCTTGCCACAACTGTGACTCTAAACCAAATGCATGTCTAACTCGGTCAAACTTGTCTAACCATAGGCGCGGCAAATTGTAGCAAGTGAGGCAACAAACCAAACAACCACAAAATTTATGCATCTAACCTTAGGCAATTGTGACATAATATATGTGGCAATTTTCGACACCTTAGGTATAAAACCAAACATGCCCTACATCTATCTGATGTTCAGTTTGGGGTTTTCCCCTTATTTAAAAAAAACAGGTGGCCAGCCGAACTGGGCCACTTCTAGGCCCAAAGGCCGAGCAGCCCAGCCGGCTGGATAGGGAGCTAGGGCACCCAGCCACCGTGGTGAGCTTTTTGCCTTATCCGAGTAGAGGCAGGGGGCAGAGACGGCGGCTGGCTCATGGAGCGGCGTTCGTGTGGACTCCACAAGTTGCGGCTCGTGGTCCGGATTTCTCACAAATCGGTTAGCTTCCTCCTCTTCTCGTCTCTTTAAAGGTATGGGTTGTCAATCCCCTGGAGAGGCAGAAAAATACAACTTCTCTGCTCCTCTCTGCTGCTCGCGGTTCTAATCGGGTCCATTCGGTCCCTGACATTTTGTGATCAACTCGCTGGTGGTGAGTGGAAGGTGGAGGTGGTGCTGCTCTTGTGCAGTGCGGTTCTCCCGTACTCCCTATTTCACTTGTGCGCCTGTGTGCTGTGTTCGTCTGATTATTGTCTATCGTGGCCTGGTGCTTGGGCTCTCTCCTTCGCGATGTTCTTCTTCTCGGGCTGGTGTCGTGGACGTCTCTCACGGCTTCAGCAGCGGCTCTAGTATCTTCGTCAATCGCCCGTTGTGTAGGCTTGGACGTGGGCGACGGAATTCGTTTTCTGGAATAGAACTTCGTGTTCGCTGAGCTGGTCTTCCCACGCAGACAATCTACGTGCTATGAGTTGCCTGTTGCCTCACTTTATTTACTGTTTAATTTTGTGCAATCTGCTAGTATTATATACTTGGGTGTGATTGCAATATTGTGGGTGGATTTGTATGCTCAATGATGATAGCGGTGTAGTGAGACAACGTGATAGTTTGGGTTTTAGTGTGTTGTTAATTTCATCATCAAGTATATATTTGTGCCTAATTATATCTCTATTTGTTGAGCATGTTTACATGTGTTAAATTCTATTATTTTATTTAGTACACAACTCCTTACAATTTGTATTTATGCTTGATTTCTAGGCTTATTACATTTGATCTAAAACCCTGATTTAGTAAGATAGGACTGTCATGTTAGTCGAGGATCTCTCATCACCATTTAGCGTTGGAGGGCTGTTTATTACAGCAACCCTCTATTTTGAGAGCAATATCAAAAGATAAACAATAATGTTTATGGGCATAATCTGTCGTCTTCATCTGCAAGCCATGATTAATATTGAAATGGACCCGAGTAGCTATTTTACATGTTTTCATGTCCTAGAATTGCTACTGTTTATTGCTGCTATAATTACATATGGCATTTATCTGAGTTATATGTTTGTTTTATTCAGAATTAGAATATTTAATATATTTAAATATGTTGAAAGCATGTCACTGATTTCTCTAAAAATTCAACAATCTAGAAAACCAATCCGTATAATGGCCTCTAGTTCTAATGTCATTAAGCTTGAAGCGTTCGACGACGTTAGCTTTAAGCGCTGACAGATTAAGACTCGCATGTGGCTCACTGACCTAAAACTATTTTGGGTAGTGACGTCGGATGTTCCCGAGGCAGCATCAGATGATACTGATGTTGCAGCAAAGGCCATCGCACTAGCGGAGAAGGCCAAGTGGGACGAAGCCAATGAGGCATGCATGTCTCGTCTGCTGAACGTTTTGTCGAACCGCTTATTTGACGTGTACTCTGGCTTTACCTCCGCTAAGGGTCTGTGGACTGAACTTGATAATGAGTTCTCTGAAGTTGACAATGGCAATGAGTCATTTACAACGGAAAACTACCTCAACTATAAAATGGCTGATGGAAGGTCTGTTATGGAGCAGCTAAAGGAGATTCAACTCCTTGTTAGGGACTTGATCCAATATAGCTACGTCCTACCAGACAGTTTTCAGGTTAATGCAATACTGGCAAAGCTCCCACCTTCTTGGCGAGACTTTGTGACTTCGCGTCGCCACATGAAGAAGCAAATAACTCTCACTGAGTTGTCTGCTGCTATAAATGTGGAAGAGCGTGCAAGGGCCAGTAATAAGCCATCCCAGCAACTTCAAGCTCATGTTGTTGAGAAGGGCGAAGATAGAAAATTCTAGAAGAAGAATAAGAACTCTCCACAGAATAGTCTGAACCAACCTAAGTCCAAAAAGATGATGAAGAAGGAGGACTTTATCTGCTACGTTTGTGGTGACTCCGGGCATACTGCTCGGAGGTGCAAACTAAGGAAGGGAAAGGTCCTCCACCTCAGCGCAAAGAAGGGAACGTGGTGGTTAACTCCACCCCAGGATATGCACCTCAGGACTTCATGGCAAGTTGAAAGTCGCCTAGAGGGGGGTGAATAGGGTGAATCTGAAATTTATAAACTTAAGCACAACTACAAGCCGGGTTAGCGTTAGAAATATGAATGAGTCCGAGAGAGAGGGTGAAAAACAAATCGCGGGCAAATAAAGAGTGAGACACAAAGACCGGGTCTCTTTCAACCCTTTCCCTCTCTCAAACGGTCACTTAGACCGAGTGAGCTTCTCTTCTCAATCAAACGGAACACAAAGTTCCCACAAGGACCACCACACAATTGGTGTCTCTTGCCTCGATTACAATTGAGTTTGATCACAAGAAAGAATGAGAAAGAAAAGAAGCAATCCAAGCGCAAGAGCTCAAATGAACACAAATGTCGCTCTCTCTAGTCACTATTTGATTTGGAGTGATTCCGGACTTGGGAGAGGATTTGATCTCTTTGGTTGTGTCTAGAATTGAATGCTATAGCTCTTGTGATGTGTTGAAGGTGGAAAACTTGGATGCCATTGAATGTGGGGTGGTTGGGGTATTTATAGCCCCAACCACCAAAAGTGGCCGTTGGAAGGCTGTCTGTCGCATGGCGCACCGGACAGTCCGGTGCGCCAGCCACGTCAGCCGACCGTTGGGTTCTAACCGTTGGAGCTCTGACAGGTGGGGCCTCTGGGCTGTCCGGTGGTGCACCGGACAGGTCCTGTAGACTGTCCGGTGCGCCTTCTGCGCGTGCTCTATCCTCTGCGCGCGCAGGCGCGCATTAAATGTGTTGCAGTCGACCGTTGCGTGCGAATTAGCCGTTGCTCCGCTGGCACACCGGACAGTCCAGTAAATTATAGCGGAGCGGCCTCCCATTTTCCCGAAGGTGAAGAGTTCAGCGTCGAGTTCCGTGGTGCACTGGACACTGTCCGGTGGCACACCGGACAGTCCGGTGCACCAGACCAGGGTGCCTTTTGGGATGTCTTTAGCTCTCCTTATTTGAACCCATCTTTGGTCTTTTTATTGGCTTGTTATGAACCTTTGGCACCTGTAAAACTTATATACTAGAGCAAACTAGTTAGTCCAATTATTTGTGTGGGGCAATTCAACCACCAAAATCAATTTAGGAAAAGGTGTAAGCCTATTTCCCTTTCAATCTCCCCCTTTTTGGTGATTGATGCCAACACAAACCAAAGCAAATAGAGAAGTGCATATTTGAACTAGTTTGTATAATGTAAGTGCAAAAGGTTACTAAGAATTTGAACCAATAAATTCTCATAAGATGCGCATGGAGTGTTTCTTTATATTTTTAACATTTTGGACCACGCTTGCACCACATGTTTTGTTTTTTGCAAATCCTTTTGTAAATTCTTTTCAAAGCCTTTTTGCAAATAGTCAAAGGTAAATGAATAAGAAGCATTTTCAAGATTTGAAATTTTCTCCCCCTGTTTCAAATGTTTTTCCTTTGACTAAACAAAACTCCCCCTCAGTTAAATCCTCCTCTTAGTGTTCAAGAGGGTTTTAGATATTAGTTTTTGAAGAGGGTGTTCCAATTTGAAATTCTATCAAAAATAAGGTACCAATTGAAAAATTCATCATTTCAAACTCTTTTCTTAACTCAAATTTTGAAAATTGGTGGTGGTGCGATCCTTTTGCTTTGGGCTAATACTTTCTCCCCCTTTGGCATGAATCGCCAAAAACGGATAGTTGAGTGAAATATAAGCCCTTATTAACTACTTTCTCCCCCTTTGGCGAACGAAATATGAGTGAAGATTATACCAAAGTTGGAGAGCGGCGCGGAGTGACGGCGAAGGGTGAGTGATTTGATGGAGTGGAGTGGAAGCCTTGTCTTCGCCGAAGACTCCAATTCCCTTTCAATCTATGACTTGGTTTGAAATACACTTGAAAACACATTAGTCATAGCATATAAAAGAGACATGATCAAAGGTATATTAATGAGCTATGCATGCAAGACATCAAAAGAAATTCCGAGAATCAAGAATATTTAGCTCATGCCTAAGTTTGTTAAAAGTTTGTTCATCTAATGGCTTGGTAAAGATATCGGCTAATTGTTCCTTGGTGCTAATATATGCAATCTCGATATCCCCCTTTTGTTGGTGATCCCTTAGAAAATGATACCGAATGGCTATGTGTTTAGTGCAGCTATGCTCAACGGGATTATCCGCCATGCGAATTGCACTCTCATTATCACATAGAAGAGGAACTTTGGTTAAATTGTAACCATAGTCCCTAAGGGTTTGCCTCATCCAAAGCAGTTGCGCGCAACAATGGCCTGCGGCAATATACTCGGCCTCGGCGGTAGAAAGAGCGACGGAATTTTTCCTCTTTGAAGCCCAAGACACCAGAGACCTTCCCAAGAACTGGCAAGTCCCCGATGTGCTCTTTCTATTAATTTTGCACCCCGCCCAATCGGTATCTGAATAACCAATTAAATCGAATGTGGATCCCCTAGGATACCAAAGCCCAAACTTAGGAGTATAAACTAAATATCTCAAGATTCGTTTTACGGCCATAAGGTGAGCTTCCTTAGGATCGGCCTTTCCGACTTTGAAGCCATTAGTGATAAGAAAATCTCTTAGGCATTCATACCATGCTCTTGGGGCTTGCTTGAGCCCATAAAGCGCCTTAGAGAGTTTATATACGTGATTAGGATACTCACTATCGTCAAAGCCGGGAGGTTGCTCAACATAGACTTCTTCCTTGATTGGTCCATTGAGGAAGGCACTTTTCACGTCCATTTGGTAAAGCTTAAAGCCATGGTAAGTAGCATAGGCAAGTAAAATGTGAATTGACTCAAGCCTAGCTACGGGTGCATAGGTTTCACCGAAATCCAAACCTTCGACTTGTGAATATCCCTTGGCCACAAGTCGGGCTTTGTTCCTTGTCACCACACCATGCTCGTCTTGCTTGTTGCGGAAGACCCACTTGGTTCCTACAACATTTTGGTTAGGACGTGGAACTAAATGTCATACCTCATTCCTAGTGAAGTTGTTGAGCTCCTCTTGCATCGCCACTACCCAATCCGAGTCTTGAAGGGCTTCCTCTACACTGTGTGGCTCAATAGAGGAAACAAAAGAGTAATGTTCACAAAAATGAGCAACACGAGATTGAGTAGTTACCCCCTTTTGAATATCGCCGAGGATGGTGTTCACGGGGTGATCTCGTTGGATTGCTTGGTGGACTCTTGGGTGTGGCGGTCTTGGAACTTGTTCATCTTCCTCATCTTGATCATGGGCATCTCCCCTTGATCATTTCTCTCCTCTTGAGGTGGCTCAATTTCATGATCTTCTCCTTCATCATCTTGAACCTCATCCTCATCTTGAGTTGGTGGAGAGGCTTGCATGGAGGAAGATGGTTGATCTTGTGCTTGTGGTGGCTCTTCGGATTCCTTAGGACACACATCCCCAATGGACATGTTCCTTAGCGCGACGCACGTTGCCTCTTCATCATCTAGCTCATCAAGATCAACTTGCTCTACTTGAGAGTCGTTAGTCTCATCAAACACAATGTCACAAGAGACTTCAACTAGTCCAGTGGACTTATTAAAGACTCTATATGCCCTTGTGTTTGAATCATATCCTAGTAAAAAGCCTTCTATAGCCTTAGGAGCAAATTTGGATTTTCTACCTCTTTTAACAAGAATAAAGCATTTGCTACCAAAGACTCTAACATATGAAACATTGGGCTTTTTACCGGTTAGGAGTTCGTAAGATGTCTTCTTGAGGATTCGGTGTAGATACAACCGGTTGATGGCATAGCAAGCGGTGTTGACCGCCTCAGCCCAAAACCGATCTGAAGTCTTGTACTCATCAAGCATGGTTCTTGCCATGTCCAAAAGAGTTCTATTCTTCCTCTCCACTACACCATTTTGTTGTGGCGTGTAGGGAGAAGAGAACTCATGCTTGATGCCCTCCTCCTCAAGGAAGCCTTCTATTTGTGAGTTCTTGAACTCCGTGTCGTTGTCGCTTCTTATTTTCTTGATCCTTAAGCCGAACTCGTTTTGAGCCTGTCTCAAGAATCCCTTTAAGGTTTCTTGGGTATGAGATTTTTCCTGCAAAAAGAACACCCAAGTGAAGCGAGAATAGTTATCCACAATAATTAGACAGTACTTACTCCTGTCGATGCTTATGTAAGCTATCGGGCCGAATAAATCCATGTGTAGGAGCTCGAGTGGCCTGTCAGTCGTCATGATGTTCTTGTGTGGATGATGAACACCAACTTGCTTCCCTGCCTGACATGCGCTACAAATCCTGTCTTTCTCAAAGTGAACATTTGTTAGTCCCAAAATGTGTTCTCCCTTTAGAAGCTTGTGAAGATTCTTCATTCCAACATGTGCTAGTCGGCGATGCCAGAGCCAGCCCATGTTAGTCTTAGCAATTAAGCAAGTGTCGAGTTCAGATCTATCAAAATCTACTAAGTATAGCTGACCCTCTAACACTCCCTTAAATGCTATTGAATCATCACTTCTTCTAAAGACAGTAACACCTGTATCCGTAAAAAGATAGTTGTAACCTATTTTACATAATTGCGAAACTGAAAGCAAGTTGTAATCTAAAGAATCTACAAGAAAAACATTGGAAATAGAATGGTCAGGTGATATAGCTATTTTACCCAATCCTTTGACCAAACCTTGATTCCCATCCCCGAATGTGATAGCTCGTTGGGGATCTTGGTTTTTCTCGTAGGAGGAGAACATTTTCTTCTCCCCTGTCATGTGGTTTGTGCACCTGCTATCGATGATCCAACTTGAGCCCCCGGATGCATAAACCTACAAAACAATTTTAGTTCTTGATTTTAGGTACCCAAACGATTTTGGGTCCTTTGACATTAGATATAAGAACTTTGGGTACCCAAACACAAGTCTTTGACCCCTTGTGCTTGCCCCCAACATACTTGGCAGCTACCTTGCCGGATTTGTTAGTTAAAACATAAGATGCATCAAAAGTTTTAAATGAAATGTTAGAATCATTTGATGCAATAGGAGTTTTCTTTTTAGGCAATTTAGCACGGGCTGATTGCCTAGAGCTAGATGTCTCACCCTTATACATAAAAGCATGATTAGGGCCAGAGTGAGACTTCCTAGAGTGAATTCTCCTAATTTTGTGCTCGGGATAACCGGCAGGGTACAA
The DNA here is from genome assembly GCA_029449295.1 of Zea luxurians. NCBI lineage: Eukaryota > Viridiplantae > Streptophyta > Magnoliopsida > Poales > Poaceae > Zea > Zea luxurians. The sequence continues at coordinate 47,572,469 of JAOPSE010000010.1, forward strand.
AATGTAACCCTCGTTATCCTGAGGCATGGGAGCCTTGCCCTTAACAAAGTTAGATAGTCTTTTAGGAGGGGCATTAAATTTTACATTGTCTCCCTTTTGGAAGCCAATGCCATCCTTGATGTCAGGGCATCTCCCACTATAGAGCATGCTTCTAGCAAATTTAAAATTTTCATTTTCTAAGTCATGCTCATTAATTTTGGCATTAAGTTGAGCTATGTGATCATTTTGTTTCTTAATTAAAGCTATGTGATCATGAATAGCATCAACATTAATGTCTCTACATCTAGTGCAAATGGAAACCTGCTCAATGGTAGATGTAGAGGGTTTGCAAGAATTAAGTTCAACAATCTTAGCACGTAAGATGTCATTCTTATCGGATATAGAAGCATTGCAAACATCTAATTCCTTAGCCTTAGTAATTAATTTTTTATTTTCAATCCTAAGGCTAGCAAGTGAATCATTCAATTTTTCAATCTTGGCAAGCAAACTAGCATTATCATCCTTAAGATTTGAAATTGAATCATCATATGCATTTGAATCAACCTTAGCAGTTAAACTAGCATTCTTATTTCTAAGGTTGGCAATAATATCATGGCAAGTGCTTAGCTCACTAGATAGTTTTTCACATTTTTCTACTTCTAGAGCGTAAGCATTTTTAACCTTAACATGCTTCTTATTTTCCTTAATTAGGAAGTCCTCTTGAGAGTCCAAGAGTTCATCCTTCTCATGTATGGCACTAATTAACTCATTTAATTTTCTTTTTGTTGCATGTTTAGGTTGGCAAAAAGGGTGAGCAAGTTATCGTCCTCATCACAAGAGTTATCCTCATCATTAGAGGTTTCATATTTAGTGGAGGATTTTGATTTTACCTTCTTCCTTTTGCCGTCTTTTGCCATGAGGCACATGTGGCCGACGCTGGGGAAGAGGAGCCCTTTGGTGACGGCGATGTTGGCGGCGTCCTCGTCGGAGGAGGAGTCGGAGGAGCTCTCGTCGGAGTTCCACTCGCGGCACACATGGGCATCGCCACCCCTCTTCTTGTGGTACCTCTTCTTTTCTCTCCTCTTGCCCTTCTTGTCGTTATCCCTGTCACTGTCACTAGATAGTGGACATTTTGCAATGAAGTGACCGGGCTTACCACACTTGTAGCAAACTTTCTTGGAGTGGGGCTTGTAATCCTTCCCCCTCCTTTGCTTGAGGATTTGGCGGAAGCTCTTGATAATGAGCGTCATCTCCTCATTGTCGAGCTTAGAGGCGTCGATGGGTTGTCTACTTGATGTAGACTCCTCTTTCTTCTCCTCCGTCGCCTTGAATGCGACCGGTTGTGCTTCGGGCGTGGAGGGGCCATCTTGTTCGATGATTTTCTTTGAGCCTTTGATCATCAACTCAAAGCTCACAAATTTGCCTATTACTTCCTCGGGAGACATTAGCGTGTATCTAGGATCACCTCGAATTAATTGAACTTGCGTAGGGTAAGGAAAATGAGGGATCTTAGAATAACCTTAACTATTTCATGGTCATCCCATTTTTTGCTCCCGAGGTTGCGCACTTGGTTCACCAAGGTCTTGAGCCAGTTGTACATTTCTTGTGGCTCCTCCCCTTGGTGAAGCCGGAAGCGACCGAGCTCCCCCTCGATCGTCTCCCGGTTGGTGATCTTGGTCACCTCGTCTCCTTCGTGCGCGGTCTTGAGCATGTCCCAAATCTCCTTGGCGCTCTTTAACCCTTTCACCTTGTTATACTCCTCTCGACTTAGAGAGGCGAGGAGTATAGTGGTGGCTGGGGAGTTGAAGTGTCGGATTTGGGCGACCTCGTCTGAATCATAGTCTTCATCCCCCGGTGATGGTACCTGTACTCCAATCTCAACAACATCCCAAATGCTAGTGTGGAGTGAGGTTAGATGATGTCTCATTTTATCACTCCACATATTATAATCTTCACCATCAAACATAGGTGGTTTGCCTAAAGGGACGGAAAGTAATGGGGTATGTTTGGTAATGCGAGGGTAGCGTAGGGGAATCTTACTAAACTTCTTGCGTTCATGGCGCTTAGAAGTTACGGACGGCGTGTCAGAGCCGGAGGTGGATGGCGACGAAGAGTCGGTCTCATAGTAGACCACCTTCCTCATCTTCTTCTTCTTGTCACCGCTCTGACGCGACTTGTCGTGTGAAGGGGATCCCTTCACCTTGTTGGCGGACTCCCCGGATGGAGCCTTCCCATGGCTTGTGACGGGCTTCTCGCCGGTCCCGATTTCCCTCTTGGCGGATGCTCCCGACATCACTTCGAGCGGTTAGGCTCTAATGAAGCACCGGGCTTCGATACCAATTGAAAGTCGCCTAGAGGGGGGTGAATAGGGCGAATCTGAAATTTATAAACTTAAGCACAACTACAAGCCGGGTTAGCGTTAGAAATATGAATGAGTCCGAGAGAGAGGGTGAAAAACAAATCGCGGGCAAATAAAGAGTGAGACACAATGATTTGTTTTACCGAGGTTCGGTTCTTGCAAACCTACTCATCGTTGAGGTGGTCACAAAGACCGGGTCTTTTTCAACCCTTTCCCTCTCTCAAACGGTCACTTAGACCGAGTGAGCTTCTCTTCTCAATCAAACGGAACACAAAGTTCCCACAAGGACCACCACACATTTGGTGTCTCTTGCCTCGATTACAATTGAGTTTGATCACAAGAAAGAATGAGAAAGAAAAGAAGCAATCCAAGCACAAGAGCTCAAATGAACACAAATGTCGCTCTCTCTAATCACTATTTGATTTGGAGTGATTCCAGACTTGGGAGAGGATTTGATCTCTTTGGTTGTGTCTAGAATTGAATGCTATAGCTCTTGTAATGTGTTGAAGGTGGAAAACTTGGATGCACTTGAATGTGGGGTGGTTGGGGTATTTATAGCCCCAACCACCAAAAGTGGTCGTTGGGAGGCTGTCTGTCGCATGGCGCACCGGACAGTCCGGTGCGCCAACCACATCAGGCGGCCGTTGAGTTCTGACCGTTGGAGCTCTGACAGGTGGGGCCTCTGTGCTGTCCGGTGGTGCACCGGACAGGTCCTGTAGACTGTCCGGTGCGCCTTCTGCGCGTGCTCTGTCCTCTGCGCGCGCAGGCGCACATTAAATGCGTTGCAGTCGACCGTTGCGTGGGAAGTAGTCGTTGCTCCGCTGGCACACCGGACAGTCCGGTGTGACACCGGACACTGTCCGGTGCTTCACCGGACAGTCCGGTGAATTATAGCGGAGCGGCCTCCCATTTTCCCGAAGGTGAAGAGTTCAGCGTCGAGTTCTCTGGTGCACCGGACACTGTCCGGTGGCACACCGGACAGTCCGGTGCGCCAGACCAGGGTGCCTTTTGGGATGTCTTTAGCTCTCCTTATTTGAACCCATATTTGGTCTTTTTATTGGCTTGTTGTGAACCTTTGGGACCTGTAAAACTTATAGACTAGAGCAAACTAGTTAGTCCAATTATTTGTGTTGGGCAATTCAACCACCAAAATCAATTTAGGAAAAGGTGTACGCCTATTTCCCTTTCACAAGTCCATCATATGACTGGTGGATGGATTCAGGTGCTACTGTTCATATTTGTGCTGATCGATCCATGTTCTCTTCTTTCCAGGGATACAACAGCACACCAGTCTTGATGGGAAATGGTGTTCCGGCAGCAGTTCGAGGTACTGGACAGGTCTACCTGAAGTTAACTTCAGGGAAGACACCCGTGCTGAAGGACGTACTCTTTGTGCCCTTGATGAGCCGGAACCTCATATCTGTGTCGCTGTTGCTTCGATAGGGTCTCAAATTAGAGTTTGAGTCTAATAAAGTGGTCATGTCTAAGTTTGGTACTTTTGTTCGAAAGTCATATGAGTTAGGCGGTTTATTCCGTCTTTCTGTTTTGAATAATCATTCTTCTTACCATGTTAATGTGTTCTGTAATAACGATTTCATTAATGATATTTGGCACTCCCGTTTGTGTCATGTGAATTTTGAGGCCATTAAGAGATTAAGTGACATGTCTTTAGTTCCTGAATATAAACATGTTAAAGGTGCAAATTGTGGTATTTGTGTGCAAGCTAAGCAGCCTAGAAAACCGTTTCATACGGTTGAAGGCAGAAGTACCACTCCTTTAGAACTAATTCACTCAGATGTCTGTGAGATGAATGGTATAATCACAAAAGGCGGTAAAAGATACTTTCTTACCTTGATTGATGATACTACTAGACTTTGTTATATTTACTTACTCAGAACCAAAGATGAGGCACTAGAACACTTTAAGATCTATAAGACTAAAGTTGAAAACCAGTTAGACAAGAAAATTAAAAGGCTGTGGTCTGATAGAGGAGGTGAATACCTTTCCAACCTTTTTTATGAGTACTGCAAAGAGTGTGGAATCATTCATGAAACCACCGCTCCATATTCACCTCAGTCAAATGGGGTAGCTAAAAGGAAGAACCAAATAGTGTGTGACTTAACTAATGCTTTGTTGCAAAGTTCGGGGATGCTTGACATCTGGTGGGGCGAGGCAGTACTCACGGTATGCTATATCCTGAACAGGGTACCACCTCGCAACCGTGAGACCATGCCCTATGAAGGGTTTAAAGGAAGGAAGCCAGATCTTTCACATCTTCGGACTTGGGGCTGCCTCGCAAAGGTGAATGTACCATTGCCGAAGAAGAGAAATCTAGGCCCTAAGACTGTAGACTGTGTCTTCCTAGGTTATGCACATAACAATGCAGCTTATAGATTTCTAGTGGTCCATTCCGAGACGAGCGAAGTCGTTGTAAATGTCATAATGGAATCTCGGGATGTGGCATTCTTTTAGAGGATCTTCCCTATGCGGGATAAGGAAGTAGTAGCCCCAGATGGTCCATCTCGGACATGTTCTCTGCCCTCGAGTGTCCTTGACCAGACTCCAGATTTGGAGTTAAGGAGGAGTAAGAGACAAAGGACTGAAAAGTCTCTGGGAGATGATTATATTATTTATCTAGTGGATGAAGAACCACGCTCCCTCACTGAGGCATATACATCTCCGGATGCAGAGTACTGGAGGGAAGCTGTCCGTAGCGAGATGGATTCAATCATCTCGAACGAAACTTGGGAGATAACTGATCTCCCAGCTGGTTGCAAGCCTGTGGGCTATAAATGGATCTTTAGGAGGAAGAGGAGACCCGATGGTACTATTGAAAAGTACAAGGCTCGTCTTGTGGCTAAGGGTTTTATTCAAAAGAAAGAGGAGGATTATTTTGATACTTATTCACTAGTGGCTCGATTGCCCACAATCTGTGTGCTATTAGCGTTGGCGGTTGCGTATAAACTTCTCGTTCATCAAATGGACGTAAAGACATCATTCCTAAATAGAGAGCTAGAAGAGGAATTTTATATGCAACAGTGAAAGGGAAATGTGCCCTTGGGCCATTTCTAAGTATTTTGGTGATTGTGTGCCAACACAAGTGCTTAAATATGAATCTATACCCATGGATGGACAAAGTGCAAATCAAGAGTAAAGGTATGTTTCTAAGCCTTAGTACATTGGTTTTGTGTACTAATATACTTGTCTAAGTGTTAGAAACAGAAAGAAGAAGAAAAGAAAAGAGGTGAAAAAGGCTTGGCTGCGTACAGCCAAGACTCAGCTCAGTCTGGCACACCGGACTGTCCGGTGCGCCAGGCTGACTCGGCGTGAAGTAGCCGCTCTCGGGAATTCGCCGACGGCGTACGGCTAAAATTCACCGGACTGTCCGGTGTGTACCGGACTGTCCGGTGAGCCAACGGTCGGCCGGGCCAACGGTCGGCTGCGGAATCTGCGCGCGACACGTGGCCGGGCCAACGGTCGGAAGGGGGCACCGGACTGTCCGGTGTGCACCAGACATGTCCGGTGCGCCAACGGCTCCCAGATCTGCAACGGTCGGCCGTGCCATTTTAGGAAGGAAATCAGGCACCGGACAGTGTCCGGTGTGCACCGGACTGTCCGGTGCACCCTACGACAGAAGGCAAGAATAGCCTTCCAGATTTGCTCTCAACGGCTCCTAGCTGCCTTGGGACTATAAAAGGGACCCCTAGGCGCATGGAGGAGTACACCAAGCAACCTTAGAGCATTCTTGATCATTCACACTCAGTCTTTGCGCATTTGTTTGTCATTCTCAGTGATTCGAGCTCCGTTCTAGTGAGAACTGTGAGATAGTCTTTTGAGCTTGATTCTTGGCCGTGTGTGTGCGCATTTTGCTGTGAATTTGTGTGTGTTGCTTCCCTCCCTTACTCCGTACTTCTCTGTGAACTTCAAGTGTAAGGGCGAGAGACTCCAAGTTGTGGAGATTCCTCGCAAACGGGATTGAGAAAAAGAAAAAGCAAAACACCGTGGTATTCAAGTTGATCATTGGATCACTTGAGAGGAGTTGAGTGCAACTCTCGTCCGTTGGGACGCCACAACGTGGAGTAGGCAAGTTTTGTACTTGGCCGAACCACGGGATAACCACCGTGTCATCTCTGTGATTGATTTCTTGTGGTCATTGTGTTTTGACTCCTCTCTAGCCACTTGGCAATTATTGTGCTAACGATTAACCAAGTTTTTGTGGCTTAAGTTTTTAAGTTTCACAGGAGCACCTATTCACCCCCCCCCCTCTAGGTGCTCTCAATTGGTATCAGAGCCGTTCTCTTCAAGAAAGGGACTAACCGCCCGAAGAGATGGATCCTAAGGGGAAGGGAATCGTGATCAACGACAAGGAGAAGGAGTCCTTCGTCAACGAGCCAAAGGACGACAAGACTACCGACTCGGGCTCGGGCCACAGACGCAAAGAAGGGAAGAAGAAGAAGACAAGGCGCATCAAGGAGATCGTCTACTACGACAGCGACGAATCTTCCTCTTCCCAAAAGGACGACGACAACGACTACAGGAAGACGGTCAATTCGAACTTTTCATTTGATTATTCTCGTATTCCACACAGTTCGAATTCGCATTTGCTTTCCATTCCTCTTGGCAAACCTCCACACTTCGATGGGGAGGACTACGGATTTTGGAGTCACAAAATGCGTAGTCACTTATTCTCTCTCCATCCAAGCATATGGGAGACTGTAGAGAATGGAATGAAATTTGATAGCTCGGATAGCCCTATGCTTATAAATGAACAAATCCATAGAAATGCACAAGCTACTACTGTTCTCTTAGCATCTTTGTGCAGGGAAGAGTACAATAAGGTGAGCGGCTTGGACAATGCCAAGCAGATATGGGACACCCTCAAGATCTCTCACGAGGGGAACGACATCACCATGCTCACTAAAATGGAGTTGGTGGAGGGCGAGCTTGGACGATTCGCAATGATAAGGGGAGAGGAGCCAACCCAAACTTACAACCGGCTCAAAACCCTTATCAACAAAATAAGGAGCTACGGAAGCACGCGATGGACGGACCACGACGTTGTCCGCCTAATGCTAAGGTCCTTTACTGTTCTTGATCCTCATCTCGTAAACAATATTCGTGAGAATCCCAGGTACACGATGATGACGCCCGAGGAGGTACTCGGAAAATTCGTAAGCGGGCGGATGATGATCAAGGAGGCGAGATACGTCGACGACGCGTTGAACGGTCCAATCCACGAGCCTCAACCCATTGCTCTCAAGGCAACGAGAAGCAAGGAGACACTACCTAGCAAGGTGGCGCAAGTTGAGGCGGCCGGGCTCAATGATGAAGAGATGGCTCTCATCATCAAGCGCTTCAAGACAGCGCTAAAGGGTCGCAAGGGGCAGGCAAGCAAGACCAAGGCAAAGGGGAAGCGCTCTTGCTTCAAATGTGGTAAGCTTGGTCATTTTATTGCTAATTGTCCCGACAATGATAGTGATCATGATCAAGGGAACAAGAGGGAGAAGAAGAAGAACTATAAGAAGGCAAAGGGTGAGGCGCATCTAGGCAAGGAGTGGGATTCGGATTGCTCCTCTTCCGACTCCGACAATGAAGGACTCGCCGCCACCGCCTTCAACAAGTCATCCCTCTTTCCCAACGAGCATCACACATGCCTTATGGCAAGGGAGAAGAAAGTAAGTACTCGAGACTCCACTTATGCTTCTTCTAGTGATGATGAGTCTAGCGATGATGATGACATAGACTATTCATGCTTATTCAAGGGCTTAGATAGATCTAAGATAGATAAGATAAATGAATTGATTGATGCCTTGAATGATAAGAATAGGCTATTAGAAAAGCAAGAGGACCTTTTATATGAAGAACATGATAAGTTTGTAGAAGCACAAAAATCTCTTGCTTTAGAAATTAAGAGAAATGAAATGCTTTCTTGTGAGTTGTCTACATGTCATGATTCTATCTCTAGCTTAAGGAGCATTAATGATGAGTTAAATGCTAAGATAGAAATAACTGGTAAATCAACAACTTGTGTAGAAAATGTTGTTATTTGCAATAAATGTAAAGACTTTGATATTGATGCTTGTAGTGAACACATAGCTTATATTGCAAAGTTAAATGATGAAGTTGCTAGTCTTAATGCCCAACTTAAGGCTAGCAAAAGTGAATTTGACAAATTAAAATTTGCATGGGATGCCTATACAATTGGTAGACACCCCTCAATTAAGGATGGTCTTGGCTTCAAGAGGGAAGTCAAGAACTTAACAAGCCATAAGGCTTCCATCCCCACAAAGGAGAAAGGGAAGGCCCCTATGGCAAGTAATGCTAAAAAGAATCATGCCTTCATGTATCATGATAGAAAATTTTCTAGAAATGTTTATGATGATATGAGTTGTAATGCTTATAATGCTTTTGACTCTCATGCCATGTTTGCTTCTAGTTCTTCCTATATGCATGGTAGAAATGTATTTAGAAGAAATGTTGTTCATCAAATGCCTAGGAAAGATGTTGTCAATATTCCTAGGAAAGTTAATGAACCTTCTACAATTTATCATGCTTGTGATGCTTCATTTGCAATTTGTAGAAAGGATAGAAAGGTGATTGCTAGAAAATTAGGGGCAAAATGCAAGGGTGATAAAACCTGCATTTGGGTCCCTAAGACAATTGTGACTAACCTTGTAGGACCCAACAAGAGTTGGGTACCTAAGTCCCAAGCCTAAATTTGCCTTGCAGGTTTATGCATCCGGGGGTTCAAGCTAGATTATCGACAGCGGATGCACAAACCATATGACGGGGGAGAAGAAGATGTTCACCTCCTACGTCAAGAATAAGGATTCCCAAGATTCAATTATATTCGGTGATGGGAATCAAGGCAAGATAAAAGGGTTAGGTAAAATTGCAATCTCAAATGAGCACTCTATTTCTAATGTGTTTTTAGTTGAGTCTCTGGGATATAATTTACTATCTGTTAGTCAATTATGCAATATGGGATATAACTGCTTATTCACAAACATAGATGTGTCTGTCTTTAGAAGAAGTGATGGTTCACTAGCTTTTAAAGGTGTATTAGACGGCAAACTCTACCTAGTTGATTTTGCAAAAGAGGAGGCCGGTCTAGATGCATGTTTAATTGCTAAGACTAGCATGGGCTGGCTATGGCATCGCCGCTTAGCACATGTAGGGATGAAGAACCTTCACAAGCTTCTAAAGGGAGAACACGTGATAGGTTTGACTAACGTGCAATTCGAGAAAGATAGACCTTGTGCAGCATGTCAAGCAGGTAAACAGGTGGGAGGAGCACATCACAGCAAGAATGTGATGACCACATCAAGGCCCCTGGAGCTGCTGCATATGGACCTCTTCGGACCCGTCGCCTATCTGAGCATAGGAGGAAGTAAGTATGGTCTAGTTATTGTTGATGACTTTTCCCGCTTCACTTGGGTGTTCTTTCTGCAGGATAAGTCTGAAACCCAAGGGACCCTCAAGCGCTTCCTCAGGAGAGCTCAAAATGAGTTTGAGCTCAAGGTGAAGAAGACAAGGAGCGACAACGGGTCCGAGTTCAAGAACCTTCAAGTGGAGGAGTTTCTTGATGAAGAAGGGATCAAGCACGAGTTCTCCGCTCCCTACACACCACAACAAAATGGTGTGGTAGAGAGGAAGAACATGACGCTCATTGATATGGCGAGGACAATGCTAGGAGAATTCAAGACCCCCGAGTGCTTTTGGTCGGAAGCCGTGAACACGGCTTGCCACGCCATCAACAGGGTCTACCTTCATCGCCTCCTCAAGAAGACTTCATATGAGCTACTAACCGGTAACAAACCCAATGTATCTTACTTTCGTATATTTGGGAGCAAGTGCTACATTCTAGTGAAGAAGGGTAGAAATTCTAAGTTTGCTCCCAAAGCTGTAGAAGGGTTTTTATTAGGTTATGATTCAAATACAAAGGCGTATAGGGTCTTCAACAAATCATCGGGTTTGGTTGAAGTCTCTAGCGACGTTGTATTTGATGAGACTAATGGCTCTCCAAGAGAGCAAGTTGTTGATCTTGATGATGTAGATGAAGAAGATGTTCCGACGGCCGCTATACGAACCATGGCGATTGGTGATGTGCGACCACAAGAACAAGATGAGCAAGATCAACCTTCTTCCTCAACTATGGTGCAACCCCCAACCCAAGACGATGAACAGGTTCATCAATAGGAGGCGTGTGATCAAGGGGGAGCACAATATGATCATGTGATGGAGGAAGAAGCGCAACCGGCACCTCCAACCCAAGTTCGAGCAATGATTCAAAGGGATCATCCCGTCGATCAAATTCTGGGTGATATTAGCAAGGGAGTAACTACTCGATCTCGATTAGTTAATTTTTGTGAGCATTACTCCTTTGTCTCTTCTATTGAGCCTTTCAGGGTAGAAGAGGCCTTGCTAGATCCGGACTGGGTGTTGGCCATGCAGGAGGAGCTCAACAACTTCAAGCGCAATGAAGTTTGGACACTGGTGCCTCGTCCTAAGCAAAACGTTGTGGGGACCAAGTGGGTGTTCCGCAACAAACAGGACGAGCACGGAGTGGTGACAAGGAACAAGGCTCGACTTGTGGCAAAAGGTTATGCCCAAGTCGCAGGTTTGGACTTTGAGGAGACTTTTGCTCCTGTGGCTAGGCTAGAGTCCATTTGTATTTTGCTAGCATATGCCGCTCACCATTCTTTCAGGTTGTTCCAAATGGATGTGAAGAGCGCTTTCCTCAACAGGCCAATCAAGGAGGAGGTGTACGTAGAGCAACCCCCTGGCTTCGAGGATGAACGGTACCCCGACCACGTGTGTAAGCTCTCTAAGGCGCTCTATGGACTTAAGCAAGCCCCAAGAGCATGGTATGAATGCCTTAGAGACTTTCTAATTGCTAATGCTTTCAAGGTTGGGAAAGCCGATCCAACTCTTTTCACTAAGACTTGTGACGGTGATCTTTTTGTGTGCCAAATTTATGTCGATGACATAATATTTGGTTCTACTAATAAAAAGTCTTGTGAGGAGTTTAGCAGGGTGATGACGCAGAAATTCGAGATGTCGATGATGGGCGAGTTGAACTACTTCCTTGGGTTCCAAGTGAAGCAACTCAAGGACGGCACCTTCATCTCTCAAACGAAGTACACGCAAGACTTGCTAAAGCGGTTTGGGATGAAGGACGCCAAGCCCGCAAAGACTCCGATGGGAACCGACGGACACACTGACCTCAACAAAGGAGGTAAGTCCGTTGATCAAAAAGCATACCGGTCCATGATAGGTTCTTTGCTTTATTTATGTGCTAGTAGACCGGATATTATGCTTAGCGTATGCATGTGTGCTAGATTTCAATCCGATCCTAAGGAGTGTCACTTAGTGGCAGTGAAGCGAATCCTTAGATATTTAGTTGCTACGCCTTGCTTCGGGCTCTGGTATCCAAAGGGGTCTACCTTTGACTTAATTGGATACTCAGATTCCGACTATGCTGGATATAAGGTCGATAGGAAGAGTACATCGGGGACGTGCCAATTCTTAGGAAGGTCCCTGGTGTCGTGGAAATCTAAGAAACAAACTTCCGTTGCCCTATCCACCGCTGAGGCCGAGTATGTTGCCGCAGGACAGTGTTGCGCGCAACTACTTTGGATGAGGCAAACCCTCAGGGACTTTGGCTACAATCTGAGCAAAGTCCCACTCCTATGTGATAATGAGAGTGCTATCTGCATGGCGGAAAATCCTGTTGAGCACAGCCGCACAAAGCACATAGACATCCGGCATCACTTTTTGAGAGACCACCAGCAAAAGGGAGATATCGAAGTGTTTCATGTTAGCACCGAGAACCAGCTAGCTGATATCTTTACCAAGCCTCTAGATGAGAAGACCTTTTGCAGGCTGCGTAGTGAGCTAAATGTCTTAGATTCGCGGAACTTGGACTGAATTGTAGCATACATGTGTTTATGCCTTTGATCATGTTCATTCTGCATTTTGTTGCTTATTGTGGTGCTCAAGTTGTACAAACATTCCCTGGACCTCACAAGTCCTTGTGTAAGTGATGCACATATTTAGGGGGAGTTGTGTTACAACTTGACCCTTTGAGACTAACCATATGCTTGAGTTTGCTTGATTTAGTCTCAAAGGAGAATTGAAAGGGAAAAGGTGGACTTGGACCATGAAAGACTTCCACTGCACTCCGATGAGAGGGTAACTTATTCCAAGTTCATCTCTTGAACTCTTATTGCCATTTGCTCTTAATTGAAGATTTTGGTGAGGCAATGGGGTTAACGGGCCAAAATTGATCCCGTTTTGGTGCTTGATGCCAAAGGGGGAGAAAATAAAGGCCAAAGCAATAGATGGATCAGCTACCACTTGAGAAATTTTGAAAATAGTAGATTAGAGCTTTTGGGTGTCAAAACTCTTATTTTCTCTAATGTCAAAAGTTGGCCTCTTGTGGGGAGAAGTGTTGATTATGGGAAAAAGGGGAGTTTTTGAAATCTTTGATCAATCTCTTTTGGAATGACTCTCTTTATGCCTCAACATGTGTGTTTGACTTAGAGATAGAGATTTGAATTCGATTTGCAAAAACAAACCAAGTGGTGGCAAAGGATGATCCATATATGCCAAAATTGAATCAAAATAAATTTGAGTTTTATTTGAAGTGATATTGCACTTGTTCTAGTTGCTTTATGTTGTGTTGGCATAAATCACCAAAAAGGGGGGAGATTGAAAGGGAAATGTGCCCTTGGGCCATTTCTAAGTATTTTGGTGATTGTGTGCCAACACAAGTGCTTAAATGTGAATCTATACCCATGGATGGACAAAGTGCAAATCAAGAGTAAAGGTATGTTTCTAAGCCTTAGTACATTGGTTTTGTGTACTAATATACTTGTCTAAGTGTTAGAAACAGAAAGAAGAAGAAAAGAAAAGAGGTGAAAAAGGCTTGGCTGTGTACAGCCAAGACTCAGCTCAGTCTGGCACACCGGACTGTCCGGTGGTGCACCGGACAGTGTCCGGTGCGCCAGGCTGACTCGGCGTGAAGTAGCCGCTCTCGGGAATTCGCCGACGGCGTACGGCTAAAATTCACCGGACTGTCCGGTGTGCACCGGACTGTCCGGTGAGCCAACGGTCGGCCGGGCCAACGGTCGGCTGCGGAATTTGCGCGCGACACGTGGCCGGGCCAACGGTCGGAAGGGGGCACCGGACTGTCCGGTGTGCACCGGACATGTCCGGTGCGCCAACGGCTCCCAGATCTGCAACGGTCGGCCGCGCCATTTTAGGAAGGAAATCGGGCACCGGACAGTGTCCGGTGTGCACCGGACTGTCCGGTGCACCCTACGACAGAAGGCAAGAATAGCCTTCCAGATTTGCTCTCAACGGCTCCTAGCTGCCTTGGGGCTATAAAAGGGACCCCTAGGCACATGGAGGAGTACACCAAGCAACCTTAGAGCATTCTTGATCATTCACACTCAGTCTTTGCGCATTTGTTTGTCATTCTCAGTGATTCGAGCTCCGTTCTAGTGAGAACTGTGAGATAGTCTTTTGAGCTCGATTCTTGGCCGTGTGTGTGCGCATTTTGCTGTGAATTTGTGTGTGTTGCTTCCCTCCCTTACTCCGTACTTCTCTGTGAACTTCAAGTGTAAGGGCAAGAGACTCCAAGTTGTGGAGATTCCTCGCAAACGGGATTGAGAAAAAGAAAAAGCAAAACACCGTGGTATTCAAGTTGATCATTGGATCACTTGAGAGGAGTTGAGTGCAACTCTCGTCCGTTGGGACGCCACAACGTGGAGTAGGCAAGTTTTGTACTTGGCCGAACCACGGGATAACCACTGTGTCATCTCTGTGATTGATTTCTTGTGGTCATTGTGTTTTGACTCCTCTCTAGCCACTTGGCAATTATTGTGCTAACAATTAACCAAGTTTTTGTGGCTTAAGTTTTTAAGTTTCACAGGAGCACCTATTCACCCCCCCCTCTAGGTGCTCTCAAGCAGCCAGAAGGATTTGTGGTTAAAGGACAAGAGAGCAAAGTGTGTCGCTTGATTAAATCCTTATACGGTCTTAAGCAAGCTCCGAGACAATGACATGAGAAGTTTAATAACACTCTGACTACTGCTGGGTTTTGTGTAAACGAAGCCGACAAGTGTGTGTATTATCGCTTCTCTGGTAGCAAAGGTGTCATCTTGTGCTTATACGTTGATGACATATTGATATTTGGGACCGAGTTGGAGGATATAATGGAGACAAAAGTATTCCTCTCCAAGAACTTTGATATGAAGGACTTGGGTGAAGCTGATATTATATTGAACATCAAGCTGATAAAGGGTGAGGATGGGATTACTTTGTCACAATCCCATTATGTGGAAAAAGTCCTGACTCGCTTTGGACATATGGACTATAAACCAGTCGCCACGCCCTATGATCCATCATACACGCTCTATAAATATGAAGGCAAGCCTGTGCACCAGCTACTATATTCGCAGATCATCTGATCTCTCATGTACCTGAGTAGTGCAACTAGACCAGATATCTCATATCCAATATGCAGACTGGCTCGTTATTCAGCCAGTCCAGGAGATAGACACTGGGTAGCCTTGTACAGAGTGCTTCGATATTTGAAGGGAGCGATGAATCTTGGTATTAAATATACCAGATTTCCGTTAGTACTTGAAGGATTCAGTGATGCAAACTGGATCTCTAACTCGGATCAAATGAAGTCTACAAGTGGTTATGTGTTCACTTTAGCTGGTGGGGTCGTGTCATGGAGATTGTCTAAACAAACAGTGTCGACACGTTCCACCAAGGAGGCTGAATTAGTTGCGCTCGATTCAGCAACATTGGAAGCTAAATGGTTGAGAGACCTATTGTCAGATCTTCCAATGTTAGCAAAGCCGATACCGGCTGTTCTAGTATACTGTGACAACACTTCTGTGTTGCTGAAAGTGAATAGTAGAAAGGACAACAAAAATACCTCGAGGCATGTCAGAAGACAACTTGATTCATGTCGGCATGCTAGAGAGATGGGTGTGATAACCGTAGATTACATCAAGTCTGAAAGGAACCTTGCTGATCCTTTCACCAAAGGACTGGCTCAAAATCCAATCCAAGCAGCGTGCGTGGGAATGGGACTCATACCCTGTTAGCGGTTTCAACTGCGGATAACTGTCCTGTGTGATCGGAGGTCCCGAGATCCAGGCTCTAGGAAACGAAGCATTGTGGAACCAAGAGCACAAAGACAAAGAGTCTCATGAGCTGTTGTGCTCTTTCTGTATAGCAGGTTGAGCGATATGCTCTTAATGAAGTCAATGCTATAAGCAGGGAAATTGTCCTACAGGATTTCCTTAATGATTTCACCTATATGAGCTAACTATGGGGTTGCAGTCCGGGAGAGAATGGGGTTTTCTCTCTAGTGAGCTCATGAATAGATATTAAAAGGGCATGACCGTAATGCCCTGCCCAGTAAGAGAAGCAGATAATCTGCCTAGTACTATGTGCCTCTTGTGCAAAGATTCTCACACTAGGGTTTGTGGATCAAGGCGTAGTCCTCCGCTTACTCGTGCAGGTTTGGAGTACACTGGGATAGGCTTTGGTTCAAACCTAACAAGTACCTATGCCGAAAAGTAGTATATAAACAGTACGGGAGCTCAATGACATTGATCAGAAAATAAGAGTGAAAATGGTGGGATTGCTGTTCAGTTTGGGGTTTTCCTCTTATTTAAAAAAAAGTGGCCAGCCGAACTAGGCCACTTCTAGGCCCAAAGGCCGAGCCGCCGAGCCGGCTGGATAGGGAGCTAGGGCACCCAGCCACCGTGGTGAGCTTTTTGCCTTATCCGAGCAGAGGCAGGGGGCAGAGATGGCGACTGGCTCATGGGGCGGAGTTCGTGTGGACGCCGCAAGCTACGGCTCGTGGTTCGGATTTCTCGCAAATCGGTTAGCTTCCTCCTCTTCTCGTCTCCTTAAAGGTATGGGCTGTCAATCCCCTGGAGAGGCAGAAAAATACAACTTCTCTGCTCCTCTCTGCTGCTCACGGTTCCAATCAGATCCATTCGGTCCCTGGCATTTTGTGATCAACTCGCTGGTGGTGATTGGAAGAAGGTGGGGGTGGTGCTGCTCTTGTGCAGTGCGATTCTCCCGTACTCCCTGTTTCACTTGTGCGCCTGTGTGGTGTTGTGTTTGTCTGATTATTGTCCACCGTGGCATGGTGCTTGGGCTCCCTGCTGCGTGGTGTTCTTCTCGGGCTGGTGTCGTGGACGTCTCCCACGGCTTCAGCTGCGACTCTAGTATCTCCATCAATCTCCCGCTGTGTAGGCTCAGACGTGTGCGGCAGAATTGGTTTTCTGGGACAAAACTTCGTGTTCGCTGAGCTGGTTTTCCCACGTAGACAATGTACGTGTTGTGAGTTGCATGTTGCCTCACTTTATTTATTGTTTAATTTTGTGCAATATGCTAGTATTATATACTTGGGTGTGATTGCAATATTGTGGGTGGATTTGTATGCTCAATGATGATAGCGGTATAGTGAGACAACGTGACAGTCTGGGTTTTAGTGTGTTGTTAATTTTAGCATCAAGTATATATTTGTGCCTAATATATACTATTGACTAAGGGGTAATCTATCGAGGACTAGACAACTTTTTCCCCTTTAGGTCGGTTTCATTTTCCATCGCTAAGCCGAAGCTTCTCCATCCATAGCTTCGAAACTGGTTCATCCTTCTCCCAGACCGCGCCTTTCATACCGTGCACACCTTCATCTCAAGGCCGAAGGTTCCTGTGACAATATATTATACTTGGAAAACATGTTATTCGTGTTTTTGAGGACCTTCGGAAGATGAAGGCCCCCCAACAGTAGCCCCTCGCAGTATTAATTTGTTCTTGTAAAAACGAATTCAGACTGCGATGTGAACGAAGGCCTTAAGCTGAAGGTCCGAAAAAACACCTTCCCTTTGTTAGAATAGCGAAAGTCAATGACAAATGGGGCCCGCCAAGTTGAAACGCACTAGGCGTATAAATAGATCCCCACGCAGCGACATTTGCTATGCCATTTCTGTTGCTTGCGCTGCTTTTTCAAATTTTTAACTCTTGCTTATCAGCTCTCGCCTGATTTTGGAGCTTCGTCTTAAAGTCAAGTGCTTGTTCCATGTCTGAAGAGAAGAAGATGTCTGGAGAGAAGAAGATATCCGAGGAGGAGAAGCTGTATGAGGAGAAGAAAGTTGTGGATCCTTTTCTTGCTGGGTTTTATAAATCTATGGCAAAGACAAATACAGAAAAGATCACGAAGGAAATAATGGCGGATTTATCTGAGGATTCCGACGATAGCGATGACTATGATGTGGAAAGTGGGGATGAAGATTCTGAAGACCGGCCCTGGCGACCAAGCCATACCATCTTCGGAAAGTCGACTATTAAGCAAAGTCATGTTAACGCCATGAGGGGAAGATACTTTCGTGGTATGTCTATTGTGAGGGTTGGAGGAGACAGCACCGCCCCTGCTCCTGAAGAAAATGAGGTGGTTGTTTACAAAAGCTTTTTGAAGGCGGGTCTTCGGTTCCCATTAAGCAGATTTTTGGTTGAAGTGCTAAAGATATTTCAGATCTTTCTTCATCAACTTACTCCCGAAGCTATAATTAGAATGGGTTTGTTTGTTTGGGCTGTAAGAAGCCAAGGGCTGGAACCAAGCACGAAGTGTTTTTGCAGTATGCATGAACTGTTGTACGAGACAAAGGCCACCGGCAAAGAGCAGTATCACAACAACTTCGGTTGTTACAAATTCACTGCTCGCTCTAATGCAAGCTACCCGGTTCCAACATACCGGAAAAGATGGTCTAGGCCTGGATGGAGGAATGGTTTTATGTCAAGAATGATCTGATTGAGAGAGAGGACATTAAGGAGATTATACAACGTCCCATCTGGTCTTGCTTCGGCCTTCGAAGGCCGAGGGTAACAATTGAAAATGATGCTGAAGCGTGTCAGAAGGCTTTCAACAATGTTTGTGCTTTTATTGGCACAAGAGATATACTTCAAGAGCACATAACCTATAGAGTGTGGCCACTTGTTGATAGTTGGGAGATGCCGAAGGAGACTGTTGCTGGGTCTAGCGAAGGTGGATTAGTTTGATTGAAATATACCTTCAGATTCAGAGAAAGGTTCAATGAACCGAATGACGACTGGTTGAAATGCATTGAGGCTACTAGCGACGAGTTGCTTGGGGCATATACCAGAGCCAAAGATGATGCTTTATCCTCAGCCTTCGGGGGTCGGGGCAAGAAAAGATTGAACAGGGTTTTTGATGCAATTGGCTTCATATACCCTGATTACTGCTACCCCTTGCGAAGGCAAGGAAAAAAGAGAAAGACTGTCGCTTTGGCCACCACTGTTGTGCCGAAGGGTAAGAAAATAAAGGTTTTGACCCACCAGCCACGATATATTGAAACTGCCGTAGTGCCTGAATTTTGTGAAGGGACCTCCTCCGCTGCCGAAACAAAACGAGCTGCTCCCGTCGCATGGAGAACTGAGGGATCAATTGTAGTGCCGAAGGTGCCTATAGTCGGGTCAGCCGAAGCCAAAGATGATGCAGCCAGAGAGCCAGAGCTGGAAAAAACAGTGATGCTGCCAAAAATTCTGAGTCCTCCGGCAGATGTAGAACTGCGGAAGGTTACAAGGGCTCCCGTCACAACTCCCAAGAGGAGAAGAATGGCAAGCGTGCTAGACGCCGTTGTGGAAACAACAAGAGCACTGACTCCTGCTCCTGTGAAGAAGATTGCCGAAGCTGCTACAGCACATATGGAAACCGAAGCTGGGCCCTCAGTGCCCGTTGAAACGAAGCTCGCCACAACCGAGCAGAGGGCCAAAGAAGAATCTCCAGATACTGGCGTAGCTCTGGAGAAAAGTATGGCCAAAGAAGCCAAATCCCCTGCTCCTGAAGCACCGTCCGAAAGTCTTGATTATATCATTCGACATGCTTCAGGAAAAAGATTATCTGAAGAAGAAGTTTTTGAAGCCAAATACTATGCCCGGGAACTGAAGTACCCGAAGGGGGCCTTAGTGTTTAATGGTACAGACGAAGATGATTTCCTGTACTGCCTCCCGGACAACAAAGAGTTATCCATCTGCCGAGAGATGGCCAAAAGTATGGGATTTCCGAAGCTCGAAGCTGGCCTCTGCGCCATGACGAAGGCTGACCTCGCGGACAGCCTCACATACAACAGTCTGAAGGTACAGAAGTGAACTTTAAAGCTTATGGACTTGGAAATGGAGTCTTTTATTCTCACGCTAATCCTTTATTCGTTTTTACAGGGCTTAATCCTTAGCAACACCCTAAGGGCGCAAAAGAACGCCAAAGACGAGAGCTGCACTATAGCTCTCAGCAACCTTCGATCAGAGGTCATCAGTCTGAGAAACGAAGCCATGGAAAAAGACAAAATTCTACTTTCATTGGTGGATAAAGCAAAAGAAGATGAAGCAAAATTTAATACTCAATTCGAAGCTTATAAAGCCGAAGTTGAAGTTCTTCGTAAAAAAACTTGCCGAAGCCAATGAAAATTGTGCGGTTGCAAAGGCTAGCCAAGAAATTAGTGAATGGTGGAAGACAAAGCTAGTGAAAAATATTGAGGAGCTTCGTGAATCCAAGGAAAGATGTTTTGAAAAATCCTTGGATTGCGTGAAGAAATTAAAAACTAGCTTTATCCGAGGCGATCCCGAGGGCGTCATTGAGTAGATAAGCGGGGAAGCCGAAGCTTTTGAAGAAATCCTGAGCGATTGTGGGGATATTTGTGCTTTCTCCGGCGCTCGGGGAATTGCAGCTATTCTGGAGAAGGCTAGATGCGATCATGTCAAAGCTACAGCCCAGGTCGAAGCCACCTTCTCCATAGACGACAGAAAAGTCCCTTCAGCTGAAGCGACTTTGGTGGGTGGAAAATTTTATTCTGATGTCTGGGCGAACGATGGTCGAGAATTGGCCAACGAAATTATAAAGAAGAATGAAAAAGACACCCAGGACGCCCGAGAAGAAGCTAGGCGTGCTGAAGAAGCTGCTGAACGCGAAAGGCGCATAGATATTGTTTTTGAATTTTAGCTTCGGTACTTAGTTTGTGGCTTCGAACTAATAGTTTACCTACTACAACTGAACTGTCACCACTGCTGGAGCCATACAACCCCCTGGCTGATCCGGACATGAAAGAAGCACTACATGTAATGAGCATTGCTAACTCCATTATTGACGAAGTCGTCGACAAGCTATTGAACGAAGCCGGGGAAAAAATTCTTAGGGAAGATTAGACTTTATTGTAATAATACTTTGTAATATTTGATGTATGCAACAATTAATAAGACATGTAAATTACTGTAATATATTTCTTTGCGATGCATGAAATTTACACACATACCATTTTTGAGCCTTCGGCGAAAAAACACATTCCCTTCTTTTCATGCTTTGTAAAGAAAGAAACTCCTTTGGTTAGTCCGATAAAAACGTATTTCCCGAAGTTCGCTTCATGCCTCAGCACATTTTCTTTTACTAAAGTATTGACAAAGATTTGCTTCGTATTCAATCTTTTTTGTTGTTGATGCGATATGATGTATGATGTAATGTTATGTGGAATGATATGATGCAAAATGATGGTGATGCCGAAGACACACACACGCCCACACCAGAACACACAAGACTCTGCATCCCCTTAGGAACGTCTTTTGAGTCTTTTAAGCTCTGCATCCCCTTACGAACGACTTTTGAGCTTCTTCACCTTCTATTTCGGTGGCATTTAAGCTCTGCATCCCCTTAGGAATGACTTTTGAGCTTCTTCACCTTATATCGGTGGTATTTGGCTCTGCATTCCCTTATTTGAGCAGAAAACTTACGCTGCGCTCCCTTAGGAACGACTTTTTGGCAACTTCAGAACTTAATTTTTGGCTCTGCATTCCCTTAGGAACGACTTTTGAGTAGAAAACTTACGCTGCGCTCCCTTAGGAACGACTTTTTGTAGCTTCAGAATTTACTCTGTGCTCCCTTAGGAACGATTTTCGAGCTTCAGAAAACTGTGAGGAAGACATATTTTACTCATTGATGCAAGCACAATTATTACAAGAAATCGAAATTTAGTCCTCCGTTACTTGTTTCTCATACAAAAAATAAAATGGCATAAAAGATAAAGGTACATTAAGAGTAGGATATTCTTCAGTAGATATGCTTCGATTCTCGCACAATACTGTTGACTGTACGAGCTTCGGATTCCTCCCAAAAATCACGCTGCTGCTGAGCGCGTGTGTGCCCTTCTGGCTGCTGGCTTCGGGTATGAGTAGGTGGCAATGGTGGTGGTAACGGGAGCTAGGCCCAGAAAGCTTGAGAATGACTTGCCGAAATAGCAGAAGTCGCAGGTTGCTGATTACCTACGTATTCTGGTACGTAGGGAGAATAGCATGAAGCAGTATGTAAAACCTGCTTCGGCTGATTCTGCCGTGCCTCAGCTTCGGCAATCTCCTTTTGCTTCTGAATGGTGACCTGGCATGTTCTTGTAGTGTGGCCCTTGTCTTCACCACAGAATAAGCAATAAAGTTTTCTGGGCTGATCCCCGTACCTTCCTCCGAAGCCCCTGCCGCCTCTGCCCCTAGGGGTTGGTGGCCTGAAAGAACTTTGTTGTTGCCTTGAGGATTGAGAGCTGTGTTGTGGCCTTTGAAGTTGGCTTCCTCTGTCATCACTTTGGCTGGAGTTATGGATTGATCTGACATGCCTAGGGTGGATTCTTCCTCCGAAGCCCCTAGTCATTTCAGAAAACCTGTAGGCTTCTTCCATTCTCTGGCAAAAATCATTATCAGCCCAGATGTATTCATCCATCTTCTGAAGGAGCTTCTCCAGGGTCTGAGGGGGTTTCCTAGCCAAATATTGAGCCGTAGGTCCTGGCCGAAGCCCTTTGATCATGGCCTCAATGACAATTTCATTGGGCACTGTGGGCGCTTGTGCTCTCAGACGTAAGAACCTTCGGGCATACGCCTAGAGGTATTCTTCGTGGTCTTGCGTGCACTGGAACAAAGCCTGAGCAGTGACCGGCTTCGTCTGAAACCCTTGGAAACTGGTGATCAGCATGTCCTTCAGCTTCTGCCATGATGTGATTGTTCCTGGTCGGAGAGAAGAGTACCAAGTTTGTGTGACATTTTTTACTGCCATGATGAAGGATTTCGCCATGACTGCTGTGTTGCCCCCATATGAAGATATGGTTGCTTCATAGCTCATTAGAAACTGCTTCGGGTCTAAGTGCCCATCATACATAGGGAGCTGGGGTGGCTTGTATGATGGGGGCCATGGGGTAGCCTGCAGTTCTGCTGACAGAAGAGAAATATCATCAAAAGCAAAATTTCCAGGATGGAAATCATCATACCATTCGTCATCATCGTAGGAATTATCCTGACGAAGCTCTCTGCGTTGAGGTCTTCGGTCCTGGTCATCTTGAGTGAGATGACGCATTTCCTCAGCGGCCTCATCAATCTTCTTCTGAAGATCGGCAAGACGAAGCATCTTCTCCTTCTTCCTCTGGACCCATTGATGGATGGCTTCGAGGTCCCTGATTTCTTGGATCAACTCCTCCTCCTGAGGCGTTGGACTTGTAACCTTCCTTTTTTGGCTTCTAGCTTCGTGTAGTGTTTCTTGGTTGACGTCCAGTGGCTGCAATGCAGCCCCCAGCGCTGAAGATTTCTTCGGCGACATGACGAAGGTCACAACTTGCCGAAGGTGGTCGAATGAGTTCACCGAAGGTGGGCGCCAATGTTGAGGACTTGTTCTCAAATGCTATGTGTTAAGAACAAGGCAACACAAATGTTAATGGTTAAAGACCTCCGTCTTTCGAAGCATTATCTCCCTTGGGATATAATGATCTTCAGACGAAGGTTGTGAAGGGCATACCTTCATCATTTCAGTAAATAATGATGAAAGCAGAGACATATGCGCCAATGTTGTGGACGTGTTCTCAAATGCTATAAGTTAAGAACAATGCAACACAAATGTTAATGGTTAAAGAACTTCGTCTTTCGAAGCATTATCTCAACTGGGATATAATGATCTTCAGACGAAGGTTGTGGAGGGCATACCTTCATCATTTCAGTAAGTAATGATGAAAGCAGAGACATATTAAACATAGAAAAGAACATGAATAATCACATTAAATCACCAAATTATTTGTGTTCTCATTATATAATCATGAACAAACATTAATGATATTAATTACATTTGTACCTTCGGCTTGATAGAAGGTGATAGTCCAAGAGCGACGTGCAAGTGATTACAAGTCAGCGTGAACAGTACGATGTTACTGTTCATCTATTTATAGGCACAGGACGCAGCCTGTGTAAAATTACATCCATACCCTTGACATTTACTATTGACTAAGGGGTAATCTATCGAGGACTAGACAATCTTTTCCCCTTTAGGTCGATTTCATTTTCCACCGCTAAGCCGAAGCTTCTCCATCCATAGCTTCGGAACTGGTTCATCCTTCTCCCAGACCGTGCCTTTCATACCATGCACACCTTCAACTCAAGGCCGAAGGTTCCTGTGACAATATATTATACTTGAAAAACATGTTAGTCGTGTTTTTTAGGACCTTCGGAAGATGAAGACCCCCAACAATGGGCATAATCTGTCGTCTTCATCTGCAAGCCATGTTTAATATTGAAATGGACCTGAGTAGCTATTTTTACATGTTTTCATGTCATAGAATTGCTACTGTTCATTGCTGCTATAATTACATATATCATTTATCTGAGTTATATGTTTGTTTTATTCAGAATTAGAATATTTAATATATTTAAATATGTTGAAAGCATGTCACTTATTTCTCTAAAAATTCAACACTATCTACCCACTAGAAACGTACCTTATGACGACACAAGTATGGAGAAGCAACTGATCGTAAATTTGCCACTATAAAATTATAAGAGGTTGTTTGAATCCTTGGAATTCAATTCATTCAAATATTTAGTATTTAGATACAACTTAATTAAATAATATAATTGCATACCAAATAAACTTGCACTCTATTGTTAATCATACGATGAAGAGATACTTATATATTAGTAAGGAAACATGTTAGGCCATATCCAACGTTACACCCCAAACCTCCCTCACCCCACGTCTAGGGTGTTATGGGGTGAAAACCCCTTCCAAGTTCCAATGGTGCCCCCACAACATACCTCATATAGATATAGGGGTAGAGAAGAAACCCCCCACATATAGAGTGAGTTCTAATCTCCTATAATACTTTAATTACTCTATTTCTTTGTGATATTAATCTTTCTTATGTGTATTAGAGTAGTACAAATAGTCTATGATTTTTTCAAACTTCAAAAATTGATGAAAAATGTTAAATAACTAAATTACATTATATAATAGGGAAGATGTATAGGGTGAATGGTTGGAGTGGTCCTGAACGTGGGGAGTATCTATTACGGCGATATAGTAAAATACGATAGAAAGTATAGATAGATGGAGAAATATGGAGATGGTTGGAGATGGCCTGAACGTACTGAGATTTACAAAAGTGGTAGAATGATAAAATCCAAACCAAATAATCTAACATATTAAGGGCTTGTTCGGTTAGCTCTCAATCCATGTGGATTGAGTGAGATTGGATGGGTTTGAATCCCAAACAAGTCAAACTTCTACTTAATTTTTTTTAATCTCATCCAATCCATATGTATTAGGAATAACCGAACAAGGTCTAAATAGATTTTAATTTCTCAAAAAGTAAAAGGATCTAAACAGCCTTAAAAATGATTTCAGAAGATGCCGAATTCAATAAAGTCCGACAGAAGGCTAAATTAAGAAATCTGATGAACCATGGAGAAGATAACATCAAGTCCGCGTCTACTGTAGGCACTAGGCCGTCCATTCTGCGCAGTGCGCACGACGGCTTCTTCCCTCTACATCTCTACTACCTATTAAGATGGTAAAGGGTAGGCTGCCCCATTCCGTGTTCTGTCATTCTCATTCCGTCCTCACTGAAAGCCCATTCCCATTCCCAGATATCTGTCTTTCTCATTCCCCATTCACATTCCCCATTCACATTTCCATTCCCGGCTATCACATGTCTTTCTCATTCTCCCTCCCACAAAGTCTATTCTCATTCCCACGTGCATCCCACGTCTAGCTAAAATTAAATTAAAAAAACAGGCTCCCCAAGGGGGTTCGAACCCGCGACCTCTCAAATAAATATGTTTGTAGCTACCACTACACCACATGTGTGTTTATGTCTACATCTATTATAGTAAAAACATATAATACATCTCTCCCGAAGCCCACATGCTACCCTTGCACAATGTGTAGTAGTAGATAAGTATCACTGAGATTATTAAATTATATTTTTGGATTGAGGGAGTAGTATTTAAAGAAGAGCCTTGCATGCAATTTCTTTTGTTTGAATAATGTTTTCAACTTAAATACTTTTTTTGCATGTGTAACATTTATTCTCCGTAATATTTTTTCATGGATCTAACTTATAAATCATTTTCATAAACCAATGCCAAAGGTGAATCCATGTTTCTTATTTGGAAACCCCGAACAAACACCACTAGCACGAGGCGCTCGCGTTGGCGTCGCTCACCGACGACGAGAAGAAACTTGGCGACTGCCAGTTCGACCTCTGGAAGCAGTCCTGCATAGCCCATGCGCCGCTGTGTACGGCAAGCTCCGGCGCAGCCGCCGCTTGGACGTGGTCCAGAGCGGCTGCACCGCGCTGTCCATCGTCAAACATGGGGACCTCATGGTCGTCGCCAATGTCGACGACTCTCGGGTTGTTCTGGGCATCGCAACCTACGACGACGCCATCACACCGTCTAGCTCATCATCCACCTGAAGCCTAACCTGCCACGTAAGTCGCTACTGACCGGCCATGAATTCTTGTGCGCTGGAATGACGACCATTGTTTTTGTTGTGTGAGTGTCCTCGAACAAGATGTATGTAGAGGAGTAACACATCCGGTGGTGCAACGACTAGGTGTACTACCTCGCTGATGAGTCCGGGGTGCACTTCATTTGGCAGCCCAGCCAAGAGTGATCGGTACTCACCATATCGCGCGCGTTCGACGATTATTATATCAAAGATTGTGGCGTCATCTCGACACCGGAGGTGAGCAGAGGTGGACCGACAACAATGACCACTCGCCATCGTCGGGGTACCTTTTGTGCCGGCCTGCCTTTAATTCTCTTCGCAAACACACACTTGCATTTTTTGTTTAAGCAAGCGTGTATGGTGGTGCGTGCCTGATGACTAACGATGTACGACGGAACTTCTACCGGCAGGTGTGGCACGTGCTCTCCAATAATGAGACCATGCAAATCATGATATATATCGAAGTCTGCATGATACTGATGGTTGCAATGTAGTAGTGAAACAACTAAATTAAAATAACAAAATTTATGTATGGCTAGGATCATAAATAGATTATGAAATATTTTCTTATAACAATATAAGACACATTTTGTATATAAGTTATCATGGTATTATATGTTCCCGTTACAACGCACGGGTACTGACCTAGTATATCTATATAAAAAAAGAAAGAAAAAAAAAACCGGACAAACGTGTGGCGTCGGCAGCCGGGCAGGTAGGAAAAGGTATCAGCGTCGCCAATCTCCATGGAGCTCACAGGCGCCGCGCTCCGGCGATACGCGCTGCCGTCGGCGTCCCCGGTGGCCGCGAGGGTGGGGAGGAGGGGGCGACCAGCCAGGGTGGCCTGCGTCGGGGGCGGGGGGTTCGCGGAGGAGGGGCACCTCAGGTACTACGAGGCGGCCCCGCGGAGGAAGGCGGTGGAGGCGGTGGCGAGGGACCTGGGAAAGCTCCGGGCCATGGGGCTCGTCGTGGGGGACGCAGCCAAGGAGAAGGTCCTCTCGGTGAGCCCTATCTCCCCACCTCTTGCTCGCCTTTTGCTCTTGTAGTCATGTTTTCGTTCCGATCTGGGAAGTGGACGAGGAATCTGATTAATTAATTGGTTCCCGTTGAAGAATTCGGGTGGGCTTTGAGTTTATTCATGATGATGGTATAAGCAATATGCTCGATTTGGTATCCGAATTGTAAAAATCGCTATGTTTTATTAGCAACGAATTTCAGTTGCTGATGCTAACCCAACGGTTTCTGAAAGAAATTACCAGTGCCTAATACCTGGACTAACATGTGTGGTAAGTGTTGGTAACTTGATAGTTTTTGTATTGTCTGTGTGTTGATTGAAGCTGAAATTGAGAGGGACATACCACGTGAAATGAATTATGTTGGCATAAGCGTGCAATCAAACGATCTGTATTTTATATTTAACTCTTTTTCACCTAAAACCGACCTAACATTGGAAGTAATTTTTAGATAAAGGGGTTGATTACTCTGGATGATTCGGTTGCATGCTTGCACACAGGATATGTCCCCCAAGTTGAGTTATCTTATCTTTGTACCTGTGCACGCAGGAAGCCACGGATCTTCTGCTGCAGGAGCTGAGCCAGATGAAGGATGCGGGATACAAGATAAACAAGGTGGAGAAAGAACAGAATGCTGCTATGAAAGCACTGAAGAAGCAGGAGAAGCGCACCAAGAAGACTGCCATCATGATGATGAAGTGTGAAGAAGATGAGTCATCTGAGTCGAGCGAGAGCGATTGTGAGGACGAGGCAACCATGAATGCCGAGCAGGACATGGTGATGTCAACAGCGGTTCCCGAGGTTGTTGCATCAAGCATCTCAGCTGTCCCCACGATGGAGTGTGATAAGGCTGCAGTGAAGGCCATGAAGAAAATGGAGAAGGAACAAATGAAGGCCATGAAGAAGATGGAGAAGGAACAGAAGAAGGCCGCGAAGAAGGCCATGAAGATGGAGAAGGAAGCAAAGAAGATGGCAATGGCTACACTGAATGGCTGCAGGGATGAAGACGATTCCTCATGCTCATCAGAGTCGAGTGAAAGTGAATGCGAGGGCCAAGTTATGAGGATGAGCCGCTGCGCTACAATCACCGCACCGGAAATGCCACCTCCAAGCACGGGTCTTCCAATCATAGTTCCTCAAATTCCAGCACCTTTGGCACCACAGCCGTCTCAATCTCAACCTTCAGAGCCAGCAACCGCAGTGCAAGCCACCAGAGTCAGCAGCGTTGCAGTAACTGAGACATCCACAACCAGCAGAATTGAGGTCTGCATGGGGGGCAAATGTAAGAAGTCAGGCGCGCTTGCTCTCCTGCAGGAGTTCGAGAAGGCTGTGGGCACCGGAGGCGCGGTCGTCGGCTGCAAGTGCCTGGGGAAGTGCGGCCTAGGTCCCAACGTGAGGCTGAGGAGCGGTGCCTCTGCGGAAGGTTCTGCAAAGGGGAACCCACTCTGCATCGGTGTAGGCTTTGAAGATGTTGACACCATTGTGGCTGGTCTCTTTGGAGGATCTGATCTGGGCATGACACCCACCTAGACCTGGTGGTACTACCTCGACCTAGTCGTACTTCAAGAAATCAAGAGCACAACTTGTAATCACAGATGTTGCATTGAACAAATGTATAGTGCAGCTACGGCCTTGCTAGTGCTACTGCTAAGTTTATGTACTCTATGTCTATATAGAACACGTATGGTAATCTTGTTTCTGGTATGTGATCCATATTGGTCTGTGATTGTTTTCATGGTTTTCAGATTTGAGCATCTGTGGTAATATAGGGATGGTTAATGCTAATGTCCTCCACTGTATGGACGAAGAAATAGCTGAAACTAGCTAGACGTCCTGTGTTGTTTTTCTCCGTTAGTACACTACACTGGGTCTCTTTGGCAATAATTTTTCTCAAAATGATAGTTTTATAATATTATACTTAGCAATTGTCAAGACAATGCTCTAATTTTGAAAGCTCTAAAAATACCATGGCTTTAAAAAATATTGTTTGGATACAATTGTAAACTATAGTATTAGCCAAAGCTAGTCATACCATAAAAACTTTTGGTTGGAGTGGAGTTTCTAATACTCCAAAAATATCATGGTATCTATAATATCATGGTTTTGATAACAGCGAACACAAGGTTGATTTGTTCCTTGTGGTTTGGATTGATAATGAGTGGTTGCTAACGGGTAGCGTCTTGGGTTGAGTTGTGGACTAACCGAGGCATGAGTTATGTGTTGTGCAACCATGCCTGTTGACTTATGGTGTGTAGATGCGCAGCACAGTAACTGTGGTCGACAACTGTTGGGGACCATAATTAGAGGTACCCCCAAGACTCCTAATCTCAGCTGGTAACCCCCATCAGCACAAAGCTGCAAAGGCCTGATGGGCGCAATTCAGGTCAAGGCTCTGTCCCCTCAAGGGACACGATCTCGCCTCGCCCGAGCCCAGCCTCAGGCAAAGACAGCCGACCCAGGAGGATTCACGTCTCGCCCGAGGGTCCCCTCAAGCAACGGGCACACCTTCGACTCGCCCGAGGCCCAGCTCGGGCAGGCTTCGCGGAGAAGCAACCTTGGCCAGATCGCCTCGCCAGCCGACCGGATCGCAGGAGCATTCAATGCAAGGATCGCCTGACACCTTATCCTGACGCGCGCTCTTCAGTCGACAGAGCCGAAGTGACCGCAGTCACTTCGCCCCTCCACTGGCTGACCTGACAGGAAAACAGCGCCGCCTGCTCTGCTCCGACTGCTGTGCCACCCGCCAGGGTGAGACTGACAGCAGACAAGTCCAGCCTCGGGAGCCATAGGAAGCTCCGCCTCGCCCGACCCTAGGGCTCGGACTCAACCTCGACGCCGGAAGACGGTCTCCGCCTCGCCCGACCCCAGCGCTCGGACTCCACCTCGACCTCGGAAGACGGTCTCCGCCTCGCCCGACCCCAGGGCTTGGACTCCACCTCGACCTCGGAAGACGGTCTCCGCCTCGCCCGACCCTAGGGCTCGGACTCAGCCTCGACCTCGAAAGACGGTCTCCGCCTCGCCCGACCCCAGGGCTCAGACTCAGCCTCGACCTCGGACGACGGTCTCCGCCTCGCCCGACCCCAGGGCTCGGACTCAACCTCGACCTCGGACGACGGTCTCCGCCTCGCCCGACCCCAGGGCTCGGACTCAGCCTCGACCTCGGAGGAGTCACCGCCTCGCCCGACCTTGGGCTCGGACCGACCACGCTACAGGGGGCCCATCATTACCCTACCCCTAGCTAGCTCAGGCTACGGGGAACAAGACCAGCGTCCCATCTGGCTCGCCCCGGTAAACAAGTAATGATGGCACCTCGCGTGCTCCATGACGACGGCAGTTCTCAGCCCCTTACGGAAGCAAGGAGACGTCAGCAAGGATCCGACAGCTGTGCTTCCACAAGGCTCAAGCGCTCCTCCGACGGCCACCACATCACATGAACAGGGCAGCAACACCTCTCCAACAGCCACGTCGGCATGTACATAGGACTCTGGCTCCTCCCTGCTAGACACGTTAGCACATTGCTACGCTCCCTGTTGTACACCTGGACCCTCTCCTTACATCTATAAAAGGAAGGTCCAGGGCCCTCGTACGAGAAGGTGGCCGCGCGGGAGGACGGGCTGACGCACAGGCTTCTCTCTCTCCCTCGCGAACGCTTGTAACCCCCTACTGCAAGCGCATCCGCCCTGGGCGCAGGACAACACGAGGCCGCGATTCCCCTTATTGTTTCCCCCTTGTGTTCCGTCTCGCGCCGACCCATCTGGGCTGGGACACGCAGCGACAATTTACTCGTCGGTCCAGGGACCCCCCGGGGTCGAAACGCCGACAGTTGGCGCGCCAGGTAGGGGCCTGCTGCGTGTTGACGAACAGCTTCCCATCAAGCTTCAGATGGGTAGTCTCCATCAACCTCTCCAACCCGGGACGATGCTCCGTTTCGGGAGTCTCGAGTTCATGTCCCTCGACGGCAGCTACGACATGGTGCTCCTTCCTCCGCCGCGCGACAACGACAATGGCGGCCATCAGCCCGCCCGCTGGCGGCAGAATCGACGACGTCTTCCCCGCGTGATGGAAGAACAGCATCCGGGTCTGTCCCGTCACCTTCCCCGCCGACAGAGGAGGAGGCGGGGCAACCATGGCCAAGCAGGAGGCGGCACCTCGTCAGCTGTCGAGCGAGTCGACGGCGCCAGCGCCCCAGCGGGGGACACGTCGGGCGTTGACCTCGCGTCTGAGACGAAGACGAGCGTCGTTTCCCCGCAACACGCCAACCCCAAGCAGACGGACGACGCCAGCGCGCTCGCGAAGGACTTGCTGGGCGTTAGCCTCATACCTAAGATAACGGTGCAGTCCGTCCCCGACGCGACTTCGTCACCATCCGTCGATCAAGAGGTACCATCCGTTTCCCATCCTGTGCCTTTTAGATTCAGCTTCGACCCACCGAGCGATCCCGCTTCGGTGGACGCTTTCATAAAGGCATGTCCAAACCTTCCGGGGTACCATATGTGGTCAACATGGGACCGACTGACGGCCGTCTCGACCTACGGGCCCCCGAGTTCCGAGGAAGATGACGAGCCCGACTCTGGTTGGGATTTCTCCGGGCTCGGTGACCCCAGTGCCATGCGGGACTTCATGACCGCATGTGACTACTGCCTCTCCGATTGCTCCGATGATGGCCCCAGCCTTGACGACGAGGACTGTGGCCCAAGTCGCGAATGTTTCCACGTCGATCTAGGGGGTCTCGACGAAGGCAACCACCTTGGTATGCCGGAGGACGGCGATCCCCCTAGGCCTGCGCCTCGCGTTGACATCCTTCGGGAGCTAGTTGTGGTCCCAGTCCCCGCGGGGGGTCAGGACGCACAGCTCGAGCAAATCCGCGAGATGCAGGCCAGGCTCGACGAGGAAGCAGGGCAACTTGTGCAGCTCCGGCAAAATATCGGGCAGGAGTGGGCAGACCGAGCGCCGGCCGGAGAAGCACGTCATCTGGCCTAGGACGTCCAGCACCGCATCGCCGACGACGCCAGGGCAAGGCTGCCCCTAGCTTCCAGTGGGGTCGGCCAGAACCTGGCTGTAGCAGCAATACTACTCCGAGCGATGCTAGAAACCATCCACCACCGAGGGGCGGCGTATCCAGGGAGAGCTCAAGAATCTCCTGAAAGATGCCGCGGTCCGACGGGTCGAAAGATCTGCCTCCCGAAGGCAGAGGTACCCCCCGGAGCATCGCGCCGCGACTTCCTGATTCATGCGGGAAGCCTCGGTCCACACCCGGCGCACGCGGAACACAGCGCCTGCGGCCCCGGGTCGCCTCAGCAACGAGCACCACCGCCGCGACCGTCGAGCCCACCTCAACGAGAAGGTGCGCCGAGGCTACCACCCCAGGCGTGGGGGACGCTACGACAGCGAGAAGGATCGGAGCCCCTTGCCCGAACCACCCGGTCCGCAAGCTTTCAGCCGGGCCATACGACGGGCGTCGTTCTCGACCCGGTTCCGAACCCCGACTACCATCACCAAGTACTCGGAGGAGACAAGGCCGGAACTGTGGCTCGCGGACTACCGGCTGGCCTGCCAGCTGGGTGGAACGGACGATGACAACCTCATCATCCGCAACCTTCCCCTTTTCCTCTCTGACGCCGCCCGAGCCTGGCTGGAGCATCTGCCTCTTGCACAGATCTCCAACTGGGACGACCTGGTCAAAGCCTTCGCCGGCAACTTCCAGGGCACATACGTGCGCCCTGGGAACTCTTGGGATCTCTGAAGCTGCCGCCAGCTGCCGGGAGAGTCCCTGTGGGACTACATCCGGCGATTTTCGAAGCAGCGCACCGAGCTGCCCAACATCACCGACTCGGATGTCATCGGCGCGTTCCTCGCCGGCACCACTTGCCGCGACCTGGTGAGCAAGCTGGGTCGCAAGACTCCCACTAGGGCGAGCGAGCTGATGGACATCGCCACCAAGTTCGCCTCTGGTCAGGAGGCGGTCGAGGCCATCTTCCGGAAGGATAAGCAGCCTAAGGGGCGCCAGCCGGAAGGCGTCCCCGAGGTGTCCGCTCAGCGCGGCACCAAGAAGAAGGGCAAGAAGAAGTCGCAAGCGAAACACGACGCCGCCGACGCAGACCTTGTCACCGCCGCCGAGCACAGGAACCCTCAGAAGCCTCCTGGAGGCGCCAACCTGTTCGACAAGATGCTCAAGGAGCCGTGCCCCTATCATCAGGGTCCCGTCAAGCACACCCTTGAGAAGTGTGTCATGCTTCGGCGCTACTTCCACAAGGTTGGGCCACCGGCGGAAGGTGACAGAGCCCACAACAACGACAAGAAGGAGGAACACAAGGCAGAGGAGTTCCCCGAGGTCCACAACTGCTTCATGATCTACGGTGGGCAAGTGGCGAATGCCTCGGCTCGGCACCGCAAGCAAGAGCGTCGGGAGGTCTGCTCGGTGAAGGTGGCGGCGCCAGTCTACCTAGACTGGTCCGACAAGCCCATCACTTTCGACCAGGGCGACCACCCCGACCGCATGCCGAGCCCGGGAAAGTACCCGCTCGTTGTCGATCCTGTCATCGGCAACGTCAGGCTTACCAAGGTCCTCATGGACAAAGGCAGCAGCCTCAACATCATCTACGCCGAGACCCTCGGGCTCCTGCAGATCGATCTGTCCACGATCCGGGTCGGCATGGCGCCTTTTCACGGGATCATCCTCGAGAAATGCGTCCAACCCCTTGGGCAACTTGATCTGCCTGTCTGCTTTGGGACTCCCTCCAATTTCTGAAAGGAAACCCTCACGTTCGAGGTGGTCGGGTTCCGAGGAACCTACCACGTAGTGCTGGGGAGACCATGCTACACCAAGTTCATGGCTGTCCCCAACTACACCTACCTCAAGCTCAAGATGTCGGGCCCTAACGAGGTCATCACCGTCGGCTCCACGTACCGACACGCGTACGAAATGCGACGTGGGGTGCATGGAGTACGCCAAGGCCCTCGCCGAATCCGAGGCCCTCATCGCCGACCTGGAGAGCCTCTCCAAGGAGGTGCCAGATGCCAAGCGCCACGCCGGTAACTTCGAGCCAGCTGAGACGGTTAAGTCCGTCCCTCTCGACCCCAGCAACGACACCTCCAAGCAGGTCCGGATCGGCAACGAGCTCAACCCCAAATAGGAAGCAGTGCTCGTCGACTTTCTCCGCGCGAACGCCGAGGTTTTTGCGTGGAGTCCCTCGGACATGCCTGGCATACCGAGGGATGTCGCCGAGCACTCGCTGGATATCCGAGCTGGAGCCTGACCCGTGAAGCAGCCTCTGCGCCGATTCGACGAAGAAAAGCGTAGAGCCATAGGCGAGGAGATCCACAAGCTGATGGCTACAGGGTTCATCAAAGAGGTATTCCATCCCGAATGGCTAGCCAACCCTGTGCTTGTGAGAAAGAAAGGCGGGAAATGGCGGATGTGTGTAGACTACACTGGTCTAAACAAAGCATGTCCGAAAGTTCCCTACCCTCTGCCTCGCATCGATCAAATCGTGGATTCTACTGCTGGGTGCGAAACCCTGTCGTTCCTCGATGCCTACTCAGGATATCACCAAATCAGGATGAAAGAGTCCGACCAGCTCGCGACTTCTTTCATCACACCTTTTGGCATGTACTGCTACATTACTATGCCATTCGGTTTGAGGAATGCGGGTGTGACATACCAAAGGTGCATGAATCACGTGTTTGGAGAGCACATTGGTCGAACGGTCGAGGCTTACGTCGATGACATCGTAGTCAAGATGAGGAAAGCCTCTGACCTCCTCTCCGACCTTGAAACGACATTCAAGTGTCTCAAGGCGAAAGGCGTAAAACTTAATCCCAAGAAGTGTGTCTTTGGAGTCCCCCGAGGCATGCTCCTGGGGTTCATCGTCTCCGAGCGGGGCATCGAGGCCAACCCGGAGAAAATCGCGGCCATCACCAACATGGGGCCCATCAAGGACTTGAAAGGAGTACAGAGGGTCATGGGATGCCTTGCGGCTCTCAGCCGTTTTATCTCGCACCTCATCGAAAGAGGCCTACCTCTGTACTGCCTCTTAAGGAAGACCGAGCGCTTCACTTGGACCCCCGAGGCCGAGGAAGCCCTCGGGAACCTAAAGGCGCTCCTTACAAGCGCGCCCATCTTGGTGCCCCCGCTGCCGGAGAAGCCCTCTTGATCTACGTCACCGCTACCACTCAGGTGGTCAGCGCCGCGATCGTGGTCGAGAGACGAGAAGAGGGGCACGCATTGCCCGTCCAGAGGCCGGTCTACTTCATCAGTGAGGTACTGTCCGAGACCAAAATCCGCTACCCGCAAATTCAGAAGCTACTGTACGTGGTAATTCTGACGCGGCGAAAGTTGCGACACTACTTCGAGTCTCATCCGGTGACTGTGGTGTCATCCTTCCCCCTGGGAGAGATCATCCAGTGCCGAGAGGCCTCGGGTAGGATTGCAAAGTGGGCGGTGGAGATCATGGGCGAGACAATCTCGTTCGCTCCTCGGAAGGCCATCAAGTCCCAAGTCTTGGCGAACTTTATGGCTGAATGGGTCGACACCCAGCTTCCAGCAGCTCCGATCCAACCGGAACTCTGGACCATGTTTTTCGACGGGTCGCTGATGAAAACAGGAGCGGGTGCGGGCCTGCTCTTCATCTCACCCCTCAGGAAGCACCTCCGCTATGTGCTGCGCCTCCATTTCCCGGCGTCCAACAACGTGGCCGAGTACGAGGCTCTGGTTAACGGGTTGCGCATCGCCATCGACCATTGGCTCGGCCACGTGTCTCGCACGGATCGCGCGGCCGACCGTTGGCTCACCGGACAGTCCGGTGCACACCGGATAGTCCGGTGAATTATAGCCGTACACCGTTAATCACTTCCCGAGAGCAGCAAGTTCGCCTGAGCCAGCCTAGCGCACCGGACACTGTCCGGTGCACCACCGGACAGTCCGGTGCACCCAGACAGAGCTGACTTTGGCTGAACAAAGCCATCCTTAATTTCAACTTGATTTTTCCTGTTTCCAGCACTTAGACACAATACATTAGTCTCTAAACAATGTACTAAGTCTGAGAAACATACCTTTATACTTGATTTGTACTTTGTCCACCATTTAACACTTAGGCACTTGTGTTGGACACTAAATCACCAAAATACTTAGAAATGGCCCAAGGGCACATTTCCCTTTCAATCTCCCCATTTTTGGTGATTTATGCCAACACAACATAAAGCAAGTAGAACAAGTGCAAAATCAATTCAAATAAGAACTAAAAATTGTTTTGATTCAAATTTGACATATATGGATCATTCTTTGCCACCACTTGGTTTGTTTTTGCAAATCAAACTCAATTTCCTATTTCTAAGTCAAACACTCTTATTGAAATACAAAGAGAGATATTTCAAGAGGAATTTGTCAAAGAGTTCAAAAACTCCCCTTTTCCCATAATTAAGCCTTCTCCCACAAGAGACCAACTTTGGACAATAAGAGACAAACAAGAGTATTTTGACAAACAAAAACTCTAACTCTACTTTTCCAAAATTCTCAAGTGGTAGCTGATCCATTTCTTGCTTTGGCCTTATTTTCTCCCCCTTTGGCATCAAGCACCAAAACGGGATCAATCTTGGCCCTTAAACCTCATTACCTCACCAAAATCTTCAAATAAGAGTACAAAGGCAATAAGAATATGGAGATGAACTTGGAGTGAGTTACCCTCTCATCAGAGTGCAGTGGAAGTCTTGCATGGTCCAAGTTCACCTTTCCCTTTCAATCCACCTTTGAGACTAAATTAAGTAAACTCAAGCACACAGTTAGTCTCAAAGGGTCAAGTTGTAGCACATCTCCCCCTAAATATGTGCATCACTCGCAATTGGACTTGGGAGGTCCGGGGAGTGCTTGTACAACTTGAGCACCATAAATAAACACAAAATGCATTAAGGAACATGATCAAAGGCATAAACACATGTATGCTATAAATCAATCCAAGTTCCGTGAATCTAAGACATTTAGCTCACTACGCAACTTGCAAAAGGTCTGCTCATCTAAAGGCTTGGTAAAGATATCGGCTAGCTGGTTCTCGGAGCTAACATGAAACACTTCGATATCCCCCTTTTGCTGGTGGTCTCTCAAAAAGTGATGCCGGATGTCTATGTGCTTTGTGCGGCTGTGTTCAACAGGATTATCCGCCATGCGGATAGCACTCTCATTATCACATAGGAGTGGGACTTTGCTCAAATTGTAGCCAAAGTCCTTGAGGGTTTGCCTCATCCAAAGTAGTTGCGCGCAACACTGTCCTGCGGCAACATACTCGGCCTCAGCGGTGGATAGGGCAACGGAGGTTTGTTTCTTAGAACTCCACGACACCAGGGACCTTCCTAAGAATTGGCACGTCCCCGATGTACTCTTCCTATCGACCTTACATCCAGCATAGTCAGAGTCTGAATATCCAATCAAGTCAAAGGTAGACCCCTTTGGATACCAGATCCCGAAGCAAGGCGTCGCGACTAAATATCTAAGAATTCGCTTCACAGCCACTAAGTGACACTCCCTTGGATCGGATTGAAATCTAGCACACATGCATACGCTAAGCATAATATCCGGTCTACTAGCACATAAATAAAGTAAAGACCCTATCATAGACCGGTATGCTTTTTGATCAACGGACTTACCTCCTTTGTTGAGGTCGGTGTGTCCGTCGGTTCCCATTGGAGTCTTTGCGGGCTTGGCGTCCTTCATCCCAAACCTCTTGATCAAGTCTTGCGTGTACTTCGTTTGGGACATGAAGGTCCCATCCTTGAGTTGCTTCACTTGGAACCCAAGGAAATAGCTTAACTCACCCA
The DNA here is from genome assembly GCA_029449295.1 of Zea luxurians. Taxonomy (NCBI): domain Eukaryota; kingdom Viridiplantae; phylum Streptophyta; class Magnoliopsida; order Poales; family Poaceae; genus Zea; species Zea luxurians. Next base: position 47,610,480 of record JAOPSE010000010.1, read on the forward strand.
TCATCGACATCTCGAACTTTTGAGTCATCACCCTGCTAAACTCTTCACAAGACTTTTGGTTAGTAGAACCAAATATTATGTCATCGACATAAATTTGGCACACAAACAGATCACCATCACAAGTCTTAGTAAAAATAGTTGGATCGGCTTTCCCAACCTTGAAAGTATTAGCAATTAAAAAGTCTCTAAGGGATTCATACCATGCTCTTGGGGCTTGCTTAAGTCCATAGAGCGCCTTAGAGAGCTTACACACGTGGTCGGGGTACCGTTCATCCTCGAAGCCAGGGGGTTGCTCCACGTACACCTCCTCCTTGATTGGCCCGTTGAGGAAAGCGCTCTTCACATCCATTTGGAACAACCTGAAAGAATGGTGAGCGGCATATGCTAGCAAAATACGAATGGACTCTAGCCTAGCCACAGGAGCAAAAGTCTCCTCAAAGTCCAAACCTGCGACTTGGGCATAACCTTTTGCCACAAGTCGTGCCTTGTTCCTTGTCACCACCCCGTGCTCGTCTTGTTTGTTGCGGAACACCCACTTGGTTCCCACAACATTTTGCTTGGGACGAGGCACCAGTGTCCAAACTTCATTTCTTTTGAAGTTGTTGAGCTCCTCCTGCATGGCCAACACCCAGTCCGGATCTAGCAAGGCCTCTTCTACCCTGAAAGGCTCAATAGAAGAGACAAAGGAGTAATGCTCACAAAAATTAACTAATCGAGACCGAGTAGTTACTCCCTTGCTAATGTCACCCAAAATCTGGTCGACGGGATGATCCCTTTGAATCATCGCTCGAACTTGGGTTGGAGGTGCCGGTTGCGCTTCTTCCTCTATTACATGAACATCTTGTGCTCCCCCTTGATCATACTCCTCCTCTTGATGAACCTGTTCATCGTATTGAGTTGGGGGATGCACCATTGTTGAGGAAGAAGGTTGATCTTGCTCCTTTTGTTCCAGTGGCCTCACATCTCCAATCGCCATGGTGCGCATTGCGGCCGTTGGAACGTCTTCTTCATCTACATCATCAAGATCAACAACTTGCTCTCTTGGAGAGCCATTAGTCTCATCAAATACAACGTCGCTAGAGACTTCAACCAAACCTGATGATTTGTTGAAGACCCTATATGCCTTTGTATTTGAGTCATAACCTAACAAAAACCCTTCTACCGCTTTGGGAGCAAATTTGGAATTCCTACCCTTCTTTACTAGAATGTAGCATTTACTCCCAAAAACTCGGAAATACGAAACATTGGGTTTGTTACCGGTTAGTAGCTCATACGAAGTCTTCTTGAGGAGGCGATGAAGATAGACTCGGTTTATGGCGTGGCAAGCCGTGCTCACGGCTTCCGTCCAAAACCGTTCGGGCGTCTTGAATTCACCAAGCATCGTCCTCGCCATGTCTAGTAGCGTCCTGTTCTTCCTCTCTACCACACCATTTTGTTGTGGTGTGTAGGGAGCGGAGAACTCATGCTTGATTCCTTCCTCCTCAAGATACTCCTCCACTTGAAGGTTCTTGAATTCGGACCCATTGTCGCTCCTTATCTTCTTCACCTTGAGCTCAAACTCGTTTTGAGCTCTCCTTAGGAAGCGCTTGAGGGTCCCTTGGGTTTTAGATTTATCCTGCAAAAAGAATACCCAAGTGAAGCGGGAAAAATCATCTACTATAACAAGACCATACTTACTTCCTCCTATGCTTAGATAGGCGACGGGTCCGAAGAGGTCCATATGGAGTAACTCCAGGGGTCTTGATGTTGTCATCACATTTTTGGCATGATGAGAGCTTCCCACCTGTTTCCCTGCTTGACAAGCTGCACAAGGTCTATCTTTTTCGAAAGTAACATTTGTTAGACCTATCACGTGTTCTCCCTTTAGAAGCTTGTGAAGGTTCTTCATCCCCACATGTGCTAAACAGCGATGCCACAGCCAGCCCATGCTAGTCTTAGCAATTAAGCATGCATCTAGACCGGCCTCCTCTTTTGCAAAATCAACTAAATAAAGTTTGTCGTCTAGTACACCCTTAAAAGCTAATGAAACATCACTTCTTCTAAAGACAGACACATCTATATTTGTGAATAAACAGTTATATCCCATATTGCAAAGTTGACTAACAGACAACAAGTTATATCCAGGCGACTCAACTAAAAACACTTTAGAAATAGAGTGCTCGGAAGAAATAGCAATTTTTCCTAACCCTTTCACCTTGCCTTGGTTCCCATCACCGAATATGATTGAATCTTGGGGATCCTTGTTCTTGACGTAGGAAGAGAACATCCTCTTTTCCCCCGTCATGTGGTTTGTGCATCCGCTGTCGATAATCCAGCTTGAGCCCCCGGATGCATAAACCTGCAAGGCAATTTAGGCTTGGGTCTTAGGTACCCAACTCTTGTTGGGTCCTACAAGGTTAGTACAAATAGCCTTAAGGACCCAAATGCAAGTTTTATCTCCCTTGCATTTTGCCGCTAATTTTCTAGCAACTATCTTCCTATCCCGTTCTACAAATAGCAAAGGAAGTATTTAAAGCATGATAAATTGTAGAAAGTTCACTATTTGTTTTCCTAGGCACATGAACAACATTTCTTCTAGGCATGTGATTAATAGCATTTCTCCTAGCTAAATTTCTATCATGCATAATAGAAGAACTAGAAGCAACCATAGCATGAGAATCAAAAACATCATAACTTCTATAAACATTTCTAGAATGTCTCCTATAATGATACATGAAGGCATGGTTCTTTTGAGCACTACTAGCCATAGGGGCCTTCCCTTTCTCCTTGGTGGAGATGGAAGCCTTATGGCTTGTTAAGTTCTTGACTTCCCTCTTGAAGCCAAGACCATCCTTAATTGAGGGGTGTCTACCAACCGTGTAGACATCCCTAGCAAATTTTAGTTTATCAAAATCACTCTTGCTAGTCTTAAGTTGGGCATTAAGACTAGCCACTTCATCATTTAATTTAGAGATGCAAACTAGGTGTTCACTACAAGCATCAACATTAAAATCTTTGCACCTATTGCAAATCTTAACATGTTCTACACAAGAGTTAGATTTATTTGCTACTTCTAGTTTAGCATTTAAATCATCATTAACACCTTTTAAAGTAGAAATGGTTTCATGACAAGTAGATAGTTCACAAGAAAGCATTTCATTCCTTTTAACTTTTAGAGCAAGAGAATTTTGTGCACTAACAAATTTATCATGCTCTTCATACAGAAGATCCTCTTGCTTTTCTAATAACCTATTCTTATCATTCAAGGCATCAATTAATTCATTAATTTTATCAACCTTGGTTCTATCTAGGCCCTTGAATAAACATGAATAATCTATTTCATCATCATCACTAGACTCATCCTCGCTTGAAGAAGCATAAGTAGTATTGTTTCGAGTACATACCTTCTTCTCCTTTGCCATGAGGCATGTGTGATGCTCGTTGGGGAAGAGGGATGACTTGTTGAAGGCGGTGGCGGCGAGTCCTTTGTTATCGGAGTCGGACGAGGAGCAATCTGAATCCCACTCCTTTCCAAGATGTGCCTCGCCCTTCGCCTTCTTGTAGTTCTTCTTCTTTTCCCACTTTCCACTCTTCTTTTCCTGGTCGCTATCATTTTCGGGACAATTAGCAATAAAATGACCAATCTTACCACATTTGAAGCAGGAGCGCTTCCCCTTCGTATTGTTCTTGTTGGGGTGCTCCTTGCGACCCTTTAGCGCCGTCTTGAAGCGTTTGATGATGAGGGCCATCTCTTCATCATTAAGCCCGGCCGCCTCAACTTGCGCCACCTTGCTAGGTAGCGCCTCCTTGCTCCTTGTTGCCTTGAGAGCAATAGTTTGAGGCTCTTGGATTGGGCCATTTAATGCATCATCGACATATCTAGCCTCCTTGATCATCATCTGCCCGCTTACGAACTTTCCAAGGATCTCCTCAGGCGTCATCTTCGTGTACCTAGGATTCTCACAAATGTTGTTTACAAGATGTGGATCAAGGACGGTAAAGGACCTTAGCATTAGGCGGACGACGTCGTGGTCCGTCCATCGCGTGCTTCCATAGCTCCTTATCTTGTTGACGAGGGTCTTGAGCCTGTTGTATGTCTGTGTTGGCTCCTCCCCTCTTATCATCGCGAATCTCCCGAGTTCGCCTTCCACCAACTCCATCTTGGTGAGCATGGTGACATCGTTCCCCTCATGTGAGATCTTGAGGGTGTCCTAGATCTGCTTGGCATTGTCCAAGCCGCTCACCTTATGGTATTCGTCCCTGCACAATGAGGCTAACAACACAGTAGTAGCTTGTGCATTTTTATGAATCTGTTCATTGATAAATAAAGGACTATCCGAGCTATCAAATTTCATTCCACTCTCAACTATCTCCCATATACTAGGATGAAGAGAGAACAAGTGACTATGCATTTTGTGACTCCAAAATCCGTAGTCCTCTCCATCAAAATGAGGAGGTTTACCAAGTGGAATGGATAGTAAATGAGCATTGGTACTTTGAGGAATACGAGAATAATCAAAAGAGAAGTTTGAATTAACCGTCTTCTTATTCTCGTAGACGTTGTCGTCGTCCTTTTGGGAAGAAGAGAACTCGTCGCTGTCGTCGTAGTAGACGATCTCCTTAATGCGCCTCGTCTTCTTCTTCTTTCCATTTTTTCGTTTGTGGCCCGAGCCCGAGTCGGTAGGCTTGTCATCTTTTGGCTCGTTGACGAAGGACTCCTTCTCCTTATCATTGATCACAATTCCCTTGCCCTTAGGATCCATCTCTTCGGGTGATTAGTCCCTTTCTTGAAGAGAACGCCTCTGATACCAATTGAGAGCACCTAGAGGGGGGGGGTGAATAGGTGATCCTGTAAAACTTGAAACTTAATGCCACAAAACTTGATTAGGAGTTAGCCCAAGAATGCCAAGTGGCTAGAGAGGAGTCTTAGCAAAACACAATAACCACACAGAGATCAATCACAGAGATGGCACAATGGTTTATCCCGTGGTTCGGCCAAGACCAATGCTTGCCTACTCCACGTTGTGGCGTCCCTGTGGGGGATAGATATCCCCCGGGTCCACTAAAGAGTAAAAGACCTCACGAAAGGCCCAAGGGCCCAATAAATCATAAGGTCATTCTTTCGTGGGCCTGGGGAGAGACAACCAGCAGAGCAGATCGACATGAGGCCGGATTGATGTAAACCCGGACGACCCACGACGTCGAGCGAATGACCACAACAGAGATCCGACTTTCCCGCGCTGGAGCCCCCATGCAACGGAGCCATGCGAGGATAAGTCGGCAAGGGTTACACAGGGATAAACTCAAGAGGTTCACTATCTTTTAGCTACTTGTTGTTATCATATCCACCTGTATTGCCCCACGGTCGAGTATATAAGGCCTAGGGGGCACCCCTTCAGAACAATCGACCCTATTATTTAGTCACCCACGTCAACTCTCTGTATTCCCAGTCCAGAGAGCTCTTTTGTAACCACATTCACCAAGCATACTCACCAGGACGTAGGGTGTTACGCATCTCTAAGCGGCCCGAACCTGTAGACCTTGTCCACTGTTCCTCGTGCAATCGGCACGAACCATTTTGCTACAGTTGTCGACACCGTCCTACTCCTAAAAGCACCTTGAGGGGCAACCCCGGGTGTGCGGTCGGACCCAAAACACCGACAGCTGGCGCGCCAGGTAGGGGGTGTGTCGATGATCCAAGCTAGCTCAATGGCCGTCACCTTCTACAGCAAGATCACCCTGCGCCCCGGATCCGTATTCTGCTTCGGAACAATCTCATCTGTAGAGGATGAAGAGGGAATTCTACACCGTATCGTGGATCCGCCGGAAAAGAAGTCTCCTCCAACGAACCCCGAAAATACCGGAGAAGCGCAAACTCCAGCTCTTCGGAAAAAGATTGTCTCCGGAAAGTCGGGGGCCGAGGGCTCGCTGACCCGGAAAACTCCACTGTCTACTTCCCCGACAAAAGAATGGACACGGATCGCGAGGAAGAAGGAGACCAGAGAAAAGCAAGTTGTTCTTTCCGTCCTCCGGCCTCAAAGGAGAACGGAAAGAAGGTCGCCACGATAGCAGCACCATTCTACCCCGACGTCCTCTTCATCGGGAGAGTGGAGTCGCTTACCGTCTCCGACGACGAGCCGACCGCACCCGGAGAAGAACCGCCTCAACGAGAATCCCGTCGACGGAGGAATCGGCGCAGGAACGTTCGACGACATCACGCGGCCGGAGAACGAGATCCGGAGCAGCCTGTCTCGCGAGACGAGGTCTCGGAAATAGGAGAAACTCCAGAAGGACGCGTCTTCAGAGAACGAAGGAACTCCCGACGACGTGATCGCCGACGGGCTCAGGAACAAGCCGAGCAAGATGCAAGGCAACGCCGGGAGAATCCATTCTTCGGGCGCAACCTGAATCCCAACTTCGCCCGAGCTATGAACACGCCGAGCGAAGTCGGAGGGGTACTAGCTCGGATAGCTGATGGACTTCCTCGGACTCCCGACGCTGAGGGCTACCGACGCCTGTTCACCCAGGCAGCCAATCATCTCCTACCGCTTGCTCACCCGCCGAACGATTTACGACACGCCATCAACAGTCGCCGAGATACGTGAAGCTCCATCAATGCTTCGAGCGAACGGCGGCATGAGAACAAGATTCGCCGTCGGGAGGAGTACGACAGGGATCATGGCGTCCCGGCTCAGAGCCAGGCCACCAGAACTGAGTCGGCAACGGCCTCAACTGGCGGAACCACCCGGGGACGGTCGAGGAACCACAACCACAACTCCCCTCCCCGGGACAGACATCGTCCCCGACGACAGGAGGACACATGCGGAGTATCCGCTCTTACTCCGCGCCTTAGGGCCATTCAATGGCCTCCCAACTTCAAGGTATCCAATGTCGACAAATATGAACCTAAGCAGGATCCAGGGGGTTGGCTAGCCGTCTACACCACCGCTGCTCGAGCTGCCGGGGCGTCCGAAGACGTGATGACCGCGTATTTACCCATCGTCCTTGGGCAAGACACGCTGCAATGGCTGCGACATCTACCCCGACACTGCATTGACGACTGGGGGGACTTCAGTCGACGCTTCACCGCCAACTTCCAGTCCCTCTCCGACAAGCCGGCGCAACCATGGGACCTCAAATCCATCAAGCGCCGGGGGGATGAGACTCTCCGGTCGTACCTCAAAAGGTTCCAGACCATGAGAAATCGTATCCCCGAAGTCACGGAGGCGGCCGTGATCGAGGACTTCTACAGAGGATCCAACGACTCGACTTTCGTCCGAGCCATACTGCAGAAGGCACCGACTACCTCCGAGGAGCTGTTCCGGGAAGCCGACCTCTACATCACCGCCGACGAGCGGGCCCAGGACCTCATCGGAGGAACGAAGCCTGCACCGGTAGCACCACGACGTGACGTGAACCAGCAACCCGACAAACGATGGGAGAAGAGGCCTCGCGAAGAAGTACACGCCGCCGGACCACCTGCCTCTCGCGCCCGAGGAGGACCTCGCGGAGGCGAACGCACGCTGGACGACATCCTCGACACCCAGTGCCCGTACCACAAAGACATGCGCCACACTCTTCGTAACTGCCGGGACTTCAAGCACTCCATCGGGCACGACTGACCCTTCCAACCTCTACCTCCTCCTCCGCCGAGGGGAGGACCAGATGAACCACGACAACCCCATCAGCAGGAGGAGGGGGGAGGAGGAGGAGCTTTCCCACGCGTCGACAGGGAGGTCAACGTCATCTTCGGCGGACATGGGTCGCAGGAGAACAAAAGACAACAAAAGCTCAACGACCGCCAGATACTGGTGGCGACCACCGGTCCTCCCGCCCCATACCGGTTGAAAGTGCATTCATCCTTTTTTGTGAGTTTTGGTGATTTGGATAACAACACATTTAAAGGTCTAACGAGTTTGCTAAGTGTTGAACAGGAAATTCAGTATGATGAACATACTTGAATAGTGTATAATGATCAATGAACAAAGGTTCAACATGAGGTTAAATAACCAATGAGACAATGCAAATGGATATAATATGGTCTCTTTATTGGTTTGAATATATATGGACAAGACCTAAGAAATCACTACATACATATGATCAGAATAGAGGATAAAGTGATTAAGAGGACTGGTTAAGCCAAAGTGGATAAGATATGAGGAATCGTGAATTGGCTTGACCATATTACTATTAGTCCATATATGCTTCTATGAGAATCAAACTAGAGCTTGATTGATCTTAGCAGTTATATCTAGATGTCATTCAAGCAAGGTTCACAATATTGAAGAAATGATTCTCTCATTGGATGCTCAATAGGATGTGACTCAAGAATGGCTTGATAGGGTGAAGATAGTAAGGAAAGGGCTTCGAGGAACTAAGCGAAGGTGAAGGCCAAGCGACGGCTTGTAGACCGAGGTACCATGGCTAAGGTGAAGAAGAGAGTACTTGCACTAAGTCGATGAACTAATCAGCTATGAAGAGTTACAACATGTTGATGCATCAGTAAGGTGACTTGAAGCCATGATTTGAACTTATACAAGGTGATATGGTACAAATCACAGGGTTTGATTTGTGTTTGCTTCAAAAGGTGATACAAAGATGTTTGTGATCCTTATGAAGCAACGCCATGGAGAAATCACACATGAGACGCCAATGACTCAAGGAGTTTTCTTAATTAATTTTATTTAACTTGAGTATAGGAATCGTCGTACTATAAAGGGGGATCCAAAAAGAAGGTTGGTGTTTGCCAAAGCTCAAACCTCTCTATTCAAAAGCTATTTTTGAAAAGCAAAAATCTCTTTAACGTTCTTTGGTTGACCGTGGTTAGGGTTGAGAAACCTAGAGTGTTCTTGCTGAAAAGCAGCTGAACTTGTTCAGCTGCAGCTGAGCTTTTCAGCTGAGCTGGACTTCAGCTGAGCTGAGCTCCTTCAGCTGCAGCTGAGCTTTTCAGCTGAGCTGGACTTCAGCTGAGCTGAGCTTCTTCAGCTACAGCTGAGATTTTCAGCTGAGCTGAACTTCAGCTGAGCTGAGCTTTTCAGCTGGGCTGAACTTCAGCTGAACTCAACTTCAGCTGTGAACCTCTTTGACCATACACCAGCTGAACTTGCCTCCGGGCAGTTGAGCTGGGGTTTTCTCTCCTAAAACTCTCTGGTCAAGACCAGCTGAACTGGTCCTGAGGGGCAGTTCAGCTGGTCTCTGACCCCTCTGACCTCTGTTATGCAGTCTGCCAGTCAGACTGGCAAACAGGTCGCCAGAGCTGTCAGGGGCGGTTCAACCGCCCCCCCTGGGCGGTTCAACCGGTCTTGGTCAACTTGACCAGTCTGCAGGTCAGTCTGCGCGTCAGTCTGCCAGTCAGACTGGCAGACAGGCTGCCAGGCCTGCCAGGGGAGGCTCAACCGCCCTAGGGGGAGGTTCAACCGCCCTCAGGCAGAAAAATCTGCCCAACGGCTAGTTTTGAGCTCCACCTATATATACTACCTCCTACCTCTCTCCCAAAACAAGAGCACGATTTGAACTCCATTTCCAACCCAAGAAACACTGAAAGTCGCCTAGAGGGGGGGGGTGAATAGGCGAAACCTGAAAATTAAAACTTTATCCCCCAACTAGATCCCTTGATTAGTGGTTAGAACAAGATATACAAATATCGGAGAATATAAACTAAGTTCTTGCTTGAAGAGAGTATTGCTAAATAATGCGGAAGTGATAAATCAATACAATTAGTAAGTTATAAAATAACAAAGCAAGAAGCCTTAGATGAGAAGAGCACTAGGACAAGTTCTTTCTTGCAACGAGTTGCTTCACTAAATGGGAATTTAACTTGAAGCAACTCCAAATGATATTAGCAAATAATGATGCAAGAGAACTTAGAGCAAGGGAAAACAAACAAATCACAAACAATAAACACAATGGACAGGGTGATTTGTTTTACCGAGGTTCGGCCCTCGAAGGCCTAGTCCCCGTTGAGGAGTCCACTTAAGGACGGGTCTTTTTCAACCCTTTCCCTCTCTCCCCCGATCACACAAGGATCGGTGAGCTCTTCTTCTTCTCAAGGATCACTCTCGATCCCACAAGGACCACCACAATCTTTGGTGTCTCTTGCTAGCTTTTACAAGCCTCCAAAACTTTGGAGGAAGTTCGAATGGGAGTCAAAACTCCACGCGCAAATGAACACAAGGATGAAGCACACACTATCTCTCAATGAATCTCACAAGGCACTAGTGCTAAACTCAAATGAGTAGCTCTCTTTTGCTTGTTCTCTCTTTTGTGGCACTTGTGTTGGTTGTAGTGGTCTAAATCTTGTGTATAGGATGGATCAATGAATATATGTGGTTGGGAGGGTTTGAGTATGTCAATTATATGACTTGGAATGTTGCTTGGGCTCCCACACTTTGAAGTGGCCGGTTGGGGTGGTATTTATAGCCACCAAACAAAAACTAGCCGTTGGTGAAGGCTGTCTGTCGTATGGTACACCGGACAGTCCGGTGCACACCGGACATGTCCGGTGCGACAGCCACGTCACCAAATAGCCGTTGGGGTTGGAGCTGGTCGACCGTTGGAGGCTTTGTCCTCATGCGGCACCGGACAGTCCGGTGCACACCGGACAGTCCGGTGCTTCTCTGATCCTCTGCTCTGACTCTGCCACGAATACTGTTTACTGTTAGAGTCGACCGTTGGCGCCGAAGTAGCCGTTGCTCCGCTGGCACACCGGACAGTCCGGTGCACACCGGACAGTCCGGTGAATTTTAGCGGAGCGGCTGCCGCGCGAACCCGAGGCTGGCGAGTTCCGGAGACCGCGCTTCCTTGGAGCACCGGACATGTCCGGTGCACACCGGACAGTCCGGTGAATTATAGCGCGCCGGCTTCCGAGAATTCCCGAGGGCGAAGAGTTTGAGTTGGAGTCCTCTGGGCGCACCGGACACTGTCCGGTGCACACCGGACAGTCCGGTGCCTCCAGCCAGAGGTGCCCTCGGTTGCCTTGTTGCTCCTTTGTTGAATCCAACACTTGGTCTTTTTATTGGCTAAAAGTGAACCTTTTGCACCTGTATAACTTATGCACTAGAGTAAACTAGTTAGTCCAATATTTGTGTTGGACAATTCAACCACCAAAATTATTTAGGAACTAGGTGTAAGCCTAATTCCCTTTCAATCTCCCCCTTTTTGGTGATTGATGCCAACACAAACCAAAGCAAATATAGAAGTGCATAATTGAACTAGTTTACATAATGTAAGTGCAAAGGTTGCTTGGAATTGAGCCAATATAAATATTTATGTGATGCGCATGGATTGTTTTCTTTGTTTTTGATATATTGGACCACATTTGCACCATAAGTTTTGTTTTTGCAAACTCTTTTGTAAATTCTTTTCAAAGTCCTTTTGCAAGATAGTCAAAGGTAAATAAATAAGATTTGCAAAGCATTTTTAAGTTTTGAAAGTTTCTTCTTTTGTTCCAAAATGCTTTTCCTTTGACTAAACAAAACTCCCCCCCAAATAAGGTCTCCTCTTAGTGTTCAAGAGGGTTTTTCATCAATTTTGAAAATACTACTTGCTCCCCCTTTAGAACACAAAGAGATACCAATTTTGAAATTTACCAATTTAAGATCATTAATTTTTTTTTTTAAATTAGGGTGGTGGTGCGGTCCTTTTGCTTTGGGCCAATACTTTCTCCCCCTTTGGCATGAATCGCCAAAAACGGATACTTGAAATGAAATATAGGCCCTTTTCCTAACTATTTTCTCCCCTATGGCAAATAAAACTTATGAGTGAAGATTATACCAAGGATGGAGAGACATTGTGGAGTGGTGGCGAAGGGTAGATAATATCGATAGAGTAGAGTGGAAGCTTTGTCTTCGCCGAAGACTCCAATTCCCTTTCAATCCTATGACTAAGCATGAGAATATACTTGAAAACACATTAGTCATAAAAGAGATATGATCAAAAGGATATGTCAAATTAAGTATGATCATAATTCTATATAACATAGATTGCTCCCCCTAAATATGTGCATGGAGAGGAACGTATATTTTGGCCTTAAATGCCAATTGCACATAATTAGGTTAATGAGAACATATCTATATTATACGGAATGTGAAGTGCATTGTGTCATATTATAAGTGTGATGCTCATGACAGTTTATGCACTTATGAAAGCATGTTGTAAACATTTCAAGCATTTTCCCTTAAGGATTTCAAAGAGGCTTAAGGACCATCCACCTTTGGAATAAAGGCAGCTTATCCTCGTTACAAGGTTAAGCTTTAAGCTCTTTGACAATAAAAGTACTTCATCTAGTTTTTCCAGAGATGCACTAAAGCAGGAATGAATTTTGGGAAATTAAACTAGGTATGAAGCAGGGATAATACATGGACATGCTTTCTCTTTCTTTTATGCAAGGAATGTATAGAAAAGGAAGATTTAGGTACAAGTTTAAATTAAAGGAGATAGTTTTACCTTTTTGTACCTTTACATAGGGACGCTCTCTTCATTGTGCTTGTCCTTAGTCTTCGATGCTTAAGACCAATCCTTAATGACAATATATGGAAATATTTTGCACAAGAGAGAGTTCTACAACTAGTGACCTTTTCAAGTTATTGTTAACATATATCAAATGGATCACAAGTTGCATAAATGTATCATGAATTCTCCTTTTAACTTAGTGCATATCAAGAGAGATATCGATTGATAGTATATACGGCACTAAGAAGCATGATTGTTGATTGAAGTCATTTAATGATCAAACAAATAACATATGTGATCAAAAGAACAATATACACAATAAATTGTCAATAAAGCTTAGAGTAGGAGAATCCAACAAATATGCTACTTTAGAGTGAAAGACAAGAATTTTAAAAATAGTAGCATACTTCATGAGAAACTTATTCTCATGCAAGAGACTATATGAGATTACTGAGATAAAGCAATAGTCTCAACATGATCAAGATAAAAAGGCTCCCCCTAAAGATATGCATCAAGTATTTGAATGAATTGAATGGATGTATTTACTTTAAAGACAAATAGAGAGAAACATTATACATCTTGATCAAGGCTTATTAAATTTGCAATAAACAACTTGAGCCTGGTATTCTCATTATGAAAGGATTTAGAATACTAACAACCACACCATTGATTGTTTCGTAGAAGTAGGTGGTGTTGTTCTTGATGTTCTCCTCTTTCACTTGAGAGTCCTCCCTTTGCAGTGGCTTCTTTTTCCTTTCAAACTTATTGAAAATACTCAAGAAGGATGTTAGTAACACAAGGGAGTATATAATGATGGATGATTTCTTTTAGATAGGAAATAAGCATAATTTATCATCCATGAGTCACATAGATATGAAGTAAATTCCTTAACGTTAGTGCAAATTAACAGAAAAGAGGAATGAGCACCTTTTTAATCATTTTTGATCAATCAAAGGAATTTTACTTTTTCATATTGAATTTATTATCATGACTTAGAAGCGTATCAATATGAGAATGGATATAGCAAAGGCATGAATTAGATTCTAATGGACAAGCGCATTTATGAAAATGATATTGAATGCATACTTAGTTAATTTTGGTCAATAAAGAATCTATTCCTCACAAGGGTAGAATATGATAATTTAGATTAAATACCCATTGAGATGGGAACCAAACTTAAGAAGATGAGTTCCCATACCTTTGCTTTTACCTTTCTTCCTTTGGGTGAAGATCAACCCATGAGGCTTGTGCACTTTCTTTCTTGTAGATTTTCATAATTGAACTCAAGAGAAATGTTAGTAGCAACACAAGCACTAGTTTCCATTTTTGTAATCATTTTGATAAGGAATGGGAAGCTAGATTACTAAAACATGGAAACTTCATAGCATGAACTAGATTATCCATAGATGATGTTATGCTCAATTTTAACTCATAAAACAAGCATAAATAATCCTTTAAGATTATGGGAATAAATCTAATTCATGATATGGAAAGCGATAAATGTGAAAGAATCAAATCCAATTTAAGTAAGTAGAAGCACATCATAAGTCATTGGGTTGATTCTTCTTTTTGTGTTAGATTACATGCTTTTCCAAAGAGAAACCTATTCTCTATAAGTGAGACTACTTGGGTTACTTAGATAAAATCATTAATCTCACTATTCTAGTTATAGAGAGAGTTTTCCTTTTACAAGTGTCCTAAGGATTTGAATTTCTTACAAGACATCTTATTCTTTTAAGAACATGAAATATCTCTCTATATCTAGAATCATGGCAACAACAAGATAATTAGAGGAAAGATATGCCATGACATACTAGCAATAAATTAAAGCATGTAGATTGCCATAGTATGGAAATGATGAATGTGCAAACTACCATATGAGAGGAAATTCTTCAAAGAATGATGATATGAATTTTAAAGACGTTTGAAGCGCTACGCATTCCTTATGTGACTACACAAGACATAATAAAATACTTGCACTTTAAAAGCATAGAGGTTACCATCCTTTGACTTTCCTCCATGTTGTAGGCCTTGATTTTTCCACATAAGATAATTCTTTATTTCCTACAACATCAATAATTTCCTCGAGATGATATGAGTTTAAGATGTAGTAGTTTGAAGAATAACCTTGGGTCAATCACGGATAAAGATCATTGAAGATTTGATAGCTTGAGTTAAATTGAATTAACTTTCTCAAGCACCCCAAGGCTTCATACCATCTCCTTTTCCTACAAAGCTTGTCAAGCATATTTTGGTACCCATCGCTTGATGGGTCCATCACGGTTAGTCAACAAAGATCTAGGAACCCAAAAGTCCTTTGTGTTAGCACTAGGTAAACTCATTACCTTTCTAGCACAAGTTGCAATTTTGGGTTGCCTAGTTACATGAGAATTAATTGACAAGCTATGAGTGGAATTGTTACCTATGGGACAATCCTTGCATTGATGTCCCTTCTTTCGGCATATGTAGCATAGGCGATCTTCAATTCTTGAAGATTTCTTCCTTCCTTGTTTCTTGCTTGCTACATGGTTAGTGAGAATTTTCTTTTCTAACCCTATGCCATTTTGTTTTAAATGGGGACATGATCTAAGCAAGTGTCCCTTCTTGGAGCATTTAAAACAAAGTCTATCATCCTTGTTAATAATCAAGCCATTTTTAATGTAGGGACATGACCTAAGCAAGTGCCCCTCTTCAAAGCATTCACTACACCTCTTAATGTGAAGTGTGGCTTGATCATTACCTTGGATGTTACCTTTTGAGGAGGCATGGTTGAGGCTTTTGGAGGAGGTGTTGAATTTCATCTTTTGTTTCTTCCTCTTGGTAATCCTCAAATCCTTGACATTTTCTTTAAGGGATGTAGTGTATGCCACGGTTGTTCCCGTCTCAAGCTTCTTCACCATGTGATCACGGTTATCTTGAGAAGGTTGGGCAATGCATTTCCCTTTTAGTTGTGTCAAGCTCATCTTTAGCCTCTCATTTTCTTCTTTGAGCTTTTGATATGAATCATCATTTGTTCCTGCAAATTCTTGCTCAAAAGAAGATTTGCTTGTTGACAAACAACAAGCATTAGCACATGGTAATATAGTATTAATTTGAATACATGTGCATGAGTGAGGTTGTTGGGATTTTAAGTTTTCTATCACAACCTCATGAGCAATGTTTAATATGATATGATCATCCATAAGATTTTCATGAGAACATAGAAGCATATCATATTTATCTTGAAAAGCTAGATTTTCAACTTTTAGCTTTTCTACTTGGTCCTTAAGCAAGGTATTCCTATTTACTAATTGAGCGATACACTGTAAAGCGTTATCATGCTCAATTGAAACAGTTTCATACCTTTGGACCAAATCAACATGAGAGCACTTTAGCTCCTCATGTTCTTTAGTCAACCCGTCAAAGTGTAGTATTTTCATGGAGAGAACATCTTCTAGCCTTTGACGAGCTTCGCTTTGCTCTCTCGCTCTTTCTAGAAGTTTGAGCATGACCGCCTTGTCTTCTTGGCTTAGGCAAGCGTAGAGTTGCACAAAGCTTCTTTCTTCCTCCTCATCCTCATTTGTGCTTCCGCTATCATTTGCATTAGCCACACAACACATGTGGGAATCGAAATGGGAAGACACACCTTTTGGAGAGGTGGATTCCTCGTTTGGTCTCCACCGTTCATTTTCTTCTTCCTTGCAAGGGTTAGTATTACAAATACCAAAGGAAGTAGAAGCATAAAATGAATTATCATGTTTGGACTTATCAAATTTGTCTTTAATTCTAGTCCAAATATCATGCATATCACAAATGGGTTTGTCATATTTTATTATGAAGGCATGATAATCTTCTTTGCTAAGGGATTTACTTAAGATGTCATAAGCTAGATAGTTTAAGCGTATACATCTTAAATCTTCTTCGGAGGCATTTTCCCTAGCATAGTTAGGAGGAATAATACTCTTGACTAAAATTTGTTCCAATTGTGGGTCTACCGCTCTAAAAGCATTTATCACTCTAGTAGACCATGAATCATAATTAGAACAATCGGAAAGCAATATCTCAAGAGTTACCTCCTTGTTCTCCTGGGTCTTCTTGTTCTTTTGGGATCTTCTGCGAGCCATCACTTCGAGTTGTTAGACTCAAGATGAAGTGCCTAGCTCTGATACCAATTGAAAGTCGCCTAGAGGGGGGGTGAATAGGCGAAACCTGAAAATTAAAACTTTATCCCCCAACTAGATCCCTTGATTAGTGGTTAGAACAAGATATACAAATATCGGAGAATATAAACTAAGTTCTTGCTTGAAGAGAGTATTGCTAAATAATGCGGAAGTGATAAATCAATACAATTAGTAAGTTATAAAATAACAAAGCAAGAAGCCTTAGATGAGAAGAGCACTAGGACAAGTTCTTTCTTGCAACGAGTTGCTTCACTAAATGGGAATTTAACTTGAAGCAACTCCAAATGATATTAGCAAATAATGATGCAAGAGAACTTAGAGCAAGGGAAAACAAACAAATCACAAACAATAAACACAATGGACAGGGTGATTTGTTTTACCGAGGTTCGGCCCTCGAAGGCCTAGTCCCCGTTGAGGAGTCCACTTAAGGACGGGTCTTTTTCAACCCTTTCCCTCTCTCCCCCGATCACACAAGGATCGGTGAGCTCTTCTTCTTCTCAAGGATCACTCTCGATCCCACAAGGACCACCACAATCTTTGGTGTCTCTTGCTAGCTTTTACAAGCCTCCAAAACTTTGGAGGAAGTTCGAATGGGAGTCAAAACTCCACACGCAAATGAACACAAGGATGAAGCACACACTATCTCTCAATGAATCTCACAAGGCACTAGTGCTAAACTCAAATGAGTAGCTCTCTTTTGCTTGTTCTCTCTTTTGTGGCACTTGTGTTGGTTGTAGTGGTCTAAATCTTGTGTATAGGATGGATCAATGAATATATGTGGTTGGGAGGGTTTGAGTATGTCAATTATATGACTTGGAATGTTGCTTGGGCTCCCACACTTTGAAGTGGCCGGTTGGGGTGGTATTTATAGCCACCAAACAAAAACTAGCCGTTGGTGAAGGCTGTCTGTCGTATGGTACACCGGACAGTCCGGTGCACACCGGACATGTCCGGTGCGACAGCCACGTCACCAAATAGCCATTGGGGTTGGAGCTGGTCGACCGTTGGAGGCTTTGTCCTCATGCGGCACCGGACAGTCCGGTGCACACCGGACAGTCCGGTGCTTCTCTGATCCTCTGCTCTGACTCTGCCACGAATACTGTTTACTGTCAGAGTCGACCGTTGGCGCCGAAGTAGCCGTTGCTCCGCTGGCACACCGGACAGTCCGGTGCACACCGGACAGTCCGGTGAATTTTAGCGGAGCGGCTGCCGCGCGAACCCGAGGCTGGCGAGTTCCGGAGACCGCGCTTCCTTGGAGCACCGGACATGTCCGGTGCACACCGGACAGTCCGGTGAATTATAGCGCGCCGGCTTCCGAGAATTCCCGAGGGCGAAGAGTTTGAGTTGGAGTCCTCTGGGCGCACCGGACACTGTCCGGTGCACACCGGACAGTCCGGTGCCTCCAGCCAGAGGTGCCCTCGGTTGCCTTGTTGCTCCTTTGTTGAATCCAACACTTGGTCTTTTTATTGGCTAAAAGTGAACCTTTTGCACCTGTATAACTTATGCACTAGAGTAAACTAGTTAGTCCAATATTTGTGTTGGACAATTCAACCACCAAAATTATTTAGGAACTAGGTGTAAGCCTAATTCCCTTTCAAACACCTCCCTCTCTCTCACACACATCTCTTGCCTCTCCCATTTCAAATCTTTGGAGAGAAATCTTTGAGTGAGCTTGAGAGCTGCGGTTTTTGTGCTTCATCTCTAAATCTCTCTCGCTCTTCTTCATTCGAGCTTTGGTACTACATCGAGTTCTTTGTGGATTCATTACTCTTGGAGCTTCTAGCTCCTAGACGACTAGGTGTCTCTTGTGAGTCTCCAAATCTTGTGGAAGACCACAAGAAAGTTTGTATTACCCGCTCATTTGAGCAAAGATTATTGTGTGGGCTTGACCTTTGTGGTCGGCAAAGGGAGGATTAGGGTTGAAAGAGACCCGGCTCTTTGTGGGCGCCTCAACGAGGAAGTAGGGCACCTTGGTGGTGTGATCGAACCTCGGGATAAATCTTGTGTCTCTTGTGTTCTTGTTTATTGTGCTTACTTGTGTACTTTGTTCGCTCATCCTTCCGTGGAAGATTTGTTCATATCTTTTTGGTGTGTGGATTTTGAGAAGTGCCCTTCTCAGATCTACTACTTTGAACCCTGTGGATCATTTAGAACATCTCATTTCCAAAGTTAACTGGGTGAATTTCGAGATCAATTAAGTTTTACCCAGTTTGCTTCTAGTTTTTGTAGAAAAAGTTTTAACTTGCCTATTCACCCCCCCCCCTCTAGGCAACTTTCAATTGGTATCGGAGCCTAATCCTCGTTCTAACGCTTAACCGCGTGAGGAAAGATCATGTCGGGGGGACTAAGAAACGAAAGTGCTTCTAAGCTTGAAAAAGTTGAGGTTGCCTCGACTTCATCTTTTGGTGCAGATGTTGATCCTAGGGCAATAGACCTTGCCATGAGAATCGCCGAAAGGATGTTCCTCAAAATGAAGGAAGATGAGGCGAAGAACATTATTGAAGAAGAAGAAAATGATCGATGGAGACCAAACGACGAATCCACCTCGTCACAAGGTTCGTCTTTCAAATCCACTTCTCATATGTGCTTTGTTGCTAATGAGAGTGACAGTGAAAGCGAAAGTGAGGATGAGGAGGAGCATGAAAGTGATAGTGAAGATGAGGATGATCTTCAAAAATTCTTCGCTCAACTAAGCAAGAAGAACCGGATGAGCTTGCTCAAACTCATGAAAAGAGCGGAAGAACAAAAGGAAATGCTTCATAAGCAAGAAGATATCCTCATCGAAAAAATCAAAGACTTGGAGAAGTTGACCAAAGAGCATGAGAAGCTAAAGTGCTCTCATGATGATTTGGTCCAAAGGTATGAAGACATTTCAATTGAGCAAATTAAAGTTGTTAATCATTCATCATATATTGCTCAATTAGAAAATAAAAATGCTATGTTCAAGAACACGATAGAAAGGCTAAATATTGAAAATCTAGCTTTGCAAGAAAAACATGATATGCTTGTGTGCTCTCATAATAAATTTATGGATTCACATATCATGTTAGAAATGGCTCATGAGGTTGTGTTAACTAATTTGAAATCATACCAACCTCACATATGCACATGTACTCAAGTAGAAACTATATTATCATGTGCTAACAAATGTTGCTCTCAAGAAAGCCAATCTTCCATTGAGCTAGAAATTTCAGGAACTAGTGATATTTCTATCACACAAGAAAATAAAGAGCTCAAGGAAGAAGTTGGAAGGCTAAGAAGGAGGTTAACTATTTTGAAGGGAAAATGTCATGCTCAACCTTCTCAAGATAACCGTGATAATATGGTGAAAAAGCTTGAGAAGGGGACAACCGTAGCATGCACAAAACCCCTTCAAAAGAATACCAAGCTTTCCAAGAAGGACATGAGCAAGACTCAAGGTAAGAAAATTAATGCTCATATTATTTGCTCTAACAATGTACCTATGTGCTTCAACAAAGAAAGATCAAAGAGAAGCGATAGGAGGTGCTATGGATGCAAGGAGAAGGGTCGTGAAATTGATTCATGCCCCCGCATGAAGAACCAAGACCTTGCACGATCAAGAAAGATGACCATCAAGAAGGATGAAAGCAAAAGGCAAATGCATTGCAAGGACAAGCACCGCATTTGCTACAATTACCGTGAAAGAGGTCATCTATTCAAGGTTTGTCCAAAGGGTAAAACTCCTAAGCCTAACTTGTCAATACATTCAAATATGCTTAGGAGACCCAAATTTGACTCTTGTGCTAGAAAGGTGATGAGTTCACCACATTCTAGGACCAAGGCTATTTGGGTGCCTAAGTCCTTATTGGCTAACCTTGATGGACCTATCATGAGATGGGTACCAAAATGTACTTAATAAGTTTTGCAGGTACCCAGAGATGATATGAAGCTTTGGGGTGCTTGAGCGGTTCAACTCAATTCTTATCTCAAGCTATCAATCTTACATTGTCTATCCTTTAAGATTGACCCAAAGATGAATTGAGTTGTTATATCACTAACTTCATATTCATCTCTAGCAAGAACTTATGTTGTAGGGAATAAGGATTAACCTTTGTGGGAATCAAGCAAAAGGCCTACAACCAAGTGATATCCAAAGGATGGTAACAATTAAATCTTAAGTGCACATTACTTTTAATTGGTATATTCCTTTGTGTCTTTTGTAGCCACATAGGAAAAATGAAGCACTTGAGAATGAACTTAAAAGATTTTACCTTGCTTTGGAAAGGATCTAATTATATGGTAGATTGCAAGTTCATATTTTTCTATTGTAACAATCTACATGCTTTAAATTTGGTTGTATGTATCTTGTGGCATATTTCAAGTTAATCATCATATTATTGCCATGACCTAGACATAAAGAGTATTATCCCATGTTCTTAAATGAATAGAGTGCTAAGTAAGAAATTCAAATTCTTAAAGCACTTACTAAAAGGGAATTCTCTATATGACTAGAGTTGTGAGACTAATGTTTCTACCAAGTGTTTATGTAGTCTCACAACATGAGAATGTGTTTCCCAAATGGAGTGTGCCATTCAACATTCAAAGAAGATCGAACCAATACTATGTGATGTATTCATTCTTTCTTAAATTGGTTTTGAGTCTTCTACATTAATCACTCACCATGCTATGAATTAAACTTGCCTTGTAAACTTAATTAAAAAATTCATGCTACTTTCATATTTTTTTTAATTGATGTTATGCATGATGCTTGTAAGGGTAATTTAGTTCATATCATGAAGTTTCCTTGTTTTAGTAACCTTCTTGTCATTCATATACTAGAGGTTGCTAAATAGGAAACTATTGCTTGTGTTTCTAATGCAATCTCTTTTAAGCCATTTCATGGAAATTCATAAGTAGAGATTGTGCTCTTTCATTTGGTAAAATCACAAGCATTAAAGGTTAATCTTCACCTAAAAGAAAGATTAGGAATGCTCAAGGCAAAGGTATGGAACTAGTTGTTTCATTTGGTATGTGACCAATAATAGTTCCTTTCAAGTGGCATTCTTTCAATTGTTAATAATCTATTTTATGGAAAGAAATGCCAATATGAAGGTTAAATTCCTTTTGGCTTAAATTTGTAAATTGGTACATATTATTAATTCACTCATCCATTTGCACTAATTTAAAGGAATTTAATTTATCCTTTTGGGTTTCAATAATGATGATTCATTTGCCATCCACCTATAAGGATCATCATTTGTGAAACCCTCTCTTGTGATTCTAATGCTCTCTTTTCTAAGTATTTCAACAAGGTCCTTCCAAGTGCTTTCAAGATGGATTCAAAATCTACAAATATAAGAGTCTTGGTTCTTTCAATCATTGAGTTTCAATGGGTCTCATATCAAGCATGATCAAACCAAGCAAAGATGAATGAAGTTCAAGATCGGTTGGTTGGATGAAATCATAAAGAGAAAAGAAATCACAGTGAATCAAGAAGGAAGTTGAACTATCATGAAAACCAAATAATGAAGAAGTAGTGACATAATCATATAATATACTTCATTATGAGGTTTGAGGTTCATATTAGCATGCTTTACCCTTCAAGATTTCAATTGATATACTTTCAGTTCTTAAATCTTCAATTGGTTTAATTTTCATCATCTATGTAAAGCATGTTATGTTAAACCAAGATATAGTGCAAACATCTCCTTTAACCTCGTATTATTGATGTGCATAAGTGTACTTTGTGTACTCTTGCATGCACAAATTGAGGGAGAGTTTAGCCTATATCTTGTGAGACTAATGATTTCTTTCAAGTTCATGTTGTGTAGTCTCACACCATGGAGAACATCAAATGAGGATGAATGGTTCCATAGAAATGAAAATGAATTTCTCTTGATCGATTGAAGAGGATAAGTTTCTCTTTGAAATGTCAAGCCTATCAAAAGCTAAGATGGAAATTCATGATTATAATGAAGACCATGCGACATAGAACAAAGGTGTGTCACTCCATGAACTATTGTATTATATTTGTGTATCTAGGCTCTTACATGCTAGTGTGTGCATGTATATGCAATATCTTAAGTCACATCATAAGGTTGCACTTGTGGTGACGATTAAAAAATCTCTAGATATTTGATTAATACCTCTTGTGGTGATATCATAAGTTAGTCTTAAGTCATCTTAGTGAGGCATGAGTCAAACATGCTAACTTCTCAAGAATCTTGGCTTAAAATATTGCATATCATGTCTATTAGTATACCTTTTGATTATGAGTAATTCCTTAAATTGGTTCAATTTCACATTTTCATACTTTATTTGTACCAAGGTTCAAATTGTAGAACTTAATCCCCGGGCCTCACAAGTCCAAGTGCATAAGCTAAACAAGTATTCATCACTTGTATGCACACATTTAGGGGGAGAATAGTCTATAATTTGAATCTTTGAGACTAACTTCATCTCCAAGTCTATTATGTGTGTAGTCTCGAATTAGAAAGGAATCTTCGGGCAAAGACAATCGCTTCCACTGCAAATTTTGATGGGTATCAAAGATTCTTTGCTCGAATAAATGTATATGTTATACATTTCATAAGAGAATGAGTTTCTCTTTTATATGCTACTCCAACGTCATCTAAAATTGGTAAATTTGTATCACATCCTTTTGGATTGCAAATGTCTGAAGTAGCATAGCTTATAAATTCTCCTGTCTAGAACTTAATTGATTAAATAGTGCACATGTTTCTTATGTTGCATGATTATGTTCAATTGATACTCCTTTTATGCCAATGGTACATTAAGTTGCAAATAAGTACTCTCAACAGGTATCAATTGAATTCATATATGTGTGCACTAAAACTTGAGGAGAACTTAGTGTAATATGCTATTAGTGATCTACTTATCTATCAAATTGTATCAATTAGTGTTTTTCAATTGATATTTTTCATACATGATCACTAGTTGCATAATCCATACTTGTGCAATTTTCATATTGCCTCTTGTTGTGATAAGAAAATGCTAGGTGACATCTAGACTCCAGGTATCAAGATTTATCTTTCAGTTAGTATGACAATCTTCATTTGATATCTTGGACCTATGTCACAATTATGCCAACAAGAGCTTGCAAATGAATTCTAAATCCAACACAAGTCTGGAAACCCCTTGAAAAGGTAAAAGGCAAAGGTACATCACTTATGACACTTACCCATTACCTTTGTTCCATCTAAGGACCCTCTTCATGATAGTGTGTTAACATCTTGCTCAAATCATAATTTCTACCATTTATATTCTTTATATCTTTTTTGGAGATTTATGACAAAGGGGGAGAAATTGTGCATTAAAGCTTACCTTTAGTCTTATGTAACTAAGTGTAAGAAGACTTTTGAAAAGGGGGAGAAATAATTGACAAAAGGGGGTTGAATCATAAGTAAAACATAAGATGAAGGAAATTGATGAGTGCATAATATGTCATGAGCATCACGTTTATTTTATGACACACTGCACCCTATGAATAGTATAATATAAGTTGTCTATACTTTGACCTAAATATGTGCTTTTGGCATTTGAGTACAAAAGTGTTATTTTCTGAAATGCACATATTTAGGGGGAGGAATCTATATCATAGGATTTAAAATCTTATTTATCAAATCTTATGTAAGCTTTAAATGTGTTGTCATCAATCACCAAAAAGGGGGAGATTGAAAGTGCATTCATCCTTTTTTTGTGAGTTTTGGTGATTTGGATAACAACACATTTAAAGGTCTAACGAGTTTGCTAAGTGTTGAACAGGAAATTCAGTATGATGAACATACTTGAATAGTGTATAATGATCAATGAACAAAGGTTCAACATGAGGTTAAATAACCAATGAGACAATGCAAATGGATATAATATGGTCTCTTTATTGGTTTGAATATATATGGACAAGACCTAAGAAATCACTACATACATATGATCAGAATAGAGGATAAAGTGATTAAGAGGACTGGTTAAGCCAAAGTGGATAAGATATGAGGAATCGTGAATTGGCTTGACCATATTACTATTAGTCCATATATGCTTCTATGAGAATCAAACTAGAGCTTGATTGATCTTAGCAGTTATATCTAGATGTCATTCAAGCAAGGTTCACAATATTGAAGAAATGATTCTCTCATTGGATGCTCAATAGGATGTGACTCAAGAATGGCTTGATAGGGTGAAGATAGTAAGGAAAGGGCTTCGAGGAACTAAGCGAAGGTGAAGGCCAAGCGACGGCTTGTAGACCGAGGTACCATGGCTAAGGTGAAGAAGAGAGTACTTGCACTAAGTCGATGAACTAATCAGCTATGAAGAGTTACAACATGTTGATGCATCAGTAAGGTGACTTGAAGCCATGATTTGAAAAGGGGGAGAAATTGTGCATTAAAGCTTACCTTTAGTCTTATGTAACTAAGTGTAAGAAGACTTTTGAAAAGGGGGAGAAATAATTGACAAAAGGGGGTTGAATCATAAGTAAAACATAAGATGAAGGAAATTGATGAGTGCATAATATGTCATGAGCATCACGTTTATTTTATGACACACTGCACCCTATGAATAGTATAATATAAGTTGTCTATACTTTGACCTAAATATGTGCTTTTGGCATTTGAGTACAAAAGTGTTATTTTCTGAAATGCACATATTTAGGGGGAGGAATCTATATCATAGGATTTAAAATCTTATTTATCAAATCTTATGTAAGCTTTAAATGTGTTGTCATCAATCACCAAAAAGGGGGAGATTGAAAGTGCATTCATCCTTTTTTTGTGAGTTTTGGTGATTTGGATAACAACACATTTAAAGGTCTAACGAGTTTGCTAAGTGTTGAACAGGAAATTCAGTATGATGAACATACTTGAATAGTGTATAATGATCAATGAACAAAGGTTCAACATGAGGTTAAATAACCAATGAGACAATGCAAATGGATATAATATGGTCTCTTTATTGGTTTGAATATATATGGACAAGACCTAAGAAATCACTACATACATATGATCAGAATAGAGGATAAAGTGATTAAGAGGACTGGTTAAGCCAAAGTGGATAAGATATGAGGAATCGTGAATTGGCTTGACCATATTACTATTAGTCCATATATGCTTCTATGAGAATCAAACTAGAGCTTGATTGATCTTAGCAGTTATATCTAGATGTCATTCAAGCAAGGTTCACAATATTGAAGAAATGATTCTCTCATTGGATGCTCAATTGGATGTGACTCAAGAATGGCTTGATAGGGTGAAGATAGTAAGGAAAGGGCTTCGAGGAACTAAGCGAAGGTGAAGGCCAAGCGACGGCTTGTAGACCGAGGTACCATGGCTAAGGTGAAGAAGAGAGTACTTGCACTAAGTCGATGAACTAATCAGCTATGAAGAGTTACAACATGTTGATGCATCAGTAAGGTGACTTGAAGCCATGATTTGAACTTATACAAGGTGATATGGTACAAGTCACAGGGTTTGATTTGTGTTTGCTTCAAAAGGTGATACAAAGATGTTTGTGATCCTTATGAAGCAACGCCATGGAGAAATCACACATGAGACGCCAATGACTCAAGGAGTTTTCTTAATTAATTTTATTTAACTTGAGTATAGGAATCGTCGTACTATAAAGGGGGATCCAAAAAGAAGGTTGGTGTTTGCCAAAGCTCAAACCTCTCTATTCAAAAGCTATTTTTGAAAAGCAAAAATCTCTTTAACGTTCTTTGGTTGACCGTGGTTAGGGTTGAGAAACCTAGAGTGTTCTTGCTGAAAAGCAGTTGAACTTGTTCAGCTGCAGCTGAGCTTTTCAGCTGAGCTGGACTTCAGCTGAGCTGAGCTCCTTCAGCTGCAGCTGAGCTTTTCAGCTGAGCTAGACTTCAGCTGAGCTGAGCTTCTTCAGCTACAGCTGAGCTTTTTCAGCTGAGCTGAACTTCAGCTGAGCTGAGCTTTTCAGCTGGGCTGAACTTCAGCTGAACTCAACTTCAGCTGTGAACCTCTTTGACCATACACCAGCTGAACTTGCCTCCGGGCAGTTGAGCTGGGGTTTTCTCTCCTAAAACTCTCTGGTCAAGACCAGCTGAACTGGTCCTGAGGGGCAGTTCAGCTGGTCTCTGACCCCTCTGACCTCTGTTCTGCAGTCTGCCAGTCAGACTAGCAAACAGGTCGCCAGAGCTATCAGGGGCGGTTCAACCCCCCCCCCCCCCCCTGGGCGGTTCAACCGGTCTTGGTCAACTTGACCAGTCTGCAGGTCAGTCTGCGCGTCAGTCTGCCAGTCAGACTGGCAGACAGGCTGCCAGGCCTGCCAGGGGAGGCTCAACCGCCCTAGGGGGAGGTTCAACCGCCCTCAGGCAGAAAAATCTGCCCAACGGCTAGTTTTGAGCTCCACCTATATATACTACCTCCTACCTCTCTCCCAAAACAAGAGCACGATTTGAACTCCATTTCCAACCCAAGAAACACCTCCCTCTCTCTCACACACATCTCTTGCCTCTCCCATTTCAAATCTTTGGAGAGAAATCTTTGAGTGAGCTTGAGAGCTGCGGTTTTTGTGCTTCATCTCTAAATCTCTCTCGCTCTTCTTCATTCGAGCTTTGGTACTACATTGAGTTCTTTGTGGATTCATTACTCTTGGAGCTTCTAGCTCCTAGACGACTAGGTGTCTCTTGTGAGTCTCCAAATCTTGTGGAAGACCACAAGAAAGTTTGTATTACCCGCTCGTTTGAGCAAAGATTATTGTGTGGGCTTGACCTTTGTGGTCGGCAAAGGGAGGATTAGGGTTGAAAGAGACCCGGCTCTTTGTGGGCGCCTCAACGAGGAAGTAGGGCACCTTGGTGGTGTGACCGAACCTCGGGATAAATCTTGTGTCTCTTGTGTTCTTGTTTATTGTGCTTACTTGTGTACTTTGTTCGCTCATCCTTCCGTGGAAGATTTGTTCATATCTTTTTGGTGTGTGGATTTTGAGAAGTGCCCTTCTCAGATCTACTACTTTGAACCCTGTGGATCATTTAGAACATCTCATTTCCAAAGTTAACTGGGTGAATTTCGAGATCAATTCAGTTTTACCCAGTTTGCTTCTAGTTTTTGTAGAAAAAGTTTTAACTTGCCTATTCACCCCCCCTCTAGGCAACTTTCACCGATGGTCGGAGCACCCGATCACTTTCACTCGGGAGGATCAATGGCTCAACTTCGACCATCCAGGCAAATACCCGCTCCTCGTCGATCCGGTGATCCGAGAGAGCCGGGTAAAGAAGGTGCTAGTGGATGGGGGGAGCAGCATCAACGTCACCTTCCCCCGGACACTCCAAGGCTTGGGAGTTCACCTCAAAGAGCTCCACGAGTCGGACATTCCTTTCTTCAGCATCGTGCCGACGGAAGGGGAATACCCGCTGGGCCACATCTACATACCAGTCACCTTCGGAACTCCGGAGAACTACAGACCGAGTTCCTGAGGTTCGAAGTGGCGAACTTCGACTGCGGGTACAACGCCATCATCGGGAGGCCGGGACTGGCCAAATTCATGGCCATCCCTCATTACACGTATATGATACTGAAGATGCCAGGACCGCAAGGAATCATAACTGTGCGCGCCGACTTCCAAGGCGCCGCAGAGTGTTTCCGAGTGGCCATCCAAGCAGCCCTCACCACCAAGCCGTCAGCGGTTCCTTCGACACTGGCGAACTCTAAGCCTGAAGAGGACCTTGCAGCACCGGCAAACGAAACTCAGGCCGCGACCTCTATGCGGCCGACTGAAGAAACCAAGAGGATCAACCTGGGGTTCGCTGATGAACGCAAGACTGCCATCATCAGCTCCAGCTTGGACGACAAATAGGAAAGCGCGCTCGTCCAGTTCCTGCAAGATAACCGAGACGTATTCGCGTGGCAACCTGCGGATATGCCGGGAGTCCCAAGAGAACTGGCCGAGCACAAATTGAAAGTCTATCCCCAGGCGAGGCCTATTCGGCAAAAGCTACGTTGTTTCACGCCCGACAAGAGAGAGGCCATTCGCGCCGAGTTAGCTCGCTTGGTCGCGGCTGGATTTATTAGAGAAGTATTACACCTCGAGTGGTTAGCCAACCCTGTTCTTGTACTCAAAAAGAATAAAGTGGATTGGCGCATGTGCGTCGACTATACTGATCTCAACAAACACTGTCCGAAGGATCCCTTCGGGCTCCCAAGGATAGATCAGGTGGTGGACTCCACCGCTGGATGTTCTGTGCTGTCTTTCCTAGATTGCTATTCCGGGTATCATCAAATTAGTTTAGCGAAGGAAGACGAGGAAAAAACAGCGTTCATCACTCCGTTTGGTGCTTTCTGTTATACCTCCATGCCGTTCGGCCTCAAAAACGCTGGAGCAACTTATCAGAGAGCCATTCAAACATGCTTAGCCGATCACTGGGGCAAGCGTGTGGAGGATTACGTAGATGATGTGGTAATCAAAACGGAGAATTCGGAAGACTTCATCGAAGACTTACAGCTGGTTTTCAACAGTCTGAGACGGTATAGATGGAAGCTTAATCCTAAAAATGTGTTTTTGGGGTACCAGCTGGAAAGTTACTCGGGTTTATCGTCAGCCACCGGGGAATTGAGGCTAATCCAGAAAAGATTGAAGCTATCATGAAGATGGAAGCGCCTCGATCACAAAAGAAGGTTCAGCGACTTACTGGATGTATGGCAGCTCTGAGCAGATTTATATCCAGGCTGGGAGAAAAAGGTTTGCCATTTTACAAGCTACTCAAGAAGGTGGATAAGTTTCAATGGACTTCAGAAGCACAAGAAGCTCTAGATGCACTGAAAAAATTCTTGACAACACCACCAGTACTGAAGCCACCCCGGCGAGCTACGACAACTCAACCGGCTGAAGATTTGCTACTGTATATCTCTTGCACGACTCACGTGGTAAGCACCGCGTTGGTAGTCGAGCGAGTAGAAGAAGGACATGCCTACCCAGTGCAACATCCTGTTTACTTCATCAGTGAAGTTATGGGCCCCTCAAAGAAAAAGTATCCTCAAGTTCAGAAGCTATTATATGCAGTACTTCTAACTGCCCGCAAGCTGCGTCACTACTTTGATGACCACAAAGTCATAGTAGTTACTGGTTTTCCGATAGGGGATATTCTTCACAACAAGGAAGCCATTGGCCGAATAGCCAAGTGGGCTTGCGAGCTGGGATCTCATGACATCGAGTTCCGACCTTGCACTGCTATCAAAACTCAAGCGCTGGTTGATTTCGTATCAGAGTGGACTGAACAGCAAGTACCAGATAACCCAGAGACTGCAGAAGTATGGCGAATGTATTTCGATGGCTCGCTGAAACTGCAGGGAGCGGGAGCAGGGATTCTCTTCACCGCACCTGGAGGCGAACACCTCAAGTATGCCCTCCAGTTGCTGTTCCCAGCCTCCAACAATGCACCCGGGTATGAAGCTCTGATCCATGGATTGAACATTGCCATATCGTTAGGCGTCAAGAGATTGATGGTATATGGAGATTCTCTGGTAGTCATCAGCCAGATAAACAAGGAGTGGGATTGTTCAAGCAATTCGATGGGAAAATACTGTACTACCGTCCGAAAGCTGGAAGATAAATTCGAGGGTCTGGAATTCCATCATGTAGAAAGAGATCAGAACACAGCAGCTGATGTACTGTCCAAACTAGGATCCAGTCGAACTCAGGTCCCACCCGGAGTCTTCGTGCAAGAAATTCTACAGCCGAGTATCTCAATGGATCAAACAGAAGAGTGCAACATCATAGATCAACTCGAGTCAGACTCTAATGACTGGAGAAGGTCGATCATTAAGTATATAAAGAATGAAGAAGAACCAGACGACAAGAACTCGGCAGAGCGCATCGCCAGACAGTCGGCTCACTACACACTCATTGGGGAGACATTGTATAGAAGGGGTGCATCAGGCGTTCTCATGAAGTGCATTCTCCCGTCCACTAGAAAGCAACTTCTGGAGGAGGTCCATGCTGGGCAATGTGGAATACATGCAGCATCCAGAACACTAGTCGGGAAGGTCTTCAGGTCGGGATTCTATTGGCCAACAGCAAAGAACGATGCAGCCGAGTTAGTTCAGAGGTGCGAAGCTTGCCAATACTTGTCAAAGCAACAACACCTTCCAGCACAGCAACTGCAGACCATACCAGTAACTTGGCCCTTCGCGTGCTGGGGACTGGATATGATTGGACCTTTCAAGAAAGCTCAAGGAGGATACACTCATGTACTGGTAGCAATCGACAAATTCACTAAATGGATAGAGTTCAAACCCATTGCTTCTTTAACCTCAGCTAAGGCCGTGGAATTCATACAAGACATAATATTCAGATTCGGGATACCAAACAACATCATAACTGACTTAGGATCCAACTTCACAAGTTCAGAATTCTTCGACTTCTGCGAGCAAAAGAGCATTCAGATCAAGTATGCATCTGTAGCACATCCAAGAGCCAACGGGCAGGTTGAGCGAGCCAACGGAATGATATTGGAGGCACTCAGGAAAAAGGTCTTCGATAAGAATGAAAAATTCGCAGGAAAGTGGATAAGGGAATTGCCTTATGTCGTTTGGAGCCTAAGAACCCAACCTAGCCGAGCCCTGCATGGAAACACTCCTTTCTTCATGGTCTATGGGTCGGAGGCAGTGCTACCCGCTGATCTCAAGTTCGGGGCGCCAAGGTTGATCTTCGAAAGCATAGCAGAAGCTGAGGCCACCAGGCTGGAGGACATTGATGTACTTGAAGAAGAACGGCTAAACGCGGTAATCCAATCAGCACGGTATCAGCAGACTCTAAGGCGCTATCACGACAAGGCTGTGCGACAACGATTCTTCTCAGTAGGAGATCTCGTCCTCCGCCGAATTCTAACGGGGGAGGGACGGCACAAGTTATCACCCTTATGGGAAGGACCCTTCATGGTAGCAGAAATCACTCGGCCCGGATCGTATCGCCTCACTCAGATGGATGGCACCGAAGTTGGGAACTCCTGGAACATAGAACACCTCAGAAAGTTTTATCCCTAGCTGTATTTCAAAACTGCTGGGACGACGATGTATTCTGTAAAGTGGAAATATGTCCTCAATAAAAAAGAGGTTTCAAAGATACTCAGTTCGTTTACGATTGACTGGCATGCTTACTTAACTCGGGGTGACCACTATGCCCTACTAACGGAGCAATCGACTTAAGTTGGCAACGACTTAAGGCGATGCAACATGCTCACGCTTACTTAACTCGGGGTGACCACTATGCCCTACTAACGGAGCAATCGACTTAAGTCGGCAACGACTTAAGGCGGTGCAACATGCTCACGCTTACTTAACTCGGGGTGACCACTATGCCCTACTAACAGAGCAATCGACTTAAGTCGGCAACGACTTAAGGCGGTGCAACATGCTCACGCTTACTTAACTCGGGGTGACCACTATGCCCTACTAACGGAGCAATCGACTTAAGTCGGCAACGACTTAAGGCGGTGCAACATGCTCACGCTTACTTAACTCGGGGTGACCACTATGCCCTACTAACGGAGCAATCGACTTAAGTCGGCAACGACTTAAGGCGGTGCAACATGCTCACGCTTACTTAACTCGGGGTGACCACTATGCCCTACTAACGGAGCAATCGACTTAAGTCGACAACGACTTAAGGCGGTGCAACATGCTCACGCTTACTTAACTCGGGGTGACCACTATGCCCTACTAATGGAGCAATCGACTTAAGTCGGCAACGACTTAAGGCGGTGCAACATGCTCACGCTTACTTAACTCGGGGTGACCACTATGCCCTACTAACGGAGCAATCGACTTAAGTCGGCAACGACCTAAGGCGGTGCAACATGCTCACGCTTACTTAACTCGGGGTGACCACTATGCCCTACTAACGGAACAATCGACTTAAGTCGGCAACGACTTAAGGCGATGCAACATGCTCATGCCTATGCAATTCAGGGGGTGACTTCTATATCCCGCAAACAAATCTCATAATCATCGTGCGTCGTTTCATTACTGCAAATTTACGAACTGATGAATTCTGATACAATAAGAGTAATTATATCATTCGAATGTTGAACTGATGTCCTCTAACAAATACTCGATCATGCTAACTACGCGCTCAAAGCACGCAAAATGTTTCTCTATTTCGCAATGTCTTTCTCAGGGGCGACCGACGAAGAAGGGCGACTCGAGGAATCGGGGGCAGCATTCATGTCAGCCCTTATGTCTTCAGGAACAACCACGCCGGGTCTCCTCATCAAGATTCGTCCCGCCCGAATAGCCTTGTCCATGGCTCTGTCGCGCTGGGCTTTGAGAGTAATAGAAGTTTCTTCGGCAACTTTAGCAGCCAGTCGAGCAGCCTCTAACTCCTGGGCAATGGATTTCTTAGAAGCTCGGAGTTCTTTGATGGTGGCATCCTTTGCTGATATCAACTGCTTGAGGTGGGTCACTTCGTCCGCGGATTCCTGCAGCTTACAACGTTGGTTGTCCAATTCCTCCATTGTAAAGCGGTGACTCCTCTCCAAGATGGTCAGCGAGTTGCTAGAATCACGATACAATCTGTCAAGATTGTCACGAGAAGCAGCAAGGATACGCTTTTCTTCCTGCAAGCAAAAATCAACTCCTTCAAAAACCAAGCAAGTAATAGGAACACAGCAAGGCAAGGCACAGTTTTGTGAATTACCGTTTCAGAATTGAGCTGAGCATGGAGAGAAGAACTCAGGGCATTGGCGTCATCCAAGGCAGCGGAGACCTAACCCAGTTCAGTTTGGCTCTGAGAGTACTTCTCCTCGAAGTCAGCGCACCGCTGTACCCATTCAGCCTGATCTCGGGAGTGCTTTTCCTCAATAATTGAAATCTGCCGAGTCATTCCTAGCAAGAGATAATCAAACAAAACGGGGTCAGAAGGTAAAACAGTCCACAGCAAAGGCAAAGAGAAGCAAAAAGGGCACTAACCGGCGTTGGTTGCCTCCAATTCAGAGACGCGATGTTGAAGTGACACTGGATTCCAACATGCAAGAGACGAAGCCACTTCTGGGACGGAAGCACCCTGCAACCTCAGCTGGCTGGCCATCCCATCCACCAAAGCCTGATGAGGAAAACAGATGAGGGTGATGACAGCAACTCGTACAATGTGAAAATCAAGCTAAAACACATCACGATACCTGGAGGTTGGAAAAGAACGAAGGGATCCCCAAATCAGAGGAGATCAGTTGATAAGCAGGCGTAAGGCCACCACCCGAAGCAGCTTGCAACGAACCAGCAGAGATCAGCTCAGTACCTTCAACAGAGCCCAACACTCGGTCAGCAGGGACGCTGCTCTCTAAAGCGACTCCCTGATCCAAAGTTTGGGCTACCACCATACAGCCAGAGTGTGGAGGAGATCCCGCGTGAACGTCCATGGAAGTACAGGAAGGAGACCCTGCTTGGGCACCCTCGGGGGCTGGGTCATAGTTGGCACTGCCCACTTGAGCCGGATCATCCCCGGCAGCACCCTCGGGGGCTGGGCAGTGGCTTACACTCTTCACCCGAGCTAAGTCATCCCCGGCAGCACCCTCGGGGGCTGGGCAGTGGCTTACACTCTTCACCCGAGCTAAGTCATCTCCGGCGACACCCTCGGGGGCTGGGTATGTGTCAGCACCATTCTTGAGGTCCAAGCTCTCCGCAGTAACCACCTCTAAGGTTGACGGGCCCTCAGCCACTTCCATAGGACCAGTACAATCCAAGTCAGCTTCCCGACCCTCGAGATCGCGCTCTAAGGTCGATGAGGCACGGGATGACCTCAACCCAGCATCAGGCACGTCGACGCAAGCCTCCATTGCACCATCATCCACTGGCTCCGATAACAAGTCTTCTGGGACCATATCTTCGAGAGTCTGATCAAAGTTAGCTAGGGACAGTTCTTGCAGACCAATGAGGGCAGACAAAGCAGGAGAGGGAACTCCACTACTTTCACCGCTGGCGATGAACCGCCGACTGTTTTTCCGAGTCAAAGGAGCTTCAGTCTCTTCGTCCTCATCATCCACGTTGGCAACACAAACAGCACACCCATTGGGGTCAGCAACAGATGGAGCACCCACATTGGGATCAGCAGCAGATTGGGGACACCCATTGGGGTCAGCATCAACAAGTCCAGTCGCAGGCATTTCTTCAGTAGCAGGAACCGAGGTACCAGCGTCCTGATCAAAGCTGGATACTCGCCGGAGGCGTCTTCTTTTCTTCTTCTGCTCGTCAGCAGAAGGATCAGGCTGATTGGCTCGGCAAGGGCGCCTCGGGCGAGTACTAACAGGTTTCTGAGCATCCAAAGTCGTATCAACCTCTAGGAGGGGCACCACAGCCAACGCCCCAGCAGGAGCAGCATCGGAAGAATCTTCAGCTAGCAAATCAAACATAGCGCTTATATCTGCATCACTAGGGTTCAGAGGCACCTCAAAATGAACCTGCCGTTCGTCATCAGGAATCTCCCCAAGCGAAGCAACCAAAGCACTGACTTCTTCAGTAGAGGGTCGCACTCTAAGGCCCAAACCGCCATCAGTAATGGGCGGATTCGACACGAAAAGGGTGAAGGCTTTGGGAGGAGGCAAGTTCCAGGCTGAGTACGCTACTGGAGCACCAACATTTGACACCTTGCCCCTGAGGATCATTTCAAGTCGACTCACCAAGTCTGCAGAAGGAATTCTCTTGTTGGTAACCCGAGTTGAGTCGGCTAGCCCTCGATACAGATAAGCTGGATAGGCCCTGTCTTTCAGTGGCTGAATATTCTTGAAAACAAAGTCAGTAACCACAGCTTCAGCAGTCACCCTCTCTTTCAGCAGTCCAACTTCAGCTAGCAACACACCTGCCTCGGCTACCTCCTGATCTGTGGGAGACTCGGTCCAGCTTGGGGTGCGAACGTCCGGCTGCCTTCCCGACCGGGAGGGGAGAGAATTCCCATAATTCTCAACTATGAACCACTCTAGGCGCCATCCCTTAATGCTATCCTTGAGGGGGATCTCGAGATATTCAGTTTTCCTCCCGCGGCGCATTTCCAAGCTGGCACCCCCGACCAACTGATGTTGTCCCCCGGCCATCCCAGGGCGACAATGATACAAGTATTTCCATAAACCGAAATGTGGCAGCACGCCAAGAAAAGCTTCGCATAAATGAACGAAAATGGAGATTTGCAGAATTGAATTGGGGTTCAAATGGGTCAAGTTAATATGGTAGAAATCAAGGAGGCCGCGGAAAAAGGGAGAGATGGGAAGGCCAAGGCCGCGGAGAAGAAAAGGGGCGTAAACAACGGACTCGTGGGTATCTTCTGTCGGAACAGTAAACCCATGGCAAATCCGCCAAGAACAGAGTTCTTGCGGAGGAAGAACCCCGATAGATACGAGGTGGAGAAGTTCAGTTTCAGAAATGATGGACATGTGGTTACCTGCGAAAGGCAACTGGCTGTTGGGGTCGATTGGAGGAATCACCACAGCAGACGAGCTCGTGGTCTTCCTCTTGGGTGTCATCTCGATTCTACCAGCGAGCAGAGCGGAAGGCGAATGGCAGAGAGGATTCGGAAGCGGAAAAGCAAGAACTAGGGCACGGAAAGCAAAGGCGGCTAAAAGCGCAGCTCTTATGGGATATTCTCGAGCCGGATACCGTTTCAAAAAGTGCCCAGTCATCACCCGGCGGTTATTTCCAAAACCCCAGCATGCCACGTGGAAACCCGGCAGTTATCTCTAGAACACCGGTGTGCCACCTCATCACTCGGCCATCGTCCTCAAATTGGCTCGCGCGGCCTGCTATCACTCGGCGTTGCCTCTAAAATGCTGATATAGTGTTCAGTTGCTCGGCGTTGCCTCTAAAACGCCAACATCGCCTTTCAGTCGCCCGGCATTACCTCTAAAAATGCCAACGTCGCCTTCCAGTCAGTCGGCGTTGCCTCCAAAACGCCGACTTCGCGTTCAGTCGCTCGGCATTACCTCTAAAATACTGACGTCGCTTTCCAATCACTCGGCGTTGCCTCCAAAACGCCGACTTCACGTTCAGTCGCTCGGCATTACCTCTAAAATGCTGACGTCGCTTTCCAATCACTCGGCGTTGCCTCTAAAACGCCGACTTCGCGTTCAGTCGCTCAGCATTACCTCTAAAATGCTGACGTCGCTTCCCAATCACTCGGCGTTGCCTCTAAAACGCTGATATAATGTTCAGTCGCTCGGCGTTGCCTCTAAAACGCCGACATCGCCTTTCAGTCGCTCGGTATTACCTCTAAAAACGCTGACGTCGCCCTCTGGCATCATCTCAAGTCGCTCGGCATTACTTCTAAAATGCCGACGTCGCTTTCCAATCACTCGGCGTTGTTTCTAAAACGCTGATACAGTCTTCAGTTGCTCAGTGTTACCTCTAAAACACCGACACCGTCTACAAGTTACTCGGCAGCTACTTCTGGAAGCGTCAGTGTGATCCCCAAGTTATTCATCTACTGTCTCAAAGGAATCAGTTTTACAAACAAGCACGACGAGTTATCGAGGAGAAGCCAACGCCATTCTTTCATTAAAAGGGAAGATAACAAACTTACAAATCAACTCTTCATGAGTTGATACTCCCCTACTATTACTACATTACATTACTACTACTACTACACTACGCTATACTACTCTACATTACTACTACATTATTCTAACTATACTATACTAATATCTAAAAGACTAGTGGCATCTAGCCACTGGCCCTGTTGCTGCCGCCGCCGCCGCCCTTGGTGCTGCCCCTGCTGCTGCCGCCCCGGTTGCTGCCCCTGCTGCCGCCGCCGTCACCGTCCTTGCTGCCGCCGCCGCTGCCCCTGCCGACGCCGCTGCCGTCATCGTCGCCATCGTCGTCGTCGTCGTCCTCGTCCTCGCCGCCACCGTCCGAGTCCTCCTCATCCGAGGAGTACTCCGACTCATCCGAGCCCTCGAGCCCGGAGCGCTCGACGGCCCGGATATACGTCCAGACCTCCGCCGCGAGCCCCTGGGAGTCGTCTGAGTTGTCAGACGACTCACGCAGGGGGACGGGGGCCGGAGACCCCTCAGACTCAGAGGAGAACTCCTCCTCTGAGTACTCCGAGTCACCAAACTCCTCCGATGGAGGAGTTGGCTCACGCTTGCGCTTATTATTCTTGCCCATGGTGGAAGCAGACGGGAGAGAAGAGAGGAAAGCAGCAGAGAACAGCGAAGAGATGTGAAAAAGCCAGAGAGGCAACAGCGTTATTTATAGAAGGAGAAGGCAACCGCTCACCTCCAACCGCGGTCACTGAACAGTCGCAAAGCATTCAATAAGCACTTCAACCCGTCTGAAGACACGTCAGGCGGCTGACGCCATTTCACGCAACACTACACCCATTGGGACTCCAGTCAACAGCGCGGAGGATATGATTACACCCGCCGTCACATCACATTACTACTCATAAGCAGCCGACTAAAACACTCAGCGTACCAAGCCGTCCCTTGCCCACACCCATTGGGGGGGGGGACGCCCAGGAAATATCAGTATATTTTTCAAAAGGGTCACATCTGTGCAGGGCACGCAGTGAATACCTCAAGACAAAAATGAGATATCAGTAAGGTTCAGAGGAAAGCCAAATATAGCCAGTGAAGTACAAAATATGACCGACAGAAGCGACGTAAAGACTAGACAGAGAACGTCCATCAGATGTCCAATCAGTCGCAGAGCAAAAAAAATTGCACTACCCAGCAAGATATGGATGGATTGCGAACTCGGCTGCTAAAGACAAAATATATGCTGACCTCTGAAGCAAAATATTGATGACATAATGCTGACCTCCAAAGCATAATGCAAATAGCTCCATGCCAATTTCTACAAGCGGAAAGGATAATTTTCAGCAAAGAGGCACGAAAGGAAGACCTTTGAATGGATTATTCTTAAAAATCCATTTGAAGGTCGGGGGCTACACCCATTGGGTGCACCTTCGGTGCACCCCATGGACTATCATTCCAAGCCAAGATAGTGCCGACTTCTAAGGCGTGGGACAAGATTAAAAGGCCAGCCCTCAACCAAAACGCAGGAGCACAAATGGAGATAACCTCTGGGGAAGACCTTCGAGTAGATTATTTTCTAAAAATCTACTCGAAGCTCGGGGGCTACACCCATTGGGTGCACCTCCGGTGCACCCAATGAAGTTCAGAATCCTACAAATTGAAATGCCGACCTCTAAGGCACAAGCACGAAACTAAGCTTCGTTCAACGAGCGATCGGAGCAGGAGAAGGCAACAGGAAGTCATTTTCTTCAAATCACCTGCAAGCTGGACCTGGGATCTTTGGGCTGATTACCTCTAAATTAACCCAAAGATCGGGGGCTTGTGGGGGATAGATATCCCCGGGTCCACTAAAGAGTAAAAGACCTCACGAAAGGCCCAAGGGCCCAATAAATCATAAGGTCATTCTTTTGTGGGCCTGGGGAGAGACAACCAGCAGAGCAGATCGACATGAGGCCGGATTGATGTAAACCTGGACGACCCACGACGTCGAGCGAATGACCACAACAGAGATCCGACTTTCCCGCGCTGGAGCCCCCATGCAACGGAGCCATGCGAGGATAAGTCGGCAAGGGTTACGCAGGGATAAACTCAAGAGGTTCACTATCTTTTAGCTACTTGTTGTTATCATATCCACCTGTATTGCCCCACGGTCGAGTATATAAGGCCTAGGGGGCACCCCTTCAGAACGATCGACCCTATTATTTAGTCACCCACGTCAACTCTCTGTATTCCCAGTCCAGAGAGCTCTTTTGTAACCACATTCACCAAGCATACTCACCAGGACATAGGGTGTTACGCATCTCTAAGCGGCCCGAACCTGTAGACCTTGTCCACTGTTCCTCGTGCAATCGGCACGAACCATTTTGCTATAGTTGTCGACACCGTCCTACTCCTAAAAGCACCTTGAGGGGCAACCCCGGGTGTGCGGTCGGACCCAAAACACCGACAGTCCCAACGGACGAGGGTTGCAATCAACCCCTCTCAAGCGGTCCAAAGACCCACTTGAATACCACGGTGTTTTGCTTTGCTTTTCTATATCCCGCTTGCGAGGAATCTCCACAGCTTGGAGTCTCTCGCCCTTACACTTTGATGTTCACAAAGAAGCACGGAGTAAGGGAGGGATGAGCAACGCACACAAGACACAAAATCAGAGCGACAACACGCACACGAGTCACAACAAGAGCTCACAACACAACCCGGCGAGTTCACAACTCAAATGGAGCTCTAATTGCTATCACAAAGAATCAAATGCGCGGAATCGATGTCTTGGTGCTTAGGAATGCTTAGAGAATGCTTGGTGTCCTCCTCCATGAGCCTAGGGGTCCCTTTTATAGCTCCAAGGCAGCTAGGAGCCGTTGAGTGCATTCCAGGAAGGCAATTCTTGCCTTCTGTCGCCTGGCGCACCGGACAGTCCGGTGCACCACCGGACACTGTACAGTGCGGATCTCTTTCCTTATTTGGCGAAGCCAACCGTTGGCACTTGGGAGCCATTGGCGCACCGGACACTGTCCGGTGCACACCGGACAGTCCGGTGCCCCATCCGATCGTTGGCACTTGCCACGCGTCGCGCGCGGGTACCGCGGCCGACCGTTGGCCCGGCTGACAGTTTGCTCACCGGACAGTCCGGTGCACATCGGACAGTCCGGTGAATTATAGCCGTACGCCGTTAATCACTTCCCGAGAGCAGCAAGTTCGCCTGAGTTAGCCTGGTGCACCGGACACTGTCCGGTGCACCACCAGACAGTCCGGTGCACTAGACAGAGCTAACTTTGGTTGAACAAAGCTATCTTTAATTTCAACTTGATTTTTCCTTTTTCCAGCACTTAGACACAATACATTAGTCTCTACAACAATGTACTAAGTCTAAGAAACATACCTTTATACTTGATTTGTACTTTGTCCACCATTTAACACTTAGGCACTTGTGTTGGACACTAAATCACCAAAATACTTAGAAATGGCCCAAGGGCACATTTCCCTTTCAGGTTCGGCGCCTGGAGGACAAGTTCTACGGGCTCGAGCTCAACCACATCGCTCGACGATATAACAAGACTGCGGACGAGCTGGCTAAAATAGCCTCGGGGCGGACAATGGTTCCCTCGGACGTCTTCTCCCGAGACCTACATCAACCCTCAGTCAAGACCGACGACACGCCCGAGCCCGAGAAGGTCTCGGTCCTGCCCGAGGCGCACTCGGCTCAGCCCGAGGCGCCCTCGGCTCAGCCCGAGGCACCCTTGGCCCCCGAGGGTGAGGCACTGCACGTCGAGGAAGAGCGGAATGGGGTCCCGCCTAATCGAAACTGGCAGACCCCGTACCTGCAATATCTCCACCGAGGAGAGCTACCCCTCGACAGAGCCGAAGCTCGGCGACTGGCGTGGCGTGCCAAGTCGTTCGTCTTGCTGGGTGACGGAAAGGAGCTCTACCACCGCAGCCCCTCAGGCATCCTCCAGCAATGCATATCCATCGCCAAAGGTCAGGAGCTATTGCAAGAAATACACTCGAGGGCTTGCGGCCACCAGGCAGCACCTTGGGCCCTCGTTGGAAACACCTTCCGATAGGGTTTCTACTGGCCAACCGCGGTGGCCGACGCCACTAGGATTGTACGCACCTGCCGAGGGTGTCAATTCTACGCAAGGCAGACGCACCTACCCGCTCAGGCCTCGCAAACAATACCCATCACCTAGTCATTTGCTGTGTGGGTTCTAGACCTCGTCGGTCCCTTGCAGAAGGCACCCGGGGGCTACACACACCTGCTGGTCACTATCAACAAATTCTCCAAGTGGATTGAGGTCCGACCCCTAAATAGCATCAGGTCCGAACATGCGGTGGCGTTCTTCACCAACATCATCCATTGCTCCGGGGTCCCGAACTCCATCATCACTGACAACGGCACCCAGTTCACCGGCAGAAAGTTCCTGGACTTCTGCGAGGACCATCACATTCGGGTGGACTGGGCCGCCATAGCCCACCCCATGACGAATGGGCAGGTAGAACGTGCCAACGGCATGATTCTGCAGGGACTCAAGCCAAGGATCTACAACGACCTCAACAAGTTCGGCAGGCGATGGATGAAGGAACTCCCCTCGGTGGTCTGGAGTTTGAGGACGACGCCAAGCCGAGCCACGGGCTTCACGCCATTTTTTCTAGTCTATGGGGTCGAGGCTATCTTGCCCACAGACTTAGAATACGGCTCCCCGAAGACGAGGACATACGACGCCCGAAGCAACCAGACCAACCGAGAAGACTCATTGGACTAGCTGGAAGAGGCTCGGGACATGGCCTTACTACACTCGGCGCGGTATCAGCAGTCCCTGCGACGCTACCATGCCCGAGGGGTTCGGTCCCGAGACCTCCAGGTGGGTGACTTGGTGCTTCGGCTACGACAAGACGCCCGAGGGCGCCACAAGCTCACACCTCCCTAGGAAGGGCCGTTCATCATCGCCAAGATTTTGAATCCCGGAACATACAAGTTGGCCAACAATCAAGGCGAGGTCTACAGCAACGCTTGGAACATCCGACAGCTACGTCGCTTCTACCCTTAAGATGTTTTCAAGTCTTCATATACCTCGTTTACATACACAAATAAAGTCTAACCATCAACGAAGGGTCAGCCTTGCCTCGGTAAAGCCCGACCCTCCCTCGGGGGCTAGAAGGGGGGAACCCCCTCTGCGTCAAAATTTTCCTCGGAAGAAGTCTTCCACCAAAACGACTTTCGTGTTTCCCGGCTATATCAGTAACAGAACCCCGAGAAATGAATAAGAGTGCATGTAAGTGGCAAGGCCGACCGAGCCGAGGGATTCCTACGCCTCCGGGATACGGATACCTCACTCGTCACCTACCACGAAAAATAACTCTTACTTGGGTAAGAAATCCTGCTACTGACGAACAAGTCCGGATACGCGAAACATGAGGAAAAGAGACACAGCTTTATATCACGACGACAAAGTGTTCAGGCCTCGGCGGCCACGAAAGACACATACAGATTCAAAATAAACTGCTCCAGCAGAATTAGGCATCGCCTAGGGGAGGAGCTGCACCCTCGGCTTCGTTTCCACCCTCGGCGAGATCCGCCCCGGCCTCGGACGACGGCGCAAGCGGAAGGATCTCCACCTCGAAGGTGGTCACCAGCATCGCGCTTGGGCCCACGGCGGCCGCATCAAGCCTCTGAACTTCGGCCAGGGCAGCTTCATCTTCGTCGGGAAGGCAGTACCCCTCGCTGACCCGCTCCAGATCCACATCGTAGTGGGAAGCGAGCACGGCGAAGGCCCGCCTAACGTCGTGATGCAGCGCCTCGCGGAGTCTGCCGCGCGCGTGGTCACCCAAGGCCTGCAGGCGACTTTGAGGGGAGCTTCCCGAGGGGACGTCGTCAAGACCAAAGACCTGGCAGAAGGCCGAGATAGCGTCGGACATGGCCACGTGGTCGGCCTCCCTCTGCTCAGCCACCTGGGCAAGTGCCTTGGCGGACTCGTTGAGGGCCGACTCGAACTCTGCAAACAGCCAAAGAAAAGTCTTCAAACACGAGTTGAAGAGTGAAGCTGAATCAAAATATCAAAACAGCCAAGACATACCTTCAGCCCGGGCACGCTGCTCCGAGGCTGCGGCTTGGGCGGACCGAGCAGACCCGACGACCGTGGCTAGGTCCGCCGCAAGGGCTCCGGCCCGAGCAGACGCCTCGGCTAGCTGGCCTCCAAGGGCCTCAGCCCGACTTTCAGCCTCGACGGCCCGGCCCCGAGATTGGTCCAGCTCACCGATGACCTGGCCAAGCTCCAACTGCCGCCGCTGCGCCTCTGCGCGTGCCGCCGCTGCCTCTGCCCCCAGCTCGTCATAGAGCAACCGAAGGTCCGCCGCCTCGGCGCTCGGTAGCCTCAGCAAGCGCGGTCCTCAGGAACCGCAGCGAACCCCAGACGTCGGCCTCGCGGCGGATGAACGACGACTTGGCGGTGCTCAGATCCGTCAGATCCTGAGGAAGGGAAGCAGGGTGTTACAAAGAATGCCTTGATCATGTGAAAGGTATGCCTGAAATCCTTACCTGGAGGATCCTGGGCTCGTTCCTGGCAAGGACCTCCATGGTCGACCGAAGCGACCCCATCGCTGCCTCGGCACACTCGCGGAGCTCGTCCCGAGACTGCTCCTCCCGCTCATCGTCAAGAATGAAGAGGGGCTTTGAGGCACCACGGGTCCAGAACCGAAGCGCCGCCCCACGCCGCTCATTGGGACCGCGCCGCGCGAGGATGAGGTCGCCGCTCCCCAGGACGGGCCGTGGTTCTGTGCCCCCCTCCTCCAAGGCGTTGGCACCCCCTGCGGCCGGCGCATCGGGTACCTCCTCGACTAAGGGAGCAGGCTTCCGATCACCGGCCTCGGGTAGCAGCGCCTCGGCCATCTCAGCATCGACAGCGACGGGTGGCTCCATGGGCAGAACGGCCACAGCCTCGGCAGAGGCTGGTGCCGGCGTCGGCAACACGTCAGATGGTGTGAAGGCCGTGGCCGCGCCAGCAGTCTCCCCCGGCACGACGGCTGCCTCAGCAGAGGGGTCAGCCTGAGGGGCTCGCCCCACGGCAACCCGTGCCGCTTGAGCCCCCCGCTTTGGGGCATCTTGTGAGGAGGCCAGCCGACCGGCATGGCCTGGTGCGGCACTGGCTGCAGAGGCCGACGCCGTCTTGAGGACCTTCCGGGGAGCCAGACCGATCGAGCCATGCCTCCGTTTGCTGGGAGGAAAAGGAAAGGCAGGATCAGGACACACGAAGAGGGAGCCGGGATAGAGGTATCCTTAGATACTTACCCACTCCGGACCATGACCAATCGTGCCTGCGGGGAAGCCCCTCGGGCCTCGGCCCCCGCCGACGCCGCCAAGGTCTGCTCCGCTGTCGGCTTCAGCACCATCCTCGCCTCGGGCACCCAGGGCGCCGAAGGGACGGTCCGCCTAGGCGCAGTCACGACGACCTAAGGATCAACCTCCTATGCGGCCGGCACGGGCAACGGCTCTTGGGGCATAGGCGGGTCGGCCTGACTCCCTGGGGTTATCTCAACTACCTCGGCCAAGGGGTCAAGTACCCCCTCGGCCTGCCCCTATTCTTCAGACCGGAAC
This sequence comes from Zea luxurians, assembly GCA_029449295.1. Classification (NCBI taxonomy): domain Eukaryota; kingdom Viridiplantae; phylum Streptophyta; class Magnoliopsida; order Poales; family Poaceae; genus Zea; species Zea luxurians. The sequence goes on from JAOPSE010000010.1 coordinate 47,655,103, forward strand.
CCCGATGTCCCGGCCCCGGATACCGAAGGCGCCAGCCCACTTTGGGGCTGGCTCGACGACCCCTGGCCCAGCCGCAGATCTGGGCTGAGGCCAAGGCGGGCCGCCATGTCGACGTCTTCGTCATCATCGTCGTCGTCATCGTCGTTAGGCATCTCCGGCGACGGCTCCCTCGAGAGCCCGTCCCTCTCCTGCCTCTGACGACGCCTCTCCAAGGCGTCCCGAGCCCGCATCCGCTCGCGGGCCCGAGCCTTTTTCGCGTCCTTCTTCTCCTTCTTCTTCTCCGCAGCGACCCTCCGCGCGGCTCGGTCCACCGCGTCCTCCGGGACCGGTGGCAGAGAAGGCTTGTGAAACCCCAACTCCTGGAGACGGACAAAAATCTCGGCTGTGAGAACCAAGGGCAACCTGACACAAGAAGGAAGAAGGAGCGGACACTCACCAGGGATATGCACCCGTGCTCGGGACGCATCCAGCCTCCCTACCGTGCCGGCTACCCGCATGTGGAGGTCATCGGCGGGGAGGGGGGCCGAGGACATTTGCGAACCCTCCAAGTCGACCCCCGGCGCCATCTCCGAAAGCAGCATCCACCGCTCCATCAAGGGGAGCACCCTCCGGCGATGGATGGCGGCAACCACCCCCACGGCGGTGAGCCCTCCGTCTCGTAGCTCCTGCAAGGCCTCCAGAAGGGGCTGGAGATTATTCTGTCTCTCGCGTGGGGCCCCGTAGTGCCAGTTGCTGCCGGCGGCAGTCACCACTCGTTGAGAAAACGACGGGAGCCTCCCATCGTCGTTCCGGAGGTAGAACCACTGGCGCTGCCACCCCTTGTTCGAAGACACAAGGATGGCGGGGATATACTGTTGCGCACGCGCCTGCCTCAACTGGAGGATGCAGCCGCCGGCCCGCACCGCCATGCGGACTCTCTTTTCCCCCCGTCGTCAAGGCAAAAGGCTCCACGGAGAAGAGATGGGTCGACAGATCCCAGTGGGGATCAATCCCCAAAAATCCTTCGCAAACCACCGCGAAGATGGCTGCTTGCGCGATAGAGTTGGGTTGAGATTGTGCAGCTCTACCCCATAGAAATGCAGAATCACCCGCATGAAACGGCTTGCCGACACTGTGAACCCCCGCTCGTGGAAAGAGACAAAACTCAGCACATACCCCGACGGCGGGGATGGGGCGGCTCCACTCGGAGGGACCATCCACTCCGGCTGCGGATCACCGGAGAGGGGACGAATCAAGCCATCGGCAACAAGGGCCTCCAGGTCGTCCGCCGTGACGGTGGAGACGGGCCACGGGTCGCGCGGCGGAACGACGGTTACCCGGTCGGCCATCACCAAGCGAAGGGGGTGGCGGCGGAGCAGACAAGGTGCACAGTTTTCTTTCTTTGGCTATTTCCCTCAGGTTGCGGAAACCTAAGCAGGAGGCGAGCAACAGAGTAAAAAACCACCACCGGTCCCTCTTCCGTATATATAAAGGCCCGGGCAAGACCCGTTCAACACTTTGCCCGAACCCGTCGCAAAATTTAAAACTCGAAGGCGAAATGCTCGTTCCTCGAACGGCTCGTGCATGCACAACAGCTGCCCCGCGAACCACTCGTCCTGTCGCATTAACTCCGCGGCAGGGCAGGCGACACCTTTGGCAGGCGAAGCGGGCGACGCTTCACCTCCGCCATAATGACCGCGTCAAAAAAGGTGTGCTACATCGTTCAATTTCGTATCCTTTTCCTCTTCCCCTTTCTCTCTCTTGCTACAGGGACCGGGAAAGGGGATACTCTGAAAGGGATCCTTCTCTGCGAAGGAAGCGGGCCCCGAGCCCTCTTACTGATCAGAGGTTCGAAGGCTGGCCCCTCGGAAGGGTTTCGACAGCCGCCTCAGAGCACTCGGGCTCCGCGCCCACTACTGGTCAGAGGTTCGAAGGCTGGCCCCTCGGAAGGGTTCGACAGCCGCCTCAGGCCACTCAGGCTCTGCGCCTACTACTGATAAGGGGTTCGAAGGCTGGCCCCCCGAAGGGTTCGACAGCCGCCTCAGAGCACGTAGAGCGAGGGATGACTCTGGGTACGTCCGATACATGGCTGAGGCTCGGGCTATGCTCCCGAGGTACCCTAGGACATTTCCGAGACCAGCAGGAGCGATTCTATAACGGAATCCCATCAGAGGGAGGCATCGAGCCCTCGGACCCAATCAAACGGGACCGGGTCCGGCAAATCACCTGCAGGTACTTTTGGAGCGCGCCTCTGGGCCACTAGCCGACCCTTATCGAACAGGGCATGGGCGTCCACTCGGATCACCCGTTAGCAACTCACTGGAGACACCGTGTTCGGTGCCCTCCGAGGGCAACATGGCGCTTTCCCCCCTCCTCCTTGCGGAAAGGCGACAAAGGGGCGTATGATAAAAGCCGAGTCAGTCCTTGACCGTCCTCTCGCTTTGTGCGGAGGCTCGGGGGCTGCTCTCGCAAACCCGGCTCCGGCCAAACCGTTGAGAGCGTCAACATACCAGCCCGAGAACTCGGAACCTGACTATGCACCCGGGCAACGACCAATTCGCATGAGGGAACAACCAGACCGGCCGAGGCGCCACGAAAAGTGCTAAGACCTCAGAGGAGTCAAACCACTCCTCCGAGGCCTCGGGGGCTACACCCGGCGAGTGCGCTCGCGTGCACCCACCGGAACAAAATACAACCGAGAAAGGTCGGTCCCCTTGCAAAAAAGTGCGACAAAAGCCTCCAAGCGAGTACCAACACTCCCTTCGAGGCTCAGGGGCTACTGTCGGGGACCATAATTAGGGGTACCCCCAAAACTCCTAATCTCAGCTAGTAACCCCCATCAGCACAAAGCTGCAAAGGCCTGATGGGCGCAATTCAGGTCAAGGCTCCGTCCCCTCAAGGGACACGATCTCGCCTCGTCCGAGCCCAGCCTCGGGCAAAGACAGCCGACCCAGGAGGATTCACGTCTCGCCCGAGGGTCCCCTCAAGCAACAGGCACACCTTCGACTCGCCCGAGGCCCAGCTCGGGCAGGCTTCGCGGAGAAGCAACCTTGGCCAGATCGCCTCGCCAGCCGACCGGATCGCAGGAGCATTCAATGCAAGGATCGCCTGACACCTTATCCTGACGCGCGCTCTTCAGTCGATAGAGCCGAAGTGACCGCAGTCACTTCGCCCCTCCACTGGCTGACCTGACAGGAAAACAGCGCCGCCTGCCCTGCTCCGACTGCTGTGCCACCCGCCAGGGTGAGACTGACAGCAGCCATGTCCAGCCTCAGGCGCCATAGGAATCTCCGTCTCGCCCGACCCCAGGGCTCGGACTCAACCTCGACGCCGGAAGACGGTCTCCGCCTTGCCCAACCCTAGGGCTCGGACTCCACCTCGACCTCGGAAGACGGTCTCCGCCTCGCCCGACCCCAGGGCTCGGACTCCACCTCGACCTCAGAAGACGGTCTCCGCCTCGCCCGACCCCAGGGCTCGGACTCCACCTCGACCTCGGAAGACGGTCTCTGCCTCGCCCGACCCCAGGGCTCGGACTCAGCTTCGACCTCGGAAGACGGTCTCCGCCTCGCCCAACCCCAGGGCTCGGACTCAGCCTCGACCTCGGACGACAGTCTCCGCCTCACCCGACCCCAGGGCTCGGACTCAACCTCGACCTCAGACGACGGTCTCCGCCTCGCCCGACCCCAGGGCTCGGACTCAGCCTCGACCTTGGAGGAGTCACCGCCTCGCCCGACCTTGGGCTCGGACCGACCACGCTACAGGGGGCCCATCATTACCCTACCCCTAGCTAGCTCAGGCTATGGGGAACAAGACCGACGTCCCATCTGGCTCACCCCGGTAAACAAGTAATGATGGCACCCCGCATGCTCCATGACGACGGCAGTTCTCAACCCCTTACGGAAGCAAGGAGACGTCAGCAAGGATCCGACAGCTCCGACAGCTGTGCTTCCACAGGGCTCAAGCGCTCCTCCGACGGCCACGACATCACATGAACAGCGCAGCAACACCTCTCCAACGGCCACGCCGGCATGTACATAGGACTCTGGCTCCTCCCTGCTAGACACGTTAGCACATTGCTACGCTCCCTGTTGTACACCTGGACCCTCTCCTTACATCTATAAAAGGAAGGTCCAGGGCCCTCGTACGAGAAGGTGGCCATGTGGGAGGACGGGCTGACGCACAGGCTTTCTCTCTCTCCCTCACGAACGCTTGTAACCCCCTACTGCAAGCGCATCCGCCCTGGGCGCAGGACAACACGAGGCCGCGATTCCCCTTATTGTTTCCCCCTTGTGTTCCGTCTCGCGCCGACCCATCTGGGCTGGGACACGCAGCGACAATTTACTCGTCGGTCCAGGGACCCCCCCCCCCCCCCCGGGGTCGAAACGCCGACAACAACGAAGGTGAAGGTCATGCAGGTTCATGCCGATGGTCCGGGGACGGTGAAGGACGAGAGCTGAGACTTAACTGAGGGAACAGAGTCGTCGGGTGACTAGCCGACGATCTACAAGCATTTTGTCCAGCTCTAGATGGAAGCGGTCTATAAGGTTTAGGATATAGAAAGTGACATATTCCTATCATCGTGATGACTCGGTCGATTATGTGTTCACATTGATTTTAGACGGTTTTTACTAAAGTGATTCTCATAAAAACAACCTGAAAACATAAACGTTTGGTAGTTTACGGTGGTTAGAATCATCAAAAAAGCTAAAACAAACATGACCATTAGCTCTTCTGCCTTTAGGGTTTCTGTTGTAATGCGAGTGAGAATAAAAGGACCAAGGTTCACCAAAACGTTCGGCTAACCGGGCTAGCCGGCTGGCAAGCTGGTAATCGGTCCCGGCCAATAAGGTTGACCGACTGGTTTCACATTTTGAATTTGTGAAATTTTATAAAATTTAAAACATTTTGATGACATTTTTTATAAATACTATGGATTATGCCAGAGCATTCCCCATCCTCCTCCCCACCTCGTTCGCCCAAAAACGTCGCTCGTCCGCCGCCGGAGCACGTGGAGTCTCCCTCCTGCGTCGGCTGGCCGGTCGGCTCGGCCAAAAAGCCACTGGTAAACTATTCTCCCCCGCTAAATATGTAAGCCACACATGTTTACCGATTAATTGCCGATTTAGTCTGATAAATCGGGCGGCTAGCCACCGGCTTACATAGTCGTCTCGGCCCGGATGAGCCACCGGCTAATCGGGTGGCTTTGTTGGCTTACCGAGCGCATGGCCCCGCCCGATTCATCAGCTAGAGAGGTTGATAAGTCGGCTTGCCTAGTAGGGGATAGGATTAGAGAGATTTTTCCCCTTTTGGCTTCAAATCCTTTGAAATCAACATCGCTACTTGTTATGTAGGCTAATAATATTTGTAATAATAGTTGTTGTTGCTATTTTTAGGGATGTTGGATCGGATCAATCCAGTATGGAAACACGAGGACAACATATATCTCGGATTCAAGTGCAAGTACTGCAAGAAATAGTGGAAGGGGGTGGTGCTACACGTTTCAAACAACACCTTTCATCGCGTGGGGGAATGTCCCAAGGTTGTCGCAACGTTCCACCAGACACTACTGATTACTTTCGGCAAGAGCTTGACAAGGTCCATGATAAAAGAAAGGCAAGAGTAGCGGAAGAGGCACGAAAGTTGCAAATGGTGGTTCACATCGTGGTGCCGATGATGATGATGAGTTACAAGCCGCAATGCGTGCATCGAGAGAGGAGGAGCTTAGGAGGCGTGCTCGCGTGTGCTCGCCATTTGAGCTTAGGAGGCGCTTCTACAATATACCTTGGGGGGCATTTGGATCCATTGATTTTGAAGGAATTGGAATTTACTTAATAAAGTATTAGAATGGAATTCAATTCCAAGGATCCAAACGGAACGTTAGTGAAATCTCAATATGAAAGTTTGTTCCAAGGTCGTTCGAGCGAGTACAAAAAGTACATGAAGGTGATACAAAAAAGGATGGCAAATCTTACAAATCAGACCTACGTAAATGGTGGTAAGTACTATAGTTAGCACAACTTCTTTAAATGTTCCTATCATGAATCAATACTAACTACATGTCACACAATTGCTGCTTTGAACCCTTGGACACACTATGTCTATCGCACTAGTGTTTCAGTGATGAGCGATCTTCAGTATGCATTCGAATATATGACTAATGTGGGTACAGCAGCTCAAGCACTTGTGGAGGTTGATTTCTACGAAAGAAAGCAAGGGGAGTTTGGTAGACCTTTAGCTGAAAAATGGCGTGCGATCACAACACTTCGCCTGGTAAATAAGTATGCGTTGTCACAAGTACATTAAGGCTTTTGTACGTCATGTGAATGTGCTACTTTTTGCAGCATCATGGTGGCCCGTGTTTGGTTCAGAGTTCAGACACTCCGACGTTACAAAAGCTTGCTTTGAGATTGGTTTCATAGTGTTGTTCCTCCAGTGGTTGTGGACGCAATTGGAGCACGTTTGCTTTGGTGCACACAAAGGTGAGGAATCGGCTGTCGCATCAGAAGCTCCATAAGCTTGTGTATGTGAACTACAACCTGAGGCTATGCCTAAAGGATGTAACTAGGTTCACAATTGTGCAAGGGGAGGATGATCCATTTTCATAGTTGATGGACTTGTCCTTATATGACACCAACAATCCAATCCGTTAGTGGATGGAAATGGGTTGCTCAAACACTGATCCAGTGCTAGATGAGGAGGACACTAAGAGTGACGCACCATTACCATCAAGCATCGTGGCTAAAGGCACTCCAAAAGAAAATTTGCCAAAAGAAAATTTGGTTAAGTGGACAAAGAAGAATGTGGGGGACACTTATGTTGGTAAGAGAAAGGTGCAGTTCGTGTTACGAAAAAACAAGCAAGAAAGGAAAGATAGCGGTGGCTAGCGATGATGAGACCAATAGTGGTGATAAAGTTCCACAATACCAAGAGTCTGCCGGTAGCAGTTCGGTGACGTCTTCCGATGATGTTGGTGGTGGTGCTGGCTGTAGCGATGTTGGTGGCTTGGTGCTAGTGGTGGTGGTGGTAATGGTGGTGCTGGTGGGTCTTAGATAGCTCCGATACATTTCACAAGTAACATTACATTTAATTCTCAATAAATTAGTGATTGACACCTAACCATGTTTTCATAAATATGTATGACAGTCCTAGAACGCATACGCTACACAAGACCAAGATAACGACGCACCTGAGGAGCGTAGGACTACTCACACAGGGATCGAACACCAAGGCCTACAACAAGCATATTGGACCCCCGATTCTAGCAACGAAAGACAAGGCTCGTCTTCACCCCTACTTCCGTATGTCAATTATCCGGTTGGTGAGGTGACACAACAACCAATGAGGTGGGTGTATGAATGGGAGGACACTGAGTACTACCAATTGTTGGCGGAGCCGTGGAGTACGACTTCTGCATGGACGAGTCAGACCTGGGTAGAGTACAAGGCACAATTGATGCGTGAGCAAGGTATTATGTTTCTATCAACAGAGGAGTACAATATGGCACAAGCATAACATCAGTGGAATGCGCTCCCGTGGGAACGATCTTCGACGGAGGAGCAACTGTGAACTATAAAACATGTATTTGTATCTTCGATGTTGGTTGTGAACTATGAAACAATGGCATGTAAGGTATTTGAACTGCTAAATGCTGTTATTGGACTTGTTGATAATGTTTGGGGTCATCTTTTGTTCAAATTAGGGGGCCTCAATGTGCTTTATTTGCAAAAAGATACACATGGCTCGGTTTCTGTTTATATGCCACCGGTTTATCAGGGCAGAAGTCCGAACTGTTTTGAATTTAGAAAACTACACGATTTTGATTTCGGCCGATTTTTACCGATTTGTCGCGATAAACCGGTTATCGGTCCCGGCCGGTTTTCACCCTTTAAGGCTTTATTTAGGTTCTTTAGTATTGACCTCAATCCACGTGTGTTGAGATAGATTGAAGTGTAAATTAGTTTAAATTACAGCACAATTCATCTCAATACATAAAGCCCAACGGTTTGGTGCTGGTAGTGAAATAAGAAATAATCTTGTCTCTAGTACGGCCTCGTGCATAGGAAGAAATAGATTTTTTTTTGGGGGGTCCCTCGTGATATAAAGATATCTACGGGGGTGTGGAACACGCGCCCGCCCAATCACGAACCACCCACAAACCTACCTCCGCCGTTGTGGAGACTGACGCACGGGCCGGACGGGCCCACGCTCGGGTGACACATCGTACGTCGACGCATCAATGCGCCCGCCGGCTCGTCCGAGTGAGTGGCTTCAAGAAAGACAGGCCCAGGACAGGGGGACTGGACGGAGTAGTACGTGGACGATGCCAATCCCAGCGTTTGTGTTTGTCCCCCAGACGCCTTCTCCTCTTTCCCCCTCTCCGCCTTGACTCACTCACTTGACCACTCTTCTTCCTCCTCATCAATCCGCTCTCCAGCACTTGTTCGGAAGAAAAAGAAGGTAGAACACGCTAACAAGACAACAAGGTGAGTAGTTTCTTGCTCCAACCGCCTTACCTGCCGTTGACTCGCTTGCTGCCTCGGCTGATCATGGGGCGCTACCTGTAGGATCATGGGGCGCGGGCGCGGCCACCTCCTGCTGCCGGCAGCAGCCGCCTGCCTGTGGGCGCTGTCGTGCGCGCTGCTGCTGCACGCGTCCCCTCACGGCGCCGGCGCCGGCGGCCTGCTGAGGGTCGGGCTCAGCAGGCGCGGCGGCGGGCTCGACCAGCGCGCGCTGGCGGCGGCCAAAGCCGCGAGGCAGCAGGAGGCAAGCCGTCTCGGGGCCTCCGGCGGCGGCGACGTCCCTCTCGTCGACTACCTCAACACCCAGTACTACGGGGTCGTCGGCATCGGCACGCCGCCGCAGAACTTCACCGTCATCTTCGACACCGGCAGCTCCAACCTCTGGGTCCCCTCATCCAGATGCTACTTCTCGGTCCGGTTCCCCTCCTTCCTGCCTTGCTTTTCATTCTCTCTCTCTCTCTCTATCTATCTCTCTCTCTCTCTCTGCCTGGCGCTTACTAGTCCTTCACTCCTTCCACATCCACTGAATTTATTCGACTGCGCGCATGCAGATTGCCTGCTACCTCCACCACAGATACAAGTCAGCCAAGTCTAGCACGTACAAGGCGGACGGTATACATTTCTGGCCACGCCTCATCACCATCTTCTCTCATCTTTCTCCTCTCCTTGTTTTCCGGATAGTCCAAAGCGCATCTCTTTCTTGCTCAATTCGTCCAGGCGAGACCTGCAAGATCACCTACGGCTCCGGCTCGATCGCCGGGTTCTTCAGCGACGACGACGTGCTGGTCGGGGACCTGACCGTCAAAAACCAGGTCAAAATCTAACACCGCCTGCCTGCCTTCAGTGTTCCATATCTCTGCTCTGACGCTCTCAAATTAAACCAACCCACACATTGCAGAAGTTCATCGAGACAACGCGCGAAAGCAGCGTAACGTTCATAATCGGCAAGTTCGACGGCATCCTCGGTCTCGGATACCCCGAGATCTCCGTCGGCAAGGCTCCTCCGATCTGGTAGGTATATATCTCATTGCTCTTGCACCCGCCGGCGGCCGGCCCATCACATGTAGGTCGCTGGCGGCGGCGGCGTCGTACTACGTCTTGCCCGTGCTGACCTGTTTTTCTTCTACTACTTCTTGTTCTTCTTGACCGACGTTTTGCCAGGCAGAGCATGCAGGAGCAGGAGCTGCTGGCGGAGGACGTCTTCTCCTTCTGGCTGAACCGGAGCCCGGACGCGGCGTCCGGCGGCGAGCTCGTCTTCGGCGGCGTCGACCCTGCGCACTTCAGCGGGAACCGCACCTACGTCCCCGTCTCCCGCAAGGGATACTGGCAGTTCGACATGGGGGACCTTCTCATCGACGGCCACTCCACCGGTTTCTGCGCCAAGGGGTGCGCTGCCATCGTCGACTCCGGGACTTCCTTGCTCGCTGGCCCAACGGTATGTCGCTCTCTGTACTTGTACTTCGGATGAAGTTCTCTAACAGCAGACATGTCTGATGTTTCTTGCATGCAGGCCATAATTGCCCAGGTGAACGAGGCGATCGGGGCAGACGGGATCATCAGCACGGAGTGCAAGGAAGTTGTGAGCCAGTACGGAGAGATGATCCTCGACATGCTCATCGCACAGGTCTGCTAGTGCTAGCTAGCTAGAGTTTCTGCATTTCATACCTCTGTTTAGCTAGCTCTGAACTCCAGTTAATCTGCCCTTGACACTGCATGCAGACGGATCCACAGAGGGTGTGCAGCCAGGTTGGTCTGTGCGTGTTCGATGGCGCTCGATCTGTCAGGTGAGAGGCCCTGTTTTGCTTGGCACAGCAAGCATGTTCTTCTTCTTCCCATGCTGGTGGTAAACTATCATCGGATCACGCGAAAATTTCCTGCAGCGAGGGGATTGAATCTGTTGTCGGGAAAGAAAACCTGGGCTCAGATGTCATGTGCTCGGCCTGTCAGATGGCTGTCGTGTGGATAGAGAACCAGCTCCGCGAAAACAAGACCAAGGAGCTCATACTGCAGTACGCTAACCAGGTAATGCAGAGTAAACTCTGCATCTTTTTTTTCTTCTTCTTCTTTGGCCAATTTCTTGGATCGTATCTGTTGTATATATATAATAACCGGTGACAGGATTGTGCCTGTGTGTTCTTCCATGCACCAGCTGTGTGAGCGTCTGCCGAGCCCCAACGGAGAGTCAACAGTCAGCTGCCAGGAGATCTCCAAGATGCCCAGCCTTGCGTTCACCATCGCGAACAAGACCTTCACCCTAACACCCGAGCAGGTGCTTTCTTGTAGCCCATGGATCATTTCTTGCAGACAGTGAGCGCCGCCTCACACGTTACCAAAACCAAACATGTATGTGTTCCATTCCATCCAGTACATTGTGAAGCTGGAGCAAGGAGGCCAAACCGTCTGCATCAGTGGGTTCATGGCGTATGACGTGCCACCGCCGCGTGGTCCTCTCTGGTATGTATGGGACATGGCATTGCTTTGCCACCCCTAATATTTGTCTTCTTCCCCATCTAGCTCAGTCTGAGAGCCTGCGTATGAAACAATTAATTGAAGGATTCTTGGGGACGTCTTCATGGGAGCTTACCACACCGTGTTCGACTTCGGCAACGACAGGATTGGCTTCGCGGAATCTGCATGAGTGTGGAGAGCACTCTGCTCTTCATGCATAAAGATACCCTATGTATTAGGGATCTGTAAACAGTACGCTGCAAATAAATCGGTGGCCAAGAATGCTGAAACCAGAAACACGTGAACAGTGCTTTCTTTGTTTCTGGAGAAGAGCAAATGGATGCTTCAAGACATGCATGTCTGATGTGTATTGAGACATAGAACAATGGGAGCTGCTCGTCTTCAAAATTGTTTCTTCATGGTAGCACAGCTTATCACTTATAAAGTAATTTGTGGATCGCCTTTTATAAGACCAAATTAGATCATGATGCATAACTTGATATTAAATCATAGGTTTAAATAGACCTTATTACTATTACTAAAGTAATGAAGAACTAGCTACTACCTAAGGCCTTATTTAGGTCTTACAAATACTATCTTCTAAAAAAATACTCTAGTCTTGTTGCTCATTTCCTTCTTCATTGGCTTCTTCACCTTCAACCGGCACATCTTTCTGGTTTTCGGGTTCTCCAGGTTCAGCTTCTGCTTCCACATGGTTGACTTGTCCCCGATTAACGGATAAGGCCTGGCTTTTACCTGCTGAAACTTGACCTAGCTTCATCAGAGCTGGAGTGGTATAAGCAGTCCTATTGGGACAGTAGTTGGCATAATGTCCAGCCTGTCGACACTTAAACCATGACCTATTTGTGGATGCATTAGGAGCCACTGGTCCTGTTGGGGTGCTTGCTTAAGGAGTAGCTTATGTCTATTGAGTCTGTTGTCCGGGACTGACACGAGCTGGTGTGCCTTGGGGTGTAGCATAACGGGGATGAGTACTACTTCCAGTCATTCCCTAGTTAGTAGCCTTTCTTTTCTCTACTAGCTCAACTCGCTTGTGTTCCAGAGTTATAGCTTTGTCCAGAAGTTTCTGGAAGGACGGGAATGTGTGTGACATCAGTTGGTATTAAAGTGGCCCGATCAATCCCTCCAGAAATAGTTCCTGCTTTTTCTCATCATCATCAACTTCCCCAGAAGCATATCGAGATAGCTCGATGAATCTATCTCTGTATTCACTTACTGGCATTCCTTCCTGTTTGAGGGATAGGAACTCCTTCTTAATCTTTATGAGACCAACAGGAATGTGATAGTTCCTGGAATTAGTGGAGAATTCTGCCCAAGAAATGGTGTCAGCGGTAGCATGTGCTACGCAGTATGCATCCCACCAGTCCGCAGCGGGGCCGGTGAGGTGACCCGATGCATATAGCACTTTCTCCCTGTCAGTGCACTGAGCTATATTGAGCATTTTTTCCACGGACTATAACCAGTCTTCATCTTGTAGTGGGTCTAGGGAGCTAGAGAATGTGGGAGGTTTGTGGCTCATAAATTCACGATGCTTATCCCTGGGTGGTGCTGGTGGAGGTGGAGGTGGTGGGTGTTGTCGATCTTGACGATGTTGACGGATCTGCGCTTGCATCTTTATCATGGTGTTAGCCATTTGTTGTTGCAGTCACATTTGAGCTGCAACCACGTCATCAGTACCAGCAGGGGGGCATTCGGAGGAGGATTCATTTTTGGTTCTGGATTAGCTACTGCCCTTCATCGATGAATACGTGCAGGTAGATCGACACCTCCTCCCCTCCTGGTATTAACCATCTGGGTTAGAGACATATGGTAAGATAGTTTTGTAAGGAAAATAATTTAGTAGGCAGAACAAATAGCCTAGTAGCTAGCCATAAACTGAATGATTAGAATTTTGGTTGGCGGTGTTGTGTCTAGGTTAGGATAACTATGTTTATAAGATGAATTGCCAAGGATAAGATAGAATCTATTAAGATGAGATGAATCTGTGACACTAGATACATTTAAATGGAGGATAATCTAGGTCGGCTAGTTATCTTATAAACACATTTTTATGTCTATATATATATGCAGATGCAATTGTGGACATTACTCCAGAACTCATCACACTCAATCAGAGAACCAAATCAAACAGTTATCATAAGAACAAGCATTCAAGTGTTAGATACTTATAAAAATAGTTTTGTTTTTGTTCCTAAGATTAGATCTTCTATTCCTAAAGGACACTTTAGGTACATGAATTCAAAGTGTGTAATCCACTGTTGTCTTTAGAAGAGGAAAGGTAAGAATAATCAGAGTAAAGCAGCAGTAGATGAGATAAGATTAATAAAAGTTTAGAAAGAATTAGAGTAGCAAATGTAAGTAGGTAAGGGTTGTCCAGTTCTATCTAGGTTACGTCCTACAGTCAATATTGCTCTGATACCACTTCTGTCATACTCGGATTTAAGGGCAAATCCATACGTGAATCAAATATGTGCTAGGATCAAGTCTCACATATATAATGACTCATGGTATAGAAACGAATGTCACATCTTTACTATATAATAGGAGTTCTGTATAAAATAACTAAATAATTACATCATACGAAGACCACGATCCAGTAACCATAGTTGACTAGGAGACGACAGCCTAGATCTCTCACGAACTCATCGCAACATCCATCATGCCCCTTATCTTGTGGTTCCTGTCCTTGACCTGGGGGTGTGAGTACCGCAAGGGTGAGCTCACATATGTTCATCGCTCAATAAGTTGTGGGGAATATGTGCATGAGCTCACTTACAGTGGGGCTCATGTGAAGTGTAAGGCTTACTAAAGAAGATGATTAAAGTTGAGCATTGCTTTTAAAGTTGGTCAAAGTTTTAATAGCAGTTACTAAGTATAAGTAGATACCAACCCAAATAAATAAGATATCATAATTAATAATAACATCCACAGTGAAATGTGAATGACAAATTAAGTTTAATTACATAAGTTAATCATGTGAGTGTCCGAGCCGCTCATGACCGTGAGCACGACTGATATACTAGTTTTACACTCTACAGAGGTTGTGCATCTTTACCCACAAGTCGTGTTACCCATTTGCCATGGGTCATAAATCCCATATATCTCTACCGAAGAGACGAGGCAAGGTAGCACTACGAGCCTTTCCGAAGTTCCACTAGTTCAAGAAAACCCACTACAGATTCAGGAAGAAGGAAGCATAGGAATCCCTCATCCGAAAAGCCATCGCAGCCGTTCAACCCGAGGACCTCCCTATACTCTGCAGCGATGACTCCCCGCTTGCCCCTTTCGGGTAAGATAATATCTCCCTAGTTTTCCTAATTAATTAACAAGGACGTCTCATTCCACCCTTGTGGTAGACTGTTTTCTCAGGTGGTTCTCTATGTTCCAATTAATACAATAATCTTATCATGAACAAGAAGTAAACCAATAGTATTAATGGAACATGATCATATATAACATTAATTTTCTAAAACCAGGTAGAGCAATAGCAAATCTACCCAATAGTTCATTTGTTTGCAAGGTGTGGGATAACCAATACTAGATAAACCTATTAGATCCCATCAAATTAACCTGAGCATGTCACAGTGATTAATAAGAACATTATTAGGTAGAGAAAATGTAATACTCAAAGTTGTATACAAAGAGTAATAGAGAGAGCTCCTCATTTTGTGTGCCTCATTTGCATCATGAAAAGAGCATACACAGAATTTAGAGATGAATTAAGACAAATGATAAAAAAATAATAATAAATAAATATAATAATATGCATCATGTTGGAGTTTTATTGTTTGTGCATTTAATAAAATGATAATGTTGATAATAATAATAATAAAATAATAATTCTAAAGGTTGAATTGAATCCCTAAATTAAAATTTAGGGTTTTGAAAGTAAGAAGTGAAATGATATGAAAAAAATAAATAATATAAATATATTCCTAAAAATTGTATTTTACATTCCATAATATGATTTGATAACAAATTTGCACAAGGTTTGAGAGTAAATTCAAATTCAAATTTAAACCTAGAAGAGAAGAAGAAAGAAAACAGAAAAAAATAAAAGAAAAAGAATAAAAAAAAGCTTACCTGGGCTTCTTCCCTCATTTCGGCCCACCTCCTGGTGTACACCGCGCGGCCCAGCTTATAATACACGCGCGCGCCGCTGACTTACGTGCGGGGCCCAACCGTCAGCCTCCCGCGCGCCCCTGTACTCACTACGCCGTGGACCCGTGTGGTCAGCTCCACCTCGCCAACGATGTTCCGCGCATGGCGGGCGCGCACCGAGTCCGCGGGATCCGTCGGGTTCGCGCTGGGGGGTTGACTGGGGACGCAGGACCTTTCGCAGGCATAAAGGGCGAACCCACCCCCGCTAATCGGGACCCTATCTTCTCCCCCGTGACCATATCGTTGTAGCACCGTGCGGTGAGTTGAGAGAGATTCGGCGCCGCCGTGCCTTCCATCCATCCATCGTCGCCTAGGACTTTTGGTCGGGTCGTGGGTCTGCGCTGAGCCGCGGTGAAGCTATCTACGGCGTTATTGGGCAAGGGCGAGGGCCTTTCCGCCTCCAATTTCTCGCCGGGGCGCGGGCGCCGTCGCGAATCCGCACTGCGTCGTAGACTGGGCACCTGCGCGGCTGAATCATTGGTAAGAACTCTCATACTAGCTTCGGGATACCTCCAATTTTGTTTTGCCCCAGTTGCGGGCTAGCTTCGCGCTCGGGAAGGTAGCTGGGCTGGTCGCGGCAATGGTGCCGCGGCGGGGCGAGCTCACCGCCGGTACGGATTTGGGGGGGGCGATCTCACGCACAGAGGTGGCGTGTGGGCCGTTGATGCGTTGCGCGATGGCCGAGATTAGAAGATCGCGTACCCATTCGCGCGGTTGATCTGGCGCCGTTGATCCGCGATCCTGCGGATCATGTTAGAACTGGCTTCATTAAATCTGGGTCGTACGTTAAGAATCCGAGGGTGTCTGGTGAGAGTGGGAATTTAAAATGGTTTGATCTAATCGTGGTCGTTCGCAGTCGATCGGACGGCCAGAATTGACCTATACCCCTTCGCGGGTACTTTTGTTAAAGAGTCCCCGAGGAATGCGGTAATCAACCCGTCGTCCTGTGGAACTGTGCTCTGTGTCTCGGTAAACTTGCGCAAAGACCTCTGCGTTTTCTGATAATCGAGGCCTAGTCCAGAGGATTAGAAAATCAGAGAAATTAATTTAAAAATAGATTTTTTTAGTATTAAATTAATTGCAGAAATTTGTTTAATTCATAGAAAATGCATATGAGCTCCAAATTACTCCATTCCAGTTCCTAAAATTTTGTAACATTATTGTCTATCACTTAGAGTCTCTGTTTTGGCATAAAAACAGTAAGAACATTAATTTAACATCTAATCCTATTTTAATCACATTAAATCTTAGAAAATTCATAATTTGAATTCTATAACCCCAAATTTAGTGATTCCAATTCCTATGATTTCATTTTAATGTGTAGATTTTTACTGTATATTTTATTTGCATGTTTGATGTGATGTTAATTGGTGTTATACTATGTATGTATTGTGTTGATGCGAGTAGACGAGCAAGCCACTGTGGATTCTGAGGTTCAACAAGTAGAGATAGCTGAGCAGGAGCTCATTGAAGGCAAGTTGTGCCCTTGATCACTTACTTTTCCCAGCCATGTTCTTATTAATTTTAATGATCTGCATAGGTTAATTTGGATGGGAGCCTTTATGTTACCCCAGTTTTGATTACCTCTATACCTTGTTCACCCCTGAAATATTTTTGGGTAGTACTTGCTATTGCTTTATGTGGATTGGGTATGGAGATACACTATTCATGATTATTCTGTTATTATCTTGTTATTATTACTGTTCATGTTAAGATCATTAAATTAATGGGAACATGGAGCGACCACCCGGGAAAACAGTGCTACCACAAGGGTTTAATGGGACGCCCTTGGCTGATTAACTAGGAAAGCTAGTGGAGGGATACCTTACCCGAAAGGGGCAAGGGCAGTAGGGGAGTGGTCAGTGTAGGGAGGTCCTTGTTTGATTTTGCTGCGATGGCGGTCAGGCAAGAACCCTGCACTGGAGCTTCCTATAAACTGTAGCGGGTAGTCTGAAGCTAGTGGAACTTTGTAAAGGCCTCGTAGTGTTACCCTGCCTCGCTTCCTTGGTAGAGGTGTATGGGATCCATGACCCCTTGGCAGATGGGTAACACGGCTTGTGGGTAAAGATGCGCAACCTCTGCAGAGTGTAAAACTAGTATACTAGCCGTGCTCACGGTCATGAGCGGCTCGGACCCTCACATGATTAATTATGGAACTTAAATTCAATTTTGACATTTGCATTGCATTTGGGATTATTTTACTATTACTGTTCTTTATTATTATTAAGGTTTGATATTTACTTACACTTAGTAATTGCTAATAAAATTTTGACCAACTTATAAAAGCAACGCTCAGCTTCAGCCTTTATTTCATTGATCAGCCTTACACTACATGAACTCCCACCTTTGGTGAGTTCATGCCACGTTATTCCCCACGACTTGTTGAGCTATGAACGTATGTGAGCTCACTCTTGCTGTCTCACACCCCCACCCCACAAGAGAAGAACAGGTGGTCGAAGAGGAGCCGCCTAACACTGAGGCATTCGACTTGATCTAGGTGGCGTTTCCCAGTCGACATTGGCGTCGTCGATCCTTAGTTCGTTTTATATTTATTCTTTTATTTTGTAATAAGTCTTCCGCTATGTAATAAATACTCTGATGTTTTATGACATTTATCTCTATACACTCTATTATTATATATGTTGTCTTCTTGGCGCATGTATGAGATGCACCTGGCTTTGTTCCTTAAAGCCGGGTGTGACAGAAGTGGTATCAGAGGAAATGTTGACTGTAGGACGAAACCTAGATAGAAATGGACAAACCCTTACCTACTTATCTTACTCTGATTCTTTCTATACTTATCTTATCTTGATCCTGTCTCGTCTTCTACTGTTCTACTCTGATCATTCTTACCTTTCTACTCTGAGACAAGATGGATTTCACACCTTGGAATCCCTACCCCTATGACATTTTTAAGAGATAGGAGGCCTAAGACCAAATCAAAACTATTTTCTATATTTAAAAATGTTGTTTGATTGTTCTGATGAAAAATGTCTGATTTGCTTCTTTGACTGATTGAAGTATTATATATGGACATCTTAGTATGTGTCAGCATAAGGTAATAAATTAGCTATGGTAGGTAAAACATTAAACTGCTTAGTTAATAAATCCTCCAAAATAACCTGATTCTTAATTACTGCCTTGTCTACTGCTTTCTCTTACCTTATGTATCTAACTCAGATGGTCAATACCAGGAGAGGTGGTGGAATTGATTTGCCTCCTAACCGACACACTCGAAGGGTATATAAGCAACCTCAGCCACAGCCTGCAGAGATGAATCCTCCTAATCCTCCACCAGGCGGAGTTGACCCACTGGTTGCTGCTCAGATGGCGGTGATGCAGCAAATGGCGGACACTATGGCTGATATGCGTGCCCAGATGCAGCAAGAACGCTAGGAAATGCGTCAGGAAAGAGAAGATATACGCCAGGAGTTGCGCCAGGAGAGAGATGAGATACGCCAAGAAAGGAGGGCGCAACAGCAGCAACAGCAACAAGTACCACTGCCTCCACCACCACCACCAGTTCAACCTCGTGATAAGCACCGGGAGTTCATCATAAGCCACCTACATTTGCAAGCTCGCCAGATCCACTTGATGCAGACGATTGGTTGAAGTCAATTGAGAAGATGCTCAACATTGCACAATGCTCAGACCGGGAGAAAGTTCTTTATGCCTCGGGTCGTATGACTGGTCCTGCTGCTGACTGGTGGGATTCTTATACTGCTGCCCATGATGCTGCTGATACTATTACTTGGGCAAAGTTCAGTACACAGTTCAGAAACTACCATATTCCAGCTGGTATGATAAAGATCAAGAAGAAGGAGTTTCTGTCATTGAAGCAAGGTAACATGTCAGTCAGCGAGTACAGAGACAAATTTATTCAGCTGTCGAGATATGCTCCAGAGGAAGTTGCTGAGGATGAAAGAAAGCAGGAGCACTTTATTGAAGGACTTAATGGACCCTTGCAGTATGCACTGGTTGCACACACCTTTCCATCATTTCAGAGGCTACTGGATAAGGCTCTTGCTATTGAACACAAGCGTGTTCAACTAGGTGATTTGAAGAGGAAGGCTATCTCATAGGGACACGGTAGCAGCAGTGTTCGTCCCCGCTACGTTCCACCACAGGGTACACCGACTCGACCAGGAGGACCACGCCCAGTTCAGTATGCTCCACAGGGCTCTCCACGGACACCTACTCGTCAGGCTACCCCCACTGGCACCCCGACGAAGTTTTCAGGACAGAGTCCAGGCACTAATTGTTTCAAGTGTGGGAAGACTGGTCATTATGCAAATGTCTGCCCCCAGAGGATTGCTACTACTCCAGTTCAGAACAAGCAACAGACCCCTGGCAAGGGATATTCTATAGCCAGGGTGAATCAAGTCAGCGTTGTGATGATACCCTTGATGGTGGTGACATCGTACTTGGTATGTTTTATGTTAATGCAATTCCTGCAACCATATTATTTGATTCTGGTGCTACACATTCATTCATGTCTGCTAGATATGCCAACACAAATGAAATACCACTGCTAAATATGAGAAAACCCATGATAGTAATTACACCTAAAGGGCCTGTTGAGGCGAATCAAATGACACGTAGATTGATATTAACCATTATGGGTAGAGAATTTGGAGCCACTGCTATAATATTAGAGTCAAGAAGTATAGATCTGATCCTTGGTATGTCATGGCTAAGAAAGGCAAAGGCCGTTATAGCATGTGGTAGGGGTACCGTAGAGCTCACTACCACTAAAGGAGAAAGATTTCAAGTTAATATTGCAGTAACCTCCTCATCCATGCGTGCAATGTTCTTCATGCCTGAGGAGTTTGTTGGTGACAACATCCGGGTGGTTAGAGATTTTCCGGATGTCTTTCCAGAGGAGTTACCAGGGATGCCACCGGATAGAGAAATTGAGTTTGTTATTGATCTCTTACCTGGAACCGCCCCTATTTCTAAGCGACCATACAGGATGGCTGTAGAAGAACTGAAGGAGCTTAAGAAGCAGTTAACTGAGTTACAAGAAGCGGGGTATATTCATCCGAGTTCCTCATCTTGGGGAGCACTGGTGTTATTTGTGCAGAAGAAGGATGGATCGCAACGGATGTGTGTGGATTATAGGTCTCTTAATGATGTTACGGTGGAGAACAAGTATCCGTTGCCCCGTATTGAGGATTTATTTGATCAGATGAGAGGTGCTAGAGTATTCTCGAAGATTGATCTCCGATCCGGTTACCATCAGATGAGGATTAGACCATCGGATATTCCTAAGACAGCATTCTCGACTCGATATGGATTATATGAGTTTACTGTTATGTCATTTGGATTAACCAATGCACCGGCTTATTTCATGAATTTGATGAACAAAGTGTTTATGGAGTATTTGGACAGATTCGTCATGGTGTTTATCAACGATATTCTTATCTATTCTAAGAATGAAAGTGATCATGAACAACATCTAAGGTTGGTGCTACAGAAGTTGCGAGATAATCAACTCTACGCTAAGTTCAGCAAGTGCGAGTTTTGGATTGACAAGGTGCCATTCCTTGGTCATATTATTTCTAATGGAGGAATAGCAGTGGATCCTGCTAAAGTGAAGGAGATTATGGAGTGGAGAGTGCCCACTACAGTTACTGAGATTCGGAGTTTCTTGGGACTCGCAGGATATTATCGAAGATTTATTGAAGGGTTCTCTAAGATTTCCAAGCCTATGACCTCGCTTTTGGAGAAAGGAAGAGAATTCAAGTGGGATGAGAAATGCCAAGAGAGCTTTGATCAATTGAAGGAGAGATTGATGTCACCCCCAGTATTGATTATGCCAGATCTGCAGAAGGGATTTGACATTTACTGTGATGCATGTGGCCAAGGACTTGGATGTGTGCTTATGCAAGATGGTCATGTGATTGCCTATGCATCTCGTCAGTTGCGGAAGCATGAATTGAACTACCCCACTCATGACTTGGAATTGGCAGCCGTTGTGCATGCACTTAAGATTTGGAGACACTACATCATGGGAACTAAGTGCCAAGTATACACGGACCATAAGAGCTTGAAGTACATATTCACACAGAAGGATCTCAACCTTAGGCAACGCCGTTGGTTGGAGCTTATTAAGGATTATGATTTGGAAATTCATTACCACCCAGGCAAGGCAAATTTGGTTGCAGATGCCTTGAGTCGGAAGGAGCATGTTCACTCCGCTTTCGTTGTCCAGCTACCTGATGAATTAGCAAAAGATTTTGAGAGACTCAACCTGGGAATTGTTACACATACGGAAGGAGTGACTATTGAATTGGAACCTACCTTGGAGCAAGAAATTCGTAAAGGTCAGGTTGGAGATGCAAAAATCCAGGAGATCAAGGATCTGATAACAGAAGGTAGAGGCCCGGAATTCATAGAGGATGAGCAAGGCACGGTATGGTTCAAGGACAGGATGTGTGTTCCTGATATTAAAAGCCTTCGAGAGACTATTTTAAAGGAAGCACATGACTCAGTTTATTCTATCCACCCTGGAAGTACCAAGATGTATCAAGATTTGAAGCAAAAGTATTGGTGGTATGGACTAAAGAGAGATGTGGCTGCACATGTGGCTATGTGCGATGTGTGCCAAAGAGTTAAAGCTGAACACCAGAGGCCAGCCGGACTACTGCATCCACTGAAGATACCTGAGTGGAAATGGGAAGAGATTGGCATGGACTTCATTGTTGGATTACCCCGCACGTCTGTTGGATATGATTCTATATGGGTGATTGTGGACAGGCTAACTAAAGTAGCCCACTTTATTCCAGTGAAGACCACATATTCAGGAGCTAAGTTGGCAGAGTTGTACATGGCACGTATTGTTTGCCTACATGGTGTGCCAAAGAAGATTGTGTCAGACCGGGGATCACAGTTTACCTCTCGGTATTGGAAGAAGTTACACGAGTCATTGGATACGAGATTGAATTTTAGTTCGGCTTACCATCCCCAAACTGATGGGCAGACTGAGAGGACTAACCAAGTGCTTGAAGATATGTTAAGAGCTTGTGCTCTTAAACATGGTGGAAGTTGGGATAAGAGTTTGCCGTACGCTGAGTTCTCTTATAATAATAGCTATCAGGCCAGTTTGAAGATGTCACCGTTTGAGGCTTTGTATGGCAGAAAGTGCCGGACTCCACTATATTGGGATCAAACTGGTGAAAGGCAACTGTTTGGGCCTGAGATTATACAGGAAGCAGAAGAACAAGTTCAGCAAATAAGAGAGAATTTGAGAACTGCACAATCCAGGCAGAAAAGCTATGCTGATACCCGGAGAAGACTACTTGAGTTTAAGGAGGGAGATTATGTCTATTTGAAGGTGTCACCACTCCGGGGTATGAGAAGATTCAAAGTCAAAGGAAAGTTGTCCCCTCGCTTTATTGGACCTTTCTTAATCTTAAAGTGAGTGGGAGAGGTTGCATACCAATTGGAGTTACCGGATCATCTTGCGGATGTTCATGATGTCTTTCATGTATCTCAGCTGAAGAAATGTCTCAGGGTGCCTGAAGAACAATTACCAATGGAAGACCTTAGTGTTCAAGAAGATTTGACTTATGCTGAGTACCCCATCAAGATTTTGGACACCTTGACTCGGGTCACGAGGAATAAGGTTATAAAGATGTGCAAAGTTCAATGGAGCCACCACGGTGAAGATGAAGCAACTTGGGAAAGAGAAGAAGAGCTTCGCATAGATTTTCCCCACCTTTTCTCTAGATCTTCCTAAATCTCGAGAACGAGATTATTTTTAAGGGGGGTAGGATTTGTAATACTCAAAGTTGTATACAAAGAGTAATAGAGAGAGCTCCTCATTTTGTGTGCCTCATTTGCATCATGAAAAGAGCATACACAGAATTTAGAGATGAATTAAGACAAATGATAAAAAAAATAATAAATAAATATAATAATATGCATCATGTTGGAGTTTTATTGTTTGTGCATTTAATAAAATGATAATGTTGATAATAATAATAAAATAATAATTCTAAAGGTTGAATTGAATCCCTAAATTAAAATTTAGGGTTTTGAAAGTAAGAAGTGAAATGATATGAAAAAATAAATAATATAAATATATTCCTAAAAATTGTATTTTACATTCCATAATATGATTTGATAACAAATTTGCACAAGGTTTGAGAGTAAATTCAAATTCAAATTTAAACCTAGAAGAGAAGAAGAAAGAAAACAGAAAAAAATAAAAGAAAAAGAATAAAAAAGCTTACCTGGGCTTCTTCCCTCATTTCGGCCCACCTCCTGGTGTACACCGCGCGGCCCAGCTTATAATACACGCGCGCGCCGCTGACTTACGTGCGGGGCCCAACCGTCAGCCTCCCGCGCGCCCCTGTACTCACTGCGCCGTGGACCCGTGTGGTCAGCTCCACCTCGCCAACGATGTTCCGCGCATGGCGGGCGCGCACCGAGTCCGCGGGATCCGTCGGGTTCGCGCTGGGGGGGTTGACTGGGGACGCAGGACCTTTCGCAGGCATAAAGGGCGAACCCACCCCCGCTAATCGGGACCCTATCTTCTCCCCCGTGACCATATCGTTGTAGCACCGTGCGGTGAGTTGAGAGAGATTCGGCGCCGCCGTGCCTTCCATCCATCCATCGTCGCCTGGGACTTTTGGTCGGGTCGTGGGTCTGCGCTGAGCCGCGGTGAAGCTATCTGTGGCGTTATTGGGCAAGGGCAAGGGCCTTTCCGCCTCCAATTTCTCGCCGGGGCGCGGGCGCAGTCGCGAATCCGCACCGCGCCGTAGACTGGGCACCTGCGCGGCCGAATCCTTGGTAAGAACTCTCATACTAGCTTCGGGATACCTCCAATTTTGTTTTGCCCCAGTTGCGGGCTAGCTTCGTGCTCGGGAAGGTAGTTGGGCTGGTCGCGGCAATGGTGCCGCGGCGGGGCGAGCTCACCGCCGGTACGGATTTGGGGGGGCGATCTCGCGCACAGAGGTGGCGTGTGGGCCATTGATGCGTTGCGCGACGGCCGAGATTAGAAGATCACGTACCCATTCGCGCGGTTGATCTCGCGCTGTTGATCCGCGATCCTGCGGATCATGTTAGAATTGGCTTCATTAAATCTGGGCCGTACGTTAAGAATCCGAGGGTGTCTGGTGAGAGTGGGAATTTAAAATGGTTTGATCTAATCGTGGTCGTTCGCAGTCGATCGGACGGCCAGAATTGACCTATACCCCTTCGCGGGTACTTTTGTTAAAGAGTCCCCGAGGAATGCGGTAATCAACCCGGCGTCCTGTGGAACTGTGCTCTGTGTCTCGGTAAACTTGCGCAAAGACCCCTGCGTTTTCTGATAATCGAGGCCCAGTCCAGAGGATTAGAAAATCAGAGAAATTAATTTAGAAATAGATTTTTTAGTATTAAATTAATTGCAGAAATTTGTTTAATTCATAGAAAATGCATATGAGCTCCAAATTACTCCATTCCAGTTCCTAAAATTTTGTAACATTATTGTCTATCACTTAGAGTCTCTGTTTTGGCATAAAAACAGTAAGAACATTAATTTAACATCTAATCCTATTTTAATCACATTAAATCTTAGAAAATTCATAATTTGAATTCTATAACCCCAAATTTAGTGATTCCAATTCCTATGATTTCATTTTAATGTGTAGATTTTTACTGTATATTTTATTTGCATGTTTGATGTGATGTTAATTGGTGCTATACTATGTATGTATTGTGTTGATGCGAGTAGACGAGCAAGCCACTGTGGATTCTGAGGTTCAACAAGTAGAGATAGCTGAGCAGGAGCTCATTGAAGGCAAGTTGTGCCCTTGATCACTTACTTTTCCCAGCCATGTTCTTATTAATTTTAATGATCTGCATAGGTTAATTTGGATGGGAGCCTTTATGTTACCCCAGTTTTGATTACCTCTATACCTTGTTCACCCCTGAAATATTTTTGGGTAGTACTTGCTATTGCTTTATGTGGATTGGGTATGGAGATACACTATTCATGATTATTCTGTTATTATCTTGTTATTATTACTGTTCATGTTAAGATCATTAAATTAATGGGAACATGGAGCGACCACCCGGGAAAACAGTGCTACCACAAGGGTTTAATGGGACGCCCTTGGCTGATTAACTAGGAAAGCTAGTGGAGGGCTACCTTACCCGAAAGGGGCAAGGGCAGTAGGGGAGTGGTCGGTGTAGGGAGGTCCTTGTTTGATTTTGCTGCGATGGCGGTCAGGCAAGAACCCTGCACTGGAGCTTCTTATAAACTGTAGCGGGTAGTCTGAAGCTAGTGGAACTTTGTAAAGGCCTCGTAGTGTTATCCTGCCTCGCTTCCTTGGTAGAGGTGTATGGGATTCATGACCCCTTGGCAGATGGGTAACACGGCTTGTGGGTAAAGATGTGCAACCTCTGCAGAGTGTAAAACTAGTATACTAGCCGTGCTCACGGTCATGAGCGGCTCGGACCCTCACATGATTAATTATGGAACTTAAATTCAATTTTGACATTTGCATCGCATTTGGGATTATTTTACTATTGCTGTTCTTTATTATTATTAAGGTTTGATATTTACTTACACTTAGTAATTGCTAATAAAATTTTGACCAACTTATAAAAGCAACGCTCAGCTTCAGCCTTTATTTCATTGATCAGCCTTACACTACATGAACTCCCACCTTTGGTGAGTTCATGCCACGTTATTCCCCACGACTTATTGAGCTATTAATGTATGTGAGCTCACTCTTGCTGTCTCACACCCCCCCCCCCACAGGAGAAGAACAGGTGGTCGAAGAGGAGCCGCCTAACACTGAGGCATTCGACTTGATCTAGGTGGCGTTTCCCAGTCGACATTGACGCCGTCGATCCTTAGTTCGTTTTATATTTATTCTTTTATTTTGTAATAAGTCTTCCACTATGTAATAAATACTCTGATGTTTTATGACATTTATCTCTATACACTCTGTTATTATATATGTTGTCTTCTTGGCGCATGTATGAGATGCACCTGGCTTTGTTCCTTAAAGCCGGGTGTGACAGAAAAGTGGTCAATAGCACAACTTGTCTTAGACTTGAGATCCCAGGTACTTCACCAAATTGGTCTTTGGGTGACTCGTAACCTCGCTGCTACTTGTAGCAATACATACAAATAGACAAGAAGTACATAAAAATAATCGTACACCAAACATGAGAACAAATAACGTAAGAATATTCTAGGCGCTGCTACGAGAGCGTAGGTTCGAGAACGACTAAAATCAGAATTAAAATGAAAAGTGTTGGGGGCCTTCGTCTTCTGAAGGTCCTCAAAAACATGATTAACAATGTTTCCCAAGTGTAATATATGTATAGGAATCTTCAGACTCAGAATGAAGTTGTACACAATATAAAAAGCATGGTCGGGACAAAGGTTGAACCAGCTCCAAAGCTACACGCAAGGAAGCTTCGGCTCAGTAGCAGAAAAAGGTACCGACTTAAAGAGAAAAAGGTCATCTAGTCCTCGATAGATTGTCCTTAAGTCAATAGTAAACATGAAGGGCATGAATGTAATTTTACACAGGCTGCGCCATGTGCCTATAAATGGATGAATAGTACCCCCGTACTGTTTACGCTGACTTGTATTCACTCGCGCGTCACACTTGGACTTTTGCCTTCTGTCAAGCCGAAGGTACAAATGTAATTCGATATTTTTCATGTTCATTCATGATAACATAATAAAGATATATTAATGATGTTATATGATTATTCATGTTATTTATCATGTTTCATATGCTTCTTCTTTCATTAATATATACTGCGATGATGAAGGTACATCCTTCATGACCTTCGTCTGAAGATCATTATATCCTAAGGGATATAATGCTTCGAAGGACGAAGGTCTTTAACCATTAATATTTTGTGTTGCCTTGTTCTTAATTCATAGCATTTGAGAATAAGTCCCAAACATTGGCGCCCACCTTCAGTGAACTCAATCGACCACCTTCGGCAAGCCGTGACCTTCGTCATGCCGCCGAAGAAAACTTCTTCAGGGCTAGGGGCTGCACTATAGCCGCTGGATGTCAACCAAGAACATTGCGCAAAGCTCGAACTCAAAAGAGGAAGGCTACAAGTCTAACACCCCAGGAGGAGGAACTGGACCAGGAGATCAGGGATCTCGAAGCTATTCATCAACAGGTCCAGAGGAAAAGGGAGAAGATGCTCCGTCTCGCTGATCTTCAGAAGAAGATCGATGAGGCCGCTGAAGAAATGCGTCATCTCACTCAGGATGACCAGAACCGAAGGCCTCAACATAGGGACCTTCATCAAGACAACTCATTCAACGAAGATGAATGATATGATGACTTTCATCATGGTAACTTTACTTTTGATGATGCTTCTCTCCTGGAAGTAGAATTGCAGGCTATTCCATGGCCACAGTCCTACAAGCCACCCCAGTTGCCCATGTACGATGGGCACTCGGACCCAAAGCAATTTTTGATGAGTTATGAGGCAACAATATCCTCATATGGAGGCAATGCTGCTGTCATGGAAAAATCCTTCGTCATGGCAGTCCGAAGTGTGGCCCAAACATGGTACTCTTCTCTCCGGCCAGGGACAATCACGTTATGGCAGAAGCTTAAGGACATGTTGGTCACCAGTTTTCAAGGGTTTCAGACGAAGCCAGTCACCGCTCAGGCCTTGTTTCAGTGCACTCAAGACCATGAGGAGTACCTTCAGGTGTATGTCCAAAGGTTCTTACGCATGAGAGCACAAGCGCCTACGGTGCCTAATGAAATCGTCATTGAGGCCATGATCGAAGGTCTTCGGCCAGGGCCTACGGCTCAATACTTCGCCAGGAAACCCCCCCAGACTCTGGAGAAGCTGCTTCAGAAAATGGATGAATACATCCGGGCTGACAATGACTTCTGCCAAAGAAGGGAGGAAGCTTATAGATTTTCTGAGATGACTAGGGGCTTCGGAGGAAGAATCCACCCTAGGCATGTCAGATCAGTCCACAGCTCCAGTCAGAACAATGACAAAGGAGGCCAGTTTTAGAAGCCACATCACAGTTCACAGTCTTCAGGATAGCAGCAAAGCTCCTTCAGGCCACCAGCTCCAAGGGGTCGAGGCGGCAGGGGCTTCGGAGGAAGATATGGGGATCAGCCCAAGAAAATCTATTGCTTATTCTGTGGTGAAGACAAGGGCCACACTACAAGAACGTGTCAAATCACCATTTAGAAGCAAAAAGAGATTGCCGAAGCAGGAGCCCGGCAGAATCAGCCGAAGCAGGTCTTACATACTGCTTCGTGCCACTCTCCCTACATACTAGAGTATGTGGGCAATCAACCTGCAGCTTCTGTTGCTTCGGCAAGCCATTCACAAGCTTCCTGGCCTCAGCTCCCACCGCCATCACCATTGCAACCTACTTATACTCGAAGCCAGCAGCCAGAAGGGCGCTAAGATCCACAACAGCAATGTGACTTCAGGGAGGAGTCCGAAGCTCGTACGGTCAACAACATCGTACCAGAATCAAAGCACATATACTGAACAATATCCTACTTCTGAAATACTTTTACTTTTTACGCCATTTTGCTTTCTGTATGAGGAACAAGCAATGAAAACTTAGTTTTAATTTCTTGTAACGATTCTACCTGTACCAGAATGAAATATATCTTCTTCACAGATTTATGAAGCTCAAAAGTCGTTCCTAAGGGAATGTAGAGCCAAAATTGACGAAGCTACAAAAAACCATTCCTAAGGAAGCGCAGCGTAAGCCTTCTGCTCAAAAGTCATTCCTAAGGGAATGCAGAGCCAAAATTAATGAAGCTACAAAAAGTCGTTCCTAAGGAAGCGCAGTGTAAGTTTTCTGCTCAAAAGTTGTTCCAAAGGAATGCAGAGCCAAATACCGCCAAAATATAAGGCGAAGAAGTTCAAAAGTCGTTTCTAAGGGGATGCAGAACTTATACCACCGAAATAGAAGGCGAAGAAGTTCAAAAGATGTTACTAAGGGGATGCAGAACTTATATCACCGAAATAGAAGGTGAAGAAGCTCAAAAGACGTTCATAAGGGGATGAAGAGCTTGTGTATTCCAGTGTGGGCGTGTGGGTGTGTGTCTTCGGCATCCTCATCATTTTGCATCATATCATCATACATCATATTGCATTAACGGCACAAGAATCGAATACGAAGCCAATCTTTGGTAAATGCTTTGTCAAATTGAAAATGTGCTAAGGCACGAAGTAAGCTTCGGGAAATACAGTTTTATCAGCCTTGTCATAAGGGATATCTTTCTTTATGAAGCATGAAAAGAAGGGAATGTGTTTTTTCGCCGAAGGCTCAAAAACAGTATGTGTGTAAATTTCATGCATCGCAAAGAAATAAATTACAACAATTTACATATTCGATTCAATGTTACATACATCAAATGTCATATAGTTTTGCTACAATAGAAGCCTAATCTTCATTCAATTGTTCCATACATTCCAGCATTTCAAAATATTATTACAATAAAATCTATTCCTCTCTAAGGACTTTTTCTGCAACTTCGTTCAAGAGTTTGCCGATGACTTCGTCGATAATGGAGTCTGCCATGCTTATAATTTCCAATGCTTCCTTCATTTCTGGATCAGCTAGAGGATCGTACGGCTCCAAAGGCGGGGATAGTTCAGCTGAAGTAAGTAAATATATTAGTTCGAAGCCACAAAGCAAGTGCCGAAGCTAAGCTAAATAATCAAGAAATAATACCTATACACCTTTCGCGTTCTGCAGCTTCTTCAGCTCGCTTTGCTTTGCCCGAGCGTCGTGGGTATCTTTTCACTCTTTTTATAATCTCGTAAGCCAGCTCTCGGCCACCGTTCACCTAGACATCGTTATAAAATTTCCCGCCCATTAAGGTTGCTTCAGCTGAAGGATCATTCGTATCATTTACGGAGAAGGCAGCTTCGGCCTAGGCTATGGCCTTAACGTGATCAAAGCCGACCTTCTCTAGAATAGCCAAGATTCCTTGCGCACCAGAAAACGCGCAAATATCCCCACAATCACTTAAAATTTCCTCGAAGGCTTTGGCTTCTCCACTTATCCATTCAACAACGCCTTCGGGGTCGCCTCGTATGAAGTTTTCTTCAGCAGAGTAAGCGCCCATTTTGGCGAAGCTAGTTTTTAATTTTTTCACGCAATCCAAGGATTTCTCAAAGCACCTTTCCTTGGATTCACGAAGTTCTTCAACATTTTTCTCTAGCTTATTTTTCCAATATTCACTGATTTCTTGATTAGCCTGTGCGAGCGCGTAGTTCTCTTTAGCTTCGGCCAGTTGTCTCCAAAGGTCTTCAATTTCAGTTTTCTGGGCTTCGGCCTGAGCTTTGTAATTAGCCTCGTCTTCCTTTACTTTGTTCACCAATGAAATCAAAATTTTGTCTTTCTCTAGACCTTCGTTTCTTAGTTCAATCACCTCAGACCGAAGGTTGTTAGGAGCCATTGTACAGCTTTCGTCTTCGGCGCTCTTCTGAGCCCTCAAGGCATTACTAAGAATTAATCCCTGCAAAGAAAAAAGAGTTGAGCATGGCAACAAAATACTTCATTTTCTAGCTTCAAAATTAACCTCTATACCTTTATACTGTTATACGCGAGGCTATCAGCAAGATCATCCTTCAACAAGACCGAAAGGCCTTCTTCAAGCTTAGGAAATCCCATACTCTTAGCTATCTCTCGGCACACAGATATTTCTTTGTTATCCGGGAGATAGTACAGGAAATCATCTTCGTTGGTACCATTGAACACTAAGACCCCCTTTGGATATTTCAGTCTTTGGGCATAGTGTTTGTCCTCCAAGATTTCTTCTTTAGATAAATTTTTCCCCGAAGCATGTCGGACAATGTAATCAATATCTTCAGCTAAGGCTTCGGGGACAAGAGATTTTGCTTTTTCTGCCATATCTTGCTCTGTCGTCTTGCCGGTATCTGAAATTTGCTGACCCATCTTATCTTCAGGCTCAGCGGCCTTCGTCTCAGTAGGCGCTGAAGGCCCAGCTTTGGCTTCGACTTGGATTTTGGCAGCTTCGGCAATTTTCTTGGCAGGAGCAGGAGTTAAGGCCTTCGTGGTCTCTATAACAGCGTCTAGCACGATGGCCATTCTCCTCCTCTTGGGAGTTGCAATAGGAACTTTTTACATCTTCGGCAAATCTGCCTCTGCCAGTGGGCTCATGATTTCTAGCACTTTTATCACTTTTTCCACCTATGGCTCTTTGGCCTTATCATCTTTAGCTTCGGCTGGCCCGACTGTAGGCACCTTCGGCATTACAGTCGGCTCTTCAGCGCTCTGCACAATTGGAGCAGTTTGTTTTGCTTCGGCAGCTGAAGAAGTCCCTTTGCCAAATTCAGGTGCTACGGTCGGTTCAATATAACGTGGCTGATGGGTCAGAACCTTCACCTTTTTGCTCTTCGGCTCAGCTGGGGTGGTCGAAGCGGCAGTCTTTCTCTTTTTCCCTTGCCCTCGTAGCGGGTAGTGGTAATCAGGGTATACGAAGCCAATCGCATCAAATACCCTGTTCAATCTTTTCTTGCCTCGACCCCGGAAAGCTGCGGACAAAGCATTATCTTCAGCCTTGGACTATGCCCCAAGTAGCTCATCACTGGTAGCTTCAATACACTTCAGCCAGTCATTGTTTGGCTCATCAAACTTCTCCCTAAATCTGAAGATATACTTCAATCGAACTAGACCACTCTCACTGGGATCGGCGGTGGTCTCCTTCGGCATATCCCAGCTCTCCACAAGTGGTCATACCCTGAAGGCTATATGCTCTTGAATCAAATCCCTCGTGCCAATGAAAGCACACACAATGCTAAAGGCCTTCTAACATGCTTCAACATTGCCGTCAATTTCCACCTTCGGCCTTCAGAGGCCGAAGCGAGACCAGATGGGGCGCTGAATGATTTCTTTAATGTCTTCCCTTGTCTTTAAATCATTTTTAACGTAAAACCACTCCTCCATCTAGGCCCCGGGCCATCTTTTCTAGAATGTTGGCACTGGGTGGCTTGCATTAGGGCGAGCAATCACTACAGGAAACGCCTAAATTTTCGTGGGCCAAAAACCCACGAAAATAAGCCTAAACCGACGAAAATATAGTATTTTCGTCGGCAGGCCGACGAAAATAGCCGCCGAAAATAAGTTCGACGAAAATAGGCGTCTATTTTCGTCGGTACCGACGAAAATAACCTATTTTCGTCGGTTTTCTCAAGGCCGACGAAAATAGTCAGTCGACAATTTATTTTCGTCGGCCGGTGGTGGCCGACGAAAATACGCCAGGATATTTTCGTCGGCCTATGTGGTGGCCGATGAAAATATCCTGGGAACATATTTTCGTCGGCCTAGGTGGTGGCCGACGAAAATAGCCTGGGAACATATTTTCGTCGGCCACCACCGAGGCCGACGAAAATTGATGGTTCCCCCCCCCCCAAAACAGATTTTTCTGCAGCAATATACACAATATCACAATTCACATATACAGATTCACAAGCCTAATACATAATTCACAAAACACATTCACATATACATAAATAGTCCATTCAAATAAGTCTAGAGTATCCATAAGTCCAAAAGTCCATTGTCCATTCAAATACACAATTCACAAAACTCTAGTCCATAAGTCTATCCATAAGTCCATAAGCTACTAACTACTCACTACTCACTCCTCACTGATCACTCTGGCGGGCTGTGGGAGTTTTGGCCACTCCCTCCTCCGCCACCAGGATGGTGGCCACTCCCTCCAGCACCATGGACGAGGAAGTCTTGGACGTTGACACCACCCTCCGATCCATGAGCATGTGACGCTGAACCCTGCAATTCATCAATCATTCAAATAAGGCTGTATACATATACATTGCTGTGTTTGGTCAATATTTGCATAAAACTAAACATGGTCAGTCACCTGTGATCCATGGTGAGGAGGAGGTTGTGCATGCATCCACGGGTACTGTTGTGCTGGTCACCCCATAGGTGGTGGCACCCACCCCGTCGGTGGCGGTGCCATCCACGCTTGAAATGGCTGAGAGCCCGCCGGTGGCTGGGAGACCGGTGGCACCCATCCCGGGACTGGCTGCGATCCTTGGGGTGGAGGCGTCCAAGTGCCTGGAGGTGCCTGCGTCCACCCAACACCGGTCCACTGTGGCTGCGACGCTGGAGCTTGTCCTGGCCACTGTCCCCATCCTTGTGCCTGCGAGCCATTTTTGATAATAAAAAAAGAGTTGCTATGGAATTGAAGTGTTCAGATAGTGTTACCTGGGGAGGGCGAAAAGCGGGCAAGTTCATATCAGGGCCGAGTCGAGTAGTCATTTCCTGCAAATGGATGCAACGTTAGAATCACAACATTATACTTTGAATTCAACGACGACACGTGATGAGATAGACGGATTACCTGAAAATAAGAAGCCATATATTGCGTCAGCTGTCCAACCTGCTCCTGCGCTGCTCGAGCCTGCTCCTGTGCTGCTCGAGCCTGCTCCTGTGCTGCCCGAGTCTCCTCCTCCAGCTGAGCCTCTCGAGCAGACCTAGAGGAGCGAGAACTCCCTCCCGAAGACGATGCCTTCCCTTGACCTATTGTCCTGTTATATTCCACAACGCCGGTGCCAAAGGCAAACCTGCATGATACACATAGTTGAGCCATTAAGTGGACACATTCTTGTTAATGAAATCGTCGAATCAAACACAAACACCTCACCTGCCATGCTTTCTACCCCCACCACTGTGGTACAACACCGAGGCATCTAAGTCTGAATGCATCCAGTCGAAGTCAGGCCCATGGCGTTGAGTCATTTCCTCCCCATATGCATTCTGCAAAGAAAGTTAGAGTTGGAGTTAAACACAAAACATGCAATTTAATTCGTAAATACAAACTTGTTTACCATTTTCTCCCTTGCCGCCTCACTGCATAGCACATCAGGGTTCGCCGGATCAGGGCCACGGTGACCACGGACGTAAACCTCCATAAAACTTGGAGCAACTCCACTTTCAGCTTCCTGCATGAAAAAGAAGAGTTAAACCATATAATTTTCATAGATGTAACATACAAGTTTGATTTATATACTTACCATGCGGCGTGCGGTACCAAGGTGTCCATCGGCGCCGTACCTGTGCCCCGGTCCTTTAGTGCCACGGTTGGCACGGTGCTTGTTGGACTCTGCAATCCACTCAGGCGACGCCCATCTCTTAGCCAACCACCTCTAGGCTTCCATGTCCTTCAACAGCCAATCCACAACGCTCTCCAGGTACTACTCCTCTGTGAGGTAGATCTCATTGGCCCTTAATGCTTTGCTCATTTTCTGACCCTTTATCTTCTTGTAGTAGTAGTTGACGGCCGCGATGCGAGCATTGTACATGGCATCCTTGATTATCTTATCAGCGCACTTCCGAAAGGGGCCTGGGATGACTAGTGCAAGGAACATGAACTCTTCTTTATTGACCAACTCAGGAGGAAGATTATATGGCACAATGAAGACAGGCCAACACGAGTAAGGGCTTGCACTGGTATTGAAAGGTGTGAATCCGTCTGTCGATAGACCAAGCCGTACACTCCTAGGGTCGTTTGCAAATTCGGGATCAAACTCGTCAAATGCCTTCCACGCATCACCGTCCGACGAATGGACCATTATGTCTGGATCAGTGACGAGACGTACACCATTCTTTGGCCACGTCATATGCAGAGCTATTTCCTTGTTGAGGAACAACCTTGAAAGCCGAGGAATGATGGGCAACCGACGAAGTTGCTTAGCTGCGACCTTCGTAACTACCAATTCACCCTCATCATTTGTCACCTCGACATATCTAGAAGCTTCACAATGCTTACAACGGTTCAGCTTGTCATCCTCCTCAAAGAATAGCATGCAACTGTTGGGACACACGTCGATCTTCTCATATGTCATCCCAAGAGCAGCCAACATCTTCTTTGCGAAGTACATATTTTTTGGCAACTTATGATTCTCCGGTAGAACCTCGCCCATAAGTTGGACGATGTCGTTGTAAGCACTGTTTGAAATGTTGTGCTTCGACTTTATCGCCATTAGTCTTGTGAGAGTCCCAAGAACTGACATCTGAGTGTGCTCGTGCAGTCTCTCTTCTCCTGCGGCGAGTAGCCGGAAGAATTCTTGAGCATCGCGTGGAAGCTGCCCCGGCTCCTCAACGTTCATTTCAACCTCCCTACCAAGATCATGCAACATATCGTCCATCCTATCATGATCGTCATCAAGCTCCACATCCGCGTCAACGTGTCTAATAGACTCTCCATGCCGGTACCATACAAGGTAGTTCGGCATAAACCCACTTTTGCAAAGGTGTTTCTCCATTTCTTCCTTCTTCTGAGGCCACTTGTTCTCGCAGCGATTGCAAGGACACTTCACTAGACGACCAGTTGCATCTTTGAAAGCGTGCTCAAGAAAATCCTTTGTTACACCCATCCATTCATTCGAATGTGCCCCATCCTTTCTCCACCCGTCATACATCACCCTCCGATCACCGTCCATTTCAAAGGCTAAACAAAAGTCAAAGAACATCAACGATCGTCCGTGGCTTATTTAGGTGAACTCCCTATTAGGTAAAGGCCCTAAACCCACCCAAGAGTGTAGGCCGATGCTTGTGATTTATGACGTGTAGCCTACGATTGCCGCGAAATTTCGGCAGCATAACCCCGCTGCTCTCCAAGCACACGCCTGAACATGGTGTGTTGGAGAACAACTGGGTTACAAAACTGAAATTCCGCGTCAATCGTAAGGCACATGTCACAAATCACAAGCATCGGCTTACACTCTCAGGCTGTCCAAAATACGTGGACAATTCCGGAACGGCGAACCTCACAAGCCAATGTGACGTTCGCCGTTCCCGAACGGGTGACGCATACGGTTCGCTACGGTTAACGATTAAAACTGAGAATAATGTATACATGAGAAATTACGAAAACAATGTATTCCTGAGAATAATGTACGAGTCTAGCTAACGGTGGAGAAGGTCAAGTCAGAAGAACACCTATATACAAAAAATATTATTGTCAATAAAAAATTCGGCAGCACCTCCCCTATAAAGTGATGTTTCTAAAACCTGCAAATAAACGACAACACGATGGTTGCCAACACAGAAAACTACATGATAGCTACATAATAAACAATATGCTGACCAGTATATGCTAAATAATATGTTGACAAGTATATGCTAAACAATATGCTACAAGTATATGCTAAACAATATGCTACAAGTATATTTTGATCAGGAGTGCCCTGTTGCAAGGGCAGGCACTGCAGGTACCCCCACCCACCCACAAAAAAAGAGAGGATCTGAGCACTTTGTTTTTAGGTGACTACTAACATATGATGTTAATATTGTTATAGTCTCTTCAGAGGTTTTTTGCATCACTTGTTCAATCTGCAAATACTAGCTTTGATGCTTTGTTGGAGTCCCTTATTTCTGCTGCTAAGCCATCACATTCAGGTAGTCTTGCTAAGCAAGCACTGTCTTCTATTGCTAAGTGTGTTGCTGTTCTATGCTTAGCAGCTGGTGACCAGAAGTGTGCATCTACAATTGAAATGCTTAAAGGCATTTTGAAAGACGACAGCACTACTAACTCTGTAAGTCCTGCTCCTGAGAGGATATGTTTACTCATTTTCATCTGTGCCATGTCTCTACCCTTTGATGTAATCTTATCAGTGTTTTAAAGTGGTTCATGGGCATAGGCTGTGGGACTTACACTAGGCAATTGTTATATGAGAAAGTACATGATCTTGATTCTGATATTGTTTGATTTTGAAATTTCCTGTGATGTAATTTTCCTGCGACGGATATTTCACGATCCATTTGTTTTTGGAAGGTCGTTTAAAAACTATGTAATTGAATTTATAGCTTGTTATTGGCATATGATCTGCTGTATGTTAATCATACACATTTCTGCGGTTGCTATTGGGTAATCCATAAAACGTTTTGTTGCATGCATTAGCCCTTACAATTATAGTTAATTAATTAACACATGCTATTGATTCTATACCTATGTAGGCTTCACCAAACTTTAGTTGCTATCAGGATGATTGGTTTTTGTGTGTAAATAAGAATCTCATCTGCTAAGTGTGTATTATCTTCATCTCAGGCTAAACAACACATGGCCTTATTATGTCTGGGAGAAATTGGGAGGAGGAAGGACCTCAGCAATCATGTTCAAATTGAGAACATCGTCATTGAATCGTTTCAATCACCTTTTGAGGAGATTAAGTCTGCAGCATCCTATGCACTTGGAAACATTGCTGTTGGCAACCTCTCCAAGTATTTACCATTTATTTTGGATCAGATTGACAATCAACAGAAGAAGCAATATCTGTTGCTCCATTCACTTAAAGAGATTTATTTCTATTTGAATTTTGATCTTAAAATGCATTCCCCATCTAACTGTTGCCTAACACATGCTCGTACTAAAAAACTGCCAGGTAATCGTGCGACAATCTGTTGATCATACTGGCCAGAGTGAGCTACAGGATTCAAACATTGAGAAGATATTGGCATTGCTCTTCAATCACTGTGAAAGTGAGGAGGAGGGAGTTCGGAATGTTGTTGCAGAGTGTTTAGGAAAAATTTCTCTAATTGAACCAAAAAAACTAGTCCCTGCTTTGGAGGTGTGACATGGCTAACCAGCAAATTTATTCTCCACATTGCAGCTATATTGCTTTGTCATCCTAATGAAATCTCTCTCTAGGTACGCACGTCTAGCCCAGCAGCAAATACAAGAGCTACGGTTGCTATTGCTATAAAATATTCAATTGTTGAACGACCTGAGAAAATAGATGAAATCATGTACTCCAAGATATCTACTTTCTTGATGTTGATTAAAGACTTACAGCGGCGCGTGACGGCGAGGGAGGACGGCGGGCGGCGTTGCGGCGTTGCGGCGAGGGAGGACGGCGGGCGGCGTTGCGGCGAGGGAGGACCGGAGGCGGCGACGGCGGCGCGGAGACAGAGGGCGGGCGGGCGGCGGCGCAAAGAGGAAGTGCGAGACGAGCGAGAGAGAGAAAGTGGGCTGAGGCCGATTAACAGACCACTATGTTCGTCGGTCTGGCTATGACCGACGAAAATAGAGCTTATTTTCGTCGGCCTCGGGGCCCACGAAAATATCTTTCCTATTTTCGTGGGCAGGCCGACGAAAATATGTACTGGCCCACGAAAATAAGCCAAATTTTCGTCGGTCTCGAGGGCCGACGAAAATAACTATGTAATTTCGTGGGCCAACCGACGAAAATAGCTAGGCCCACGAAAATTTATGCGTTTCCTGTAGTGAATAAATCCATAACAACCGAAGTTGTTGTGGTACTGTTCTTTGCCAGTAGCCTTCGTCTCATATAAAAGCTCGTACATACTACAGAAGCACTTCGCGCTTGGCTCTAGCCCCTGACTCCTTACAGCCCAGACAAAAGTCCCCATCCTAATTATAGCTTCGGGGGTAATCTGATGAAGGATGATCTGGTATATCTTCAGCACTTCAACCACAAACTTGCTCAGCGGGAACCGAAGACCTGCCTTTAAGAAGCTTCGGTATATAACAACTTCGTTTTCCTCCGGAGCAGGGGCAATACTGTCTCCTCCAACTCTGACAATAGACATGTCGAGAAAATATCTCCCCCTCATGGCATCAATATGACTTTGCTTGATAGTAGATTTTCCGAAGATAGTATGGCTTGGGCGCCATGGCCGATCCTCAGAGTCTTCATCCTCACTTTCCACCTCATAACTATCACTGTCATCAGAATCTTCGGATAAACCCTCCATGATCTCCTTAGTAATTTTCTCTGTATTTGTTTTTGCCACGGACTCAATAAATCCAGCAATGAAATGATTTGCAACTTTTTTCTCTTTATACAGCTTCGTCTCCCCGGTCGTTTTCTTCTCTTCAGTCATCTTCTTCTCTCCACTCATCTTCTTCTTTTCGAATTTGGAGCAAACGTGTCTTTAAACCGAAGCTCTAAAAGCTCAAAAATCAGGCAAGAGCTAATGAGCAAGAGCTAAAAGTTTGAGAAAATAACGCAAGTGGCAGAAATGACGTATCAAATGTTGCCGCTATGGTTCATATTTATACGCCCAGTGCTTTGAAACTTGATGGACCCCGTTTGTCATTGACTGTTGCTATTTTAGCAAAGGGAAGGTGTTTTTTCGGACCTTCGGCTTAAGGTCTTCGTTCACGTCGCAGTCTAAATTCGTTTTTATAACAAATTAATACTGCGAGGGGCTACTGTTGGGGGCCTTCGTCTTCCGAAGGTCCTCAAAAACATGATTAACAATGTTTCCCAAGTGTAATATATGTACAGAAACCTTCGGACTCGGAATGAAGTTGTACACAATATGAAAAGCATGGTCGGGACGAAGGTTGAACCAACTCCGAAGCTACGCGCAAGGAAGCTTTGGCTCAGTAGCAGAAAAAGGAACCGACTTAAAGAGGAAAAGGCTATCTAGTCCCCGATAGATTGTCCTTAAGTCAATAGTAAACATGAAGGGCACGAATGTAATTTTACACAGGCTGCGCCCTGTGCCTATTAATAGATGAACAATATCCCGTACTGTTTACGCTGACTTGTATTCACTCGCGCGTCACACTTGGACTTTTGTCTTCTGTCAAGCCGAAGGTACAAATGTAATTCGATATTGTTCATGTTCATTCATGATAACATAATAAAGATATATTAATGATGTTATATGATTATTCATGTTATTTATCATGTTTCATATGTTTCTTCTTCCATTAATATATACTGCGATGATGAAGGTACGTCCTTCATGACCTTCGTCCGAAGATCATTATATCCTAAGGGAGATAATGCTTCGAAGGACGAAGGTCTTTAACCATTAATATTTTGTGTTGCCTTGTTCTTAATTTATAGCATTTGAGAACAAGTCCCCAATAAGAAGGTTATAGCTTTCTAAGTTATAGGTGATTAAACATGAGAATAATATCCTTTATAATAATGACCAAGG
Organism: Zea luxurians; assembly: GCA_029449295.1. Classification (NCBI taxonomy): domain Eukaryota; kingdom Viridiplantae; phylum Streptophyta; class Magnoliopsida; order Poales; family Poaceae; genus Zea; species Zea luxurians. The sequence goes on from JAOPSE010000010.1 coordinate 47,695,171, forward strand.
TGGATAATTTAGATGTGAATTTATTAGGGGGACCTTATCTAGTTTTGGTAATGTAGATGTAGGCAACTTTTTATATAGTGAAATATACGACTATTATTAGAGATGATGGCTAGTCTATATATCAAATTAGAGATTAGTTGTTTTTAATTATTGCAAAATTTTCTATTATTTATGTTTTTATCTAGTTACTGATGATGATTATTAGAGTGATATCAAATTACTGATTGTTGTATAAGATACATTAGTTTGTCTTATGAGGATTATTGGAATTTCTAGTTAATAAATAATATTAAGATTATTTTGCTTATGGATATACTAGTATGTGTATATATATATATATATATATATATATTAGTGTGACAATCCTCTCATGATTCACCAAATCAGTCCGTAGAGAGTGCCGATTCAGCGACTAACTGCTGAAGAAAGTACAGATGGCGTACGTGAAAATTCAAATTGCCTTTATAAAAAGCTCAATTATAATCCATTTACAACTCTCTACATCGTAGTAAGTATATATATAAGAGGGCTCTATGGTATACATTAAGCGTACAAATTAAAGCCGATGTGTGTATATGGATTTATGCACAGATGGCGGTGCATGAGAGCTTTCATTCCAATGTCATTGCCTGCTGTCATTAAGCCTTTGCAAAAGCGCATGCAATGCAGTCTCACGTGCTCCGGCAGCCGCAGCCGTAGCGGGCCCAGTGCCAGCGCTACCGTTAGCACCATCTCCGGCGGCGTCAGCGGCGCCGCTTAGGGGAGGAGCTTGTGGCTCAGCGCCTCCGGCTCCGGCCATGATCGTCGAGAGGGCGGCCGCCAGCGCCGTGGTAAAGTTGGGGTCGCTGGCGATCGCGGCCGTCATGGTGTCCAGTGCCGACCGGTTCCTTCCGTCCAAACCCAGCAGCGTCGCGCCGGCCGGTGGGTGTGGAGCCGCCAGCCTGTGCCCACCAGCACCAGGGAAGCCGTACGGCATCGGGAACGGCATGGCCGAGACGGGCGGCGTGGGCATACGGTGCTGGAGCAGGCCCGCGGCCGGCGGCGAGTGCGTGAGGTCGAGGGTGATCGTCGGGAACGGCGCGGAGGCGGAGAGCGTGGCGGCCGACGCGTAGGGGTGGTACTGGGCGAAGAGCGGCGCCGACGGGGCCGCGACGTGGTGGCCGGCGAAGAGCGCGCCCGCGTCGCGGCTGACGGCCGGGCCGGAGAGGAGCATGGCGGCCGCGGCTGAGGTGGTCTTGGCCATCGCGGCGGCCTGCGGCGGCAGCTGGTGGCTGTGGGTGCCCTCGTACGTGGTGATCAGCACCGCCTTGTCCTCCGCGCACCGTTGCACCTGCACAGTACACGCATTATTTATGCTTATTTCTTGCATGCATGCATGCATCTCGACCATGCATGTCTAGAAGCCAAACACGTATAGCAGCACATTATTAAAATTGAAGTCGTTAAAGGCAAAAACACGTAGCGAGTTAAGTTTGAGCAATATACTCCTAGCTATATATTTTAGATGGATTGATAGTCCGTCTGGTGAGATGTCACAGTCTGTAATCAGCTTCATCGTCTATTTGTAAATGTTCATTTGGCGACGATACGTGCAGGTAAGTCAAGAGATAGCTGGGCATTTTAGGGTCAAATAAATCAACAGTAGCGTATGCAATCGTGCAGCCTGCAATGGTAGCTAGCCAGCACATATGTTCACATGAACTCAAATGTGATCTCTATCATAGTTCATAGGATAATTAATGTCGTCATAGTTGCTTGCAAAGGTATATTCAAATGTACTTGCGTCCAGAGGTTTATCAAACGACGACCATGGCATATATATAATATATACGACATGGGATCATTTGCTTATTTAGCTATACTAAAGTACATACAGCATGTATAGCATTATTCCTTGACGATGGACCAGCTATTATACCATCGTCAGTCGTCCTTGAATAGATACTCTAATAACAATTCTGGATTATTTATTTAAGGCTGGTGTTTTACTTAGCACTTGGCATGCACATCATGTTCTAGCTTAAAAAAATGTTCAATCTATTAAATAAATATACACATGGAATATTAATTTAATCAATTATTAATCACATGAAGTACAAACCGTGTATATATATATATATATATAGCTAGAGAGAAAGAGATATGTACCTGTTTTCTGACTGGGCATCCTGTGGCCATTGTGCAGCGATAGTAAGCTCTGGGGCATGGGTTACCCTTGGCCATCTTCTGCCCATACTTCCTCCACTGGCATCCATCGCTGATCTACACACGTACATACCCCAAAACAAGATCCTTTAGAACTAACTTTAATTTGAGCACACATAAGAACAAGTATATATGCATGGACTTTATTCTTCTTTCCATTTGATATCATATTTTGTATTCTACAGTGCACTAACGTACTACTTGGAAACAGCTAGCAACATGAATTTGCATCCGATCGACGTGCGTTCATTAATTACGTACCATTGGGGCCTCGGACCGTGCGCGCACGGACACCCTTGCCCTCCGCAGAGGCGCCTCCGCCGGCGCCGGCGCCCGGTTATCGGCGTTCTCGCCGCGCTCAGGCGTCCCCGTCCCATCGTTCGGGCCCGCTTCGCCGCCGCTTCCGCTTCCACCTTCGGAGTCGCCCCCCCGTTCACCGCTGAACGCCGCTCCTGCTGCTATCGCCGGAGCCGGAGCCGGAGGCACGCGGCCGGCGGGGTCCATGAACTGCACTCCCGACGTCGGTAGCATCGGCTTCGCTGCGCCGCTGGCCTGCATCGATCGTATATATCACTTGTCATGAAAAAATCGTGGGAGATCGAAGAGTGTGAAAGCGAGCACTGCTAATTAACCTACGGATCGGAAATGCCTGCTGCATGGCGTGTGAGCTAGGAGCAATGTAATGTTGACATGAATGAACATGCTAACTACCGTTAAGTAAGTGAGGCTTTGCTGTCAAGCTTATTAGTTCGATCGTGTTTACACGGCCGGCCAAGCTGCTTCTGACGGCGAGATCTACTACATACATACTACATATATATGCACGCATCTATTTTATCTTCTATTTATATACTTGAACCTAGCTAATAATATCAAAAGGACGAAATGACTCTTCTATATCTGTGTTTTTCTATTTCCCAAAACACACCTTAATTAGTACTATCTATGTTAGGTACATATGAACTAATAAGCTTAATTACATCTATATATACGAGTTTGAATAACTTTTCAAAAGATATATTTGGGTTCTATATAGATACATATTTTTACTTTGCTTATATATATATAAAAAGGCCTGCAGGGGTGCATTAATGCTTATTAGTAGTCGAGCACAAGGATCTGAAAGGAAAGGAGGAGCTTGCATTTCAATTCAATACAGTGAACACTGTAGCGCTAGTGGTCACGGAAATTAAGTGAGGTGCCCATCTGAACCACTGGCCATCTGAACCTCCGTAGCTGTTTAATTTGTTCACACAAATGATTTGGGAAATGCTGGCCATGCATGCATGCAATGGGTCTAGCTTGAGGAAATTCTATTGCAGTGTGTGCATAATTTCTACAACTTCGTCAATCATTAGTTGCTGTAATCTCTATTGCAGTCCTTGGTTACACACATGCATGCATATAAAGTTATTGATTGAATATATATTACTAGAACATGACCTAATATATTTGAGGAATCAGTACACGACTTAAACTGAGGAATCAAATGGATCCGATAAAAAAAAGGAATATATGAGTCAAATAGCTAGGTAGGGTATAGGGGTGTCTGAATGCTATTACGCTAATAACCAGAGTAAAATGTAACAACGGTCGTCGAATTTGGCATCCTGTGTCACCAAATTTAGCTAACTGATCTTCATGCTTCAAATAATAGAAAGTCTAAACGTTGTTTAAAGATTAGACCCAAAACCGCACAAAAAGCTTTAAATCATACGATTAGTGTTGTAAAGTTTTAGTCTTTAACTTCAGCTACCAATAAACTCTTCATCAGCCACCAAATTTTAGAGTACAAAGTACAAACAGCCGCAAAAGGTTTAGAACAGAGAGATATGCTACCAATAAACTCTTCATCATTCACGAGGTGCCTTGTTTTCCCCCCTTGATCACATATACTAGTATAAAATAGTAACAGAGAGAGATATGCTGGAGATCTTTAGACCGTATCTTTTTTTTTAGATGACAAGGCAGGTACAACGTTGACTAGGCGCAGGCTCCAATTAAGACGCGCCATTTCTTTCTTTTCAACGAACTTTAATTTGGGCACGAATCAAGGCATACCTGGTGGTGGTGCTGGGCAGCCTGGGCTTGGATGACCTGGTGGTAGAGCGCGCCGTAGCTCCGGGTCAGCTCCTCCAGCATCCGCCGCAGCTGCCGGTTCTCCTCGCCGGCCTGCCGCAGCTCCCCCTCCACCGCCGCCGCCGCCACGTCCATCTATATATACTCCGATCGGATGGATCCATCACCATGAGCTACGACGATAAACGTAAAGCTCTGGTGGGGAAGCTGGGAATGAATGGGCATGCAAGCAGCGACCCAGCCTCTTCTTACCTCTGTATCGTCGTCACGACAACTGGCCGCCGTCCCCTCGCCGCCGTCGGCCGCTGCCGGCCTGGTCAGCAGGTCCAGTGCAGTCTGTGCCGGCACGGAACATGAGAGAGAGAGAAATAAATTTTGTATCATGGCTATCTTAATCTTAATTATATTGCTCATCACGAATGGATCTCGAGCTCGCGATCTCGCTCGATCTCGACGGGGAGACTTACGTTGACCGTGGTGTTACGGCAGCCGCGAGCTACTGCTCCTGCGGGCTCTCGACCGCCATCGTCCACGCCGTCGTCCTCGTCGGTGATGCGGCGAGACACGGCACCGCCGGCGGCGGCCGAGAAGAAGTCCACCTCCTTGATCTCGCTCCTGCGCCCGCCGCCGCCGCCGTGGCCGGAACCGGAAGTCGCCTGCCGGTCCCCGTGTTCCGTCAAGACCGTCATCTCCTCCTCCTCCTTGATCCCTCGCTGCTGCTGCTGCTGGTGTTTCGGCACCAAGTCCATGGATGGGTAGGCTGGAGCGAGGAGGTATCAAATCAACCCGGGTAATGGCGAGGAAGACACGGCTATATACAGCTTGTTGTGACGACCGGTGCCGTACTAGCTAGAGAGATAGAGAGAGAGAGATGTCCAACTATGCAAGCTACTACTAGTACTGCAGAAAAAGAAGAAAAACCGATTGAAGAAGCGGCCGGAAACGTGAAACGGAAAGACTTGGACTTGCACATAGGAACGAGACGGCAGGAAGGGAAAGGGTTGGACCAATAGCACGGGGACGAACTGGTGGGCCAGCCCGCGTGGCGTCAGCGTGATAGGTGGCTGAGGCTGGACACGACGCGCTGCCCTGCCCCACGTGTCGCTGCGCGTGGGCCGGGTCAACCCAGTCAACGGATGCTGCGTTTTGCGACTCGAGGAGACAAGGGGGCCACGAACTATAATAACATCTCTCTCACCATTTTTTTTACCATTATATAAAATTACTATTGTTATCGGTTGGGTTTCTTTACAATAATTTTTTTTGTTCTATGGGAAAATGGAAGAGAAGAGCCGAAGAGGTTACAAATTTCATTCCTCTCCGACAAATGATACGAAACATCAATTCTTTTATTTATTTATTTATATATATATATATGTATATGTCGACACTCATCTTTTTTTACTTACACGGGTTTGAGTCTTAAACACGAATGCTGGTGTTTTCTTGGACTAATTTTATTCTAGGACCTAAGTATGTAACGCCGCGCTATTCTTTTAATTGTAGGTGTAGGTGGTGTGTGGTCGTTGACAGCGAATCGGATAAGGTGTGCCTATACGTGTTTGTGTGTGAGTTGTACATGGATTTCGAAAAGATCGTATGTAGTTCATCACACCAAGACAAAACGGAGGTGGACTTGTATATAGTCACACACACAGTAACACACACATTATACACTACTACTTAGATGTCTGTGCCATTGTTGCTATGGTTTCTATATATATCACGTAGTTAGATCTTGTATTATATTGTACTTGAACATATCTATACTACTCTATTAAAAACTTAATATGGTCACCACGGCTTCACCTTCCGCGCTAACATTCTGGGCCCACCAACCACACTGCGCAAAAAAAGTGCAAAGCGAGCACTCAAACCCACGCCCACTTGTCGGGTACCGTAATTAGGGGTACCCCAAACACTCCTAAACACGGCTGGTAACCACCATCAACACATGCTGCAGAGACTGATGGGCACGATTCAGGTCAAGGCTTCGTCTGCTCAAGAGACGCGATCTCGCCCCGCCCGAGCCCAGCCTCGGGCGGAAACAGTAGTCCCAGACGAATTCTCGCCTCGCCCGAGGGCCTCTTCAAGCAACGGACGCACCCTCGACTCGCCCGAACCCCAGCTCGGGCAGGCTTCGTTGTGAAGCAACCTTGGCCAAATCGCCTCACCAACCGACCGTATCGCAGGCGCATTCAATGCGAGGATCGCCTGACGCCTTATCCTGACACACGTGCCTCAGTCGGCAAAGTCGAAGTGACCGCAGTCACTTTGCCCTTCCACTGATCAACCTGACAAGAAAACAGCGCCGCTCACCCCGCTCCGACTGTTGTGCCACCCGCCAGAGTGAGGCTGGCAACAGCTAAGTTCAGCCTCAGGCGCAACAGGAAGCTCCGCCTCGCCCGACCCTAGGGCTCGGCCTCAACCTCAGCCTCGGAAGGAGGACTCCGCCTCGCCCGACCCCAGGGATCGGCCCCCGCCTCGGCCTCGGAAGGTGGTCTCCGCCTCGCCCGACCCCTGGGCTCGGCCTCAACCTTGGCCTCGGAAGGTGGTCTCCGCCTCGCCCGACCCCAGGGCTCGGCCTCAACCTCGACCTCGGGAGGAATCGCGTCCTCGCCCGACCCCGGCCTCGGCCTCAGGAGGAGTCTCAGCCTCGCCCGACCTTGGGATCGGACCGACCGCGCCACAGAGGATGCATCATTACCCTACCCCTAGCTAGCTCAGGCTACGGGGGAACAAGACCGGCGTCCCATCCAGGCTCGCCCCGGTAACAAGTAATGATGGCTCCCCGCGTGCGTCCATGACGACGGTAGTTCTCAGCCCCCTACGGAAGCAAGGAGACGTCAGCAAGGTTCCAGCAGCCCCGACAGCTGTGCTTCTACAGCGCTCAAGCGCTCCTCCGACGGCCACGATACCGCGTACACAGGGCTCTAGCACCTCTCCGACAGCCACGTTGGCATATACACAGGGCTCAGGCACCTCTCTGCCGGACACGTTATCGCATAGCTACACCCCCATTGTACACCTGGACCCTCTCTTGCATCTATAAAAGGGAGGTCCAGGGCCCTCATGCGAGAGGGTCGCGCGGGAGGACGGGCTGACGAACAGGCTCACTCTCTCTCCCTCCCGAACGCTTGTAACCCCTACTACGAGCGCACCCCCTGGCGCAGGATAACACAAGCCGCGTTTTTCCCCCTTGTGTTCCATCTCGCGCCAACCCATCTGGGCTGGGACACGCAGCGACAATTTTACTCGTCGGTCCAGGGACCCCCCGGGGTCGAAACGTCGACAGTTGGCGCGCCAGGTAGGGGCACGCTGCGTGTTGACGAACAACTTCCCGTTGAGTTCCAGATGGGTAGTCTCCAGCAACCTCTTCAGCCCAGGACGCTGCTCCGCTTCGGGAGCCTCGAGTTCATGTCCCTCGACGGCAGCTACGACATGGTACTCCTTCCCCCGCAGCGCGACAGCGACAACGACGGCTGTCAGCTCGCCCGGCGGTGGCAGACTCGACAACGTCTTCCCCCCAGGGCGGAAGAGCAGTATCCGGGTTTGTCTCGCCGCCTTCCTCGCCGTAGGAGGACAAGGCGGGGCAACCGTGGCCAGGCAGGAGGTGGCACCTCGTCGGCTGTCGAGCGAGTCGACGACGCCGGCACCCCAACGGGGGACATGTCGGGCGTTGTCCTCGCGCCTGAGACAACGACGGGTGTCGTTTCCCCGCAACATGCCAACCCCAAGCGGACAGATGACGCCAGCACACTCGCGAAGGACTTGCTGGGCGTTAGCCTCGTACCTGAGATAACGGTGCAGTCCGTCCCCGACGCGACTTCGTCACCATCCATCGATCAAAAGGTATCGTCCGTTTTCCACCCTGTGCCTTTTAGATTCAGCTTCGATCCACCAAGCGACCCCGCTTCGGTGAGCGCTTTCATAAAGGCATATCCTAACCTTCCGGGGTACCATATATGGTCAACCTGGGACCGACTGACGGCCGTCTCGACCTACGGGCCCCCGGGTTCCGAGGAAGAAGACGAGCCCGACTCTGGTTGGGATTTCTCCGGGCTCGGTAATCCCAGTGCCATGCGAGACTTCATGACCGCATGTGACTATTGCCTCTCCGATTGCTCCGATGATGGCCACAGCCTTGACGACGAGGGGTGTGGCCCAAGTCGCGAATGTTTCCACGTCGATCTAGGGGGTCACGATGAAGGCAACCACCTTGGTATGCCGGAGGATGACGATCCCCCTGGGCCTGCGCCTCGCGTTGACATCCTACGAGAGCTAGCTGTGGTCCCAGTCCCTGCGGGGGGTCAGGACACACAGCTCGAGCAAATCCGCGAGATGCAGGCCAAGCTCGACGAGGAAGCAGGACAACTTGTGCAGCTCCAGCAAAACATCGAGTAGGAGTGGGCAGGCCGAGCACTCGCCGGAGAAGCGCGTCATCAGGCTTGGGACGACCAGCGCTGTATTGTTGACAATGTCAGGGCAAGACTGCCCCGGGCCTCCAGCGGGGTCGGCCAAAATCTGGCTGCAGCGGCAATACTGCTCCGAGCGCCGGAGCCACCCACCACCGAGGGGCGGCGTATCCAGGGAGAACTCAAGAATCTCCTGGAGGACGCCGCGGTCCGACGGGCCGAGAGCTCTGCCTCCAGAAGGCAAGGGTGCCCCTCAGAGCATCGCACAGCGACTTCCCGATTCATGCGGGAAGCCTCGGTCCACACCGGGCGCACGCGGGACGCAATGCCTGCAGCCCCGGGTCGCCTCGGCAACGAGCACCACCGCCGCGACCGTCGAGCCCGCCTCGACGAGAAGGTGCACCGAGGCTACCACCCCAGGCATGGGGGACGCTACGACAGCGAGGAGGATCGGAGCCCCTCGCCCGAACCACCAGGTCTGCAAGCCTTCAGCCAGGCCATACGACGGGCGTCGTTCCCGACCCGGTTCTGAGCCTCGACTACCATCACTAAGTACTCGGGGGAAACAAGACCGGAGTTGTGGCTTGCGGACTACCGGCTGGCCTGCCAGCTGGGTGGAACGGACGATGACAACCTCATCATCCGCAACCTCCCCCTGTTCCTCTCCGACGCCGCCCGAGCCTGGCTAGAGCATCTGCCTTCTACGCAGATCTCCAACTGGGACGACCTGGTCAAGGCCTTCACTGGAAACTTCTAGGGCACGTACGTGCGCCCTGGGAACTCCTGGGATCTCCGAAGCTGCCGCCAGCAGCCAGGGGAATCCCTGCGAGAGTACATCCCCCGGTTTTCAAAGCAGCGCACCGAACTGCCCAACATCACCAACCCGGATGTCATCGGGGCGTTCCTCACCGGCAGCACTCGCTGCGACCTGGTGAGCAAACTGGGCCGCAAGACTCCCACCAAGGCGAGCGAGTTGATGGACATCGCCACCAAGTTTTCCTCTGGTCAGGAGGCAGTCGAAGCCATCTTCCGGAAGGACAAGCAGCCTCAGGGACGCTAGCAGGAAGACGTCCTCGAGGTGTCCGCCCAGCGTGGCACGAAGAAGAAGGCAAAGAAGAAGTCGCAAGAGAAGCGCGACGCCGCTGACGCAGATCTTGTCGCTGCCGCCGAGCACAGGAACCCTCAGAAGCCTCTTGGAGGGGCCAACCTGTTCGACAAGATGCTCAAGGAGTCGTGCCCCTATCGCCAGGGTCTCGTCAAGCACACCCTTGAGGAATGCGTCATGCTTCGGCGCTACTTCCATAAGGCTAGGCCCCCGACGGAAGGTGGCAAAGGCCAAGACAACGACAAGAAGGAGGGCGACAAGGCAGAGGAGTTCCCCGAGGTCCACGACTGTTTCATGATCTACGGTGGGCGAGTGGCGAACGCCTCGGCTCGGCACCGCAAGCAGGAGCACCGGGAGGTCTGCTCGGTAAAGGTGGCGGCGCCAGTCTACCTAGACTGGTCTGACAAGCCCATCACCTTCGACCAAGGCAACCACCCCAACTACGTGTCGAGCCTAGGAAAGTACCCGCTCGTCGTCGACCCTGTCATCGGCAACACCAGGCTCACCAAGGTCCTCATGAACGGAGGCAGCAGCCTCAACATCATCTACGCTGAGACCCTCGGGTTCTTGGAAATCGATCTGTCCACGATCCGGGCCGGTGCGGCACCCTTTCACGGGATCATCCCCGAGAAGTGCGTCCTGCCCCTCGGACAACTCGATCTGCCCGTTTGCTTCGGAACTCCCTCCAACTTCCGAAAGGAAACCCTCACGTTCGAGGTAGTCGGGTTCCAAGGAACCTACCACGCGGTGCTGGGGAGACCGTGCTACGCCAAGTTCATGGTCGTCCCCAACTACACCTACCTCAAGCTCAAGATGTCGGGCCCCAACGGGGTCATCACCGTCGGGTCCACGTACCAACACGCGTACGAATGCGACGTGGAGTGCGTGGAGTACGCTGAGGCCCTCATCACTGACCTGGAGTGCCTCTCCAAGGAGGTGCCAGATGCGAAGCGCCACGCCGGCAACTTCGAACTAGCTGAGGCGGTGTAATACTCAAAATTGTATACAAAGAATAATAGAGAGTTATTCTCACTTTGTGTGTCTCATTTGCATCATAAAAAAAAAAGAGCATCTATGTAATTGAGAGTGACTAAATAAAACAATTATTCTAAAATAAAGAATAAAATGCATTTGTTGGAGTTTCTATGTTTGTGCATTAAATAAAAATAACAATAACATAAAATGACTAGAAATAGGATTAAGCCTACATTTAAAACTAGGGTTTAAAAGTAAAAGGATATGAAGATAAAAATAATATAAATATATTTCAAAAATTGGTATTCTTCATTTCACAACATGATTGGAGAATAAACTTGCACAAGGTTTGAAACTAAATTCGAATTCAAATTGATTTTAGAAAGAAAGAAAAGAAAATGGGAGATAAAAAGAAAAAGGAAAAAGAAAAATCCCACTGTTGGGCCCTGAACCTCAATTCGGCCCACACCAGGAAATCCTCCCGCGGCCCACTCAACCCCACGCCCTGCGCAGCCGCACAGCCCTGACCCGCGGGCCCCACTGGTCAGCCGCCTTCCGCGCACAGGTCGTGACCGGGGTTACACTGCGCCGTGGGACCGCCTGGTCAACTCGTTCTTCTTTCCTCAACAGACCGCGCGGCGCCCGCGGCTCACCTGGGACCGGAAGCTCCTCCACCTTGGCCATCCTCTCCTTGTTGCACGCACGGAATTGTTGCTATCAGTTGAGAAACAAACTCCGTGATGCGCGGCACAAACAAAATCAAAACGAACTCCATGGTTCCGCGGGGATTATGATTTTGGCTGCTCCCTGGAACTGACACGGCAAAATTCACGGCGAGCTCCCCGGCCAAACCGTTCTCCGCCTTGGGTGCCCTGCGCCTATATAATCGGCGGCCCTACTCCTCATCCGGAGCCTCGAAGCCACCAAGCAGCGCTTCGGCAATCGACAGGGTGACTCGGTACTACGTCCCCTACCGTAGATACCGCCACCACTGTGATCGGCCGTCGTTCCATAATTGGGCTCTCGGGTGTTGCCGGTGGTTTGCTTCGCCCATTCCGCACGTGGGTGACACCTCGTGGGGCACGAATTTGGGTGGCGCGGCTCTCAATTTCTCGCCGGAGGTTGCGTCCAGTCATGGTTCCGCCCTCCGCCGTGGTCCGCTTCAGCCAGTGGTCCGCACGCTCGGTAAATCACCTCACCGTGCTCGCCGTTGTTTCCTTTTTGCGTGGCGCCAGTTAATCGGTCGGTGGGGTCCTGGCCAGGCCGGATTTCACGCGCCATCCTTGGCGCCGCCGCCGGAGGCCGGCTGGCCGTGGTTGCTTCGGTCGGGGGGGGGGGGGGGGAAGACGAACGATGACCGTCCGATCTGATATGGGCGGTGTAGATTAGATCTCCTGTTGTCACATTGAAGCCGAGATCTAAGCCATCCATCTGGAGTTCAACGGATATGATTAGACATGGGTGCGCTGTTCGGTTAAATGGATCTGGGCCTTCGGATCTCGATCCAACGGTTCGGAGCACGTACCGGTTCATTATATGGGCCGATCTAATCTCGGCCGTCCGCGCTCGATCGGGCGGCTGTGATCGGAGCTTACCCCTTCGGCTTGCACGTTTTGCGTAAGAGCCCCTCGGGTTTCAGTGAATCAACCCGCCGTCCACCGCGGGAGTAGTTTGAGTCTTAGGTTTATTTGCGCAGAGCCCCCTGCGTTTTCCATTAAATGAGGCCCAGTCTAGGTTATTATAAAATAGAGAAAATAATTTATAAATGGATTTTTAATAGAAAAATAAATGCTAGAACTTAGTTAATTCATAGAAAATTTATTTTAGCTCCAAATTGAACCATTCCAGTTTCTAAAATTTTGTAATAATATTCTTCATCATTTTGTGCCTCTGTTTTGGCATGAAAGGCTCATTTAAATTTATCTAATACTTAATCTTGTATTAAACACATAAAACATTAGAAAATCCATAACTTAAAATCTATAACTCCAAAATTAATGATTCCTGTTCCTAGAATCTTATTTTAATGTGTAGAGTATTATTATGTATTTTGTTTACTTGTTGGTGTGATGTTAAATTTTGCCTACCATGTTTGTTTGAATTGCTACGACTAGCAGTGAGGTCACGTGTCATCTGAAGATCATCCTGGTACCTGGAATCTCAAGTCCCAGGCAAGTTGTGCCCTTGATCACTTCTTTTTACCCAGCCATGTTCTGATTAATCATAATGATCTGCATAGGTTAATTTTGATGGGACCCAATAGGTTACCCTAGTTTGTCTATCTTTATACCTTGTTTACCACTGAACTTTTTGGGTAGTACTTGCTAGTGCTATATGTGGTTTTGGGTATGGAGATACACTATTCATGATTACACTTTTGTTATCAGTTGTTATTTATTGTTCATGTTAAGATCATTATGTTAATTGGAACATGGAGAACCACCCGGGAAAACAGTGCTACCACAAGGGTGGTATGGGACGCCCTTGGCTGATTAATTAGGAAAGCTAGTGGAAGACTACCTTACCCGAAAGGGGCAAGGGCAGTAGGGGAGAGGTCAGTGTAGGGAGGCCCTCGGGAGGATTTTGCTGCGATGGCGGTCCTGCAAGGGATTCCTGCACTGGATCTTCCTATAAACTGTAGCGGGTTTTCGGAAGCTAGTGGAACTTTGTAAAGGCCTCGTAGTGGATCCCTAGCCATTCACCTCGGAAGTGTCTAAGGGCTTTGCAAACCCTGGCGACATGGGATACACGACTTGTGGGTAAAGATGCGCAACCTCTGCAGAGTGTAAAACTGGTATACTAGCCGTGCTCACGGTCATGAGCAGCTCGGACACTCACATGATTAATTTATGGAACTAAATTCAATTTGTCATATGCATTGCATCGCAGGTGAAGTTATTACTTTTGTTCTACTACTTAATTGGGTTGATATTTACTTATACTTAGTAATTGCTAATAAAATTTTGACCAACTTTAAAAGCAATGCTCAGCTCTAACCATCTTCTTTGGTAAGCCTTACACTTCACGTGAGCTCCCACTTTTGGCGAGTTCATGCACATTATTCCCCACAACTTGTTGAGCGATGAACGTACGTGAGCTCACTCTTGCTGTCTCACATACACCACAGGTCAAGACCAGGTACTGCAGGATGATGCTCATGGAGGATGCTGCGATGAGTTCGTGGGAGGTCTAGGTCGTCGTCTCCCAGTCAACTTTGGATTGCTGGACCGTTGTCTCCTTATAATGTAATTATTTATTTTGTATAGAACTCCTGTTATATATAAAGTTGTGACATTCGATCCTGTGCCACTATACATATGTGTGAGACTTGGTCCCAGCATACCTGGTGTTTTGGTTAACCCCGGGTTTTGGACCCCTAAAATCCGGGTGTTACAGAAGTGGTATCAGAGGAATGTTGACTGTAGGACGAAACCTAGATAGAACTGGACAACCCCTACATACTTATCTTTGCTACTCTGATTCTTCTAAAACTTTTCTTAATCTTTTCTTATCTATTTCCGCTCACTCTGATTACTCTTATCTTTTTCCTTCTAAAGACAAAACTTGGATTTCACACTTTGAAATCTTGTGCTTAAAGTGACCTTTAGGAATAGGAGACCTACTCTTAGGAACAAAAACAAAAAAAAAATATTTCTCTTTTATATAGATATCTTTGAACTTGAATGTTTGTTCTTATGATACTTGTTTGATTTGGATCTTTGATTGAGTGTGATAAGTTGTGGAGTAATGTCCACAATTGCATCTGCATATACACATAGGTATAAAAAATATATATATATAATTATAAAATGATTAGACAACCTAGATTGTCCCCATTGGAACATATCTAGCTTAAGAGATTTATCCTATCCTAAAAGATCTCATTCTAACCAATTCATCTTATCTTAAAAGATTCTTCCTTATCTTAATAGATCCATCTCATCTTAAAAGATACTTATTTTATCTTGAAAAGATTTTATCCTTATCCTAATAGATCTAACTGGCCTCAGAAGATTCTATCTTATCTTTATGGATTCATCTTGTCCTAATAAGCATATTTACCCCACCCTAGTAACAACCAAGATCTAATCCAAAGTAATTAGATATTATCTAGTCTAAACCTAATCCAGATTCTATCTGACCTAAATATGACCCAATCTAAAGTGAGTTATTAACAAGTTAGTTAAGTTGGTGATATAGGTTAGACACTGTCTCTACAAATATATCTTAACCTAAATTAACGTCTTATACCAACTCGTACTTGAACAATGGCCTACCTATATCATATAATCCATCCTATTTTAAAAGATTCTAACATATCCTAATAATAATTATCCTACCCTGGTAGATCTGGCTAAATCTTAACTAGTTTAATCTAGTCATACCAACCTAATCTGGATTCTATCTAATCCAATATGATCTAAGCTAGATTGAGTTACTTAATGCTGATACAAAGGATAAGGCTATACTCCCAAAATTCACTTAAGTCTAAATTGATGACTTAGAGCAACTAAGCCCTACACAATAACTTGACCTACACAATGGGTTACATGACCTATCCAACCAATCTAGAGGCAAACAACCAAACTAAATTTTGACCAATCTCATTTAACTCCTAAGCCACCCACTACACTAGCTGCTCTACCTACTTGTCACCCACAAATCTATCTTAACCCATAGGTCCCTAACTCTGGTGGCAACCCCAAGAATGAAGACACCAAGGTCTGAAAAAGAACAGCTCAACCTCGACAAGGAAGAAGGTGATCAACTTCATCAAGGGAGAATGAGCACCAACTCAAGTCTTCAAGGATCAAGTGAGGTCACCAAGATGAGTCAAGATCCACAATCTTGGATGGAGTCTTTCTTTACCCCACTCTTTCTTGCCCAAACCTATATAGGCTTAAAAAGATATCTTTTATCCTGCCTAATAAAGTGTCTATAACCATATATACCTATGCTCTCCTAATAACTAACTAATAATAAAAAAAAAGAGAGAGACTCTTGATTTTGAACTAATTAGAAACTAAAAGCTAAATTTCAAATCACTTTTCCTATATCCTCTTTCTTACTAATCTCGGGGGCGAGATTATTTTTAAGGGGGGTAGGATTTGTAATACTC
The DNA here is from genome assembly GCA_029449295.1 of Zea luxurians. Lineage (NCBI taxonomy): Eukaryota > Viridiplantae > Streptophyta > Magnoliopsida > Poales > Poaceae > Zea > Zea luxurians. The sequence continues at coordinate 47,711,069 of JAOPSE010000010.1, forward strand.
AAAATTGTATACAAAGAATAATAGAGAGTTATTCTCACTTTGTGTGTCTCATTTGCATCATAAAAAAAAAGAGCATCTATGTAATTGAGAGTGACTAAATAAAACAATTATTCTAAAATAAAGAATAAAATGCATTTGTTGGAGTTTCTATGTTTGTGCATTAAATAAAAATAACAATAACATAAAATGACTAGAAATAGGATTAAGCCTACATTTAAAACTAGGGTTTAAAAGTAAAAGGATATGAAGATAAAAATAATATAAATATATTTCAAAAATTGGTATTCTTCATTTCACAACATGATTGGAGAATAAACTTGCACAAGGTTTGAAACTAAATTCGAATTCAAATTGATTTTAGAAAGAAAGAAAAGAAAATGGGAGATAAAAAGAAAAAGGAAAAAGAAAAATCCCACTGTTGGGCCCTGAACCTCAATTCGGCCCACACCAGGAAATCCTCCCGCGGCCCACTCAACCCCACGCCCTGCGCAGCCGCACAGCCCTGACCCGCGGGCCCCACTGGTCAGCCGCCTTCCGCGCACAGGTCGTGACCGGGGTTACACTGCGCCGTGGGACCGCCTGGTCAACTCGTTCTTCTTTCCTCAACAGACCGCGCGGCGCCCGCGGCTCACCTGGGACCGGAAGCTCCTCCACCTTGGCCATCCTCTCCTTGTTGCACGCACGGAATTGTTGCTATCAGTTGAGAAACAAACTCCGTGATGCGCGGCACAAACAAAATCAAAACGAACTCCATGGTTCCGCGGGGATTATGATTTTGGCTGCTCCCTGGAACTGACACGGCAAAATTCACGGCGAGCTCCCCGGCCAAACCGTTCTCCGCCTTGGGTGCCCTGCGCCTATATAATCGGCGGCCCTACTCCTCATCCGGAGCCTCGAAGCCACCAAGCAGCGCTTCGGCAATCGACAGGGTGACTCGGTACTACGTCCCCTACCGTAGATACCGCCACCACTGTGATCGGCCGTCGTTCCATAATTGGGCTCTCGGGTGTTGCCGGTGGTTTGCTTCGCCCATTCCGCACGTGGGTGACACCTCGTGGGGCACGAATTTGGGTGGCGCGGCTCTCAATTTCTCGCCGGAGGTTGCGTCCAGTCATGGTTCCGCCCTCCACCGTGGTCCGCTTCAGCCAGTGGTCCGCACGCTCGGTAAATCACCTCACCGTGCTCGCCGTTGTTTCCTTTTTGCGTGGCGCCAGTTAATCGGTCGGTGGGGTCCTGGCCAGGCCGGATTTCACGCGCCATCCTTGGCGCCGCCGCCGGAGGCCGGCTGGCCGTGGTTGCTTCGGTCGGGGGGGGAAGACGAACGATGACCGTCCGATCTGATATGGGCGGTGTAGATTAGATCTCCTGTTGTCACATTGAAGCCGAGATCTAAGCCATCCATCTGGAGTTCAACGGATATGATTAGACATGGGTGCGCTGTTCGGTTAAATGGATCCGGGCCTTCGGATCTCGATCCAACGGTTCGGAGCACGTACCGGTTCATTATATGGGCCGATCTAATCTCGGCCGTCCGCGCTCGATCGGGCGGCTGTGATCGGAGCTTACCCCTTCGGCTTGCACGTTTTGCGTAAGAGCCCCTCGGGTTTCAGTGAATCAACCCGCCGTCCACCGCGGGAGTAGTTTGAGTCTTAGGTTTATTTGCGCAGAGCCCCCTGCGTTTTCCATTAAATGAGGCCCAGTCTAGGTTATTATAAAATAGAGAAAATAATTTATAAATGGATTTTTAATAGAAAAATAAATGCTAGAACTTAGTTAATTCATAGAAAATTTATTTTAGCTCCAAATTGAACCATTCCAGTTTCTAAAATTTTGTAATAATATTCTTCATCATTTTGTGCCTCTGTTTTGGCATGAAAGGCTCATTTAAATTTATCTAATACTTAATCTTGTATTAAACACATAAAACATTAGAAAATCCATAACTTAAAATCTATAACTCCAAAATTAATGATTCCTGTTCCTAGAATCTTATTTTAATGTGTAGAGTATTATTATGTATTTTGTTTACTTGTTGGTGTGATGTTAAATTTTGCCTACCATGTTTGTTTGAATTGCTACGACTAGCAGTGAGGTCACGTGTCATCTGAAGATCATCCTGGTACCTGGAATCTCAAGTCCCAGGCAAGTTGTGCCCTTGATCACTTCTTTTTACCCAGCCATGTTCTGATTAATCATAATGATCTGCATAGGTTAATTTTGATGGGACCCAATAGGTTACCCTAGTTTGTCTATCTTTATACCTTGTTTACCACTGAACTTTTTGGGTAGTACTTGCTAGTGCTATATGTGGTTTTGGGTATGGAGATACACTATTCATGATTACACTTTTGTTATCAGTTGTTATTTATTGTTCATGTTAAGATCATTATGTTAATTGGAACATGGAGAACCACCCGGGAAAACAGTGCTACCACAAGGGTGGTATGGGACGCCCTTGGCTGATTAATTAGGAAAGCTAGTGGAAGACTACCTTACCCGAAAGGGGCAAGGGCAGTAGGGGAGAGGTCAGTGTAGGGAGGCCCTCGGGAGGATTTTGCTGCGATGGCGGTCCTGCAAGGGATTCCTGCACTGGATCTTCCTATAAACTGTAGCGGGTTTTCGGAAGCTAGTGGAACTTTGTAAAGGCCTCGTAGTGGATCCCTAGCCATTCACCTCGGAAGTGTCTAAGGGCTTTGCAAACCCTGGCGACATGGGATACACGACTTGTGGGTAAAGATGCGCAACCTCTGCAGAGTGTAAAACTGGTATACTAGCCGTGCTCACGGTCATGAGCAGCTCGGACACTCACATGATTAATTTATGGAACTAAATTCAATTTGTCATATGCATTGCATCGCAGGTGAAGTTATTACTTTTGTTCTACTACTTAATTGGGTTGATATTTACTTATACTTAGTAATTGCTAATAAAATTTTGACCAACTTTAAAAGCAATGCTCAGCTCTAACCATCTTCTTTGGTAAGCCTTACACTTCACGTGAGCTCCCACTTTTGGCGAGTTCATGCACATTATTCCCCACAACTTGTTGAGCGATGAACGTACGTGAGCTCACTCTTGCTGTCTCACATACACCACAGGTCAAGACCAGGTACTGCAGGATGATGCTCATGGAGGATGCTGCGATGAGTTCGTGGGAGGTCTAGGTCGTCGTCTCCCAGTCAACTTTGGATTGCTGGACCGTTGTCTCCTTATAATGTAATTATTTATTTTGTATAGAACTCCTGTTATATATAAAGTTGTGACATTCGATCCTGTGCCACTATACATCATATGTGTGAGACTTGGTCCCAGCATACCTGGTGTTTTGGTTAACCCCGGGTTTTGGACCCCTAAAATCCGGGTGTTACAGGCGGTTAAGTCCGTCCCTCTCGACCCCAGCAACGACGCCTGCAAGCAAGTCCGGATCGGCTCCAAGCTCGACCCCAAATAGGAAGACGTGCTCGTCGACTTTCTCCACGCAAACACTGAAGTTTTTGCATGGAATCCCTCGGACATGCCTGGCATACCGAGGGATGTCGCCGAGCACTCACTGGATATTCGAGCCGGTGCCCGACCCGTGAAGCAGCCTCTGCGCCGTTTCGACGAAGAAAAGTGCAGAGCCATAGGCGAGGAAATCCACAAGCTGATGGCTGCAGGGTTCATCAAAGAGGTATTCCATCCTGAATGGTTAGCCAACCCTGTGCTTGTGAAAAAGAAAGGTGGGAAATGGAGGATGTGCGTAGACTACACTGGTCTAAACAAAGCATGTCCGAAGGTTCCCTACCCTCTGCCTCGCATCGATCAAATTGTGGACTCCACTGCTGGGTGCGAAACCCTGTCATTCCTCGACGCCTACTCAGGGTATCACCAAATCAATATGAAAGAGTTCGACCAGCTCGCGACTTCTTTCATCACACCTTTTGGCATGTACTGCTATACTACTATGCCATTTGGCTTGAGGAATGCAGGTGCAACATACCAAAGGTGCATGAACCACGTGTTCGAAGAGCACATCGGCCGAACGGTCGAGGCTTACGTCGATGACATCGTAGTCAAGATGAGGAAAGCCTCTGACCTCCTCTCTGACCTTGAAACGACATTCAAGTGTCTGAGAGCGAAGGGCGTGAAAGGCCTACCCTTGTACCGCCTCTTAAGGAAGACCGAGCACTTCACTTGGACCCCCGAGGCCGAGAAAGCCCTCGGAAACTTAAAGGCGCTCCTTACAAACGCGCCCATCTTGGTGCCCCCCGCTGCGGGAGAAGCCCTCTTGATCTACATAGCCGCAACCACTCAGGTGGTTAGCGCCACGATCGTAGTCGAGAGACGAGAAGAAGGGCATGCACTGCTCGTCTAGAGGCAGGTCTACTTCATCAGTAAAGTGCTATCCGAGACCAAGATCCGCTACCCGCAAATTCAGAAGCTACTGTACGCAGTAATTCTGACGCGGCGAAAGTTGCAACACTACTTCGAGTCTCATCCGGTGACTGTGGTGTCATCCTTCCCCCTGGGGGAGATCATCCAGTGCCGAGAGGCCTCGGGTAGGATAGCAAAGTGGGCGGTGGAGATCATGGGCGAGACAATCTCGTTCGCTCCTCGGAAGGCCATCAAGTCCCAAGTCTTGGCGGACTTCGTGGCTGAATGGGTCGACACCCAATTACCAATGGCTCTGATCCAACTGGAACTCTGGACCATGTACTTCGATGGGTCGCTGATGAAAACAGGAGCAGGTGCTGGCCTGCTCTTCATCTCACCCCTCGGGAAACATCTCCGCTACGTGCTACGCCTCCATTTCCTGGCGTCAAACAACGTGGCCGAGTACGAGGCTCTAGTTAACGGGTTGCGCATCGCCATCGAGCTAGGGGTTCGGCGCCTCGACGCTCGTGGCGACTCGTAGCTTGTCATTGACCAGGTCATGAAGAACTCCCACTGTCGCGACTGTTAGATGGAGGCCTACTGCGACGAAGTTCGACGCCTGGAAAACAAGTTCTACGGGCTCGAGCTCAACCACATCGCTCGCGGTACAACGAGACTGCAGATGAGCTAGCTAAAATAGCCTCGGGGTGGACAACGGTTCCCCCGGACGTCTTCTCCAGAGACATACATCAACCCTCTGTCAAGACCGACGACACGCCCGAGCTCGAGAAGGCCTCGGTCCAGCCCGAGGAGGCCTCGGCCCAGCCCGAGGTATCCTCGGCTGCTGAGGGTGAGGCACTGCGTATCGAGGGAGAGCGGAATGGGGTCACGCCTAATCGAAACTGGTAGACCCCATACCTGCAATATCTCCACCGAGGAGAGCTACCCCTCGACAAGGCCGAAGCTCGGCGACTGGCGCGGCGCGCCAAGTCGTTCGTCTTACTGGGTGATGAAAAGGACCTCTACCACCGCAGCCCCTCAGGCATTCTCCAACGATGCATATCCGTCGCCGAAGGACAGGAGCTATTGCAAGAGATACACTCGGGGGCTTGCAGTCACCATGATGCACCTTGAGCCCTCGTTGGGAACGCCTTCCGACAAGGCTTCTACTGGCCGACCGCGGTGGCCGATGCCACTAGGATTGTACGCTCTTGCCAAGGGTGCCAATTCTATGCGAGACAGACGCACCTGCCCGCTCAGGCCCTGCAGACAATACCCATCACCTAGCCGTTTGCTATGTGGGGTCTGGACCTCGTCGGTCCCTTACAGAAGGCACCCGGGGGCTTCTCGCACCTGCTGGTCGCCATCGACAAATTCTCCAAGTGGATTGAGGTCCGACCCCTAACAAGCATCAGGTCCGATCAGGCGGGTGGCGTTCTTCACCAACATCATCCATCGCTTTGGGGTCCCAAACTCCATCATCACCGACAATGGCACCCAGTTCACTGGGAAGAAGTTCCTGGACTTCTGCGAGGACCACCACATCCGTGTGGACTGGGCCGCCGTAGCTCACCCCATGACGAATGGGTAGGTGGAGCGCGCCAACGGTATGATTCTGCAGGGACTTAAATCGAGTATCTACAACGACCTCAACAAATTCGGCAAGCGGTGGATGAAGGAGCTACCCTAGGTGGTCTGGAGTCTGAGGACGACGCCAAGCCGAGCCACGGGTTTCTCGCCGTTCTTTCTAGTCTATGGGGCCGAGGCTATCTTGCCCATAGACTTAGATTACGGTTCCCCGAGGACAAAGGCGTACGACGACAGAAGCAACCAGACCAGCCAAGAAGACTCACTAGACCAACTGGAAGAGGCTCGGGACATGGCCTTACTACACTCGGCGCGGTATCAGCAGTCTCTATGACGCTATAACGCCCGAGGGGTTCGGACCCGAGGCTTCCAGGTGGGAGACTTGGTACTTCGGCTGCGGTAAGACGCCCGAGGGCGCCACAAGCTTACTCCTCCCTGGGAAGGGCCGTTCATCATCGCCAAGATTTTGAAGCCCGGGACATACAAGCTGGCCAACGATCAAGGCGAGGTCTACAGCAACGCTTAGAACATCCAACAGCTACGTCGCTTTTACCCTTAAGATGTTTCAAGTAGTTCATATACCCGTTCTCTTTACATACAAAAATAAAGTCTAACCGTCAAGGAAGGGTCAGCCTTGCCTCGGCAAAGCCCGACCCTCCCTTGGGGGCTAGAAGGGGGGAACCCCCTCTACGTCAAAATTTTCCTTGAAAAAGTTTTCTACCGAAACGACATTCGTGCTTTCCGACTATACCGATAACAGAATCCTGCAAGCAAGTAAGAGCGCACGTAAGCGACAAGGCCGAACGAGCCGAGGGACTCCTACGCCTCCGGGATACAGATACCTCACTCGTCACCTTCCGCGAAAAGTAACTCTTGCTCGGATAAACGATTCTGCTACCGACAACAAGTCCGGATACTCGAAACAAGAGGAAAAGAAACGCAACTTTATAACACGACAATAAGATGTTTAGGCCTCGGCAGCCGCGAAAAAACACATGCATACTCCTAACAAACTGCTCCGGCAGAATCAGGCATCGCCCGGAGGAGGAGCAGCACCCTCGGCGTCGTCTCCACCCTCGGCAAGATCTGGCCCGGCCCTAGACGGTGACGCAAGCGGAAGTGTTGGGGGCCTTCGGCTTCCGAAGGTCCTCAAAAACGTAATTTGACTATGTTTTCTAAGAGAAATATGTGAACAGGTACCTTCGAAGTCAGATTGCGAGTGTACAAGAGCATGGTTAAGACGAAGCTTGATTGGGACGGCGATCACGACGAAGGATAAGACAATCACGAAGCTATGTGCAGAAGAGCTTCGGCATAACGGCGAGAAAGGGAAACCGACTTAAAGATGAAAAGCCAAATTAGACCTCGAAGAATTACTGTAGAGTTATTGATAAATGTAAAGGGCATTAATGTAATTTTGCATGGGCTGCGACCCGTGCCTATAAATAGGTGAACAATATTCCCGTACTGTTCACGCTGACTTGGCATTCACTTTTGCGTCACGCCTGTATTCTCATTCCTTCAAGCCGAAGGTACATTTGTAATTTACTATTGTTTACACAAGTAATATAAATGAAAATAGAGTAAAAATAATGTTTATAAAAATTATGTTGCTTTCTGTACTTTGTATGAATGTTCTCCATCTTTTATCATGATCATGAAGGTATGTCCTTCATGACCTTCGTCCTAGATTCATTATATCCGAAGGAAAATAATGATCTGAAGGACGAAGGGCTTTGATATTTAACATTTTATGTTGCCTTGTTCTTGATTCATAGCATTTGAGAACAAGTCTCCAACATTGGCGCCCACCTCCGGTGAACTCACTTCCATTTTTTGAGCTTTGAACACCTTCGGCAAGCATCACCTTCATCATGCCGCCGAAAAAAGCTTCAGCGACAGGGGCTGGTACTCTACAGCCGCTGGATCCTAATCAGGACGTCCTTTCTCTCAGGGAGGCCCGAAGTCAAAAGAGGAAGGCTACTAGTCCAATGCCTCTGGAGGATGACTTGGACAAGGAAATCCAAAACCTGGAAATGCTTCAGCAATAGGTTCAACGGAAGAAGGAGAAGATGGCTCGTCTAGCTGACCTTTAGAGGCAGATAGATGAAGCGTCGGAAGAGGTTCGTCATCTTGTTCAAGATGACCAGAGCTGAAGGCCTCAGCGCAGAGAGCTCCATCAGGAGGGTTTCCACAATGAGGAAGACTGGTATGAAGATTTCCATCATGGAAATTTTGCTTTTGATGATGCTTCTCCTTTGTCAACAGAATTACAGGCTACACCATGGCCCCAGTCTTACAAGCCACCTCAGCTCCCCATGTATGACGATCATACAGACCCGAAGCAATTCTTGATGAGCTATGAGGCAACCATATCTTCGTATGGTGGCAATACGGCAGTCATGGCAAAGTCTTTTGTCATGGCCATCAAGAGTGTCGCTCAGACTTGGTACTCTTCTCTTCGGCCAGGGACAATCACCTCATGGCAAAAGCTGAAGGATATGTTGATAACCAGCTTCCAAGGATTTCAGACAAAGCCAGTCACCGCTCAGGCTCTATTCCAGTGTACCTAGGACCACGAAGAATACCTTCAGGCGTATGTCTGAAGGTTTCTGCGTCTGAGGGCACAGGCGCCAACAATGCCCAATGAAATTGTCATTGAGGCCATGATTAAGGGGCTTCGGCCGGGACCTTCAGCGCAATACTTTGCCAGGAAGCCACCACAAACTTTGGAGAAGCTGCTCCAGAAGATGGACGAGTATATTCGAGCTGACAATGACTTCCGCCAAAGAAGGGAGGAAGCATTCAGGTTCTCTGAAATGACCAGGGGCTTCGGAGGAAGATTTCACCCGAGGCACGTTAGGTCAATTCATAACTCTACTCAAAGTGATGATCGAGGGAACCAGCAGCAAAGGCCACAATACTCTTCACAAGCTTCGGGGCAGCAGCAAAGTGCTTTTCGGCCGTCAGCGCCAAGGGGCAGAGGCGCCAGGGGCTTCGGGGGAAGGTTTGGAGATCAGCCAAGAAAAATTTACTGCCTATTCTGTGGTGAAGACAAGGGCCATACCACCAGGATGTGCCATGTTACCATCCAGAAGCAGAAGGAGATAGCAGAAGCAGCAGCGCAACAAAGTCAGCCGAAGCAGGTCATGCATACTGCTTCGTATCATTCGCCTTATATTCCAGAATACGTAGGCAACCACCCTGCAGCTTCTGTTGCTTCGGCAAGCCAACCCCAAGCATCTTGGCAACAGCCTCCACCGCCACCACCAACACAAAGAGGCCAGCAGCCAGAAGGGAGTCAGCGCAATAACCTTCAGCGGGACTTCGGAGAGGAGTCCAAAGCTCGCACAGTCAATAGCACTGTGCCAGAGTCGAAGCACATTTACTGACAAATATCCTACCTCAGCAGCAGCTCTTTCGCATTTTCATATTCACTATTACCTTCTTTTTAATAAGGAACAATTAAGGGTAGTTTTAATGTCTTTTATCACCTTTCAATTTTTTGTAATAGTTTCGCTTTTTTCTGTAATAAAAATATATCTTCTCCATAGGCCTAAGCTGCTGAAGCATGAGAATGTATGTTGGCAAGGAGGGTTTTCAAAGTTATCAAAAACTTGTTCTAAGGAACAAAGTACAATTTATTCGAAGCAACAAAAAGTCGTTCCTAAGGGAGCGCAGTGTAAGTTTTCTGAGCCTACAGCGAAAAATAAGCGTTGATTCCGCTGAAAGTAAAAGGCGAAGAAGCTCCTAAGGGAGGCTTACAGCGAAAAATAAACGCTGATTCCGCTGAAAGTAAAAGGCGAAGAAGCTCCTAAGGGAGGCTTACAGCGAAAAATAAACGCTGATTCCGCTGAAGTAAAAGGCGAAGAAGCTCCTAAGGGAGGCTTACAGCGAAAAATAAACGCTGATTTCATCAATCTTCGGCAAATATCATTTTGCACATTACATCATTACATCATTCGCATAGCATAACATCATACATCATAGTGCATCAACAATGCAAGAAGGGAGGGTTTTGATATTGATGGCCGAAGATTGTTTTAAAGAATTACTCACAAGGCACAAGAAATAGCCGCTGAAGAGTTATACCTCCGTCAATTACTGAAATGAAAGGATCTATTGGTTATTGATTTTACAAGGATTGATTATTGATTTTTACGAAGCATGAAAAGAAGGGAATGTGTTTTTTCGCCGAAGGCTCAAAAATGGTATGTGTATGATGTTTCATGCTTCGTCAAAAATGGAATTATAAACAGCTAATATGTTACACAATGTTACACGATTTTTGACAAACATTACAAACTAAATGTTTTTACAGTAGCATTTAATCTTCTTTTAAGACTACTTCTGCAGCCTCATTTAAAAGTTGATCAACAACTCTATCCATGATGGCTTCTGCCATTTGCCTAATTTCATCATCCCCCTTTGTCTGAGGGCTTGGAGCTAGCTCAGCAGGTTCTGAGAAGAGAAAAGGTACGGATATATTATTACAAGCCGTGAACAAGTTCAAAGTCAAAAGATTACAGCGAAGAGCCAATTATCACTAATTAGTACCTATTCGACCTTCGGGCTCTGTACTTTTCTCAGCAGCCTCTGCTATTTTTCTAGCATCGTGGATGCCTTTTTCGCTCTTTTTAATAATTTCTTGAGCCATTTCTCGTCCGCCGTTGTCCCAAATATCGGTGAAAAATTTTCCGCCGACCATGCTTGCTTCGGCTGAGGGGTCTTTAATGTCTTCCAAGGACAAAGTAGCTTCGGACTGCGCTAAAGATTTTACATGCTCGCAACCTTTCCTCTCTAAAACAGTAGCGATTCCTCTAGCACCCGAAAAAGCACATATGTCTCCGCGGCTATTCAGGATTTCCTCGAAGGCCTCAGCTTCGTGACTGACCCATTCAATCGGACCTTCAGGATTGCCCCTTGAGAAATTCTCTTCACTAGAGATTGCGCCAACGTTGGCGAAGCTGGATTTTATCTTCTTAACGCACTCTATGGATTTAACATAGCATCTTCTCTGGGATGCACGAAGCTCTTTAACATTTATTTCTAAATGATTGGCCTATTGATCACTAAGCTCTCGTTTTGTCTCCTCAAGTATACGTTCTTCTTTAGCTCTGGCTAACTATTTCTGAAGATCTTTAATTTTGTGTTTTTGGGCTTCAGCTTGAGCTTTGGAGGAAGCTTCGTCTTCCTTTATCTTGTCCACCAATGTAAGCAGAATTTTATCTTTTTCTAGAGCTTCGTTCCTCAGCTTAATAACCTCTGATCGTAGATTATTGAAAGCAATGTCATAGCTCTCGTCTTCGGCATTCTTTTGTGCTCTCAGCGTGTTGCTCAATATTAAGCCCTGTATATACAAGAATTAGTATAAGAATAAAAGAATGATTCAAAAATTGTAAATTTTTAAATATACAATCCTTGCACCTTCAGGCTATTGTATGCAAGGCTATCTGCAAGATCATCCTTCGTCATAGCGCATAATCCAGCTTCAAGCTTCGGAAATCCCATACTCCTAGCCATCTCCCGGCAGACAGATAATTCTTTGTTATCAGGGAGGCAGTATAGGAAGTCATCTTCGTTTGTCCCATTGAATACTAGTGCCCCCTTCGGATATTTCAATTCTTTGGCATAGTGATTAGCTTCAAAAACTTCTTCTTCGGATAATTTTTCCCCGAAGCATGTCGCACAATATAATCGTATATTTTGGAAGGTGCTTTGGGGGCAGCAGTATCAATTTCTTCAACCAAAATTGGCTCTGACATTTTCATTTTTTCGGTTGCCTTTGCAATTTTCGTTTCTTCTGTCTCCAAAGGTTTTACCTTAGTTGGCTCTGAAGGCCCGGCTTCAGTTCCAGTCTGTTGCTTCGAAGCTTCAGCAACAGATGCTTCAGCAGATGCTTCAGAAGTTTCAGCAGTCTTCTTTGGAGTTATGCTTGCAGATTTAATTGTCTCCAAAACATCTAACACATTAACCATTCTTTTTCTTTTCGGGGTCACTGTTGGCCCCTTTTTAATTTTTGCTACTTCAATTTCTCCTGAAGGACTTAAAATTTCTGATATTTTCACTCCCTCAGCTGATGTTTTTGCTTCTTCAGCCTTTGGTTCTTCCATCTTTTCTGTTACTGGCACTTCGGCCAACTCTTTGATTTCTGGCAGTAGGTTTGGTTCTTTCGCTTCTGTGGCCGAAGAGGTCTCACCGGCGAACTCAGGCACCGTGGCTGGTTCAATATAGCGTGGCCGGTGTGTGAGAACCTTTACCCTTTTTCTCTTCGGCGCTGGCTCGCTAGGAGCGGCCGAAGCAGTTTCTTTCGCAGAAGTTGTGCCTTTTCTTTTTTGCCCCCGCGCTGGATAGCGGTAGTCGGGGTAGACAAAACCAATTGCATCAAATACTCGGTTGAGTCTTTTCTTTTTCGGCCTCCGAAGGCCGCTGACAATGCAGTGTCTTCGGCCTTCGAGTATACCCCAAGCAATTCATCACTTACAGTCTCAATGCTCTTTAACCAATCATCATCTGGTTCAACGAACTTGTCTCCGTACTTGAATGCATACTTCAGCCTGACTAGCCCACCTTCGTCAGTTTCTTTAACAGTTTCTTTCGGCATTTCCCAGTTATCTGCAATTGGCCACACTCTGAAGGCAATGTGTTCTTGTATTAAATCCCTTGTCCCAATAAAAGAGCAGACTACGCCGAAGGCCCGTTGGCATCCTTCGGCTACTTCATCCATTTCTACCTTCGGTTTCCGGAGTCCGAAGCGCTGCCAGATAGGGCACATGATGATATCCTTAATATCTTCTCAAACATTCAAATCATTTTTTTATATAGAACCATTCCTTCATCCATTCCCCGGGCCATCTCTTCCGAAAGGTTGGCACGGGACAGCTTGATCCAGAGCGAGCACCGAAGCTGTAACAACCAAAGTTGTTATGATATTGCTCTTTACCCCAGGGCTTCGTCTCATATAATAACTCATGTATATTGCAAAAGCTTTTCGCACTTGGCTCTAGGCCCTGGCTCTTCACGGCCCAGACGAAGACTCCCATCCTTATTATTGCTTCAGGAGTAAGTTGATGAAGGTAAACCTGATATATTTTTAGAACTTCTACCACAAACCTGCTTATAGGGAATCATAGCCCAGCTTTAAAAAAGCTTCGGAAGATCACGACTTCATCATCTTCGGGAGTCGGCACAGTCCTCTCTCCGTCATCTGCCCTCACGATGGACATATCTCGAAAATATCTTCCCCTCATGCTTTCAAGGTGACTCTGCCCAATAGTTGATTTTCCGAAGACTGAATGGCTTGGTCGCCATGGTCGATCTTCAGAATCCTCACCCCCGCTGTCTGCATCATAACTATCACTTTCACCAGTATCTTCAGATAAGCCTTCCAAAATCTCCCTAGTAATTTTCTCTGTATTTGTTTTTGCTATTGATTCAATGAAGCCCAGATTTTTCTCCTCAGAAAGGCTCGGCTTCACTCCGGCAGCAACTTCCTTTTCCTGAGACATCCCTTCGGAAATCCTGCCTCTCGGCTCCGAAGCTTAAAACTAGGAAGGCAGTCAAATATTTGTGGGCAGAAAGCTATTTGAGCAGGTAAAACAGATGGCAAGAGAGCGTGCCAAATAACTTGTGGTGAGCCCTTATTTATACACGCAGTATGTCGAAAACTGGAGGGTCCCGCTTGTCAATGACTGTTGCTATTCTAGCAAAAGGAAGGTGTTTTTTGGACCTTCGACCCATAGCCTTCGTCCATATCGCAATATAAACTTATCTTTACAGCAAATTAATATTGCGAGGGGCTACTGTTGGGGGCCTTTGGCTTCCGAAGGTCCTCAAAAACGTAATTTGACTATGTTTTCTAAGAGAAATATGTGAACAGGTACCTTCGAAGTCAGATTGCGAGTGTACAAGAGCATGGTTAAGACGAAGCTTGACTGGGACGGCGATCACGACGAAGGATAAGACAATCACGAAGCTATGTGCAGAAGAGCTTCGGCATAACGGCGAGAAAGGGAACCCAACTTAAAGATGAAAAGCCAAATTAGACCTCGAAGAATTACTGTAGAGTTATTGATAAATGTAAAGGGCATTAATGTAATTTTGCATGGGCTGCGACCCGTGCCTATAAATAGGTGAACAGTATTCCCGTACTGTTCACGCTGACTTGGCATTCACTTTTGCGTCACGCCTGTATTCTCATTCCTTCAAGCCGAAGGTACATTTGTAATTTACTATTGTTTACACAAGTAATATAAATGAAAATAGAGTAATAATAATGTTTATAAAAATTATGTTGCTTTCTGTACTTTGTATGAATGTTCTCCATCTTTTATCATGATCATGAAGGTATGTCCTTCATGACCTTCGTCCTAGATTCATTATATCCGAAGGAAAATAATGATCCGAAGGACGAAGGGCTTTGATATTTAACATTTTATGTTGCCTTGTTCTTGATTCATAGCATTTGAGAACAAGTCTCCAATAGGAAGGATCTCCACCTCGAAGGAGGACGCCAGCACAGCGCTTGGGCCCGCGATGGCCGCGTCAAGCCTCTGGACCTCGGCTAAGGCAGCCTCATCTTCGTCTGGTAGGCAGTACCCCTCGCTGACCCGCTCCAAATCCACGTCGTAGTGGGAAGCGAGCATGACGAAGGCCCACCTAATGCTGTGATGCAGCGCCCCACGAAGTCTGCTGCGCACATGGCCGCCCAAGGCCAGCAGGCGACTCTGGGGGGAGCTACACGAGGGGACGTCATCGAGGCCAAAGGCCTGGCAGAAGGCCGAGATAGCCTCGGACATGGCCACACGGTCGGCTTCCTTCTGCTCAGCCGCCTGGGCAAGTGCCTTGATGGACTCGTTAAGAGCTGTCTCGAACTCTGCAGACAGCCGAACAGAATTCTTCAGACACAAGTTGAAGAATGAAGCTGAATCGAAGTCACAAGGCGGCCGAAACGTACCTTCAGCCCGGGCACGCTGCTCCGAGGCATGGCTTGGGCGGACTGAGCAGACCCGACGGCCACGGCCAGGTCCTCCGCAAGGGCTCCGGACCGAGCAGACACCTTGGCTAGCTGGCCCCAAAGGGCCTCAGCCCAGCCTACAGCCTCGGCAGCCTGGCTCCAAGATTGGTCCCGCTCGCCAATGACCTGGCCAAGCTCCAGCTGACGCTGCTGCGCCTCTGTCCGTGCTGACGCCGCCTCTGCCTGCGCCGCCGCTGCCTCCAGCTCACCACAGAGCAGCCGAAGGTCCGCCACCTTAGTGCTTCGTTAGGCGAGGCGTTCATTAGCCTCGGCAAGCGCGGTCCTCAGGAACCGCAGCAAATCCCAGATGTCGGTCTCGCGGCGGATGAACAACAACTTGGCGGTGCTCACATCCGTCAGCTCCTGAGGAAGGGAAGCAGGGTGTTACAAAGAATGCCCTGGTCACGCAAGGGGTATGCCTAAAATCCTTACCTGGAGGACCCTGGGAACGTCCCTGGAAAGGATCTCCATGGTCGACCGAAGCGACCCCATCGCCGCCTCGGCATACTCACGGAGCTCATCCCGAGACTGCTCCTCCCGCTCATCGTCGAGGACGAAGAGGGGTTTCGAGGCGCCGCGGGTCCAGAACCGGAGCGCCTGCCCACACCACTCAGTGGGGTTGCGCCGCGCGGGGATAAGGTCGCCGCTCCCCAAGACGGGCCGCAGTTCTGTGTGCCCCTCCTCCAAGGCGTCGGGACCCCCTGCAGTCGACGCATCGGGTACCATCGCTGACGACGTACTGGGCCTCCCCTCGGCTAAGGAGGCGGGCCTCCGATCACCGACCTCGGCAACGACGGCCGCCCTCTCCTTATGACCAAGGCTGGGGAGGTCGGTGGCGACCTCGAGCAGCGGCACCTCAGCCATCCCAGCATCAGTAGCGACGGGTGGTTCCACGGGCAAAACAGTGACGACCTCGGCAGGAGCTGGTGCCGGCGCCGGCAACACGTCAAGTGGGCTCGGGGCCACAGCCACGTCAGCAGCCTCCCCTGGCACGATGGCCGCCCCGATGGAGGGGTCAGCCTGGGAGGCTTGCCCCATGGCAACTCGTGCCGCCTGGGCCCCCCACTCGAGGGCATCTTGCGTGGAGGCCAGCCAACCGGCATGGCACGCTGCAGCACTGGCTGCAGAAGCCGGCACTATCTTAAGGGCCTTCCGGGGGCCAGACCGGCCGAGCCCTGCCTCCGTTTGCTGAAAGGAAGAGATAGAGCAGGATCAGGGCACACGGAGAAAGAGCCAAAATAGAGGTATCCTCAGATACTTACCCGCTCCGGACCAAGGCCAATCGGGCCTGCGGGGAGGCCCCTTGGGCCTCGGTCCCCACAGGCACCACCGAGGATTGCCCCGCTGCCGACTCCGGCACCACCTCCGCCTCGAGCGCCCGAGGCGCCAAAGGGGCGTCCCTCCCAGGCGTCGTCACGATGGCCGGAGGACCAACTTCCTGTGCAGCCGGCACGGGCGACTGCTCTTGGGGGATAGGCGGATCGGTCTGACTCCCCGGAGTCACCTCAACTACCTCGACCAAGGGGTCAAGTACCCCCTTGACCTGTCCCCGCTCCTCGGACCAGGACCCTGATGTCCCGGCCCCGGATACTGATGGCGCCAACCCACTTGGAGGCTGGCTCGACGACCCCTTGCCCAGCCTCAGATCCGGGCTAAGGCCAAGACGGGCCACCATGTCATCGTCCTCGTCATCATCGTCATCATCATCGTCGTCAGGCGTCTCCGGCGACGGCTCCCTCGGGAGCCCGTCCCTCTCCTGCCTCCGACGACGCCTCTCGAAGGCTTCCCGAGCCCGCATCCGCTCGTGGGCCCGGGCCTTTTCCGCGTCCTTCTTCTCCTTTTTCTTCTCCGCGACGACCCTCCGCGCGGCTCGGTCCACCGCGTCCTCCGAGACCGGTGGCAGGGAGGGCTTGTAAAACCCCAACCCCTGGAGACGAACGGAAATCCCGACGGTCAGAATTAAAGGCAACTCGGCGCAAGATAGGAGAAGGAGCGGACACTCACCAGGGACACGTACCCATGCTCGGGACGCATCACGGGCTGGGTAAGGGCGCCGGCATCCAGCCTCCCTATCATGCCCACCACCCGCCTGCGGAGGTCGTCGGCAGAGAGGGGAGCCAAGGACATCTGCGAACCCTCCAAATCAATCCCCGGCTTCATCTCCGAAAGCAGCAACCGCCGCTCTGCCAAAGGAAGCACCCTCCGGCGATGGATGGCGGCAACCACCCCCGCGGCGGTGAGCCCCCCATCCCGTAAACTCTGCAAGGCCTCCAGAAGAGGTTGGAGCTTCTCCTGTTTCTCATGCGTGGCCCCCCAACGCCAGTTGTTGCCGACGGCGGTCACCACTCGTTGAGAAAACGACGGGAGCCTTCCGTCGTCATTCCGGAGGTAAAACCACCGACGCTGCCACCCCTTGTTCGAAGACACAAGGATGGCAGAGATGTACAGCTGCGCGCGCCCCGGCCTCAGCTGGAGGGTGCAGCCACTGGCCCGCACCGCCATACGGACTTTCTTCACCTCCGTCGTCGAGGCAAAGAGCTCCGTGGAGAAGAGATGGGTCCACAGATCCCAGTGGGGGTCAATCCCTAAAAACCCCTCGCAAACCGCCGCGAAGATGACCACTTGTGCGATGGAGTTGGGGTTGAAGTTGTGCAGCTCCACCCCGTAGTAGTGCAGGAGCGCCCGCATGAAACGGCTTGCTGGCACTCCGAACCCCCGCTCGTGGAAGGAGACGAAACTGACCACATACCCCGGCGGCGGAGTTGGGTCGGCCTCGCCCGCAGGAGCCATCCACTCCGGTTGCGGGTCACCGGAGAGGGGACGGAGCAAACCATCGGCGATGAGGGCCTCCAGATCATCCGCCGTGATGGTGGAGAAAGGCCACGGATCGCGTGACGGAACGATGGTCGTCTTGTCAGCCATCGCTGAACAAAGGGGGTGGAGGCAGAGGGGACAAGGTGCACGGTTTTCTTTTCTCTGGCTATTCTCTTAGGTTGCGGAAACCAAAGCAGAAGGCAAGCGAAAATAGCAGAGTAAAGAACCACCGCCGACCCCTCTCCCGAGTATATAAAGGCCCGGGCGAGATCCATTCAACACTTCGCCCGAACCCACCGCGGAATTCAAACTCGAAGGCGAAACGCCCGTTCCTCAAACGACTTGCGCACGCGCAACGGTCACCCCGCGAACCGCCCGTCCCGTCGCATTAACTCCGCGGCAAGGCAAGCAACACCTTTGGCACGCGAAGCAGGCGTCGTTTCACCTCCGCCATGATGACCGTGTCAAAAAAGGTGCGCCTCACCGTTTAAATTCATATCCTTTTCCTGTTCCCCTTTCTCTCTCTTGCTACAGGGACCGGGAAAGGGGATATTTCGAAAGGGATCCTTCTCCGCGAAGGAAACGGGCCCCAAGCCCCCCTACTGATCATGGGTTCGAAGGCTGGCCCCTCGGAAGGGTTCGACAGCCGCCCCAGAGCACTCGGGCTTCAGGCTCATTACTGATCAGGGGTTCGAAGGCTGGCCCCTCGGAGGGGTTCGATAGCCGCCTTAGAGCACTCGGGCTCCGCACCCACTACTGATCAGGGGTTCGAAGGCTGGCCCCTCGGAAGGGTTCGACAGCCTCCCTAGAGCACGCAGAGCGAGGGATGACTCTAGGTACGTCCGTTACATGGCCGAGGCTCGGGCTACTGAAAGGAAATTAGGCTTACACCTAGTTCCTAAATAATTTTGGTGGTTGAATTGCCCAACACAAATATTGGACTAACTAGTTTGCTCTAGTGCATAAGTTATACAGGTGCAAAAGGTTCACATTCAGCCAATAAAAAGACCAAGTGTTGGATTCAACTAAGGAGCAATGAGGCAACCGAGGGCACCTCTGGCTGGAGGCACCGGACTGTCCGGTGTGCACCGGACAGTGTCCGGTGCGCCCAGAGGACTCCAACTCAAACTCTTCGCCCTCGGGAATTTTCGGAAGCCGGCGCGCTATAATTCACCGGACTATCCGGTGTGCACCGGACATGTCCGGTGCTCCAAGGAAGCGCGGTCTCCGGAACTCGCCAGCGTCGGATTCGCGCGGCAGCCGCTCCGCTAAAATTCACCGGACTGTCCGGTGTGCACCGGACTGTCCGGTGTGCACCGGACTGTCCGGTGTGCCAGCGGAGCAACGGCTCTCTGCGGTGCCAACGGCTCCCTGCGGTGCATTTAATGCGCGCGCAGCGCGCGCAGACGTCAGGCACGCCCATACCGGTGCACCGGACATCAAACAGTACATGTCCGGTGTGCACCGGACACCCTGGAGGGCCCAGAAGTCAGAAGCTCCAACGGTCAGAATCCAACGGCAATGGTGACGTGGCAGGGGCACCGGACTGTCCGGTGTGCACCGGACTGTCCGGTGCGCCATCGAACAGACAGCTTCTGGCAACGGTCACTTTTGGTGGTTGGGGCTATAAATACCCCAACCACCCCACATTCATTGCCATCCAAGTTTTCCACTTCTCAACTACTACAAGAGCTCTAACATTCAATTCTAGACACACCAAATAGATCAAGTCCTCTCCAAATTCCACACAACACCATAGTGACTAGAGAGAGTGATTTGCTTGTGTTCTTTCGAGCTCTTGCGCTTGGATCACATTCTTTTCTTTCTCACTTGTTCTTGTGATCAATCTCAATTGTAACCAAGGCAAGAGGCACCAATTGTGTGGTGGCCCTTGCGGGGAAGCTTTGTTCCCGTTTGATTGAGAAGAAGAGAAAGCTCACTCGATCCGTGGGATCGTTTGAGAGAGGGAAGGGTTGAAAGAGACCCGGCCTTTGTGGCCTCCTCAACGGGGAGTAGGTTTGCGAGAACCGAACCTCGGTAAAACAAATCCTCGTGTCACACTCTTATTTGCTTGCGATTTGTTTTGCGCCCTCTCTCGCGGACTCGTTTCTTTATTACTAACGTTAACCCGGCTTGTAGTTGTGATTATTTTTGTAAATTTCAGTTTCGCCCTATTCACCCCCCCTCTAGGCGACTATCAATTGGTATCGGAGCCCGGTGCTTCATTAGAGCCTAACCGCTCGAAGTGATGTCGGGAGATCACACCAAGAGGGAGATGGAGACCGGCGATAACAAGCCCACTACAAGCCAAGGGAACACTTCATCGGAAGAGTCCCGCACCAAGAGAAGGGAGAAGAAGAAGAACTCCTCCAAGTGGAAGGAGAAAAGATCTTCCTCTTCTCACCACAAGGAGAAGAAGGAAAAATCTTCTTCTCACAAGCCGCATCGGAGTGGGGATAAGCACAAGAGGATGAGGAAGGTGGTCTACTACGAGACCGACACTTCATCGACATCTACCTCCGGCTCCGACGCGGCATCCGTCACTTCTAAACGCCAAGAGCGTAAGAAGTATAGTAAGATTCCCCTACGCTACCCTCGCATTCTTAAACATACACCTTTACTATCCGTCCCATTAGGCAAACCACCAACTTTTAATGGTGAAGATTATGCTATGTGGAGTAATTTGATGCGATTTCATCTAACCTCTCTCCACAAAAGATTATGGGATGTTGTTGAGTATGGTGTACAGGTACCATCCGTAGGGGATGAGGACTATGACACTGACGAAGTAGCCCAAATCGAGCACTTCAACTCCCAAGCCGCAACCATTCTCCTTGCCTCTCTAAGCAAGGAGGAATACAACAAAGTACAAGGGTTGAAGAACGCAAAGGAGATTTGGGACCTACTCAAGACCGCGCACGAGGGTGATGAACTCACCAAGATCACCAAGCGGGAAACGATCGAGGGGGAGCTCGGTCGCTTCTGTCTTCGCCAAGGGGAGGAGCCACAAGACATGTACAACCGGCTCAAGACCTTGGTAAACCAAGTGCGCAACCTCGGAAGCGCAAAATGGGATGACCACGAAGTGGTTAAGGTTATTCTAAGAGCCCTTATTTTCCTTAACCCCACACAAGTTCAATTAATTCGTGGCAATCCTAGATATCCACAAATGACCCCCGAGGAAGTTATCGGGAATTTTGTGAGTTTTGAATGCATGATTAAGGGCTCCAAGAAGATCAACGAGCTTGACGAGCCTTCCACATCCGAGGCGCAACCGGTGGCCTTCAAGGCAACAGAGGAGAAGAAGGAGGAGTCTACACCAAGTAGACAACCAATTGACGCCTCCAAGCTCGACAACGAGGAGATGGCCCTGATCATCAAGAGTTTTCGGCAAATCCTCAAGCAACGGAAGGGGAAGGATTACAAATCCCGTTCCAAGAAGGTTTGCTACAAGTGTGGTAAGCCCGGTCATTTTATTGCAAAATGTCCTATGTCTAGTGATAGTGACAGGGGCGACGACAAGAAGGGCAAGAGGAAGGAGAAGAAGAAATACTACAAGAAGAAGGGCGGAGATGCCCATGTTTGTCGGGAGTGGGACTCCGACGAAAGCTCAAGCGACTCCTCCGACGACGAGGACGCCGCCAACATCGCCGTCACCAAGGGCCTCCTCTTCCCCAACGTCGGCCACAAGTGTCTCATGGCCAAGGACGGCAAAAAGAAGGTAAAATCAAAGTCCTCCACTAAATATGAAACATCTAGTGATGAGGATGATGATAAAAATGAAGAGGATAATTTGCATTCTTTTTGCTAACCTCAACATGCAACAAAAGGAAAAATTAAATGAATTGATTAGTGCTATACATGAGAAGGATGATCTCTTGGATTCTCAAGAGGACTTCCTTATTAAAGAAAATAAGAAGCATGTTAAGGTTAAAAATGCTTATGCTCTAGAAAGAGAAAAATGTGAAAAATTGTCTAGTGAGCTAAGCACTTGTCATGAGACTTTAGACAACCTTAGAAATGAAAATGCAAATTTGTTAGCTAAGGTTGATTCTCATATTTGCAATGTTTCAATTCCTAGAAATGATAATGATGATTTGATTGCTAGGATTGAAAAATTGAACTGTTCTATTGCTAGCCTTAGAAATGAGAATGAGAAATTAATTGCTAAGGCTAAGGATTTTGATGTTTGCAATGCTACTATTTCCGACCTTAGAACTAAAAATGATTTATTGCATGCTAAGGTCATTGAATTAAAATCTTGCAAACCATCTACATCTACTGAGCATATTTCCATTTGTACTAGATGTAGAGATATTAATATTGATGCTATCCATGATCACCTAGCCTTAATTAAAAAACAAAATGATCACATAGCACAACTTAATGCTAAGATTAGAGAGCATGACTTAGAAAATGAAAAATTTAAACTTGCTAGAAGCATGCTCTATAATGGGAGACGCCCTGGCATTAAGGATGGCATTGGCTTCAAAAAGGGAGACAGTGTCAAAATTAATGCCCCTCCAAAGAACTTATCTAACTTTGTTAAGGGCAAAGCTCCCATGCCTCAGGATAACGAGGGTTACATTTTGTATCCTGCCGGCTATCCTGAGAGCAAGATTAGGAAAATTCATTCTAGGAAGTCTCACTCTGGCCCTAACCATGCTTTCATGTATAAGGGTGAGACATCTAGTTCTAGGCAACCAACCCGTGCTAAGTTGCCTAGAAAGAAAATTCCTAATGCATCAAATGATCATAGCATTTCATTTAAAACTTTTGATGCATCTTATGTTTTAACTAACAAATCCGGCAAGGTAGTTGCCAAGATTGTTGGGGGCAAACACAAGGGCTCCAAGACTTGTGTTTGGGTACCCAAGGTTCTCGTTTCTAATGCCAAAGGACCCAAAACCGTTTGGGTACCTAAAACAAAGAACTAAATTTGTTTTGTAGGTTTATGCATCCAGGGGCTCAAGTTGGATACTCGATAGCGGGTGCACAAACCACATGACAGGGGAGAAAAGGATGTTCTCCTCATATGAGAAAAACCAAGATCCCCAACGAGCTATCACATTCGGGGATGGAAACCAAGGTTTGGTCAAAGGTTTGGGTAAAATTGCTATATCCCCTGACCATTCCATTTCTAATGTTTTTCTTGTAGATTCCTTAGATTACAATTTGCTTTCCGTATCCCAATTATGTCAAATGGGCTACAACTGTCTTTTTACTGATATTGGTGTTACTGTCTTTAGAAGAAGTGATGATTCAATAGCTTTTAAGGGAGTGTTAGAGGGCCAGCTATACTTAGTAGATTTTAATAGAGCTGAACTCGACACTTGCTTGATTGCTAAGACTAACTTGGGTTGGCTCTGGCACCGCCGACTAGCCCATGTTGGAATGAAGAATCTTCACAAGCTTCTAAAGGGAGAACACATTTTGGGACTAACCGATGTTCATTTTGAGAAAGACAGGATTTGTAGCGCATGCCAAGCCGGGAAGCAAGTTGGCATACATCATCCACACAAAAACATCATGACTACCGACAGGCCACTGGAGCTTCTACACATGGATTTATTCGGCCCGATCGCTTACATAAGCATCGGCGGTAGTAAGTATTGTCTTGTAATTGTGGATGATTATTCTCGCTTCACTTGGGTGTTCTTTTTACAGGACAAATCTTATACCCAAGAGACCTTAAGGGGATTCTTGAGACGGGCTCAAAATGAGTTCGGCTTAAGGATCAAGAAAATTAGAAGCGACAATGGAACGGAGTTCAAAAACTCTCAAATTGAAGGCTTTCTTGAGGAGGAGGGCATCAAGCATGAGTTCTCTTCTCCCTACACTCCACAACAAAATGGTGTAGTGGAGAGGAAGAATCAAACTCTATTGGATATGGCAAGAACCATGCTTGATGAGTACAAGACACCGGATCGGTTTTGGGCCGAGGCGGTCAACACCGCCTGCTACGCCATCAACCGGTTATATCTTCACCGAATCCTCAAGAAGACATCTTATGAACTCCTAACCGGTAAAAAGCCCAATATTTCATATTTTAGAGTTTTTGGTAGCAAATGTTTTATTCTTGTCAAAAGAGGTAGAAAATCTAAATTTGCTCCTAAAACTGTAGAAGGCTTTTTACTAGGATATGACTCAAACACAAGGGCATATAGAGTCTTTAACAAGTCCTCAGGACTTGTTGAAGTTTCTTGTGACGTTGTGTTTGATGAGACTAACGGCTCTCAAGTAGAGCAAGTTGATCTTGATGATATAGGTGAAGAACAGGCTCCATGCATAGCGCTAAGGAACATGTCCATTGGGGATGTGTGTCCTAAGGAATCCGAAGAGCCTCCACATGCACAAGATCAACCATCCTCCTCCACGCAAGCATCTCCACCAACTCAAGTTGAGGATGAAGCTCAAGATGTTGAACAAGAAGATCAAGAAGATGAGCCACCTCAAAATGACGGCAACGATCAAGGGGGAGATTCAAATGATGAAGACAAGGAGGATGAACCACAAAGGCCGCCACACCCAAGAGTCCACCAAGCAATACAACGAGATCACCCCGTCGACACCATCCTCGGCGACATTCATAAGGGGGTAACTACTCGATCTCGTGTTGCTCATTTTTGTGAACATTACTCTTTTGTTTCCTCTATTGAGCCACACAGGGTAGAGGAAGCACTTCAAGATTCGGATTGGGTGATGGCGATGCAGGAGGAGCTCAACAATTTCACAAGGAATGAGGTATGGCACTTAGTTCCACGTCCTAATCAAAATGTTGTAGGAACCAAGTGGGTCTTCCGCAACAAGCAAGACGAGCATGGTGTGGTGACAAGGAACAAAGCTCGACTCGTGGCCAAGGGGTATTCACAAGTCGAAGGTTTGGATTTTGGTGAAACCTATGCACCCGTAGCTAGGCTTGAGTCAATTCGCATATTATTAGCCTATGCTACTTACCATGGCTTCAAGCTTTATCAAATGGACGTGAAGAGTGCCTTCCTCAATGGACCAATCAAGGAGGAGGTCTATGTTGAGCAACCTCCCGGCTTTGAAGACAGTGAGTACCCTAACCATGTTTATAGGCTCTCTAAGGCGCTTTATGGGCTCAAGCAAGCCCCAAGAGCATGGTATGAATGCCTTAGAGATTTCCTTATTGCAAATGGCTTCAAAGTCGGCAAAGCCGATCCTACTTTATTCACTAAGACTCTTGATAATGATTTGTTTGTATGCCAAATTTATGTTGATGATATCATATTTGGGTCTACTAACAAGTCTACATGTGAAGAATTTAGTAGGATCATGACACAAAAATTCGAGATGTCAATGATGGGGGAGTTGAAGTATTTTCTAGGATTTCAAGTCAAGCAACTTCAAGAGGGCACCTTCATTAGCCAAACGAAGTATACTCAGGATATCCTAAGCAAGTTTGGAATGAAGGATGCCAAGC
Source organism: Zea luxurians (assembly GCA_029449295.1). Classification (NCBI taxonomy): domain Eukaryota; kingdom Viridiplantae; phylum Streptophyta; class Magnoliopsida; order Poales; family Poaceae; genus Zea; species Zea luxurians. The sequence goes on from JAOPSE010000010.1 coordinate 47,736,286, forward strand.
CCATCAAGACACCCATGGGAACAAATGGGCATCTCGACCTCGACACGGGAGGTAAGTCCGTGGATCAAAAGGTATACCGGTCGATGATTGGATCATTGCTTTATTTATGTGCATCTCGACCGGACATTATGCTTTCCGTTTGCATGTGTGCAAGATTCCAAGCCGACCCTAAGGAATCACACCTTACGGCCGTAAAACGAATCTTGAGATATTTGGCTTATACTCCTAAGTTTGGGCTTTGGTACCCTCGGGGATCCACTTTTGATTTGATTGGATATTCGGATGCCGATTGGGCGGGGTGTAAGATTAATAGGAAGAGCACATCGGGGACTTGCCAGTTCTTGGGAAGATCCTTGGTGTCATGGGCTTCAAAGAAGCAAAATTCGGTCGCTCTTTCCACCGCCGAAGCCGAGTATATTGCCGCAGGCCATTGTTGCGCGTAATTGCTTTGGATGAGGCAAACCCTGCGGGACTACGGTTACAAATTAACCAAAGTCCCTTTGCTATGTGACAATGAGAGTGCAATCAAAATGGCCGACAATCCCGTCGAGCATAGCCGCACTAAGCACATAGCCATTCGGTATCATTTTCTTCGGGATCACCAACAAAAGGGGGATATCGAGATTTCTTACATTAACACTAAAGATCAATTAGCCGATATTTTTACCAAGCCACTTGATGAACAATCTTTTACCAGACTTAGGCATGAGCTCAATATACTTGATTCTAGGAATTTCTTTTGCTAGTCTTGCACACATAGCTCATCAATATACCTTTGATCATGTCTCTTTTATATATGCTATGACTAATGTGTTTTCAAGTGAATTTCAAACCAAGTCATAGGTATATTGAAAGGCAATAGGAGTCTTCGGCGAAGACAAGGCTTCCACTCCACTCCACTACTCATTCTTCGCCGACGCTCCGCATCATCTCTCCAACTTTGGTATAACCCTCACTCATTCATTTCATGACCAAAGGGGGAGAAAGTACTTCATTGGGCTCTAATGACTCCGTTTTTGGCGATTCATGCCAAAGGGGGAGAAAGTATTAGCCCAAAGCAAAAGGACCGCACCACCACCTAATTTTATAAATTTGATGATTTTCAATTGGTAAATTTCAAAATTAGTATCTCTTTGTGTTCTAAAGGGGGAGCAACTAGTATTTTCAAAATTGATGTCTTAAAACCCTCTTGAACACTAAGAGGAGACCTTATTTGAGGGGGAGTTTTGTTTAGTCAAAGGAAAAGCATTTGAACAAAGGAAGAAAATTTCAAATCTTGAAAATACTTTGCAAATCTTATTCATTTACCTTTGACTATCTTGCAAAATGACTTTGAAAAAGAATTTACAAAAGAATTTGCAAAAACAAAACTTATGGTGCAAGTGTGGTCCAATATGTCAAAAACAAAGAAAACAATCCATGCGCATCATATAAGTATATATTGGCTCAATTCCAAGCAACCTTTGCACTTACTTTATGTAAACTAGTTCAATTATGCACTTCTATATTTGCTTTGGTTTGTGTTGGCATCAATCACCAAAAAGGGGGAGATTGAAAGGGAATTAGGCTTACACCTAGTTCCTAAATAATTTTGGTGGTTGAATTGCCCAACACAAATATTGGACTAACTAGTTTGCTCTAGTGCATAAGTTATACAGGTGCAAAAGGTTCACATTCAGCCAATAAAAAGACCAAGTGTTGGATTCAACTAAGGAGCAATGAGGCAACCGAGGGCACCTCTGGCTGGAGGCACCGGACTGTCCGGTGTGCACCGGACAGTGTCCGGTGCGCCCAGAGGACTCCAACTCAAACTCTTCGCCCTCGGGAATTTTTGGAAGCCGGCGCGCTATAATTCACCGGACTGTCCGGTGTGCACCGGACATGTCCGGTGCTCCAAGGAAGCGCGGTCTCCGGAACTCGCCAGCGTCGGATTCGCGCGGCAGCCGCTCCGCTAAAATTCACCGGACTGTCCGGTGTGCCAGCGGAGCAACGGCTCTCTGCGGTGCCAACGGCTCCCTGCGGTGCATTTAATGCGCGCGCAGCGCGCGCAGACGTCAGGCACGCCCATACCGGTGCACCGGACATCAAACAGTACATGTCCGGTGTGCACCGGACACCCTGGAGGGCCCAGAAGTCAGAAGCTCCAACGGTCAGAATCCAACGGCAATGGTGACGTGGCAGGGGCACCGGACTGTCCGGTGTGCACCGGACTGTCCGGTGCGCCATCGAACAGACAGCTTCTGGCAACGGTCACTTTTGGTGGTTGGGGCTATAAATACCCCAACCACCCCACATTCATTGCCATCCAAGTTTTCCACTTCTCAACTACTACAAGAGCTCTAGCATTCAATTCTAGACACACCAAATAGATCAAGTCCTCTCCAAATTCCACACAACACCATAGTGACTAGAGAGAGTGATTTGCTTGTGTTCTTTCGAGCTCTTGCGCTTGGATCGCATTCTTTTCTTTCTCACTTGTTCTTGTGATCAATCTCAATTGTAACCAAGGCAAGAGGCACCAATTGTGTGGTGGCCCTTGCGGGGAAGCTTTGTTCCCGTTTGATTGAGAAGAAGAGAAAGCTCACTCGATCCGTGGGATCGTTTGAGAGAGGGAAGGGTTGAAAGAGACCCGGCCTTTGTGGCCTCCTCAACGGGGAGTAGGTTTGCGAGAACCGAACCTCGGTAAAACAAATCCTCGTGTCACACTCTTATTTGCTTGCGATTTGTTTTGCGCCCTCTCTCGCGGACTCGTTTCTTTATTACTAACGTTAACCCGGCTTGTAGTTGTGATTATTTTTGTAAATTTCAGTTTCGCCCTATTCACCCCCCCTCTAGGCGACTATCAGCTACGCTCCCGAGGTACCCTAGGACATTTCTGAGACCAGCAGGAGCGATTTTGTAACGGAATTCCATCAGAGGCAGGCATCAAGCCCTCGAACCCTATCGAACGGGTCTGGGTCCGGCAAATCACCTGCAGGTACTTTTGGAGCGCGCCTCTGGGCCACTAGCCGACCCTTATCGACGGGGCACGGGCGTCCACTCGGATCACCCGTTAGCAACTCACTGGAGACACCATGTTCGGCGCCCTCCGAGGGCAACATGGCGCTTCCCCCCCCTTCCTCCTTGTGGAAAGGCGACAAAGGGGCGTATGATAAAAGTCGAGACAGTCCTTGATCGTCCTCTCGCTCCGTGCAGAGGCTCGGGGGCTACTCTCGCAAACCCGGCTACGGCCAAACCGTTGACAGCGTCAACAAACCAGCCTGAAAACTTGGAACCTGACCATGCACCCGGGCTACAATCAGGTCGCATGAGGGAACAACCAGACCGGCCGAGGCATCATGAAAGGCATTAAGACCTCAGAGGAGTCAAACCACTCCTCCGAGGCCTCGGGGGCTACACCCGGCGGGTGCGCTCGCGCGCACCCACCGGAACAAAGTGTAACCGAGAAAGACCGATCCCCTCGCAAAAAAGTGCGGCAAAGCCTCCAAGCGAGTACCAACACTCCCTTTGAGGCTCGTGGGATACTGTCGGGTACCGTAATTAGGGGGTACCCCCAACACTCCTAAACACGGCTGGTAACCACCATCAGCACAAGCTGCAGAGACTGATGGGCACGATTCAGGTCAAGGCTTCGTCTGCTCAAGGGACGCGATCTCGCCCCGCCCGAGCCTAGCCTCGGGCGGGAACAGTAGTCCCAGACGAATTCTCGCCTCGCCCGAGGGCCTCTTCAAGCAACGGACGCACCCTCGACTCGCCCGAACCCCAGCTCGCAGGCTTCGTTGTGAAGCAACCTTAGCCAAATCGCCTCACCAACCGACCGTATCGCAGGCGCATTCAATGCGAGGATCGCCTGACGCCTTATCCTGACACATGTGCCTCAGTCGGCAAGGTTGAAGTGACCACAGTCACTTCGCCCTTCCACTGACCGACCTGACAGGAAAACAACGCCGCTCGCCCCGCTCCGACTGATGTGCCACCCGCCAGAGTGAGGCTGGCAACAGCCAAGTTCAGCCTCAGGCGCAACAGGAAGCTCTGCCTCGCCCGACCCCAGGGCTCGGCCTCAACCTCAGCCTCGGAAGGAGGACTCCGCCTCGCCCGACCCCAGGGCTCGGCCCCCGCCTCGGCCTCGGAAGGTGGTCTCCGCCTCGCCCGACCCCAGGGCTCGGCCTCAACCTCGACCTCGGGAGGAATCGCGTCCTCGCCCGACCCCGGCCTCGGCCTCAGGAGGAGTCTCCGCCTCGCTCGACCTTGGGCTCGGACCGACCGCGCCACGGAGGATGCATCATTACCCTACCCCTAGCTAGCTCAGGCTACGGGGGAACAAGACCGGCGTCCCATCCAGGCTCGCCCGGTAACAAGTAATGATGGCTCCCCGCGTGCGTCCATGACGACGGTGGTTCTCAGCCCCCTACAGAAGCAAAGAGACGTTAGCAAGGTCCCAGCAGCCCCGACAGCTGTGCTTCTATAGGGCTCAAGCGCTCCTCCGACGGCCACGATACCGCGTACACAGGGCTCTAGCACCTCTCCGACAGCCACGTTGGCATGTACACAGGGCTCAGGCACCTCTCTGTCGGACACGTTAGCGCATAGCTACACCCCCTTTGTACACCTGGACCCTCTCTTGCATCTATAAAAGGGAGGTCCAGGGCCCTCATGCGAGAGGGTCGCGCGGGAGGACGGGCTGACGAACAGGCTCACTCTCTCTCCCTCGCGAACGCTTGTAACCCCTACTACGAGCGCACCCCCCTGGCGCAGGATAACACGAGCCGCGTTTTTCCCCCTTGTGTTCCATCTCGCGCCAACCCATCTGAGCTGGGACACGCAGCTGTAAGGAAAATGGACCCCGGGCCTTTTGGCTAATTGAGTTTTGGTGTTTGATGAACAACACAATCCGTGAACTAATAAGTTTTCTAGTGTTTGTGTTTATAGTTCACAGGATGCGAAGAGAATTGGACCAAGGCAATGAGGATGCAACACCTCAAAAGAAGACATAAAAAGATGCATAGGAGTCCAAGACTCAAGAACAAAGAAGCCCGAAGAAATCAGCGAAGAAATCCAAGACGAGGGCTGTCAGCCAGCGCCTGGTGGCGCACCGGACATCGGTGTCCGGTGTGCACCGGACTGTCCGGTGAAGCACCGGACAGTCTACGCAGAGAGGCCGCAGACAGGCGCTCTCTGGCTATAGCACCGGACTGTCCGGTGTGCCAACGGGCAGACGGCAACGGTCGGATCCAATGGTCGACTGCTACAGGCGCCAACGGTCGGCTGACGTGGCGTGCACCGGACATCCACTGTGCAGTGTCCGGTGGTGCACCGGACTGTCCGGTGCACCCGACGACAGAAAGCTGCTGCTCTCTGTCCAACGGCTAGTTTGGGGTGTGGAGGCTATAAATACCACCCCAACCGGCCATTCTCAAGTGTGAGAGCCCAAGCAACATACCAAGACACATAGTGCATATTTCCAAGAGCTCAAACACCCAAGTGCTTAATAGAATCACTCGGTGATTAGCGTAGGTGCTTTGCGAAGTGCTTAGGTTAGTTAGACCGCTTTAGCGCTTGCTCTAGGTGAACCCTAGTTAGTTGAGTGAGTTTTATAAAACCACACAACCCTCGGCTCTTGCGTGAGTCGTTGTAATTGTACCGAGTGGGGCGAGAGTCTTGCGAGACCGTGACAACCGCGTTTGTGTCACGGCCGCCACCGTGTACCGGAGGGAACGAGGCCCGCGGCGTTTCGGCCGGAAGCTCGATAGTGGAGACGGCGGGGAGCGTCCGAGAGGAGCCGGAAGCGGAGCACCACTTGCGCGTGGAGAAGGCCCGTGGCTCTCTACGGAGTTACTCGACCGTGGTGCTTGGCCCTCGCGTGGGCTTCCCTTTGCGTAGGGGCACCAACGAGGATTAGTCGGGACCTTGCGTGGTTCCGGATACCTCGGTAAAAATACCGGCGTCATCCACGAGAGTTTGCTTCTCTACTTAGCTCTTTACATTCCGCATTTATATTAAGCATTTAAGTTTCAATCTTGTAGTCATACTTATTTAGTGTAGATTGAAACTTAGCCTTTTCGGTAGAGATAGCAACACTTAGACAAAACCTAGCTTGCACATTCTAGTTTTGATTATTTGCATAAGTTTTGCTCTAGGGATTTAATTGTGGCCTAGTTTAGTAAAAGTTTTAGAAGTCCTAATTCACCCCCCCCTCTTAGGCGTCACCCGTTTCCTTCAAGTGGTATCAGAGCCCGGTTTGGCTCATTTGAAACGCTTTAGCTTCACAGCTAAAAGAGCCGACGCTTTTTAGAGGAAGGGATGGATACCCATAGGCCACCACACTTCGACGGCACTAACTTCCCATATTATAGTGCTAGAATGGCTTGTTACCTAGAGGCCGTTGATCTAGGTGTTTGGAGAGTCACTCGTGACGGGATGAAACCCCTCAAGAATCCCGAGAAACCCACCACGAGTGAGGAAAAAGAAATTCATTTAAATGCTAGAGCCAAAAATTGCTTGTATGAATCTCTTAGCATGGATATTTTTAATCAAGTATTTACCTTGAAAACTGCTAATGAGATTTGGCTAAAATTGCATGAGCTCCATGACGGCACATCCAATGTCCATGAGCAAAAACATTGCCTAGTCTTAAATGAGTATAATTCCTTTGCTATGAAAGATGATGAGCTTGTTAGAGACATGTATTCTCGATTGAATCTAATAATCAATGAGCTCAATTCTATTGGCATTAATAAGCTAGGTGATGCGGACATTGTGAGGAAGATTATCTCCTTGCTACCACAACAAAGATATGGGAGCATCATCACCATCCTTCACAACATGGAGGACTTGAGCAACATGACCCCGACCATTGTGATTGGGAAAATCGCGGCTTTTGAGATGTCGCGAAAAATGAGTCGGGGAGAGGAGCCAACTTCCTCAAGACCATATGCTTTTGCATGTGATGAAAGGAAGGGCAAAAAGAAGGCTCCCACTCCAAGTTCCTCAAGTGAAGAAGAGGAAGAAGAAGAAAGTGATGATGATGATGAAGATAATCAACCATGCACATCATCCTCCGAGGACGAAGAAACAATCCGACGCGTCGGAAAGGTAATGAGGATGATTCGCAAGATTAATCTAATGGGTGTGCCCCTGCAGGTTGAGGATCTTCTCTTTAACATTGACAGGAAAAAGCAAAGGAAGAGAGGATGCTTCGCATGTGGGGAGAAGGGTCACTTCAGGGACAACTGTCCAAATATGGCCAAACCCAAAAAGGAGAGGAGCAAAGGCAAGGCGCTAACAAGTGTTAGAACTTGGGATGATTCTTCAAGTGAAGATGAACCTCCAAGGACGCGCAGCCACCGATCCTCATCACGCTCATCACGGTCATCACACAAATGCCTTATGGCAAGAGGTAACAAAAGCATTCCATCCTCTAGTGATGAAAGTAGTAGTGATGATGAAGGTGAGGGAAAGCCCTCTGTAGATGAGCTTGCGAAAGCCGTAGAATTTTTCCAGGATGTCTGCACTAAGCAAAAAGCTCAACTTAAAACTTTGAAAAATAAGTTGGTTAGCTCTCAAAATGATTACAAAGGTTTGCTAGAAAAATTTGAAACTTTTGCAAACTTAAACTGTGAGCTATCAACTAAAATTGAGCTATTAGAATCTAGTGCTCCATCCATTGCTACCGATGATAGCCTTATTAAAAAGAATGAAAAACTTAAGGCTAAGTTAGCTAGCTCCCAAGAAGCTATTAAAAATTTGCTAGAGAAAATGGAAATTCTTAGCATACACAATAATGAGCTAACTACTAAGCTAGAAAACATTGGTAGCACCCCAGCAGCATCTTTAATTGAAATGCCTGAAATAATTAAGAAAGATGCTTCTACTTGCTGCTTTGATTTAATTGATGATTCTAACCCCTGCAACCAAGTCGTTGTTGAGAATATTGTTGTAGAGACATGTTCGGATGAGGTTGCAAAGGAGAATGAACAATTAAAGCAAGAAGTGGCTCGCCTTGGCAAGGCTTTGTATGACAAGAAAGGCAAAGCCAAACAAATCCGACCTCCACAGGATAACACCACTGCGGGAGTGAACAAGCCTGTAGAGGGAGAAACTGTGATTTGTAGGCTGTGCCACATGGAAGGCCACAAGTCTTTCCAATGCAAGGCGATGACCGGGGATAAACAAAGGCAAAAGCTCAAGCAAAAGCCATCAAGCAAAATCTCCAACACCTACATCAAAAAGGTGAACAAAAAGGATGCTACACCATATTTGATCAAGAAGAAAAAGAACGGAAAGGTGATAGCAATCAAGGCCAACAAGCAAGCCAACAAAGGAAAGGGGGCAAACGCATCTGGGTGCCAAAGGAGATAATTTCAACCATGAAAAGCACCAAGAAGGTTTGGATCCCGAAAGGGAAGTGAGTGGACCGAAGGTCATCAGGAAGTTTGGAGACTTGGCTAAATTGGGATGTATATCATGGGATACATCATATTGGATCAAGTTTATTGCCAAGTGGGTTAGTGAAAATTTTGGACCCAAATTTCCCACCCATGACTAAGGTAACTAGTTTTATTGTATTTCTCGTTTTTAGATATGCGTATCTATTTACCTTGTATCTAGTTTACCTTTCTTGCCTAGTATTACATGTGTTATGTACTTTTGTTTAAAATCATGCATACTAGGTAAATCACATGGTAGGATTGCTTGCTTTCAATTCATATACTTAAGCAAACCTACATGGTTTAAAATGTTTATTTAAGCACGGCACATAGCTTCTATATCACTCCATAGTAAATGATGCATAAATTGAAAATTTTGATTTCTACAAAGTGTATCATTTAACTTATATGTGCCAAAGTTTGGATTATGGACAATTTGCCCCTCTTGATATCAAATCAAAGTGCATGTCTCCTACAAGTATTCAAAACTTGTATGCACACCTTTAGGGGGAGGTTACTCTATAATCTAACACTTTGAGACTAACACCTTTTCAAGTCTATTTCATGTGATAGTCTCATTGTAAGGAAAATGAAGTCCCTGGAGAAAGACAACAATCTTCCACTGCAAAATCTCCAAGAACTCTTATGTCTCTCAAGCTCACCATTGACTTTCAATTGGTATCTTTTGAGACTACATTCAGTATCATTTAAATGTCTTCTCCAATATTTGATTAGACTATATTTCATATCATATGCTTCCATGTTGCAAAAATGCATAAGTAGTTAACTCATATTCTGTTACCTATGCATAAGGGAAGTTAGTCTTTTCAAATCATGTCTTGCACCTCTAATTTTCACATGTTTTTTCCTAAGTAGAGGATCTCTGTCAGGGGGAGTATTTCTTCATCTCTAAAGGGGGAGAAAAACTCTTTCTAAAGGAGAATACTCATTTAGGGGGAGTAATCTTTTGAGGACTCCTTCAAGTGGTATCATTCACATAATTTAATTTAATATCCTTCTAGTGATATGATTTGATACAATTCTTGATGAGGGCAAGCTTTTATTTACTTCCTACATGCTTTTAATGTCTTCCTTTTCGGTGGTTGATGCCAAAGGGGGAGAAGTTTAGGGACCAAAGCAATGAAAACTATATCAAACACCAAACACCACCAATTTAAAATTTTATATCTACAAATGGCTTTTCAAGTGGTTTTGGTTATTTGGTCCAAAAATAGGAAGTAAGTGAATTATGGAGTTAGGGGGAGGCTTAAGTCCATAATATCACATTGTGGGGACAATCATGCATCTTAGCAAGTAGATTGCATATTTTCACTCAAATACTTGTATTTTTTTTGCTTGCTTTGGTTGTGTTGTCATCAATCACCAAAAAGGGGGAGATTGTAAGGAAAATGGACCCCGGGCCTTTTGGCTAATTGAGTTTTGGTGTTTGATGAACAACACAATCCGTGAACTAATAAGTTTTCTAGTGTTTGTGTTTATAGTTCACAGGATGCGAAGAGAATTGGACCAAGGCAATGAGGATGCAACACCTCAAAAGAAGACATAAAAAGATGCATAGGAGTCCAAGACTCAAGAACAAAGAAGCCCGAAGAAATCAGCGAAGAAATCCAAGACGAGGGCTGTCAGCCAGCGCCTGGTGGCGCACCAGACATCGGTGTCCGGTGTGCACCGGACTGTCCGGTGAAGCACCAGACAGTCTGCGCAGAGAGGCCGCAGACAGGCGCTCTCTGGCTATAGCACCGGACTGTCCGGTGTGCCAACGGGCAGACGGCAACGGTCGGATCCAACGGTCGACTGCTACAGGCGCCAACGGTCGGCTGACGTGGCGTGCACCGGACATCCACTGTGCAGTGTCCGGTGGTGCACCGGACTGTCCGGTGCACCCGACGACAGAAAGCTGCTGCTCTCTGTCCAACGGCTAGTTTGGGGTGTGGAGGCTATAAATACCACCCCAACCGGCCATTCTCAAGTGTGAGAGCCCAAGCAACATACCAAGACACATAGTGCATATTTCCAAGAGCTCAAACACCCAAGTGCTTAATAGAATCACTCGGTGATTAGCGTAGGTGCTTTGCGAAGTGCTTAGGTTAGTTAGACCGCTTTAGCGCTTGCTCTAGGTGAACCCTAGTTAGTTGAGTGAGTTTTATAAAACCACACAACCCTCGGCTCTTGCGTGAGTCGTTGTAATTGTACCGAGTGGGGCGAGAGTCTTGCGAGACCGTGACAACCGCGTTTGTGTCACGGCCGCCACCGTGTACCGGAGGGAACGAGGCCCGCGGCGTTTTGGCCGGAAGCTCGATAGTGGAGACGGCGGGGAGCGTCCGAGAGGAGCCGGAAGCGGAGCACCACTTGCGCGTGGAGAAGGCCCGTGGCTCTCTACGGAGTTACTCGACCGTGGTGCTTGGCCCTCGCGTGGGCTTCCCTTTGCGTAGGGGCACCAACGAGGATTAGTCGGGACCTTGCGTGGTTCCGGATACCTCGGTAAAAATACCGGCGTCATCCACGAGAGTTTGCTTCTCTACTTAGCTCTTTACATTCCGCATTTATATTAAACATTTAAGTTTCAATCTTGTAGTCATACTTATTTAGTGTAGATTGAAACTTAGCCTTTGCGGTAGAGATAGCAACACTTAGACAAAACCTAGCTTGCACATTCTAGTTTTGATTATTTGCATAAGTTTTGCTCTAGGGATTTAATTGTGGCCTAGTTTAGTAAAAGTTTTAGAAGTCCTAATTCACCCCCCTCTTAGGCGTCACCCGTTTCCTTCAGCAGCGACAATTTTACTCGTCGGTCCAGGGACCCCCTGGGGTCGAAACGCCGACACCACTGCTTCGGAAATTTTAGTCTAACCACCAGACTAGATTTATCTTAGTGTTTAGAAATAAACAATAGTTATATTTGAATAAATATCTCAATATTATTTATATGACACTCCCTCCATTCCTGTTATAAGATGTAACCCCCGTTTATTCCAAGACCAAAAATATATTTAATTCTCTCTATACCACTGGATCGATGTGCGTATGCATAAAAAAAGCACGCCTTATATTGTGGGATAAGAATATAAAGTGGTTACGCCTTATATTATGAGACGAATGGAGTATATAACAACCATAGCAAAACAGACAATTGCCTAGTATATAGAGTATGAAGCAATAAAAATATATGTATTATATTGGTCAGATGCATGGGCGTGAATGTGGAATCAACCACGACGAAGGTTCGAACCTCTATTTGCGTACATTTTTATGTGGAGAGCTGAGAACCTTTCCGTCGGTTGAGTTTGATCTGACGCCAGCACCGCACAATTACTCAAAGAGTGGAGCAAAATGTTATTTTCGGGAACAACAGAACTGTAATTGCACATGTCCATAGATAGAGATGTTCATAAAACATCTGATAAATATGACGAATCTAATAATTTAATATAGATATGTATAGAATTCGAAGCTATTTTTTAGTCATTCTTATCAAGAATATTATAAAGTACTATAAAAATCGTATAATTATTGGTGTGTATGACTTTCTTCCTACAATAAAAAAGGTAAAAACACATCGAAATCTATATCCGAATTTTATATTAATTATTTTAAAAGATATAGATCAAATTTAAGATTTAGTTTTTATAATATTAATAAACTCAATGCTAAAAAACAAGAATATAAATTTATATAGTAAATTCTATATGTTATTTATTCACAGTCGAAAAAGAAGATAAAAAAGTCAATATTCCAATAAGTATCTGGATTTATCCTAGCTTTGGAAGCCACAAGTTAAGCAGCTGAATTTCGGACAGGAGACACACGGTCCTTGCCCAGCGACGAGCCGACGACGAAACCATTTTGCATGCGCCAAAATCTCATGAAGCCGGTGGTCGGCGCTGGAACGGGACATGAATTAATATGGTGTTTGGTTTGATAAATCACTATATCTAAAATAAGGTGATGTATTATAAATTTATTTCTTAAATTTAGTAGAATCAGTCCATTTCTCATATTAATACTAACTAGTTCATTTTTTATATTAATACTAACTAACTATGAGGAATGAGATAGTGATAGATCAATTTATTTCATTCCACAAATCAAATAAAAAATAAGGTGTGAAAAGATATTAGACTAACTCATTTCTCAAACCAAACCAGCTATAAAAATAGGCGATGCAAACGCCAATTATTTTCGTCTCAGAGTCAATTCATGGCGCAGAAAAGAAAAGGTTCAGCCCACGACTACAGAAAAATCAAGGCTGGGCACTTTCTTATGAGAAAAAAAAAGAGGAACAAGTGTGGCGCTGCATGCAACTTCTCGCTTCTGCGCTTGGACGATCTCCCTGAGTGAATCGGCCATTCTTCTTTTTGCCCATTATTTGTAGATATTAATCTCTAACAATGCTAACTACGTACAAAGATAAAGGAAGAAAATTTTGGTCTTGAATGCCTTTTGCCTTAAAGCCAAACTACCGAGAGAAAATTTTGCTTTGTCTTACACCTTTTGCCTTTTTTGGTCTTAAAGGCCTGATGAATCCCTCATTTTGCCTTAATTTTCTTTCGCAATTGTACTCTGGTTCTTTTCTCTCCTCTATTAATATATTTGCTTGGTAGATGCACTGTCACTAATTTTCGAAAAAAGAAAAGAAAAAGGAGAAAACACAATGAGGCCGGGGAGATGCAAGATAGCCGGCCACTGGGGATCGATGGCCTGATTAACAAGCTGGTCAATGCCCACCGTCAGCTAGTTGACAATGTGCATTATCCAAGAGAGCAATGACCTCTCCCACTTTGACTTGTAACACGAAAAATTCTGCTGGCGAGATAGCTTATTCCTACAAGCTACTCAAATGCCGTCGTGGTCGATGGTAACCATATATAAAAATGCCTGAGATTAACGAATGAATGAACGGTAGCTTGCACATTCTTCATCCTCGCACGCTGACAATTTATCCATGTCGATGTTGTTGCTTAGTTGTCTGCTACTCCCTCCGTCCATAGATGTTTGTCCTTCTCACTTTTCGAGGAGTGAGCCATTTTTAACTTTGGTCATATCTATATACTCACTCCGTTTTTTATAGTTGACGTTGGTTAGTGTAAAATTACACTAGCTAGCGTCAAGTAAAAAAATAGAGATAGTATATAAGAAAACATTAATATTTATAGTTTATAATTAGTATTATTAGATAGATATCTTTGATTTTATTTTTGTAGTAAAATTATTCGAAGATACAAATGTTGTTAATATGCTCTATAAATCTAGTCAAACATGAGAAAGTTTGACCAGCACGAATACCACGGCGACAATATTTATGGATAGAGAGAGTACTCGTTACATGGATATTCCCCTTTCTATCCCTATTGAGTATCTATAAACTAACCCTAGCTTGTACTATTGGAGGAATTAATGGTACACTACTAAATGCAATATATCTGAGTCTTAACAATAATTTAAGACTTTCTGTAAATTTAGAGCAACATTAATAATATAGCTTATGCTGGGTTTTATGATGTTGTTGTTTCACATATAATCAACTAAAAGCCTACACATGTAATAACTCTCTTTTGATACAAGTTGTACATTTAATACATGCCCCACCTCTTTCTCTCACAAAGAGCCTTGGAGTCTGTGTGACGCCCACTCTCAGCTGGCTACTAGTGAGAGCAACTATAATAAGATGATGTAGGTGGGCTGAAAGAGATGTCACATCGGATTTATGGTAACGTGGAAGAATGAGAATTGGAGAGAGATATGGGAAGCAGACTGCTTGTAACACTCGAAATCATATGGTAGGGTTTTATAAAAAAACTCCAAAAGATTTGAGATAAAATGTTTTATGATAAAGATTTCCTTCCTTTATAAAAAATATGTCCTAAACTAAATAAATATTAATGGTAAGTTCTCGTACTCAAGACTTAGATCCCAAACCTTAACTAAATATTGAGGCAACAAACAAAAGAGAAACTTTCAATCCATTTATTATTCCCTTTAGAAACTGTATAAATAAAACACTATGTATAAACATGTGGAATGAAAGAATTCATGGTAAGGATTATATACTAACCTCTTATTTAGTAAATAACAAATTAGTATTAATTTTTAAATATATATAAATATCTCTAAGTGGTGTTATACATTCAAAGTTTCCTTTGTCTTAAATGGAATCATGTTTGTGCATTTCATATTTTAAAGCAGTATTTTCCTTAACGATTAAGATAATAAATGAATAAATTTATACTTGCATCATGCTGAGTCTCTTGCTTGTTTCAAATATGCTTCAAACGCTTTGAATTTGAATTGAATTAGAAACGAAGAAAAGGAAAACAAAATATAAAATATGGAAAAGGAAAAAAACTCACCAGTGCTCACCCTTGTTGTATTCACATTCCCCCAGGTCAAGAACATGTACCGCAGGATGAGTGCTGTGATGCATTCGTGAGAGGTCTAGGCCGTCGTCTCCCAGTCAACTATAGTTGATGGATCGTCGTCATCGTATGATGTAATTATTTAGTTATTTTGTATAGAACTCTTATTATATAGTAAAGATGTGACATTCGTTTCTGTATCATGAGTCACCATATGTATGAGACTTGATCCTAGCACACATTGGTTCGTGCTCGGGTTTGACCCATAAATCCAGGTGACACTGTTTACTAGTAGCTAGTTGAAAATAGGCTGCTCACGGAGTTCAAGACTCTTTGTGAGAGAAAGAGGTGGACTAAGTATTAAATGCAGACCTTGTATCTGATAGGCTTATTATATGAGAATACTTTTAATCGACTATATGTGACATCACAACACCATAAAGTCCACGATGGACTATATTATTAAACTTCCTCTAAGCAGCCAACTTTTTCTCTCTCCATTTCTCTTTTTCCACATAACCACAAAACTGATGTGGCATTTCTTGCAACCCATCTACGTCATCTTATTATATTTGCTCTTAGAGTTGTGTAGATTACATGATGTAAGAAAAATTGATGATCTTCTATCAAGTTAATTAATCAACAAACCCAAATGCATTAATATGATAAGGAAAAACAGACATGAATTTATAGCAAATTTTCTTCTAGAGATATTTTCTTATTTGACACTAATAAATTCCTAATTCATTTTTAGCCCTCAAAATATAAAAATGTCATATTTAACACTTAATGTAAATTTGGTTCTCTATATAACACTTGACAATTTGAGCCCTATTGAATAATTATCTAAATATTTATTAATATATGAATACTTGTGATAATTATTACAAGTATTTATTATAACACCGCTGGTTTTTATTATAGGTATTCATACATAAATAATTATTTAATAAGGGTGAAATCATATTTTCCACACGAAAGTTAATATCGTTAGAGGTCACGTTAGAGGTCAGAAGTAACAATAATGTCATATAGGGAACTAAAGTTATATTACGTCTAGTGTTCAATATGGAAGATACATATTTCAAGGGCAAAGAAATGAATCAAGAATTTTACTAGTGTTGTCGGGGACCATAATTAGGGGTACCCCCAAGACTCCTAAACTTGGCTGGTAATCACCATCAGCACAAGCTGCAAAGGCCTGATGGGCGCGATTTAGGTCAAGGCTCCGTCCACTCAAGGGACACGATCTCACTTCGTCCGAGCCCAGCCTCGGGCAGGAACAGTAGACCCAGGCGGATTCACGCCTCGCCCAAGGGCCTCCTCAAGCAAACGGGCGCACCTCCGACTCGTCCGAGGTCCAGCTCGGGCAGGCTTCGCAGTGAAGCAACCTTGGCCGGATCGCCACGCCAACCGACCATATCGCAAGAGCATTCAATGCAAGGATCATCTGACACCTTATCCTGACGCGCGTTCCTCAGTCGACAGGGCCGAAGTGACCGCAGTCATTTCGCCCCTCCACTGACTGACCTGACAGGAAAACAGTGTCGCCTGCCCTGCTCCGACTGCTGTGTCACCCACCAGGGTGACGCTAACAGCAGCCAAGTCCAGCCTCAGGCGCCATAGGAAGCTCCGCCTCACCTGACCCCAGGGCTCGGCCCCCGCCTCGGCCTCGGAAGACGGTATCCGCCTCGCCCGACCCCATGGCTCGGACTCAACCTCGACCCCAGAAGACAGTCTCCGCCTCGCCCGACCCCAGGGCTCGGACTCAACCTCGACCCCGGAAGACGGTCTCCGCCTCGCCCGACCCCAGGCTCGGACTCAACCTCGACCCCGGAAGACGGTCTCCGCCTCGCCCGACCCCAGGGCTCGGACTCAGCCTCGACCTCGGAGGAGTCACCGCCTCGCCCGACCTTGGGCTCAGACCGACCACGCTACAAGGGGGTACATCATTACCCTACCCCTAGCTGGCTCAGGCTACAGGGAACAAGACCGGTATCCCATCTGGCTCGCCCCGGTAAACAAGTAATGATGGTACCCCGCGTGCTCCCATGACGACGGCGGTTCTCAGCCCCCTACGGAAGCAAGGAGACGTCAGCAAGGATCCGACAGCCCCGACAGCTGTGCTTCTACAGGGCTCAAGCGCTCCTCCGACGACCACGACATCACATGAACAGGGCACTAACACCTCTCCGACAGCCACGTCGGCATGTACATAGGGCTCTGGCTCCTCTCTGCTAGACACGTTAGCACATTGCTACACTCCCCATTGTACACCTGGACCCTCTCCTTACATCTATAAAAGGAAGGTCCAGGGCCCTCGTACGAGGAGGTGGCCGCGCGGGAGGACGGGCTGATGGACAGGCTCTCTCTCTCTCTCCCTCGCGAACGCTTATAACCCCCTACTGCAAGCGCATCCGCCCTAGGCGCAGGATAACACGAGCCACGACTTTTCCCCCTTGTGTTCCATCTCTCGCCGACCCATCTGGGCTGGGACACGCAGCGACAATTTACTCGTCGTTCAGGGACCCCCCGGGGTCGAAACGCCGACAGTTGGCGCGCCAGGTAGGGGCCTGCTGCGTGTTGACAAACAGCTTCCCGTCAAGCTCCAGATGGGTAGTCTCCAGCAACCTCTCCAGCCCGGGACGCTGCTCCGTTTCGGGAGTCTCGAGTTCATGTCCCTCGACAGCAGCTACGACATGGTACTCCTTCCTCCGCCGCGTGACAACGACAACGACGGCCGTCAGCCCGCCCGACGGCGGCGGAATCGACGATGTCTTCCCCGCGTGGCGGAAGAACAGCATCTGGGTCTGTCCCGTCGCCTCCCCCGCCGCAGGAGGAGGAGGCAGCGCAATCACGGCCAAGCAGGAGGCGACGCCTCGTTGGCTGTCGAGCGAGTCGACGACGCCGGCGCCCCAGCGGGGGACACGTCGGGCGTTGACCTCGCGTCTGAGACGAAGACGAGCATCGTTTCCCCGCAACGCGCCAGCCCCAGACGAACGGATGACGCCAGCACGCTCGCGAAGGACTTGTTGGGCGTTAGCCTCGTACCTGAGATAACGGCGCAGTCTGTCCCCGACGCGACTTCGTCACCATCCGTCGATCAAGAGGTACCGTCCGTTTTCCATCCTGTGCCTTTTAGATTCAGCTTTGACCCACCAAGCGATCCCGCTTCGGTGGACGCTTTCATAAAGGCATATCCTAACCTTCCGGGGTACCATATGTGGTCAACCTAGGACCGATTGACGGTCGTCTCGACATACTGGCCCCCGGGTTCCGAGAAAGATGACGAGCCCGACTCTGGTTGGGATTTCTCTGGGCTCGGTAACTCCAGTGCCATGCGAGACATCATGGCCGCATGTGACTACTGCCTCTCCGATTACTCCGATGATGGCCACAGCCTTGACGACGAGGACTGTGGCCCAAGTCGCAAATGTTTCCACGTCGATCTAGGGGGTCTCGACGAAGGCAACCACCTTGGTATGCCGGAGGACGGCGATCCCCCTAGGCCTGCGCCTCGCGTTGACATCCTTCGGGAGCTAGATGTGGTCCCAGTCTCTGCGGGGGGTCAGGACACACAGCTCGAGCAAATCCGTGAGATGCAGGCCAGGCTCGACGAGGAAGCAGGACAACTTGTGCAGCTCCGGCAGAACATCGGGCAGGAGTGGGCAGGCCGAGCACCAGCCGGAGAAGCGCGTCATCTGACCCAGGACGTCTAGCACCGCATCGCTGACGATGCCAGGGCGAGGCTGCCCCCGGCTTCCAGCGGGGCCGGCCAGAACCTGGCTGCAGCAGCGATACTACTTCGAGCGATGCCAGAACCATCCACCACCGAGGGGCGACGTATCCAAGGAGAGCTCAAGAATCTCCTAGAGGATGCCGCGGTCCGGCGGGCCGAAAGCTCTGCCTCCTGAAGGCAAGGGTACCCCCCGGAGCATCACGCCGCGACTTCCCGATTCATGCGGGAAGCCTCGGTCCACATCGGGCGCACGCGGGACGCAACGCCTGTAGCCCCGGGTCGCCTCGGCAACGAGCACCACCACCGCGACCGTCGAGCCCACCTCGATGAGAAGGTGCACCGAGGCTACCACCCCAGGCGTGGGGGACGCTACGACAGCGGGGAGCATCGGAGCCCCTCGCCCGAACCACCCAGTCCGCAAGCTTTCAGCCGGGCCATACAACGGGCGTCGTTCCCGACCCGGTTCCGAGCCCCGACTACCATCACCAAGTATTCGGGGAAACAAGGCCGAAACTGTGGCTCGCAGACTACCGGCTGGCCTGCCAGCTGGGTGGAATGGACGATGACAACCTCATCATCCGCAACCTCCCCCTGTTCCTCTCCGACGCCGCCCAAGCCTGGCTGGAGCATCTGCCTCCTGCGTAGATCTCCAACTGGGACGACCTGGTCAAAGCCTTCGCCGACAACTTCTAGGGCACATACGTGCGCCCTCGGAACTCCTGGGATCTCCGAAGCTGCCGCCAGCAGCCGGGACAATCCCTGCGGGACTACATCCGACGATTTTTGTAGCAGCGCACCGAGCTGCCCAACATCATCCATCAAAGAGGTATTCCATCCCGAATGGCTAGCCAACCCTGTGCTTGTGAAAAAGAAAGGTGGGAAATGGAGGATGTGTGTAGACTACACTAGTCTAAACAAAGCATGTCCGAAAGTTCCCTACCCTCTGCCTCGCATCGATCAAATCGTGGATTCCACTGCTGGGTGTGAAACCCTGTCATTCCTCGATGCCTACTCAGGGTATCACCAAATCAGGATGAAAGATCCCGACCAGCTCGCGACTTATTTCATCACACCTTTTGGCATGTACTGCTATATTACCATGCCATTTGGTTTGAGGAACGCAGGTGCGACATACCAAAGGTGCATGAACCACGTGTTCGGAGAGCACATTGGACGAACGGTCGAGGCTTACGTCGATGACATCGTAGTCAAGACAAGGAAAGCCTCCGACCTCCTCGCTGACCTTGAAACGACATTCAAGTGTCTCAAGGCGAAAGGCGTAAAATTCAATCCCGAGAAGTGTGTCTTCGGAGTCCCCCGAGGCATGCTCCTGGGGTTCATCGTCTCCGAGCGGGGCATCGAGGCCAACCCGGAGAAAATCGCGGTCATCACCAACATGGGGCCTATCAAGGACTTGAAAGGAGTACAGAGGGTCATGGGATGCCTTGCGGCTCTGAGCCGCTTCATCTCGCGCCTCGGCGAAAGAGGCCTACCCCTGTACCGCCTCTTAAGGAAGACCGAGTGCTTCACTTTGACCGCCGAGGCCGAGGAAGCCCTCGGGAACTTAAAGGCGCTCCTTACAAGTGCGCCCATCTTGGTGCCCCCTGCTGCCGGAGAAGCCCTCTTGATCTACATAGCCGCAACCACTCAGGTGGTCAACGCCGCGATCATAGTCGAGAGATGAGAAGAAGGGCATGTATTGCCCGTCCAGAGACTGGTCTACTTCATCAGTGAGGTACTGTCCGAGACCAAAATCCGCTACCCACAAATTCAGAAGCTACTGTACGCGGTAATTCTGACGCGGCGAAAGTTGCGACACTACTTCGAGTCTCATCCAGTGACTGTGGTGTCATCCTTCCCCCTAGGGGAGATCATCCAGTGCCGAGAGGCCTCGGGTAGGATTGCAAAGTGGGCGGTGGAGATCATGGGCGAGACAATCTCGTTCGCTCCTCGGAAGGCCATCAAGTCCCAAGTCTTGGCGGACTTTGTGGCTGAATGGGTCGACACCCAGCTTCCAGCAGCTCCGATCCAACCGGAACTCTGGAACATGTTCTTCTACGGGTCGCTGATGAAAACAGGAGCGAGCGCGGGCCTGCTCTTCATCTCACCCCTCGGGAAGCACCTCCTCTATGTGCTGCGCCTCCATTTCCCGGCATCAAACAACGTGGCCGAGTACGAGGCTCTGGTTAACAGGTTGCGCATCGCCATCGAGCTAGGGGTTCGGCGCCTCGAGGCTCGTGGCGACTCGCAGCTCGTCATCGACCAAGTCATGAAGAACTCCCATTGCCACGACCCGAAGATGGAAGCCTACTGCGACGAGGTTCGGTGCCTGGAAGACAAGTTCTACGGGCTCGAGCTCAACAACGTCGCTCGACGATACAACGAGACTGCGGACGAGCTGGCTAAAATAGCTTCAGGGCGGACAACGGTTCCCCCGGACGTCTTCTCCCGAGACCTACATCAACCCTCCGCCAAGCCCGACGACACGCCCGAGCCCGAGGAGGCCTCGGCCCAGCCCGAGGCACCCTCGGCCGCCGAGGGTGAGGCACTACGCGTCAAGGAAGAGCGGAATTGGGTCACGCCTAATCGAAACTGGCAGACCCCGTACCTGTAATATCTCCACCGAGGAGAGCTACCCCTCGATAGAGCCGAAGCTCGGCGACTGGCGCGGCGCGCCAGGTCGTTCGTCTTGCTGGGTGAAGAAAAGGAGCTCTACCATCGCAGCCCCTCAGGCATCCTCCAACGATGCATATCCATCACCGAAGGTCAGGAGCTATTGCAAGAAATACACTCGGGGGCTTGCGATCATCACGCAGCACCTCGAGCCCTCGTTAGAAACGCCTTCCGATAGGGTTTCTACTGGCCAACCGCGGTGGCCGACGCCACTAGGATTATACGCACCTGCCGAGGGTGCCAATTCTACGCAAGGCAGACACACCTGCCCCCTCAGGCCCTGCAAACAATACCCATCACCTGGTCATTTGCTGTGTGGGGTCTGGACCTCGTCGGTCCCTTGCAGAAGGCACCCGGGGGCTTCACGCACCTGCTGGTCGCTATCAACAAATTCTCCAAGAGGATTGAGGTCTGACCCCTAAACAGCATCAGGTCCAAACAGGCGGTGGCGTTCTTCACCAACATCATCCATCACTTTGGGGTCTCGAACTCCATCATCACCGACAACGGCACCCAGTTCACTGGCAGAAAGTTCCTGGACTTCTGCGAGGACCACCACATCCGGGTGGACTGGGCCGCCGTAGCTCACCCCATGACGAATGGGCAGGTAGAGCGTGCCAACGGCATGATTCTGCAGGGACTCAAGCCGAAGATCTACAACGACCTCAACAAGTTCGGCATGCGATGGGTGAAGGAACTCCCCTCGGTGGTCTGGAGTCTGAGGACGACGCCAAGCCGAGCCACGGGCTTCACGCCGTTCTTTCTAGTCTATGGGGCCAAGGCTATCTTGCCCACAGACTTAGAATATGACTCCCCGAGGACAAGGGCGTACGACGACCGAAGCAACCAGGCCAGCCGAAAAGACTCACTGGACCAGTTGGAAGAGGCTCGGGACATGGCCTTACTACACTCGGCAAGGTATCAACAGTCTCTGCGACGCTACCACGCCCGAGGGGTTCGGTCCCGAGACCTCCAGGTGGGGGACTTGGTGCTTCGGCTACGACAAGACGCCCGAGGGCGTCATAAGCTCACACCTCCCTGGGAAGGGTCGTTATCATCGCCAAGATTTTGAAGCCCGGAACATACAAGCTGGCCAACAGTCAAGGCAAGGTCTACAGCAACGCTTGGAACATCCGACAGCTACGTCGCTTTTACCCTTAAGATGTTTTCAAGTCGTTCACATACCTCATTCTCTTTACATACGCAAAAAGAGTCTAACCGTCAAGGAAGGGTCAGCCTTGCCTCGGCAAAGTCCGACCGTCCCTCGGGGGCTAGAAGGGGAGAACCCCCTCTGCGTCAAAATTTTCCTCGGAAAAAGTCTTTCTGTCAGAACGTCTTTCGCGCTTTTCGACTACTTCGATAGTGGAATCCTGAAAACGACGGAGTACACGTAAGCGGCAAGGCCGACCGAGCCGAGGGACTCCTACGCCTCCGGGATACGGATACCTCACTCATCACCTTCTGCGATAAGTAACTCTCGCTTGGATAAGCGATTCTGCTGCCGAACAAGTCTTAACGCTCAAAAACCTTCCTGGCAGAACGATTTTTCGTGCCTTCTCGACTGTATCGATAACAGAATCCTACGGACGAGTAAGAGTACACGTAAGCGGCAAGGCCGACCGAGCCGAGGAACTCCTACGCCTCTGGGATACGGATACCTCACTCATCACCTTCCGTGAAAAGTAACTCTCGCTCGGATAAACGATTCTGCTACCGACGAACAAGTCCTGATACTCGAAACAAGGGGAAAAGAAACGCAGCTCTATAACACGACGATGATATGTTTGGGCCTCGGCGGCCGCAAAAAACATTCGCACACTACAGATAAACTGTTCCTGCAGGTTCAGACATCAGTAGGGGGAGCAGCAGCACCCTCGGCATCGACTCCACCTTCGGCGGAATCTGACCCAGCCTCGGACGGCAACACGGTCGGAGGATCTCCACCTCGAAGGAAGATGTCAACAACGCGCCTAGGCCATCGCCGCCAGGGTCTCCTCCAGGAACCTGGCCCGAGCAGACGGCTCGACCGGCCGCTCCGTAGCCTCAGCCAGCTGACCCTCGAGGACATCAGCCCGGCTCATGGCCTCGGCAGCCCGACTCCAGGGTTGGTCCCGTCAGTGGACGACCTGACCAGGTTCCAGTTGCCGCCGCTATGCCTCCTCGGCCTGGGAAGTCCCTTGCTCCTGGGCCGACGAAGTTTCTTCTCCAGCCGACCCCGCCTCTGTCCACGCTCACACCGCTGCCTTCGGCTCCGGCTCATCGCAGAGCGGCCGAGGGTTTTCTTTAACTAAGCAAGAGAAGCCTCGAGCGGCAAGGCCGGTCGAGCCCAGGGACTCCTATGCCTCCGGGATACGGAAACCTCACTCGTCACCTTCCGCACGGGGCAACTCACACTTGGTTAAGCGGTCCAGCTAGCCGACAGGCGAGTCCTGGTGCTCGAAATAAGGAAGAAACACGGTATTGCACCCAAAATACCTAGATGTTCAGGCCCCGATAGCCACAATGAACAGACACCGGCACTCAAGGTGCCATTACAAACGGAACTCCGGTTCCACTCCCGCGGGTATGAACAACCTCCACATCGGAGAGCCTGCGGGACGACAAACTCCGGGTGACTCGCGGGCGACCTCTGCAGCAGCAGCGATGGTCCCAGGGCGGACGCTACCGCTGGAAGGCTCTCGTCCGCGTGCCCACTCGAGGGACGAGAACCAGACATTAAAGCCAAAGAGCCGGAGGTCGATCCGCGGGTGGCGCTGACGATCTCATCGGCGGAGAAGCTTTCTCCAGTCGCCACCACCTCAGCACCGGCGGCGGCATCCACCTGCCCACCAACACCGCACCAGCGGGTGCCGGCCGCCCCAAAGCGCACCGGCAGGTCCTCACTCCCGTCCTCGCCACGAAAACGAGAACGGGACCGTCCCAGAACACGAGTACCGCCCTCGCGGCGTACGACGTGTTGTGAGACCCCCCGGTGCGGTTGGCCACCGTCGCCCGGACAGAGGACGGAATGCTGCACCCTGGCTGGGCAGCAGCAGTTCGCCTTCCCCGGCATGGCTGGAGGACGCCTCCTCCGCAGAGCTGGAGGATGGTTTCCGCCCCTAGAAGCCGGAGGAAGAAGCGGGACGCCAGCCCACGCGAAGGCAGGCCCCGGCTCGCCTCGCCCTCCTCCCCAGCAAGGATGATGAAGATCCTTGAAGCTAAGGGTGGGGCAGAGGCCGCAGCCCGGCTTGCTTCTCCCCACCATCGAACTGGTGGTCACCGTCTTGGGTGACCATTGGTGAGGGGATGCAGCCGGGTTGCCTGATGAAAATCCTTGAAGCCGAGCGATGGCTGAAAGGTGCCAACCTCCGCGAAGTTGTGCTCCTCCAACAACAGCAAGACGAAAGCAACGTGGGCGCTCCCCCTCCGGGGGCTCGGAAGGCGGAAGGGCACGATGCATGAGGAGAGTGCGAAGGCGTGGCTACCACCCGGGGGGTCGATCCCTTTTTAAAGGCGACTCTCCTCACTCGCGTCCTCAGGCGTCGCGGACTAAGTCTTCACCAACGCGCTCCAAGGTCCTCCCCCTACGCCACGGGGGTTGGGTCCCACACGCCATGCAAGCTGGCCGGGACAAAAGAAGCCAAACCGTCGTGCGCGGAGCGTGTAACCGCCCAGCGGTTACAAGCACTCCTCCATCTTCGCCTAAACCAGTGGGTGAAAGGGCGGACCGCCATGCAGGCGGCATGCAACTGCACCACAGAGATGCACCCTTTCGACTTCGACGCATCCAGCGTGGAGGCCCAGGCCCACACGTCATGTAACTGGCGCGCCGGTTGCTACGTGCGAAAAACTGCACCGCCACTTACGCTAATGTCGCGCCTCCTCGACTACGGAACCGGTGCCGCGACTCGAGGCAACCCTGCGCATGGCCCAACAGTGCCAACCAAGCACATCGGTCACAGGTTAGTCAGCCGCGGGAAAAGGTGCGACGGCCGATATGGCCAAAAGTGGGCCGGCAGTAATGGCGGCGGCAGGCGGGCGGAAGCAGCAGTCAAATCGTCTGCAGGCTCACGTCCCCTCCTGGGACAGCAGGGGAGCCCTCTCCCACGGCGTGAAGACGACGCGCCCGTGTTCCGTTCCTCGAACGGCTCACACAACGGCTGCCCCGCGAACCACCCGCCCCATCGCATTAACTCCGCGACAGGGCAGGCGACACCTTTGGCAGGCGAAGCGGGCGACGCTTCACCTCCGCCATGATGACCGCGTCAAAAAAGGTGCACCACGTCGTTCGATTTCGTATCCTTTTCCTCTTCCCCTTTCTCTCTCTTTCTACAGGGACCGGGAAAGGGGATACTCCGAAAGGAATCCTTCCCCGCGAAGGAAGCGGGCCCCGAGCCCTCCTACTGATCAGGGGTTCGAAGGCTGGCCCCTCGGAAGGGTTCGACAGCCACCCCAGAGCACTCGGGCTCCGCGCCCACTACTGATCAGGGGTTCGAAGGCTGGCCCCTCAGAAGGGTTCAACAGCCACCCCAGAGCACTCGGGCTCCGCGCCCAATACTGATCAGAGGTTCGAAGGCTGGCCCCTCGGAAGGGTTCGACAGCCGCCTCAGGCCACTCGGGCTCCGCGCCCACTACTGATCAGGTGTTCGAAGGCTGGCCCCCCGAAGGGTTCGACAGCCGCCTCAGAACACGCAGAGCGAGGGATGACTCTGGGTACGTCCGATACATGGCCGAGGCTCGGGCTACGCTCCCGAGGTACCCTAGGACATTTCCGAGACTAGCAGGAGCGATTCTGTAACGGAATCCCATCAGAGGGAGGCATCAAGCCCTCGGACCCTATCAAACGGGGCCGGGTCTGACAAATCACCTGCAGGTACTTTTGGAGCGTGCCTCTGGGCCACTAGCCGACCCTTATCGAACGGGGCACGGGCGTCCACTCGGATCACCCGTTAGCAACTCACTGGAGACACCATGTTCGGCGCCCTCCAAGGGCAACATGGCGCTTTCCCCCCTCCTCCTTGCGGAAAGGCGACGAAGGGGCGTTGATAAAAGCCGAGTCAGTCCTTGACCGTCCTCTCGCTCTATGCAGAGGCTCGGGGGCTGCTCTCGCAAACCTGGCTCCGGCCAAACCGTTGACGGCGTCAACATACCAGCCCGAGAACTCGGAACCTGACCATGCACCCAGGCTACGATCAGATCGCATGAGGGAACAACCAGACCGGCTGAGGCGTCACGAAAGGCGCTAAGACCTCAGAGGAGTCAGACCACTCCTCCGAGGCCTCGGGGGCTACACCCGGCGGGTGCGCTCGCGCGCACCCACCGGAACAAAATGTAACCGAGAAAGGCCGGTCCCCTTGCAAAAAAGTGCGATAAAGCCTCCAAGCGAGTACCAACACTCCCTTTGAGGCTCGGGGGCTACTGTCGGGGACCATAATTAGGGGTACCCCCAAGACTCATAAACTCGGCTGGTAATCACCATCAGCATAAGCTGCAAAGGCTTGATGGGCGCGATTTAGGTCAAGGCTCCGTCCACTCAAGGGACACGATCTCACTTCGTCCGAGCCCAGCCTCGGGCAGGAACAGTAGACCCAGGCGGATTCACGCCTCGCCCGAGGGCCTCCTCAAGCAAACGGGCGCACCTCCGACTCGTCCGAGGTCCAGCTCGGGCAGGCTTCGCAGTGAAGCAACCTTGGCCGGATCGCCACGCCAACCGACCATATCGCAGGAGCATTCAATGCAAAGATCACCTGACACCTTATCCTGACGCGCGTTCCTTAGTCGACAGGGCTGAAGTGACCGCAGTCATTTCGCCCCTCCACTGACTGACCTGACAGGAAAACAGCGCCGCCTGCCCTACTCCGACTGCTGTGCCACCCGCTAGGGTGAGGCTGACAGCAGCCAAGTCCAGCCTTAGGCGCCATAGGAAGCTCCGCCTCGCCCGACCCCAGGGCTCGGCCCCCGCCTCGGCCTCGGAAGACGGTATCCGCCTCGCCCGACCCCAGGGCTCGGACTCAACCTCGACCCCGGAAGACGGTTTCCGCCTCGCCCGACCCCAGGGCTCGGACTCAACCTCGACCCTGGAAGACGGTCTCCGCCTCGCCGGACCCTAGGGCTCGGACTCAGCCTCGACCTCAGAGGAGTCACCGCCTCGCCTGACCTTGGGCTTAGACCGACCACGCTACAAGGGAGTACATCATTACCCTACCCCTAGCTGGCTCAGGCTATGGGGAACAAGACCGGCGTCCCATCTGGCTCGCCCCGGTAAACAAGTAATGATGGTACCCCACGTGCTCCCATGACGACGGCGGTTCTCAGCCCCCTACGGAAGCAAGGAGACGTCAGCAAGGATCCGACAGCACCGACAGCTGTGCTTCTACAGGGCTCAAGCGCTCCTCCGACGGCCACGACATCACATGAACAGGGCACTAACACCTCTCCGACAGCCACATCGGCATGTACATAGGGCTCTAGCTCCTCTCTGCTAGACACGTTAGCACATTGCTACACTCCCCATTGTACACCTGGACCCTCTCCTTACATCTATAAAAGGAAGGTCCAGGGCCCTCGTACGAGGAGGTGGCCGCGCGGGAGGATGGGCTGACGGACAGTCTCTCTCTCTCTCTCTCTCTCTCCCTCGCGAACGCTTGTAACCCCCTACTGCAAGCGCATCTGCCCTGGGCGCAGGATAACACGAGCCGCGGCTTTTCCCCCTTGTGTTCCATCTCGTGCCGACCCATCTGGGCTGGGACATGTAGCGACAATTTATTCGTCGGTCCAGGGACCCCCGGGGTCGAAACGCCGACAAGTGTCAAATACAAAATTGTCTCTTAAATCTATGTCCATGCTAATGGACCCCATAAATCCAAAAAAATAGCAAAAAATTCCTCTAAGTGCTTGCACCATACTTTTAAAAGGGCAAAACCTAGCCTACACATCATATGGAAAAACTAATTCTTGAGGTCACTTATGTAAGAAAAATCAAAACAATAAAGAAAATGTTCCTGTCGGCGTTCCGAGACCGGGGGGTCCCCGAGCCGACGAGTGAGAGTGCCGCGTGCCCCAGCCCAGATGGGTCGAGCGCGTGGGCGAGCGCGAAGGGGGGAACACAGAGAGAGAGGTCGGTGGCCGGAGCCGGGTCGTGAGGGAGTCGGAGCATTCCCGCGGCCTTCGTGTTCGTCCCGCGCCCAGGTCGGGTGCGCTTGCAGTAGGGGGTTACAAGCGTCCGCGCGAGGTGAGGGGAAGCGAGCGGCCCCGAGAGAGCGCCTGCCCCTGCCCTTCGTCCCCGCGAGGCCAACCTTCTCTAAGAAGGCCCTGGTCCTTCCTTTTATAGTCGTAAGGAGAGGGTCCAGGTGTACAGAATGGGGGTGTAGCAAGGTGCTACGTGTCTAGCGAGGGAGAGCTAGCGCCCTATGTACATGCCAAGGTGGCAGCCAGAGAGATCTTGGCACCCTGTTGGTGTGGCGTCGTGGCTGTTGGAGGAGTAACGGAGCCGGACGGGGAGACAGCTGTTGGAGTGGCTGGGCCCTTGCTGACGTCCTCCTGCTTTCGTAAGGGAGCCGAGAGTCGCCGTCGTCATGGTCTAGCGGGGCGCCATCATCTGCCTATCTGGCGTAGCTGGCCAGATGGGACGCCGGTCTTGTCCTCTGCGACCCAAGTCGGCTCAGGGCAGGGTGATGATGGCGCTTCCTGTTGACGTGGCGGTCTCGTGTCCTAGGTTGGGCGTCGTGGAGGCTCCTCCGAAGCCGAGGTCGAGTCCGTCCTGCAAGACAGAGGCAGAGTCCGAGCCCTGGGTCGGGCGAGGCGGAGATCGTTCGGCAGAGGCCGAGGCGGAGTCCGAGCCCTGGGTCGGGCGAGGCGGAGTTCGTCGTCTTCCGGGGCCTTAGCCCGAGTCCGAGCCCTGGGGTCGGGCGGAGCGGAGTTCGCCGTCTTCCGGGGCCTTAGCCCGAGTCCGAGCCCTTGGGCGGAGCGGAGTTCGCCGTCTTCCGGGGCCTTAGCCCGAGTCCGAGCCCTTGGGCGGAGCGGAGTTCGCCGTCTTCCGGGGCCTTAGCCCGAGTCCGAGCCCTGGGGTCGGGCGGAGCGGAGTTCGCCGTCTTCCGGGGCCTTAGCCCGAGTCCGAGCCCTGGGTCGGGCGGAGCCTCCTATGGCACCTCTGGCGAAGTCTGGTCGCCCGTTGGTCTTACCTTTTGCGTTAAACGCCCCGGTGACTTGGTCGGTTGGCGCGGTGATTTAGTCAGGGTTTCTTCTTATCGAAGGCGGGGCCTAGGGCGAGCCGGAGATGCGTCTGCCGTGAAAGAGGAGGCCTCAGGCGAGACGGAGTCATCTTAGGGTCGGCTGCCCTCGCCCGAGGCTAGGCTCGGGCGTGGCGTGGTCAAGTCACTCGTATGGACTGATCCCTGACTTAATCAAACCCATCAGGCCTTTGCAGCTTTATGCTGATGGGGGTTACCAGCTGAGAATTAGGCGTCTTGAGGGTACCCCTAATTATGGTCCCCGACAGTAGGCCCCGAGCCTCGAAGAGAGTGTTAACACTCGCTTGGAGGCTTGCGTCGCACTTTTTTGCAAGGGGACCAGCCTTTCTCGGTGGTACTTTGTTCCGGTGGGTGCGCGCGAGCGCACCCGCCAGGTGTAGCCCCCGAGGCCTCGGAGGAGTGGTTTCACTCCTTCGAGGTCTTAATGCCTTGCGTAATGCCTTGGCTGGTCTGGCGGTTCCCTCATGCGAGCAGGGCGTAACCCAGGTGCACTGTCGGGGCCCAAGTTCTCGGGCTGGTATGTTGACGCTGTCAACGGTTTGGCTGGAGCCGGGTTTGCGAGAGCAGCCCCCGAGCCTTCGCACGGAGCGAGAGGACGATCAGGGACAGACTCGACTTTTTATATACGCCCCTACGTCGCCTTTCCGCAAGGAGGAGGGGGGGAGTGCGCCATGTTACCCTCGATGGGCACCGAACATGGTGTCTCCGGTGAGCTGCAATCGGGTAATCCGAGTGGACGTCCGTGCCCCGTTCGTTGGGGGTCGGCTAGGGGCCCGGAGGCACGCCCAAAAGTACCTGCGGGTGATCTGCCGGACCCGGTCCCCTAGCGACGGGGTCCGAGGGCTCGTTGCCTCCCTCCGATGGGATTCCGTTACAGAGTCGTTCCCGCTGGTCTCGGAAATGTCCTAGGGTACCTCGGGAGCGCAGCCCGAGCCTTGGTTATGTATCGAACGTACCCCTGGTCATCCCTCGCTCGGCGTCTGAGGCGACTGTGAACCCTTCGACAGGCCAGCCTTCGAACCCCTGATCAGTAGGGGGCACGGAGCCCTAGTAGCCTGAGGCGGTCATGGAACCTTTCGGGAGGCCGACCTTCGAACCCCTGACCAGTAGTGGGTGTCGGGCCCACGCGATCTGAGGCGGCTGTTGAACCCCCCGGGGGGCCAGCCTTCGAACCCCTGATCAGTAGGGAGGCTCGGAGCCTAGTTCCTTCACGGGGAAGGATCCCTTTGGGGTTATCCCCCTTCTCGGTCCCTGTTGCAAGAGATAGAGAAAGAAGGAAAAGGGAAAAAGGATTCGAAATTGAACGTCTGGGCGTACCTTTTTCAGCGTGGTCGTTTTGGCGAAGGCAAAACGTCACCAGCCGCTCCCGCCCGCAGCGCTGTTTGTCGAGCCGCGGAGTTAATGCGCCGGGGTGAGTAGTTGGCGAGGTTGCCGTTGCGCGTGCGCGAGCCATTCGAGGTACGGGTCACGGGCGCGTCGTCTTCACGCCGTGAGAGGGGGTTCTCTTGCTGCCTCCGGATGGGACGTGAGCCTGGCCGATGGCGTGACCGCTGCTCTCGCGCTTCTGCCACCGTCATTACTGCCGGCCCATTTTTGACCGCCTTTGACCGCTGCGCCAGGCTGGCGCTGCCGGGTCGCGGGCTGGGTCGCCTCGAATCGCGGTATCGGTTCCGCAATCGGGGAGGTGCGGTGGTGGAGCGAGTGGCATAGCGGTTCGCATGCAGCGCCCGGCGCGCCAGTTGCACGACGCGTGGGCTGGAGCCGTCGCGCTGGCCTGTCAGGAATCGGAGAGGCGCGTCCACTTGGCGCGGTTGCATGCCGCCTGCATGGCCGCCTGCCCCTTTCGCCCGCTGGTCCGGGCAAAAGTGGAGGGTTACTTGTAACCGCTGGGTGGTTGCGTGCGTCGTGCGCGGTGGTTCGGCTTCTTCTGCTTAGAGCCGGTCTGCATGACAGGCGGGCCCCAGCCCCCGCGCCGCAGGGAAGGGCTTTGGAGGCGTGTCGGAGAAGACTCAGCCCGTGACGGTTGAGGGCGCAAGCAGGGGGAGTTGCCTTTAAAAGGAGGGCGACCCCCTTCGTGAGGTAACCATGTCTCCTTCTTCCCCAATGCATTGTGTCTCTCCATCTTCCGAGCCCCCGGATGGGGGGAAACCGCCGTCTTTTCGCTCCATCGCTGGAGGAACGCAACTCCGTGGGAGTTGGTACCTTTCAGCCATCGTTCGGCTTCAAGGATTTTCATCATGCAGCCCGGCTGCACCCCTCCACCGGCGGTCACCCAGGGTGGTGACTTCCGGCTTGATGGTGGGGGAAAGCGAGCCGGGCTGCGACATCCGCCCCTTCCTCAGCCTCAAGGATTTTCATCACCAGGGCTGAGGAGGGGCGTGTGCCGGGCCGGGGTTGGCCCCTGCGCGGGTGGTGACCCGCTCCTTCCCTCAGTGATCGGGGGGAAGGGCGGGAGTCATCCGTGGCGCCAACAGCCGCAGCGTGCCCGGCTCTCGGAGCCGAGCAATCTTGGAGCCGCCCCCGGTGTCGCCTTCCGCCACGGCAGCTGGAAGAGGTTCTTCCGCCGGCGCGACGGCCGAGGTTGGCCACAGACCGACCTCCGACTCTACGGCCTTCTGCCCGTCCTTGCCTCTCGAGTTTGGGCAAGGGCGGGGGCCTCCCAGCAGCAGTATCCACCCTGAGGCCATCACTGCTGCTGTTAGGCTCCCCGGGTCAGACGTCTTCATCGTCGCCGCTGCCGGGGCGGGACGGCGACGTGCCGTTCGTCGGTCTTCTGCTGCCCCGCAGGCCCTCCCCCATCGAGCGGGGTTGTTCGTACCCGCGGGGGGGGGGGGGGAACCGGAGTTCCGTTTGTAACGGCACTTTGAGTGCCGGGTTTTTTGTTCATTTCGGCTTTTGGGGCCTGAACATGTATGTAACTCCGGCACAGAGCCGTGTTTTTACCTCATTTCCGAGCGCTAAGACTCGTCCGCTGGTTGTCTGAACCGCTTCACCAAGCGTGAGTTGCCCCGTGTCAAGGTGACGAGTGAGGTATCCGTATCCCGGAGGCGTAGGAATCCCTCGGCTCGGTCGGACCTGTTGTCCGAGGCTCCTCTAGCTTAGTTAAAGAGACCCCTCGGCCGCTCTTTGACGAGCCGAGGCCAGGGGTAGCGATATCAGCACGAGCAGAGGCGGAGTTGGCTCAGAAACGACACCTGGTTGGCCGGAGCCTAGCCGGGTTGTTTGTTGGCAGGATCGACGTCGGAGCTGTTCAGCCGAGGCTTCGAACCGAGCTGGCGCCCTTGGAAGGTGGTCGGCCGAGGCCCCGGAGGTGGCTGGCCGAGCCGTCCGCTCGGGCCGGGTTCTCGGAGAAGTCCCTGGCAGAGATTGCTCGAGCGTGGTGATGACGTCGTCCTTCGGAGCGGAGGCCCTCGGACCGCGTCGCCGTCCGAGGCTAGGTCGGGCCTTGCCGAAGGTGCTGTTGATGCCGAGGATGTCTTCGCCCTCTTCCAGCGTCAAGATCCGAGCCTGCAGGGTCAAATCGCCTTGTAGCGTGGGCCTTGCGCGGCCGTTGAGGCCAGAACACATACCCTTGTTGCGTTATAAAGCTGCGTCTCTTTTCCTCTCGTTTCGAGTATCTGGACTTTTTGTCGGTAGCAGGGATGTTAGTGCGAGCAAGAGTTGCTTCTTGCGGAAGGTGATGAGTGAGGTATCCGTATCCCGGAGGCGTGGGAGTCCCTCGGCTCGGTCGGCCTTGCCGCTTACGCGTACTTTTACCCGCCCATGAAGCCCTGTCACCGACTCGGTCGAGAAGGCTCGAAGAATCGCTTTGACAGAAGAGCTCCCGTACGTAAAGACTCGTTCGATCCGCGGATTCGCCTTATCCGAGCGCGAGTTACTTATCGCAGAAGGTGATGAGTGAGGTATCCGTATCCCGGAGGCGTAGGAGTCCCTCGGCTCGGTCAGCCTTGACTGCTTACGTGTACCCCGTCGTTTCCAGGACCCGCTTTTCGAAGTAGTCAAAAAGCACGAAAGATGTTCTGGTGAAAGAGATTTTCTTTTCGAGGAAAATTTTGACGCAGAGGGGGTTTCCCCCCTTTTAGCCCCCGAGGGAGGGTCGGGCTCTGCCGGGGCGAGGCTGACCCTTCCTTGTTGACTAAACTTTTGCGTGGGTGCGAGGTATATAAACAACTTGGAAACATCTTAAGGGTAGAAGCGACGTAGCTGTTGGATGTTCCAAGCATTGCCGTAGACCTCGCCTTGACTGTTGGCCAGCTTGTACGTTCCAGGCTTCAGAACTTTGGCGACGATGAACGGCCCCTCCCAGGGGGGCGTGAGCTTGTGCCTCCCTCGGGCGTCTTGCCGCAGCCGAAGCACCAGATCGCCCACCTGGAGATCTCGGGGTCGGACCCCTTGGGCGTGGTAGCGTCGCAGGGACTGCTGATACCGCGCCGAGTGTAGTAAGGCCCTGTCCCGAGCCTCGTCTAGCTGGTCCAGCGAGTCTTCTCGGCTAGCTTGGTTGCTTTCTTCGTTGTAAGCCCTCGTCCTCGGGGAGCCGTATTCCAGGTCCGTGGGCAGGATGGCCTCGGCCCCGTAGACCAGGAAGAACGGCGTGAAACCTGTGGCTCGGCTTGGCGTCGTCCTCAGGCTCCAGACCACCGAGGGGAGTTCCTTCATCCACCGCTTGCCGAACTTGTTGAGACCATTGTAAATCCGAGGCTTGAGCCCTTGCAGAATCATGCCGTTGGCACGTTCCACTTGCCCATTCGACATGGGGTGAGCTACGGCGGCCCAGTCCACCCGGATGTTGTGATCATCGCAAAAATCCAAGAATTTTTTGCCGGTGAACTGGGTGCCATTGTCGGTGATGATGGAGTTCGGGGCCCCGAAGCGATGGATGATATTGGTGAAGAACGCCACCGCCTGCTCGGACCTGATGCTGTTCAGGGGTCGGACCTCGATCCACTTGGAGAATTTGTCGATGGCGACCAGCAGGTGCGTGTAGCCCCCGGGCGCCTTCTGCTGAGGGCCGACGAGGTCCAGACCCCACACAGCGAAGGGCCAGGTGATGGGTATCGTCTGCAGAGCCTGAGCGGGCAGGTGGGTCTGCTTCGCATAGAATTGGCACCCTTCGCAGGCGCGGACAATTCTAGTGGCGTCAGCCACCGCCGTTGGCCAGTAGAAGCCTTGGCGGAAAGCGTTCCCGACGAGGGTTCGAGGTGCTGCATGATGACCGCAAGCCCCCGAGTGTATCTCCTGCAGGATTTCCTGACCCTCGGCGATGGAGATGCATCGCTGGAGGATGCCCGAGGGGCTTCGGTGGTAGAGTTCCTTCTCATCGCCCAGCAAGACGAACGATTTGGCGCGTCGCGCTACCCGCCGAGCCTCGGCTCGGTCGAGGGGCAGTTCCCCTTGGCGGAGATATTGCAGGTACGGGGTCTGCCAATCTTGATCTGGCACGACCCCGTTCTGCTCCTCCTCGATGCGGAGTGCTTCGCCCTCGGGCTCCGAGGGTTCCTCGGGGTGAGCCAAGGATGGCTCGGGCTGGGCCGAGGTCACCTCAGACGAGGCCGAGGGTGCCTCGGGCTCGGGCGCGTCATCTATCTTGACGGAGGGTTGGTGCAGATCTCGGGAGAAGACGTCCGGGGGAACCGTCGTTCGCCCCGAGGCTATCTTCGCCAGCTCGTCCGCAGTCTCGTTGTAGCGCCGGGCGATGTGGTTAAGCTCGAGCCCGTAGAACTTGTCTTCCAGGCGTCGAACCTCCTCACAGTAGGCCTCCATCTTCGGGTCGCGGCAGAGGGAGTTCTTCATGACTTGGTCGATGACGAGCTGCGAGTCGCCGCGCGCATCGAGGCGTCGGACCCCTAGCTCGATGGCGATTCGCAATCCGTTGATCAGAGCCTCGTACTCAGCCACATTGTTGGACGCCGGGAAATGGAGGCGGAGCACGTAGCGCAGGTGTTTTCCGAGGGGCGAGACGAAAAGCAGGCCCGCGCCAGCTCCCGTCTTCATCAGCGACCCGTCGAAAAACATGGTCCAGAGCTCTGGTTGGATCGGAGCCGTTGGCAACTGGGTATCGACCCATTCGGCTACGAAATCCGCCAGTACCTGGGACTTGATGGCCTTCCGAGGGGCAAACGAGATTGCCTCGCCCATGATTTCCACCGCCCACTTCGCGATCCGTCCGGAGGCTTCTCGGCACTGGATGATCTCCCCCAGGGGGAAGGATGACACCACAGTCACCGGATGGGACTCGAAGTAATGTCGCAGCTTTCGCCTCGTCAGGATCACTGCATATAGCAGCTTCTGGACTTGTGGGTAGCGGATCTTGGTTTCAGACAGCACTTCGCTGACGAAGTAGACTGGCCTCTTAATGGGCAAAGCATGCCCCTCTTCCTGCCTTTCGACTACGATCGCGGCGCTGGCCACCTGAGTGGTTGCGGCGACGTAGACCAGGAGGGTTTCTCCATCAGCTGGGGGTACCAAGATGGGCGCCTGGGTGAGGAGCGCCTTCAGGTTCCCGAGGGCTTCCTCGGCCTCGGGAGTCCAAGTGAAGCACTCGGCCTTCCTTAAGAGGCGGTACAGGGGCAGGCCTCTTTCGCCGAGGCGCGAGATGAAACGGCTCAAGGCCGCGAGGCATCCCATGACCCTCTGTACGCCTTTTAAGTCCTTGATGGGCCCCATGTTTGTGATCGCTGCGATCTTCTCCGGGTTGGCTTCGATGCCCCGCTCGGAGACGATGAACCCCAAGAGCATGCCTCGGGGCACCCCGAAGACGCACTTCTCGGGATTGAGCTTGACGCCCTTCGCCTTGAGACACCGGAATGTCAGTTCGAGGTCGGAGAGAAGGTCAGAGGCTTTCCTTGTCTTGACTACGATGTCATCGACGTAGGCCTCGACCGTGCGACCAATGTGTTCGCCGAACACATGGTTCATGCACCGCTGGTACGTTGCACCCGCGTTTCTCAACCCGAACGGCATTGTGACATAACAGTACATGCCGAAGGGCGTGATGAAAGAAGTCGCGAGCTGGTCGGACTCTTTCATCTTAATTTGATGATACCCTGAGTAGGCATCGAGGAAAGACAGGGTTTCGCACCCTGCAGTGGAGTCCACAATTTGGTCGATGCGAGGTAGAGGGTAGGGGACCTTCGGACATGCTTTGTTGAGACCAGTGTAGTCTACACACATCCGCCACTTCTCCCCTTTTTTCGTCACAAGTACAGGGTTGGCAAGCCATTCGGGATGGAATACCTCTTTAATGAACCCTGCTGCCATCAGCTTGTGGACCTCCTCGCCTATCACCCTGCGCCTTTCCTCATCGAATCGGCGCAGAGGCTGTCTGACCGGCCGGGCTCCGGCCCGAATATCCAGCGAGTGCTCGGCGACATCCCTCGGTATGCCGGGCATGTCCGAGGGACTCCACGCAAAAACGTCGGCGTTTGCGCGGAGAAAGTCGACGAGCACTGCTTCCTATTTGGGGTCGAGCCCGGAACCGATCCGGATCTGCTTGGAGGTGTCGCCACTGGAGTCGAGAGGGACGGCCTTAACCGTCTCCGCTGGCTCGAAGTTGCCGGCATGCCGCTTCACATCCGACACCTCTCGGGAGAGGCTTTCCAGGTCGGCTATGAGGGCCTCAGACTCGGCGAGGGCCTCGGCGTACTCCACGCACTCCACATCGCATTCGAATGCGTGTTTGTATGTGGGGCCGACGGTGATGACCCCGTTGGGGCCCGGCATCTTGAGCTTCAGGTAGGTGTAGTTGGGGATGGCCATGAACTTCGCGTAGCATGGCCTTCCCAACACTGCGTGGTAGGTTCCTCGGAACCCGACCACCTCGAACGTCAAGGTCTCCCTTCGGAAGTTGGAGGGTGTTCCGAAGCAGACAGGGAGGTCGAGCTGTCCGAGGGGCTGGACGCGCTTCCCGGGAATGATCCCGTGGAAGGGCGCAGCGCCTGCTCGGACGGATGACAGGTCGACGCGCAGGAGCCTGAGGGTCTCGGTGTAGATGATGTTGAGGCAGCTGCCTCCATCCATCAGGACCTTGGTGAGCCTGACGTCGCCGATGACGGGGTCGACGACGAGCGGGTACTTCCCCGGGCTCGGCACGTGGTCGGGGTGGTCATCCCGGTCGAAGGTGATGGGCTTGTCGGACCAGTCTAGGTAGACTGGCGCCGCCACCTTCACCGAGCAGACCTCCCGATGCTCTTGCTTACGATGCCGAGCCGAGGGATTTGCCGCATGCCCTCCGTAGATCATGAAGCAATCGCGGACCTCTGGGAACTCTCATGCTTGGCGATCCTCCCTTTTGTCGTCGTCGTGAGCCCTGCCACCTTCTGCGGGTGGCCCGGCCCGATGGAAGTGACGCCGAAGCATGACGCACTCTTCGAGGGTATGCTTGACGGGCCCCTGATGGTAGGGGCACGTCTCCTTGAGTGCCTTGTCGAAGAGGTTAGCACCTCCGGGGGGCTTCCGAGGGTTCTTGTGCTCGGCGGCGGCGACAAGGTCTGCATCGGGAACGTCGCGTTTCGCTTGCGCCTTCCTCCTGCCTTTCTTCTTGGCGCCACGCGGAGTAGACGCCTCGGGAGCATCTTCCGACGGGCGGCCCTGGGGCTGCTTGTCCTTTCGGAAGATGGCCTCTACCGCCTCCTGGCCGGAGGCGAACTTGGTGGTGATGTCCATCAGCTCACTCGCCCTGGTGGGGGTCTTGCGACCCAGCTTGCTCACCAGGTCGCGGCAGGTGGTGCCGGCGAGGAACGCGCCGATGACATCGGAGTCGGTGATGTTGGGCAGCTCGGTGCGCTGCTTCGAGAACCGCCGGATGTAGTCTCGGAGAGACTCTCCCGGCAGTTGCCGACAGCTTCGGAGGTCCCAGGAATTCCCAGGGCGCACGTACGTGCCCTGGAAGTTCCCGGCGAAAGCCTGGACCAAATCTTCCCAGTTGGAAATCTGCCCCGGAGGCAGGTGCTCCAACCAGGCACGAGCGGTGTCGGAGAGAAACAGAGGGAGGTTTCGGATGATGAGGTTGTCATCGTCCGTCCCACCCAGTTGACAGGCCAGGCGGTAGTCCGCAAGCCACAATTCCGGTCTCGTCTCCCCCGAGTACTTCGTGATAGTAGTCGGGGGTCGGAATCGGGGCGGAAACGGCGCCCGCCGAATGGCTCGGCTAAAGACCTGCGGACCGGGTGGTTCGGGCGAGGGACTCCGATCCTCCCCGCTGTCGTAGCGTCCCCCACGCCTGGGGTGGTAGCCTCGGCGCACCCTCTCGTCGAGGCGTGCCCGACGGTCACGATGAGGGTGCTCGTCGCCGAGGTGGCCCGGGGCCGCAGGCGCGGTGTTGCGCGTGCGCCCGGTGAAGACCGAGGCTTCCCGCGTGAGTCGGGAAGTCGCGGCACGAGGTTCCGAGGGGTATCCCTGCCTTCGGGAGGCAGAGCTCTCGGCCCGCCGGGCCGCAGCGCCTTCCAGGAGATGCTTGAGTTCTCCCTGGATTCGCCGACCCTCGGTGGTTGATGACTCCGGCATCGCGCGGAGGAGCATCGCTGCGGCGGCCAGGTCCTGACCAGTTCCGCCGGATGCGGGTGGCGGTCTGTCCCTGGCATCGTTGGCGATGCGGTGCTGGAGACCTTGGGGCAGGTGACGTATTCCTCCGGCCGGGGGCTGGCTCGCCCACACCTGCCCGATGTTCTGGCGGATTGCCTCGAGCGCTCCTGCTCCCTCATCGAGCCCGGCCTGCGCCCCGCGGACTTGCTCGAGCTGTGGGTCGTGACCCCCCGTCGGAACGGGGACCACAGCTAGCTCCCGCAGGATGTCGGCGCGAGGCGCTGGCCTAGGGGGATCACCATCCTCCGGCATGCCGAGACAGCCGCCTCCGGAGGGATCCCCTAGCTCGATGTGGAAACATTCGCGACTCGGGCCGCAGTCCTTGTCGCCAAGGCTGCGGCTGCCGTCGGAACAGTCGGAGAGGCAGTAGTCACATGCGGTCATGAAGTCCCGCGTGGCACTAGGGTTGCCAGATCCGGAGAAATCCCAGCAGATGCTGGGGTCGTCATCTTCCTCGGACCCAGAGGGTCCGTAGGTCGAGACACCCGTCAATCGGTCCCAAGGCGACCGCACACGGAACCCCAGAGAGGTTGCACTCGCCTCAATGTGAGCGCCCGCCAAAGCGAGGTCGCCAGGCGGGCTGAGGCCGAGTCGAAATGACGAAAGATGGGGAGCAGTCGGTACCTTTTTGTTGACGAGGAGCGATGAAGTCACGTCGGGGGCAGATCGCGTCGTCGTCTTGGGTACGAGGGCGACGTCCTGCAGGCCTTCCGTGAGCGTGCTGGCGTCGTCCACTTGCTCGGAGTCGACGTGTTGCGGGGGGATGGCGCTCGCCTTTGCCTCGAACGCGAGGGCGACGCTTGGCGTGTCCTCCGTTGAGGCGCCGGGGATGTCGATTTGCTCGACAGCCGTCGGAGCGCGATCTCCCGCTCGGCCCCGGTTGCCCCGCCTCCTCCTCCTCCGATGGCGAGGGAGAGGATGGGGCGAGCTCGAAAGTTGTCCTTCCCCCACGCGGGAAAGACGTCGTCGATTCCGCCGCCGGCGGGCGGGCTGTCCGCCACCAATGTCGCTGTCGCGCGGCGGTGGAAGGAGTACCATGTCGTAGTCGCCGTCGAGAGACATGAACTCGAGGTTCCCGAAACGGAGCACCGTCCCGGGTTGAAGAGGTCGTTGGAGACTGCCCATCTGGAGCTTGACGGGAAATCGAACGTCAACACGCAGCAGGCCCCTACCTGGCGCGCCAACTGTCGGCGTTCCGAGACCGGGGGGTCCCCGAGCCGACGAGTGAGAGTGCCGCGTGCCCCAGCCCAGATGGGTCGAGCGCGTGGGCGAGCGCGAAGGGGGGAACACAGAGAGAGAGGTCGGTGGCCGGAGCCGGGTCGTGAGGGAGTCGGAGAATTCTCGCGGCCTTCGTGTTCGTCCCGCGCCCAGGTCGGGTGCGCTTGCAGTAGGGGGTTACAAGCGTCCGCGCGAGGTGAGGGGAAGCGAGCGGCCCCGAGAGAGCGCCTGCCCCTGCCCTTCGTCCCCGCGAGGCCAACCTTCTCTAAGAAGGCCCTGGTCCTTCCTTTTATAGTCGTAAGGAGAGGGTCCAGGTGTACAGAATGGGGGTGTAGCAAGGTGCTACGTGTCTAGCGAGGGAGAGCTAGCGCCCTATGTACATGCCAAGGTGGCAGCCGGAGAGATCTTGGCACCCTGTTGGTGTGGCGTCGTGGCTGTTGGAGGAGTAACGGAGCCGGACGGGGAGACAGCTGTTGGAGTGGCTGGGCCCTTGCTGACGTCCTCCTGCTTTCGTAAGGGAGCCGAGAGTCGCCGTCGTCATGGTCTAGCGGGGCGCCATCATCTGCCTATCTGGCGTAGCTGGCCAGATGGGACGCCGGTCTTGTCCTCTGCGACCCAAGTCGGCTCAGGGCAGGGTGATGATGGCGCTTCCTGTTGACGTGGCGGTCTCGTGTCCTAGGTTGGGCGTCGTGGAGGCTCCTCCGAAGCCGAGGTCGAGTC
This sequence comes from Zea luxurians, assembly GCA_029449295.1. Classification (NCBI taxonomy): domain Eukaryota; kingdom Viridiplantae; phylum Streptophyta; class Magnoliopsida; order Poales; family Poaceae; genus Zea; species Zea luxurians. The sequence continues at coordinate 47,777,243 of JAOPSE010000010.1, forward strand.
CGTCCTGCAAGACAGAGGCAGAGTCCGAGCCCTGGGTCGGGCGAGGCGGAGATCGTTCGGCAGAGGCCGAGGCGGAGTCCGAGCCCTGGGTCGGGCGAGGCGGAGTTCGTCGTCTTCCGGGGCCTTAGCCCGAGTCCGAGCCCTGGGGTCGGGCGGAGCGGAGTTCGCCGTCTTCCGGGGCCTTAGCCCGAGTCCGAGCCCTTGGGCGGAGCGGAGTTCGCCGTCTTCCGGGGCCTTAGCCCGAGTCCGAGCCCTTGGGCGGAGCGGAGTTCGCCGTCTTCCGGGGCCTTAGCCCGAGTCCGAGCCCTGGGGTCGGGCGGAGCGGAGTTCGCCGTCTTCCGGGGCCTTAGCCCGAGTCCGAGCCCTGGGTCGGGCGGAGCCTCCTATGGCACCTCTGGCGAAGTCTGGTCGCCCGTTGGTCTTACCTTTTGCGTTAAACGCCCCGGTGACTTGGTCGGTTGGCGCGGTGATTTAGTCAGGGTTTCTTCTTATCGAAGGCGGGGCCTAGGGCGAGCCGGAGATGCGTCTGCCGTGAAAGAGGAGGCCTCAGGCGAGACGGAGTCATCTTAGGGTCGGCTGCCCTCGCCCGAGGCTAGGCTCGGGCGTGGCGTGGTCAAGTCACTCGTATGGACTGATCCCTGACTTAATCAAACCCATCAGGCCTTTGCAGCTTTATGCTGATGGGGGTTACCAGCTGAGAATTAGGCGTCTTGAGGGTACCCCTAATTATGGTCCCCGACAGTTCCTTTGTAGCAGTTTCACTACCGGTATCCGAGGCTTTGCCGAGTGTCGGCCTCTTTGCCGAGTGCCTTTTGTCGAGCTTTGCCGAGTGCCGCACTCGGCAAAGATCGGCTCTCGGTAACACCCCCTAGGCTAAGAGAAACGACGCCACAAGGAAAAATCCATAAAAAGTCTTCATTATCAACAACCAACATCAAGAATAAATAAAATTTCTTTCTCTCTCTACCCATTAAGCAATAAAATTGTTATGGTTAGGGTTTCGTGACAGATTAAGCAATAAAACTTATCCCTCTACCTACTAAGCAATAAATTATTCTTTACCTCTCTACCTATTAAGTAATAAAATTTATTTATAAATTAAATTTATTTATCTATATACCCATGGTTAGGGTTTCGTGGCATAATATCTTTGCAAGCGGTTGCTTTAAGAGGCCATGTGCAAATATTCGTATTAAAGGAAACCCAAGTAAACATCCACATATAAAGGTTTTTTTGCAAACGACCATATTAAGCAATCGCTTGCAAATAAATATTTTTTTATAAACGGTCCACTAAGTTAACTGTTTGCAAAAACTATTGACAACTTAGCCGTGTGCAGGGGACTGTAAGTTGTTTAAGGTAGTGTTTGGTTGAAGAGCCAAGTAGAACAGAGTTGTTCTGTTCTAGTTTTGTTGTTGTTTGGTTACAAAGTAATTAGAACGAAGTGACTCTAATTAGGAAATATTCTACTCAAATTCGAAACCATCCCACTCCAAAAAATCAACCGGATGGAGTCGCTCCGTTCCCAGCCCGCTCGCACAGTCACGCGACTCGGGTACCTCTCTCCTCATGTGACTCTTCAACCAAACAAAGGATGGAGTCGCTCTGTTCCAGTTTACTCTGCACCCAAACAAAAAATAGAGCCGCTCCGTTCCAGCTTATCAAACACAGAACAGAGTGGCTCCGTTCCTAGAATCAGGGATGAAACGGCTCCGTTCTACTTGTCTTCTCAACCAAACACTACCTAAGATAACCGCATTCAAAGTATATATTTTGGGAAGCGGCCCACTTAAACAGCCACTTGCAAAACTTTTATAGGCATAATATCTTTGCAAGCGGTTGCTTTAAGAGGCCACGTACAAAAATTGTTATTACAGATAGCTCACATAAACAACCACTTATAAAGTTTTTTTTTTGCAAACTGTCATCTTAAGCAACCGCTTGCAAATAAATATTTTTTATAAACGGTCCATAATTTAACTGTTTGCAAAAACTGTTGACCAGCTTATACGGTGTGGAGAGGATTATAAGTTGTTTAAGATAACCGTTTACAATCCTCCCGCTACCGGATTTCAGCTCTTTGCCGAGTGTCAAATAATTTGCCGAATGTTTTTTCGGACACTCGGCAAAGAGTTTCTTTGCCGAGTGTTTTTTTTTACCGAAGGTTTTTTGCTTGGCACTCGGCAAAGAGTTTCTTTACCGAGTGTTTTTTTGACACTCAGCAAAGAGTTCCTTTGCCGAGTGTTTTATTTTGGACACTAGGCAAAGATAATTTAAAATCACATTTTAAAGTAGCAAATTAATTCAAATGAAAAAGTTTTCAACTACAAATTTGTATAACTCATCAAGATGTACATTTTATATTTTGATCATTTCTTCATATGATAGAATAAAAGTAAATTTGTTCATAAAACCTACATCTCTCTCGTAGTTTATGAAACTACAAGAGAGATGTACAAGATTTTTGAATAATGTTAGAACCATCATGTGAGATGAACAAATGACCAAATAACCAAAATAAACTTTGTAGATCTTGAGAAGTTATAGAATTTTGTAGTTGGCAACTTTTTCATTTAAAGTCATCTTGTCAACGAAAACTACGATTGAATTTTAAAAAATTAAAATTTGAATTTTTAAAATGACGTCAAATAGAAAACCACCAATAGAAAAGTTGTAGGTCTTGAAAAGTTATGAAACTTTGTAGTTGACAATGTTTTGGTTTGAAATAATCTTGTCATGCAAAACTATGTTTGATTTTTTTTAAACTAACTCGGATGGAAAAAACCACCAAAATAAAAGTTGTATGTCTTGAAATGTAATGAAATTTTTAATTGACAATTTTTTTGATTTGAAATAATCTTATCATTGAAAATTTTCGTGTGAAGTTTTCAAATTTGAAATTCAAATTTTGTAAACGGAATCGGATGTAGAAACTATCAAAATAGAACTTGTAGGCCTTGAAAAGTTATGCGACTTTATTGTTGGTTACATTTTCAAATGAATTCATTTAGTGCCTCAAATAATCAAATTACTCTCGGTTTGTTATAGTACATGATGAATGAAATCATAATATAGACACTATTGATCTAGTAGTGTAGTGGTAGAGTAGAGTATACCCGAGAGAGATGTTGTGAGTTCGAATCTCACCATTCATAAAACACTTAAATTTGATTAAAAGTAATAGTGAAAATGATAGAGCGATGGGTCTGATAGTTGTTCCCATAATTTTAAAAATGTTTTGCTGTTTTTTGAGGAATTTGATTAAAAATAATAGTGAAAATAATATGGGGGTGAGTATGGTAATGGGTAGTGGTTGGAGAGTTGTTCCCATAATTTAAAAAAATATTTTGTTGTTTAATTTTTGTTTTGCGATTCTTAGTTAACCGAGTGATTTTCGACACTCAGCAAAGTGTCAAAAAAAGTAGTCGACAAAGAACCCTTATCGATAAAATGTTTGTTGAGTGTAACACTCGGCAAAAGCTTTGTGGAGTGTAAAATGCCCTTTGTCGAGTGTCTGTGACACTCGGAAAAAAACGCGAGTCCAGTATGTATAAGCTGGTCATTTTAAAACAACTGATAACTTATGGTCCATAAGCTGGTCATCTTAAAACATGTAAAGAGGATTATATACTTTACCTGTAAAGTATATATTTTTGGAAGCGGCGCACTTAAAACAGCCGCTAGCAAAAATAGGCCGTAGTTTTTTAGAGGCAGATGTCCTAAGACAGTCGCGTTCAACATTTTTTTTTTCAAGTGGCTAGATTTAGTGGTTCCCGCGCGCGCGGTCCGAAACAATGCAGCCGGTTTCCCCTGTAAACGCCGATTGAAAAACAACATATACAAGTTAGTTGAAATGAGTGTATGACGTCGTCAGATTGACTGGTGATGAAGTTCCAAACTGTGCTTTCGTGTCACGTGATGCACGGACGCGATAATGCATGAAGTTAAGTTGACAAGCAAGTGGCCGGGGTGGCAAATTGTCTCTCTGATTGGGAGGCGCTGGAGACTTACTTGTCCGGGCAAGCTCTAAGCCACAGCATCTCTAGCTAGCTAGCTAGTGTAAGTGTAAAAGGGGTCTGGAATTAGGCAAAGTTAAGGCCTTGTTCGGTTATTCCCATTATACATGGATTGGATGAGATTGGAAAAAATTTAAAGAATTTTGAATTGCTTGGGATTGAAAACCACCCAATCCCACTCAATCCACATGGATTGAGAGCTAACCGAACAAGCCCTAAGGTGGTTAAGAAAATCAAGTGTGCATGCATGGATCTGTCGTGCACACGTAGGCAATTTGTGAATTGTCCTTCTCCAAGATCAAGTCCTATCCCCTAGCCAACAATTACCCGATCGAGGTCCGTCCACTTGATGCTGTGAAAAGGTGATGGATCATGGATATGCATGCACAGATGCATGAGCACCACTACCGAAATCAGCTGCTTTCCCGAGTGTTAAGAACACTTGGCAAAATCTGAAATACACTTGGCAAAGGCCAAAAAAAAGCTCGGCGAATTATACATTTGTAATGGTTTTTTTGCCGAATACTTTTTATCGGACACTCGACAAAAACTTAATTTGCCGAGTGTCAGACGGTACTCGGCAAAGAAAAATCGCCGTCATGGCGCTAGGTAACGACAACTGAGTCTGTGCCGAGTGTCACAGAATAACACTCGACAAAGGCTCACTCTTTACCGAGTGTCCACTGTACTGACATTCGGCAAAGAAGCTCCTCGTGAGTTCCTTTACCAAGACCTTTGCCGAGCGTATTAGGTGGAACTCGGCAAAGGGATCACCAGGGGGCTCCTTGTCGGTTCCTTTGCCGAATGCATTTGTAGGCACTCGGCAAATGTTGCTTCTTTGCCGAGTGTCAAGGCCACAACACTCAGCAAAGAAACTTTACCGGTGCCCAGGTGTGTCTTTTTTGCCGAGTTGTATAACCTTGACACTCGGTTAAAGAGGTTTTTTGCCTAGTGTGACACTCGGCAAAGTGACCAACTCTAAAACATAAGTTCAGGACAAGTTTATCACACAAGTCTCACAATCACCACTAAGCTAAGAGAAGATCATCAGCGAGGTGGACGGCTGGACTGGTGCGGCGATGGGCTGGACGATTCATGAGGATTGTTTGATGCCGCCCCAGATTATCCCTACAGAAAAAAAATTGTATGTGTTATACCATTTAAATATATATTATGTAGTACTATAATTTTGATACTAACAGTACATACATGTAACACGTTGACATGTACTACGTGGAGAGGGAACCCCTTCCAGCTGCAGAACCGGATCAATAAAAGGTATTTGCAGTCCAAATTAATTAAATGAGCTAAAACTAGAAGCAAAAGAAGATACTACAACAAACAGGATTAGAATTCAAGGCTGCAGGGAGATCGAAGACCAGGCCGGCCAAAATGTCCACCAAAGGTAGGTAGCTTCTTGCGGTAAAAGATAGCGGCGCCCTAGCCTGCACTCTGGAGCGACTGGACTGGATGACGATGGCGATGGCGGCGATGCAAGAGGGATGATGGAGGCTGGTAAATATCCTGTGAAAAAAAAGACAAAGGGACAGAGAGACCTGTCTGTGGACCTGGTGTGTACTACTACTGCACCTCTGATGTGCTTGGTCAGTAGTCTCTGGGCGTATGACCTCGTGGACTCCACGGAGGAAAAAAACAGTCGTAGATGGGCGTGTCTTAACTCTTAAGCGCGAGAGGGACGTAGTACATGTAGCCATGTAGCTAGCTGGGCCCAGAGCAATCAATATGAACAAAGATTGCTGAGACTGCCTCCAGCAGAAAACGTACTAGTAAAATTGGGGACGTAAAACTGTAGATGATATTGTTTGACTCTATTTATAGAGAAAAATTTGAAATAAAAGATGCGATAGGGGATCTGTTGGAGTTAGGCCCCGTTTGGTTACCCCAAACTAAAGTTTAGCCCCTATCCAATCGAATGTTTGAACCTCCGTTTCGGGTATTAAATGTAGTCGGATTATAAAACAAATTTGTCAGCCGAAGATTAAAAGACGAGACGAATCTAGTCCAGTTGGTTGGGTCTATATTTCATACTCCTATTTGAAAGTCAAACGCTTGATGTGACCCGGGCTAAACTTTAGCAGGGGCAACCAAACACCCCCTTAGTCTGAGAGACTCAAAGCAGGCAAGCTAATTTCTTAAATTATTAACATTTGTATATTTAGACAAGTATATCATAAAAACGGTCGCTCACTGTCATACACGGAGAAGCAACAGCTGAAGCTGCCAAACGGTAAGTGGTCCTCGCAATACAAGATGATTGAGTGATAGCGCAGCGGCAAACTTGACCGGTGATATTTTCTTACCACTCCGATCCCTTGCCGACATCTAATAAATTGATTTACAGTGAGATTACTTTCATAATAATAAGCTTTTACTATTCAGAATAATGGTGTGTTTTCATTACAAAAGCCACAGCTGCAAGTCAAATTATCACTTTTGATGTGCTTTTCACGTACGTACGCACTGCCGGTAATATTGATGGTTCCTGTGTACAGCTACGCACCGTCAGCGATTTTACTGTCATGCAAATTAAAACCCAACCGCCGTCACGGATACGTCCTGTACATAAAGTCTAGATTCTAGAAGGATGTTTTTTTTTTTGAAAAGGATTCTAGAGAAGGATGTTTTAATATGTCGGAGTCGTCACAGAATTTAGGCTTCCATGTTGTTTGGTTGACAAAATGTAACGTAAATGGTAATCTTTAAGAGAGCTTGTACGTATATAGACATATAAAAGTAGACTAAACTATTTATATAGTGAAGTTTAAATTTTAGAGTGAAATAAAGAGTGGAATAGAGAGACTACTGGAGATATCCTTAACCTTACGTACGCGGTTCCCTAATTTTCTCCACTGGCCGGGAGGGGAACATCATCGTTGTCTTCGTGATAGAAGAGTCTATATATATAATCTTCACTAATTTTGTCGTATACATGTTACCTGGCACGCTGCCAAGCAACCAAGATTGACAAAAAAGAAACCTCACTGACCGGCGTTGCTGACACGTATGCATAGTAGCTAGCTACTGGTAGAGTAGGTCGTGCAAACGGAGTCATGCTTGACGAGGGCGACCGGATATTTCTGGTGCACTCGTCGTCGTCTTCTTCCAGCCGGAGAAGGCGACGCGTATCGAAGGAGACCGATGGCGCCAGTGCCATCGCCAGACGCAACGGCCCAGCCCACGACGCCGCGAGGCAAGGCCCATCCAACTCTTGTCCATCCTATCCCATCCCAATTCCCAACGGAACCGATGAGTTTCTCATCAAGCCGAGTGAGTAGACACGATCACCACCACTAGTAGAAAAGAGCTCATAGCCTGCGGCACCCATAAATTATCACTGGCGGTTTCAGTTATCGCGCGCCAATAAAAAAACGAGGTGGACCCGGCTTGGGAACCGCCAGTGGAATTCCACTGGCGGTTATCGAATATTTCCACTGGCGGTTGGTATAACAGAACCGCCAGTGGAAACCTATTTCCACTGGTGGTTGGTGTAACAGAACCGCCAGTGGAAATATCCTATTTCCACTGGCGGTTGTGTTAAGATAACCGCCAGTGGAAATAGGTTTTCACTGGCGGTTTTTCAAGCCAAACGCCAGTGAACTGTCTGTTATAAATACCCCTCTTCTTCCCCCCTGACAGTGAACTGTATGCTCGTAGCCAACTTCCATTGAAGGCGATTTTGGAGATCCAGATTTCACAAAAATATAAGGGGGAGGTTTTGGTCTTCATTTCTTGGAAGAAGGTGGATAAGAAAGGTTGGTTTATGTTTCTTTGTCAATTTTTGTTCATTCTTGCTCAATTTTAGCCACATTTTGGATCTAGGGTTTTACATGTGAGAGAGAAGAGTATAGCTAGGTTATTTTCTCTATTTCCTCAAATGAGGTTGCTTAAGATGGTTAGTTTTTGTCTATTCCCTCTCCTTTTTCATGTTTAGTTCTCAAATAAGTTTATCCATAACACATATTTAGTTGCTTAATGAATGGTGAATGTGTTGTATGGAAGGTTGGTTTAATTATGTTTCAATTGTCAATTATTGTTCATTTTTGCTCAATTTTAACTACATTTTGAAACTAGGCTTTCACCATATATTAGAAATAGGTTTGGGTATTACAATTTTTTGTTTATTAGTTGCTAGGAAAGTTTGGCTTATGTTTCTTTTGCCAAATTTTGTTCATTTTTCCTCCATTTTAGCCACATTTTAGATATAGGGTTTCACCATGTGTTAGAGATAAAGTAGTCTAACTACTTTTATTGGAAGAGATAAAGTAGTCTAATTACATTTTTGGATATAGGGTTTCACATTTTAGCCACATTTTAGCCACATTTTATTGTTAGAGATAAAGTAGTCTAACTACATTTTTGGAAGAAGGTCGCTAAGAAAGGTTGTTCATGTTTCTTTTGCCAATTTTCTTTATCCATGATATATTTAGTTGTTACGAAATATTGGTATATGTTTCTCTTGCCAATTTGTGTGCCTTGTGTGTTTTATGTTACTTTTTTTACAGGTGATGATGGAGAGGATATCCTGGATGTATAACTTATCAAGGCTAGATCCATCATACATATATGAGGTCCATAAGTTTATTGTTGTCGCTAAGAACCATGCTTAGAGAACAAAGACAAAGCACATATATTGTCCATGCATGGACTGCAAAAATGCTGTTGTATTTGATGACATAGAACAAATCATATCTCATCTGGTATGCCGAGGATTTGTGAAGGATTACATAATTTGGACAAAGCATGGAGAGGGTAGCTCTTCGCCTTATACAGCTGGAAACCCTGCGAACATCGACGATAGCTTTCAGTTCGTTCACGAGACACAACAACCTCTTCCACAGAGCAAACATGTAGTGCCAAATGTTACTGATCATGGTTACGCCGGAGGAAATGAACGTGAAAGAACTCATGTTCTGCCAAATGTTATGGACGAGGAAGATGCAGAGTTGTTAGTGGCAATGTTGCGTCGTCATACAGATCCATCGATGTTCTTCATGAAAGGTATGGAGTCCCTGAAGAAGGCAGCAGAAGAGCCTTTGTACGACGAGTCTAAGGGCTGTACCAAAGAGTTCACGACGCTCCGGTCTGTGTTAAAGTTGTTGATGTTAAAAGCTAGATATGGTCTGTCTGATGCTGGCTTCGATGCGTTCTTGAGTATTGTCGCAGACATGCTTCCAAAGGAGAACAAAGTGCCTGCTAACATGTACTATGCAAAGAAACTAATCAGTCCACTCACTATGGGTGTGGAGAAGATCCACGCGTGTAGAAATCACTGTATCCTTTATCGAGGTGATGATTATAAAAACTTGGAGAGCTGCCCAAAGTGTGGTGCAAGTAGGTACAAGACTGTAGGAAACGGGTGACGCCTAAGAGGGAGGGTGAATTAGGACTTCTAAAACTTTTACTAAACTAGGCCACAATTAAATCCCTAGAGCACAACCTATGCAAATAATCAAAACTATAATGTGCAAACTAGGTTTTGTCTAAGTGTTGCTATCTCTACCGCAAAGGCTAAGTTTCAATCTACACTAAATAAGTATGACTACAAGATTGAAACTTAAATGCTTAATATAAATGCGGAATGTAAAGAGCTAAGTAGAGAAGCAAACTCTCGTGGATGACGCCGGTATTTTTACCGAGGTATCCGGAACCACGCAAGGTCCCGACTAATCCTCGTTGGTGCCCCTACGCAAAGGGAAGCCCACGCGAGGGCCAAGCACCACGGTCGAGTAACTCCGTAGAGAGCCACGGGCCTTCTCCACGCGCAAGTGGTGCTCCGCTTCCGGCTCCTCTCGGACGCTCCCCGCCGTCTCCACTATCGAGCTTCCGGCCGAAACGCCGCAGGCCTCGTTCCCTCCGGTACACGGTGGCGGCCGTGACACAAACGCGGTTATCACGGTCTCGCAAGACTCTCGCCCCACTCGGTACAATTACAACGACCCACACAAGAGCCGAGGGGTTGTGTGGTTTTACAAAACTCACTCAACTAACTAGGATTCACCTAGAGCAAGCGCTAAAGCGGTCTAACTAACCTAAGCACTTCGTAAAGCACCTACGCTAATCACCGAGTGATTCTATTAAGCACTTGGGTGTTTGAGCTCTTGGAAATATGCACTATGTGACTTGGTATGTTGCTTGGGCTCTCACACTTGAGAATGGACGGTTGGGGTGGTATTTATAGCCTCCACACCCCCAACTAGCCGTTGGACAGAAAGCAGCAGCTTTCTGTCGTCGGGTGCACCGGACAGTCCGGTGCACCACCGGACACTGCACAGTAGATGTCCGGTGCACGCCACGTCAGCCGACCGTTGGCGCCTGTAGCAGTCGACCGTTGGATCCGACCGTTGTCGTCTGCCCGTTGGCACACCGGACAGTCCGGTGCACACCGGACAGTCCGGTGCTACAGCCAGAGAGCGCCTGTCCGTGGCCTCTCTGCGTAGACTGTCCGGTGCCTCACCGGACAGTCCGGTGCACACCGGACACCAATGTCCGATGCGCCACCAGGCGCTGGCTGACAGCCCTCATCTTGGATTTCTTCGCTGATTTCTTCGGGCTTCTTTGTTCTTGAGTCTTGGACTCCTATGCATCTTTTTATGTCTTCTTTTGAGGTGTTGCATCCTCATTGCCTTGGTCCAATTCTCTTCGCATCATGTGAACTACAAACACAAACACTAGAAAACTTATTAGTTCACTGATTGTGTTGTTCATCAAACACCAAAACTCAATTAGCCAAAAGGCCCGGGGTCCATTTTCCTTACAATCTCCCCCTTTTTGGTGATTGATGACAACACAACCAAAGCAAGCAAATAATACAAGTATTTGAGTGAAAATATGCAATCTACTTGCTAAGATGCATGATTGTCCCCACAATGTTATATTATGGACTTAAGCCTCCCCCTAACTCCATAATTCACTTACTTCCTATTTTTGGACCAAATAACCAAAACCACTTGAAAAACCATTTGTAGATATAAAATTTTAATTGGTGGTGTTTGGTGTTTGATATAGTTTTCATTGCTTTGGCCCCTAAACTTCTCCCCCTTTGGCATCAACCACCGAAAAGGAAGACATTAAAAGCATGTAGGAAGTAAATAAAAGCTTGCCCTCAACAAGAATTGTATCAAATGATATCACTAGAAGGATATTAAATTAAATTATGTGAATGATACCACTTGAAGGAGTCCTCAAAAGATTACTCCCCCTAAATGAGTTGTCTCCTTTTGAAAGAGTTTTTCTCCCTCTTTAGAGATGAAGAAATACTCCCCTTGACAGAGATCCTCTACTTAGGAAAAAGCATGTGAAAATTAGAGGTGCAAGACATGATTTGAAAAGACTAACTTCCCTTATGCATAGGTAACAGAATATGAGTTAACCACTTATGCATTTTTAGCAACATGGAAGTATATGATATGAAATATAGTCTAATCAAATATTGGAGAAGACATGTAAATGATACTGAATGTAGTCTCAAAAGATACCAATTGAAGATCAATGGCGAGCTTGAGAGACATGAGAGTTCTTGGAGATTTTGCAGTGGAAGATTGTTGTCTTTCTCCGGGGACTTTATTTTCCTTACAATGAGACTATCACATGAAATATACTTGAAAAGGTGTTAGTCTCAAAGTGTTAGATTATAGAGTAACCTCCCCCTTAAGGTGTGCATACAAGTTTTGAATACTTGTAGGAGACATGCACTTTGATTTGATATCAAGAGGGGCAAATTATCCATAATCCAAACTTTGGCACATATAAGTTAAATGATACACTTTGTAGAAATCAAAATTTTCAATTGATGCATCATTTACTATGGAGTGATATAAAAGCTATGTGCCGTGCTTTAACTAAACATTTTAAGCCATGTAGGTTTGCTTAAGTATATGAATTTAAAAACTAGCAATCCTACCATATGATTTACCTAGTATGCATGATTTTGAACAAAAGTACATAACAAATGTAATACTAGGCAAGAAAGGTAAACTAGATAAAAGATAAATAGATACGCATATCTAAAAACGAAGAATACAATAAAGCTAGTTACCTTAGACATGGGTGGGAAATTTGGGTCCAAAATTTTCACTAACCCACTTGGCAATAAACTTGATCCAATATGATGTATCCCATGATATACATCCCAATTTTGCCAAGTCTCCAAATTTCCCGACGACCTTTGGTCCACTCACTTCCCTTTCGGGATCCAAACCTTCTTGGTGCTTTTCATGGTTGAAATTATCTCCTTTGGCACCCAGATGCGTTTGGCCCCTTTTCCTTTGTTGGCTTGCTTGTTGGCCTTGATTGCTATCACCTTTCCATTCTTTTTCTTCTTGATCAAATATGGTGTAGCATCCTTTTTGTTCACCTTTTTGATGTAGGTGTTGGAGATTTTGCTTAATTGCTTTTGCTTGAGCTTTTGCCTTTGTTTATTCCCGGTCATCGCCTTGCATTGGAAAGACTTGTGGCCTTCCATGTGGCATAGCCTACAAATCACAGTTTCTCCCTCTACAGGCTTGTTCACTCCCACAGTGGTGTTATCCTGTGGAGGTCAGATTTGTCTGGCTTTGCCTTTCTTGTCATACAAAGCCTTGCCAAGGCGAGCCACTTCTTGCTTTAATTGTTCATTTTCCTTTGCAACCTCATCCGTACATGTCTCTACAACAATATTCTCAACAACGACTTGGTTGCAGGTGTTAGAATCATCAATTAAATCAAAGCAGGAAGTAGAAGCATCTTTCTTAATTATTTCAGGTATTTCAACTAAAGATGCTGCTGGGGTGCTACCAATGTTTTCTAGCTTAGTAGTTAGCTCATTGTTGTGTATGCTAAGAATTTCCATTTTCTTTAGCAAATTTTCAATAGCTTCTTGGGATCTAGCTAACTTAGCTTAAGTTTTTCATTCTTTTTAATAAGGCTATCATCGGTAGCAGTGGATGAAGCACTAGATTCTAATAGCTCAATTTTAGTTGATAGCTCACTATTTAAGTTTGCAAAAGTTTCAAATTTTTCTAGCAAACCTTTGTAATCATTTTGAGAGCTAACCAACTTATTTTTCAAGGTTTTAAGTTGAGCTTTTTGCTTAGTGCAAACATCCTGGAAAAATTCTACGGCTTCCGCAAGCTCATCTAGAGAGGGCTTTCCCTCACCTTCATCATCACTACTACTTTCATCACTAGAGGATGGAATGCTTTTGTTACCTCTTGCCATAAGGCATTTGTGTGATGACCGTGATGAGCGTGATGAGGACCGGTGGCTGCACGTCCTTGGAGGTTCATCTTCACTTGAAGAATCATCCCAAGTTCTAACACTTGTTAGCGCCTTGCCTTTGCTCCTCTCCTTTTTGGGTTTGGCCATATTTGGACAGTTGTCCCTGAAGTGGCCCTTCTCCCCACATGCGAAGCATCCTCTCTTCCTTTGCTTTTTCCTGTCAATGTTAAAGAGAAGATCCTCGACCTGCAGGGGCACACCCATTAGATTAATCTTGCGGATCATCCTCATTACTTTTCCGACGCGTCGGATTGTTTCTTTGTCCTCGGAGGATGATGTGCATGGTTGATTATCTTCATCATCATCACTTTCTTCTTCTTCCTCTTCTTCACTTGAGGAACTTGGAGTGGGAGCCTTCTTTTTGCCCTTCCTTTCATCACATGCAAAAGCATATGGCCTTGAGGAAGTTGGCTCCTCTCCTCGACTCATTTTTCGCGACATCTCAAAGGCCGCGATTTTCCCAATCACAATGGTCGGGGTCATGTTGCTCAAATCCTCCATGTTGTGAAGGATGGTGATGATGCTCCCATATCTTTGTTGTGGTAGCAGGGAGATAATCTTCCTCACAATGTCCGCATCACCTAGCTTATTAATGCCAATAGAATTGAGCTCATTGATAATTAGATTCAAACGAGAATACATGTCTCTAACAAGCTCATCATCTTTCATAGCAAATGAATTATACTCGTTCAAGACTAGGCAATGTTTTTGCTCACGGACATTGGATGTGCCGTCATGGAGCTCATGCAATTTTAGCCAAATCTCATTAGCAGTTTTCAGAGTAAATACTTGATTGAAAATATCCATGCTAAGAGATTCATACAAGCAATTTTTGGCTCTAGCATTTAAATGGATTTCTTTTTCCTCACTCGTGGTGGGTTTCTCGGGATTCTTGAGGGGTTTCATCCCGTCACGAGTGACTCTCCAAACACCTAGATCAACGGCCTCTAGGTAACAAGCCATTCTAGCACTATAATATGGGAAGTTAGTGCCGTCGAAGTGTGGTGGCCTATGGGTATCCATCCCTTCCTCTAAAAAGCGTCGGCTCTTTTAGCGGTGAAGCTAAAACGTTTCAAATGAGCCAAACCGGGCTTTGATACCACTTGTAGGAAACGAGTGACGCCTAAGAGGGGGGTGAATTAGGACTTCTAAAACTTTTACTAAACTAGGCCACAATTAAATCCCTAGAGCACAACCTATGCAAATAATCAAAACTAGAATGTGCAAACTAGGTTTTGTCTAAGTGTTGCTATCTCTACCGCAAAGGCTAAGTTTTAATCTACACTAAATAAGTATGACTACAAGATTGAAACTTAAATGCTTAATATAAATGCGGAATGTAAAGAGCTAAGTAGAGAAGCAAACTCTCGTGGATGACGCCGGTATTTTTACCGAGGTATCCGGAACCACGCAAGGTCCTGACTAATCCTCGTTGGTGCCCCTACGCAAAGGGAAGCCCACGCGAGGGCCAAGCACCACGGTCGAGTAACTCCGTAGAGAGCCACGGGCCTTCTCCACGCGCAAATGGTGCTCCGCTTCCGGCTCCTCTCGGACGCTCCTCGCCGTCTCCACTATCGAGCTTCCGGCCGAAACGCCGCGGGCCTCGTTCCCTCCGATACACGGTGGCGGCCGTGACACAAACGCGGTTGTCACGGTCTCGTAAGACTCTCGCCCCACTCGGTACAATTACAACGACTCACACAAGAGCCGAGGGGTTGTGTGGTTTTACAAAACTCACTCAACTAACTAGGATTCACCTAGAGCAAGCGCTAAAGCGGTCTAACTAACCTAAGCACTTCGCAAAGCACCTACGCTAATCCCCGAGTGATTCTATTAAGCACTTGGGTGTTTGAGCTCTTGGAAATATGCACTATGTGACTTGGTATGTTGCTTGGGCTCTCACACTTGAGAATGGCCGGTTGGGGTGGTATTTATAGCCTCCGCACCCCCAACTAGCCGTTGGACAGAAAGCAGCAGCTTTCTGTCGTCGGGTGCACCGGACAGTCCGGTGCACCACCGGACACTGCACAGTAGATGTCCGGTGCACGCCACGTCAGCCGACCGTTGGCGCCTGTAGAAGTCGACCGTTGGATCCGACCGTTGTCGTCTGCCCGTTGGCACACCGGACAGTCCGGTGCACACCGGACAGTCCGGTGCTACAGCCAGAGAGCGCCTGTCCGTGGCCTCTCTGCGCAGACTGTCCGGTGCACACCGGACACCAATGTCCGGTGCGCCACCAGCGCTGGCTGACAGCCCTCATCTTGGATTTCTTCGCTGATTTCTTCGGGCTTCTTTGTTCTTGAGTCTTGGACTCCTATGCATCTTTTTATGTCTTCTTTTGAGGTGTTGCATCCTCATTGCCTTGGTCCAATTCTCTTCGCATCCTGTGAACTACAAACACAAACACTAGAAAACTTATTAGTTCACTGATTGTGTTGTTCATCAAACACCAAAACTCAATTAGCCAAAAGGCACGGGGTCCATTTTCCTTACAAAGACGAATAAAGACTATCGAGAGGAAGAGTGTGTTGCATCTGTATCTAAAGGGAAGAAGCGAAAGAAAGCCAAAAAGAAGACTTCAAAATCCACAAGCAAAGAAAAAGAAGAAGTAGACTATTATGCGCTCAAAAAGATTCCTGCTTTGGTGATGTGGTACCTCCCCGTCGTGGATCGATTGAGGTGTTTGTTCGCTAACCCTGAGGATGCCAAACTTATGAGCTGGCATGCTTCTGATGAGCACAAAAACGATGGGAAGCTTCGACATCCAGCCGATGGGAAGCAGTGGCAAGATTTCAATGAGAACCACCGAGACTTTGCCAATGAACCAAGAAATGTTAGGTTCGCACTGAGTACTGATGGAATGAATCCATTTGCTGAAAGGAGCAGCAAGCATAGCACATGGCCAGTGATCCTCACCATATACAACCTTCCTTCATGGTTGATGCAGAAACGGAAGTACATTTTGCTAACCATGCTTATTTCTGGACCTACACAACCTGGAGTTGATATGGATGTATTTTTAGAGCCCTTAATGGAGGATATGAAAATATTGTGGGTAACGGGTGTTCAAATGTTGGATGAGTATCGTAAAGATTCATTCACGCTGAGAGCAATTATTTTTGTTACGATCAACGATTACCCAGCACTCTTCACATTATCAGGCCAGTTTAAGGGAAAGGTTGGCTGCACAGTATGCATTGATGAAACTGCTTACGTGTCCCTTACTGCATCTAAGAAGATAGTGTACATGAGGCACAGACGCTTTTTATTGGAAGGACACAGGTACCGCATGCGAAAGATGGATAAGTACTTTGACAATAATGGTGAACTACATTCTACTGCTCCATCGGGTAACAATAAAGGTCATAGAGTTTTTGAAATAGTCAGGAATATCAAGTTTGTTTTCGGGAAGAAGACAAAAGACAGAAAAACAAGGAAGGATGTCAAACCAGCTCGGGGGCTATATTCAAGAAAAAGTCTATTTTCTTCGAGTACTTGCCTTACTGGAAAGAGTTAGATGTGCGGCATGCGATCGATGGTATGCACGTTCAGAAGAACGTGTTTGAAAGCATAATTGGCACCTTGCTAGACATAAAGGGCAAAACAAAAGAAGGGCTCAATTCACGCATGGACTTGGTAAATTTAGGCATAAAAAAGGAACTACATCCTGTTCTTCAAGAAAATGGGAAGTATCATCTCCCAGCAGCAAGCTACAATCTCAATGTAGATGAGAAACATGTGATGTGTGTTTGGCTTAAGAATTTGAAAGTCCCATCCGGATTCTGCTCTAGCATACGAAGTATTGTGTCAATGAAAGACCTGATAGTCACCAACTACAACTCACATGATTGTCATGTCATGCTGACTACATTCCTACCTATTGCCATCAGGGCTATAAATCCTTTGTTTTTAAAGATGGCAATCACACGGTTGTGCTACTTTTTCAACAGAATTTCACAAAAGGTAATTGACCGTGATGAGTTGGCATCTCTTCAGGAATTCGCAGTGGAGACAATAGCACAGTTTGAGATGTGTTTCCCTCCATCGTTCTTTGATATTATGTTGCACCTTGTGGTGCACTTGGTGCCACAAATAGAGACATTGGGTCCTATGTACTTGCATGAAATGTGAACATACGAGCGTTTCATGTCAATACTGAATGACTATGTATCAACTCGTGCTCGTCCCGAGGCATCCATGATAGAGGGGTACTGTACCGAAGAGGCCATTGAGTCCAGAGGTCCATTCTGCAATAGTATCTTAAAAGACCAGGTTGCAATAGGTCTGCCTCCGTCACGACACGAGGGTAGATTGTATGGAAGCGGGAGGATGGGACGGAAATCTTTCATCCCACCAGATTACAATACAGTACTTGAGGCACATCACAGCATCCTACATCAGCTAGCGATAATAGAGCCATTTATCCAACAACACATCAATGAGCTTCACGAGCAAAATCCTGGGCATACGGCTGATTGGGTAATGAAGCAACATAAGCAGCGGTTCAACACATGGCTAATGGTGAAGGACATTCCACGTGGAGAAACAATAGAAGAAAAAACCATCAAGGGGTTGGCATCTGGACCATCACGCCAGGTCACAACATGGCAAACCTATGACATTAGTGGATTCACATTTTGTACAAAGTCCAAGGACAAAAAGAGCATGTCACAAAACAGTGGTGTTCGATGCGAGGCCATAGACGATGAAACTGGTGAGATTATTACATATTTTGGCTTTATTGAGGACATATGGGAACTAGACTATGGTACATTTCAGATCTCGGTTTTCCGATGTCAATGGGTTGAAGACAAACATGTCACGGTAGACAACTATGGGGTCAGAGTTCTTGATCTAAGTAAGGTAGGTTACAAAGATGACCCATGGATCCTTGCTAATCGTGCTGCATAGGTCTTCTATGCTGAACAGATCATTTCTAACAATGAGAAGAAAAGCACCGACAAACCGAAGCATGTAGTTTTTCCTGGAAAACAACAAGCTATAGGAGTTGATGGTGTATCTGATTTAGAGGATTTTAACCAGTTCAACGACATGTCTCTTTTCATAGACCATCCAACCAAGATAAGGAACGTTAAGCGAAGCATCCCACGCAATTCGATGCCCTGGGTACGCCACGATGGACAAGGCAGAACAATAGCTCCCTAGATTATATAGTTGTCATGTAATTGATTATTGTTAGGACATGTCATGTAATTGATTATTGTTAGCGACAAACCGAAGCATGTAATTTTACACGACTTTCTAGTGACTTTCTAGAGAGGAGAGGGAGAGGGAGAGAGAGCTATTGTTGCCAATGCGCTCGGAGCAGGTCCAGCACTTACCGTCCGTGCGGATGCAGCACTTTGCACATCCAGAATGCCCGTTCTTGCACTGATTTTACACAGAGCAGAGCATCATGCTAGGGCCTACCGATCAATATGTACTGTATATATACATGCATGGTAATCTAACTTGCCATGAAAACTTCGGACTGGAAGGGTAGGCAGCAGATGTCGCACTCCAGCGCGTCCTTCTCCACGGATAGTGTCACAGTCGCCTCTTCCTCATCCTCCAACCCCGCCTCTTCCTCATCCTCCACCACCACATTAGGCTTTCTTTGGAGTGCCGCCGTCAGAGGAAGCCGTGGTCTTTTTCCCGGTCATGGTTTATCACCTAGAACGCGAGGTAAAATAAAAGCAGGGAGGACTATTCGACTAATATATACATATCAGGCAGTAAGAAACAAGCATCTTCAAAGAACATGTTGTGAAAGAACTTGGAAAGATGTTTACTAGATCTGATACTTGTGAAAGAACTTCATACCGATGGTGATGAGAGACGCGAAGCCAGGAGACGACGTAGTATTTAAACACTGCAAGAACGGGCATTCTAGTGATAGAGGAGGGAGAGAGAGGGAAGAGAGAGGAGAGAGAGAGGAGAGAGAGAGATAGAGGAGAGATAGGAGAGAGAGGATAGAGAGAGAGAGAGGATAGAGAGAGAGGATAGAGAGAGAGGAGAGAGAGAGGAGAGAGAGGGAGAGGGGAGAGAGAGGAGCTAGGGAGAGGAGAGAGAGAGGAGAGAGAGAGAGAGAGGAGAGGAGAGAGAGGAGAGAGAGGAGAGAGAGAGGAGAGAGAGAGAGGAGAGAGAGGGAGAGATAGAGGAGGGAGAGAGAGGGAAGAGAGAGGAGAGAGAGAGGAGAGAGAGAGAGGAGAGAGAGAGAGGAGGGAGAGAAAGAAGTAATATATAAATATATATATTATGTATACTAAATATATATATTTATATATTTAATATGTATAAAAATTTATATACTTAATGTATGAATCTCTACTACTTATTAAGGCTCTAAGGGTAGCCTGTCGTTCTGCCTTCGTTCAATCTGGAGCGTCCATCGCTGTTGTTCAATCTGGATCGTCCATCCGCATCGCTGTTGTTTAATCTGGCCGCATCGCTGTTGTTTAATCTAGATCGTCCATCCGCGCGCGCAAAAATTTGACACATGTTCACAATACCACTAACTGATTACAAGAGCTGATTGCTTTCTCCATAGCAGGCACGTTTATAAGTTGCTACCGCTCTCTTTTGCTGGCCGATATGGTACCATTTATTTGCGCCGCGGTAGAGAAGATGGAATTTATTTGGCTGGCCTATTTAAGGCCCATCTATCAATTCAAGTGTATACGACCCATCTAGCAAAAACCCTAGAGACGCCCGCAGGCTCTCCGTCGGTCGCGTGGCTCTGGCGCGGCGGCTCTCGCGCGGCCGCTCTCATCCCGGTCCGCGCGGGTCGCCTCCTCGGCGCGCGCCGTGGCCGCCAGGCCCCCGCCCCGCCTGCCGACCTCCCCTCCGACGCGGCGGCCATCGCCGCCGCCGTAGTCGACGCGGCCGCGGCGTCGGCCTCGGCGGCGGTCTTCTCCGGTGTCTCCTCGCTCTCCGTCGTCGCCGCCACGGCGCGCGTCGAGGTCGATGCCACGCCGTGCTGGATGTCCTCCCCCGCGAGGTTCAGCGCGCCGTCCGCCACGCCCAGACACGTGGTCGTCACCACCGGGTCCTCCTCCTCGACCTCCATGCCGTGGATCTGGTGGGTCGCCGACCTCATGCGGTTGATGTCGCGTGCGAAGCGTCAATCGACCAAGAGACAGCACGCCGCCACGTCTGCCGCGGGGCCCCAGATGGAGGCCGCCGCGGACCCGGAGGAGCGAGAGCGGAAGGCGGCGTTCGAGCGGTTGGACGATCTAGGACGGTGCATCGCGGACGTGGAGAGCAGCGACGAGAAGGTGTTCAGAGCCCTCGTCAACACCAGAGTCTCCCTCCTCAACATTCTCAGCCCAGCCTTCTGATTCCCGAATCATCAAAACCCAGCAAACTCGACTGCATTTTGCGACCTTGGATAAAATATGTACATAGAAATGTGTGCACGAATGCAATTTAGCAATGCGTTTTAGGGCGTTCGCCTTGCTCCATTTTGTTTGTATAGTCCCATTCTGAATTGGAGCAAAGGAACTACAGAAGTTGCAGGAATTGGAAGAAAAGATTGTTCGAGTGTCATTCTCTGTCCATTCAGCTTGCATCGTTCATTTGATTTCAGTGCTGCCAATTTCCAAAGTGTTCTGAGACAAAAAAAATAAAGAGAGAGGCTAGATTGATCGGTGGATCCTGCGCAGCTTCATGGCTCGTCGTGGAGCTAAAAGCGCTGTTGCACTCGTGATTGCCTCTGTGAGGTTGAGGCGGGTGATTCCCGTTCCCGATCGTTGGTTGAGTTCGGTGAGGTCACGTGGACGGATCATGGATGGATGGCACAAGTGATTCGATCCGGGGTGGCGATCTGCACCAGGCTTTTTCCAGCGCGATCCGCAGCACGGGTGCTCTGGTGCGAGGCGCGACCGCGCGAATGTGCGATTAGTGGCGATGTGCTGCCATAGGCGCCATTCGCGCCGGTCCGCTGCACTGTTGGACCGTGGTGCTATCGTGCTCGTGCCCAGGTGCTGCTGCTTGCCTGCTCTTCTACTTTGATATGCCTGCCCGTTTTCCCTTTTTTCTACGCGTGTCAGCTCCAGAAGAACATCGCATTCGGCGTTACCATTAGATTACAATAATGACGGGGCCAGCGAGGTTTGTCGTGATGCAAGGTTGCAAGCACGGCAGATTCGCCTTGCTCTACAGAAGCACAGAGAGGACCAGCACGGCTGCCGATTGAGCGCAGGAGATCGATCACGATGGTAATGAGCGATCTGCTAGATTTAAATATGGTAGGCACTAACATTTTATTTAGTCAAGGTCCTGTTTGAATGCGAACGAGAAAAGTAGGACCCTTTTTATGTAGCAGCAAACAAAAATGAATATAAAGAACTATATTTATGAATGTAGGCTGTATGTATGTCGATATTTATTATCATTCATTCGAATATGGACGGAAAATGGACTAAAAAACTATATTTTAGAACAGATAGAGTAATATTTATCATAAACCACTAACACGTAACGATCACCTTGCACATTATACACTTAGCACTCATTAAACTATTAGCGTACACGTTACAACTATCGGTAACTATAGCCTAGATTTTTACTCTATTTAATTTAATTGTGAAATAAAAATAGATCAAACCTAATTAAATCCGGTCAGAATCTTCCCAGGTCGCCAGACGAGTACATGACCACACCCCTACAGACGGACGCGGAAGGAGGTAGTGGTAGGCGGCCAGCTCAGCGGCTCCTTCGCTCCTTCCCCCTGCGGCTCTGCGGATGGATGCGAGATCACGCCGAGTGCCCCCAAAGTCAAGGCCCCAAGCCCCAAGTCTTCTAAATTTTTTCACACTCCGAAGCTGCCAGACAGGCTGTGGCCAGCGTAGGGACATGGAATGAGAGTCTTGTTGGGTGGGTGCCTGGCAGGTTTACCCCGAGCACCCCTGCCCACACCTTGGCCGGAGCTGATGCAAATGAATGGAGGGAAAAGGAAGAGGACTTGGTCAACGGGCACAGTGCACCACATGGCGTGCAACAGGTCGATGAGCATGAGCAACAAGACAAAGCATTCGCTAGGAGATGTTCCTACCCGTGAAGACCCTAAGAGTCTTGCTGGTGGAGAATGGTGACTACTTGTCAGCTGATCAGTGCCCTGCTCCGCAAGTGCTGCTATGAAGGTATGTGCTACAAATGGTAAAGTTATCCTTATATATTAACAATACTAATTTGATCTAATTAAATTGGACATATACTAGGTTTCATAACTTCTACTAGATAGTAAATAAATTCAGGTTGTCAAACATAACAAATAAGTATTTATTTCCAACGACAATTTATGTATATCTATATCCCTTCCTTTCATTTGGTGTAGTTAACTCCTCAACATTGTCATATCCTATTATGTTATTCTCGACACATTCATATTCCCAGCTAGCGAGCATCCGAGGCTGTGCGTGATGGCAAAGCAGGTGAGTGATCGAGGTTGTGCGACCAGGGCACTCACGCAGGCTCTGCAGCGATGGGGTACTTCTCGTGCAGTGGTAGCGAGGCAGCGGCACAACCCATGCACACCGACGGGTGCGTACGCGAGCAGGTGCGCGCGGTGCTCGCTGCTCGTGGACGCGAGCAGCGCAAGGGCGGCGCCAGTGTTGGCGTGTGGTGTGGTACACTGGTGTTGCTAGGCACCAGCAGAGTAGAGAAGGTCCAAAAGGCATCACTTGCAGAGCACATTGGGAGAATTAACTTTCAATTGTTCCAATACGCAGCGCACTGTGTTAGCAAGCAGATTGAGAGGTACGTAACACCCTTTGTTCAACATCCCATCAAAGTTGCGGTTTATTTTTATTTTTACATTTTTTTGTAGCTGCAATTATACTTATAATATGTTGTTGGTAGCCCTGTGGGGTGTTGGGGGCTCAGATTTATCATCTAAAGCAAAGAATTACTTTGCTATTCGGTTTATGTTGTGGTTTATTTTTATTTTTACTTTTTTTTGCAGCTGCAATTATACTTATAATATGTTGTTGGTAGCCCTGTGGGGTGCTGAGGGCTCAGATTTATCATCTAAAGCAAAGAAATATTGAAGTATGTACCTGTAGCTTTTTGGTTCTTATAATTGCTTAGGGCTGTTACCTTTTTTGGTTACAAATATACTGCTCTATTTGATTTTTTCATTGAACTTCAAGAGAGTACGTTTAGAGTTATTGCGGATAACTATGTCACGGATGATGGTCGAACGAGTGTTGTCCATTGTGCTCTTGCTTTTGGCGAAGACGATCATTGTGTTTGCCTTGTCGTTGGGATATTTGAGGTTGGAATTATTCTTCTTTAATTCATGTACATCCTCACTAACTAATGTGCCGCTAATGCTAAGGTATTAAGAGGTTAAGAGAAATATGAAGATCAGTAAACCATTAATCTACTAATCTCCTTTTCAGAAACTTGGGGAAATAGCGCTATGTATTTAACTAAAATGACACTATCAAACCATAGGTCATTGGTCTAACCTAAGTGTCACTACAGTTTTTACATAAGTTAGTTCACTGGAGAACAGACTTATCCACCTTCAGTAATGCATTTGTTGTGTTCTTCCCACTAATACTGGTACTAAGCTTTTTGTTATGCTGATGTCATAATTAACGATAGGGTGGTCACTTGGTCACTGCGCGTGGGCCACGAAATTTCGTCATGCAGATGTAAGTGAAAACTTCGTCATGTAGATGTGAGCCACGAAACGCGTCGAACTCAGGTGGCGTTTGGTTGAGCACTTGTATTGGTAACATTAATGTAAATAAATAACATTGGTATCTATTACCATGGGAATGAAAAGCGCTAATTGTTTGGATAGATATGGTAACATTTTCTATGGGCAGTGCGTGCGACCGCGCTTGCCGTTTGCGTTGCAGGCCGTGTTTGTGTTGCGTTGATCTGTAGGCCGCACGCTTGTCGTTTGCGTTGCAGGCCGTGTTTGCGTTGCGTCGATCTGCAGGTTGCGCTCTCGCTTCCACGTGATCTGTAGCATAACTGCATAATCATATAACACATATTTGTATATATAAGTTATCGAGATATTATATATTCCAGATGCAATGCACGGGCACTGACCTATCTTATATAATACACTACTAGGTGAGTTCTCGTGCGTCACAGGCCCGAGTTTCTCTTCGATGTCATCCCAGGCAGCTCGTGGATGTCATCCTCTATCTCATAACTACATAACACATATTTGTATATATAAGTTATCGAGATATTATATGTCCCAGTTGCAACGCACGTGCACTGACCTAGTATACAATAAAAAATAATATACTAAAAACATTACTACTGGCGGTTCACAACGAAAACCGCCAGTATAAATGGCCTCCACAGTCTGTGGATGGCATTTCTACTGGCGGGTTCTCTATGATTTCTACTGGCGGTTGTCATTGTCAACCGCCAGTAGAAATATCTCCTATATAAAGGAGCGCGCGCGGGGGCGAAAATTTCGCTAAGTCTCTGGCGCCCTGTCTTTCACACTTCCCGCCGTCAGGCTGCCAAAATTTCGCCCGGCGATTTTCTCCGCCGTGCGCCGCCGTCGTCCACGCCGTAGGTAAGTTCTTCTCTCTCTCTCTCCCTTTCTTCGACTATGATCGCTCGGGCTCGGGCATGCACGCGCTGCCGCCGCCACCGCGCGGCTAAACCCTAAGCCTAGGAAGAGTGAGAGAGTGAGAGGGAAGAGAGAGGAGGAAGAGGGAAGAGAGGGAGACCCCTGCGCGCGTCTCTGCAGAGAGTGAGAGAGAGGGAGAGAAGAGAGAGGAGGGAGAGGGAAGAGAGAGGAGAGGAGAGAGAGGGAAAGGGAAGAGAGAGGAAAGAGAGGTAGAGGGAGGGAGGGAAGAGAGAGGAAAGGGAGGGAGATGGAGAGGAGAGAGGGAAAGGGAAGAGAGAGGAAAGAGAGTGGAGGGAGGGAGAGAGAGAAGAGAGAGGAGGGAGAGGGAGTGTATATATAGGAAAGAGAGTGGAGGGAGAGAGAGAGAGAGAGGAGAGAGAGGAGAGAGAGGGAAAGGGAAGAGAGAGGAAAGAGAGGGAGAGGGAGGGAGGGAAGAGAGAGGAAAGGGAGGGAGATGGAGAGAGAGAGAGAGAGGAGAGAGCAACAGAAAGCATGTTTTTTCCATTGTATTCCATTGTAAACAACGTATTCTATTGTATTCTATTGTAAACAACGTATTCCATTGTAAACAATGTATTCCATTCTAAAATGTAGACTAGATTCACTAGTATAAAATGTTTTTTTGGCTTCCACTCTCTAGTAAACAACGTATTCCATTGTAGTACTATTAGCTAGTGAAATTAGAAGACGACGTACGACACACTTGCGTTGCTTCGATTAAGAGCAACTCATCAGAACCCCACTTGACCAGAGCGAGTTCTCATCACCTCTCTATACGTTCTATACGACTCCTCCATCTCTCTCTCTACGTCCTATACGACTCCTCCTCTCTCCCTCTCTCCCTCTCTATACGTTCTATACGACTCTCCATCTCTCCCTCTCTATACGTCCTATACGACTCCTCCTCTCTCCCTCTCTCTCTATACGTTCTATACGACTCTCCATCTCCCTCTCTCCCTCTCTATACGTCCTATACGACTCCTCCTCTCTCCCTCTCTCTATACGTTCTATACGACTCTCCATCTCCCTCTCTCCCTCTCTATACGTCCTATACGACTCCTCCTCTCTCCCTTTCTCTCTCTATACATTCTATACGACTCTCCATCTCCCTCTCTCCCTCTCTCCCTCTCTATACGTCCTATACGACTCCTCCTCTCTCCCTCTCTCTCTATACGTTCTATACGACTCTCCATCTCTCTCTCTACGTCCTATAAGACTCTCCCTCTCTATACGTAACTCAATAATATTCGTATCACAATATTAGGGGTTAGGGTTAGGGCTTAGGGTTAGTGTTAGTGGTTAAGGGTTAGGGTATTTGTTATTATGAATTTAATTATTGCTTATGTTAATATGTAGCTCAATGAGTTCTCCAACCAAGGACCAAGGATTAGGGCCCGACCACATGGACAAGAGTGTTGCTCAAGAAGAATCCAGTAGTGAAGGATATGAAACGCCTAGCGACCCTTTTCCTACCACTAGGATAGATAGGGCCGCTGCGCGTGAGTTGCAACGTGACCCTACTTATGATCCACAAGAACATGAGGTAAATTACACATCCTTAATTTCGTGTGTGTACCTAATTAATTAGCTGATTTCACAATGTCTATTACACATGCATGATTTTCTTGTGCATTTTATTACATGAATAGGAGGTCTTGTCTCAATTTCGTGTGATGCTCGAAAAAGCTGCGGCATGATACCAAGACGCACCGGAACCGACCCAAGACGCACCGGAACCGATCCAAGGCGCACCGGAACCGACCCAAGGCGCACCGGAATCGACCGAGACAACCATCGAGAGGTCAAGGAAAAGGAAGCAGAGCGATCGGAACAGAGGTGACAGGGGGCTAAACAAGTTTCCTGACAAGACATATAAAATCACAGACGTGAGCCCGAATGGTCAGCCCCTAGCTCCAGAAGAGGCACTGCCTAAGTTTCGGAATGCACTTGGGTTCTTAGTTAGAGATAATCTTGACATCACAATCCGACAGTGGAGAGATGTATCAGATGATGTCAAGAATCAAATGTGGAATAAGCTAGTAACGAGGTTCGTTTTGCCTGGGGGTTCAGAAGAACTCGTGAAAAAATACACAATGAAGCAGTTTGCAATCAATTTCCGAAACTGGAGGTCTGAGATGAATACAAAGTTTGCAAAGAAAGGCCTAGACCCGACGAAAAAATATAAAATCTCAGCAGGTCAGTGGGCAGTATTTCTAGAGCAGAGGAGCAGCCCTGATTTCATATCGCTAAGTGAGGCAAATTCAGAACTGTCTAAGAAGAACAAATACCGCCACCACCTTGACACAGGTGGTTACAAGCGTCAGGTTCCTAAATGGAGACAAGAAGACGCTGAGAAGAAGGCTGCAGGGTTGCCGATGCTGTCCGAGCAACTTGGTGAAAGGACAGCTAATTGGATCTGTGCTAGAAAACCAAAGGAAATTGAGTCTAGTGTATCTTTTGATGATCCCACTGTCGAAGAAGCGGCAAAAAACATATATGCAATTGCAGCTAAGCAGAGCGAAGGAACATTTAAGCCGCAAAGGGAGAAAGACATTCTAACGGCTGGTCTCGGTAACCCTGAGCATCCTGGTCGTGTACGAGGAATCTCATCTAAGGAAGGATGGAACGAAGGATTCGGACCACAATGGGAAGGTCTGTACAAGAAACGTGATCGATACAAGGAAGAGATGGCAAATTATTTTAAGGAGGAGGCCAAGAAAGAGTTCAAAGGCCTGATGTCTGAAATGCTATCGAATCCTCCTCTAGAATTGATGCAGCAATTGGCGATGGCGAGTGCGATGTCTGTTCAACAGATGACCACTCCACAGATGCAAATAATTCCAGCAGCTCAAACGCCGGCTGCCACCGAGGGTACGACCATCCCAAGCTCTGTCGCGTCAATGGGAAATAAGGTCCGCTATCCAGTTGATGACATCACAAGGCCTGTGGCATGCACACTAGTTATAAGATATGGTATTAACAATCAGCGTACAAAGAAAGTAGCCACAGGCCTTGCGATCCGAGGACGCAAGTTCTATGGAAACGACATTCCAGAAGAATATTGCAGGGTAGAAGTGACGACAGTCGTCCAAGGATACGAGGACGACATGCTAGACATCCCTGGGCCCGAAGGTATCGAGACACTTGGACAAGCTATCAAGAATTTTATCCTTTGGCCTCGAAGGGATGTCGAATTGATTGATTGGTCGAATTCGTCGCAGGCCCAACTGTCTCCGCCTTCTCAAATTGTTGTTCCTATTGTACATCCATCATCACCTCCTCAAACTTCACATGCTGCTCCTCATCCTCTTTCTGACCCTCCTTCTCCTCATCCTCATGGTGGCCCACCGTCTCCGCCACATACATCGCCCTTCAGGGATCCACCTTCTCCACAGCCATCTCCACGACCATCAAAGAAATCTAAAGTTTCTATATCAAAATTAGTGTCCCCGTTCGATAAGAAAAAGAAGAGTAAATCCACTGCTAGCACTGTTCATTTTTTGAAAGGGATTGGACGGAGCCTCACGTCAGACACTGTTGATTTGGCCGATCTCGAGGAGTCCGCAAAAAAGCTGAGGCAATGGCCGCAAAGATAAAGAAGCCAACTAAGGCAGATTATAAAAACGTGCCTAAAAAATATGTGCCGGGCAGACCACTACTCACTTTTGAGAAACTAAGGAAGGTCCCGGCTAATATTAAAAGGTTGCATGATTGGTACATGCGGGCATCTTCAGTTGGCATCGACACCATCAGTGTTAATATACCAGCCCATGCTTTTATTGGTTCAAATCAAAAGGTCGTTGTTACATTCGAGGACATGTGGTTAATGATGAACCTTCAGAGACTCGACGTGCAACTTGTAACCATATTTGCATTGTAAGTGTCACTCGTACTCCACATATATGTGTTATTATTAGTGAGTTGTATAAATTTTCAATATCTGACATGCACGTGTGCGTTGCAGAATGCAACATGATCAGCAGGAGATCCTTTATGGTACCAATCCCAATGCTAGTGCCAGTAAAAGGGTTGGGTATCTCAACCCAATAAAGATATGCGAGGATAACCACACTTTTAGAATCGGAAAAGGCAACGAAGCATTACAGGGGCTAACAGACGAAGAAATTGAGGTGCGTATCCAGGATCTGAAGAAGGATTTTGAAGCAAGATACGCCACCTACATAGGACACGCAATGCTTCAATTTCAAGACAGGAAATCCATAGTGGCCCCATACAACTTTAAGTAAGTGTGATTTTGCATAAATAAAATTAATAATTTCAATACACATGTATCACAAGTTTGATTCGTACAGGGACCACTGGATATGCTTCTTCATTTATCCTAAGGTTGGAAAGGTGCTGGTGCTCGACTCCTTGCACACCGAGCCTTCGACCTATTCAAAATTCCTCAGCATCTTAGAGTTGTAAGCCTTTTCTATGCATGCATACTTATATCGATGAGAATTGTAGAATAACATGGTGATTCTATTTGAGATCACAGGGCATTTAGGTTTTATAAGCTACATGGTGGAAAGTACGACACGTCCAAAAAAGGTGTGCCACTAGACATCCATTATAACTGGCCGGTAAGTATGTGAATTTATGAATACATATCATACATGTACGTACATAGGACAATGTTGCAACTAAATAACCAATCTCCCGTTATGTAGTGCCACAAGCAACCACCCGGATCGGTCCTATGTGGGTTCTACGTGTGCGAGTTCATGAGAATGAACGGACGATACATCACGAACCCTGACAAGGTATTATTAGTAATAGTCACGTATGTATTTATGTCATTAAAGATGCAAATGTGTTATTATTGAGTATAAATAGTTGATGTTTATAAACTTCCTTTACAGCAATTTCAAAAAGGAAGCCCGGAGAACTTGACTGAAGGTGCATTGTATGGCATAGTTGAGGACCTGTGCACATTCATATTGAAAGAGGTCATTCCCGCAGAAGGGAAATATCACGATGCTTCCGGAACATTAGCTTTGCCAGAGTTTAGAATACTAACAGAAATTAGTAGACTATCTCTTAGCCGAGATAGTTATTAGAGCTTAAGTGAAAACTTTGATGTATATAATGTGTGATGCATACATGGTTGTAAACAAGACTTTGATGTATATAAATGTATGATAGAATTTAATTCCATGTTGCTTTTAATATCAATACTACATGTTTATCAATATATATATATATATATATATACTATATGTATTTAGAGCCCTGGGCTCTATTTAGCTAGAGGAAGCCCCAGCCAAATATGAACGCACGTGCATTCACAGCCGACTGACCTTTCAGTTTCCATATAAATACTGACGTGCTCCCGCGATTAGCTCCTTTGCTCCCGGCTCAGTTTCCATAACCGCAAAACCCCAACCCCGCCACGACTCCGGGAATCTCCGCCGATTCTTCCATCCCCGGCGACTCCGCTCCCCTTTCCGACGACTCTTCCAACCCCTCGCCGATCGCTGTCGATCCAGTCGCAAACGACATTTGAGCGGGGCGTCCTCGGTGTCCCCAATCCTCGCTCCAATATTCGCGCCGCTGCGTCCGGAGACCGGAGTCCAGACCGGAGAAAACCCTACCTTCTCCACCGACGCTTCTGCTTCTTCGCTCTCCGCCGACCCGACTGCTTCTACGTTCTTCGCCATCCTCAACATTCACCGCCGTCAACGGGTACCGCTCCAATTGGTAGTCCATCCCCAAACATTTTCGGTGTGTTCTTCCCAACCCTAGCTCGCGCGCATTTCATTGGATCGAGTTCGACCGTCAACAAACGAGTTGTTTTTGTTCATTTTGCATTGTGTGGATCACGGCTAGGGTTGAAATTATTTATGCAGTTGATGTATTACATTTACACACATTTACACAGTTGGTTACGCACACTTACACAGTTGGTTACGCACATTAGGTTACATGTTTATGCACATTAGTTAAAGTTTTTTGCATCAGATTATGTTCAATTGGTAATTGAGTGGTCATCTAGTTGTTTTTGTGACTGCATACACTTATTTATTCCATTATTGTTATAGTTAATACATTGTGTGACAGCATGTATTGTTTTATTGAATCATATCCAGTTTTTTATTATTTTAAAACAGACATTATTTATTACACTAGTTCACAGTTAATACAGATTGTTTATAGCAAGTTTTGTTTTGCTCAAACATATCAGTTTGTAGGCAAATTGTGTTTTATGTTTGCAACTGTATGCAATGGTATGCAACATATTCAGATTTTTATGAACGTATAACAGGACAGAACATATATGCTACTGTGTTTCATGTATGCATCTGTATGCAACATATTCAGTTTTTTATGCTGGTATATCAAGTCAGAATATGTATGCATCTGTGTTTAGTAAATGATCAGCCAACTAGTTGTTTTTCATAGAGTATATGTTTTATATAAAATTTCATACCTGTTTAGTGCATACATTTATGTATTTCAGATGATTACAGCTAATACATTATTTGGTTACCACAAGGTCTGTTATTCACTTATTATTGAACAGTTCAGTACATGTTTTATCGAATCATATTCAGTTTTTTATTATTACAAAACAGACATTATTTATTACACTAGGTCACAGACAATACAGCTTGTTTATAGCAAGTTTTGTTTTGCTCAAACATATTCAGATTTTTATGCAACTGTGTTTAGTAAATGAGCAGTCAACTAGTTGTTTTTCGTAGAGTATATTTTTTATATAAAATTTCATATATGTTTAGTGCATACATTTATGTATTTCAGAGCATTACAGCTAACACATTATTTGGTCACAGCAAGGGCTGTTTTTATTGAAACATATTCAGTTTTTCCTAATGATTGAACATTTCAGTATGTGTATGCAAATGTAAATAGAGAACAATATATTCAGATGTTTTAAGCTTGGTATTTAAAACAATTGGGTTCATTGATTCAATCATACCACACCATAAATACATATGCATATATAACAGTTTAATTTTTACAACATTGTATATTATGTATGCAGCTTTAAATTTAAAAAAAATGAAGCAAGTGGACCGTCCTCCAAATAACCCCAAGCGTATAACAATTCAGTCAAGCCAGGAGTGTTTCAGTGTTGACATTCCCTCTGCAGAACAGCCTAATCCATGTCCAGAAGTTGGAAATCCTCCAAATGTTGACAGTCAAAATTTGACCAATGAAACAGTTCAGATTGATTCTGATGAAGATGACTTCATGCCAGCTCTGAAGAAGCGTAATGTTTCTGAGAGCCACACAAGAGTGTTAAGAAAAGTCGTGACAAAGAGGATTAAACATGAGGAGCTACCCCGACAGGTTAATGTTATGCATACCCAACAAACAATTTCATATTTGTAATGTTCTGATTATTTTTTTTTATAATAACAAAATTATTTCATGTTGTATATTGTTTAACAGAGGCTTAATGTGAGGTGCAACCCTCAAGATGTCATTGCAAGCATTAACATTTTGAATGAAAGACAACGTGAGGCTATAAGACGTAAAGGTTTCTCTTCCATTCTTGATATGACAGTAGATGCGCTGTGCAGTAGATCACACCTTCAATGGTTGATGGACAAGCTAGACCCCAAGGATATGACAATACGTCCTGGTCCAGGAAAGGAACTCAAGATCACAAAGGACATTGTTCATCTTATCCTTGGCGTGCCAAATCATGGCGGTGGTAAACCTTTGGGGATTGACGAAGCAGTTGCAGCAAGCAACCTGAGGGCAGAGCTTGGTGTGGCCAAAGATGAGTTCAATGTGACATTTCTACAGGATCGTTTAAGGAAAGGCGAGGATGATGACCTTTCAATCAGATGTTTCTTCCCCATTCTATTCAACCGTCTGCTGTTTCCAACTGCTAGTTGGGGCATAACATATCATGAGGTGCTTCTCACAGAAGAAATGCACCGTTTCCATGAGATCGGCTGGTGCCAGTTGATTTTTAATGATCTATGTGAAGCTGCCAAGAAGTGGCACAACCGAATCACCACAAATGTCTCCACGACTATATATGGATGCTCCATTGTTGTCCTTGTAAGTATAGTGTTTTTCCGTATGCACATTTATTTCATTTTTTGGTTGCTAACTGTTGGTAGTTATGTAACATGTTTTACGATGTTGGTTACGTTTACTTACATAGCTATTGAACATTGTAATTCTTTTATGTAGTTGTATTACTTGGATCACCTGCATACAGCCGCTGCCCCCCAAAATAAGACTGGCACACCTCGCATTAAATTCTTTGATAAGAATAGCATAAAAGCTTTGACCAAAGCTGACAAGAGGAATGTACGCCATGGGGCTGAACCTTTCAGACATTGTGAAGTAAGTTATTCATATTTTCACAGTTGGTTATGCACACTTACACAGTTGGTTACTCACAGTCACTACAATTTTATTTCTAGTTCCGAAGCTCGACAGAGACATGCTATGCAGTTGGACCTAAGATCGATCGCCAATCTGAGGCAAGTTTATGATGTATTATATACATTGTTTATGATTATTTATGGAACAAATAGAATAGGAAGGTGGACATGGATTCTTATTAATTTTTGCTGAACAACCAGCCGGAGTGCAGGACCAATATTTTTGATGCACCGCGCCCTGCCCCCATGCCTCGGCCAACTTTTAACATCAAACTTCCATCTATCAAAGAGATGATGTCAAGTAAGATCAACGATCTCCCACATCGTCATCGATCTAAATTCACAGATATTCTTGCTGCATATGACTTGGAGGTTGACAAGTCATGCGTAGCCATAAAAGACAGCATTGACAAAATTATTGAGAAGCAATACGACATAGCAGACAAGTTTATAGAATTGATAGACGAGGTACTACGTGCCGAGTCTGAAAATTTAGAAAACGAGACTGATGAGCCACAGCAACTGGGGAATTCAGCTGATTCAGCAGGTATTCCTTATTCAGAACATTTTATCTTTCGACATGTGCATACGGTTTTTGTTATAAGTATAGTTAACAGCCTATGTTTTTGTCAAGTATACACAGCAACATTTGATTTATAATGCAAGTTTTGACATATATTATTTTTAATATAATTGTGTACAAGGACACACTGTTGATGCCACCCAGCCCACACCTGATATGCCATCCCAAGCTTCGCAGCTTGAGACCCAGCTGGGTGGTACTCAGTTTGAAGAAATTCATAAAAGACAATAG
Organism: Zea luxurians; assembly: GCA_029449295.1. NCBI lineage: Eukaryota > Viridiplantae > Streptophyta > Magnoliopsida > Poales > Poaceae > Zea > Zea luxurians. The sequence goes on from JAOPSE010000010.1 coordinate 47,811,332, forward strand.
CATATCCGTAGAGTGCTTCAGACGTGTCCCGACGAATCGGATGTGGTTTCAGATCAACAGGTAATTTGTCCAACTCCAATACTATTTTTACTCATCATACGTACATGTATGCATACTACTTTTTAGCAGTATACGAACCACACTTTTTTGTCAACAGGATTTCTGTTTTGATGTTCGAAACATCATTTTGAGAAACACAAATATCACACCTCAAACCACATCAGCTTGCACCCGCTTGCCGAAACTTGACGTGACACCGGAAAAAAATGTTTGTTAGCAGTTCATGTCTCATGTTATAATTCCATTTTACTATACATACTACACAGTTATACTAATTATATACCTTTGTGTAGAGAGGTGAAATGGCAACAGAGGAAATGGAACACAATGACAGTGGGCCAGTTTTTGACCAGACCCCAACTCCTCATGTCAGTATGATAACATACATATTACATAATGCATTTTATGATATTAAACTGATTTTTTAATGTTCAACCACTTACAACCATGTTGCATTTCAGGATGATACACTGAAAGGGACAACAAACTATGGATTTGATCCACCCCTTACAGAGCAAGAGTGCGTTCGTTCTCTGTGGGATTTAATTTGTTCCAAGGACATTGACCAAAGCAGGTACATGTTACCCAAATTACGAATAACGTATTTATAAGTTTGGTTCATTTATGCAATATGAATCTATAACTTTGTTCATCATACAGGGTTGTCATAGATTACGGTGAATACAGTGCAAACTGTATGGATATTTATGAATCTTTCGCGGAGGGCAAATGTATTGAGAATGTCTTCATGCAGTGTTTCATTGAGTGTGTTCGTGATGATTCCAAAAATCATCGTCGAACTCTGACATCTAACAGATTAATACTTGATGTCAACGTTGGGGTAGGTTCTTCTTCACAGTTATTGTAACTATACACATAATATACTTACACACTCTATTTTTTTATAGGCTCTGTTAAATTTTGAAGAACAGGAACGCCACAGCAAGAATCCTCAGCCGTTTGATCAAAATGTGTTACAGAATTGTTTGCACAACACATTGCCTCCTTTGGTAAATCTGGATAAATGCAAGTCGGTAAGTCCCATTAACATTTTGTTCCCAGTTTCATCAGCACATTAACTGTACATTTTAATTATCATGACATTGTAACAGCAACATGTAACCTATATTTACTTTTCTCATCAACAGATATTGGTACCTATGCTTAGCAGGGGACATTGGACACTGTATGTGATCAATCTACACCATCGGGTTATACACATTTTAGATTCGAATCCGTATGGTATACAACTTGGTGGCACCGAATGGAAGGACTACCATTATGATCCAATTTATTTCGGTGGAAGGAAATTCCCATGGGCTAGGGTTATAATGAGTAGGCTGAGCAAAGTGTTACAACACGTTTGCCCCAATGCAGACTTTCCTAAGTTTGGTAATTTTCCAATGGATATGCCATCTAATTGCCCAACAATGAGGACAGGGTCAAATGACTGTGGATTTTTTGTAATGAGTTACATGAAGTTTTATGATCACAATGCAGGTGTCATATCTTCTTTCGATCAACCAGTAAGTGACTTTGCTAACTGTTTCTATAATCCGGTTGCCATCATTTGTACATGTTAGCTATAGACGTGTCTAATGCACACTATGATTTTATTGCAGAACAATTCCCGAGACCTACGTGCTCATGCCCTTCATCAACTCACATTCCATCGAATCAACAAGGCGTTGCCACTTCCATTAGATATCCAGAGATTTATGTTTGCGCGCAATTAGTGAACTATGTGTCAGAACTAAGCAATGGTGTGGGGCAATGTACCGTACTGTGGTATTTTGGCCATTATTGTCAGTTAACAATTTTAGGAAGCTTCCTTATATGTGCTGTTTTAGAACAATTGTCATGCTACCTTGTCTTAGGGGTGTTACCCAGGTTCTTTCTGTGAACTTTAGTTGGCTGGATACTTATGGTTATGCTGCGAATATGTGAACATCAGATGTTTTCACTTCTGTGGGCTTTAAATATGATCTGTTTATATGTTATGAAGATGTTATATGAATACCTCATTCCTTAATATTACCATCAGTTCATATGCGAGTATCATCTAGGTTATATACGATGTTTCCTACTTCAAATTATGCAACATTAGTAAGCAATATACGCTCTATTTATCAGATTTCAACAACCTTATATCTTAGATTATTCATATCAGATACAACAGACTACTCGCCGCCTGACTCACTGCTGTCGTTATCAACAGACTAATTACTGGTCATATAGTTTACAAATTATACGATCATCCCACAAGTTATCTACGATGTTTTGTACTTCTACTTATGCAACATTATTAAGCAATATACGCACCATTTATTAGATTTCAATATCCACCTCTATATAAATCAGTTGCCAAACATGCAAGGTTTATTGTAAAAAACAAATTAATCGTATCTCATACAACAGTCTAATCACTGTCTGACTCACTACTATCGAAATCATTTGCGTGTTTTTTTGATGTTGTTGTCTTATTCCAATCAGGAGCTTTACTGCCACCCTTGTTCCTAGATCCTGGAGGTCGTCCTCTCTTACGTCCAGCAAGGCTTGCCAACCTTAGTCTATTTTCCTCCATTGACAAACATGTCCTACTGTTGTGACCATCAGCAATTCCACACTTCTGACATTTCCTGGTCATTTTCTTTGTACCTTTTGCTCCCAATTTAATAACCTTTTCTTCACTCCCTTTTATTGTTCTTCCTTTGGGTTTTGAGTTATTTGGTCTTGCCAAGCTTATCCCATCGACTGCAAAATCCAGTTTCTGCAATTCAAAAGTAAATACTTCTCAGCATATAATATTATGTAGTCCAACATACAGTATTATACCATTATTACCTTTCTGGCATGATCATTTTGTTCATTGACACCACTAACATTCATAATTGCGTGATCATGCAAATTAACCTGTAATTGACAACACATTTTTTAAGCTCAATCATAACCCAATAACTCAAACTTATAAATCATGTATATGTATAACTGCAAATCAGTATAGTTGTTAAAGATATTACCTCTTCTAATGGACGTATTGGTATATGTATTTGATCATTGGCCACACCTTGTTCAAGTATATTAGATACGTCTTGAATTTCCTGAAAATTTGGTTGAAAGCTCAATATACATCATTTACAAATAAACATTCACAACAGTATGATCAAAACCTTGTTATTCCTTTCGTCAAATTCACCATCCTTTTCGTTGTCTCTATTGTCTTCATCATCGTCCTGAGATTTTATTGTTTCACACCTCATCAATATAATATGATTAATAATATGTTACAAAATACATATTAAAACATTACATACCTGTATACCATCTCCTCCACTAGTTCCACAAGTTTCCTCAACGTCTATATCTGTCTCCAAACGCGAAAGTACTTCGAGAAGCTCATCCATTACTGTTAGGGCTCTATCATTTCCTGCTTTGGATAAACTAGCATGATGCACTACTTTCATTGCCTTTTTTAGCAACATCTTCTGTCTATATGACTTTGTTTCTCCATCCTTCCCCTTCAAATTCCTATCATCTCTTGAAAACGGAACATCTTGCCTTGCAGAGTAGGTGTATCTTTGTAAAATATATTCCTTCGGTATCCGGTCAATCTGAAGATGCATAAACGCGTGTAGTACATGTACACAGAATAGCCCTATAAAACAATAACTATCATAAGAGTTTGTACATATGTTTTCAATGTATATATTTACTATTTAGTACTCCATACCTGTATGTTCCCAATGTTTGCATTCACAAGTATACTTTCCTGCATCTTCATCAGCTGTCACTTTGAATTGGTGTTGTCCCCACACAATTTTATTCGATCTAGTTGTATGTTGCACTACCCAATCATTTGCACCCCCTTCTTCGTCGTGCATTATCTTGAATGCGGTTGCGTATTTCAAAGATTCCTGGAATTTATTCATCACAGCCCTTGTGTATGCTCTTGCAACCCTTATCTCAAACATGTATAGCGTGTTCGTTTCCTTTTGACCCTGTGACATATATAATGCAAATTAGTTTACACTTATATTAAGGTATCAATATACGACATAACAATTTTATCCTCACCATGCTTCCCACTGCTTCCTTTGACTCTTTCGTCTTTCTACTGTGTAGAAGTTTCATCATTTGCTTGGCGAATTGATGAAGCGGAGTATTTGCATCGACATGTGCACTTTTGACAAGCATGTTCATGCTTTCGCTACGCTGTGTAGACAACATTAGACCACAATAATGATTTTTGAAAAAAGCAGGCACCCAATCCTTACGTATTCCATACAGCTTATCGAGAGTAATGTTATCGTGCAGATGAAAATCTTCAAGTAGCATTGACCATGCAGTCTCAAACTCCAACTCAGTCAAAGGATGATGTATTATAGATTGAAACCGTGTCTTAAAGTCCATTTCCTCAAATCTTGCATACAACTCGTTTAGAAAAGGCATATACCTATTTTGCACATGCCATAGACATAAACGATGTATTGTGTGTGGGAAAACCCTCTCGAGGGCTACTGGCATTGCAGGATCTTGATCTGCAAACATATATAACAAAATTGTACGAATCTTATTCCATGTTATATAAAGAAAATAATATCAAATTTAAGCCATATTTTATGTATATACATTTAATTCATTATTATCAGTCGTACCTGTCAGCATCACTCGTGGCCCTTCGGTTCCCATGCATGTTTTGAAGGCGTTGAATACCCATTCAAATGTATCAACAGTTTCATCCCCCAACAATGCGAAAGCAAATATAGTGCAATGGAGGTGGTGATTTGAACCAACAAACATACCTAGTGGTTTTTCATACAGATTAGTCTTATGTGTTGTGTCAAATGTAACCGCATCACCAAAATCCATGTAATCCCCTTGCTGGCTTGCATGTGACCAAAATATGCTCAAAATCTTGCCTTCTTTATCCAATTGGAAGTCAGAGAAAAATTGTGGATTATCCTTTTTGCAGGATGCAAAAAAGGATAGTAGCTTTGCCACATCATTTGCATTTCTTTCTCGTTGCTTTGCCTTTTTCCTGAAATTATTGTCAAAATTTAGCATTAGGCGAAAACAACAATCAGCAAATATCAATTATGAATATCAATCGAAACATATTATAAACTTACAGGTTATACATGTCCTGTGCTGTTACAGGCACACTCTCAGGACCACCGTGCATTTCTGATACATAATCCATAATACAATGTTGCGGGATTCGACTCTCTTGCATTGAACTTATGAACTCCATGTATTCAGGATCATGCGTCTTGTTGCATTGTAATTGATTTTTTTCGGTATCCTTTTTAAAAAATTTATGATTATGATCCAAGTGCAACAGATCAATACGCACTGATATAACTGTCTCTTTTGTATCATCATAAATTTTTTTAAGTTTCATACCGGCCTTGCATTGTGTCCGCTTCGAACTGGTACTACGTACCTTTGGGTTTGATATTCCCCTTACTGCACTTTTGCCTTCCATCGAGCAATTCAACCACTTACAATTTTTCCGTTCCCTATACTTTTTCAATGGAAATCCAACTTCATGTGCATACCTACTATAAAATTTATATGCTTCATCCACCCCACTGAATGTCATACCAACTTTAGGTACCAATCTCGGATCAATTGTAACTTCCTGTGCAAAAATATAAATTGTATCATGTATGGTACCCTACATATTTTTATGTTGTATGTACATCATAACAATTTTCTGACCATAGTTTTACAGTGTATGCACAATATAACTACTGAATGTCATACCATCTCTAGTTGCCTTCTACTGTATACAATTTAACCTACAATACTGAAAATTCAAATCAGTTCAATATTACTTACATGTCTCTGCAGAATCACTGTTGTGTCCTGTTCATGATCACCAATAGTACGCATAGTATTAAGGTGTTGTCCTCCTTGATTTACTGTCATCCTCGATGCCTCAAATATGGTCTGATCATCAACCCCCGGGGCCCTCAAAGCTGCTGGTGGAGTAATTGCATCTACAGCAGTAGTTGATTCTGTATGCGTAATTCCATCTGACGCTAACTGGTTCCCTCCTTGTTGTTCTTCCTGCACCATTGTTACGATATCCAAGCATTGATTTGGTCGATGAACAAACGTCGGCGTCGTATACTCACTTATGGACTTGTTATCCCATGGCGCCACCATCTTCCAGAGCAATTACGCCCTTCACCCAGCCGCGCCCTATCAAATGATGCGTACTGTCCACTTTTTTTGGAAGATTATGATTATTTTCCCTGTACCATGCGTATATCCAATATCGTGGACGCGAAATTCACGGCGCATATCCATTATCCGCTGAATTTTAGGATCGTGGCCGCGCTGATCGTGGGCGCTCTGATCGTGGGAGTAACAGTCATTTATGCAATTTTATACATAGATTTACGGTGTCGTAACTGTCTGTTTAAATGCGCTTTCCCAATTTACGGGTTACACGTCACCGACCCATGTTCGAACAAGTGGCCCACCTCGGTTTACGCATATTTGTACTAGCTATTATAATTGCATAACTGTAGTGCATTAAAGCGGGCCGCCTGGATCGGTCCATTCGGTTCGACCAGACTCGGCTCGTCTGGCTGGGGCTCCGCGCACCTAACTGGCGGCTAAATAAAACAAACCGCCTTTCCACTGGCGGTTTTCTTAATAAAACCGCCAAATGTTATTTTCACTGGCGGTTGCTTAAGAAAACCGCCAGTGAAAATGCTAGCACTGGCGGCACTGAAAAGCGCCAGTGAAAACGTCTCTAAAACCGCCACTATAGAGGCTGTGTGTACTAGTGCACCAGACCAAACGATGACGGTTCCACGAACAAGGTTCCACGAACAAGACAGTATACATTCTGCGAAGCAATTTTTCACTTGTTCTTATTTCTCAACAGGCTCTGCGGAAGATGGAAGCCGCAGCGAGAAAAACTGTCTACAGCATTCGCAGAAGAGGTGCCTAGCTGGTGGAACACTCTCTTCACTCAAGCTCTCCTTCCTGGAGAGATCAGTGATCTAACTACCCAGTTAAACAAGCTCAGGTAACACTGCATCGCGAGAGCTGGATCCAGAGTTTTACCGACTACAAAAGGGGGAAAAAGAATTTGGTGTTTGAAATGTCTCGCGTTCTGCTCCAACACAGGAAGAGGCAGGCTTGCGGCGAGTTCTTGATGATGTGCCATGCCAATGACAGACAGGTCAGCAGCCACTGAGCAGCTCTCCTTCCTCCTAGAGCTGATGATGGAGTAAACTAATAGACGGCGCTCCCCCGCTGCAGCACACGCGCGTGTCGCTGTGATGTCAGTAACGAAGTGCTGCAGCTCGTGCGAACCCGAGCTCGGGACAAAGGACTGAATTTTGTTGAGCAGGAGTCGTTTAGTTAGCCCATACCTGTAGGTGGCAGGCATGCCTTCGTCAGTAGCTCTACAACTTGGATGAAAATTTCTTCAGGCCTTGTTCGAAGCTCTTCATCTTTTCTGGTGTTGGTAGATTGGCCAATAGAGTGACCCTCGCTGTTGACACCAGATCTTTGCGCTCCAACGTGGAAGGATCGATCCGCCATATCTGGACCTCCCAAACCTGTTTTTTTTTAAATCCAGAACGAAGTTCATTAAAAGAAAAAACTCCAATTTTGAGATTCATTAAGATAGATAGGAATACTTTGCACAAATGTACAGCTTGCAAGCAGCGCGCCAAAGGTAGAGGATTTGTGTAAACAAGTTCAGTTTCACTCTCGCAAGCAGCGCCGTTTGCATTGCTCTCTCTCCCTTTCGCGTTTGCTAGTCAGAGATGGCGGCGGCAGTTCTGAGTTCTGACCGAGCATTTCTTTCTTTCCACCACTCGAGACCATAGCAAGCGCGGTGCCTTTGTGGTGTGCAAAGCGTCTGTTCTGTTCAGGAGTCGTCTGGACCTTTGCTACCTACCGGTGGTGTTAGAAAGCAAACAATCATGAACACTGGACTGTTTGGACTGTTTGCTTTCGATCTCACTAGGGCTATGGCCAGATCGTGCTTGTAGCGGTGCAAAAGACTCTATAGACTCTATTGTTTATAAAGCAACTCTATTGTTTATAAAGCAGTGTTTAAAATAAGACTGTCTCGTGAGTATGGTTGTGTAAAAACACTACTTTACACTATATATTGTATTGTTTACGGATAGATTGTATTATTTACAAAGTAAAGTTTAAAATGTGAGATAGGATGGGTAAGTGGCTATAGATACGCTAAGTAGTGTTTGGTTTCGGAACAGGGTGAGACAAAGTCACTTCAGCTCTAGTTTATTATTGTTTAGATTGGTTTCCTGCAGAACGGGATAGCTCTTAAAAAAGAAAAACTATCCGGCTCTCAAAATCTTTCGGCCGAAGTGACTCTCGCCTAACTAGCTCTGAAACCAAACGCTGTCTAATAGATAGATACATATAAATAAGATAGTAGAGATAGTCTAAAAAAGAGGAGCAACTGAACCTTGGTCCCATCTGCAAGTTGTTGCTTGCAGGGCTTGCGTTCAGATTGGACAAGTCTCTTCCCCTGCAAGGCTTGCAGGCTTGTCTTTTCAGTGTGGAGCGGAGCGAGTACCTGGATTTTGCGGCCGAGTTGGACGGGCGTGGCCCGCGCCTGGACGAGGTCGCCGAGGCGCGCGGGGCCGACGTGGTTGATGGAGAGCTGCACCCCGGCCAGCCTCCGGTACCCCGACGCGACGTAGCCCCCGATGCTGGCCGTCGTCTCCGCCATCAGCGCCGACACGCCGCCGTTGAGCCAGTCGAAGGGCTGCATCGACCACATCCCGTCTCCGTCATCACGCGCGGCGCGATAGGGACGATAATGAGATGAAAACAAAAACAAATAAAATACTACTCGAGGCGGCGGCGGCGCGCGGGGCCTGCGTATCCTATTCTAATCCTACCTACCTGGCAGCAGGTCTCGGTGACAGGGAGGCGGCCGACCACCTCTTCGGCGGTGACACGGGTGAACTCGAAGCCCAGCGCCTGCAGCGGCCGGTCCACGCGGAAGGCCGTTGCCGCCGCCGGTGGGGGAGGAAGAGGATTGCCCGAGCCGCCGCCCATCGCTGACTGTTGCCCTGCAGGTGGGAGAGGAAGAGGAATGAAAAGGCTGGCGTGGCACACATCCACAGACGTAGTAGTAATTAAAAAGGAATTTTTTTATGTTTAAACCGTTTCCAATACTACTAGATACAATATTATATTAATTATGTTAGTAGAGGAGGATTGAATGCACTAAAACTATACTCCCTCTATTCATAAATGTTGATCATTCTCATTTATCGAGGAGTTAAATATTTTTTTAACTTTTACTATATTTATATAAAAATATTAATATTTATAGTACATAATTAGCATCTTTAGAAAGATCTTTGAATCTACTTTTATAGTAAAATTATTCAAAAATACAAATGTTACTAATATATTCTATAAATCTATTCAAACTTAAGAATGTTTGATTGACACGAATACCATAGTGACAAACATTTGTGGATGGAGGGAGTAGTTAGTTATTAAAAATAGCTGAAGATATTTAAACAATCCAGTTAGAACTGCCTCTAGCAGTTAGTGTAAAATAGGTGAAGTGTAACTATAGATTACAATATTTATAGAGTGAAGTTTGAAATAAGAAATGAGTAGGGATGAAAACGAACGGAAATAGTAGGAAAAAACCCTCTCCCTTTTCTGTTACCAATTTTTTTTGCCGAAAACAGGAGAGATAAAGCCGGAAACGGTTACGGGATATATGGTTACACGAGAACGGATTAAAACGGACGGATATGCAAAGAAAACAGACGGAAATGCAATATTGTACCACCACTCAACAAACTACAATATTAAGAGTTTAGTATAATATAAATCACAACTTCACAAGTTTAAAAGTTGGCAAAAAACATATGTTTTTTTTAAAAATCAACAGCTTATGCAAAGGCAACACCTTTATCACACCCGGTTTTAGAAGGTAAACCGAATGTGAACTGTAACACCCCAGGTGTTTATCGTCTGCTCGATCACGAGTGCGAACTTTAACATGTAATAGCGGTGAATAAAATGGACACTAAATTTTAATCATCTTCGTTTATCACGATTTTGATATCGTGTCTGTCTCCATCTGTCTAAATTGTCGCTAATTCATTTTTGCAAAATTCAGACTTAAGTAATCTTTCGAAACATCGAATCCAATATCGTTTGGGTTGAGCCATCGACGTCTTGCCCAAACTCTAATTCTTGAAATCAGATCTGGTTCCTAAACTGTGTTTCAAATTCTTTCACGCTTGCGTTGCACGTGTCTCTCTCTGGCCTGGCATCGTGGCGCGTGGCAGGCACAGCCTCTCGCCCACGTGAACGATGCGTGATGTCGCTTCCGAAAGGATTACAATTTTGATGCCGTATCGATCTCGCGTATTTATTTCGCGAAACGTCGAGTCTTGCGTCTATTTAAAATTTATGGATTAAGAGAATACGAATTTGGAAGCTTGACCCACTCTTACGATTTTTATCCCGAACAAATTAATTGAAACTCGACGATAGAAGTGAGGCAAAATTAAATCGGACCGAGATAACTAGAACCAAACTGAGTATTCGTAATTAATCTGTTTCACTGTCTACAACTGTGGAAATTTATCTCATCCCAAAAATACCTCCCATTGTAAGCGCAGTCCAAAAACATCAAAATTTATATTATTTTGATGGGTCTGTTTGCATCTTATTTGGATTCAAATCCTAGAACTAAATTACGTATATGTTCTTTTGTGAAATGTTGGAGAAGAAAAAATCTGAAATTTTCTCTTATCTTCTCCACCGCTTAAGGTCCTCTGCACCTTATCCACGCTGCCCATTATTTCCTAGAAGCTACGAACGTCATTTCTCCTTCATCCTCATCTCTTCCTCAAGCCCCAGCTGAATTCCCTCATGCCATCCTCTCCCCAGGCGTTCATCCCTGCGGCAGCCACCACTTGGGCGCTCATCTCCCTGCCCTTCCCATGGTGTCTCCCCCTGGATCCCTCCCTACGTGCGCTCCCTTCTCCCCATGGCTGCTAGCTTCCCCTATGAGCAGCTCCTCCAGGGAGCACGGCCTCCCTCCTATCATGCGCTCTAGAGCCGAGCTCCTCCTTCAACGCCGACCGCCGGGCTTGCCCTACACCAACTCCGGTCACTGCCCCTTCTTCTCCTCATCTCCCAGCCGACCTCTCCCATGGGGCCATGGACGCCCTCCCCCTCCTGCAGTAAGTCAGCAACCCCATCTTCCTCACTGTGTGGTGCCCAGCCGAGCTCCATCCTCTGCCTGCCATGGCGCTCGCCCTTCCTCTGCTGCAACAGCAGCAGCCCCGTCCCACGATGTCGTCGACCTTCGGTGATACCCCACTGTTCTCGTTGTTTGTGTGCCCTAGCTGCTTGATGAAATGTCTAAATCATGTGTTGTTGTTGCTCGCAGCTAGTTGTCAACACCACGCCTCGCGCCGATCGTCCGGTGGTAAGGTAGGCCATCTAGGTTTTGCTCCCTATGGTTGATTGGTGCGTGTCCTTGCAGCGATTTAGGAAGATGGTGGTGCTATGTTTGAATAAGCAGGTGAGGTCCATGCATCGTTTGTTAGGTGTTCGATAGAAGGCTTGAACCGGAGATCCTCGTCGTTTCATGGTTTTAAAATCGGATTTAGTCACGGGTGAACTAATTTGCACTCTTGTTGGTTGATTTGTTGAATGACTTAGAGGATTATGACCATGCTTATAAAATTGTTATGCCATATAAACCTTAGATTTAAAATGATTGTGTGGAAGTAGTAGTGGTGCTTCTCATAAACTTGTTTAAGTATATGTATAGTGTGCTTAAATGGATTCTTTGATTACATAATGTGAGAGTAGATTCAAAATACTAGGTTATGTGAAGTGGATGGATTCATGATTATATGTAGAACTAATCTATATATGTGATTAGAAAGTGTTAAGCACATGATAATTATAGGAGTAAATTGAATGTTTGCTGTTTGGACTTGTTGTTTGGACTGTATCCAGTTTTAGTATGCAGGTAGTTGAGTGAAGTAAACCTTGTTTTCTATAGAAGGGTTATATACAAAAGTTATAGCCAACTTGTTTACCTTGCTTGTGCTAAAATTTCATGAACATAGGTTTAGTAGTTTAGGAGTTATGATTTTTCTAAGTCCAGTACTTTTCTTAAGCTTTCCAACAAATTTTGGATCACCATTTTTGGTGATCTATAAGTTAAGTTACAGCTGTTTGAAGTGCGATCTCTAAATCTGTCCAAATTTGGACAGCAGAGCCTTTCTCATGTTTTCTGACCTTGATATGTTTATAAATGAATTATAGACAATTCTATTAGCTTTCTAAAAAGACTAGGATCACCTGATTTGAATGCCTCAAACTCCAGTTATGGATTTTTGAAGTAAGTAGTCGAATTCTGTCCAAATCTGGACAGAATTTATTTTTAGCACTGTTTGACCTTTCTAAAGTTTAAATTTTGTTTTGATAGTAATACAAAAGTTATAGAGGACTTTATAAGCTTTCCAAAAAGTCTTAGTTTACTATTTTTGGATGAATATCGTGTGAGTTATGAATAAAACAACTGACTGCTATATTGCTGTCCAAAATCAGCAAGCATCAAGTTGATTTCTTGAAGTTACTCTTGTTTGGCTAGGTTGGATTAGTCAATTTTTGATTCTTGATTGATGAATGCTAGTGAACTACTAATTATTTAGGCCTTCTGTGGTAATAGTAAACTTAATAATATGGAAAATGTTTAGTAGACATATATATCTATTATTAAGTTGATTCGGTCTTCTTATGGCTATAAAAGTGATATAAGTGCCTTGTGCTTGAGTAGCAAAGTTTAGTGTTGAAATGCTGGTTATATATAGAAGTGTTTTAGATAATTAAGTTGAGAAAACTAATTAAAATGCTTCTATCCCTATTCTAGATCTTAAATGTCTGATTCTAATAAGTCTAAGATTAGTCTAAGTCTGGAAATCGATTGGTGTATGCTTTGGCATAGGAAAAATATAGTTATCATGCATGATTGTAGCTTCTTGTTCAAATTAACTTCAGTTAAGCTAGAGAAGATCGATTGTTGTGTTTCATTGTTTATCGACATCTAGCTTACAATGATGAGTATTGTATTGCGCCTCGCCATTAAGTACTTAGTTCTCTATTGCATAGCGCCGTGAAGTCTTATGTTATTGAGATGTCTTATTTAGTGGTGTGTAATTCAAGTCATCTAGCAAAGTGGTTTAGAAGGTTAGTAGCTTATTTGTATTCTTGTACTAAATTTGAAGTGTATAAATAATGACCTTATGCTTTATAAATCTTTTGGTGTTATGTTCGAACTAAAGAAAATATAGGAACTATATCTAGTTTTAAAATTCTTCATGTTTGGATTTGATTCGTGTAAATTAGAGAACGTGATCATTGTGTTGGTTTTGTATCTCTATCTAATGCTTGGTTATGAATGTTTGTGATGTCTTGCTTGTAGTGTTTCCCCTCTTTAGTATATGTTATTTATTATTTGCTATTCATGTCCTTACTCATATGCATTATTACTGTAATACCCAAATTTGTAAATCATGTGATAAGAGAATATTTCCTGTATCTATATGTGTGAGTTATATTCATTTACTATCACATGTGAATGAATACCATCAAAAAGGAGTAAATAACCAAAGACACCAAAGTAAATCTTGCATCATGCTGAGTTTTACTTGATTGTGCATTTATGGATAATAAAATAAATGCGTCATTAATAGCATATCAATGGACCCAGGGAATTTAACCTCTAAATTGAAAACAAAACCATGAGAATAGAGGAGGAAGAAAATGTTATACAAATGAAAATAAATAGATAAATATATTCTTCTCATACTAGGATTTGAAATGTGGATACCCAACTCAAATATGAGGATCATGACATAATTCAAACTTAAATTTGAAATCAAGGAAATAAAAAAAGAAAGGAAATCATAAATGGTAAAAAGAAAAGAAAAAAAGAAAGCCATGCGCCTGGGCTGCCACTGCTCATTTTCGGCCCACTTCATTCATCCACCGCGCGCGCGTAGTAACCTGGCACTGGGCACGGGCTTGCGGGCCCGGCTGGCAGCGGCGTCCGGCCGATTGCATGCATGCGCGTAACTCTGGCAGGTGGTGCATGCGGCTGGAGCACGCCTGCTCACGCGTCCTCGTCATGCGGAGGCCGGCTCGTGGGCCCCTCCTGTCAGCATTATCCTCTCCGCGCAGCTCGAGATTCAGTTTCCTCTTCGGCATTGAAAACGAAATATCTGCAACAAACTCTGGGGTATATAACACGCGAGCCTCTCACCCTCGCTCATCAACACCAGAAAGCCAGTCCCAAAACCAAAAGATCCCAGGTGAATTTCGTCGAGCAGAGAGAAGGAGAAGAGGGGTAGTCGCCGGAGTCAACTAGGTCCGAGTCGACGTTCGGGTCCGGTGGTTGGTAGTTCGTCTATGTGTGAGGGCTCTGGCAAGCCACGGGCAGTGCAACGGCGCGCCTGCACCCGGCCTTGGAATTCACCCAGGGGGTGCTCCAGGACATGCCAAAGCGATCTGTGGGCTCATCGTGCGAAGGAGGTTGTTAGAGTTCGTTGGATTGTTCACCAGAGACTCCTACACCGCCGTGGGACGCCCTCTGCTGTGACCGGGGGACTTCGCGCCAAATTACTCTGGTACAAATTGTTCCCACATGTCCTTCATTTACTGTCTGGAAATTAGTATTGTTTCGCATCGAATTTAGCCACAGGCTTGACCGGGCAGCCAACACCGGTGATGTCCTCCGCTGTGTATGGCGGCGCAGCCGCTGTAGATGTCGCGGTGGAGAAGAAAGATTCTGGCCGTTGATTCTGGCACAAGCGGCTGTGATTAAATCTCGCATAACGTTTCGGCCCGGTTGGTTTGGGAGCATCAGATTGCGATCGAGCGCGTGAGATTTGTACTCGGTCATTTAAAATCTAGGTCGTTAACCCATACATGAACGGTTAGATTGGATATCATCTCATCACGGCTCGCCGATCTGATGTGGGCCCTTGGATTCGGATCTGATGATCGAAATTCAGGGCAGACTTATGGTCTAATCTGGGCCACCGATTACAGATCGTGCGGCCGATCTTATCACATACCCCTTCGGCCCTGGCACATTTTCTTAAGAGCCCCTAGACTACTTAGGAATTAACCCGCCATCTAGGGACCCTATTCTCTGAGTCTGGGTTTATTTGCGCCGTGGCCCGGTGCTTCCCAGTATTTGAGGCGTCGTCCAGGAATTAAATAAAATAGGAAAAATAGATTTAGAAATTGATTTTGTGTATAAAAATAATTGTAAAACTTGTATAATTCATAGAAAAATTATATGAACTCTAAATTGATCCATTCCAGTTCCTATAATTTTGTAATAATGTTGTTTATTACATAGCATCTCTGTTTTAACATGAAAATGGTATTAAAATTTATTTCTTAACTAGTCTCGTATCAAATACATAAAACCTTAGGAAATTCGTATCTCCTTCGTTTTAAATCCGATTTGATCCGTTCAAGTTGCGTTAGTCTCGTAGCAACGCTTAGAGTATTATTATTCAGTTTGTACTTATGTTTGGTGTGATGTTAATTTTGTTTATACCATGTTTGTTTGTATTGCTACGACTAGCGTGAGGACGCGTGTCATCTGAAAGGCAAGTTGGTACCTGGAATCTCAAGTGTCAGGCAAGTTGTGCCCTTGATTCACTTTTGTTACCCAATAATGTTCTTTATAATCATTTACCATGCATAGGTTTAATTTTGATGGGACCCAATAGGTCACCCTAGATTGTTTATCTCATTACCTTGTTTACCCCTGAATCACTTGGGTAGTTTTTGCTATTGCTCTATGCGGTTTTGGGATTAATATTTTATTATATCCATGTTCCAGTTATTTTGTTATTTTATTTATGTTCATGTCAAGATCATTATATTATTGTTAATTGGAACATGGAGCTTAACTTGAGAAACACGTGCCACCACAAGGGAGGAATGGGACCCCTTGGCTAACTAATTAGGAAAGCTAGTGGAAGACTACCTTACCCGAAAGGGGCAAGGGCAGTAGGGGAGTTGCATGCAAGGAGGTTCTCGGGTTGATTTTGCTGAGATAGCGGTCAGACGAGGGATTCTTGCAAGTGCTCTTCCCATAAACTGTAGCGGGTTTTCGGAAGCTAGTGGAACTTTGTAAAGGCCTCGTAGTGGATCCCTAGCCATTCACCTTGGTAGTGTCTAAGGGCCTAGCTAACCCTGGCGACATGGGAAACACGACTTGTGGGTAAAGGGTACAACCTCTGCAGAGTGTAAAACTGGTATACTAGCCGAGCTCACGGTCATGAGCAGCTCAGGACTCTCTGATGATTAAATTATGGAACCTAAACTCAATTTGTGATTTGCATTTGCATGGGTTTATTATTAATTTTGTTCTTTATTATTATTATGGTTTGGTATTTACTTACACCTAGTAACTGCTAATAAAACTTTGACCAACTTATAAAAGCAATGCTTAGCTTTAACCCCTGTCATTGATAAGCCTTACACTTCACGTGAGCTCCCACCTTTGGCGAGTTCATGCACATTATTCCCCACAACTTGTTGAGCGATGAACGTATGTGAGCTCACTCTTGCTGTCTCACACCCCCCCACAGGAGAAGAACAGGTGGTTCATGAGGAGCCATAAGGCGAGGAGTATGATCTAATCTAGGTGGCGTTTCTCAGTTGACATTAGCGTCGACGATCCTTAGTTCGTTTTATATTTATTCTTTTATTTTGTAATAAGTCTTCCGCTATGTAATAAATACTCTGATGTTTTATGACATTTATCTCTATACACTCTGTTATTATATATGTTGTCTTCTTGGCGCATGTATGAGATGCACCTGACTTTGTTCCTTAAAGCCGGGTGTGACAGAAGTGGTATCAGAGGAAATGTTGACTGTAGGACGAAACCTAGATAGAAATGGACAAACCATTATCTACTTACCTTACTTTGATTCATTCTATACTTACCTTATCTTGATCATGTCTTACCTTGTGCTGTCATACTCTGATTACTCTTATCTTTTAAACTCTAAGACAAGATGGATTTCATACCTTGGAATCCTACATTTATGAACTTTTTAAGAGATAGGAGACCTAAGACGAAATTAAATTTTTTTCTCTATTAAAAATGTTGGATGATTGTTCTGATGATAAATGCTTGATTTGCTTCTTTGATTGATTGAAACATTATAGTCGGCCATCTTAGCATGTACCACTATAAGGTAATGTATTAGCTTTAGTGGGTGACACACTAATCTACTTAGCTAATAAATCCCCCGTAGTAACATTTCTCGTAATTACTCGTCTTGTCTACAATCCTTTCTTTCTTACCCTATGTTCCTAACCCAGATAGGCTACCCCTATAGTGTTAAAAGAGAGGACTATAGACGTGATCCTTGGTATGTCATGGTTAAGAAAGGCAAAGGTAGTCTATACACTATGCTAAAGGAACCGTAGAACTCACCAGTTCCAAAGGACAAAGATTTGAAGTTGAAGTTGCAGTAGCTACCACCATCAGACTAGCGTCATTCTTAGTAGATGAGAAGTTTGTGGGTGACAACATCCGTGCAGTTAGGGATTTTCCGGATGTCTTTCTAGAGGAGTTACCAGGGATGCCACCAAATAGGGAAGTTGATTTCGCTATTGATCTCTTACCTGAGACTACTCCTACGCCCAAACGGTCATACAGGATGTCTGTAGAAGAGTTAAAGGAATTTAAGAAACAATTAACGGAGTTACAAGAGGCTAGGTATATTCGGTCGGACTCTTCACCTTGTGGAGCGCTAGTTCTGTTTGTACAGAAGAAATATGGATCACAAAGGATGTGCGTGGATTATAGATCCCTTAATGATGTTACTGTAAAGAACAAGTATCTGTTACCCCGCATTGAAGATTTATTTGATCAGATGAGAGATGCTAGGATATTCTCGAAGATTGATCTCCGATCGGGTTACCATCAAATGAAGATTAGGCCATCGGATATTCCCAAGACGGATTTCTCGACTCGATATGGTTTATATGAGTTCACCGTTATGTCATTTGGACTAACTAATGCACCAACCTATTTTATGGATCTGAAGAATAAGGTGTTCATGATTTGGACAGATTCATCGTGGTTTTCATCGACGATATTCTTATTTATTCCAAGAGCGATAATGATCATGAGGAACATCTGAGATTGGTGCTACAAGGAGCTACGAGATAATCAACTCTCCGCCAAGTACAGTAAATGCGAGTTTTGGATTGGCGAGGTGCCATTTCTTGGTCATAATATTTCTAATGGAGGAATTTCAGTGGATCCTGCTAAGGTCAAGGAGATAGTGGCGTGGAGCATACCCACTACAGTTACAGAGGTTCGGAGTTTCTTGGGACTTGCAGGATATTATTGGAGATTTATTGAAAGATTTCTAAGATTGCTAAGCCTATCACCTCACTTTTGGAGAAGGAAAGAGAGTTCAAGTGGGATGAGAAGTGCCAAGATAGCTTTGATCAACTAAAGAAGAGATTGATGTCACCACCAGTGCTGATTATGCCAGATCTACAGAAGGGATTTGACATTTATTGTGATGCATGTGGCCAAGGATTAGGATGTGTGCTCATGCAAGAAGGACATGTGATCGCCTACGCGTCTCGTCAGTTGTAGAAACAAGAGTTGAACTACCCCACACATGACTTAGAACTGACAGTCGTTGTGCATGCGCTTAGGATTTAGAGACATTATATCATGGGGACCAAGTGCCAAGTGTACACGGATCATAAGAGTTTGAAGTATATATTCACTCAGAAGGATCTCAACCTTAGGCAACGCCGTTGGTTGGAGCTTATTAAGGATTATGATTTGGAGATTCACTATCACCCGGGCAAGGCAAATTTGGTTGCAGATGCCTTGAGTCGAAAGGAGCATGTTCATTCAGCTGTTGTTGCCCAGCTACTTGATGAGATTGTTGAGGATTTCAGGAGACTTAACTTGGGGATAGTTGCTCACACTGGAGGAGTTACTATTGATGTGGAACCTACCTTGGAGCAAGAAATCCGCAAAAGGACAGATTGGTGATGCTAAGATACAAGAGATTAAGGATCTGATTACTTAAGGTCGAGGTCTGGAATTCACGGAAGATGAGCAAGGCACCGTATGGTTCAAGGGCAAGATATGTGTCCCTGAGATTGAAAGCCTTCAGGAAACTATTAAAAAGGAGGCCCATGACTTGGATTATTCTATTCATCCTAGTAGTACTAAGATGTATCAGGATTTGACGCAGAAGTACTGATGGTATGGATTGAAGAGAGATGTGGCTACACATGTGGCTTTGTGCGAGGTGTGTCAAAGAGTTAAGGCAAAACACCAAAGGCCAGCTGGATTATTGCATCCACTAAAGATACCCGAGTGGAAGTGGGAAGAGATTGGTATGGACTTCATTACTGGGTTGCCTCGCATCTCGAAAGGACATGATTCTATATGGGTTATTGTGGATAGACTGACCAAAGTGGCTCATTTCATTCCGGTCAAGACTACTTATAAGGTATCTCAATTGGCAGAGTTATATATGGCTCGGATTGTGTCTCTACATGGTGTACCGAAGAAGATCATTTTGGATAGAGGATCATAGTTTACCCCCAGATTTTGGAAAAGTTTTCATGAGAGTACGGATGCGAAGTTGAATTTTAGCACAGCTTACCATCCTCAGACTGATGGACAGACTGAAAGGACTAATCAAGTATTGAAGGACATGTTGAGAGCTTGTGCCCTTTAGCATGGTAGTAGTTGGGATAAGAGTCTACCTTATGCTGAGTTCTCATATGATAATAGTTATCAGGCCAGTCTGAAGTTGTCACTGTTCGAGACTTTATATGGCAGGAAATGCAGGACTCCTTTGTATTGGGATCAGACTGGAGAAAGACAGTTCTTTGAGCCTGAACTGATTCAAGAAGCAGAAGAACAAGTCCGTATAATTTGAGAGAATTTGAGGGTAGCCCAGACCAAGCAAAAGAGCTACGCTGATAATAGAAGAAGACCACTAGGGTTTGAGGAAGGTGATCATGTGTACCTCAAGGTGTCACCACTTCGTGGAATGAGGAGATTTAAAGTTAAGGGCAAATTGTCCCCTCACTATATTGGACCATTCGGAGTTTTTAGGCGAGTTGGAGAGATGGCCTATCAGCTCGAGCTACATGATAATCTATCTGATGTACATAATGTAATCCATGTGTCTCAACTTAAGAAGTATCTCCGTGTCCCTGAGGAACTCTTACCAATGGAAGAGCTCAGTGTTCAGGATGATTTGACTTACACGGAGTATCCTATCAAGACTCTTGATACATTGACTCGAGTTACAAGAAATAAGGCTATAATGATGTGCAAAGTACAATGGAGCTATCGTGAAGAAGATGAAGCTACTTGGGAAAGAGAGGAAGAGCTTCGTATAGATTTTCCCCATCTTTTCCCTCGTTCCTCCTAAATCTCGAGGACGAGATTATTTTTAAGGGGGTAGGATTTGTAATACCCAAATTTGTAAATCATGTGATAAGAGAATATTTCCTGTATCTATATGTGTGAGTTATATTCATTTACTATCACATGTGAATGAATACCATCAAAAAGGAGTAAATAACCAAAGACACCAAAGTAAATCTTGCATCATGCTGAGTTTTACTTGATTGTGCATTTATGGATAATAAAATAAATGCGTCATTAATAGCATATCAATGGACCCAGGGAATTTAACCTCTAAATTGAAAACAAAACCATGAGAATAGAGGAGGAAGAAAATGTTATACAAATGAAAATAAATAGATAAATATATTCTTCTCATACTAGGATTTGAAATGTGGATACTCAACTCAAATATGAGGATCATGACATAATTCAAACTTAAATTTGAAATCAAGGAAATAAAAAAAAGAAAGGAAATCATAAATGGTAAAAAGAAAAGAAAAAAAGAAAGCCATGCGCCTGGGCTGCCACTGCTCATTTTCGGCCCACTTCATTCATCCACCGCGCGCGCGTAGTAACCTGGCACTGGGCACTGGCTTGCGGGCCCGGCTGGCAGCGGCGTCCGGCCGATTGCATGCATGCGCGTAACTCTGGCAGGTGATGCATGCGGCTGGAGCACGCCTGCTCACGCGTCCTCGTCATGCGGAGGCCGGCGCGTGGGCCCCTCCTGTCAGCATTATCCTCTCCGCGCAGCTCGGGATTCAGTTTCCTCTTCGGCATTGAAAACGAAATATCTGCAACAAACTCTGGGGTATATAACACACGAGCCTCTCACCCTCGCTCGTCAACACCAGAAAGCCAGTCCCAAAACCAAAAGATCCCAGGTGATTTTCGTCGAGCAGAGAGAAGGAGAAGAGGGGTAGTCGCCGGAGTCAACTAGGTCCGAGTCGACGTTCGGGTCCGGTGGTTGGTAGTTCGTCTATGTGTGAGGGCTCTGGCAAGCCACGGGCAGTGCAACGGCGCGCCTGCACCCGGCCTTGGAATTCACCCAGGGGGTGCTCCAGGACATGCCAAAGCGATCTGTGGGCTCATCGTGCGAAGGAGGTTGTTAGAGTTCGTTGGATTGTTCACCAGAGACTCCTACACCGCCGTGGGACGCCCTCTGCTGTGACCGGGGGACTTCGCGCCAAATTACTCTGGTACAAATTGTTCCCACATGTCCTTCATTTACTGTCTGGAAATTAGTATTGTTTCGCATCGAATTTAGCCATAGGCTTGACCGGGCAGCCAACACCGGTGATGTCCTCCGCTGTGTATGGCGGCGCAGCCGCTGTAGATGTCGCGGTGGAGAAGAAAGATTCTGGCCGTTGATTCTGGCACAAGCGGCTGTGATTAAATCTCGCATAACGTTTCGGCCCGGTTGGTTTGGGAGCATCGGATTGCGATCGAGCGCGTGAGATTTGTACTCGGTCATTTAAAATCTAGGTCGTTAACCCATACATGAACGGTTAGATTGGATATCATCTCGTCACGGCTCGCCGATCTGATGTGGGCCCTTGGATTCGGATCTGATGATCGAAATTCAGGGCAGACTTATGGTCTAATCTGGGCCACCGATTACAGATCGTGCGGCCGATCTTATCACATACCCCTTCGGCCCTGGCACATTTTCTTAAGAGCCCCTAGACTACTTAGGAATTAACCCGCCATCTAGGGACCCTATTCTCTGAGTCTGGGTTTATTTGCGCCGTGGCCCGGTGCTTCCCAGTATTTGAGGCGTCGTCCAGGAATTAAATAAAATAGGAAAAATAGATTTAGAAATTGATTTTGTGTATAAAAATAATTGTAAAACTTGTATAATTCATAGAAAAATTATATGAACTCTAAATTGATCCATTCCAGTTCCTATAATTTTGTAATAATGTTGTTTATTACATAGCATCTCTGTTTTAACATGAAAATGGTATTAAAATTTATTTCTTAACTAGTCTCGTATCAAATACATAAAACCTTAGGAAATTCGTATCTCCTTCGTTTTAAATCCGATTTGATCCGTTCAAGTTGCGTTAGTCTCGTAGCAACGCTTAGAGTATTATTATTCAGTTTGTACTTATGTTTGGTGTGATGTTAATTTTGTTTATACCATGTTTGTTTGTATTGCTACGACTAGCGTGAGGACGCGTGTCATCTGAAAGGCAAGTTGGTACCTGGAATCTCAAGTGTCAGGCAAGTTGTGCCCTTGATTCACTTTTGTTACCCAATAATGTTCTTTATAATCATTTACCATGCATAGGTTTAATTTTGATGGGACTCAATAGGTCACCCTAGATTGTTTATCTCATTACCTTGTTTACCCCTGAATCACTTGGGTAGTTTTTGCTATTGCTCTATGCGGTTTTGGGATTAATATTTTATTATATCCATGTTCCAGTTATTTTGTTATTTTATTTATGTTCATGTCAAGATCATTATATTATTGTTAATTGGAACATGGAGCTTAACTTGAGAAACACGTGCCACCACAAGGGAGGAATGGGACCCCTTGGCTAACTAATTAGGAAAGCTAGTGCAAGACTACCTTACCCGAAAGGGGCAAGGGCAGTAGGGGAGTTGCATGCAAGGAGGTTCTCGGGTTGATTTTGCTGAGATGGCGGTCAGACGAGGGATTCTTGCAAGTGCTCTTCCCATAAACTGTAGCGGGTTTTCGGAAGCTAGTGGAACTTTGTAAAGGCCTCGTAGTGGATCCCTAGCCATTCACCTTGGTAGTGTCTAAGGGCCTAGCTAACCCTGGCGACATGGGAAACACGACTTGCGGGTAAAGGGTACAACCTCTGCAGAGTGTAAAACTGGTATACTAGCCGAGCTCACGGTCATGAGCAGCTCAGGACTCTCTGATGATTAAATTATGGAACCTAAACTCAATTTGTGATTTGCATTTGCATGGGTTTATTATTAATTTTGTTCTTTATTATTATTATGGTTTGGTATTTACTTACACCTAGTAACTGCTAATAAAACTTTGACCAACTTATAAAAGCAATGCTTAGCTTTAACCCCTGTCATTGATAAGCCTTACACTTCACGTGAGCTCCCACCTTTGGCGAGTTCATGCACATTATTCCCCACAACTTGTTGAGCGATGAACGTATGTGAGCTCACTCTTGCTGTCTCACACCCCCCCCACAGGAGAAGAACAGGTGGTTCATGAGGAGCCATAAGGCGAGGAGTATGATCTGATCTAGGTGGCGTTTCTCAGTTGACATTGGCGCCGACAATCCTTAGTTCGTTTTATATTTATTCTTTTATTTTGTAATAAGTCTTCCGCTATGTAATAAATACTCTGATGTTTTATGACATTTATCTCTATACACTCTGTTATTATATATGTTGTCTTCTTGGCGCATGTATGAGATGCACCTGGCTTTGTTCCTTAAAGCCGGGTGTGACAATTACATATCATTGTTGGGGCGAAGGCGAAGATGCTACCATTCGCTCCAGGCCTTCGTCAACTCGCTGCACCAATGGAGGCAAGATGACCGGCGCGGCCCACCCTTCGTCCTCTTCACTGAAAGACGAAGGCCAAAGACGAAGTCTCTCCATCCCGCGTCCTCGGTCCTACTTGGAGGCCCACGTGGGATTCGGCCCATCGTAACAGGCCACGCACGGACAGGCATATTACGGACCTGATTTGTAATAGCTTTTCTGTAATGACAGTTTGTAACCCTCCTTTATGGGAATATTCTGGTGATAATCCAGGTGTCTGAGGGCATAAGCGTCCTTACATCGGGACGTTGGGCACTCGGGCTCCTATAAATACCCCCGTACAGTGCCTTTGAGAGGCTGGATTAACAGAGCAATCACCATCTCGAGTCAAACCTTACTTGCATCCCTTCCACTCCCCCGTTGGATCAGCTTGCCCATGAGTGCAAGTTTCAACATTTGGCGCCCACCGTTCGTGCTACGAACAAATAACCCACGATGGCACTCAAAAGAGCTAGTTCCAAGGCAACCCCCTCCGTCGACAAAGCAGCGAAGGTAGCACTGCTAGCTGAGAAAAAGGGCAAGGCCCTCGCAGACAACACCCACCAAGAAGTTGGCGAAGACGAAGCACACAGTAAGAGACAGCACAACGATCAACACACTCCCGAAGGCAACCTCCGCAGCTGCAGCTCCGGAGGGCAACCACAAGTACCACCCCCAGGCTTCGCTCCACTAGAGGGCGACGGCGCAATAGAGGACGGCGAAGTCATCGGCGTCTCAGCAGAAGAGCAGCTACAGCTACGGGCCCTGTGCCTCAAGAACCGCAACCTCCAGAAGCAGAAAGAGATCCTCGAGGTCAAGCGCCAACGTGTCTCCACGCAAGCCAAGGTGTGCCAGATGATACGAGACGAGGAGCAGAGGGCTCGGGAACTCGAACAGGAGATTGCGCTCATGCAGTGCGAAGGCCAACACGATCTGCAGCACGACCCACCCCTCCAAAAGCGTGCACCGGTCGGAGGCTTATTCATTCCCCAGCGTGGACCCTTCGTCCCGCACGTAGCAGCCTTCCAGGGCATCAACTACCTCGATGAGCGAAGCCCCCTAGCACCACAATTGCAAGTGTCACCATGGCCCGCCAACTTCAGGGCAGGGACCTACCCCAAGTACAACGGCAGCACTGACCCAGCACAATACATCATGAGCTATCAAGTCACCGTCGCATCATCCGGAGGGGACGACGCCACGATGGCCAAGTCTTTCATCATCGCCCTCGAGGGTCCGGCCTTTACCTGGTACACCAGGTTGCCCCCATTGTCGATCGACTCCTGGAGAAGTCTCCGGGACAAGTTTCTGCTTAACTTTCAGGGGTACCGCCCAGACACCGATGCCTTGGCCGAGCTGTCACTCTGCAAATAGCAAGAGAAAGAAACCCTGCGAGAGTACTACCGCAAGTTCTTGACTCTCAAGTCACAACTGCCCTCGGTCGACGACTAAATTGCCATACACTACGCCATCAGTGGCCTTCGGGCTGGCGTCCTGTACAGTCACTGCATCAAGGACCCACCCAGAAACCTCCAGGAGCTCTATCAGTTGTTTGAAAAGTACGCTAGATCCGAAGAGCTCCATCAGCGCAAGGTCGAGTCTCAAAGAAAGCCCAAGGACCCTCCGCAGTCCAGCCGAACATGGACAATGCAAGACCTTCGCAGTCAGACTCCGGCCGAGACAGCCGCAGTTAGCAGCAGGTGCATAACATTGCCAACCAGCACCCCGCCGGCGAAGCCCCTCGCCACCAAGATTATCCCCCAGGGCCGCAGCAATGGCACGCGTGGTTGGGGCCGGGGACAGGCGCAACAGCCGCGCAGATATTACTGCCTGTTTCACGGCGAAGACTGTGCGCACCCTACCAGGGATTGCCCGGAAACGAAGGCCACCAGGGACAGGATGTCTCGGGCACAACCAGCCAACAACCCAAGAGTTGTCGCGCACACATATCAACACCACCACCCACAACCATATAACCACGGCCCCGCCCAGCATCCACCCAACCACACATATCAACACCACCAGGAGGTACAAGTCGTACCACCCCACTCCCACTCCCGCCTCCGCATCAACCAAACATCCACCACCAAAATCACCCCCAAGCACCAAAATAGGAAGACTTCGCTGATCAGCCGTATTGCGGAGTCATTCACATGATCACCAAAGGGTCCAGTGTCGACTTCGACATGAAGCGACAAAAGAGGGATCACTACCGAAGCATCAACCACGTTGCCATCACCGGCCCAGTCGTGCAAACGAAGTGGTCACATGTGCCGCTAACCTTCGACACCAGAGATGTTGATCTGCGCAGAGCACCCCACATTGACGCCATGGTAATCAACTGCAGTGTGGCAGGCTGGGATCTGCACAAAGTCCTAGTTGACAATGGCAGCCAGGCGGACATCATCTTCCTCCATGCCTTCGACCGCATGGGCATCAGCCACAGCTTGCTCAAGCCTTCGGACAATCCCCTATATGGCTTCGGCGGCAAGGTCACCTTCCCTGTGGGCAAGATAGAGCTACCCCTATCCTTCGGCATAGCACCCAATGCGCAAAGCGAACAGGTCACCTTTGACATTGTTGACATGGTCTATCCCTACAACGCCATAATGGGTCGGGGCTCTATCAACAAATTTGAAGCGGCCATCCACGGATTATACCTCTGCATGAAAATTCCGGGTCCGCAAGGCGTAATAACAGTGTATGGGAACCAGCAGACTGCGCGTAACATTGAGAGAGACTTCGTTCCCGGTCAACGGAACGTACACTGCCTTACGACGCAACGCGAAGTCCCCGAGGCTACCCGCCCAGCAGCCAACGAACATGAAAAGGCACAGCTGCAAAGCAACAACGGAATGAAGACGGTTCCCCTTGACGTGGCAACACCCAAGCAAACAGTCATCATAAGCGAAGACCTGACTTCGCAGGAGGAGGAGAAGCTCATCTCCTGTCTCTCCAGAAATAAGGACGTCTTCGCCTGGTCTGCCCTCGACCTGGTCGGAGTCAGTCGCACCGTCATCAAGCACAATCTGGGCATCGACCCTTCGGTGCACCCAAAGAAGCAGCAGTTGCGCAAAATGTCCGATGAAAAAACAGAAGCCGCCAAAGCCGAAGTACACCGCCTGCTGGAGGCCAATTTCATCGAGCCAGTCGCCTACCCTATGTGGCTATCCAATGTAGTCATGGTGCAAAAGAAGAGCGGCAAGTGGCGGATGTGCATCGATTTCACCAGCCTCAACAAGGCCTGCCCTAAGGACAATTTCCTGCTGCCACGGATCGACAAGATAGTCGATAGCGCGGCCGAATGCGAAGTCATGTCACTCCTCGACTGCTTCTCTGGCTACCACCAAATATATATGAAAGAGGAAGACAAGGCCAGTACCAGTTTCATCACACCCTTCGGCACATACTGTTTCATCAGGATGTCGGAGGGACTCAAGAACGCTGGGT
Organism: Zea luxurians; assembly: GCA_029449295.1. Classification (NCBI taxonomy): domain Eukaryota; kingdom Viridiplantae; phylum Streptophyta; class Magnoliopsida; order Poales; family Poaceae; genus Zea; species Zea luxurians. Next base: position 47,838,864 of record JAOPSE010000010.1, read on the forward strand.
CAAACTTCTCTCGCCTCACCAAGACGGTGCTCGAGAGCCAAGTAGGCCGGAACATTTTCACGTATGTGGACGACATCGTCGTCGCCAGCAAAAATAAGGAGGATCACCTGGCCGACCTCGTAGAGACATTCGCAAACATGAGGGACGCACGACTTCGCCTCAACCCCGAGAAGTGCGTCTTCAGGGTCCGCTAGGGGAAGATACTGGGCTACCTGGTGTCGCACCGCGGGATCGAAGCCAACCCGACCAAGATTCAGGCAATAATCAACATGACACCCCCGCAGTCAACCAGGGACGTCTAGCGTCTAACAGGCAGATTAGCCGCTCTGAACAGATTCATCTCCAAGTCCGCCGAGCGGACTCTACCTTTCCTCAAGACACTGCGTGGTGCGAAAGACTTTGCGTGGGGACCAGAACAGGCGGCAGCCTTTGCATCACTCAAGCAGCACCTGTCAGACTTGGCCACTCTCACCAGTCCAGACCCTTCGCTGTCGCTTCTGCTCTACATCGCCGCCTCGCCTTATGCAGTCAGCGCAGCCCTAGTCCAAGAGCAAAACAGGGAGGGAACGACCCGGTAGTGTCCAGTCTACTTCGTCTCCGAGGTCCTCATGGCCTCCAAGTTTAACATGACCGAGTTGGAGAAAATCTCCTACGCAGTCGTCATGGCATCACGCAAGCTGCACCATTACTTCGAAGCATTCAAGGTGCGGGTCACCTCGGACAGGGGACTAGGAGAGCTGTTCCGCAACCCGGAGGCGTCTGTCCGGATTGCCAAATGGGCAGCCGAGCTCTCCGGCTACCATATCGTCTTCGAACCCAGGACAACAATCAAGTCATAGGTCCTAGCAGACTTCATTGTTGACTGGACAGGGCCAGTAACGTAGCAGGACAAGCCTGCAGATAAAGTGTGGACCATCCACTGTGACGGCGCATGGTGCCATGCGGGGGCAGGCGCGGCTGCAGTCATCACATCACCCATGGGGGTCAAACACAGATATGCAGCACGCCTCAGCTTTGCTTTGGAGTCCGACAGATGCACCAACAACGTAGCAGAATACGAAGCTGTCATCCTGGGTCTTCGCAAGCTAAGAGCACTTGGTGTCACCACCTGCATAATCAAGACAGATTCCAAAGTGGTTGCCGGTCAGGTCGAAAAAGAATATTCAGCAAAAGACCCCACACTCATGCAGTATCTCACGGCTGTTTGCAGTCTTGAGAGGCAATTTAAGGGCTTTACCTTGCAGCATGTGGACCGAGCCAGGAACGAGGAGGCCGACGCATTAGCCAAAGCAGCTGCCAGAGGTGAAGCCTTGCCCTCCGACATGTTCTACCACGTCATCGGCACGCCAGCCGTCCGTAGTCCAGAGGGTCTGCAAATAACCAACGACACCGAGGGCCATCGCATAGTCAACCTGATCATGACCGAAGATTGGCGGGCCCCAATAACCCTATTCCTGCAAGGATATTATTATCCAAGCGACGCCAACGAGGCCAAGCGCCTCAAGCACCGAAGCTGGGACTTCGCAATCATTGAGGGCCAACTATACAAGAAGGGGGTCAGTCAACCCATAATTAAGTGCGTCACCAAAACCGAAGGCATCCAGATCCTATGTGAAGTCCACAGCGAAACTTGTGGCTCTCACTCGGGGCCTAGGGCCCTCGCTGCCAAGGTGATCTGTTAAGGGTTCTACTGGCCCGCTATAATCTGCGCTGTGAATCAAGTCACGAGGTCGTGTGAAGCTTGCTAGAAGTTATCTCCCCGTTCGGGCAACCCTTCGCAATTCACAAAACTGATTGCCCACACATGGCCACTTCAACGCTGGGGGCTGGATATTGTCGGGCCACTACCCACGGCTCAAGGGAACCTCAAGTTCACCTTCGTCGTTGTCGAGTATTTTACCAAGTGGATCGAGGCTAGGGCTATATCTACAATAACGTCGAAGACTGCCCAGAAATTCTTCTGGCAAAACATTGTTTGTCGATTCGGAGTCCCGTCTGAGCTCACAGTCGACAATGGCAAACAGTTTGACAGCCAGGACTTCAGGGACTTCTGCTTCTCCATCGGCACCAAGCTTGCCTTTGCCTCAGTATATCACCCGCAGTCTAACGGCGTCGTCGAGCGCGCCAACGGCAAGATTTTCACTGCTACCAAAAAAAGGCTACTCGACGACAGCAAGGGTAAATGGGCCGACCATCTACCTGAAGCAGTCTGAGCGCTAAACATGACTGAATGTCGGGCGACTGGATTCACTCCTTTTCGTCTACTATATGGTTCGGAGGCCATGACCCCACAGGAAATAAAGCACGGGTCACCTCGAACAAGCGCATCAGCCGTCCCCGACGTAGATGAACCAACGTCCAAAGACCTCATCGACGGAGACCGCATCTTCGCCCTACAGGCCCTCAACAAATACCAAGCTCAAACGAAGGCCTGGCGCGACCACGCAGTCGTCCCAAGAGAGTTCAACGAAGGAGACCTCGTACTCGTCCGAACCACCCGGACAGAGTCACGGGGCAAGCTGGAGCCAAAGTGGGAGGGCCCGTTCATCATCAAGTCGAAGGCGTCCCCCAGCGCATACAGGCTAACAACACCATTCGGCGAGGACCTAGACCATTCTTGGAATATTGACAATCTCCACAAATTTTTTGTCTAAATCCTCAGGGCCTACGCGCCCTTTTAATTCACCAAACAGTACTATTCCAGCTCGCACTCTTTTCCTCCCGGGGGGTGAGGTTTTTAACGAGGCGGAGCCATGTAATATACCCACAAAAATCTCCCGCAAAAACTCAGTTACAACATGTCGAAAAAGACCGCATCGACGGTCTTCGGCATTCAACCACTCCAAAGTCACCGCGAGAGACAGCGCAGACTACCCTCGCGTGCAACACTCCGCGCAAAAGTCGCCTAAGGGTGCAGCCGGAATAGCGCAATAAGTGCGCAAAATCAAAGTCTTTTTCTAAAAGACTCTCCGCGCAAAAGTCGTCTAAGGGTGCAGCCGGAATAGCACAAATAAGTGCGCAAAATCGAAGTCTTTTCCTAAAAGACTCTCCGCGCAAAAGTCACCTAAGGGTACAGCCGGAATAGCACAATAAGTGCGCAAAATCGAAGTCTTTTCCTAAAAGACTCTCAGCGCAAAAGTCGCCTAAGGGTGCAGCCGGAATAGCGCAATAAGTGCGCAAAATCAAAGTCTTTTTCTAAAAGACTCTCCGCGCAAAAGTCGCCTAAGGGTGCAGCCGGAATAGCACAATAAGTGCGCAAAATCGAAGTCTTTTCCTAAAAGACTCTCCGCGCAAAAGTCGCCTGAGGGTGCAGCCGGAATAACGCAATAAGTGCGCAAAATCAAAGTCTTTTCCTAAAAGACTCTCCGTGCAAAAGTCGCCTAGGGGTGCAGCCGGAATAGCACAATAAGTGCGCACAATCGAAGACTTTTCCTAAAAGACTCTCCGTGCCAAAGTCGCCTAAGGGTGCAGCCGGAACAGCACAATAAGTGCGCAAAAATCGAAGTCTTTTCCAAAAGACCCTCCGTGCAGAAGCCGCCCACCGGCGCAGCCAGATCAATGAAGGCGCGCAGCCTCATAATACAAATTACTGTTACATACACACAGCGAGGGCATCATATATTACATTGGCTCAACCTTCAGGATGATACCCATTTCCCTGTAATTGAACAGCATTATCCTCAATTCCTCACCCTCAAAAAGATTTCGCAGCTCCCCTTCACCTATGCTCGCCCTAATCGGCGAGGACAACAGTTCTCGCTTACCAGTCTGGTCCACGCGAAGGCGGCCACGCTCCATCCTAATACGATGACGCCTACCACTTCGCGACAATTCACTCACTCTCTGTTTCGCCACCGCCCTTCACCGCCTATACTCAGCACTCGCACCCGGGAGACCATCGGAACCTTCCACGCGCAGCGAAGGCTCCGCTGCAGCCACATCCAATGCTGCAAAATAATCCAACCTTCATCCGAAGACTCCTCCATCCATGAAATCAAACTCCCAGAATCATCAGACTCAAAACACGTAGACACAGAGTCACACAAATCATCACCGGCGGGCACCACGGTTGGGGCCGCCACAAAAATAGTATTGTCAATAGTGGTTGCATGTGCAGGCCCAAACGTCGGAACCTGCGCAGCAACTGAGGTTCAGTATCACACAGACAAAATTTACACTTAAACTCCCCACCACCTATTCAGCCACCTGCGAAGGCCCAGCCACGGCCGTGGGGTCTTCTGCAGCTGGTTCGACCACCGCCTCCGAGGCATCCTCGCCCGTCGGCGCGGGGGCAGGCGCGGGGTCTTTGCCATCTCCAGTCGGCGTGGGGGTCAACGAGGGGCCCTTGCCCGCATCAGACGGCGGTGCCAGATCCACCCCTGAGGCCTCCGGCAGCGAGGCCTCGGGCAGCATGCTGTCTAGGTCACCAAGGTCTTCAACCTCCTCGTCACGCGCCATCTGCAGCAATAGCATATTCAGCAAAACCACACATACCCACACATATAACCATACAAAATGAGCCCTTACCTGATGCATTGCCCTGTCGGACCTCTCCCGGACCGTCTCTCGGCCGTGAGGACCCCACATCTTGTCGAAGAGCGCCCCCGCCGACCGCTTAAGCACCAGGTCCTCGACCTGGAAGATCTCGCGTTCGAAGCCTTCGTCCGACTGGTCGAAGACCTCGAAATGCTTGCACCCCTCGCGGGACAAAGCATTCACGGCCCCCTCACAGGCGACGAGGGAGGCAAAGGACATCAGGCCCGTCACGATTGTTGGTAGGACCCCCAGCTCCTCCTGCAGCCACTCTAGGAAGCGGAGGCCCACCTCTTGGCTGGGTGCTTCGAAGGGGGCGGTCCGCGCACCCAGCTCCCGGTACGCGTCCACGAGCTGTGCGTGCGTCCGCTCAACCTCCGCGCGCGTCGAGGTCTCGGCTTTATCCACGCGGCTGTGAAGGCCGCCGAGCCGCGCTTCCAGCTCCTCAGTGTGTTGGCAGACGAGACTGGCCTCCGCCCGTGCAAGTTTAGTGTCGGCTTGAGCAACTTGCGCGTCGATGATGGCCTTATTCGCGTCCCTCCTCTCCTCTGCCAACTGGCGCCGGAGATCCCCCTTCTCGGCCTCCATAGCGGCCAACCTCTCCGTCAGCCTGCGGTTTTTACTTTCTTCAGCCGACTTCTCCTGAACAGCATCCGCATGCTGCGCACGGAGACGCTCGACTTCGCAGCAAACTCCGCAGTCAGAGCACCCGACACGACATGGTCGGCAAAGTCGGCCGCCTGCCACCACAAACCATGAGACTCGCCACCTCATAAAAACAACGAACTATCGAAGTCCAACATGACTTACATGCTTCAGCTGCTGTGACAACTGCTGCGACGCTTGCCTCAGTTGCCGGGACACGAAGCCCGCCACATCCTTAGCGGCGGTGGCCGACGGAATCACGCCGCTCACGCAGAAGGCAGACCACGGGTCCTGCGAAGCACCCTTCGCACCTACCGCCGCCGCCGGTGAAGTAGCCACCACCGGAGTCGGGACAACAGCCAGTTGCCCCACATCTGACCCTGCACCATGATCTTGGTTACGACATAGTTCGAAAAAAAACTTACCACCAAGATAATCTCCAACGCAGATATCTGTGTCGAAGTCGGCAACACGCGCTGCCGCCTCGTCAGTACGTGACGGCGAGGGCAACTTATGCCCGTTCACCGGCTCGCCCACGGTGGCTTGCCCGCGCTAGAAGTAGTAGTCTTCACACCTGCCGAAGACTTCTTGGGCCCAGGGGTGGCCGGCTTCGCAGCCGGGGCCGGTTTGCTGTTGCCGGTGGCGGCAGACTTCGCGCCCCCCCCGCGCCTTCTTCGCCTCACGGAAAGGATCCCTGATCCTAACGACCGCCTGGCACTTCTGCGCAGTGTCTTGACGATCCTTCTCCATCACTGGCGATACAACAGCAGCAATATTCCGTCCGTAAGGAAAAATCTTCAAGTCACAAGCCATACAAGACGTAAACATGTCTTCGCCAGCCACGCGAGGGATCAGAACATTCTTTGGCCATCGACCCCTGGTAACCCTCAGCATTCGCGTTGAAGACTCCCGAAGCTCGGGTGAAGACATCCTTTCCCCGAGGGCCGCGCACGTCCCCATCAACTCCACAACAAAACTATCAGAAACCCCAAGTCCCCCCACTACAGTACCTATTTTTCTCTTCTTAGTTCCTGGGGCAGCCTCCTACGAAGGGCTTTCCTCAGTCATGGGCCATTGGTTTCTTCCCGCGGCGGTCGACGACCACGGCGGCGTCGTCCCTGGGATAGCCGTTGTACGACAAACGATTCAACTCGAAGACCCTATTTAGGCAGACATTAGATCAACGGATATCCCAACTCCGCACAGCCTCAGTCCTCGGCACATAACGCCCCACAATCCGCACTGCCCCATCTTCCACTTCACGCACGAATGCGGCTGGATCCCGGCCACGTAGATCCAACGTGAAGGCCGGACTTCGCACTAGCTGCTCGCCCAGGGAGGGCATCTGGCGAGGGCATACTTCGCCCAACACCCAGCCATGCGCCAAGGGCCACACTCCGTAACTGGTGAATTCCTCAACTAAATCACGCCCGCTACTCATGCGGGCAGCACAACAAAGGGCCTCTTCGTCACTATCATCCTCCGCCACCTCAAACGGCGGGAACGCCACATAGCAGTGGGAGCACAACACGGCCGCCGGGAGTCCTGGGAGGTCTTTGACCTCGCCTACCGCCACATAAAACCAAAAATCATACCAGTTGCCCCACTTGTTGCGGACGCAGGGAACTAACTCAACAACTTCCGCTGAAGTCTTCCCAGTCCTCGGCGTAAAGGTGCATGACCCAAACTGTGTAATCTTGCTTCCAATTTTCTCTTCTGCCAGTGCAAACAGTAATTCTTGGCGAAGACCTCTATGGAGGGCTGACCGCCGTACGAAGTCACTACCCAGACATACTTCGCCAGGGCCACCACGGCATTAGGTGTCAATTGATGGATCTGCACGTCATACCTCCGCAACACTTCCACCACAAAACGATGTGTAGGCAACCAAAGGCCGGCAGTGAAAAATGCCTCGAACACAACCATCTCACCCTTCGGCTCAGGAATCTCTTCCACCCCCGGAACTCGGCCAACTCCGTTCCCAAAATACCCCAACTGCTGCATGTCTTGCACGCGAACTGAGGAGATCCTCGAAACACCGAATTCCACCGTGTGGCCCGGGTGTAGCTCCACTACCGCCAAATCACTAAAGGTACCCTCGGACGACGATTTGCCCAATAGCGTAGTCGCAGCGGATGAAGAAGAAGACGACATGGCTATGTACCGTCAGCGGCGGCGCACGGTCTGCTTGACGCGGGCCAATTCTCCGATGAATAGGAGCAAGGAGGGCAGGCGAGCGGGCAGCCGGTTTCAAAATGCTAAGGTTTTGCGGCACACAGAAAGGTAGCAGAGCCTGAGCCGCGCCGCCCCCCTTTTTGTACACAGGGCGCGACGCTTCGAGAAGCCCGCAGTCCAACAGTACCGCGTCCATCAACGGTCACATCAAAAACCCCCACGGAACCACTTCGAGCGAGGGCAGCGTCTCCACCATCTAGCGACGTCTTCGGCACCAGATTACTCAGTCGAACTGGTCCCTCGGAGGGGATATGTTGGGGCGAAGGCGAAGACGCTACCCTTTGCTCCAGGCCTTCGTCAACTCGCTGCACCAACGGAGGCAAGACGACTGGTGCGGCCCACCCTTTGTCCTCTTCACTGAAAGACGAAGGCCTACGACGAAGTCTCTCCATCCCGCGTCCTCGGTCCTACCTGGAGGCCCACGTGGGATTCGACCCATTGTAATAGGCCCCGCACGGACAGGCGTGTTACGGACCTGATTTATAATAGCTTTTCTGTAATGACTGTTTGTAACCCTCCTTTATGGGAATATTCTAGGGATAAATGGATAATCCAGGTGTCTGAGGGCATAAGCGTCCTTACATTGGGACGTTGGGCGCTCGGGCACCTATAAATATCCCCGTACAGTGCCTTTGAGAGGCTGGATTAACAGAGCAATCGCCATCTCGAGTCAAACCTTACTTGCATCCCTTCCACTCCCCCGTTGGATTAGCTTGCCCAGGAGTGCAAGTTCCAACAATCATCTAGGTGTGGAGGACAAGTGCTGGATTAATTATAAGACGATGCTGATGGACGAAGCTAAAGTGGATGAATCAACCAAGTGCCAGGATGGAAGATGCTCACCAAGTGGTCGTCAATTAACCACACTAATGTAGTGTTTATCCCAGGCAAGCCCCGGTGCATTTTCCACCTCCTTCTATTTTAAAAGCTTTTATCACTTATATGTTGCATTAGGTGATAGGAGTTGTGTGAATAAACAGTTGATGCATTACCATTCCTCAGAATTTGATTACTATTCCTTGATTCCTGTTTATAAAAGAGAACTAAAGATGCTTAGCCCTGCTTAGATAATTAAAAGTTGTTCTTTTAAAAAAAAGATGATGTGTTACATGGTATATGAGAAATTTTTGTGAAAAAGAAATTGGGATGGTGAATCCATATGGCCATGATGGATTCAACATCCAGAAAAAATACCTCTGTCAGGTACCAAAGATTGGGAAAATGTTTAAATAAAATGAGACCAGACGTTGAGCAGGAAAGGTCGCCCGTCCGTGTCGATTAAGGACCATTCTGATTGTTGGCCTACTGATCTAGGACCCTTTAACTGGCCACATGCCTCATCATGGGTAAACTTAGCCTCGGTTGGACTAATACCAGAAAGGCCGGGCCGCAATGGGAGTGGAGAGATGGCGAGAGTATCGTGTATCCACCTGGCAAGAGGCTAGATGGTGGGATACTGAGTTCTCGGTTGGCGGGGACCCGTTCTGGTCCTGAGAAACCTGTGGACGAGTTGACATATGCAAGGGTTAAGTGCTACATATGTCATGTGGTTGGAGATCCCCAGCTGGGTATTAATCGATTCAGATCGCCGAACTTCTCGGATATGAAGACTGGATCTTCGACCTTCAGCGTAGATAACAATTGAAATTAAATTTGATAAAATGAAGCTATTGTAGGACAAGTGAATGCTCTAGATTAGGCAAACCTAGATTCAGGAAAAGTACATAACCTTGAAGTAAAATTTTGGCATAAGGATCAACTACTAGTAAGCTTTTCTGCGAAAATGAGTCTTTGAAATTTGATGAGCCTTACCTTGAATCCTTTTAAAACCAGCATACCCTTAAGAGTCTTTTCTTTAGTCGAGTAAGTCTTGCTGAGTAATTGTGTACTCAGGGTTTTATTTCCATTGTTGCTCCAGGTTACAAGTCGCTTGATTGTGATTGATGTTAAGTGCCAGTGGGTTCGACCTTCTTATATAAGTATATCCCATCTTTAGCTTCATTATGAGGATTGCCACTTAAGCTAGCATGTATTTTAAAACTTATAAATGTTTTATACATTCAAATTGTAATATTTTTGAATCAATTTCTTTTGTAATAAACTCCGATGATATATATTGTAATCTTGTTATAACTTGTAAATGATGTAACTTGTAAACATTTTGTAATAAAGAATTTCCGCTGCAAATGTTTGTATGTGAGTTGTGTTTACTTAATCCTGTGATCTTGGCGGTAAATCGTTTATCCGGGGCTCTTGGGGCAATCAGACAGATCCTGTTAAGTTGTTTGGTGCACATGCATAGCCGTCTGAGGTCTTTGAGACAAGGACAGGTGCATGTGGGCCTGATAATTTGGGAGGTTCTGCGACAACTGGTATTGGAGCATGATTAAGTATAATACAGTCACATACATATTTTCAAAACAAAGTTTTGGTTTCGAAACCTATTTTCAACTGAACACAATTTTTGGTTTTGAAAAAAAATTATAGATTTGAAAAACTATAATGCTAGCGACATCCTCTGTTAAACCCTAAATTAAGGACTATCAGGTGGCTTAGATCAAAAATACTAACCCACGACCTGGGAAGGGTATTGCATACTTGTGTAATGTTATTTTTGGCGTCATTCAGTTTTGAATGGATCGACGCTCAGGTAAGGTGAGTTGTGAGAGCATGACCGAACAAACGTCGGTCTAGGGGAGTGCTTAATTGTGGCGCTTGATTATATACATGTTACATATATGTATATATGAAGGCTGCAATGTGGAGTACTTACTTTTCTAAAAATTTAGTATCCCATGTGTGTGTATGGGTATACAAACATGGGAATACTGAGAAGTGTAATGTATTTGCAACGACGCACCTACGCTCAGGTAAAAAGGTGAGTTACCATAATGAGCTGCCCTCTGGTTAAAGTGTGGCAGCGGCGCCTATGCGTGGCTCGGCGCTTAATGAGGAGCTGGCCTCCGTATAGAAATATATGGAGTATAAACTGTGATAAACTGTCATGTGTGAATTGCATCATTGGGAAATGGGCTATGATAGAAATTTCCTGCAGGTACACTAACATTGAAATCGTATGTGTAGCTGACGACTAGCAATATACCGAGAGAGACGTAGTTATGCCACCGATATAGAACACTATTGTCACATTATGTTGGCAAAAAAATCAGTGAGGACGAATAGGACGAGCATGCATCCTGATTGCTGCATTGTGTTTGTGGTTTGCGCTCAAAAATGCTTCTCTCACCTTTATTCTAATAATTGGTGCTTGTGAACGAACATGCTTCTCTTGTCTTTATTCCGGTAATAACTAATTGGAAACTGTGTGTAGCATCACTATCTTATGAACTTCGATAAGTTCTTTGTCCTCTATCCTTTAGATTTCCGATTTAGGTAATGTATGTGTTGTTCTCGCTTTGATTTGGTAGAAGGTGTCGGTACCCTGAAACTAGGGTACCCCTTGCTACTGTATAAAGACGCAGTACCCACGTGGCTATCTTTAGTCGCGTGGTAAAGAGCTGTATGTGGGACCAGACCATGACTCGCCTCAGCCTCGGGCGACTACTCTGGGACCACAACAGCGCCTGACCCCACCACATGGGCGGGTCCAGAGCCGCCACGTGTCCAGAGAAGGTGATATACTCCAAGGCATTAACAGTAAGTCCAGACCCCCATGGGAGAGCGCCGGACCCCTAGATATACAGTCCGGACCTCTAAGGTTGGTCCAGGACCTCCACGTGTGCAAGCCGGACCCCTGGAATGGGAGCCGGACCCCCCCGTATGGGGTCCGGGACGCCCACAATGGGGTCCCAAGGTCCCAGGACAGAACATACTTGGGCCTTGAACAGGACCCAGGCGGGGGTCCGGTGCTGACACGTGTCCGGACCTAGACTGGTGGGTTCCAGACCTGTCCGCATATACTCCTGCTCCCCGCTCAAGCGGAGACCCGATGCTGCCACGTGGCATACTGCGCGCGGCTTAAGCCAACGGGCGGAACCTAGCATGACACCTCTGGGTCACGCGCGCCTCCGCATTCATTGTGGATAAGACGTGAGCCTGTCCATCCCACTGACAGGCGGCATGCTCAGTCCATGATACGTGGGCCAAGCTGTTACTCACCATTACTCGCACGTTTCGGCTATCAATGCTGCATGGACTGTGGTCATCAAGACTCCTGATGATTACTCAGGCGTTACTAGCATTAGTTACTCACATAATGTATTCCTTCCATTATGCTCCTGGGCCCACATGTCGGGGCCCAACATCCTTGTATGTGCCTCCCTTAAACTAAGGGAAGGCACACAACGATACAAGGACAAGTTCTCAGACTCACACACAAGCTCATACTCTTAAGTTCATAGACACTCAATACAACATACACACACAGTGGAGGTAGGGTATTACGCTCCGGCGGCCTGAACCACTATAATCCCTCATGTGCTCTTGTGTTCATCGCAAATCCACCTAATAGGCAAAACGCTTAAGCCCCCTCCTCATCTTAGGATTAGGGCGGGTGCATTCCGCCACCCGGCCGGAGGATTTTCTCTCTGACAAAAGGTATTGTGACTGTTTAACCCTATAGCCTTTAAATTGCATGAGCTATTGTTTGTTTTGTTTATGGAAAGATGCCAAACTCAATCAGCCTTGAGATTTCCCAGTGAAACCTTTGTTTAGAAGTTCCATGCTTGCGTATGTGATTCCTAGCCATTGTGTGTTGAGCTTTTGAGATATGTGTCTATGCGGTCTGTAGGTCTCCTTGGTCCGATCACTAGTTCAACCTAAAATTTTTGAGTGTGTATGCTTATGCCTCAAAAGTATTTAGTGCATTTGCACCAACCGAACCTAGGCCATGTTCTCGTTTAGTGAACCATAACCCAAATCATCATTAGTCCTTCGAAATCCTTCCAAGTTTCCAAGCATGGATGAATTTGAATTTTCCCATTATCACTCCATAACCAAACTCATGCAAATGAATGCTTAGATAATTTCTTTGTTGGACATAAAGTGTACCTAGGATTAAAACAAGAATCTCGAGTCATGTCTCCTTCCAAAACCATTCCCTTGTTTGATTGGTGCAAGCTGATATCCCTATTTCAGTTTGTGTTTCCATAAGGATCACATTGTTGCTTTCTCAGACCAACCTAGGAAAGGAATGCCTAATAGTTTTCTTGAATTTAATGCCAATGGTTTCCTCATATCTCTCGAAGGCATATTAATTTAATCTTCTGATCGTTTTTCCTACGTATCTAATCAGACGCTCATCCTTGACCTTGAAATTGCTGCGATGGGCATAGAAATATACTTGGGGCTGAAATAACAGTCTCCAATCGTACTCCCTCATCAACCAATTTAGGTTTTGGCAATCTCGTGTTCCTTTCATCCGGCTAGAACCTATTTGGCTCTCTACCTTTAACCATTCTTATAGGTGGAGTCTCTTTTGTATATTGTTATCCTTGCTCGGTCTATTTGTGCCGCGTGAGATTTCTTATTGATTACATCTGGTAATGGTGTTATGACTAGAACCGATGGTACCACGACAAGACCGAGGGCCTCCTATGAATGTACACATGGTTGTGCTGCTCGGCACGCGCTGGTGTCACGGTTAGTAGTTGTAATCCATTATGAGACTATATCAATATGTTATCTAGACACAATCTAGTTTTGCCATGCAGGATTCATTATTGGTGTTTTTCAGTAATGGTGTCATGATTATGACTTATGGTGCCACCGCGAAACTCAGAGCCCCTTGTGAATGTACACGCAAGGGTATGCTGCTTGGTGCATGCTGGTATCGAGGTCTTTGGTCGTGATCCATTATGGAACTATATTAATATGTTATCTTTCGTGGACTTTTCCCTTGAAACGATTTTTGTGTTGTTTGCTGAAACAATCAAACAACATATGCCATCACTGTTGGATCAAGAGAGTATATAACTCTGATGTATTCCTTAAGTAAAATTCTTACCAGTTCCGAAGTCTTCATAAAAAATCGAAACCTATCTGTATCTAACCGTGTGAAAAAAATCACCCCTTTCATGTGTAGTCTCTTTTCTCTTGATTTTGGTGGTGAATACACATACAAGTTCCCTTTATGTCCTTTGTGTAAAGGTGAAGCCTTGGAGCTTTTAAGTGTTGGAAGACTACTGTTTAGTTCTCAAAATGGAGATTGACTTCCCCTGCTGCTGAAATGCAGCAGTTTGTTCATTCACCTCTGTCGGTACCCTGAAACTAGGGTACCCCCTGCTACTGTATAAAGACGCAGTACCCACGTGGCTATCTCTTAGTCGCGTGGTAGAGGTGCTGTGTGTGGGACCAAGCCATGACTTGCCCTAGCCTCGGGCGACTACTCTGGGTCCACAACAGCGCCTAACCCCCACCACATGGGTGGGTCCAGAGCCGCCACATGTCCAGAGAAGGTGATATACTCCAAGGCATCAACAGTGAGTCTGGACCCCCATGGGAGAGTGCCGGACCCCTGGATATATAGTCCGGACCTCCAAGGTTGGTCCAGGACCTCCACGTGTGCAAGCCGGACCCCTGGAATGGGATCCGGACCCCCCGTATGGGGTCCGGGCCGCCCACAATGGGGTCCCAAGGTTCTAGGACAGAACATACTCGGGCCTAGAATAGGACCCAGGCGGGGGTCCGGTGCTGACACGTGTCCAGACCTAGTCTGGTGGGTTCCGGACCTGTCCACATATACTCCTGCTCCCCGCTCAAGCGGAGACCCGATGCTGCCACGTGGCATACTGCGCGCGGCTTAAGCCAACGGGCAGAACCTAGCATGACGCCTCTAGGCTACGCGCGCCTCCGCATTCATTGCGGATAAGACGTGCGCCTGTCCATTCCACTTACAGGCGGCATGCTCAGTCCACGATACGTGGGCCGAGCTATTGCTCACCATTACTCGCACGTTTTGGCTATCAATGCTGCATGGACTGCGGTCATCAAGACTCCTGGTGATTGCTCAGGTGTTACTAGCATTAGTTACTCACATAATGTATTCCTTCCATTATGCTCATGGGCCCGCATGTCGAGGCTCAGCATCCTTGTATGTGCCTCCCTTAAACTATAAAAGGGAAGGCACACAACGTTACAAGGACAAGCTCTCAAGTTCACACACAGACTCAGACACACGCTTACACATACATTCAATACAACATACACACAGTGGAGGTAGGGTATTACGCTCCGGCGGCCTGAACCACTATAATCCCTCGTGTGCTCTTGTGTTCATCCCGAATCCGCACAACAGGCAAAATGCTTAAGCCCCCTCCTCATCTTAGGATTAGGGCGGGTGCATTCCGCCACCCGGCCGGAGGATTTTCTCTCTGACATTTGGCACGCCAGGTAGGGGGCTTTGGCTTTAGGTTTTTCCCTGTTTCCTTGCTCGGCACGATGGTTCAGATCATCGAGCACCATGGCTTGACTCCTGAGGACTTCCTGATGAAGAGGCTGTATCTTCCATGCCATGGGGCTCCAACAGCCCTGCGCCTGGTGCTGCTGCTATGCATGCTGCGCGGCAGCACACTCCCGCACAGAGAGTTGCTACTGGGGCGCTGTCTATAGCCAGGGAGTTGCTACGCCATCCACCGAGCTCCACGGCCTCGCCAGGGGCCATGAAGCAGTGGCATGATGATGTCGACGGTCTCCTTGGCATGGCGCATTCTAACTCGGCCAGACCCAGGCCTCGGTCATTCCGGCATCAACATGAGGCGTCGGCGTCAGTGCACTCACCCTTAGTGAAGGCCGCACCAACTGAGGACCTGCGGGCGGAGCTCAATTGCATACGTGCGAGCGAGGATGCTCCAATCTCACTGGAGAGACTTGATGACCTGCGAGCAGAACTCAACCGTAGGCGTGCAGGCGAGGACACACAAGTCTCTCTAGAGTGGGTGCATGAGCGTCGGCTAAACTTCGAGGGTCGCAACCTCGACCAGGACTTCACTCCGCATGCGCCACAAACTCCAAGGGATGCCCAAATCCACACGGGTGTCCCATTGGTCGGCGTGGGCTGTGCCGCGCTTGCGGATCATCTCCGTGCGGCGACTTGGCCGCCCAAGTTCCGGTCGCACCTGCCGGAGAAGTATGATGGTACGTCAAACCCGTCGGAATTCTTGTAGGTCTACGTCACCGCCATTACGGCAGCCGGTGGAAACACTACCGTAATGTTGAGTTACTTCCATGTAGCCTTGACCGGGCCGGCCCGGACCTGGCTCATGAACCTGACCCCGGGGTCCGTCTACTCCTGGGAAGAGCTCTGTGCACGGTTCACAGCGAACTTTGCCAGTGCTTATTAGCAGCATGGCGTGGAGGCTCATCTCCATGCCGTAAGGCAAGAACCCGGGGAGACTCTCCGGGCTTTCATCGCCCACTTCACCAAGGTACGAGGGACTATACCTCATGTCTCCGATGCCTCTATTATCACTGCTTTCCAACAGGGGGTGCGTGATGAGAAGATGTTGGAGAAGCTGGCGATGCATGACGTGGAAACCGTCACCACGCTCTTCGCTATGGCCAACAAATGTGCTAGAGCTACCGAGGGCCGTGCATGGCACTCAATACCACAGAACGGAGTTACCCAGACGGGTGGCTTAGGTGCCGTCACCCAGGGCGGCAACAACAACAAGAAGAAGAACCGCGGCCACGAGAGGTCACAGTCTGCTACTACGGTCGCTGCAGCCGCGGCTGGGGGCCGGAACGAGCGCAACAAGCGCCCACGGCAACGGGGAGGCAACAGTGGCTCATGCCCTGTCCACCCAAACAGTCGCCACAGCGCCTCGGAATGCCGCGAGATCATTAAGCTCGCGAAGCGCGTCAGCAAGCGGTGCGAGCAGGCTTCCAAGGATGGCTCGCCGCCTCATCGCCGGCCTAGCAAGGAGAAGGTCGACGAAGGTGACGCGGTCGCGGGAGAACGGGACCTCGGTTATCAGTCACCTGAGGGGGTCCTCAAGGACGTTTTCACTAGAGACTCTGACTTCGGTGACGACAACGACCGCCGCAAGAAGCTATACGTGATGTACAATGGGAGCTAGGAGCTTACCTCCCGTAGGAACATGAAGTCCCTGCGCTGCGAGGTCCTTTCGGCGGTCCCAGGGGTCCCGAGGGCTGCTCCACATCAGCGGTGCAGGAGCACCACTATCTCCTTCAGGGCATCCGACTACCCCGAAAACATGGCAGGGGCCGGTATACTCCCGCTCATCACTGCCCCTGTCATCACCGACATGCGGCTGCACCATGTTCTAATTGACGGTGGGGCTAGGCTCAACGTCATCAGCCATACTGCATTCAAGAAGCTGCAGATCCTAAGGTCTCAACTGGGACCCTCTCGTCCATTCTTCGGAGTGGGTCCACAACCAGTGTATCCCCTTGGGAGCATTGCACTCCCGGTTACATTCGGGACCGAGGAAAACTTCCGCACAGAGAACGTCCAGTTCGACGTCGCGGAGGTTAACCTCCCCTTCAATGCCATCATTGGTAGGCCAGCCCTGTACTAGTTCATGGCCATTGCCCATTACGGATATTTGGTCCTCAAGATGCCGTCCCCTACTGGGGTCCTCACCATGCGGGGCGACCGCGCCGCTGCACTTGCGGCTCTCGAGAAGCTGCATGCCCTGGTGGCAGAAACTGCTCGCCCGGATGACGGAGGGAGGGACCCCTCGACTTCCAGTGCCAAGGCGCCTACCAAGGTGTGAAAGTTCCCTTTGACCCGGGAACAGGATCTGGATGTCGCCTAGAGGGGGGGGGGTGAATAGGCGAATAAAAATTGTCACTTTAAAACTTAAATCTTACTCTACTCAAAGAAGGATCGCAGTGGAGTGAAGGACCCTTCGAGTAGGTTGCCGCGGAATTGAAGTTCCTGTCTTAAGAATATCCTGCACTTCAAGGAAAGCTAATACCACAAGTAAGCAGTGAAGTGCAGATATAAAAGCGAGTAAGACAGAGAGTCAGAATACAATACGGAACAGAGCACACAGACGCAAGGATTTATCCTGAGGTTCGGCCAAGCCTGAAATGCTTGCCTAGTCCTTGTTGGAGTTAGCCACACCTGGGCTTGGAGTCTGTTTCAACTCCTTCCTCCGTTTGCTCAGATCTGTCAGTCAGACAGATAGAGCCTTCCACTATGTTGAGGTAGTTACAACAGAGCCGTGGCTGCTTACAATCTTCTTGACAGCACTCCGGCAGAGTAACAATATGCTCAAGACTATGCTCTAGCTCTTAGCAGCGCTTCTCCACTCTCTAGAGGCTTATAGCTTTGCCTCTACACAAACTATCGAGATATACACGAGAGGGAGAGAGAGAGAATTGATCCGAGTGATGTCTACACTTGTTGGCTGCGTTTCTATATTGCTTGAGGCGCCTAGGGGTCCCTTTTATAGGCACAAGGGGCCTAGGAGCCGTTGGAAGCAATCCAGGAAGGCGAATCTTGCCTTCAGTCGGGTGGCGCACCGGACAGTCCGGTGCACCACCGGACACTGTCCGGTGCCCGATTTCCTTCCAGAAATGGAGCAGTCGACCGTTGCAGTCCTGGAGCCGTTGGCCCACCGGACACTGTCCGGTGCACACCGGACAGTCCGGTGCCCCCATCTGACCGTTGGCTCGGCCACGCGTCACGCGCGGATTGCGCGGCCGACCGTTGGCCCAGCCGACCGTTGGCTCATCGGACAGTCCGGTGCTCCACCGGACAGTCCGGTGAATTATAGCCGTACGCCGCCGGCTTCTCCCGAGAGTGGCCTGTTCACCAGAGTTCAGCCTGGCGCACCGGACACTGTCCGGTGCACCACCGGACACTCTGGTGTGCCAGACTGAGCTGAGTCTTGGCTGTACACAACCAAGCATTTTGCATCTCTTTTCTTTTCTTCTTTTCTCTGTTTCTAACACTTAGACAAATATGTTAGTACACAAAAACCAATGTACTAAGTCTAGAAACATACCTTCTCTTGGATTTTCACCTTTCTATCATTTGACATGCTTAATATTGATGTTGGACTCATAAATCATCAAGTCAGCTTAACTTGATCTACACTGACATTTCTGAGCTCCAACATCCTATAAAGGTCACATAGAATATCTCCAAACATAGGAACAACCCAAACTATAAAGGTCAGAGTGCACTTAGCTCTTTTGGGCTGCTTCCAGTTCTGTTTTTGACATTTGTTCTCGTTCTAGTGACCTTGATCTCCTTCTTAGAGCTTGGTCTTGAGCCTTATGACTTACACCACATAACTAGATATGTTTCCTCATTGGTTGTAAGTCACGTCCTTATGTAGTGATCCTTGATGTGCCGTAGCTGTTCTCAACTCGATCACCCTTGACTTTGCAAGTCTTCTTCTTCACCCTTGGCTTTGGGTTCCTCAGCCTCTTTGACCTTCTCCCGTGCACTTGGTACCTCGAAGCTCTTCTTGCCTCCATCCTTGGCTTGATCAGTTGTCTCCGAGCTACGCACCCGAGTCTCACTTTATGCAATGTCCATCTTACTTGTGATGTCCATTATGTATCCATAATCCAGTTCTTGGACCATCACATTTGTTCACTTGTTGAACCCTGTTAGCTTTACCTTAAGCACCTGTTCAACACTTAGTACACTTGTTAGTCCTTTAATTGAGTTGTCATCCAAACACCAAAACTCACAAGAGAGCTTTCAATCTCCCCCTTTTTGGTGATTGATGGCAACACAATTAAACCTTACATAAGAATAAGATTTGAAACACAAATTTTGAATTCTAAGTTTATAGAATGCTCCCCCTAAATATGTGCTTACTTCAAAAACATAATTTTGGCCTCAGACGCCAATTTGCACATACTTAGGCAATTCGAAACATTTCTACACCTTAGCATTTTGGGATGCATTGTGTCAAGAATCAAACCATTATGCTATAACACACAAATGCACATAATCAGAGTTAAACACCATTCAATTTAGTGGATATACCACAGGAATATCAACCTACCACTATTCACCATTAAGATACTAATTTAAACTAAGATACTAATTTAAAACAATCTTAAAGCACCATTAATCTATTGACCACATGCACCATTATCCACATGAATATCTATTATAGAATGAGCATCATAGATGCCAATTAATTCATAGCAGCGAAAGCACTAGTTTCGCACCATCACCATATACTACAACAAGAAGCATATGATACGAATTATCAACTACACAATATGATACGAATTATCAACTACACTCAACTACACAATAACACACTAACAATGCTCAAACTAACACATCACCCCTTAGGATAAGCTTTCCTCTCAGGTTGAGATAAGCTTTAATACACAAATTCTCCCCCTTTGACATCAAACACCAAAAACCATACTCAAGCAAGAACATAGGATGATGTCAAGGGACAGCATGGTGTTTAGGAGGAAAAACACACTATCAAAACTCCCCCTTACTTATTGAACATATGCATTACCAACATTTAAGTAAGATACATATATGCAAAAAGATTAATACTTCCTTTTGTACCTTTACCATGTTGTAGTGTACTTCCCATCTTGAAAGTATTAATCTCTCGGAAGCTTCTCCACACTTGTGCCTGATTCTTTATCCTAACCTTTTCTTGTTGCTAAGACACCAAGCTTAGAGCAAGTTATAGTATTGTGGCACAAGATAAAGCTTCTATTCTAGTGATTACCAAAAGATATCAATTGAAGCAAACTATCACGGCTACCAATTGAAAGATACCAATTGCAAGATCATTTATTATCATAGCTCCATGATACTTAAGGACAAGCATCTAGTATCACCAAATTTTATGAGCAATCTAAAAATATGCAATTACTCATGACTTAAGATACCAATTCCTTGACTTACAGAGGTACCCCAGTCCTGATTGCTCCATTTCTTGCTCATCTTCTCTTTTCCACCTTGAGACTACACAAGATCGCTCAAGATACAATTAGTCTCAAAAGACGCAAGTTATGTGTGCTCCCCCTACACTTGTGCATCAAGTATTTGAATAACTTGCACTTTGCACATTCTAGCTTTCTTAGAACTAGAGGGGATCACAACATATCTTGGTCACAGAATACTCTCAATTTCATCACAAAGAGATAACAATTGAATACCAAATTAAGGGTTGATTTAATACAACAATGCATGCCTCAAGAGGTATAACATTTACACGCAACCTAGACATGCTTCATACTTGACTATCATTGCACCACATATACCAATTGAAAAACAACACTATCATGTTTATAAAGTGCAATGTCTAAGCACATCATAATTAAGAATGTTCTTTAGGTACACCAGAAGAAACAACATTTTAAAGTAAGGAGCACCTAGGCCAATATACTACCAATTCAGAGGCAAGACCATAGTTGTGATCACAATCAATGGAACTTCAAGATATTCACTGAAATTGCATAGTTCCATTCTCCATACCTTTGCCTTTTCCTGAATTGCCATGAGAGCACCAGTTGTCACTAATTGAGGGCTCCTTTTGCTCATGCGCCTTAGCTCAAAAGGGTGCATTAGAGGCACAACATGGAGTTTGTGTTCACACAATACCAGACTAGAGTAATCATGTGAACATAAACTAAACAATATGTCATATTTGCACACAGGTTAATCATTAAAACCATATAGCATAACTCACAACGGAATACAGGTTTATTCACGAACACAACAAGAGTTAATCATGGTGGATATATCTAATGAAAAACTACCCATTAAATGATTCAAGAGACATAACCTCTAAAGCACACAATCATGATTAAGCAAGCATGGTTACGATCTTGGTGATTATTAATCATTGATTGAAAGGTACTCAACACAGGTAATCAACAAAGCATAACTGCTCCAAGGACAGGTAGCACATCAATCAGACTTAAGAGCAGTACTGATTATCAACAAAGTACTTAAGATACAAGGGTACCATCCTATGGAGCGCAAGTTGCAGAATCTCATTAAGGTCCTCTGCTTGAATCACCAATAATGATTAAGGACCTATTCAACTTTTCACTTGAGATGAACATGGGATTAGTATCTCACAATAATTCAACCTTGGGTCAATGAATAAACACCAAAACAATTAATAGCTTAAGCATAGAGTTTGAGATAACCGTCTTAAGCTCTCCCTCGGTCTCCAGTTCATCTCAAGGCACCTGCATGGTCTAGTTAGCACAGTTTGGTATCCATCTTGGGATGGGTCCATATTGATCATCCAAAAAGGCCTTTGGTACCCAAATAGCATGTGTGCTAGTCCTAGGTGATCTCATGATTGATCTAGCACAAGAGTATGATTTGGGTCTCCTAAGCGAATAGGATTGAGACAAATTTACTTGCTTAGGAACCTCACCTTTATTACATACCTTGGATAGATGACCCTGCTCACCACACTTGTAGCAGAAGCGTCACTCACCCTGACATGACGCTTGCTGTTTGTCATTTTTCTTGGTGAGAGTCATCTTGGAGAATGCACATGCTTGGTTCATCATTAGCGGACAAGAAGTGATCGTGTGGCTCTTGTCATTGCATCCGAAGCATCTCCTTATCCCTTCTCCCTTGTCGTTGTATGGACACGACGCAATGAGGTGTCCTGCCTTATTGCACTTAAAGCACCCCCTTTTTCCTTTTCTCCTTCTGTTCTTGGATGACATAGAGAAATGGTCAGTGCAAACAACATGATTAATTGAATCTTTACCTTTTTCCAAGCTCATGTTGATTTCTTCATCTTTAGGAACATCCTTCTTATGGAGCTTAACACTTGCTGCAGTTTTTCCTTTCTCAAGCTTCTTCACCACGCGCCCATGGATATCTTGAGAAAGTTGAGCAATGTGTCTTCTCCTTAGTTGTCTTTGCTTCTTGTTCCCACACCATTTCTTTTGTGACCCTAAAACTTGTTGCTCAATCAATGATTGGCTTTCCTTTGAGCAACAGGGGTTAGCACATGGTGATATACAATTCAAATGCGCACACGTGCGAGAATGAGGTTCACATGAATTTAAGTTCGCAATTATAACCTCATGAGCAACATTAAGCATGATATGTCTATCCAAGAGATTATCATGAGAATAAGACAATGAATCATATTTTTCAGTGAGAGCTAGTTTATCATGACTTAGCAATTCTACCTGCCTCTCAAGCATGGCATTTTTCACTCTAAGTTGAGCAACACAAGATAAAGCATCATCATTACTACTTTGCTCAATTAAAATTGAATTATACCGTTGGACCAAGACATCATGAGAGCACCTTAGCTCCTCATGTTCTTTGGTCATCTTCTCCAGGCTGTTGTTTGTTTTGATGAGAGTTTCCTCTAGCCTGAGAAGCGTCTCGCCTTGTTCCTTGTTCCTTCTCAACAGCTTAATCAAGAGCGCTTTGTCTTCTTTATTGAGATGGGTGTAGAAACGGCGAATCTCCTCTTCTTCCGCATCGTCGGTCTCATTTTCCCTGTCATTACTATTAGTGGAAGCAAAACAGGAAAATGTACCTTGTGAAGATGTAGACTCCTCATCCTCTTCCTCATCATTGCTTTTGTCTCCATCATCATTGTTAGCAATAAAACATTTATTACTAGTGGAAGACAAACCTGTTGATGAGGTGGATTCATCGTCTGGTTGCCATCGTTCTTGTTCTTCTCCCTTAGACAAGTTAGTATCACCAGCAATAGAGGGAGCAGAGGTAGTGCATATGGACTTAAAAAATTTCAACTTAAGTTTAGTCCATAGATCATGAGCATCAGCAAATAAGTCACTATCACTACTCATGATGGCAAAATAGGCACCTCTAGAAAGAGAATCAACTAAGATGTTGCAAGCATGGTGATTTAGAGATAGACATCTTAGTTCATCATCAGAAGGATTTTTACTAACATTAGAGGGAAAAATACTTCTACTAAAGACCTGTCTCAAATCAGGATCAACACTCATAAAAGCATTATAAATAGAGATAGACCAAGACTTGTAATTAGAACCATCGCCTAAAAGAAGTTCTACAGTTACCTCTTGTGACGACATCGTCATCTCCGGACGGCTAAGCCCACACTGGAGAGGCCTAGCTTTAATACCAATTGAAAGTTCCCTTTGACCCAGGAACAGGATCTGGATGTCGCCTAGAGGGGGGGGGGGGTGAATAGGCGAATAAAAATTGTCACTTTAAAACTTAAATCTTACTCTACTCGAAGAAGGATCGCAGTGGAGTGAAGGACCCTTCGAGTAGGTTGCCGCGGAATTGAAGTTCCTGTCTTAAGAATATCCTGCACTTCAAGGAAAGCTAATACCACAAGTAAGCAGTGAAGTGCAGATATAAAAGCGAGTAAGATAGAGAGTTAGAATACAATACGGAACAGAGCACACAGACGCAAGGATTTATCCAGAGGTTCGGCCAAGCCTGAAATGCTTGCCTAGTCCTTGTTGGAGTTAGCCACACCTAGGCTTGAAGTCTGTTTCAACTCCTTCCTCCGTTTGCTCAGATCTATCAGTAAGACAGATAGAGCCTTCCACTATGTTGAGGTAGTTACAACAGAGCCGCGGCTGCTTACAATCTTCTTGACAGCACTCCGGCAGAGTAACAATATGCTCAAGACTATGCTCTAGCTCTTAGCAGCGCTTCTCCACTCTCTAGAGGCTTATAGCTTTACCTCTACACAAACTATCGAGATATACACGAGAGGGAGAGAGAGAATTGATCCGAGTGATGTCTACACTTGTTGGCTGCGCTTCTATATTGCTTGAGGCGCCTAGGGGTCCCTTTTATAGGCACAAGGGGCCTAGGAGCCGTTGGAAGCAATCTAGGAAGGCGAATCTTGCCTTCAGTCGGGTGGCGCACCGGACAGTCCGGTGCACCACCGGACACTGTCCGGTGCCCGATTTCCTTCCAGAAATGGAGCAGTCGACCGTTGCAGTCCTAGAGCCGTTGGCCCACCGGACACTGTCCGGTGCACACCGGACAGTCCGGTGCCCCCATCTGAGCGTTGGCTCGGCCACGCGTCACGCGCGGATTGCGTGGCCGACCGTTGGCCCAGCCGACCGTTGGCTCACCGAACAGTCCGGTGCTCCACCGGACAGTCCGGTGAATTATAGCCGTACGCCGCCGGCTTCTCCCGAGAGTGGCCTGTTCACCAGAGTTCAGCCTGGCGCACCGGACACTGTCCGGTGCACCACCGGACACTCCGGTGTGCCAGACTGAGCTGAGTCTTGGCTGTACACAGCCAAGCATTTTGCATCTCTTTTCTTTTCTTCTTTTCTCTGTTTCTAACACTTAGACAAATATGTTAGTACACAAAAACCAATGTACTAAGTCTAGAAACATACATTCTCTTGGATTTTCACCTTTCTATCATTTGACATGCTTAAGATTGATGTTGGACTCATAAATCATCAAGTCAGCTTAACTTGATCTACACTGACATTTCTGAGCTCCAACATCCTATAAAGGTCACATAGAATATCTCCAAACATAGGAACAACCCAAACTAAAGGTCAGAGTGCACTTAGCTCTTTTGGGCTGCTTCCAGTTTTGTTTTTGACATTTGTTCTTGTTCTAGTGACCTTGATCTCCTTCTTAGAGCTTGGTCTTGAGCCTTATGACTTACACCACATAACTAGATATGTTTCCTCATTGGTTGTAAGTCACGTCCTTATGTAGTGATCCTTGATGTGCCGTAGCTGTTTTCAACTCGATCACCCTTGACTTTGCAAGTCTTCTTCTTCACCCTTGGCTTTGGGTTCCTCAGCCTCTTTGACCTTCTCCCGTGCACTTGGTACCTCGAAGCTCTTCTTGCCTCCATCCTTGGCTTGATCAGTTGTCTTCGAGCTACGCACCCGAGTCTCACTTTATGCAATGTCCATCTTACTTGTGATGTCCATTATGTATCCATAATCCAGTTCTTGGACCATCACATTTGTTCACTTGTTGAACCCTGTTAGCTTTACCTTAAGCACCTGTTCAACACTTAGTACACTTGTTAGTCCTTTAATTGAGTTGTCATCCAAACACCAAAACTCACAAGAGAGCTTTCAAGGTGCCAAAGGTGTAGCCATCTAGAGCAGACGGTGGTCCCATCAAAGCCATCCAGGTCGGCGTGGACTCTTCCCAGACCACCCGCATCGCGGGCAATCTGGAGGAGAAATTGGAACTCGCGCTCGTCGCCTTCCTCCAGGCAAATGCCGACGTGTTCGCATGGGAACCGTCATAGATGCCTGGGATCCCCAGGGAGGTGATTGAGCACCATCTGAAGATCCACCCTGACACCAAACCGGTGAGTCAGAAGCCTTAGAAATAGTCCGTTGAGCGGCAGGACTTCATCCGTGAGGAGGTCTAGAAGTTGCTAAACGCTGGCTTCATCGAAGAGGTTCATCACCCAGTGTGGCTGGCCAACCCAGTCATCGTTCCAAAGGCAAACAGGAAGCTTTGGATGTGCATCGACTACACCAGCCTTAATAAGGCTTGTCCCAAGGACCCGTATTCACTTCCACACATAGATCAAATCGTGGATTCTACCTCTGGGTGTGACCTATTGTCTTTCTTAGATGCTTACTTTGGTTTCCATCAAATCCAGATGTCTAGGGAAGATAGGAAGCATACCACTTTTGTAATTGTGGATGGGCTTTACTGTTATGTTGTAATGTCCTAAGGTCTAAAGAACGCCTTGCCAACATTTGTACGGGCGATGAGTAAGACCTTTGGGGACCTAGTTAGGGACATGATAGAGATATACGTTGATGACATCATGGTCTATACTAAGAGAGGGTCGACCCTAGTGGAAGATTTGACCCTTGTCTTTGACAAGCTGCGGGCAACGCGCACGAAGCTGAACCCAGAGAAGTGCGCCTTTGGTGTCTCCGCAGGGAAGTTGCTGGGGTTCCTGGTTTCACACCGGGGCATTGAAGCAAACCTGGAGAAGATCAGGGCAATTGAGGCAATGAGGCCTCCGGCCTGGATCAAGGACGTCCAGAAGCTTATGGAGTCCATGGCTGCCCTTAGCTGCTTCATCTCAAGGCTGGCTGAGAGGGCGTTACCTTTCTTAAAGCTCTTACGGAAGTTCGGGCCATTCTCTTGGACCGAGGAGGTAGAGCGAGCCTTCCAAGAGTTGAAGCAGCACCTTGTGTCCCTACCAATACTGGTAGCTCTAGAGCCAGGGGAACCGCTGTACTTGTACATTGCAGCAGCTACAGAGGCGGTGAGCATAGTGCTGGTCATCGAAAGGACGATAGAACATCCCTAGGGGAGTTCAAAAGTTCCCGTAGGAGAAGGTGGTGGTCCGACCACCATAGAGCATGAGGGCTCAGGACCAACCGTAGGGGTCTGGACCATCCAAAAGCCGGTTTACTACGTCAGCGAGGTCCTCCATGAGGCAAAGGCCAGGTACCTTGAGATGCACAAGCTTCTCTATGCTGTGCTTGTTGTGTCCAGGAAGCTGCGCCACTATTTCCAGGCACATAGGGTCGTGGTGGTGACCTCCTTCCCGTTAAGGGCCATCCTCCACAACTCTAACACCACAGGCAACATCGCCAAGTGGGCTGCGAAGCTTGATGAGTTCCAACTGGACTTCTAGCCTCGCCACGCTGTCAAGAGCCAAGTCCTGGCTTACTTCATCGTGGAGTGGACCCCTCTCCCGAGCGCCCCTGGGGGTCCGGATCCTGATTCGGACCCCACACATGCAGAGCCTAGGGTCCTGGTCTTCACCGAGCCCCACTGGACGCTCTTCTTCGATGGGTCCGCCTGCCAGCAAGGTCGCGGTGCTAGGGTGGTCTTTATCGACCCAAGTAGAGATCAAGTGAAGTACATGGTGCACCTTGAGTTCAAGGCCACCAACAACATGGCAGAGTACGAGGCACTGATCTTCGACTTATCTACGGCCCTATCCCTAGGGATCCACCAGCTCCTCGTGAAGGGGGACTCCCAGCTGATCATCAAGCAGGTCCGCGGAGAATGTAGCTACAATGAGCCTAGGCTCGTAGCTTACCTCCTCCACGTAAGAAAGCTGGAAAAGGACTTCATGGCCCTAGAACTGCAACATGTTCCTCGAGCTAACAACTCAACAGCAGATGAACTCTCCACGAGGGCATCAACTTGGGCACCCGTGCCTGAGGGTGTCTTTGAAAGATGGCTGTTGAGACCTACCGCCTAGCCTGCCAAGCCGGGCGAAGGGGGTGAGCCTAGCCCCTCGAAGCTAGTGGTCCCGGTGGTGTACCATCAGCAGAACCCACCAAGGATTATGTGTGCTACGGGGGGTCCTGCCAACCTCTTAGCGCCACAGGCAGTAGCTCAGAGTGGTCCCGATGCATGGATCTCCGAGATCCGGGACTACCTAAAGGAAAATATCCTTCCTGAAGATCATGTGTTCGTAGAGCGCATAGTGCGGTTGGCTAAACGATACACGGTGGTAGAAGGGGATCTCTACCGCTATGGCACCAACGACATTCTCATGCGGTGCATCACCCATGAAGAGGGCCGTGAGTTGCTCACGAAGATCCATGGAGGTGAGTGCGGAAGTCATTCGTCATCCCACACGCTGGTCGGTAAGGCCTTCCGGCACGGCTTCTACTGGCCAACCGCTCTCTAGGATGCAGCTGAGATGGTAAAGTCCTACAAGGTGTGTCAGTTCCATGCAAAGCAGTTACACACACCAGCTTAGGCTCTATAGATGATTCCACCCTCCTAGCCATTCACCATATGGGGGTGGACATCCTGGGACCATTCCGCAGGGCCGTCGGCGAGTACCGTTTCCTCTTCGTTGCCATTGACAAGTTCACAAAGTGGCCAAAGGCCACCCCTGTGGTCAATATCACCCAGGGTGCCGTTGTTGCTTTCCTCAGGTCGATTGTCTATAGATTTGGGGTCCCAAGCCGTATCATTACGGACAACGAGACCCAGTTTACAAGTCGGCTCTTCCAGGAGTATTGCGAGGGCATTGGCACCCAGCTCTGCTTTGCGTCTGTGGCTCATCCCAGGAGCAACAACCAAGCTGAGAGGGCAAACGTAGAAATCCTTAGGGGACTCAAGACACGCACCTATGACTGCTTGAAAAAGCATGGTGCAAATTGGGTCAATGAGCTTCCGTCCGTACTATGGGGGAACCGGACCACACCCAGCCGAGCTACCAGGGAGACTCTGTTCTTCTTGGTCTACGGGGCCGAAGCCTGCCTTCCCCCTGAAATTGTATGGGCTCCCCACGGGTCCAGTCTTTCGATGAGTCTATGCAGGAACAGCTACGGCGTGAGGACATGGACTTCATCGATGATCGCAGATGGCGAGTGGCGATCCAAAATGCATGGTACAACCAAGCGCTCAGGCACTACCACCAACGGTTCGTGCATAGTAGGGAGCTCAGGGTCGGGGACCTAGTCCTAAGGCGAGTACTGAACCGAGAAGGGCTTCACAAACTCTCCCCCAATTGGGAAGGACCCTTCAAGGTGAGGGAAATATGCCGACCTAGGTGTGTCCGCCTTGCCACAACTGAAGGAGTGCCTCTGCCCAATCCCTGGAATATAGAGCATCTCCGTAAGTTCTATCCATAGAAGCAAAACTGGGGGGTTGAGTTTTCTTCCTTTGTAACTAGGTTGTGCATATGTGTACGTCAATCCGGTGAGGTCCGCCCTCGTAAGCCCGACCTGTTGGTCTGCACCCATGTATATCAAGTTATAAGAAACGAATTTACCCCCTAGAGGAGCTTTTGTGATGTTTCATTCTACTTCAGTTTACGAGAATTATTTTTTATCTAACCCACCCATACAGTTCCCACCCTTGCTGGTATGATGACATCCGAATTGAGTAAGCTAGGCTTGGAGTTCAGGACCCCTCTACTGCTACAGGGGGTCTGGCAACCTGCGGGTATGGTTCTAGAGAATGGGCGCTCGTTTCCTGGAGTGGTCCGGAGCTGTGTAGCCACTTAGCCTGGTTCTGTACCCTAAGCCTGCACCTCCACCACTCTGCAACGGGTACCCTACTATTTGGAGTTGTGATCCTTTGGGTCCGGACATACGACTTGGCTCCCTAGGCTAAATCCTGCAGGTCCTGTTGCATGAATCAAAGGATGGCAGATACCAGACGATGGGTCCTATGGGTGTGCCCCTAACACTTCAAAACCGAAGCTGTGTGCAGGTCCAGGTCCCAATCCAGACGCAGGTAGTCTCAAACCATAAAGACTACCTCCTAGGGACTGGGCAACCAATTTTCTCTTAGGTATACTGGTATCCAGCCTCGACACGTCGAGCCTACATCCCAGGGGGGCCAAGTACCAGGGAGAAGTTGGTAATGATACACACAGCGAGGACAAATAGCATACAGATAAGTGCTAATACTGTTTGATTAATAGTTCTCAAAAGTATCTTACAAAACCAAAGATTATTACAAGCCGCTCTCCAGCGGGACCCTTGCCTTGTCTCTATAGGTACAACTACTCATCATCAGCAGGATCGCGCTGGAAGCGCTCGGCCACTAGATCCACGGTGTCTTGTATGCTCTCCTGGGCGGCGTCTTCTGTGGTAGCCACTGGACCCGCGATCAACGGTGCTAAGGATATGGCAGGGTCGTGGCTCCGAAAGCATGTCAAGACATACTCAATCACCGCCTGGCAGAGCTTGCTGCCCTTTGCCTCCAAGCGGGCGTCGAGGATCTGGTGCAGGCGTCAAAGGCGATCAGCGGCGGAGTCCAGCACCGGGAGCGCATCGGAGATCGACGTCGACAGCTCTGACACTGGGATGAGGCTCATCCCTAGCGGCACCAGTGTCGTGCTTCCCTCGCTGGCCCATGCGGCAATGCGCTGGACCCTGGCGCGGTGCTCCGCCTGGAGATCTTCAAGGGCCTTCTTGGTGGCCTCCACCACCTAGGGACCCGGCGCCGCCTGTGCCACGTTGAACTGGCGGATCTGCTCCTCCAGCTCCCTTTCCTTCTTCTCCGCCTCGAGCTCGTGCTCGGCCATCAACTCACCCCGCCGGGTGAGCATTTCCTCCCTGAAGGCGAGATCCGTCTCTCGCCTAGCGAGGTCTGTCTCCCGCCTGTCCAAGGACTATTCCTTCGCCTTGAGATTCTCCTCGGCGAGGGCGGTGTCACTGGCCTTGCCCTTGAGCTCCTGCTGCCACTTTTGTAGCCTCTCCATAGCCTTGACCTGCTGGGCCCGCTGGGCTTCTAGGGTCTGGTCTAGGGAGCTCAGCTTGGCCTAATATTCTGTTGTGAGGGCCTCCCTCTGGCTGACGGCCTCCTCTCTCCTGGCCACCTTCTTCTCTGTAACACCCGGATTTAAGGAACAAAGCCAGGTGCATCTCATACATGCGCCAAGAAGACAACATATATAATCACAGAGTGTATAGAGATAAATGTCATAAAACATCAGAGTATTTATTACATAGCGGAAGTCTTATTACAAAATAAAGATAAATATAAAACGAACTAAGGATCGTCGGCGCCAATGTCGACTGAGAAACGCCATCTAGATCAGATCGAACTCCTCAGTGTTAGGCGGCTCCTCTTCAACCACCTGTTCTTCTCCTGTGGGGGGGGGGTGTGAGACAGCAAGAGTGAGCTCACATACGTTCATAGCTCAACAAGTCGTGGGGAATAATGTGGCATGAACTCACCAAAGGTGGGAGTTCATGTAGTGTAAGGCTGATCAATGAAATAAAGGCTAAGGCTGAGCATTGCTTTTATAAGTTGGTCAAAATTTTATTAGCAATTACTAAGTGTAAGTAAATACCAAACCTTAATAATAATAAAGAACAGAATAGTAAAATAATCCCAAATGCGATGCAAATGTCAAATTAAACTTAAGTTCCATAGTTAATCATGTGAGGGTCCGAGCCGCTCATGACCGTGAGCACGGCTAGTATACTAGTTTTACACTCTGCAGAGGTTGCGCATCTTTACCCACAAGTCGTGTATCCCATGTCGCCAGGGTTTGCAAGGCCCTTAGACACTACCGAGGTGAATGGCTAGGGATCCACTACGAGGCCTTTACAAAGTTCCACTAGCTTCCGAAAACCCGCTACAGTTTATAGGAAGTTCCAATGCAGGGTTCCTGGCTGACCGCCATCGCAGCAAAATCAACCAGGGACCTCCCTACACTGACCACTCCCCTACTGCCCTTGCCCCTTTCGGGTAAGGTAGTCTTCCACTAGCTTTCCTAATTAGTCAGCCAAGGGCGTCCCGCGTCCCATTAAACCCTTGTGGTAGCACTATTTTCCCGGGTGGTCGCTCCATGTTCCCATTAATTTAATGATCTTAACATGAACAATAATAATAACAAGATAATAACAGAATAATCATGAATAATGAATCTCCATACCCAATCCACATAAAGCAATAGCAAGTACTACCCAAAAATATTTCAGGGGTGAACAAGGTATAGAGGTAATCAAAACTGGGGTAACATAAAGGCTCCCATCAAAATTAACCTATGCAGATCATTAAAATTAATAAGAACATGGCTGGGAAAAGTAAGTGATCAAGGGCACAACTTGCCTGTAATGAGCTCCTGCTCAGCTACTTCTACTTGTTGAACCTCAGTTTCCACAGTGGCTTGCTCGTCTACTCGCATCAACACAATACATACATAGTATGGCCAAAATCAACATCACACCAAACAGATGAATGAAATATACAGTAAAAATCTACACATTAAAATGAAACCATAGGAACTGGAATCACTAAATTTGGAGTTATAGAATTTAAGTTATGAATTTCCTAAGATTTAAGGTGATTATAATAGGATTAGATGATAGATTTATTTTCTAACAGAGTTCATGTCAAAACAGTGATTCTAAATGATAGAGAATAATATTACAAAATTTTAGAAATTAGAATGACTCAATTTGGAACTAAAATGAATTTTCTATGCATTTTACAAGTTTCTAGATTTGTTTTTGTATTAAAAATGAATTTCTAATATTAATTTCTCTGTTTTTAATACTCTCTGGACTGGGCATCATTTACCAGAAAGCGCAGGGACTAAACTACAAAGATCCCCGAGACTCAGAGGGCTGTAGCGAGGGACGGCGGGTTCTAAATCCTAAAAACCTAAGGTCTTTTATGCTAAAGTGCCCGACCGAAGGGGTACGGGGGAAATCTGGCCGCCCGATCGACGATCTACGGCCCAGATTAGAGCAACATTACACTGAACCGGTACGCCACGATGACCACAGGATCTAGATCCTACGGTTTAGATCTAATGAACGCTGGAGCCGTTCCCCGCCACTGGATTCTCATCCAACGGACGCGATATGCCCTGGCCGAAGCGTTACTTGGTTTTCTAATCCCGACCATCCAACCGAGGATCGACGGTCCGCGGCTGTCTCCCCCAATTCGCCGCCAGCGACGGCGGCGCCGCCCACCATTCACGGCGAACCTCGCCGGGGAGATTCCAATCAAGCGTTCCCGTGCCCTAGAGCTCAATTAAAGACTGCTACACGATGCCTAGGGGATGGCGAATACACTGGAGTAGGTCTTACCGACAGTCTCGGCGCGAAGAGCGTCCGGCCACGGCGAAGGCGGATCCGCGACGGCGCTGATTCAACGGTGATGAATTCGCGATTAGCCGAGGCCTTGCTCACCCCGATTGTCCCCCGAGCGCAATCCGCGTGCTCCTGCGAACGACCGAGCCCCGGTTATGGGCACCGAACGGCGGGGACGGTGGAACCAGGCGACGGCGGTCGTGCTACGGCCGCGGAGGTGTTAGCGGTGGAGTCGGCGATCTTCGGGTGAGATGAGGATTAGGCACTCATCATATGGCCTTAAATCCCCAGAAGGTCGGCCCGAGCGCCCGCAACAACCTCCCCGTACCCCGGATTCCGCGCGCGGTTCGTTGGAGCTCCGCAGCGCCCGCGCTCGTGGGGAGGGAGATGAATGCGCTGACAGAGGGGGCCCGCAGAGTCAGTGAGGGGGAGGCCAGTCACGCGCGTGTGGAGGAGAGGCAGACAGGCGGGTCCCACAAGTCAGTTGCAGAGCGGATGCTGCCGCGCCCGCGAGCGTGAAGTTGGGCCGCGCGCGGTGAAAGTGTAAGTGGGCCAGAAGTGAAGCTGCCGGCCCAGGTAAGCTCTTATTCTTTTTCTTTTTCATTTTTCTTTCTATTTTCTTTATTTTCAAACCCAATTTGAATTAATTCAAACTTTTGTGGATCTTCATTTATAAACTCTATTTTTGCAATTAAAAATGCTAAGCCTGAAGATATTTATTGATACATTTTATTTATATTTTCATATCTCTTCTCTTTTCCTTATTTTCAAAACCCTAATTTCAAATTTAGGGTTTAATCAAGCTTCAAATAATTATTACCTTATTATTTTTATACTCATGGTTTTATTTAATGCACAAACACATAAAACTCCAACAAATGCACTTTTTTCTTTATTTTAGAGTAGTTGTTTTATTTAGTCACTCTCAATTACATAGGTGCTCTTTTTATGATGCGAATAAGACACACAAAATGAGGAGCTCTCTCTCTATTACTCTTGGTATACAACTTTGAGTATTACAAATCCTACCCCCCTTAAAAATAATCTCGTCCTCGAGATTTAAGAAGATCTAGGGAAAAGGTGGGGGAAATCTATACGAAGCTCTTCTTCTCTTTCCCAAGTTGCTTCATCTTCGCCGTGGTGACTCCATTGCACTTTGCACATCTTTATAACCTTATTCCTCGTAACTCGAGTCAGAGTATCCAAAATCTTGATGGGGTACTCAGCATAAGTCAAATCCTCTTGAACACTAAGGTCTTCCATTGGTAACTGTTCTTCAGGCACCCTGAGACATTTCTTCAGCTGAGATACATGGAATACATCATGAACATCCGCGAGATGATCCGGTAACTCCAATTGATATGCAACCTCTCCCACTCGCTTTAAGATTAAAAAGGGTCCAATAAAGCGAGGGGACAACTTTCCTTTGACTTTGAATCTTCTCATGCCCCGGAGTGGTGACACCTTCAAATAGACATAATCTCCCTCCTTAAACTCAAGTAGTCTTCTCCGGGTGTCAGCATAGCTTTTCTGCCTGGACTGTGCAGTTCTCAAATTCTCCCTGATCTGTTGAACTTGTTCCTCTGCTTCTTGTATGATCTCAGGTCCAAACAACTGCCTTTCACCAGTTTGATTCCAATACAAGGGAGTCCTGCATTTTCTGCCATACAAAGCCTCAAACGGTGACATCTTCAAGCTGGCCTGATAGCTATTATTATATGAGAACTCCGCATACGGTAGACTCTTATCCCAACTTCCACCATGCTTAAGAGCACAAGCTCTTAACATATCTTCCAGTACTTGGTTAGTCCTCTCAGTCTGCCCATCAGTCTGGGGATGGTAAGCCGAACTAAAATTCAATCTTGTATCCAATGACTCGTGCAACTTCTTCCAATATCGAGAGGTAAACTGTGATCCTCGATCTGACACGATCTTCTTTGGCACACCATGCAGGGATACAATCCGTGCCATGTATAACTCTGCCAACTTAGCTCCTGAATAAGTGGTCTTCACTGGAATAAAGTGGGCTACTTTAGTTAGCCTGTCCACAATCACCCATATAGAATCATATCCAGCAGACGTGCGGGGTAATCCAACAATGAAGTCCATGCCAATCTCTTCCCATTTCCACTCAGGTATCTTCAGTGGGTGCAATAGTCCGGCTGGCCTCTGGTGTTCAGCCTTAACTCTTTGGCATACATCGCACATAGCCACATGTGCAGCCACATCTCTCTTCAATCCATACCACCAATATTTTTGCTTTAAATCCTGATACATCTTAGTGCTCCCAGGGTGGATAGAATAAACTGAATCATGTGCCTCCTTCAATATGGTTTCCCGAAGACTATCAATATCGGGAACACAGATCCGATCCTTGAACCATATCGTGCCTTGCTCATCCTCTGTGAACTCCGGGCCTCTACCCTCTGTTATCAGATCCTTGATCTCCTGGATTTTAGCATCACCAACCTGGCCTTTACGAATTTCTTGCTCCAAGGTAGGTTCCAGTTCAATAATAACTCCTTCCGTATGTGTAACAATTCCCAGGTTGAGCCTCTCAAAGTCTTTTGCTAATTCATCAGGTAGCTGGACAACGAAAGCGGAGTGAACATGCTCCTTCCGACTCAAGGCATCTGCAACCAAATTCGCCTTGCCTGGGTGATAGTGAATCTCCAAGTCATAATCCTTAATGAGCTCCAACCAACGGCGTTGCCTAAGGTTGAGATCCTTCTGAGTGAATATATACTTCAAACTCTTATGATCCGTGTATACTTGGCACTTAGTTCCCATGATGTAGTGTCTCCAAATCTTAAGTGCATGCACAACGGCAGCCAGCTCTAAGTCATGGGTGGGGTAGTTCAATTCATGCTTCCTCAACTGACGAGATGCATAGGCAATCACATGACCATCTTGCATAAGCACACATCCAAGTCCTTGGCCACATGCATCATAATAAATGTCAAATCCCTTCTGCAGATCTGGCATAATCAATACTGGTGGCAACATTAGTCTCTCCTTCAACTGATCAAAGCTTTCTTGACACTTCTCATCCCACTTGATTTCTCTTCCTTTCTCCAAAAGCGATGTCATGGGCTTAGCAATCTTAGAAAATCCCTCAATAAATCTCTGATAATATCCTGCGAGTCCCAAGAAACTCCGAATCTCAGTAACTGTAGTGGGCACTCTCCACTCCATTATCTCCTTGACCTTAGCAGGATCCACAGCTATTCCTCCATTAGAAATAATATGACCAAGGAATGGCACCTTGTCAATCCAAAACTCGCACTTGCTGAACTTAGCGTAGAGTTGATTATCTCGTAACTTCTGTAGCACCAACCTTAGATGTTCTTCATGGTCACTCTCATTCTTAGAATAGATAAGAATATCGTCGATGAATACCACGACGAATCTGTCCAAATACTCCATAAACACCTTATTCATCAAATTCATGAAGTAAGCCGGTGCATTGGTTAGTCCAAACGACATAACAGTAAACTCATATAATCCATATCGAGTCGAGAAAGCCGTCTTGGGAATATCCGATGGTCTAATCCTCATCTGATGGTAACCAGATCGGAGATCAATCTTCGAGAATACTCTAGCACCTCGCATCTGATCAAATAAATCCTCAATACGGGGCAACAGATACTTGTTCTTCACCGTAACATCATTAAGAGATCTATAATCCACACACATCCGTTGCGATCCATCCTTCTTCTGCACAAATAACACCGGTGCTCCCCAAGGTGAGGAACTTGGACGAATGTAACCAGCCTCTTGTAACTCCGTTAACTGCTTCTTCAGTTCCTTCAACTCCTCTACGGACATTCTATATGGCCGTTTAGAAATAGGGGCGGTTCCAGGTATGAGATCAATAACAAACTCAACTTCTCTATCAGGTGGCATCCCTGGTAACTCCTCTGGAAAGACATCCGGAAAATCTCTAACCACCCGGATGTTGTCGCTAACAAACTCCTCAGGCATAAAGAACATTGCACGCATGGATGAGGAGGTTACTGCAATATTAACTTGAAATCTTTCTCCTTTAGTGGTAGTGAGCTCTATGGTACCTCTACCACATGCTATAACGGCCTTTGCCTTTCTTAGCCATGACATACCAAGGATCAGATCTATACTGCTTGACTCTAATATTATAGCAGTAGCTCCAAAATCTCTACCCATAATGGTCAAGGTCAATCTACGTGTCATTTGATTCGCCTCAACAGGCCCTTTAGGTGTAATTACTATCAGGGGTTTTCTCATATTTAGCAGTGGTATTTCATTTGTGTTGGCATATCTAGCAGACATGAATGAATGTGTAGCACCAGAATCAAATAATATTGTTGCAGGAATTGTATTAATATAAAACATACCAATTACGAGGTCCCCTCCATCCGGAGTATCATCAACGCTGACTTGATTCACCCTGGCTATAGAATATCCCTTGCCAGGGGTCTGTTGCTTGTTCTGAGCTGGAGTGGTAGCAATCCTCTGTGGGCAGACATTTGCATAATGACCAATCTTCCCACACTTGAAACATTGAGTGCCCAGACTCTGTCCTGCAAACTTCGTCGGGGTGCCCGTGGGAGTGGCCTGTCGAGGAGGTGGAGTCCTCAGTGGTGATTGCTGAACTGGGCGTGGTCCTCCGGGTCGAGTCGGTGTACCCTGTGGTGAACTGTAGCGAGGACGAACACTGCTGCTACCCTGTCCCTGTGAGATAGCCTTCCTCTTCAAATCGCCCAGTTGAACACGCTTGTGTTCAATAGCAAGAGCCTTATCCAACAGTCTCTGAAATGATGGAAATGTGTGTGCCACTAGAGCATACTGCAGTGGTCCATTAAGTCCTTCAATGAAATGCTCCTGCTTCCTCTCGTCTTCAGCAACTTCTTCAGGGGCATATCTGGATAGCTGAATAAACTTGTCGCGGTACTCGCTGACTGACATACTTCCTTGCTTCAGCGACAGAAATTCCTTCTTCTTGATCTTTATCATACCAGCTGGAATATGGTAGTTCCTGAACTGTGTACT
This sequence comes from Zea luxurians, assembly GCA_029449295.1. Lineage (NCBI taxonomy): Eukaryota > Viridiplantae > Streptophyta > Magnoliopsida > Poales > Poaceae > Zea > Zea luxurians. The sequence continues at coordinate 47,876,715 of JAOPSE010000010.1, forward strand.
AAACTCTGCCCAAGTAATAGTATCCGCAGCAACATGGGCAGCAGTATAAGAATCCCACCAGTCAGCAGCAGGACCCGTCAGACGTCCAGAAGCATATAAAACCTTCTCCCGGTCGGTGCATTGTGCAATGTTGAGCATCTTCTCAATTGCTTTCAGCCAATCATCTGCATCAAGTGGATCTGGCGAACTGGCGAAGGTCGGTGGCTTATGACTCATAAACTCCCGGTGCTTATCCCGAGGTGGAACTGGTGGTGGTGGTGGAGGCAATGGCACTTGTTGTTGTTGCTGCTGTTGAAGTTGCTGTTGCAGCTGCTGTTGTTGCGCCCTCCTTTCTTGGCGTATCTCATCTCTCTCCTGGCGCAACTCCTGGCGTATGTCTTCTCTTTCCTGGCGCATCTCTTGACGTTCTTGCTGCATCTGGGCACGCATATCAGCCATAGTGTCCGCCATTTGCTGCATCACCGCCATCTGAGCAGCAACCAGTGGGTCAACTCCGCCTGGTGGAGGATTAGGAGGATTCATCTCTGCAGGCTGTGGCTGAGGTTGTCTATAAATTCTTCGAGTGTGTCGGTTAGGAGGCAAATCAATTCCACCACCCCTCCTGGTATTGACCATCTGAGTTAGATACATATGGTAAGAAAGAGCAGTAGACAAGGCAGTAATTACAATCATGTTACTTTGGGGGATTTATTAGCTAAGCAGATTAATATTTCACCTACTATAGCTAATTCAATACCTTATGTTGGTACATGCTAAGATGTCCATCTATAATAATTCAATCAATCAAAGAAGCAAATCAGACATTTAGCATCAGCACAATCAACCAATATTTTTAATAGAGAAAATAGTTTTAACTTTTGTTTTGGATTCCCTAACTCTTAAGAATGTCATAGGGGTAGGGATTCCAAGGTTTGAAATCCATCTTGTCTCAGAGTAGAAAAGGTAAGAATGATCAGAGTAGAACAGTAGAAGGTGAGACAGGATCAAGATAAGGTAAGTATGGAATGAATCAGAGTAAGATAAGTAGATAAGGGTTTTGTCCATTTCTATCTAGGTTTCGTCCTACAGTCAACATTTCCTCTGATACCACTTCTGTAACACCCGGATTTAAGGAACAAAGCCAGGTGCATCTCATACATGCGCCAAGAAGACAACATATATAATCACAGAGTGTATAGAGATAAATGTCATAAAACATCAGAGTATTTATTACATAGCGGAAGTCTTATTACAAAATAAAGATAAATATAAAACGAACTAAGGATCGTCGGCGCCAATGTCGACTGAGAAACGCCATCTAGATCAGATCGAACTCCTCAGTGTTAGGCGGCTCCTCTTCAACCACCTGTTCTTCTCCTGTGGGGGGGGGTGAGACAGCAAGAGTGAGCTCACATACGTTCATAGCTCAACAAGTCGTGGGGAATAATGTGGCATGAACTCACCAAAGGTGGGAGTTCATGTAGTGTAAGGCTGATCAATGAAATAAAGGCTAAGGCTGAGCATTGCTTTTATAAGTTGGTCAAAATTTTATTAGCAATTACTAAGTGTAAGTAAATACCAAACCTTAATAATAATAAAGAACAGAATAGTAAAATAATCCCAAATGCGATGCAAATGTCAAATTAAACTTAAGTTCCATAGTTAATCATGTGAGGGTCCGAGCCGCTCATGACCGTGAGCACGGCTAGTATACTAGTTTTACACTCTGCAGAGGTTGCGCATCTTTACCCACAAGTCGTGTATCCCATGTCGCCAGGGTTTGCAAGGCCCTTAGACACTACCGAGGTGAATGGCTAGGGATCCACTACGAGGCCTTTACAAAGTTCCACTAGCTTCCGAAAACCCGCTACAGTTTATAGGAAGTTCCAATGCAGGGTTCCTGGCTGACCGCCATCGCAGCAAAATCAACCAGGGACCTCCCTACACTGACCACTCCCCTACTGCCCTTGCCCCTTTCGGGTAAGGTAGTCTTCCACTAGCTTTCCTAATTAGTCAGCCAAGGGCGTCCCGCGTCCCATTAAACCCTTGTGGTAGCACTGTTTTCCCGGGTGGTCGCTCCATGTTCCCATTAATTTAATGATCTTAACATGAACAATAATAATAACAAGATAATAACAGAATAATCATGAATAATGAATCTCCATACCCAATCCACATAAAGCAATAGCAAGTACTACCCAAAAATATTTCAGGGGTGAACAAGGTATAGAGGTAATCAAAACTGGGGTAACATAAAGGCTCCCATCAAAATTAACCTATGCAGATCATTAAAATTAATAAGAACATGGCTGGGAAAAGTAAGTGATCAAGGGCACAACTTGCCTGTAATGAGCTCCTGCTCAGCTACTTCTACTTGTTGAACCTCAGTTTCCACAGTGGCTTGCTCGTCTACTCGCATCAACACAATACATACATAGTATGGCCAAAATCAACATCACACCAAACAGATGAATGAAATATACAGTAAAAATCTACACATTAAAATGAAACCATAGGAACTGGAATCACTAAATTTGGAGTTATAGAATTTAAGTTATGAATTTCCTAAGATTTAAGGTGATTATAATAGGATTAGATGATAGATTTATTTTCTAACAGAGTTCATGTCAAAACAGTGATTCTAAATGATAGAGAATAATATTACAAAATTTTAGAAATTAGAATGACTCAATTTGGAACTAAAATGAATTTTCTATGCATTTTACAAGTTTCTAGATTTGTTTTTGTATTAAAAATGAATTTCTAATATTAATTTCTCTGTTTTTAATACTCTCTGGACTGGGCGTCATTTACCAGAAAGCGCAGGGACTAAACTACAAAGATCCCCGAGACTCAGAGGGCTGTAGCGAGGGACGGCGGGTTCTAAATCCTAAAAACCTAAGGTCTTTTATGCTAAAGTGCCCGACCGAAGGGGTACGGGGGAAATCTGGCCGCCCGATCGACGATCTACGGCCCAGATTAGAGCAACATTACACTGAACCGGTACGCCACGATGACCACAGGATCTAGATCCTACGGTTTAGATCTAATGAACGCTGGAGCCGTTCCCCGCCACTGGATTCTCATCCAACGGACGCGATATGCCCTGGCCGAAGCGTTACTTGGTTTTCTAATCCCGACCATCCAACCGAGGATCGACGGTCCGCGGCTGTCTCCCCCAATTCGCCGCCAGCGACGGCGGCGCCGCCCACCATTCACGGCGAACCTCGCCGGGGAGATTCCAATCAAGCGTTCCCGTGCCCTAGAGCTCAATTAAAGACTGCTACACGATGCCTAGGGGATGGCGAATACACTGGAGTAGGTCTTACCGACAGTCTCGGCGCGAAGAGCGTCCGGCCACGGCGAAGGCGGATCCGCGACGGCGCTGATTCAACGGTGTCGAATTCGCGATTAGCCGAGGCCTTGCTCACCCCGATTGTCCCCCGAGCGCAATCCGCGTGTTCCTGCGAACGACCGAGCCCCGGTTATGGGCACCGAACGGCGGGGACGGTGGAACCAGGCGACGGCGGTCGTGCTACGGCCGCGGAGGTGTTAGCGGTGGAGTCGGCGATCTTCGAGTGAGATGAGGATTAGGCACTCATCATATGGCCTTAAATCCCCAGAAGGTCGGCCCGAGCGCCCGCAACAACCTCCCCGTACCCCGGATTCCGCGCGCGGTTCGTTGGAGCTCCGCAGCGCCCGCGCTCGTGGGGAGGGAGATGAATGCGCTGACAGAGGGGGCCCGCAGAGTCAGTGAGGGGGAGGCCAGTCACGCGCGTGTGGAGGAGAGGCAGACAGGCGGGTCCCACAAGTCAGTTGCAGAGCGGATGCTGCCGCGCCCGCGAGCGTGAAGTTGGGCCGCGCGCGGTGAAAGTGTAAGTGGGCCAGAAGTGAAGCTGCCGGCCCAGGTAAGCTCTTATTCTTTTTCTTTTTCATTTTTCTTTCTATTTTCTTTATTTTCAAACCCAATTTGAATTAATTCAAACTTTTGTGGATCTTCATTTATAAACTCTATTTTTGCAATTAAAAATGCTAAGCCTGAAGATATTTATTGATACATTTTATTTATATTTTCATATCTCTTCTCTTTTCCTTATTTTCAAAACCCTAATTTCAAATTTAGGGTTTAATCAAGCTTCAAATAATTATTACCTTATTATTTTTATACTCATGGTTTTATTTAATGCACAAACACATAAAACTCCAACAAATGCACTTTTTTCTTTATTTTAGAGTAGTTGTTTTATTTAGTCACTCTCAATTACATAGGTGCTCTTTTTATGATGCGAATAAGACACACAAAATGAGGAGCTCTCTCTCTATTACTCTTGGTATACAACTTTGAGTATTACATTCTCCCTCCGGTGCGCCTCCAGCTCCCTGGCATACACCTTCTGGAGGTCCTTCTTGTACTCCTTGCGGTCCCACTCGAGTTGGGACCGCTCGGAGATGAACTGGCGGGACGCCGTCCTGGTGCGCTCCTCTAGTTGGGTGCGCCAGTCACTGAGGCGCTGGTGCTCAGCCTCAAGCACCTCCCACTCCCGCAAAATTGCTGCCCTAGTGTCACTAAGGTCATGGTGGGCACGAGACAACATGCAGGGGAGGGGGATTGTCACATCTTGTTCCTCGGCACCTGACCGGAGCCGTCGCTCGAACACCACCTCCATCTCCTCCGGTGCAGGCAGGGGGTTGGAGCTGGACGCGCCTCCGATGTCACCCCCAGTGTCGGGAGTGGGCGCGATGTCGGAGGCGGGCGCGGATTCCCCAGCTGGGACCTCCTCTGTCGCTGCGACACCGCCTGATGCTGGCGCCGCTGTTGCCGGACCCCCGGCTGGGGCATGAGAAGCTGCTAGCGCTGTCTGGGCAGCGGCTAGAGGCAGAATGCCGGCACCACTCTTAGCAGATTCCTGCTACTGAGAGCCAGACCCATTGGTGGGCCTGGTACCTGGCGGAGGAGGTGTGGCCTTAGGAGCGGTGGAGGAGGAAGCCCTGGCAAACAGACGATGGGTTAAGACCTGTCGACATGATAATTAGACTCACGGAAAAAGGGGCTACACTTACTTGGGGCCCTGGACTTTCCCGCGACCCTGGAAGCGGGGCGACCGCTGCTGTTGTTGTTGCTGCTGCTGCTGTTGCTGTTGCTGCTGCTGGTGCCCCTAGAGGTGATCACCCCTAGAGGGTGGTGGTGGCGGCGGCACCGGAGGACTGACATGCCTCTGCGCGCCGTGGGTCTGGGAGCTAGCCTCCTCTGCCCTGCCAGCAGTCCTCTGGCGCTTCTGGGGGGTCCGAGACAAGTGACCCGTCAGCCCAACGCAACCTGCGTCGCCTCTCCTCCTCCGACCCCCGGAGCTACCTGGGGCTGGGGGCCACGACGGGGTTGGCACTGGGGGTCGCACCGGCAGGCTGGGGACCTCTAGCCGATGCATCAGAGATTCAGATCCCACGGAGGGGGTCCGGACCGCCGGTCTAGCGAACTGCCATGCCGATGTTGTCGAGGGTCGGCAGCGTGGCCAAAATCGCTGTCCTCAAGCCTGGGTCGTCGCAGAGCGCTGGGGTGGCCTAGGGGAGGATCAGGGACTCAGGAACAAAAGTCTCCCTGGTAATCCCTCCCACCAGGATGGCCAGCTCGTTCTAGGATAAATTGGTCCCCGACCCGCACTAGATCCTGCCGATGTCGTTCAAGCTAGTGAACCAGCAGCACAAGCGTGGCCTCCTCTGCAGCGGCGTGATCTGGCACTTCAGGAGGTCGCCGACCACGTGCATCGACGTCAGGCCGACCATGGCCAAGGCCTTGATCCTATCTATTATGGGCAGGAGCTCTGGCGACAGGGACGGCTTGGTCCTCCACTGCTTGCGGTCGAGGGCCGACCCATCGAACGATAGAACGAGGCGATCGTTGGCCTCGGCGCTGGTGATCACCCAGTCGTTGCGCCAGTTCTCCCACCTCACTCCACCAATGGTGGGGATGTAGACGACGGCCGGATCTGGCCTCGTCTGGAAGTAGTAGGCACCAATGTGGTCCCTAGTCTTCTCGGACTTGACAAGCACAAAGAAGTAGCAGAAGAGGGAAGTACAGGGGGCCACACCTACGAACATCTCGCAGAGGTGGACAAAGATGGCCACCTAGAAGATGGAGTGGGGCATCAGGTGTTGGAGCTAAAGCCCGAACTCCTCCAGCAGCAGCAGGTAGAAGGGCGAGATCGGCAACGCCAATCTGTAGGAGATGTAGGAGGTGAACAGCACGAACTCCCCAGCGGCGAGATTACCGAGGGGTACGACGCCGGCATGGATTCTTCTGGCGAGCCCTGGCGCGCTCCACCCAAGCAGGCCGCACACCAGATTGAGCGCCTCCTCAGACTGAAAGCGGTCGGGATGGCCAAGCGAAGTCATGGCTTGTGCAGCGGCGTGAGCATAGAGCAGAGGAGCACGAAGGCAAAGGGGCGTAGAGGAGCACGAAGGCAAAGAGGCGCAGTCGATTGGAAGAGAATGCGAAAGGGTAACTGCTGCACGCGGGGTGAATCCTTTTTCAAGGAAACCTGAGTCCTCATTCAAGGAAACCCTTCCGCGAGCCCCTCAATCGCCGCAAGAGATCACGAACGACAGGCACCTAGATCCAGGCAGCCCAGTCTATGACTCAGGGGCCTTGGTCCACAGGTCATATGCTTTGCGAGTCGGATTTTGGGTGCGGAAAAAGCGAACCGCCGCATGCGCCGGTAGCGCCTCCTCAGGGCCGCCGCAGAAGGCAGAAGGTAATATTTTAAACCATTGCAGCGGTAACGAGGCGCCCTGCGCGTGCCTCGATGAAACCACCAGGCGTGGGGGCCGTGGGTCAGTCAGCCGCGAGGACAGATATAGTAGTTGGCTTGACCGAAGGTGATTGACAGAGGGTGCGTCAGCAGACGCGCTGAAACGGCGCGCCAATCACCAATCAAGCCATGTCGAAGCAAAGTACAAGTTTTAGGCCCCACCTGCAGGCTCGCATCCTCCCTTGAGGTGGGCCTGGGGGCCACTGTCGGTACCCTGAAACTAGGGTACCCCTGTGTCGGTGTTTCGAAACCCGAGGGGTCCCTGGACCGATGAGTGAAATGTCGCCGCGTGCCCCATCCCAGATGGGTCGACGCAAGGCGAAACGCGAAGGGGGAAAGGAAGCAGCCAGAGGGAGGCAGGCGTGTGAGAGAGCGAATCCTGCGGCCTTCGTGTTAGCCTCGCGTCTGAGTCGGGTGCGCTTGCAGTAGGGGGATACAAGCGTCCACGCGGGAGTAGGAGCGAGCGGCCTTGAGCGAGCGCCGTCCCGTCCTTCTCCGCGCGGGCCAACCCTCTGTAAGAGGGCCCTGGTCCTCCCTTTTATAGGCGTAAGGAGAGGATCCAGGTGTACAATGGGGGGTGTAGCAGAGTGCTACGTGTCTAGCGGAGGAGAGCTAGCGCCCTAAGTACACGCCGTCATGGCAGCCGGAGAGGTTTTGGCACCCGGTTCGTGTGGTGTCGTGGCCGTCGGAGGAGTGCTGGAGCCTGGCAAGAGGACAACTGTTGGGGCTGTCGAGTCCTTGCTGACGTCCTCTTGCTTTTGTAAGGGGGCCGAGAGCCGCCGTCGTCACAGAGCATGCGGGGCGCCATCATTGCCTATCTGGCGGAGCGAGCCAGATGGGATGCCGGTCTTGTTCCCCGTAGCCTGAGTCAGCTCGGGGTAGGGTAATGATGGCACCTCCTGTCGACGTGGTCGGTCCGCGCCCTAGGTTGGGCGATGTGGAGGCTCCTCCGAGGTCGAGGTCGAGTCTGTCTTCCATGGCCATGGCCGAGTCCGAGCCCCTGGGTCGGGCGAGGCGGAGACCGTCGGCTAAGGCCAGGGCTGAGTCCGAGCTCTGGGGTCGGGTGAAGCGGAGTCCGTCGTCTTCCGGGGTCGAGCCCATGTTCGAGCCCTGGGGTCGGGCGAGGCGGAGTTCGTCGTCTTCCGGGGCTGAGCCCGAGTCCGAGCCCTGGGTCGGGCAGAGCGGAGTTCGCCGTCTTCCGGGGCTGAGCCCGAGTCCGAGCCCTGGGTCGGGCGGAGCGGAGTTCGCCGTCTTCCGGGGCTGAGCCCGAGTTCGAGCCCTGGGGTCGGGCGAGGCGGAGTTTCCTATGACGCCCGAGGCCGGCCTTGGCTGCTGTCAGCCTCACTCTGTCGGGTGGCTCAGCAGTCGGAGCAGCGCAGGCGGCGCTGTCCTCTTGTTAGACCGGTCAGTGGGGCGGCGAAGTGACTGCGGTCACTTCGGCCCTGTCGACTGGAGGGCGTGCGTCAGGATAAAGGTGTCAGTCCACCTTTGCATTAAATGCCCCTGCGATTTGGTCGGTCGGCGTGGCGATGTGGCCAAGGTTGCTTCTTGGTGAAGACTGGGCCTCGGGCGAGCCGATAGTGTGTCCGTTGAGGGAGAGGGGTCCTCGGGCGAGACGTAGGTTCTCCGGGGTCGGCTTCCCTTGCCCGAGGCTAGGCTCGGGCGAGGCATGATCGTGTCCCTTGAATGGACCGATCCTTGATTTAATCGCACCCATCAGGCCTTTGCAGCTTTGTGCTGATGGGGGTTACCAGCTGAGATTTAGGGGCCTTGAGGGTACCCCTAATTATGGTCCCCAACAGTAGCCCCCGAGCCTCCAAGGGAGTACTAATACTCGCTTGGAGGCTTTTGCCGCACTTTTTTGCAAGGGGACCAGCCTTTTTTGGTTGCATTCTGTTCCGGTGGGTGCGCGCGAGCGCACCCGCCGGGTGTAGCCCCTGAGGCCTCGGATGAGTAGTTTTACTCCTTCGAGGTCTTAGTGCGCTTCGCAACACTTCGGCTGGTCTAGTTGTTCCCTCATGCGAGCTGGCCGTAGCCCGAGTGCACGGTCGGGTCCCAAGTTCTCGGGCTGGTATGTTGACGCTGTCAACGGTTTGGCCGGAGCCGGTTTTGTGAGAGCAGCCCCCGAGCCTCTGCACAGGGCGAGAGGACGGTCAGGGACAGACTCGACTTTTTTACATATGCCCCTACGTCGTCTTTCCGCAAGGAGGAGGGGGGGGGGGGGGAAAGCGCCATGTTGCCCTCAGGTGGCGCCGAACATGGTGTCTCCAGTGAGCTGCTGGCGGGTAATCCGAGCGGACGTCCGTGCCCCATTTGATAGGGGTCGGCTAGAGGCCCAGAGGCGCGCCCAAAAGTACCTGCGGGTGATCTGCCGGACCCGGTCCCCTGTCGACGGGGTCCAAGGGCTCGATGCCTCCCTCTGATGGGATTCCGTTACAAGATCGTTCCCGCTGGTCTCGGAAATGTCCTAGGGTACCTCGGGAGCGTAGCCCGAGCCTTGGTTATGTATCGAACGTACCCATGGTCATCCCTCGCTCCGTGTCTGAGGCGACTGTGAACCCTTCGAGGGCCAGCCTACGAACCCCTGATCAGTAGTGGGCGCGGAGCCCGAGTGGCCTGAGGCGGCCGTTGAACCCTTCGAGGGGCCGACCATCGAACCTCTGACCAGTAGTGGGTGTGGAGCCCACGTGCTCTGAGGCGGCTGTTGAAGCCCTCCGAGGGGCCAGCCTTCGAACCTCTGATCAGTAGGGAGGCTCGGAGCCTATTTCCTTCACAGAGAAGGGTCCTTTTCGGGGTATCCCCCTTTCCTGGTCCCTGTTGTAAGAGAGAGAAAGAGGAAAAAGGAAAAGGATGCGAAGTCGAATGACGTGGCGTACCTTTTTCGACGCGGTCATTACGGCGAAGGTGAAGCGTCGCTTGCTTCTCCCGCCTGAGGCGCCGCCTGTCCTGCCGCGGAGTTAATGCGATGGGGCGAGCGGTTCGCGGGGCGGCCGTTGCGCGTGCGCGAGCCGTTCGAGGAACGGATCACGGGCGCACCGTCTTCACACCGTGGGAGAGGGCTCCCTCGCTGCTCCTGGATGGGACGTAAGCTTGGCTGACGACGTGACCGCTGCTCCTGCCCGCCTGTCATCGCCATTACTGCCGGCCCATTTTTGACCGCATTTGACCGTCGCGCTTGGTTGGCACTGTAGGGTTGCCTCGAGTCGCGGTATTGACTCCGCAGTCGAGGGGGCGCGGTAGTGGCGCGAGTGGCGGTGCAGTTGCTCGCACGTAGCAACCGGCGTGCCGGTTGCATGACGCGTGGGCCGGGACCTCCATGCTGGGCTCGTTGGAGTCAAGGAGGTGCGCCCACTTGGCGCGGTTGCATGCCGCCTGCATGGCTGCCCGCCCTTTCGCCCGCAGGTCTGGGCAAAAGCAGAGAAGTGCTTGTAACCGCCGGGCGGTCGCATGCACCGCGCGTGGCGGTTTGGCTTCTTGTGCTCTGGACCGGCTTGCATGACGTGTGGGACCCAGCCCCCACGCCGTGGGGGGGGGGAGAATCTTGGAGCGTGTTGAAGAAGACTCGACCCGCAACGGTTGAGGGTGCAGGTAGGGAGAGCCACCTTTAAAAGGGGGGCGACCCCCTTGGAGGGCAGCCATGTCTTCGCGCTCCCCACATGTGTCGTGTCTTTCCACCTTCCGAGCCCCCGGGCGGGGGACGCCCGGAACCCTTCCGTCTTGTCGTCGGAGGAACGCAACTTCGTGGAAGTTGGTACCTTTCAGCCATCGTTCGTTTTCAAGGATTTTCATCAGGCAGCCCGGCTGCATCCCCTCGCCGGTGGTCACCCAAGACGGTGACCCCCAGCTTCTGGACGGGGAGAAGCAAGCCGGGCTGCGATCTTGGTTCCGCCCTCAGCTTCAAGGATGTTCATCATCCTTGCTGGGGCGGAGAGCGAGGCGAGCCGGGGCTCTACCTCCCGCGCGGGTCGGCTGGCCACCTCCTCTTCCAGCTTCTGGTGGTGGAAACCATCCTCCAGCTCTGCGGAGGAGGCGTCCTCCAGCCATGCCGGGGAAGGCGAACTGTTGCTGCCCAGCTAGGATGCAACATTCTGCCCTCTTCCTCGCTTTCGCGGCGAGGACGGGAGTGAGGACCTGCCTCCCTCCTGGCCTCCGTCTCCCGGCTTGAATGGCTGGTTCTCGTCCTCAGTGAACGAGAGCCCTCCTGCCGTAGCACCCGCCCCGAAGCCGTTGCTGAAGCTGCTTCGTCGCCCGGGGCAGGGGTCGTTGTCGCTGTTGCCGGATCGAGCGGCGGTGAGCCACCCGTCGGTCCTCAATTGCTCCACGGGTCCCCCAATCTTGGGGGTTGTTCGTTCCCGCGGAGACGGAACCAGAGCTCCGCTTGTAATGGCGCCTTGAGTGCCGGTGTCTTGTTCAATGCGGCTGTCAAGGCCTGAACGTGTATGTATTTTCGGCGCAGAGCCGTGTTTTTTCTTCATTTCGAGCACTAAGACTCGCCTTGTCGATTATCTGAACCGCTTCGCCAAGCGTGAGTTGCCTCGTGCAAAGGTGACGAGTGAGGTATCCGTATCCCGGAGGCGTAGGAGTCCCTCGGCTCGGTCGGCCTTGCTGTCCGAGGCTTCTCTTGCTTAGTTAAAGGAACCCCTCGGCCGCCCTTCGATGAGCCAAAGCCGGAGGTAGCGGTGTCAGCACGGACGAAGGCAGAGTTGGCTTTGAAAAGGAGGTGTGGTTGGCCAGAGCCTGGCCGGGTCGTCCACTGGCGGAATCGACGCCGGAGTTGAGCTGCCGAGGCCACAAGCCGAGCTGATGTCTTTGAGGGTCAGCTGGCCGAGGCCTCGGGGTGGCTGGCCGAGCTGCCTGCTCGGGCCGGATTCTCGAAGAAGACCCTAGCGGCGATTGTCCAGGTGTGGTGCTGATGTTGTCCTTCAGAGTGGGGGCCCTCCGACCGCGTCGCCGTCCGAGGCTAGGTCAGACCCTGCCGAAGGTGTAGTTGATGTCGAGGGTGCTGCTGCCCCCTTCGACTGTCGACGTCCGAGCCTGCAGGATCAGGTCGTCTTGTAGTGTGTGTATGTTTTCCGTGGCCGCCGAGGCCTAAACACACCATCGTCGTATTGTAAAGCTGCGTCTCTTTTTCTCTTGTTTTGAGTGTCCGGACCCATTTGTCGGTAACAGAATTGTTTGTGCGGGCGAGAGTTGCTTTTCACGGAAGGTGATGAGTGAGGTATCTGTATCCCGGAGGCGTAGGAGTCCCTCGGCTCGGTCAGCCTTGCCGCTTACGCGCGCTCTTACTCGTCCATAGGGTTCTGTTACCGATGCAGTTGAGAAGGCCCGAAAAATCATTTCGGCAGAGGAGCTTCTCGAGCATAAAGACTTGTTCGGTCCGCGGAGTCACTTATCCGAGCGCGAGTTACTTATCGCAGAAGGTGATAAGTGAGGTATCCGTATCCCGGAGGCGTAGGAGTCCCTCGGCTCGGTCAACCTTGGCTGCTTACGTGTACTCCGTCGTTTTCAGGATCCACTTTTGAAGTAGTCGAAGAGCACGAAAGGCATTCTGGCAGAAAAGATTTTTTTTCTTTTTTCGAGGAAAATTTTGACGCAGAGGGGGTTGCCCCCTTCTAGCCCCCGAGGGAGTGTCGGGCTTTGCCGAGGCAAGGCTGACCCTTCCTTGACGACCAGACTTGGTGTGTGAACGAAGTATACGAGCAACTTGAAAGCATCTTAAGGGTAGAAGCGACGTAGCTGTTGGATGTTCCAAGCGTTGCTGTAGACCTCGCCCTGGCTGTTGGCCAGCTTGTACGTTCCGGGCTTCAAGACCTTGGCGATGACGAACGGCCCTTCCCAGGGAGGCGTGAGCTTGTGCCGCCCTCGGGCGTCTTGTCGCAGCCGAAGCACCAGGTCGCCCACCTGGAGGTCTCCGGACCTATCCCCTCGGGCGTGGTAGCATCGCAGGGACTGCTGGTACCGCGCCGAGTGTAGTAAGGCCGTGTCCCGAGCCTCCTCCAGCTAGTCTAGTGAGTCTTCTCGGTTGGCTAGGTTGCTTTGGTCGGTGTAGGCCCTCGCCCTCGGGGAATCGTATTCTAGGTCTGTGGGCAAGATGGCCTCGGCCCCATAGACTAGAAAGAACGGTGTGAAGCCCGTGGCTCGGCTCGGCGTTGTCCTCAGACTCCAGACCACCGAGGGGAGTTCCTTCATCCACCGCTTGCCGAACTTGTTGAGGTCGTTGTAGATCCGAGGCTTGAGTCCTTGCAGGATCATGCCGTTGGCCCGCTCCACTTGCCCATTCGTCATGGGGTGAGCCACGGCAGCCCAGTCCACCCGGATGTGGTGATCCTCGCAGAAGTCCAGGAACTTTCTGCCGGTGAACTGGGTACCGTTGTCGGTGATGATGGAGTTCGGGACCCCAAAGCGATGGATGATGTTGGTGAAGAACGCCACCGCCTGTTCGGACCTGATGCTGTTTTAGGGGTCGGACCTCGATCCACTTGGAGAATTTGTCGATGGCGACCAACAGGTGCGTGTAGCCCCCGGGTGCCTTCTGCAAGGGGCCAATGAGGTCCAGACCCCACACAACAAACGGCCAGGTGATGGGTATGGTCTTTAGAGCCTGAGCGGGCAGGTGGGTCTGCCTCGCGTAGAACTGACACCCTTCGCAGGTGCGGACAATTCTAGTAGCGTCGGCCACCGCCGTCGGCCAGTATAATCCTTGTCGGAAGGCATTTCCAACGAGGGTCTGAGGTGCTGCGTGATGGCCACAAGCCCCCGAGTGTATCTCTTGCAAGAGCTGCTGGCCTTCGGCGATGGAAATGCATCGCTGGAGGATGCTTGAGGGGCTGCGGTGGTAGAGCTCCTTCCCGTCTCCCAGCAAGACGAAAGACTTGGCGCGCCGCGCCAACCACCGAGCTTCGGCTTGGTCGAGGGGCAGCTCCCCTCGGTGGAGATATTGCAGGTACGGGGCCTGCCAGCTTTGATTAGGCATGACCTCGCTTGGTTCCCCTTCGACGCGCAGTGCCTCACCCTCGGGGGCCGAGGGTACCTCGGGATGAGCCGAGGGTACCTCGGACTGGGCCGAGGGTACCTCGGACTGAGCCGAGGGTGCCTCGGACCGGGCCGAGGGTACCTCGAACTGAGCCGAGGGTGCCTCAGGCGGAGCCAAAGGTGCCTCGGGCTCGGGCGTGTCCTCGGTCTTGACGGAGGGTTGATGCAGGTCTCGGGAGAATACGTCCGGGGGAACTGTTGTTCGTCCCGAGGCTATTTTAGCCAGCTCGCCCGCAGTATCGTTGTAGCGTCGGGCGATGTGGTTGAGCTCGAGCCCGTAGAACTTGTCTTCCAGGCGCCAAACCTCATCGCAGTAGGCTTCCATCTTCGGGTCGCGGCAGTGGGAGTTCTTCATGACTTGGTCAATGACGAGCTGCGAGTCACCGCGAGCGTCGAGGCGTCGGACCCCTAGCTCGATGGCGATTCGCAACCCATTTACCAGAGCCTCGTACTCTGCCACATTGTTGGACGCCGAAAAGTGGAGGCGTAACACGTAGCGTAGGTGCTTCCCGAGGGGCGAGACGAAGAGGAGGCCTGCACCGGCCCCCGTCTTCATCAGCGACCCGTCAAAAAACATGGTCCAGAGCTCCGGTTGGATCGGAGCCGTCGGGAGCTGGGTGTCGGCCCATTCAGCCACGAAGTCCGCCAAGACCTGGGACTTGATGGCCTTCCGAGGGGCGAAAGAGATCGCCTCGCCCATGATCTCCACCGCCCACTTCGCAATCCTACCCGAGGCCTCTCGAGACTGGATGATCTCTCCCAAGGGGAAGAAGGACACCACAGTCACCGGATGAGACTCGAAGTAGTGTCGCAACTTCCGCCGTGTCAGGATCACCGTGTACAGCAGCTTCTGGATTTGTGGGTAGCGGATCTTGGTCTCGGACAGTACCTCACTGATGTAGACTGGCCTCTGGACGGGCAATGCATGCCCTTCTTCTCGTCTCTCAACCACGATCGCGGCGCTAACCACCTGGGTGGTTGCGGTGACGTAGATCAAGAGGGCTTCTTCGGCAGCGGGGGGGCACCAAGATGGGCGCGTTCGTGAGAAGCGCCTTCAGGCTCCCGAGGGCTTCCTCGGCCTCAGGGGTCCAAGTGAAGCACTCATCTTTCCTTAAGAGGCGGTACAGAGGCAGACCTCTTTCGCCGAGGCGGGAGATGAAGCGGCTCAGAGCCGCGAGACATCCCATGACCCTCTGTACGCCTTTCAAGTCCTTGATTGGCCCCATGCTGGTGATGGCCGCAATCTTCTCCGGGTTGGCTTCGATGCCGCGCTCGGAGACGATGAACCCCAAGAGCATGCCTCGGGGGACCCCGAAGACACACTTTTCGGGATTAAGCTTCACGCCTTTTGCCTTGAGACATCGGAATGTCGCTTCAAGGTCGGAAAGGAGGTCGGAGGCCTTCCTCGTCTTGACTATGATGTCATCGATGTAGGCCTCGACCGTTCGGCCGATGTGTTCGCCAAACACATGGTTCATGCATCGCTGGTACGTTGCCCCCGCATTCCTCAAACCAAACGGCATTGTAACATAGCAGTACATGCTGAAGGGTGTGATGAATGAAATCGCGAGCTGGTCGGACTCTTTCATCTTGATCTAGTGATACCCTGAGTAGGCATCGAGGAAAGACAGGGTTTCGCACCCAGCAGTGGAATCCACGATCTGATCGATGCGAGGCAGAGGGTAGGGAACCTTCAGGCATGCTTTGTTCAGACCAGTGTAGTCTACACACATCCGCCATTTCCCCCCTTTCTTTCTTACTAGCACAGGGTTGGCAAGCCATTTGGGATGGAATACCTCTTTGATGAACCCTGCCGCCAGTAGCTTGTGGATCTCCTCGCCTATGGCTCTGCGCTTTTCTTTGTCGAATCGGCGCAGAGGTTGCTTCACGGGTCGGCCCCAGCTCGAATATCCAGAGAGTGCTCGACGACTTCCCTCGGTAAGCCGGGCATGTCCGAGGGACTCCACGCGAAGACGTCGGCATTCGCGCGGAGAAACTCGCCGAGCACTGCTTCCTATTTGGGGTCGAGCTCGGAACCGATCCGGATCTGCTTGGAGGCGTCGTTGTCGGGGTCGAGAGGGACAGACTTGACCGTGTCTGCTGGTTCGAAGTTGCCGGCGTGGCGCTTCACGTTGGGCGCCTCCCTAGAGAGGCTCTCCAGGTCAGCGATGAGGGCCTCGGATTCGGCGAGGGCCTTGGCGTACTGCACGCACTCCACATCGCATTCGAATGCGTGTCGGTACGTGGGCCCGACGGTGATGACCCCGTTGGGGCCCGGCATCTTGAGCTTGAGGTAGGTGTAGTTGGGGACGGCCATGAACTTCGCGTAGCATGGCCTTCCCAGTACCGCATGGTAGGTTCCTCGGAACCCGACCACTTCGAATGTGAGGGTCTCCCTTCGAAAGTTGGAGGGCGTCCCGAAGCAGACGGGTAGGTCGAGTTGTCCGAGGGGATGAACGTGCTTCCCGGGGACGATCCCGTGGAAAGGCGCAGCCCGTCCGGACCGAGGACAGATCGATCCGCAGGAGCCTAAGGGTCTCGGCGTAGATGATGTTGAGGCTGCTGCCTCCGTCCATGAGGACCTTGGTGAGCCTGACGTTGCCGATGATGGGGTCAACAACGAGTGGGTATCTCCCCGGGCTCGGCACGTAGTCTGGATGGTCGGCCCGGTCAAAGGTGATGGGCTCGTCGGACCAGTCTAGGTAGACTGGCGCCGCCACCTTTACCGAGCAGACCTCCCGATGCTCTTGCTTGCGGTGCCGAGCCGAGGCGTTCGCCACTTGCCCGCCGTAGATCATGAAGCAGTCGCGGACCTCGGGGAACCCTCCTGCCTTGCGATCTTCCTCCTTCGCGTCGTCGGGGGCTTGCCACCCTCCGCGGGTGGCCCGGCCTTGTGGAAGTGTCGTCGAAGCATGGCACACTCCTAGAGGGTGTGCTTGACGGGCCCCTGATGATAGGGGCACGGCTCCTTGAGCATCTTGTCGAAGAGGTTTGCACCTCCGGGAGGTTTCCGAGGGTTCTTGTACTCGGCGGCGGCGACAAGGTCCGCGTTGGTGGCGTCGCGTTTCGCTTGCGACTTCTTCTTGCCCTTCTTCTTGGAGCCGCGCTGAGTTGACGCCTCGGGAGCATCTTCCGGTGGGCGGCCCTGGGGCTGCTTGTCCTTCCGGAAAATGGCCTCAACCGCCTCCTGGCCAGAGGCGAACTTGGTGGCGATGTCCATCAGCTCGCTCGCCCTGGTGGGGGTCTTGCAACCCAGCTTGCTCACCAGGTCGCGGCAGGTGGTGCCGGCGAGGAACGCGCCGATGACATCTGAATCAGTGACGTTGGGCAGCTCTGTGCGCTGCTTCGAGAATCGCCGGATGTAGTCCCGGAGAGGCTCTCCCGGCTGCTGGCGGCAGCTTCGGAGATCCCAGGAGTTCCTAGGGCGCACGTATGTGCCCTGGAAATTGCCGGCGAAAGCTTGGACCAGGTCGTCCCAGCTGGAGATCTGCCCCGGGGGCAGATGCTCCAGCCAGGCTCGAGCAGTGTCGGAGAGGAACAGGGGAGGTTGCGGATGATGAGGTTGTCGTCGTCCGTTCCACCCAGTTGGCAGGCCAGCCGATAGTCCGCGAGCCACAGTTCCGGTCTCGTCCCCCCCGAGTACTTTGTGATAGTAGTCGGGGTTCGGAACCGGGTCGGGAATGGTGCCCGTCGTATGGCGCGGCTGAAAGCCTGCGGACCGGGTGGTTCGGGCGAAGGACTCCGATCCTCCCCGCTGTCGTAGCGTCCCCTACGCCTGGGGTGGTAGCCTCGGCACGCCCGGTCGTCGAGGTGGGCCCAACGGCCGTGATGATGGCGCTCGTTGCCGAGGCAACCCGGGGCCGCAGGCGCTGTGTTGCGCGTGCGCCCGGAGTGGACCGAGGCTTCCCGCATGAGTCGGGAAGTCGCGGCGCGATGTTCCGAGGGGAACCCCTGCCTTCGAGAGGCGGAGCTTTCGGCCCGTCGGACCACGGCGTCCTCCAAGAGATTTTTGAGCTCTCCCTGGATATGCCGCCCCTCAGTGGTTGATGGCTCCGGCATCGCGCGTAGAAGCATTGCTGCTGCAGCCAGGTTCTGGCCGACTCCGCTGGAATCCGGCGGCGGCCTCACCCTGACGTCGTTGGCGATGCGGTGCTGGATGTCCTGGGGGAGATGACGCGCTTCTTTGGATGGGGGTTGGATCGCCCATTCCTGCCCGACGTCCCGGCGGATCGGCACAAGCGTTCCTGCTCCCTCGTCAAGCCTGGCCTGCCTCTCGCGGATTTGCTCGAGCTGTGGGTCAGGACCCCCCGCCGGGACGGGGACCACAGCTAGCTCCCAAAGGATGTCAACGTGAGGCGCGGGCCTAGGGGGATCACCGTTTTCCGGCATACCAAGATGGTTGCCTTCGCTGGGACCCCCTAGATCGACGTGGAAACATTCACGACTTGGGCCACGGTCCTCGTCGTCGAGGCCGCGGCTGCCATCGGAACAGTCGGAAAGGCAGTAGTCACATGCGGTCATGAAGTCCCGCATGGCACTGGGGTTACCAAGTCCGGAGAAATCCCAACAGAGGTCGGGCTCGCCATCTTCCTCGGACCCCGAGGGCTCGTAGGTCGAGTCAGCCGTCAGTCGGTCCTAAGGTGACCGCTCACGATACCCCCGGGGGTTTGGACTCGCCTCTATGAAAGTGCTCACCGAAGCGGAGTCGCTCGGTGGGTCGAGGCCGAATCCAAAAGACACGAGATGGGAATCGATCGGTACCTTTCGGTCGACGGTCGGTGACGAGGTCGCGCCTGGGACTGACTGCACCGTCGTCTCAGGTAGAAGGGTGACGCCCAGCAAGTCCTTCGCGAGTGTGCTGGTGTCGTGCGTTTGCTTGAGATCAGCGCGTTGCGGGGAGGCGGCGCTCGTCTTCGTCTCAGATGTGAGATCGATGCCCGATGCGCCCTCCGTTGGGGCGCCGGTGCCGTCGACTCGCTCGACAGCCAATGAGATGCCGCTTCCTGCTTGGCCTTGGTTGCCCCGCCTCCTCCTCCGTCGGTGGGGGAGGGGACGGAACAAGCCCGAATGTCGTCCTTCCACCACGTGGGGAAGGCGTCGTCGATTTCCCCGCCGGCGAGTGGGTTGTCGACCGCCATTGTCGCTGTCGCGCGGCGGGGGAAGGAGTATCATGTCGTAGCTGCCGTCGAGGGACATGAACTCAAGATTCCCGAAACGGAGCACCATCCCGGGCTGGAAAGGTTGCTGGAGACTGCCCATCTGGAGCTTGATGGGAAGTTGTTCGTCAACACGCAGCAGGCCCCTACCTGGCGCGCCAACTGTCGGTGTTTCGAAACCCGGGGGTCCCTGGACCAACGAGTGAAATGTCGCGCGTGCCCCAGCCCAGATGGGTCGACGCAAGGCGGAACGCGAAGGGGGGAAAGGAAGCAGCCGGAGGGAGGCAGGCGTGTGAGAGAGCGAATCCCGCGGCCTTCGTGTTAGCCCCGCGCCTGAGTCGGGTGCGCTTGCAGTAGGGGGATACAAGCATCCACGCGGGAGTGGGAGCGAGCGGCCTTGAGCGAGCGCCATCCCGTCCTTCTCCGCGCGGGCCAACCCTCTGTAAGAGGGCCCTGGTCCTCCCTTTTATAGGCGTAAGGAGAGGATCCAGGTGTACAATGGGGGGTGTAGCAGAGTGCTACGTGTCTAGCGGAGGAGAGCTAGCGCCCTAAGTACACGCCGTCGTGGCAGCCGGAGAGGTTTTGGCACCCGGTTCGTGTGGTGTCGTGGCCGTCGGAGGAGTGCTGGAGCCTGGCGAGAGGAAAGCTGTTGGGGCTGTCGAGTCCTTGCTGACGTCCTCTTGCTTCCGTAAGGGGGCCGAGAGCCGCCGTCGTCACAGAGCGTGCGGGGCGCCATCATTGCCTATCTGGCGGAGCGAGCCAGATGGGACACCGGTCTTGTTCCCCGTAGCCTGAGTTAGCTCGGGGTAGGGTAATGATGGCGCCTCCTGTCGACGTGGTCGGTCCACGCCCTAGGTTGGGCGATGTGGAGGCTCCTCCGAGGTCGAGGTCGAGTCTGTCTTCCGTGGCCGTGGCCGAGTCCGAGCCCCTGGGTCGGGCGAGGCGGAGACCGTCGGCTGAGGCCAGGGCTGAGTCCGAGCTCTAGGGTCGGGCGAAGCGGAGTCCGTCGTCTTCCGGGGTCGAGCCCATGTCCGAGCCCTGGGGTCGGGCGAGGCGGAGTTCGTCGACTTCCGGGGCTGAGCCCGAGTTCGAGCCCTGGGTCGGGCGGAGCGGAGTTCGCCGTCTTCCGGGGCTGAGCCCGAGTCCAAGCCCTGGGTCGGGCGGAGCGGAGTTTGCCGTCTTCCAGGGCTGAGCCCGAGTCCGAGCCCTGTGGTCGGGCGGAGCGAAGTTCGCCGTCTTCCGGGGCTGAGCCCGAGTCCGAGCCCTGGGGTCGGGCGAGGCGGAGTTTCCTATGACGCCCGAGGCCGGCCTTGGCTGCTGTCAGCCTCACTCTGTTGGTGGCTCAGCAGTCGGAGCAGCGCAGGCGGCACTGTCCTCTTGTCAGACCGGTCAGTGGGGCGGCGAAGTGACTGCTGTCACTTCGGCCCTATCGACTGGAGGGCATGCGTCAGGATAAAGATGTCAGGCCACCTTTGCATTAAATGCCCCTGCTATTTGGTCGGTCGGCGTGGCGATGTGGCCAAGGTTGCTTCTTGGTGAAGACTGGGCCTCGGGCGAGCCAATAGTGTGTCCGTTGCGGGAGGGGGGGTCCTCGGGCGAGACGTAGGTTCTCCGGGGTCGGCTTCCCTTGCCCGAGGCTAGGCTCGGGTGAGGCACGATCGTGTCCCTTGAATGGACCGATCCTTGATTTAATCGCACCCATCAGGCCTTTGCAGCTTTGTGCTGATGGGGGTTACCAGCTGAGATTTAGGGGCCTTGAGGGTACCCCTAATTATGGTCCCTGACACCCTGCTACTGTATAAAGATGCAGTACCCACGTGACTATCTCTTAGTCGCGTGGTAGAGGTGCTGTGTGTGGGACCAAGCCATGACTCGCCCGAGCCTCGACCGACTACTCTGGGTCCACAATAGTGCCTGACCCCACCACATGGGCGGGTCCGGAGCCGTCATGTGTCCAGAGAAGGTGATATACTCCAAGGCATCAACAGTGAGTCCGGACCCCCATGGGAGAGTGCCAGACCCCTAGATATACAGCCCGGACCTCCAAGGTTGGTCCAGGACCTCCACGTGTGCAAGCCAGACCCCTGGAATGGGATCCGGACCCCCCATATGGGGTCCAGGCCACCCACAATGGGGTCCCAAGGTTCCAGGACAGAACATACTCGGGCCTGGAACCGGACCTAGGCGGGGGTCCGGTGCCGACACGTGTCCAGACCTAGTCTGGTGGGTTCTGGACCTATCCGCATATACTCCTGCTCCCCGCTCAGGCGGAGACCCGATGCTGCCACGTGGCATACTGCGTGCGGCTTAAGCCAACGGGCGGAACCTAGCATGACGCCTCTAGGCTACGCGCGCCTCCACATTCATTGCGGATAAGACGTGCGCCTGTCCATTCCACTGACAGACGGCGTGCTCAGTCCACGATATGTGGGCCGAGCTGTTGCTCACCATTACTCGCACGTTTCGGCTATCAATGCTGCATGGACTACGGTCATCAAGACTCCTAGTGATTGCTCAGGCGTTACTAGCATTAGTTACTCACATAATGTATTCCTTCCATTATGCTCCTGGGCCCGCATGTCGGGGCTCAGCATCCTTGTATGTGCCTCCCTTAAACTATAAAAGGGAAGGCACACAACGTTACAAGGACAAGCTCTCAAGTTCACACACACAGACTCAGACACACGCTTACACATACACTCAATACAACATACACAGTGGAGGTAGGGTATTACGCTCCGGCGGCCTGAACCACTATAATCCCTCGTGTGCTCTTGTGTTCATCCCGAATCCGCATAACAGGCAAAACGCTTAAGCCCCCTCCTCATCTTAGGATTAGGGCGGGTGCATTCCGCCACCTGGCTAGAGGATTTTCTCTCCGACAGCCTCCTTATTGGATTCATACATCTACTACACATGTTAGTTTGTCTCGTGTGGAAAAGATGATTAAATAATCTAATCAAATGCATCCTTATCCAAATGCATGACCTCATACTCGTAAATGTAAACTCCCAACCTCTGGTTTGCCGATGGGTAATAAGAGGACTTACTCAATGTCAAAAGTAGTTCAACAAGTTGGTTTTACTAACTTGTAGCTGCCTTATAAACAAAGGTTGACTTTAGAGATCGTTTTATTGAGTTGTCTAAACTCACTTTAGTTTCACCCATCCTAAGGAAATGCTTACAAAGAGATCAAGTGAAGTCGTTTGGCAACCACCTAATCATCGCTCCAGTCATGCCTTAATTGCCTCACATGTGGTTTTCTGACCCGTGTGATCAAGTGGAGATCTGCTTAGTATTTGATAAGATGGTTTGGTCGCGAAGTCAACATCTACGGATCACTACATTGATGTTTTCTCAAACTTTTATCATCTTCCTTAAACTTGGATTCTCTGGCTAACCACGAGTTAATTGTGATGTTACTCGACATCCACCCTCGTCTTGTGTGCTAGGAAATTTCCAATGGTCACTTGTTGGTAAACCTCTTACTGTGTGTTTTACCCAAGAGACCGCATCTCACATGGTGTGTGTAATTGCTATCCAATTGTCCACCGTTCTCAACAGACTCAGATAGTACAGTGTTATTAGGGAAAGCAAACTGCACACATGGAACCTTAGGTTTTCTTCTGTCATCATCATCTCTATTGTTGGCATCTCTAATAATTAATTGGCATAAAGATGATACATGCTACACCCACTTGAGATCCTGAGATAATCGTCTTCGCTTGGAACTAGTTTATGCTATCACTGGTATGGACAGGAGTTACATGCTTCTCTACTCTTAAAAGTCTTTCGCTCTAAATCTCAGGACGAGATTCTTTTAAGGGGGAGGGTTGTAACACCCCAGGTGTTTACCGTCTGCTCGACCACGAGTGCAGACTTTAACACGTGATAGCGGTGAATAAAATGGACACTAAATTTTAATCATCTTCGTCTATCATGATTTTGATATCGTGTCTATCTCCATCTGTCTAAATTGTCGCTAATTTATTTTTGCAAAATTCAGACTTTAGTAATCTTTCGAAACATCAAATCGAATATCGTTTGGGTCGAGCCATCGACATCTCGCCCAAACTGTAATTCTTGAAATCGGATCTGGTTACTAAACTGTGTTTCAAATTCTTTCACGCTTGCGTTGCACATGTCTCTCTGTGGCCTAGCATCGTGGCACGTGGTAGGCACAGCCTCTCGCCCACGTGAACGGTGCGTGATGTCACTTCCAAAAGGATTACAATTTTGATGGCGTATCGATCTCGCATATTTATTTCGCGAAATGTCGAGTCTTGCATCTATTTAAAATTTATGGATTAAGAGAATACGAATTCGGAAGCTCGACCCAATCTTACGATTTTTATCCCGAACAAATTAATTGAAACTCGATGATAGAAGTGAGGCAAAATTAAATCGGACCGAGATAACTAGAACCGAACCAAGTATTCATAATTAATATGTTTCACTGTCTACAACTGTGGAAATTTGTCTCGTCTCGAAAATACCTCCCATTGTAAGCGCAGTCCAAAAACATCAAAATTTATATTATTTTGTGGGTCTATTTGCATCTCATTTGGATTCAAATCCTAGAACTAAATTTCCTATATGTTTTTTTGTGAAATGTTGGAGAAGGAAAAATCTGAATTTTTCTCTTATCTTCTCCACCGCTCAAGCTCCTCTGCTCCTTATCCACGCTGCCCATTATTTCCTAGAAGCTACGAACGTCATTTCTCCTTCATCCTCATCTCTTCCTCAAGCCCCAGCCGAATTCCCTCACGCCATCCTCTCCCCCGGCGTTCATCCCTGCGGTAGCCACCACTTGGGCGCTCATCTCCCTGCCCCTCCCATGGCGGCTCCCCTGGATCCCTCCCTGCGCGCGGTCCCTGCTCCCCATGGCTGCAGGCTTCCCATGCGATCAGCTCCTCCAGGGAGCACGACCTCCCTCTCATGCGCTCGAGCCGAGCTCCTCCTTCAACGCCGGCCGCCGGGCTTGCCCTACACCAACTCCAGCCGCTGCCCCTTCTTCTCCTCATCTCCCAGCCAACCTCTCCCATGGGGCCGTGGATGCCCTCCCCCTCCTGCAGTAAGTCAGCAACCCCATCTTCCTCACAGTGTGGTGCCCAGCCGAGCTCCCTCCTCTGCCTGCCATGGCGCTTGCCCTTCCTCTGCTGCAACAGCAGCAGCCCCGTCCCACGATGTCGTCGACCTTTGGCGAGACCCTGCTGTTCTCGTTGTTTGTGTGCCCTAGTTGCTCGATAAAATGTCTAAACCATGTGTTGTCGTTGCTCGTAGCTAGTTGTCAACACCACGCCTCGCGCCGATCGTCTGGTGGTAAGGTAGGCCATCTAGGTTTTGCTCCCAATGTGGATGATGTGTGTGATGTCGAGATGATGGTTGATTGGTGCGTGTCCTTGCAGCGATTTAGGAAGATGGTGCTATGTTTGAATAAGCGGGTGAGGTCCGTGCGACGTTTGTTAGGTGTTCGATAGAAGGCTTGAACCAGAGATCCTCGCCGTTTCATGGTTTTCAAATCGGATTTAGTCATGGGTGAACTAATTTGCACTCTTGTTGGTTGATTTGATGAATGACTTGGAGGATTATGACCATGCTTATAAAATTGTTATGCCATATAAACCTTAGATTTAAAATGATTGTGTGGAAGTAGTAGTGGTGCTTCTCATAAACTTGTTTAAGTATATGTATAGTGTGCTTAAATGGATTCTTTGATTACATAATGTGAGAGTAGATTCAAAATACTAGGTTATGTGAAGTGGATGGATTCATGGTTATAAAGTAGAATTAATCTATATATGTGATTAGAAAGTGCCAAGCACATGATAATTATAGGAGTAAATTGAATGTTTGCTGTTTGGACTTGCTGTTTGGACTGTGTCCAGTTTTAGTATGCAGGTAGTTGAGTGAAGTAAAACTTGTTTTCTACAGAAGGGTTATATACAAAAGTTGTAGCCAACTTCTTTGCCTTGCTTGTGCTAAAATTTCATGACCATAGGTTTAGTAGTTTAGGAGTTATGATTTTTCCAAGTCCAGTTTCAGAATCTATCCAAATTCTGTACAGGTTTCGAAAACTGGATTGTTTGGCTAAGCTAAACTGAGAATCAGCCCTTAGTAATTATAGAAGAATTGTAGTACTTTTCTTAAGCTTTCCAACAAATTTTGGATCACCCTTTTTGGTGATCTATAAGTTAAGTTACAGCTGTTTGAAGTGCGATCTCTGAATCTGTCCAAATTTGGACAGCAAAGCCTTTCTCATGTTTTCTGACCTTGATATGCATTGAATTAACTTGAGATGTTTATAAATTACCTGTAGACAATTCTATTAGCTTTCTAAAGACTCTAGGATCACCTGATTTGAATGCCTAAAACTCTAGTTATGGATTTTTGAAGTAAGTAGTCGAATTCTATCCAAATCTGGACAGAATTTATGTTTAGCACTGTTTGACCATTCTAAAGTTCAAATTTTGTTATGATGGTAATACAAAAGTTATAAAGGACTTTATAAGCTTTCCAAAAAGTCTTAGTTTACTATTTTTGGATGAATATAGTGTGAGTTATGAATAAAACAACTGACTGCTGTATTGCTGTCCAAAATCAGCAAGCATTAAGTTGATTTCTTGAAGTTACTCTTGTTTGGCTAGGTTGGATTAGTTAATTTTTTATTCTTGATTGATGAATGCTAGTGAACTAGTAATTATTTAGGCCTTCTGTGGTAATAGTAAACTTAATATTATGGAAAAGGTTTAGTATACATATATATCTATTATTAAGTTGATTCGGTCCTCTTGTGGCTATAAACGTGATATATGTGCCTTGTGCTTGAGTAGCAAAGTTTAGAGTTGAAATGCTGGTTATAAATAGAAGTGTTTTAGATAATTAAGTTGAGAAAACTAATTAAAATGCTTCTATCCTTTTTCTAAATCTTAAATGTCTGATTCTAATAAGTCTAAGATTAGTCTAAGTCTGGAAATCGATTGGTGTATGCTTTGGCATAGGAAAAATATAGTTCTCATGCATGATTTTAGTTTCTTGTTCAAATTAACTTCAGTTAAGCTAGAGAAGCTTGATTTTTGTGTTTCATTGTTTATCGACATCTAGCTTATGCTGATGGGTATTGTATTGCGTCTCGCCATTAAGTACTTAGTTCCCTATTGCATAGCGCCGTAAAGTCTTATGTTATTGAGATGTCTTATTTAGTGGTGTGTAATTCATGTCATCTAGCAAAGTGGTTTAGAAGGTTAGTAGCATATTTGTATTCTTGTCCTAAATTTGAAGTGTATAAATAATGACCTTATGCTTTATAAACCTTTTGGTGTTATGTTCGAACTAAAGAAAATATAGGAACTATATCTAGTTTTAAAATTTTTCATGTTTGGATTTGATTCGTGTAAATTAGAGAGCGTGATCATTGTGTTGGTTCTGTATCTCTATCTAATGCTTGGTTATGAATGTTTGTGATGTCTTGCTTGAAGTGTTCCCCCTCTTTAGTATAGGTTATTTATTATTTGCTATTCATGTCCTTACTCATATGCATTATTGTATATCATCTAGGTACGTTAATTAATCATGTGGTGTGGAGGACAAGAGCTGGATTAATCACATGACGATGCTGATGGACGAAGTAAAGTGGATGAATCAACCAAGTGCCACGATGGAAGATGCTCACCAAGTGGTCGTCATTTAACAACACTAACGTAGTGTTTATCCCAGGCAAGTCCCAGTGCATTTTCCACCTCCTTCTATTTTAAAAGCTTTTATCACTTATGTGTTGCATCAGGTGATAGGAGTTGTTTGAATAAATAGTTGATGCATTACCATTCCTTGGAATTTGATTACTATTCCTTGATTCCTGTTTATAAAAGAGAACTAAAGATGCTTAGCCCTACTTAGATAATTAAAAGTTGTTCTTTTAAAAAAAAGATGATGTGTTACACGGGATATGGGAAATTTTTGTGAAAATGAAATTGGGATGGTGAATCCATATGGCCATGATGGATTCAACATCCAGAAAAAATACCTCTGTCAGGTACCAAAGATTGGGAAATGGTTTAAATAAAATGAGACCAGCCGTTGAGCAGGAAAGGTCGCCCGCCTGTGTCGATTAAGGACCGTTCTGATTGTTGGCCTACTGATCTAGGACCCTTTAACTGGCCACATGCCTCATCATGGGTAAGCTTAGCCTTGGCTGGACCAATACCAGAAAGGCTGGCCCGCAATGGGAGTGGAGAGATGGCGAGAGTATCGTGTATCCACCTAGCAAGAGGCTGGATGGTGGGGTATTGAGCTCTTGGTTGGCGGGGACCCGTTCTGGTCTTGAGAAACCCGTGGGCGAGTTAACATATGCAAGGGTTAAGTGCTACATATGTCGTGTGGTTGGAGATCACCAGCTGGGTATTAATCGATTCGGATCGACGAACTTCTTGGATATGAAGACTGGATCTTCGACCTTCAGCGTAGATAACAAGTGAAATTAAAGTTGATAAAATGAAGCTATTGCAGGACAAGTGAATGCTCTAGATTAGGCAAATCTAGATTCAGGAAAAGTACTTAACCTGTGAAGTAAAATTTTGGCATAAGGATCCACTACTAGTAAGCTTTTCTGCGAAAATGAGTCTTTGAAATTTGATGAGCCTTACCTTGAATCCTTTTAAAACCAGCATACCCTTGAGAGTCTTTTCTTTAGTCGGGTAAGTCTTGCTGAGTAATTGCGTACTCAGGGTTTTATTCCCATTGTTGCTTCATGTTACAAGTCACTTGATTGTGATCGATGTTAAGTGCCAGCGGGCTCGGCCTTCTTATATAAGTATATCCCATCTTTAGCTTCGTTATGAGGATTGTCACTTAAGCTAGCATGTATTTTAAAACTTATAAATGCTTTATACATTCAAATTGTAATATTTTTGAATCAATTTATTTTGTAATAAACTCCGATGATATATATTGTAATCTTGTTATAACTTGTAAATGTTTTAACTTGTAACCATTTTGTAATAAATAATTTCCGCTGCAAATGTTTGTATGTGAGTTGTGTTTACTTAATCCTGCAATCTTGGCGGTAAGTCATTTATCCAAGGCCCTTGGGACAATCGGACAGATCCTATTAAGTTGTTTGGTGCACATGCATAGCCATCTAAGGTCTTTGAGACAAGGACAGGTGCATGTGGGCCCGATAACTTGGGAGGTTCTGCGAAACGAACCATGTATGTGCCAGGATCAGAAACTCACGTACACAACGATTACATAATTGGACATCATCACACATTCCTCAAAGTAAATAGCAGAAAATTACTTTATTACAATAAGATGTCCACGACATCCACTGCGTCTATAACATAGTTATTAACATTAATATCATCAAAGTGCAGAAAATACGTAACGTAGTAGATAAGGCCTACACAGGCAGCTTACTGGGGGTTTGCCAATAAGATAAACTAGAACCCATCGTAGTCCTGAAACTCCTCAAAATCCTTCATGTTGCTAGCATCTCCTCCTAAGCACTGAGTACAGTGGGGACAACCTGGGTGGGGTGGTTTGTAAAGCAAGGGTGAGTACACATCAACGTACTCAGCAAATGTCCTGTTTGGCTAAAGTGGACTAGCTGTATGTGGAGTTAAGGTTAAGCAGTTGCTTTTAGTTGGTCAAGTATTTATTACTATTAGTAGAGCCAAGTTTTAGTAATAAACCCAGTTATTACCCAAATGTACTCCCTCCAAGAGGAAATACCAGAGATCATAATTATACCATCAGCATTAATCATCATCATAAAAGTAACTAAAGTTCTTCTAATCAAAGAGGATTTCAAGGCCTCTCTTAACCGTGAGCACGACTGATATACCAGTTTCTAACACTCTACAGAGATCGCACACTTTACCCACAAGCCGTGATTCCCATTCTGCCCAAAAAGACCAATCTCCATGGATCACTACCTAGGTGGCCTGTTAGGGTATCACTACGTAGCCTTTACAAAGATTTTCTAGAGGTCATAGCCGTCTGTTAGGTTTCTCCAGTTTGATAAACACAGTATCTCTCCCCAAAGGAAGGGTGACTAACAAAATCAAATCAAGAACCTCTGCAACCAGCCTCGACAGAGCAAGTATTGTGCCCGAACCCCATTAACGGCCCTACGGTGAAGCCAACTACTCCTCTGGTTCCTCTAATTAATCATCTAAGGGCATCCCATTCCACCCTCATGGTTGCACTGTTATCCTGGGTTATCACTCCCCAAACAGGTCCTTACGGAGAGGTACTCAGGAAAATGGCCTGAGTCCCCTAAAGTATCACAAGATCGTCATCAGGATAACATCATCGTATCATAAATATTCACATCATGTTCATTGATTAAAGTAAAGCAATAGCATGAAGTTAACCATAGTAACCCAAAAGGTAAGCAAGGACAAGATAAATACAAACTAGTCAATCCTTAGGTTTCAATAATGTAATGCGGGATAGTGAATTATAGAGTATGTAGGACATAATAGGTCAGAGGACACTTTCCTTCACTAGATTGTTGCTCAGGAAGATCTTTGGCAACACACTCAGGAACCACGGGCTACTCATTGTCTAAATAAAGCGATCATACATTCCATACATTTGGAAAAGTACAAATGAACAGCACACCAAACATGTACAATCAAGTGAACACAAGTTTGATAAGACACTATGAACATAAAGGATAGACTTAAATGTTAGGGATTAATATATTTAGAGATCAATGATTCCCTAGATTTTATGGACTATATAGTTTAGTGCCACTAATTTTAGTGAGACACAATTATACCAGGGATCAATTCATGCACAACATTTTATCAATCTCACAAAATTGAACATCTAAGTACCATTAGCATTTCCTTTTTATTTATTTTCTCAAATAAATAAATTAACTCATAAACTAACCTATAGCTTACACCAAAATTTAGTGTACTCGGACTATGGATGAACATAATTTATTTGGATAGAGAATAACTCTATGAACATTTTGCAATTTGAACCACTAAATTCGGAGTTCATATGAAAAAGATATAAAATAAACAAGTTTTAAAGTTTGAAATATAAAACTAGGTCCAATTCTGTGATTATTTAAAAAAAAACAGATGTCTGATTATAAGAGTTCAGGGGCCTGCACGCTAAATCACAGGACGGTGGGTTGATTCTCGGAAACCCGAGGGTCTCTTAAGCAAATCCGCCACGTGAAGGGGTATCGGGTAATCTTGGCCGCACGATCACAAGCGAACGACTGAGATCAAATCTCATAGATGAGCGTGCGGGCGCAGGTGGGTGAGCATGGCTGACAGGTGGGGCAGGGAAGGGCTGAGGCACTGGTGCATGGGGCCCACGGGTCAGTGGGGTGCTGAGAGCGTGGGGGCCCACTGGCCGCTAGATCGTTGATCAACGGTTCTGGCTCTACGGTCCACGCAAATCGTTATCCTCGTACCAAGGCCATCCGATGAAGACTGGACGGTAGGATCTAGCGCTAGGGACTTTGTCCTCTCCGGCCGGCCAAGGGTGGCGCCATACGCACCCGCGACGGCGCAGCCGCCTGCTGCGAAGTGGACTGGGGCTCCTAGTGGCACTAGGGGTGGTCTAGGTAACCAGGGAGGTTAGGGAGGACCTGACAAACACTATGGCGGGATCGGGGTAGCAAGAACGGGAGTGAGGCAACCGGACGGCGGAAGGGAAGTCCTCGGTGGACCCGGGGCACTCCGGCGAGCAATCGCGGGCGAGAAAGTGCAAGGCAGGGGAAAATAAGGGCAGGGTTAGGACGGTTACTGAAAGTTGCCTAGAGGGGGGGGGGGGTGAATAGGCGAAACCTGAAATTTATAACTTAAGTACACACTACAAGCGAGGGTTAGCGTTAGAATTAAAATCAAGTCCAGGAGAGAGGGAAAACAAATCAACCAAGAAATAAAGCAAGTGAACACGGTGATTTGTTTTACCGAGGTTTGGTTCCAAAGAACCTAGTCCCCGTTGAGGTGGTCACAAAGACCGGGTTTCTTTCAACCCTTTCCCTCTCTCCATAATCAAATGGGTCACTTAGACCCCGCAAGGACCACCACACACTTAGGTGTCTCTTGCTTTGATTACAAGTTGCTTGAGAACAAGAAAGAGAAAGAAAGAAGGCAATCCAAGAGGCAAGAGCTCAAAAGAACACAAAATCACAATCCCGCAAGTCACTAAGTATTTGAGATGGATTTGGGACTTGGAGAGGCTTTGATCTTTTGAATTGTGTCTAGGAGTGAATGCTAGAGCTCTTGTAATGAATGTGATGCTTAGAAATCTTGGATCCTTGGAGTGGTGGTGGTTGGGGCGTATTTATAGCCCTCAACCATCAAACAGCCGTTGGGGAAGTCTGCTGGCGAAGTGCGCATCGGACAGTCCGGTCCACCACTGGACAGGCACTGTAGGCTGTCCGGTGCGCCGCCACGTCACCCAACCGTTAGGGTTCGGGAGCAGTCGACCGTTGGCGCAGTTGATTTCTGGTGGCACCGAACAGTCTAGTGTCACACCGAACAGGTCCTGTTCACTGTCCGGTGCTCCTCTGACTTCTGCCGTGCACTATAGCGCACTGTTCATCTGACTTCGCGTCTTTTGCAGTCGACCATTGCGCTGGATAGCCATTGCTCCGCTGGTTCACCGGACAGTCCGGTGGCACACCTGACAATCCGGTGGCACACCTGACAATCCGGTGAATTATAGCGGAGTGCGCTTGAAGAAACCTGAGAGCGGCTGGTTCAGACCTATACGGTCCTGGTGCACCGGACACTGTCCGGTGGCACACCGGACAGTCCGGTGCGCCAGACCACAACACACTCAGTTTTATTTGCTCCTTTGAATTGAACCCTAACTTGAATATTTATTGGTTTGTGTTGAACCTTTATGCACCTGTAGAACATATATTCTAGAGCAAACTAGTTAGTCCATATATTTGTGTTGGGCATTCAACCACCAAAATTAATTGTGGGAAAAGGTTAACCCTATTTCCCTTTCAATCTCCCCCTTTTTGGTGATTGATGCTAACACAAACCAAAGCAAATATATAAAGTGCAGAAATAAACTAGTTTTCATATAGTATGTGCATAGGTTACTTAGAATTTAATCAATATGAAAGTCTTATTGCATATGAGTAAGAGTGAATGGATTGCTTTCTTTAATTTGATATTTTGGACCACATTTGCACCACATGTTTTGTTTTTGCAAATCTTTTCAAAGTCTTTTCAAAAGTTTTTTGCAAATAGTCAAAGTTATATGAATAAGATTGCAAGAAGCATTTTCAAGATTTGAAATTTCTTCCACTGATTCAAATGCTTTTCCTTTGACTAAATAAAAACTCCCCCTGAATGAAATTCTCCCCTTAGCTTTCAAGAGGGGTTTTAAAAGGATATCAATTTTGAAGTCTTATTTTCATAATCATATATACCAAATGATATTAATTGAAAAACACACATTTGTGAAAACTAATTAAATCTTTATTTCGAAGTTTTTAAAATGGTGGTGCGGTCCTTTTGCTTTGGGCTTAATATTTTCTCCCCTTTCGCATTAATCGCCAAAAATGGAGAACGTTGGAGCCCTTCATATATTTTCTCCACCATTGATAAAATGAATATGAGTGAGAGAGTATACTAATGTGGAGAGATGGTGGAGTACCGACAAAGTTAAATAATACCGATGGAGTGGAGTGGAAGCGTTGTCTTTGCCGAATACTCCATTTCCCTTTCAATCTAATACTAATACATGAAATACTCATGGAAACACATTAGTCTTAGCCTTGGCATAAGAAGAATAAGAAATATGTATATGTACCAAAATGAAAGAGACATGATCAAAGGTATATAAATGAGCTATGTGTGCAATGTTTCAATCAAAATTCCGAGAATCAAGAATATTTAGCTCATTCCTAAGTTTGCTAAAGATTTTCTCATCTAGTGGCTTGGTAAAGATATCGGCTAATTGGTTTTGGGTATTCACATAAGCAATTTTGATATCTCCCTTTTGCTGGTGATCCCTCAGTAAGTGATATTGAATGTCTATGTGCTTAGTGCAGCTGTGTTCAATGGGATTATCCGCCATGCGGATTGCACTCTCATTATCACATAGGAGAGGAACTTTGCTTAATTTGTAGCCATAGTCCCTGAGGGTTTGCCTCATCCAAAGTAATTGCGCACAACAATGGCCTGTGGCAATATACTCGGCTTCGACGGTAGAAAGAGCTACGGAGTTTTGTTTCTTTGAAGCCCAAGAAACCAGGGATCTTCCCAGAAACTGACAAGTCCCTGATGTGCTCTTCCTATCAATTTTACACCCTGCCCAATCGGCATCTGAATATCATATTAAATCAAAGGTGGATCCCCTAGGTATCAAAGCCCAAACTTAGGAGTGTAAACTAAATACCTCATGATTCTCTTCACGGCCCTAAGGCGAACTTCCTTAGGATCGGCTTGGAACCTTGCACACATGCATACAGAAAGCATAATATCTAGTCGAGATGCACATAAATAGAGTAAAGATCCTATCATCGACCGGTATACCTTTTGATCTACGGATTTACCTCCCGTGTCGAGGTCGAGATGCCCATTGGTTCCCATGGGTGTCTTGATGGGTTTGGCATCCTTCATTCCAAACTTTTTAAGAATGTTTTGAATGTACTTGGTTTGGCTGATGAGGGTGCCATCCTAGAGTTGCTTGATTTGAAATCCTAAGAAATATCTCAACTCCCCCATCATAGACATCTCGAATTTTTGAACCATAATCCTACTAAACTCTTCACAGGTAGACTTGTTAATATGATATAATCAACATAAATTTGGCATATAAACAAGTCTTTTCAATAGTTTTAGTAAAGAGTGTAGGATCGGCCTTGCCGACTTTGAAGCCATTAGTGATAAGAAAGTCTTGCAGGCATTCATACCATGCCCTTGGGGCTTGCTTGAGCCCATAAAGCGCCTTTGAGAGTTTATAGAAATGGTTAGTGTCACACCCGGTTTGAGAAGGTAAACCGAATGCGAACCATGTACGTGCCTGGATCAGAACTCACGTACACAGCGATTACATAATTGGACATCATCACACAATGCTTGAAATAAATAGCGGAAAGGTACTTTATTACATCAAGATATCCAAGACATCTATAGAGTCTAATACATAAACATTGTTCAACATAAATATCAAAGTGTGGAATTACGAAACGTAGATGCTAAGCCTACACAGGCAGCTGACTAGGGATTTGCCACGAAGAAAGATCTAGAACTCGTCGTAGTCCTGAAACTCCTCAAAATCATCCATGTTGCCAACTTCACTTCCTGAGCACTGAGAACAGTGGGGACAACCTGGGGTGGGGTGGTGTGTAAAGCAAGGGTGAGTACACATCAACGTACTCAGTAAATGTCCCGTTTGGCTAAAGTGGACTAGCTGTATATGGGGTTGGGGTCAAGCAGTTGCTTTTAAGTTAGTCAAGTATTTATTATTATTAGTAGAGCCAACTTTTAGTAATAAACCTAGTTATTACCCAAAAGTACTTCCTCAAATGAGGAAATACTAAAGATCAGATTTTATAGCATCATTGTTAATCATCATCATAAAAGTATCCATATTTCTTCTAATCAAAGAGGATCCCAAGGCTGCTCTTAACCGTGAGCTCGGCTGATATACCAGTTTTTAACACTGCAGAGGTTGTACACTTTACCCACAAGTCGTGATCCCTTTCCAGCCTGGGTTGTACAGACCCGATCTTCACTACCAAGGTGAATGGCCAGGGATACACTACGTAGCTGTCGGCGTTCCGAGACCGGGGGGTCCCCGAGCCGACGAGTGAGTGTGCCGCGTGCCCCAGCCCAGATGGGTCGAGCGCGTGGGCGAGCGCGAAAGGGGGGGGAGAGAGAGAGAGCGAGGTGGCCGGAGCCGGGTTGTGAGGGAGTCGGAGAATTCCCGCGGCCTTCGTGTTCGCCCCGCGCCCAGGTCGGGTGCGCTTGCAGTAGGGGGTTACAAGCGTCCGCGCGAGGTGAGGGGAGCGGGCGGCCCCGAGAGAGCGCCTGCCCCTGCCCTTCGTCCCCGCGAGGCCAACCTTCTCTAAGAAGGCCCTGGTCCTTCCTTTTATAGTCGTAAGGAGAGGATCCAGGTGTACAAAATGGGGGTGTAGCAAGGTGCTACGTGTCTAGCGAGGGAGAGCTAGCGCCCTAAGTACATGCCAAGGTGGCAGCCGGAGAGATCTTGGCACCCTGTTGGTGTGGCGTCGTGGCTGTTGGAGAAGCAGTGGAGCTTGACGGAGGGACAGCTGTTGGACAGCTGTGCTCTTGCTGACGTCTCCCTGCTTTCGTAAGGGAGC
This sequence comes from Zea luxurians, assembly GCA_029449295.1. NCBI lineage: Eukaryota > Viridiplantae > Streptophyta > Magnoliopsida > Poales > Poaceae > Zea > Zea luxurians. Next base: position 47,912,009 of record JAOPSE010000010.1, read on the forward strand.
TGAGAGCCGCCGTCGTCATGGTCTAGTGAGGCGCCATCATTGCCTATCTGGCGGAGCTGGCCAGATGGGACGCCGGTCTTGTTCTCTGCGACCCGAGTCGGCTCAGGGCAGGGTGATGATGACGCTTCCTGTTGACGTGGCGGTCTTGTGTCCTAGGTCGGGCGACGTGGAGGCTCCTCCGAAGTCGAGGTCGAGTCCGTCCTGCATGACAGAGGCCGAGCCCGAACTCCTGGGTCGGGCGAGGCGGAGGTCGTTCGGCAGGGGCCGAGGCGGAGTTCGAGCCCTGGGTCGGGCGAGGCGGAGGTCGTCGTCTTCCGGGGCCTTAGCCCGAGTCCGAGCCCTGGGTCGGGCGAGGCGGAGTTCACCGTCTTCCGGGGCCTTAGCCCGAGTCCGAGCCCTGGGTCGGGCGGAGCGGAGTTCGCCGTCTTCCGGGGCCTTAGCCCGAGTCCGAGCCCTGGGTCGGGCGGAGCGGAGTTCGCCGTCTTCCGGGGCCTTAGCCCGAGTCCGAGCCCTGGGTCGGGCGGAGCGGAGTTCGCCGTCTTCCGGGGCCTTAGCCCGAGTCCGAGCCCTGGGTCGGGCGGAGCGGAGTTCGCCGTCTTCCGGGGCCTTAGCCCGAGTCCGAGCCCTGGGTCGGGCGAGGCGGAGTTCGCCGTCTTCCGGGGCCTTAGCCCGAGTCCGAGCCCTGGGTCGGGCGGAGCTTCCTCTGGCGCTTTTGGCCAAGCCTGGCTACCCGTCAGTCTTACCTTTTGCGTTGAAGGCCCCAGGGATTTGGTCGGTTGGCGTGGTGATTTAGTCAGGGTTACTTCTTATCGAAGGCGGGGCCTCGGGCGAGCCGGTGATGCGTCTGCCGTGAAAGAGGAGACCTCAGGCGAGACGGAGTCATCTCAGGGTCGGCTGCTCTCGCCCGAGGCTAGGCTCGGGCGTGGCGTGATCAAGTCGCTCGTATGGACTGATCCCTGACTTAATCAAACCCATCAGGCCTCTGCAGCTTTATGCTGATGGAGGTTACCAGCTGAGAATTAGGCGTCTTGAGGGTACCCCTAATTATGGTCCCCGACAGTAGCCCCCGAGCCTCGAAGAGAGTGTTAACACTCGCTTGGAGGCTTGCGTCGCACTTTTTTGCAAGGGGACCAGCCTTTCTCGGTGGTACTTTGTTCCGGTGGGTGCGCGCGAGCGCACCCGCCGGGTGTAGCCCCCGAGGCCTCGGAGGAGTGGTTTCACTCCTCCGAGGTCTTAATGCCTTGCGTAATGCCTCGGCTGGTCTGGCGGTTCCCTCATGCGAGCAGGGCGTAGCCCAGGTGCACTGTCGGGGCCCAAGTTCTCGGGCTGGTATGTTGACGCTGTCAACGGTTCGGCCGGAGCCGGGTTTGCGAGAGCAGCCCCCGAGCCTCTGCACGGATCGAGAGGACGATCAGGGACAGACTCGGCTTTTTTATATACGCCCCTACGTCGCCTTTCCGCAAGGAGGAGGGGGGGAGTGCGCCATGTTACCCTCGATGGGCACCGAACATGGTGTCTCCGGTGAGCTGCAATCGGGTAATCCGAGTGGACGTCCGTGCCCCGTTCGTTGGGGGTCGGCTAGGGGCCCGGAGGCACGCCCAAAAGTACCTGCGGGTGATCTGCCGGACCCGGTCCCCTAGCGACGGGGTCCGAGGGCTCGTTGCCTCCCTCCGATGGGATTCCGTTACAGAGTCGTTCCCACTGGTCTCGGAAATGTCCTAGGGTACCTCGGGAGCGCAGCCCGAGCCTTGGTTATGTATCGAACGTACCCCTGGTCATCCCTCGCTCGGCGTCTGAGGCGACTGTGAACCCTTCGACAGGCCAGCCTTCGAACCCCTGATCAGTAGGGGGCACGGAGCCCGAGTAGCCTGAGGCGGTCGTGGGACCTTTCGGGGGCCGACCTTCGAACCCCTGACCAGTAGTGGGTGTCGGGCCCACGCGATCTGAGGCGGCTGTTGAACCCTTCGGGGGGCCAGCCTTCGAACCCCTGATCAGTAGGGAGGCTCGGAGCCTAGTTCCTTCACGGGGAAGGATCCCTTTGGGGTTATCCCCCTTCTCGGTCCCTGTTGCAAGAGATAGAGAAAGAAGGAAAAGGGAAAAAGGATTCGAAATTGAACGTCGTGGCGTACCTTTTTCGGCGTGGTTGTTTTGGCGAAGGCGAAACGTCGCCAGCCGCTCCCGCCCGTAGCGCTGTCCGTCGAGCCGCGGAGTTAATGCGCCGGGGTGAGTAGTTGGCGAGGTTGCCGTTGCGCGTGCGCGAGCCGTTCGAGGTACGGGTCACGGGCGCGTCGTCTTCACGCCGTGAGAGGGGGTTCTCTTGCTGCCTCCGGATGGGACATGAGCTTGGCAGATGGCGTGACCGCTGCTCTCGCGCGCCTGCCACCGTCATTACTGCCGGCCCATTTTTTACCGCGTTTGACCACTGCGCCAGGCTGGCGCCGCTGGGTCGCGGGCTGGGTCGCCTCGAATCGCGGTATCGGTTCCGCAATCGAGGAGGTGCGGTGGTGGAGCGAGTGGCACAGCGGCTCGCATGCAGCAACCGGCGCGCCAGTTGCACGACGCGTGGGCTTGAGCCGTCGCGCTGGCCTGTCAGGAGTCGGAGAGGCGCGTCCACTTGGCGCGGTTGCATGCCGCCTGCCTGGCCGCCTGCCCCTTTCGCCCGCCGGTCTGGGCGAAAGTGGAGGATTGCTTGTAACCGCTGGGTGGTTGCGTGCGTCGTGCGCGACGGTTCGGCTTCTTCTGCTTAGAGCCGGTCTGCATGACAGGCGGGCCCCAGCCCCCGCGCCGCAGGGGAGGACTTTGGAGGCGTGTTGGAGAGGACTCAGCCCGTGACGGTTGAGGGTGCAAGCAGGGGGAGTTGCCTTTAAAAGGAGGGCGACCCCCTTCGTAAGGCGACCATGTCTCCTTCCTCCCCTTATGCATTGTGTCTCCCCGTCTTCCAGGCCCCCGGATGGGGGAAACCGCCGTCTTTTCGCCCCATCGTTGGAGGAACGTAACTCCGTGGGAGTTGGTACCTTTCAGCCATCGTTCGGCTTCAAGGATTTTCATCATGCAGCCCGGCTGCACCCCTCCACCGGCGGTCACCCAGGGTGGTGACCTCCGGCTTGATGGTGGGGGAAAGCGAGCCGGGCTGCGGCATCCGCCCCTTCCTCAGCCTCAAGGATTTTCATCACCAGGGCTGAGGAGGGGCGTGTGCCGGGTTTTTTGTTCATTTCGGCTTTCGGGGCCTGAACATGTATGAAATTGCGGCGCGGAGCCGTGTTTTTTCCTCATTTCCGAGCACTAAGACTCGTCTGCTGATTGTCTGAACCGCTTCACCAAGCATGAGTCGCCCCGTGTCAAGGTGACGAGTGAGGTATCCGTATCCCGGAGGCGTAGGAGTCCCTCGGCTCGGTCGGCCCTGTTGTCCGAGGCTCCTCTAGCTTAGTTAAAGAAACCCCTCGGCCGCTCTTCGACGAGCCGAGGCCAGGGGTAGCGATATCAGCACGAGCAGAGGCGGAGTTGGCTCGGAAATGAAACCTGGTTGGCCGGAGCCTAGCCGGGTTGTCCGTTGGCAGGATTGTCATCGGAGTTGCTCAGCCGAGGCTTCGGATCGAGCTGGCGCCCTCGGAAGGCGGTCGGCCGAGGCCCCGGAGGTGGCCGGCCGAGCCGTCCGCTCGGGCCGGGTTCTCGGAGAAGTCCCTGGCAGAGATTGCTCGAGCGTGGTGAGGACGTCGTCCTTCGGAGCGGAGGCCCTCGGACCGCGTCGCCGTCCGAGGCTAGGTCGGGCCTTGCCGAAGGTGTTGTCGACGCCGAGGGTGTCATCGCCCTCTTCCAGCGTCAAGATCCGAGCCTGCAGGGTCAAATCGTCTTGTAGCGTGGGCCTTGCGCGGCCGTCGAGGCCAGAACACACACCCTTGCTGTGTTATAAAGCTGCGTCTCTTTTCCTCTTGTTTCGAGTATCTGGACTTTCCGTCGGTAGCAGGGATGTTAGTGCGAGCAAGAGTTGCTTCTCGCGGAAGGTGATGAGTGAGGTATCCGTATCCCGGAGGCGTGGGAGTCCCTCGGCTCGGTCGGCCTTGCCGCTTACGCGTACTTTTACCCGTCCATGAGGCCCTGTCACCGACTCGGTCTAGAAGGCTCGAAGAATCGCTTCGACAGAAGAGCTTCCGTACGTAAAGACTCGTTCGATCCGCGGATTCACCTTATCCGAGCGTGAGTTACTTATCGCAGAAGGTGATGAGTGAGGTATCCGTATCCCGGAGGCGTAGGAGTCCCTCGGCTCGGTCAGCCTTGGCTGCTTACGTGTACCCCGTCGTTTCCGGGACCCACTTTTCGAAGTAGTCAAAAAGCACGAAAGATGTTCTGGTAAAAGAGATTTTTTTTGTTCGAGGAAAGTTTTGACGCAGAGGGGGTTTTCCCCCTTTTAGCCCCCGAGGGAGGGTCGGGCTTTTGCCGAGGCGAGGCCGACCCTTCCTTGTTGACTAAACTTTGCGTGGGTGCGAGGTATATGAACAACTTGGAAACATCTTAAGGGTAGAAGCGACGTAGCTGTTGGATGTTCCAAGCGTTGCCGTAGACCTCGCCTTGACTGTTGGCCAGCTTGTACGTTCCGGGCTTCAGAACTTTGGCGATGATGAACGGCCCCTCCCAGGGGGGCGTGAGCTTGTGCCTCCCTCGGGCGTCTTGCCGCAGCCGAAGCACCAGGTCGCCCACCTGGAGGTCTCGGGGTCGGACCCCTCGGGCGTGGTAGCGTCGCAGGGACTGCTGGTACCGCGCCGAGTGTAGTAAGGCCCTGTCCCGAGCCTCATCCAGCTGGTCCAGCGAGTCTTCTCGGCTAGCTTGGTTGCTTTCTTCGTTGTAGGCCCTCGTCCTCGGGGAGCCGTATTCCAGGTCCGTGGGCAGGACGGCCTCGGCCCCGTAGACCAGGAAGAACGGCGTGAAACCCGTGGCTCGGCTTGGCGTCGTCCTCAGGCTCCAGACCACCGAGGGGAGTTCCTTCATCCATCGCTTGCCGAACTTGTTGAGATCGTTGTAAATTCGAGGCTTGAGCCCTTGTAAGATCATGCCGTTGGCGCGCTCTACTTGCCCATTCGACATGGGATGAGCTACGGCGGCCCAGTCCACCTGGATGTTGTGATCTTCGCAAAAATCCAAGAATTTTTTGCCGGTGAACTGGGTGCCATTGTCGGTGATGATTGAGTTCGGGACTCCGAAGCGATGGATGATGTTGGTGAAGAACGCCACCGCCTGCTCGGACCTGATGCTGTTCAGGGGTCGGACCTCGATCCACTTGGAGAATTTGTCGACGGCGACCAGCAGGTGCGTGTAGCCCCCGGGCGCCTTCTGCAAGGGGCCGACGAGGTCCAGACCCCACACAGCGAAGGGCCAGGTGATGGGTATCGTCTGCAGAGCCTGAGCGGGCAGGTGGGTCTGCTTCGCATAGAATTGGCACCCTTCGCAGGCGCGGACAATTCTAGTGGCGTCAGCCACCGCCGTTGGCCAGTAGAAGCCTTGGCGGAAAGCGTTCCCGACGAGGGTTCGAGGTGCTGCATGATGACCGCAAGCCCCCGAGTGTATTTCCCGCAGGAGTTCCTGACCCTCGGCGATGGAGATACATCGCTGGAGGATGCCCGAGGGGCTACGGTGGTAGAGCTCCTTCTCATCGCCCAGCAAGACGACCGATTTGGCGCGTCGTGCTACCCGCCGAGCCTCGGCTCGGTTGAGGGGCAGTTCTCCTTGGTGGAGATATTGCAGGTACGGGGTTTGCCAATCTTGATCTGGCACGACCCCGTTCTGCTCCTCCTCGATGCGCAGTGCTTCGCCCTCGGGCTCCGAGGGTTCCTCGGGTTGAGCCGAGGATGGCTCGGGCTGGGCCGAGGTCACCTCGGACGAGGCCGAGGGTGCCTCGGGCTCGGGCGCGTCGCCTATCTTGACGGAGGGTTGGTGCAGATCTCGGGAGAAGACGTCCGGGGGAACCGTCGTTCGCCCCGAGGCTATCTTCGCCAGCTCGTCTGCAGTCTCGTTGTAGCGCCGGGCGATGTGGTTAAGCTCGAGCCCGTAGAACTTGTCTTCCAGGCGTCGAACCTCCTCACAGTAGGCCTCCATCTTCGGGTCGCGGCAGAGGGAGTTCTTCATGACTTGGTCGATGACGAGCTGCGAGTCGCCGCGTGCATCGAGGCGTCGGACCCCTAGCTCGATGGCGATTCGCAATCCGTTGATCAGAGCCTCGTACTCGGCCACATTGTTGGACGCCGGGAAATGGAGGCGGAGCACGTAGCGCAGGTGTTTCTCGAGGGGCGAGACGAAGAGCAGGCCCGCGCCAGCTCCCGTCTTCATCAGCGACCCGTCGAAAAACATGGTCCAGAGCTCTGGTTGGATCGGGGCCGTTGGCAGCTGGGTATCGACCCATTCGGCAACGAAATCCGCCAGTACCTGGGACTTGATGGCCTTCCGAGGGGCGAATGAGATTGCCTCGCCCATGATTTCCACCGCCCACTTCGCGATCCGCCCCGAGGCTTCTCGGCACTGGATGATCTCCCCTAGGGGGAAGGATGACACCACAGTCACCGGATGGGATTCGAAGTAATGTCGCAGCTTTCGTCTCGTCAGGATCACTGCATATAGCAGCTTCTGGACTTGTGGGTAGCGGATCTTGGTCTCGGACAGCACTTCGCTGACGAAGTAAACTGGCCTCTGAATGGGCAAAGCATGCCCCTCTTCCTGCCTTTCGACCACGATCGCGGCGCTGACCACCTGAGTGGTTGCGGCGACGTAGACCAAGAGGGTTTCTCCATCAGCTGGGGGTACCAAGACGGGCGCCTGGGTGAGGAGCGCCTTCAGGTTCCCGAGGGCTTCCTCGGCCTCGGGAGTCCAAGTGAAGCACTCGGCCTTCCTTAAGAGGCGGTACAGGGGCAGGCCTCTTTCGCCGAGGCGCGAGATGAAACGGCTCAAGGCCGCGAGGCATCCCATGACCCTCTGTACGCCTTTTAAGTCCTTGATGGGCCCCATGTTTGTGATGGCCGCGATCTTTTCCGGGTTGGCTTCGATGCCTCGCTCGGAGACGATGAATCCCAAAAGCGTGCCCCGGGGCACCCCGAAGACGCACTTCTCGGGATTGAGCTTGACGCCCTTCGCCTTGAGACACCGGAATGTCAGTTCGAGGTCGGAGAGAAGGTCAGAGGCTTTCCTCGTCTTGACCACGATGTCGTCGACGTAGGCCTCGACCGTGCGACCGATGTGTTCGCCGAACACATGGTTCATGCACCGCTGGTAGGTTGCACCCGTGTTCCTCAAACCGAACGGCATTGTGACATAACAGTACATGCCGAAGGGCGTGATGAAAGAAGTCGCGAGCTGGTCGGACTCTTTCATCTTGATTTGATGATACCCTGAGTAGGCATCGAGGAAAGACAGGGTTTCGCACCCTGCAGTGGAGTCCACGATTTGATCGATGCGAGGTAGAGGGTAGGGGACTTTCGGACATGCTTTGTTGAGACCAGTGTAGTCTACACACATCCGCCACTTCCCCCCTTTTTTCCTCACAAGTACAGGGTTGGCAAGCCATTCGGGATGGAATACCTCTTTAATGAACCCTGCTGCCTTCAGCTTGTGGATCTCCTCGCCTATCGCCCTGCGCCTTTCCTCGTCGAATCGGCGCAGAGGCTGTCTGACCGGTCGGGCTCCGGCCCGAATATCCAGCGAGTGCTCGGCGACATCCCTCGGTATGCCGGGCATGTCCGAGGGACTCCACACAAAGACGTCGGCGTTTGCGCGGAGAAAGTCGACGAGCACTGCTTCCTATTTGGGGTCGAGCCCGGATCCGATCCGAATCTGCTTGGAGGTGTCGCCACTGGGGTCGAGAGGGACGGCCTTAACCGTCTCCGCTGGCTCGAAGTTGCCGGCATGTCGCTTCACGTCCGGCACCTCTCGGGAGAGGCTTTCCAGGTCGGCGATGAGGGCCTCGGACTCGGCGAGGGCCTCGGCGTACTCCACGCACTCCACATCGCATTCGAATGTGTGTTTGTACGTGGGGCCGACGGTGATGACCCCGTTGGGGCCCGACATCTTGAGCTTCAGGTAGGTGTAGTTGGGGATGGCCATGAACTTCGCGTAGCATGGCCTTCCCAACACTGCGTGGTAGGTTCCTCGGAACCCGACCACCTCGAACGTCAAAGTCTCCCTTCGGAAGTTGGAGGGTGTTCCGAAGCAGACAGGGAGGTCGAGCTGTCCGAGGGGCTGGACGCGCTTCCCGGGGATGATCCCGTGGAAGGGCACAGCGCCTGCTCGGACGGATGACAGATCGACGCGCAGGAGCCTGAGGGTCTCAGCGTAAATGATGTTGAGGCAGCTGCCCCCATCCATCAAGACCTTGGTGAGCCTGACGTCGCCGATGACGGGGTCGACGACGAGCGGGTACTTCCCCGGGCTCGGCACGTGGTCGGGGTGGTCGTCCCGGTCGAAGGTGATGGGCTTGTCGGACCAGTCTAGGTAGACTGGTGCCGCCACCTTCACCGAGCAGACCTCCCGACGCTCTTGCTTACGATGCCGAGCCGAGGCATTCGCCGCATGCCCTCCGTAGATCATGAAGCAGTCGCGGACCTCTGGGAACTCTCCTGCTTGGCGATCCTCCCTTTTGTCGTCGTCGCGGGCCTTGCCACCCTCTGCAGGTGGCCCGGCCCTGTGGAAGTGGCGCCGAAGCATGACGCACTCCTCGAGGGTGTGCTTGACGGGCCCCTGATGGTGGGGGCACGTCTCCTTGAGTGCCTTGTCGAAGAGGTTGGCGCCTCCGGGGGGCTTCCGAGGGTTCTTGTGCTCGGCGGCGGCGACAAGGTCTGCATCGGGAACGTCGCGTTTCGCTTGCGACTTCCTCCTGCCTTTCTTCTTGGCGCCGCGCGGAGTAGACGCCTCAGGAGCATCTTCCGACGGGCGGCCCTGGGGCTGCTTGTCCTTTCGGAAGATGGCCTCTACCGCCTCCTGGCCGGAGGCGAACTTGGTGGCGATGTCCATCAGCTCGCTCGCCCTGGTGGGGGTCTTGCGACCCAACTTGCTCACCAGGTCACGGCAGGTGGTGCCGGCGAGGAACGCGCCGATGACATCGGAGTCGGTGACATTGGGCAGCTCGGTGCGCTGCTTCGAGAACCGCCGGATGTAGTCCCGGAGAGACTCTCCCGGCAGTTGCCGACAGCTTCGGAGGTCCCAGGAATTCCCGGGGCGCACGTACGTGCCCTGGAAGTTGCCGGCGAAAGCCTGGACCAGATCTTCCCAGTTGGAAATCTGCCCCGGAGGCAGGTGCTCCAACCAGGCACGAGCGGTGTCGGAGAGGAACAGGGGGAGGTTGCGGATGATGAGGTTGTCATCGTCCGTCCCACCCAGTTGACAGGCCAGGCGGTAGTCCGCAAGCCACAATTCCGGTCTCGTTTCCCCCGAGTACTTTGTGATAGTAGTCGGGGGTCGGAATCGGGGCGGAAACGGCGCCCGCCGAATGGCTCGGCTAAAGACCTGCGGACCGGGTGGTTCGGGCGAGGGACTCCGATCCTCCCCGCTGTCGTAGCGTCCCCCACGCCTGGGGTGATAGCCTCGGCGCACCCTTTCGTCGAGGCGTGCCCGACGGTCGCGATGAGGGTGTTCGTCGCCGAGGCGGCCCGGGGCCGCAGGCGCGGTGTTGCGCGTGCGCCCGGTGTAGACCGAGGCTTCCCGCGTGAGTCGGGAAGTCGCGGCACGAGGTTCCGAGGGGTACCCCTGCCTTCGAGAGGCAGAGCTTTCGGCCCGCCGGGCCGCAGCGCCTTCCAGGAGATGCTTGAGTTCTCCCTGGATTCGCCGACCCTCGGTGGTTGATGACTCCGGCATCGCGCGGAGGAGCATCGCCGCGGCGGCCAGGTCCTGACCGGTTCTGCCGGATGCGGGTGGCGGTCTGTCCCTGGCATCGTTGGTGATGCGGTGCTGGAGACCTTGGGGCAGGTGACGTATTCCCCCGGCCGGGGGCTGGCTCGCCCATACCTGCCCGATGTTCTGGCGGATTGCCTCGAGCGCTCCCGCTCCCTCATCGAGCCCGGCCTGCGCCCCGCGGACTTGCTCGAGCTGTGGGTCGTGACCCCCCGCCGGAACGGGGACCACAGCTAGCTCCCGCGGGATGTCAGCGCGAGGCGCTGGCCTAGGGGGATCACCATCCTCCGGCATGCCGAGACAGCCGCCTCCGGAGGGATCCCCTAGCTCGATGCGGAAACATTCGCGGCTCGGGCCGCGGTCCTTGTCGTCAAGGCTGCGGCTGCCGTCGGAACAGTCGGAGAGGCAGTAGTCACATGCGGTCATGAAGTCCCGCATGGCACTAGGGTTGCCAGATCCGGAGAAATCCCAGCAGATGCTGGGGTCGTCATCTTCCTCGGACCCAGAGGGTCCGTAGGTCGAGACACCCGTCAATCGGTCCCAAGGCGACCGCACACGAAACCCCAGAGAGGTTGCACTCGCCTCAACGTGAGCGCCCGCCAAAGTGAGGTCGCCAGGCGGGCTGAGGTCGAGTCGAAATGACGAAAGATGGGTAGTAGTCAGTACCTTTTTGTCGACGAGGAGCGATGAAGTCACGTCGGGGGCTGATCGCGTCGTCGTCTTGGGTACGAGGGCGACGTCCTGCAGGCCCTCCGTGAGCGTGCTGGCGTCGTCCACCTGCTCGGGGTCGACGTGTTGCGGGGGGATGGCGCCCGCCTTTGCCTCGAACGCGAGGGCGGCGCTTGGCGTGTCCTCCGTTGGGGCGCTGGGGATGTCGATTTGCTCGACAGCCGTCGGAGCGCAGCCTCCCGCTCGGCTTTGGTTGCCCCGCCTCCTCCTCCGATGGCGAGGGAGAGGACGGAGCGAGCTCGAAAGTTGTCCTTCCCCCACGCGGGAAAGGCGTCGTCGATTCCGCCGCCGGCGGGCGGGCTGTCCGCCACCATTGTCGCTGTCGCGCGGCGGTGGAAGGAGTATCATGTCGTAGCTGCTGTCGAGAGACATGAACTCGAGGCTCCCGAAACGGAGCACCGTCCCGGGTTGAAGAGGTCGTTGGAGACTGCCCATCTGGAGCTTGACGGGAAACTGCTCGTCAACACGCAGCAGGCCCCTACCTGGCGCGCCAACTGTCGGCGTTCCGAGACCGGGGGGTCCCCGAGCCGACGAGTGAGTGTGCCGCGTGCCCCAGCCCAGATGGGTCGAGCGCGTGGGCGAGCGCGAAAGGGGGGAGAGAGAGAGAGAGCGAGGTGGCCGGAGCCGGGTTGTGAGGGAGTCGGAGAATTCCCGCGGCCTTCGTGTTCGCCCCGCGCCCAGGTCGGGTGCGCTTGCAGTAGGGGGTTACAAGCGTCCGCGCGAGGTGAGGGGAGCGGGCGGCCCCGAGAGAGCGCCTGCCCCTGCCCTTCGTCCCCGCGAGGCCAACCTTCTCTAAGAAGGCCCTGGTCCTTCCTTTTATAGTCGTAAGGAGAGGATCCAGGTGTACAAAATGGGGGTGTAGCAAGGTGCTACTTGTCTAGCGAGGGAGAGCTAGCGCCCTAAGTACATGCCAAGGTGGCAGCCGGAGAGATCTTGGCACCCTGTTGGTGTGGCGTCGTGGCTGTTGGAGAAGCAGTGGAGCTTGACGGAGGGACAGCTGTTGGAACAGCTGTGCTCTTGCTGACGTCTCCCTGCTTTCATAAGGGAGCTGAGAGCCGCCGTCGTCATGGTCTAGTGAGGCGCCATCATTGCCTATCTGGCGGAGCTGGCCAGATGGGACGCCGGTCTTGTTCTCTGCGACCCGAGTCGGCTCAGGGCAGGGTGATGATGACGCTTCCTGTTGACGTGGCGGTCTTGTGTCCTAGGTCGGGCGACGTGGAGGCTCCTCCGAAGTCGAGGTCGAGTCCGTCCTGCATGAGAGAGGCCGAGCCCGAACTCCTGGGTCGGGCGAGGCGGAGGTCGTTCGGCAGGGGCCGAGGCGGAGTCCGAGCCCTGGGTCGGGCGAGGCGGAGGTCGTCGTCTTCCGGGGCCTTAGCCCGAGTCCGAGCCCTGGGTCGGGCGAGGCGGAGTTCGCCGTCTTCCGGGGCCTTAGCCCGAGTCCGAGCCCTGGGTCGGGCGGAGCGGAGTTCGCCGTCTTCCGGGGCCTTAGCCCGAGTCCGAGCCCTGGGTCGGGCGGAGCGGAGTTCGCCGTCTTCCGGGGCCTTAGCCCGAGTCCGAGCCCTGGGTCGGGCGGAGCGGAGTTCGCCGTCTTCCGGGGCCTTAGCCCGAGTCCGAGCCCTGGGTCGGGCGGAGCGGAGTTCGCCGTCTTCCGGGGCCTTAGCCCGAGTCCGAGCCCTGGGTCGGGCGAGGCGGAGTTCGCCGTCTTCCGGGGCCTTAGCCCGAGTCCGAGCCCTGGGTCGGGCGGAGCTTCCTCTGGCGCTTTTGGCCAAGCCTGGCTACCCGTCAGTCTTACCTTTTGCGTTGAAGGCCCCAGGGATTTGGTCGGTTGGCGCGGTGATTTAGTCAGGGTTACTTCTTATCGAAGGCGGGGCCTCGGGCGAGCCGGTGATGCGTCTGCCGTGAAAGAGGAGACCTCAGGCGAGACGGAGTCATCTCAGGGTCGGCTGCTCTCGCCCGAGGCTAGGCCGGGTGTGGCGTGATCAAGTCGCTCGTATGGACTGATCCCTGACTTAATCAAACCCATCAGGCCTCTGCAGCTTTATGCTGATGGAGGTTACCAGCTGAGAATTAGGCGTCTTGAGGGTACCCCTAATTATGGTCCCTGACAGTAGCCTTTACAAAGACTCCCCTGGTGCATAGCTGCTCGTTAGGTTTCGCCAGTCGTACAAACACAGTACACCTCCCCAAGGTGGGTGACTAACAAAACCAAATTGAAAGAACCTCTGCACCCCAACCTTGGCAGAGCGAGCACTATGCCCAGGCCCCCATTGATGGCCCTTCGACAAAGCCAACTATACCCCCAAGTTCACCTAATTAATCAGCTAAGGGCGTCCCATTCCACCCTCATGGTTGTACTGTTATCCTGGGTGGTCACTCCACGAACAGGTCCTTATGGAGAGGTACTCAGGAAAAAAGCCTGAGTCCCCTAAGGTATCACAAGATCATTCACATAATCAGGATAACATTATTGTGTCATAAATGTTCACATCATGTTCAGTGATTAAGTTAAGGCAATAGCAACATGCTAACCATGATAACCCAAAAGGTAAACAAGGATAAGTGAATACAGACTAGTCAATCCTTAGGTTTCATAAAGTAATGCGGGACAGTGAATCATACAGTATGTAGGACATAATAGGTCAGAGGACACTTGCCTTCACCGGGTGGTTGCTCGGGGAGGTCTCCAACAACACACTCAGGAACCTCGGACTGCTCGTTGTCTAAATAAAGCGAGCATGCATTCAATACATTTGGAAAGTACAAATGAACAACACACCACACATGTACAAACATTGGATCACATCTTAAAAAGACACAATACTACATAAGGGATAATGAATTCAATGTATAACATACACTATAACATACATTAACTTTATTTGAAAATAGGTTATTACTTCCCCTAAGTGTTACTTACAAGTACATAACATAGTTCAATTTACTTTATTGTGACCTAAATTTAGACCAGAGATGATTTCATGTAATACACATTATTAGTCTCACAAGATTAAACAGGTTTAAATCTCTAGGGTTCTCCTTTTATTTATTTATTTAAATAAATAAAACTACATCTATATTAGTTCATATTCAATCATAAAAATTAGGATGTGCAGACAGTAAGTGAAACCATTTTATTTAAATAGAGAATAATTCTATGAACATTTTGTAATTTGAATCACTAAATTTGGAGTTCATATGCAAAAGTTATGAAATAAACAAGTTTGGGAATTCAAAATATGAAATTAGGGCTAATTCTGTGAATGTTGGGGGTTTGCTTCATCGCTGAAGGTCCTGTAAGAAGATACACCTTTGAAAGATCAAAACAGAAGCGGTGCCGAAGCTACAATCCAGGGTGCTTCGGCATGACGACGCGCCTTGAGACGAAGGGCAGCACCGACTTAAAGAGTAAAAGACCGTTTAGTCCATGATAACTTGTGTCATGGTTATGATTAGTTATCAAGGGCACAAATGTAATTTTGTTCGGGCTGCGTCCCGTGCCTATAAATAGATGAACAATACCCTTGTTCTGTTCACGCTAACGGGTATTCACTCGCACGTCATCTGAATTTTCACCTTCTGTCAAGTCAAAGGTACAAATGTAATTCGATATTGTTCATATTTGTTCATTATGATATAATAGAAATATCTCGATGATGTCATGTAATTATTCATGTTATTTTCCATGTTTCATATGCTTCTACTTTCATTGTTATAATACTAAGACGAAGGTACGTCCTTCATAACCTTCGTCTGAAGATCATTATATCCTAAGGGAGATAATGCTTCGAAGGACGAAGGTCTTTAACCATTAATACTTTGTGTTGCCTTGTTCTTATCTCATAGCATTTGAGAAGAAGTCCCCAACATTGGCGCCCACCTCTGGTGAACTCACTTCCACTGTTGAGCTGATGGCTTTGTTCAACAAACAAGCTGAAGTATCTTCGGCTATGAAGCTGGTGCTTCCGATAACAGGTGGTTCAAGTTTGGAACTGGCTAACAAGAAGCAGAAGAAGGAAGCGCAGAGAAGGGTGCAACATGTTGGGGTGCAGGGACCCTTCATCAAATCAAAATGGTCCCACATCCCAATCACCTTCTCCTAGGAGGATCTTCAGCTTAAAGATTACCCTCATAATGATGCTATGGTCATATCTTGTGTCATCAAGGGATTTCTGGTCTATAATGTTCTGGTTGATACAGGTAGTGCAGCGGATATCATATTTGCTAAGGCCTTCAGACATATGCAAGAGCCAGAAGACAAGATTCATGATGCTACTCACCCTCTTTTTGCTTTGGAGGAAGGCAGATTGTAGCACTCGGCAAAATCACAATGCCGGTTACCTTCGGCTTTGTTGATAACACAAGGACCGAACAGGTTGTCTTTGATATTGTTGATATGGAGTACCCCTACAATGCAACCATTGGTCGTGGAACACTTAATGCCTTTGAAGCAATACTTCATCCAGCATATCTATGCATGAAGATACCTTCGGAACAAGGGCCCATTGCTGTTCATGGAAGTCAAGAAGCTGCCAGAAAGGCCGAAGGAAATTGGACAGACTCAAAAGCAATTCACAATATAGATGGAACCGAAGTATGTGAACAGTACAAATACAAAAGAGAGAAGGCTGCTTCGGCGGATCAGCTGAAGCCTATGCTTCTATGTGAAGACATAGCAGAGCAAAAGGTATTGCTGGGGTCTCAACTATCTGAAGAACAAGAGAAAACTTTGATAAGATTTTTATTCAACAACAAAGATGTCTTTGCTTGGTCAGCAATGATCTCTGTGGTGTCAATAGAGATGTCATTGAACATTCACTCAATGTGGATCCATCCTTCAGGCCAAGAAAGCAAAGGCTTTGGAAAATGTCTGATGATAAAGCCGAAGGTGCTCGGAATGAAGTGAAAAGACTTCTTAGTGCTGGTGTCATCAGAGAGGTAAAATACCTAGAATGGTTAGCCAATACTGTTATGGTGAAGAAGGCCAATGGTAAATGGAGAATGTGTATCGATTTTACAGATCTTAACAAGGCTTGTCCAAGGATGAATTCCCATTGCCAAGAATAGATTCTCTAGTAGACGCAACAACTTCTTCAGAGCTCATGAGTCTACTGGATTGTTACTCTGGCTACCACCAAATCTGGATGAAAAAGGAAGATGAGCCAAAAACTAGCTTCATAACCCCCAGTGGCACATATTGCTATCTTCAGATGCCCGAGGGGCTCAAGAATGCTGGAGGAAGCTTCAGCAGAATGACAGCCAAGGTCCTTCATTCTCAGATAGGCAGAAATGTGCTGACCTATGTTGATGATATCATAGTGAAAAGCACGAAGCAAGAAAATCATATTGCTGATTTGCAAGAAACATTTGCCAATTTCAGGCAAGCTGGCTTGAAATTAAATCCAGAAAAATGTGTTTTTGGAGTGAAGAAAGGCAAGTTCCTTGGTTGTCTGGTATCAACGAAGGGAATTGAAGCTAACCCAAGCAAGATCGAAGCTATCCTTTAGATGGAACCACCAAGCACGAAGAAAGGGGCTCAACGGCTCGCAGGAAGATTAACATAATTAAACAGATTCATATCTAGATCAGTGGAAAGAAATCTGCCATTTTTTGAAATACTGAAGTCAGCCGAAGTTTTTCAATGGGGCCCGGCACAACAAAAAGCTTTTGAAGAGTTGAAACAATATTTGATTGATTTAACAACATTAACTCCACCCGCTCCAGGGGCTCCATTGCTCTTATATGTGGCAGCTTCGCATTCTACAGTGAGTGCGGCACTGGTACACGAGAAGCTAGATGGTCAGGCTAAAAAGCAAGCTCCAATATACTTCGTCTCTGAAGTTCTAAGTCCATTAAAGAAAAATTACACAGAATTGGAGAAGGTATTATATGCTGTGTTAATGGCTTCCAGAAAGCTTTGGCATTATTTTCAAGCATACCACATAATTATTCCTTCGTCACAACCTCCAAAGGACATCATAAGGAACAAAGAGGCTACTGGAAGGATTGGAAAATGGGCTGCAGAGCTTAATGAATTCACCATTGATTATGTGCATAGATCTTCAATTCAGTCCCAGGCGTTAGCAGACTTCATCGCTGACTGGAGGCCAGGGGCTCAGGAAGAAGAGATAAATAAAGATGCCGAAGCTTGGACAGTGTTCTGCGATGGTTCTTGGGGAGCCTTCGGCGCAGGAGCAGCTGCTGTCCTAGTAGCACCTTCGAAAGTCAGAACATGTTATGCAGCCAAGCTAGACTTCAATTGTAAAAATAATATTACCGAATACGAAGCACTCCTATTGGGGCAATGTGAATAAGAAGGGCCATTCTCAAAACTGACTCTCAAGTTATTTCTGGCCATGTGGACAAAAGTAACAAGGCAAGAGATCCGAAGCTTGAAAGATATCTGGATACAATTCGAAGGTTGGAGGCTTCTTTCGAAGGTTTTTCTGTTAAGAATATCCTAAGAGGTGAAAATGAGCACGCAGATCTACTAGCCAAATCAGCAGTGCAGGGGCTCCCTCTACCTTCGGAAGTATTTTTTGAAACAATAAAGGCACCTTCGGTTGAACTCATGGAGAGAGCAGTGCTTACTATCTCTCTGGTACATAGTGAAGATTGGAGGACTGAAATTATATCTTTCCTCCAAGGTAATTGTCTTTCAGATGACGAAACTTATAATAAGAGAATGGAGGCAAGAACAAGATCATATGTGATAATAGAAGGGGAGTTATACAAACATGGAGTCTGCTCTCCACTTCTCAAGTGCTTATCCAGAACCGAAGGTATAGAGTTGATGAAAGAAATACATGCAGGTTTGTGCGGATCTCACATTGGGTCTAGGCCTTTGCTAGGGAAGGTCTTCAGACAAGGATTTTATTGGACGAAGGCAGCTTCAGATGCAGTAGAACTGGTTCAAAAATGCAAAAATTGTCAAAAATGTGCAAGAGATCTGAAACAACCTTCGTTGCTAACCCAGTTAATACAGCCAACCTGGCCATTGCAAAGATGGGGCCTGGATTTGTTAGGTCCACTTCCACCAGCACAAGGCAATTTAAGATATGTTGTGGTGGATGTAGAATATTTTCCAAGTGGATTGAAGCGAAGCCTTTGGCCACAATAACTTCGGTTATAGTCCAGAAATTCTTCTGGCAAAATATCGTTAGTCGCT
This sequence comes from Zea luxurians, assembly GCA_029449295.1. Taxonomy (NCBI): domain Eukaryota; kingdom Viridiplantae; phylum Streptophyta; class Magnoliopsida; order Poales; family Poaceae; genus Zea; species Zea luxurians. The sequence continues at coordinate 47,929,767 of JAOPSE010000010.1, forward strand.
TCGGCGTGTCGAAGGCTATAACTATGGACAATGGAACACGGTTTGATGCAGAAACTTTCAAAAAATTTTGCAACCAGATTGGCACGAAGATTCATTTTGCATCAGTCAGGCACCCGGAGTCAAACGAGCTGGTCGAAAGAGCAAATGGGATTATAATGACGGGAATAATGAAGTTAATCTTCAATCAACCCAGAGGAAAGTGGCTAGATGAGTTGATTAAAGTGGTGTGGAGCCACAATACAACTATATCAAGGTCAACAGGTTTTACACCGTTCACGTTATTGTTTGGTGACGAAGCTATAACCCCAGAAGAAGCCAAGGCAGGGTCAATTAGAACAGTAGCTTCGGCAGAGGACGAAGTTGATTATTCTGTGGCAAAAGATGATATAGAAGGGACTAGACTTCAGGCTATGGAGAATATCAATAAATATCAAGCCGAAACAATAAAATGGCGTGACAGAAAAGTTCGGCTGAAAAACATTAAGCCAGGGCATTTGGTACTTCGGAGAGTGGCCAATCCAGACACAGTAGGCAAGCTACAGCTGAAGTGGGAAGGACCCTTTCTGGTGGTATCTTCGTCAAGACCCGGTTCTTACAGATTGAAGGATATGGACGGCAACGACATTCCTAGATCTTGGAATGCGGATGAGCTTCGATGATATTATGTGTAATTTGATGTAATCTTTTTTCATTTTTCCTATGGCACCCTTTTCCTTTCCAAAGGGGGAGAAAGGTTTTTAATGGGGCCATAGTTTGTAATTTTTCCTTTCTTATCCAGCTCTATGAGAGCAAAATCCCCTAAAAATATGTAAAATGTAAAATCTAAGCATGCACCATCGAGTGCAGAAAAAGAAAAAAAACAGGGAGAAACTCGAAAGTCGTCCCTAAGGGGATGCAGAGCACGACAAAGCTACAAAAAGTCGTTCCTAAGGGAGCGCAGCCTAAGTTTTCTGCTCAAAAGTCGTTCCTAAGGAAATGCAGAGCCAAATACCGCTGAAATATAAGGCGAAGAAGTTCAAAAGACGTTCCTAAGGGAATGCAGAACTTACACCAAAAAGTCAACGGTGATACCGCCGAAATAGAAGGCGAAGAAGTTCAAAAGACGTTCCTAAGGGGATGCAGAACTTACACCGAAAAATAAGCGGTGCAGCCGAAAAATAAATGGCAAAGAGATTTCAGCTATTCCTAAGGGAATGAAGAGTTTTGATGTGGCTTCGTAAGCATATGTCTGGACATTCATTTGCACAATACATCACATCATTCATTGCATTCATATACATTCATTTAGACAAGCATAGGATCATCATCATCATATCATACAAATACAGATAGTTGCTTCGGCTCTAATGATAAGGCTTCGACGAAAGGAAAAGAAGCAGATTTATGCTTTGTTGTGTACAAAAAGAAGGGAAGGTGTTTTTCGCCTTTGGCTCAAAAAATACAAGTTTCATCCACATCAAAGCAGTTCATACATGGACGGAAAGGTAAAAATATATTACAAGGTATGGACAAATTTACAAAGTAGTATCTGATTCTTAAATTATAATATTTTTTACAAGAATAATTCAAAAGTTTCTCTAAAGTTTTTTCATAGCAATGTCTTCGGCTTCAACACCATCCGCTAAGCTTCGGATCATCCACCAAGCTTCGAATCATTGCTCTTCGGCTTCGTCATCCTGTACATAACAAAGCGTTATAAGGTAATTCAAGTTTCAAGGAAAAGGTAAGCACAAGGTATGAGTTTATTACCAGTTTGAGGTGACGTCGAGCTTCGTCACCAGCCAAGCTTCGTCCACCCTACGCCCAAATTTGAGTTACAAATCTGTTCCCAATGCTTTGGGCCAGGCCGGGGATGACATTTAAGTCCGCTGTTGATAAGCTGAAGTTCGACCTATTTACAATATTCCCATGTGTGCAACCAACCTTCATAAAAGCAACAACTGTGCCACGAGAAGCTAGTAGAGCGCAGAAGTCACCATGCCCAGCTATGACTTCATCAAGAGCATGAACTTCGCCTTCAATATGATCGAATATGCCTGGCATGTCTTCAGCTGAAGGTTTAAACTTTTCATAACTAGCTCCAACTGAGTTGAAGACCTGCTTCAGTCGTTGCACGCAACGGTTGCCGAAGTTCAGACATTTATCTTGAAGTTCCGTCAATGACTTTTTCAAGTTTGAACTCTTTGCAACTTCAGCTTCAAGCTTTGCATCAAAATCCTTCTTCTCTTGTTCGAAGCTTTTTGATTTCGTGGAGAGTTCACCGTTTAATTTAGCAATCTCGACTTGGGCTTCTGCCAGCGAACCCTCCATTGTTTGAATCATGGAATCTTTCTTCTCTAGAGCAGCTTCGTGATCTTTAATTTTGGCCTCTAAGCCCTCAATTATAATCTCATTTTTCTTGTCCTCGAGGTCTTGTTGCATCCTCAAGGTTTTACTTAGTAGTAGACTCTGAACAAATAACCTTCATCAGAAGCAACCTTCATCTCGAAAATAATAAAAAAAGTTAAGGTAGGAATTTTACCTTAAAATTAGAATAAAACAAGCTACCGGCGATATGTTGCCACCGATATCTGCTGAGGTCGGCCTCAAGCTTCGGAAAGCCAACACTCTTCGATAGAGTGCTGACAACCTTCGCTCCAGTCCGGTCCTGGAGACATCCTAAGCTCTCTTCGTCAACGCACCGAAGAGCAATGCTCCTGGTTGATAGTCGCATGATATTGCATAATTCTTCAGCTCTTCCTTCTCAGCTTTAGACAGCTTTTGCCCAAGTATGTTTTGAAAATTAAAATCCTTTTCCTCCGAAGTATCTTCGGTAATCTCCTTCTCGTTCCCCTTCTCTTTCTCGGGCGCTGGGGCCAGAGTCCCTTCGGCAGCTGCAGCAGCTTCTTCCGCAGCCATGTTCAGAAGCATCTTATCAATATCAGAAAAAATGCTCTCCAGATTTGTATCTTCAGCCATCTCAGCTTCGACAGTTGCAGCTTCGGTGGGGGCAGCCTCGGTAACTGCAGTGTCTTCGGCAACCGATGTTTTTGAAGCCGAAGCCGATGGTGGCGTTTCTTCAATAGCATCAATAACAGTAATAATCCTTCGCCTTTTTTAGCAGGCTTCTTGATTGCTGCAGACTCCTCCTTCTTCTGTAAAAGCTTCATCAGTTGTGGCCCTAGTGGACTTAGCTTGAGAGGTAAAGATTCGGTCATTACCTTTAAAATTTCCTCCACGTCAGCAGCAGGAGGCGTTGAAGGAACTTCTTCCTCTATATCAGTTGTTCTTAGCTTCGCAGCCGCAACTTTTCTTTTCTTTGGAACAACCACTTTCGGCTCAGGGCTGGATTTTTTCTTCTTTAAAGCTTTCTCATCTTCTTCTATCATTCTACCAGCTTGTCTCTTCATAACACTAACAACTCTTTTTCGCTTTGGCCCTTCGGCACCCTTGCTTAATCGTTCATAGTCAGGGTATTCAAATTTCAGGGCATCCATTACTTGGTTCAGCCTTCGTTTCGGTCGGGTGCCGAAGGCCGCGGTTAGCAATTGATCTTCTTTCTTAGTATAGTTGCCCAAAATTTCATTGCACATAGCTTCAATCATTTCCAACCATTCTTGGCAAGGCTCTTTGAAATGTTTCTTGAACTTGAAGTGATAGGGCAGTCGAACAAGTTCATTCTTTTTCTTTTCTCCTTTAAGCTTCAGCATATTCCATTCCTTTAACGTCGGAAATACTCTATTGGCTAAGTATTCCTGCATCAAATCTCTAGTACCGATATGCTCAGACACAACTCAGAATTCACCCACAGCTTCTCGGCATGGTGACCCTTGCAGCATGTCGCACAGGGGCCTAGTTAACCCAAAGGTTAGGACTAGTGGGCTCTGAACTATCTTCTCCTTCTTCTCATCAACCTTAACATAAAACCACTCATTCTTCCAACCGGTTGGCCATTTGGTGTGATAGCTGACCACCGGAGTCTTCATATCTTTGCGGTAAGCAAAGTTGTAACAGTCGAAATTCTCGTGAAGCCCATCTTCTCTAGCCTTCGTCTGATAATGAAGCTCGTGCACCCGGCAGAAAGCTTCGGCAAGCGCCTCCACTCCTTGGCTTCGAAGAGCCCAGATAAAGATGCTGAGCCTAACGATGGCATTAGGAGTCAGCTGATGAAGATAAATTTCAAAATCTTCCAAAACAACCCCAATCATTTCATGCAAAGGAAACCTCAATCCTGCTTTGAAGAAACTTTTGAAAACTACCACCTCATCATTTTCTGGCTTCGGAGTGGTTTCTTCCTTGCCAAAACGAATCAGCTTCTTCTCGGCTTCCCCGAAGTAGCCTAGCATTAACATCATGGGCATATCAGCCACAGAGATTATAGACTTTCCAAAGTCCAAGTGGCTGGGTTTGGATGGCATGACGGTGTTATAATCTATCTCTTCTTCATTAGCATTACTTTCTTAAATGTCAGCCTGTTCAGCTTCGGAAGCAAGTGCACCTTCGTCAGAGGCAGCCTCTGTTACAACCAGTCCCAATTGCCTCATCACTTTGGAGATTGGGGCAGTTTCAGCACCTTCGGCCTTCTCTCCGTCGCGCGCAATTCTAGCTGTTGAACGCACTCTGGCCATTTGATACTGAATTTCTCACGGGTTTTGACGAAGTTGATGACTTTTTGCAATTTTGCCGAAGCTCCCTCTTATGACGAAGCTAAAACAAGACGATGCTTTGATTGAGAATACGATGAATAAGCTTCGGCTATGGTCAAATTTTTCAGCAGCACAACAGTGCAATAGTAATAAATGTTGTGGTAACTTCACACCTACCCGTTTGTTTATATAGTGCTGCAGGTGGGAAGGTGGATCACCAAGCCGCTCGCACACGTTGAACAGTCGCCCGTAACCACTGAACGATGGACCATAGTGCGTGAGAAGGTGAATCACCAGATCGCGTGTACCTGTCACATGGTGGGACCATCTCGTATTCGGAATATTTAATCAGTTCTTGACAACGAGCTCAGGGAAGGTGTTTTTCGGACCTTCGACATTCCGAAGCCTAAGAGAATTTTTCACGGGTTGAGCTCGTTACGAAAAATGATCTGGCACTGTGCAGGGGCTACTATTGGGGGTCTGCTTCGTCGCCGAAGGTCCTGTGAGAAGAAACACCTTCGAAAGATCAAAACAGAAGCGGTGCCGAAGCTACAATCCAGGGTGCTTCGGCATGACGACACGCCTTGAGACGAAGGGCAACATCGACTTAAAGAGTAAAAGACCATTTAGTCCATGATAACTTGTGTCATGGTTATGATTAGTTATCAAGGGCATAAATGTAATTTTGTCCGGGCTACGTCCCGTGCCTATAAATAGATGAATAGTACCCTTGTACTGTTCATGCTAACGGGTATTCACTCGCACGTCATCTGAATTTTCACCTTCTGTCAAGTCAAAGGTACAAATGTAATTCGATATTGTTCATATTTGTTCATTATGATATAATAGAAATATCTCGATGATGTCATGTAATTATTCATGTTATTTTCCATGTTTCATATGCTTCTACTTTCATTGTTATAATACTAAGACGAAGGTACGTCCTTCATAACCTTCGTCTGAAGATCATTATATCCTAAGGGAGATAATGCTTCGAAGGACGAAGGTCTTTAACCATTAATACTTTGTGTTGCCTTGTTCTTATCTCATAGCATTTGAGAACAAGTCCCCAATAGTGAATATTTAAAAGTCTAGGGCTAAATCTGCAAGAATATAGGGGCCTGCGCGCGAAAACCAGGGACAACGGGTTGATTTCTAACAAACCGAGGGTTTCTTTAAGAAAACTACCGCGTGAAGGGGTATCGGGTGAATCTAACCATCAGATCTAAAACCAACAGCTGAGATTAGTTCTGTGGCTGAGGGCGCGCGCGGGCGGGCAAGCACTGACAGGCCGGCCAGGGAGTGTCTGCGATAGAGGGGGAGAGCACACTGACCGAGCGGGCCCAGCGTGAGAGGACTTGGGCGCTGACAGGCAGGCCAGGGCACCAGGGTGCACGGGTGCGAAGCGGTATCCCGTGGTCCGGGTCGTGCGATCTGAATCGGACGGAGAGGATCGGACCGGGGGAAACAGACGGCTGTGGGGGTCCGAGCCGTTCGATCTGAATCGGACGAGGAGGATAAGATCGGGGGAAACAGGCGGCTGCGGGGGTCCGAGCCGTTCGATCTGAATCGCACGGAGAGGATCGGACCGGGGGAAACAGGCGGCTACGGGGGTCCGAGCCATTCGATCTGAATCGCACGGAGAGGATCGGACTAGGGGGAAACAGGTGGCTACGAGGGTCTGAGCCGTTCGATCTAAATCGGATGGAGAGGATCAGACCGAGGGAAACAGGCGGCTGCGGGGGTCCGAGACGTTCGATCTAAATCGAACGGAGACGATCGGACTGGGGGAAACAGGCGGCTGCGGACGGCACCGCTCCTCTCCGCGGCGGTGAGGTCGCCGGAGTTGAGGCAGGCGCGAGCTAGGGTGGCTCCGGGGTCGCTGGAGTTGGACAAAGGGGAAGAGGGTGCCACGGCGAACTCGATGGCAGGGAAAGGGCTATGAATCCACGGGCAGAGAGGGGAGAACGGCGGTGAGAAGGTCTCGGACGGGCCGGAGAAACTTCGGTGAGCCATTCCGGCAACGGGGAGGGGACTTAAGGCGCGCTAAGGCCTGGGCTAGCTTCAGCAGAGGCAGGGGCGACACAGGGACCTACTCCGATGAACTAGACCAGGCTAAATCAGTCGGCCACTGCATGAGCACGGCGGACCGCCGCGGCCGAGCATCGGTGAAGGCGAAATTGGCTGAGCACAGAGCACAATAAGGGAAATTGGGTACATGGACGGTTGTCTCACCTTGGGGCAGAGCTCGGGGAGGCTTGGAGCGGTCTCTGGCGAGCTGGATGGCCAGGAACGCGGGCGCGGGTCTCTGACGGCGGCTGGCTGCGTGGGTAGAGCGGGAGAGAGGGCAAAGCTGCGCGAAATGAGGTGAGGGGTGTGCGTGGGGCACTGGCATGGCTCTAATAAGGGAGCTGGGCGCGTGGGCGGGCGTCGTGGCCGAGAAATCTGGCGACATGCGCGAGTGCGCACGCGCCAGTCCACGGCAAGCGTGGAGGGGGCGGAACTGACAGGTAGGGTCCACGACGCAGAGAGAGGAGAAATGGGCATGCGGGGCAACGACTCGGCGACTAGCGGACCGGGCCCGCGAGACACAGAGAGAAAGGGAGCGCGGAGGCGAAGGAAACTGACGCGGACAGGCTGGCCCCACTGGGCAGCGAGGGAGGGAGGGCACGCGAGAGGGAGGACTACCGCTGACAGGCGGGGTCAGACGGCGTGGGCGCGCGGCCTGGTTGGGCCGACTGGGCTGGTTTGGGCTGCTTTCTCCTTTTCTTTTTCTCTAAATTTTCTAATTCCTTTTCTATTTCTTTTTCTATAGGGTTTCAAATCCAAATTCAAACTAGGTTTGAAATTCAAATTAATTCAAACATGTGCAACACTCCAAAGAATATTTTAAGCTCAGCATGATGCAACATGTCATGACCCATAAGGTTTTGGCAAAAATAAACAATTAACCTCCACTAGTTTAAGCTATTTCTAATCAAAACGAGAAAGGGAGAAAGAATCTAGAGAGAGAGAAAACCTAGAGTGAGAAAAAGAAGAGTAACACATGATTTTGGGTGATAATTAGAAAGAAATTTGATACCCCAAAATCAGGGTGTTACAGTTAGGGTACTCACTATCTTCAAAGCCAGGAGGTTGCTCAACATAGACCTCTTCCTTGATTGGTCCATTGAGGAAGGCATTTTTCACGTTCATTTGATAAAGCTTGATGCCATGGTAAGTAGCATAGGCAAGTAATATATGGATTGACTCAAGCCTAGCTACGGGTGCATAAGTTTCATCGAAATCCAAACATTCGACTCGTGAATAACCCTTGCCCACAAGTCAGGCTTTGTTCCTTATCACCACACCATGCTCATCTTGCTTGTTGCGTAATACCCATTTGGTACCTACAACATTTTAATTAGGACATGGAACCAAATGCCATACCTCATTCCTCGTGAAGTTGTTGAGCTCCTCTTGCATTGCTGTAACACCTCAAATCTCGGTTTTGGGATTTAGCAGAATTTATCTTAATGTCTAAATATTTATGGTTTAAAATAAGAGATTTAAATAAAGGATTCCTCATATGAGTTAATCGTTTCATTAAATCATATACTAAAAAAAATATATATTCTCCCTAAGATACAAAGCAAATTATCTCTCCACAACAACCATACAAAAGAAATAAGCATAAAACATTAAATTTTGAATAAGATTTTAATTGGACAAACCATGTATCTCTTGAAAATTTAAAAGTTCTTTGTGTGTGTACAACACATTAGCAATACTATAATTAATATAAAAATAATAACAATAATGAGTATATATTGCATCAAGATAGGATTTTGTCTTCTGCATTTGAAATGAGATATTCAAATCAAACTTTAACTTTGAATTTGAAAAGTTGAAAAATAGGAGAACTAACTATTTTTTTATATTATGCTCTATAAAATCATTCAAAAATAATAATAAATAAATATATTTATGAGAGCTATTCTAAAATTCTTAAAACCTTTGAGAATTTATTGTTCATAATCAATCAAAATTTAATTAGTTAAACAACCAGTAAATAAATAATGAAGAAATTTCATCTCTTACTTATAATTTGGTGAAAGACATTTTATTGAAGACATAACTTGAAATTGACCTTAGGGTTTTAAGTGAAAACATAAAATAGAAATTGAGAAAAGAGATTCGAATGAGGTCATCTATTACTAGAATTAAATAAGGAAGATGAATATAAAATGTAAAAAAATAAACATAAATCTATCCCTTCAAAAAAGTAGTATTTTTATTTGTGCATAAAACCTATGAGTAGTCTTCAAATCGAATTTGAATTCAAGTACCAAATTTGAATTTGAGGAAGAAATTCAGATAGAATTAAAAAGGGGGAAAACATGAACCTAACTGGGCTATTTCTCTACCTGGCCAGCCCAAATCCCTTCCTCAGCCGCACTCGTTTCGCACTGACTGGCAGGTGGGCCCTCGACCACGGCTATGTGCTTCTTCCACCCCGCGTCGATCTCGGTGGGGGTTGTTACAACAACCAATCCGAGGTGTTCGGCTGGCTGGGGAACGTCCGCGCCGCTATATATCCACACGGCAGGGTCGCCCGGATCATCTCCCCTATCTTCGCGCACGCGCCTTCTTCTTCCACCATCCGAAGAACCCGACTGCATCCTAACAGCTCGCGCGTGATTCCCGTGGTCAACCGGTCGATTCCTCCGTACCGGTCCGTTCAACCAAATCCATGGAGGCTACACCTTCCACAGCGTTTTCCTCTCGCCTCTGCTAGCCGCAATAGATTCTTCCCCTTCAAATAGCTGGGATCAGACCTCTCGCTCTGCCTCGACCGTCTCTTGGGCGCTGGGCGTCACCGCCGCCATTGGGGTAGTCACACCGAACTCCATCAAAGAGAGAGAAAGGACCAAGCTCGTCGGTGACCTTCGGGTTCGTCGCTGGTGTGATCGACGTCGGAGCGCGGGGGGGGGGGGGGGGAACACCTGCTCGGCATCGTCGCAATCCACCGCGTGCCGTGGTCAAAGTCCTCTGTGCCATTATTCCTGGGTAAGCCCTCTGAATTAGCTCGAGTTAATCTCTGTGTCGCGTTACTGTGCTCGACGGTAGTGGGTTGTGTGCTGAGTCGACCTCGGGCACCTCCAGGTCGCGAATAGAATCGCCATCGCTTGTCCCGCGCTCGCAATGGCTCTCCTCCACTGGTAGCGCATGGCCTGGGAACGGGTGTGCGAAATCTTTCGCCTCTGTGTGGAGCTCAGGGACCTCCGAGATGGGGTGCGCAGGGAGGAGACGGGTCCCGGTTGCGTCATGCTGGTGCCCCGAACGCCATCAAATCGGTGGGTAGGGGAACTCGTCGAGAGTGGGAGAAACGGGGCGCCACCGCCGTGAAGACCCGACGCGTTCTCCTTCTTCTCCAAGTTTTCGAAGCGGCCTTCATTCCATCCCCGGCCATGGCCTTTGCGCACTCCAAGCTTTCCTCTAGGGACGTTAGCCTCGGCATGGTCGTCGTCGACACGAACCACTCCTCCTGGGCCGCCGCGACGCTCCCCTTCACCGACTCCTTCGCGTGCTTGAACTCCCTCCTACTGTTGGGCCACCTCAACCATGTGGTTGTCATCGCGACGGGAGTCCATTGCTTGGGATGCGCGCACCAGCTTGGGGCTATCGGGGTACCAACGACAAAGGGGTGGCTGTGGCCACAATAGACTCTGTGACCATTGGATTCACTTTGGCGGCCATGATTTGTGGTGAGATATCTTTTCGCTGTGTAAAACTGTGGCCCTTGATCCTCGATCGGATGGCCGAGTGTATATGGTAGCGTAGATATCCATCCAGCCGTTAACCTAGCATCTATCGGTCGCTACCTGATACTGTGTATTTTAAGATCAGATCTAATCAGAGCCCTCAATCCTAAATCGGACGGTGGTAGTAAACCGATACCCCTTCGCCATGCCACTTTTGCGTAAGAGCCCCTGATCTTCACAGTAATCAACCCGCAGTCCTAGCGAGGGAGTTCTGAGTCTGCGTAAGCTTTATGCTTTAGTCCCTGATCTTGGTGATAGTAGTAGCTGCAGTTCGATAGCAGGATGTAATTCTGAATTTAATCCAAAAATCGAATTTTAGTACAAAATTTAATTCAAAAGCTTAGTAAATCCATAATTTCTTTGTTTCAACTCCAAATTAACCCGTTAAAATTGCGTTAGCTTCATAATAATATTAACTACACAGTAATATTATTATTTGTACCATATTACTTACTTGTATAATTAGATATTGTTTAAACCTATGTTTAATAGATTAATCTCCTTAATCAAAGATGGTTTGTCTATGACTATGATCTAACTAAAATATGGTCTCCACTAAAATATAATATAGATTAGAGTTATTTATTTAATATCTTTATCACATGATTTATAAAATCAACATAAAGATCTATAACTAATTGTTTAATCGAGTAGGTCTTCCAAAAAAACCATATCTTTTTAACCATAGCTCTGATCTTAGTATTTCTCAATTCCGCGATCTTGTAGCGACGCGTAAATCATTATTATTCAGTTTGTACTTATGTATGGTGTGATGTTAATTTTATCTATACCATGTTTGCTTGTATTGCTACGACTAGCGCGAGGTTACGAGGATTTGAAGAATCACCCTGGTAACTGGAATCTCAAGTGCCAGGCAAGTTGTGCCCTTGATCCACTTTTGTTACCCAATAATGTTCTTTATTATCACTTATTCAATGCATGGGTTTAATTTTGATGGGACCCAATAGGTCACCCTAGTCTGTTTATCCTTTTACCTTGTTTACCCCTGATTCACTTGGGTAGTTATGCTATTGCTTTATCTATGGTTTTGGGATTAATATTCTATTACATCCATGTTCCAATTATTTTGTTATGTTATTTATGTTCATGATAAGATCATTATGTTAATTGGAACATGGAGCGACCACCCGGGAAAACAGTGCTACCACAAGGGTTTAATGGGACGCCCTTGGCTGATTAACTAGGAAAGCTAGTGGAGGTCTTCCTTATCCGAAAGGGGCAAGGGCATTAGGGGAGTGGTCAGTGTAGGGAGGTCCTTGGTTGATTTTGCTGCGATGGCGGTCAGGCAAGAACCCTGCACTGGAGCTTCCTATAAACTGTAGCGGGATTTCTGAAGCTAGTGGAACTTTGTAAAGGCCTCGTAGTGTTACCCTGCCTCGCTTCTTTGGTAGAGGTGTATGGGATTCATGACCCCTTGGCAGATGGGTAACACGGCTTGTGGGTAAAGATGCGCAACCTCTGCAGAGTGTAAAACTGGTATACTAGCCGTGCTCACGGTCATGAGCGGCTCGGACCCTCACATGATTAATTTATGGAACCTAAATTCAATTTGTCATTTGCATTTGCATGGGATTATTTAATTTTGTTCTATTATTTATTATGGTTTGGTATTTACTTACATCTAGTAATTGCTAATAAAAGTTTGACCAACATTAAAAGCAATGCTCAGCTTTAACCATTTTCTTTGATAAGCCTTACACTTCATGAGCTCCCACCTTTGGTGAGTTCATGCCACATTATTCCCCACAACTTGTTGAGTGATGAACATGTGTGAGCTCACTCTTGCTGTCTCACACCCCCCCCACAGGAGAAGAACAGGTGGTTCAAGAGGAGCCACGCAACGAGAAGTTCGATTCGATCTAGGTGGCGTCTTCCAGTTGACTTTCTAGCGCCAAGGATGGATTTTAGATCCTGTTATATTTATCTTTTATTTTTGTAAGTCTTCCGCTATGTAATAAGTACTCTGATTATATTGTGACATTTATCTCTATACACTCTGTGATTATATATGTTGTCTTCTTTGGCGCATGTATGAGATGCACCCGGCTTTGTCCCCTTAAAACCGGGTGTTACAGAAGTGGTATCAGAGGAATGTTGACTGTAGGAAGAAACCTAGATAGAAATGGACAGACCCTTACCTACTTACCTTACTCTGATTCTTTTCTAAACTTATCTTAATCTTTTCTCATCTATTTCCGCTGTACTCTGATCATTCTCATCCTTTCTACTCTAAGACAAATGTGGGTTTCACACCTTGAAATCCTGTGCCCAAAGTGACCTTTAGGAATAGGAGACCTACTCTTAGGAACAAAAACAAAACTAATTTTTATAGGTCACTATACGCTTGAGTGCTTGTTCTTATGATACTTGTTTGATTTGGATCTTTGATTGAGTGTGATGAGTTGTGGGGTAATGTCCACAATTATATCTGCATATACATATCGACATAAATATAATTCATAAGATAACTAAACAACCTAGATTATCCTCCGTTAAAGTGTATCTATTTTAAATGGATCCTTCGTACCTTAAAGATTTTTTTTACTTTAATGGATCCCTCTTATCTCAAAAGACTCTCTTACTTTAATGGATCCCTCTTAACTTAAAAGACTCGCCCTTATCCTAATAGATCTATCTTATCTTAAGAGATTCTCTATTACCTTAATAAATTCATCTTATCTTGAAGAGATTTTATCCTATCCTAATAGATCTAACTGACCTTCAAAGATTCTACCCTATCCTTATGGATTCATCTTATCTTGAACGATTCGTCTTATCCCCATCATTTTGCTTATCTCATGATAGCGGAGCCATCGTGAGTGAATCTTACCTAGTCTAATCCGATTACACTAATTTAATTCTGATCACATCTAATCTGATCAGATCTAATCCAATGGACAAACATGCTAGATAATGCGGGTAAAATAAGATTGGACCCTATTCTTATAAATATGTTTTAATCCAAGTTGGACTAAGATTCCAATTTAGACTAGACCACATACAACAACCTGGCCATATGCAACTACCTTAACCACCCGATAGTTGCATAACCCCTCTGTTTTAACCGACAAAGATTCTAACATAGCCCAATAACATTTATTCTACCCCGGTAGATCTATCTAATTCAAACTAGTCTAATCTAGTTATATCCAATCTAATCTAGACCCTACCCAATCTAATATGGTCTAATCTATGTTACTAATATTAACTAAACCATATTCCTATAAATGGGTTTAAACATAAATTGGTGTCTTAGATCAACTCGTCCGTGAAATCACGACCCAACCTATGTTATAGGTTGCCCAACCCATTTATCTTACAAGCAAAGTAAAACTCTGTTTAATCTACCTACCCCAGGTACCCATAATAGTTATCCCAACTCAGATAACGACATCTAACCCTACGACCTATGGTCTCAAATTCAGACCCCCAAAGGAAGCTCGATTATGCCATAGTACACTCATTCTATGTCAACACTCACCTACAAGCTGAAACCGAATGTACCCTTACCACACCTGCTAATGGCATAAAAAGAATTCCAGGTGTATAAACTATATATATACTGGAATTTCATAAAGATAGGGTCAGCTTAGTATGCTTAACTAAATGATATTCTTAAATAGGATTATAGAATCCAATGAGAGTCATTTAACAAATAAGCACTAGCGAAATAAACTAGATCCTACTTCTATAGACTTTGTTCTCCCCTCATGCACTTAAACCTAAAGTTAGTGCATTAAACCCACTCAACCATGAGCAGAAGAGCTAACCCAACCAATAGTGTCATGATGAATTGCATAACCTGTCTATTTCTACCTAACATTAAACAAACTTTAATCTACATCATATGGCCTATATCACCCATATCTATCTCATCTTAACAAATTCTATCCTACCTTTGGATATTCACCTTATACGACTAGTTACCCCAATCCAGACATGAAACAAAGATTAAGCCCTGCTAAAGAATCTTCAGATCGTAACCAGTTATTGGCCTATACGTCTGCCTGCCAAATAATTTTTCTTGCAAAAAAAAACTTATTACCGTATGCTTCTAACTTTGATGGTCAATACCAGGAAGAAAAGATTATCAAGCAACAACAAACAGAAATGAATCCTCCAAATCCTTCACCGGTTGAAATCGATCAAGTGGTTGTCGCCCAAAGGTTGGTAATACAACAATTGACAGACATGATGACCGAAATGCAAAATCAGATAAGACAAGAACGTGAGGAAATACGTCAGGTCCGTCTAGAGATACGCCAAGAAATAAGGCAAGCACGGTTGGAGAGACAACGACAACAACAACCACTACCTCCATCACCACCAGCTCCACCAAGCTACGTAAACATATATGTAAATTACTACTATTTGTAAGATCTAAATGTTACTTTATTAAATGGTATGATACTATTCTAGGAGGAATAATAAGGTCTATTTGACCCCATGTGTTGCTAATAAATTATGCATCATGCTGAGATTTTTGTTTGTGCATATGTGTTGAAACAATATGAGTATACACCATTTCCTTACAAATCTCGAGGACGAAATTTCTGTTAAGGGGGGTAGGATTTGTAACACCTCAAATCTCGGTTTTGGGATTTAGCAGATTTTATCTTAATGTCTAAATATTTATGGTTTAAAATAAGAGATTTAAATAAAGGATTCCTCATATGAGTTAATCGTTTCATTAAATCATATACTAAAAAAAATATATATTCTCCCTAAGATACAAAGCAAATTATCTCTCCACAACAACCATACAAAAGAAATAAGCATAAAACATTAAATTTTGAATAAGATTTTAATTGGACAAACCATGTATCTCTTGAAAATTTAAAAGTTCTTTGTGTGTGTACAACACATTAGCAATACTATAATTAATATAAAAATAATAACAATAATGAGTATATATTGCATCAAGATAGGATTTTGTCTTCTGCATTTGAAATGAGATATTCAAATCAAACTTTAACTTTGAATTTGAAAAGTTGAAAAATAGGAGAACTAACTATTTTTTTATATTATGCTCTATAAAATCATTCAAAAATAATAATAAATAAATATATTTATGAGAGCTATTCTAAAATTCTTAAAACCTTTGAGAATTTATTGTTCATAATCAATCAAAATTTAATTAGTTAAACAACCAGTAAATAAATAATGAAGAAATTTCATCTCTTACTTATAATTTGGTGAAAGACATTTTATTGAAGACATAACTTGAAATTGACCTTAGGGTTTTAAGTGAAAACATAAAATAGAAATTGAGAAAAGAGATTCGAATGAGGTCATCTATTACTAGAATTAAATAAGGAAGATGAATATAAAATGTAAAAAAATAAACATAAATCTATCCCTTCAAAAAAGTAGTATTTTTATTTGTGCATAAAACCTATGAGTAGTCTTCAAATCGAATTTGAATTCAAGTACCAAATTTGAATTTGAGGAAGAAATTCAGATAGAAATAAAAAGGGGGAAAACCTAAACCTAACTGGGCTATTTCTCTACCTGGCCAGCCCAAATCCCTTCCTCAGCCGCACTCGTTTCGCACTGACTGGCAGGTGGGCCCTCGACCACGGCTATGTGCTTCTTCCACCCCGCGTCGATCTCGGTGGGGGTTGTTACAACAACCAATCCGAGGTGTTCGGCCGGCTGGGGAACGTCCGCGCCGCTATATATCCACACGGCAGGGTCGCCCGGATCATCTCCCCTATCTTCGCGCACGCGCCTTCTTCTTCCACCATCCGAAGAACCCGACTGCATCCTAACAGCTCGCGCGTGATTCCCGTGGTCAACCGGTCGATTCCTCCGTACCGGTCCGTTCAACCAAATCCATGGAGGCTACACCTTCCACAGCGTTTTCCTCTCGCCTCTGCTAGCCGCAATAGATTCTTCCCCTTCAAATAGCTGGGATCAGACCTCTCGCTCTGCCTCGACCGTCTCTTGGGCGCTGGGCGTCACCGCCACCATTGGGGTAGTCACACCGAACTCCATCAAAGAGAGAGAAAGGACCAAGCTCGTTGGTGACCTTCGGGTTCGTCGCTGGTGCGATCGACGTCGGAGCGCGGGGGGGGGGGGGGACACCTGCTCGGCATCGTCGCAATCCACCGCGTGCCGTGGTCAAAGTCCTCTGTGCCATTATTCCTGGGTAAGCCCTCTGAATTAGCTCGAGTTAATCTCTGTGTCGCGTTACTGTGCTCGACGGTAGTGGGTTGTGTGCTGAGTCGACCTCGGGCACCTCCAGGTCGCGAATAGAATCGCCATCGCTTGTCCCGCGCTCGCAATGGCTCTCCTCCACTGGTAGCGCATGGCCTGGGAACGGGTGTGCGAAATCTTTCGCCTCTGTGTGGAGCTCAGGGACCTCCGAGATGGGGTGCGCAGGGAGGAGACGGGTCCCGGTTGCATCATGCTGGTGCCCCGAACGCCATCAAATCGATGGGTAGGGGAACTCGTCGAGAGTGGGAGAAACGGGGCACCACCGCCGTGAAGACCCGACGCGTTCTCCTTCTTCTCCAAGTTTTCGAAGCGGCCTTCATTCCATCCCCGGCCATGGCCTTTGCGCACTCCAAGCTTTCCTCTAGGGACGTTAGCCTCGGCATGGTCGTCGTCGACACGAACCACTCCTCCTGGGCCGCCGCGACGCTCCCCTTCACCGACTCCTTCGCGTGCTTGAACTCCCTCCTACTGTTGGGCCACCTCAACCATGTGGTTGTCATCGCGACGGGAGTCCATTGCTTGGGATGCGCGCACCAGCTTGGGGCTATCGGGGTACCAACGACAAAGGGGTGGCTGTGGCCACAATAGACTCTGTGACCATTGGATTCACTTTGGCGGCCATGATTTGTGGTGAGATATCTTTTCGCTGTGTAAAACTGTGGCCCTTGATCCTCGATCGGATGGCCGAGTGTATAGGGTAGCGTAGATATCCATCCAGCCGTTAACCTAGGATCTATCGGTCGCTACCTGATACTGTGTATTTTAAGATCAGATCTAATCAGAGCCCTCAATCCTAAATCGGACGATGGCAGTAAACCGGTACCCCTTCGCCATGCCACTTTTGCGTAAGAGCCCCTGATCTTCACAGTAATCAACCCGCAGTCCTAGCGAGGGAGTTCTGAGTCTGCGTAAGCTTTATGCTTTAGTCCCTGATCTTGGTGATAGTAGTAGCTGCAGTCCGATAGCAGGATGTAATTCTGAATTTAATCCAAAAATCGAATTTTAGTACAAAATTTAATTCAAAAGCTTAGTAAATCCATAATTTCTTTGTTTCAACTCCAAATTAACCCGTTAAAATTGCGTTAGCTTCATAATAATATTAACTACACAGTAATATTATTATTTGTACCATATTACTTACTTGTATAATTAGATATTGTTTA
Organism: Zea luxurians; assembly: GCA_029449295.1. Lineage (NCBI taxonomy): Eukaryota > Viridiplantae > Streptophyta > Magnoliopsida > Poales > Poaceae > Zea > Zea luxurians. The sequence continues at coordinate 47,947,599 of JAOPSE010000010.1, forward strand.
AACCTATGTTTAATAGATTAATCTCCTTAATCAAAGATGGTTTGTCTATGACTATGATCTAACTAAAATATGGTCTCCACCAAAATATAATATAGATTAGAGTTATTTATTTAATATCTTTATCACATGATTTATAAAATAAACATAAAGATCTATAACTAATTGTTTAATCGAGTAGGTCTTCCAAAAAAACCATATCTTTTTAACCATAGCTCCGATCTTAGTATTTCTCAATTCCGCGATCTTGTAGCGACGCGTAAATCATTATTATTCAGTTTGTACTTATGTATGGTGTGATGTTAATTTTATCTATACCATGTTTGCTTGTATTGCTACGACTAGCGCGAGGTTACGAGGATTTGAAGAATCACCCTGGTAACTGGAATCTCAAGTGCCAGGCAAGTTGTGCCCTTGATCCACTTTTGTTACCCAATAATGTTCTTTATTATCACTTATTCAATGCATGGGTTTAATTTTGATGGGACCCAATAGGTCACCCTAGTCTGTTTATCCTTTTACCTTGTTTACCCCTGATTCACTTGGGTAGTTATGCTATTGCTTTATCTATGGTTTTGGGATTAATATTCTATTGCATCCATGTTCCAATTATTTTGTTATGTTATTTATGTTCATGATAAGATCATTATGTTAATTGGAACATGGAGCGACCACCCGGGAAAACAGTGCTACCACAAGGGTTTAATGGGACGCCCTTGGCTGATTAACTAGGAAAGCTAGTGGAGGTCTTCCTTATCCGAAAGGGGCAAGGGCAGTAGGGGAGTGGTCAGTGTAGGGAGGTCCTTGGTTGATTTTGCTGCGATGGCGGTCAAGCAAGAACCCTGCACTGGAGCTTCCTATAAACTGTAGCGGGATTTCTGAAGCTAGTGGAACTTTGTAAAGGCCTCGTAGTGTTACCCTGCCTCGCTTCCTTGGTAGAGGTGTATGGGATTCATGACCCCTTGGCAGATGGGTAACACGACTTGTGGGTAAAGATGTGCAACCTCTGCAGAGTGTAAAACTGGTATACTAGCCGTGCTCACGGTCATGAGCGGCTCGGACCCTCACATGATTAATTTATGGAACCTAAATTCAATTTGTCATTTGCATTTGCATGGGATTATTTAATTTTGTTCTATTATTTATTATGGTTTGGTATTTACTTACATCTAGTAATTGCTAATAAAAGTTTGACCAACATTAAAAGCAATGCTCAGCTTTAACCATTTTCTTTGATAAGCCTTACACTTCATGAGCTCCCACCTTTGGTGAGTTCATGCCACATTATTCCCCACAACTTGTTGAGTGATGAACATGTGTGAGCTCACTCTTGCTGTCTCACACCCCCCACAGGAGAAGAACAGGTGGTTCAAGAGGAGCCACACAACGAGAAGTTCGATTCGATCTAGGTGGCGTCTTCCATTTGACTTTCTAGCGCCAAGGATGGATTTTAGATCCTGTTATATTTATCTTTTATTTTTGTAAGTCTTCCGCTATGTAATAAGTACTCTGATTATATTGTGACATTTATCTCTATACACTCTGTGATTATATATGTTGTCTTCTTTGGCGCATGTATGAGATGCACCCGGCTTTGTCCCCTTAAAACCGGGTGTTACAATTGTCATCACCCAATCCGAATCTCTTAATGCGTCCTCTACCCTGTATGGCTCAATAGAGGAAACAAAAGAGTAATGTTCATAGAAATGAGCAACACGAGATCTAGTTGTTACCCCCTTATGAATGTCACCAAGGATGGAGTTGACGGGGTGATCTCGTTGAATTGCTTGGTGGACTCTTGGGTGTGGTGGTCTTTGACCCTGTATTTCTTGATCATCTTCTTTGTCTTCATTTTCTTCATCTCCCCCTTGATCATTGCCCTCCTCTTAAGGTGGCTCATCCTCTTGATCTTCATATTCATTATCTTGAGCCTGATCCTCATCTTGAGTGGGTGGAGATGCTTGGTTGGAAGATGACGGTTGATCTTGTGCTTGTGTAGGCTCTTCGGATTCCTTAGGACACACATCCCCAATGACATGTTCCTTAGCACGACGCACGGAGCTTCTTCGTCATCTAGCTCATCAAGATCAACTTGCTCCACTTAGGAGCCATTAGTCTCATCAAACACAATGTCACAAGAAACTTGAACTAATCCAGTGGATTTGTTAAAGACTCTATATTCCCTTATGTTTGAGACATAACCAAGTAAAAAACCTTCTACAGCCTTAGGAGGAAATTTTGATTTTCTACCTCTTTTAACAAGAATAAAACATTTGCTTCCAAAGACTCTAAAATATGAAACTTTGGGCTTTTTACCGGTGAGGAGTTCATAAGATGTCTTCTTGAGGATTAGGTGAAGGTAGAGTCGGTTGATAGAGTAGCAAGCAGTGTTGATTGCTTCCACTCAAAACCGGTCTGGTGTCTTATACTCATCAAGCATAGTTCTTGCCATGTCCAGTAGAGTTCTATTCTTCCTCTCCACTACACCATTTTGTTGAGGTGTGTAGGGAGAAGAGAACTCATGCTTGATGCCCTCATCCTCAAGAAATCCTTCAATTTGAGAGTTCTTGAACTCCGTCCCGTTGTCGCTTCTTATCTTTTTTATCCTTAATCTGAACTCATTTTGAGCCCATCTTAAGAATCCTTTTAAAGTCTCTTGGGTCTGATATTTTTTCTGCAAACAGAATACCTAAGTGAAGCGAGAATAATCATCCACAATAACTAGACAGTACTTACTCCCGCCGATGCTTATGTAAGCAATCGAGCCGAATAAATCCATGTGAAGTAGTTTGAGCGGCCTGTCACTTGTCATGATGTTCTTGTGTGGATGATGAGCGCCAACTTGCTTCCCTGCTTAGCATGTGCTATAAATCCTGTCTTTCTCAAAATACATTGGTTAGTCCTAAAATGTGCTCTCCCTTTAGAAGTTTGTGGAGATTCTTCATCCCAACATGGGCAAGTCGACGATGCCAGAGCCAACCCAAATTAGTCTTAGCAATTAAGCAAGTGTCAAGTTCAGCTTCATTAAAATTGACTAAGTATAGCTGACCCTCTAACACTCCCTTAAATGCTACTGAATCATCACTCCTTCTAAAGACAGTAACACCTACATCTGTAAATAGACAGTTGTAGCCCATATTGTATAATTGAGAAATAGAAAGCAAGTTGTAATCTAAAGAATCTACAAGAAAAACATTGGAAATAGAATGGTTAGGGGATATAGCAATTTTACCCAAACCTTTGACCGATCCTCGATTTCCATCCCCGAATGTGATAGCTCGTTGGGGATCTTCGTTTTTCTCGTAGGAGAACATTCTTTTCTCCCCAGTCATGTGGTTTGTGCACCCGCTATCAATTATCCAACTTGAGCCCCCGGATGCATAAACCTACAAAACCGTTTTAGGCCTTGTTCTTAGGTACCCAAACAATCTTGGGTCCTTTGACGTTAGAAACAAGCACCTTGGGTACCTAAGCACAAGTCTTTGAACCCTTGTGTTTGCCCCAACATATTTGGCAACTATTTTGCCTGATTTGTTAGTTAAACATAAGATACATCAAAAGTTTTAAATGAAACATTATGCTCATTTGATGCAACAGGAGTTTTCTTTTTAGGCATTTTAACATGAGTAGAATGCCTAGAGCTAGAAGCCTTATTTTTATACATAAATGCATGATGAGAAGTAGTGCGAGGTTTCTTAGCATGAATTCTCCTAATTTTGTGGTCGGGATAATTAGCAGGATATAAAATATAGCCCTCATTATCCTGAACCATGAGAGCTTTGCCCTTAACAAAGTTAGACAATTTCTTAGGGGCATTAAGCTTGACATTGCTTCCCTATTGGAAACCAATGCCATCCTTAATGCCAGGGCGTCTCCCATTATAGAGCAAGCTACGAGCAAATTTAAATTTTTCATTTTCTAGTTCATGCTCGGCAATTTTAGCATCTAGTTTAGTTGTATGATCATTTTGTTGTTTAATCATAGCAATGTGATCATTAATAGCTTTAACATCTATATCTTTACATCTAGTGCAAATAGAAACATTCTCAACAGTAGATGTAGAGGGTTTGCAAATAATTAATTCATCTATCTTAGATTTTAACATGGCATTTTCATTTCTAAGACAGGAAATGAAATCATTGCAAACATTTAAATCTTTAACCTTAGAAACTGAGCTAGCATTCTCATCTCTAAGGCTAGAAATTGTATCATTCAATTCATCAATCTTAGCATTTAAACTAGCATTTTCATTTTTAAGACTGATAATTGAATCATGGCAAATTTTTAACTTTTCAACCTTAGCAATTAAACTAACATTCTCAGTTCTAAGGTTGGAAATAGTGTCATGACAAATGCTAAGCTCCTTAGTCAAGTTTTCACATTTTTCTATCTCCTGAGCATAAGCATTTTTTACTTTAACATGCTTCTTGTTTTCTTTAATAAGTAATTCCTCTTGGCTATCCAAAAGTTCATCCTTCTCATGAATGGCTCCTATAAATTCATTTAATTTTTCCTTTTGTTGCATGTTAAGGTTGGCAAAAAGAGTAAGCAAGTCATCTTCATCTTCACTAGAACTACCCTCATCACTAGATGTAGTATACTTGGGGGTGGTTCTAGATTTTACCTTCTTCTTTTTGCCATCCTTTGACATGAAGCACTTGTGGCCGATGTTGGGGAACAGGAGGCCCTTGTTGATGGCGATGTTGGTGGCATCCTTGTCGAAGGAGGAGTCGGTGGAGCTCTCGTCGGAGTCCCATTCCCGACACACATGGGCATCGCCGCCCTTCTTCTTGTAGTATTTCTTCTTCTCCTTGTTCTTCCCCTTCTTGTCGTCGCCCCTGTCACTATCACTAGAATTTGGACATTTAGCAATAAAATGATCGGGCTTACCACACTTGTAGCACACCCTCTTGGAGCGGGGTTTGTAGTCCTTCCCCCTCCTTTTCTTGAGGATTTGGCGGAAGCTCTTGATGATGAGTGTCATTTCCTCGTTGTCGAGCTTGGAGGCATCGATGGGAAGCCTACATGGTGTAGACTCCTTATTTTCTTCTTCCGTCGCCTTGAATGCGACAGGTTGCACCTCGGGTGTGGAGATGGCGCCTTGCTCCAAGTTGACGATGTGTTTAGAGTCTTTGATCATTAGCTCAAAGCTCACAAACTTGCCTATCACTTCCTCAGGAGACATTAATTTGTATCTAGGATCCCCACGAATTAATTGTACTTGAGTAGGATTGCGAAAAACAAGGGATCTTAGAATAACCTTGACCATCTCATGGTCATCCCATTTGGTGCTCCCGAGGTTGCGCACTTTGTTCACCATTGTTTTGAGCCGGTTGTACATTGCTTGTGGCTCTTCTCCTTTGTTGAGGACGAAACGACCGAGCTCCCCCTTGATCATCTCCCACTTGGTGATCTTTGTTACCTTGTCCCCTTTGTGCGCCGTCTTAAGGACGTCCCAAATTTCTTTGGTCGTCTTTAACCCTTGAAGCTTATTATACTCCTCTCGACACAAGGAGGCGAGGAGTATAGTTGTGCCTTGGGAGTTAAAGTGCCTAATTTGGTCAGTCTCATTCGAGTCGTAGTCCTTGCCCCTACCTTAGGTACCTGCGCTCCATACCCAACAATATCCCAAATGCTTTTGTGGTGTGAGGTTAGGTGATGCCTCATTTTATCACTCCACATACAATAGTCTTCACCATCAAAATATTGTGGTTTGCCTAATGGAACGAAAAGTAGAGCAGCGCATTTAGAAATGCGAGAATAGCGAAGAGGCATCTTACTATACTTCTTGCGCTCATGGCGCTTAGAAGTAGTGGATGACGAGTCAGAGCCGGATGTGGAGGGCGACGATGAGTCGGTCTCGTAGTAGACCACTTTCTTCATCTTCTTCTTCTTGTCGCCTCTCCGATGGGTCTTGTTGGAGGAAGAGGATTCCTCCTTATTCTTATGGCCAGACTTCCTTGAGTGGGTTCTCCCCAGGCTTGCGGTCTTGTCACCGGTCATGATCTCCCTCTTGGCATGATCTCCCGACATCACTTCGAGTTGTTAGACTCTAATGAAGCACCGGGCTCCGATACCAATTGAAAGTTGCCTAGAGGGGGGTGAATAGGCGAAACCTAAAATTTATAACTTAAGCACACACTACAAGCGGGGGTTAGCGTTAGAATTAAAATCAAGTCCAGGAGAGAGGGAAAACAAATCAACCAAGAAATAAAGCGAGTGAACACGGTGATTTGTTTTACCGAGGTTTGGTTCCAAAGAACCTAGTCCCCATTGAGGTGGTCACAAAGACCGGGTCTCTTTCAACCCTTTCCCTCTCTCCTTAATCAAATGGGTCACTTAGACCCCGCAAGGACCACCACACACTTAGGTGTCTCTTGCTTTGATTACAAGTTGCTTGAGAACAAGAAAGAGAAAGAAAGAAGGCAATCCAAGAGGCAAGATGTAACACCCAAAATCTTACTTTGAAAGTTTAGTAAAAGTTCTCCAAAGATTTTGATATTAGAATGCCTTCCAATAAAATTTTGTTACATTTAAAACAACATCACCTAAAACAAACACGTTCCTAATAAAAGAATCTCTATATGAATTTGTCACTCCTTGGTTGAAATGAATATTTATAATTATTCTCTAAAGAATTTTATATTAGAGATTACATTTCTTAAAATACCCAATCTATGTGTGTATGAATCTTATATTTGAAAGCATATCTTAATAAGATTAATAGATAAATAAATTGGCAAAGTTTATACTGGTGTTTTTGTTTGTGCATTAAAAACCTAAATTTAAAATCTCAACTGCAGATTCAAACTCAATTTTGAAATTGGATATCAAATAAAAACAAAATAACAAGAAAAGAAAAAGAAAAGGAGAAAAACCGTTCTGGGCTCGCGCAAGCACATTTCGGCCCATCTCCACTTATCTCCTGCGCGGCCCAACCCAGTGCACCCACGCGCCGACACGCTGGTCCCACGGGACAGCCTCACGCCAGCGCGCCTGTGACTTTGCTGTCTCCGCCAGGTGGCCCCGCGTTGTCAGCTTCGCCTACCTCCTAACAGCCTCGCGCGCATGCCGGCGACCCGCCTCCGCCGATTCCGCGGGTTGCGTGCACCTCGCAACAACCTCAGCGCTCCTTTGCCCTATTAAAAGCCGACCGAGCCCCCCCCCCCCACTTCATCCTCTCAGATCATCGGGCCGAGAGCCACATCGTTGCCGTGAACCGAGAGGAGGGAGAAAATTGGGCGCCGCCGCGGAACCCCGCCTTGGTTGCCGTTCGGGCCTCGGATCTGGACCTGGGAGCTTCACCCTGCGGAGTGTGACTCGACCGTGGCCTCAGCGTGCGGGATTGGCGACTGGTGGCGCGCCGATTCGTCACCGGTGGATCGATCTCCGCCGCTCGCCGTGGCCAAGGCACCTTGCTACATACCACACGGTAATAATGCCACCAAACACTTTGCCATCCTGTCCGCTTCGTATAATCTCCTCCGATTTGAGTATCGTGCACCAGCGCTCCATTGGTTCGAGCTCGCCGGAGCCCGCCACCGCGGGTGGTGTTCTTCGGCAGTGCCTGGCCACCGGGTTGGGGAAGATGTGCCCTGGGCCGTTGATCGGGCCATGTACGGGTAGGATTAGAAGGATGGGTAGGGGGCTTTCGACCGTGGATCGATGATCTTGCGGCTTGGATTAAATGGGTGATACCGGTTCGGTGGGGTGGATTTGCGCCGTTCGATCGGGATCCAGTGACCCAGATTCGATCTCGTTTCATTAAACCACAACCGCTGATCTCGGATCCAAGGGCTCATATTGCATACCGTTTCATTTAAAGCACGATCTAATCTGGGGCGTCCAATTTTGATCGGAGGGCTCAGATCTCACGATACCCCTTCGCGGGTATGTTTTATAAAAGAAACCCTCGGTTTTCTCGGATTCAACCCGCCGTCCAGGGACCCTGTTCCCTGTGTCTCGGTAAACTTGCGCAGAGACCCCCGTGCTTTCCAGAAATTGGCGCCCAGTCCAGTGATCGTTTAAATTGAATAAATAAAATAGAAAATAGATTTTTAATATAAAAATAATTGCTAGAACTTAGATAATTCATAGAAAATTCATTTTAGCTCCAAATTGAACCATTCCAGTTTCTAAAATCTTGTAATAATATTCTTCATCATTTTGTGCCTCTGTTTTGGCATGAAAGGCTCATTTAAATTTATCTAATACTTAATCTTGTATTAAATACATAAAAGCTACAGAAATTTATAACTTGAAATTTATAACTCCAAATTTAGTGATTCTTGTTCCTACGATCTCGTAGCAACGCGTAGATTATTATTATTCAGTTTGTACTTATGTTTGGTGTAATGTTAATTTTGCCTATACCATGTTTGTTTGAATTGCTACGACTAGCAGTGAGGATACGTATCACCTGAAGATCATCCTGGTACCTGGAATCTCAAGGCCCAGGCAAGTTGTGCCCTTGATCACTTCTTTTTACCCAGCCATGTTCTAATTAATCATAATGATCTGCATAGGTTAATTTTGATGGGACCCAACAGGTTACCTAGTTTGATTATCTTTATACCTTGTTTACCACTGAACTTTCTGGGTAGTACTTGCTAGTGCTATATGTGGTTTTGGGTATGGAGATACACTATTCATGATTACACTTTTGTTATCAGTTGTTATTTATTGTTCATGATAAGATCATTATGTTAATTGGAACATGGAGAACCACCCGGGAAAACAGTGCTACCACAAGGGAGGAATGGGACCCCTTGGCTGATTAATTAGGAAAGCTAGTGGAAGACTACCTTACCCGAAAGGGGCAAGGGCAGTAGGGGAGTGGTCAGTGTAGGGAGGCCCTCGGGAGGATTTTGCTGCGATGGCGGTCCTGCAAGGGATTCCTGCATTGGAACTTCCTATAAACTGTAGCGGGTTTTCGGAAGCTAGTGGAACTTTGTAAAGGCCTCGTAGTGGATCCCTAGCCATTCACCTCGGTAGTGTCTAAGGGCCTTGCAAACCCTGGCGACATGGGATACACGACTTGTGGGTAAAGATGCGCAACCTCTGCAGAGTGTAAAACTGGTATACTAGCCGTGCTCACGGTCATGAGCAGCTCGGACACTCACATGATTAAATTATGGAACTTAAACTCAATTTGTCATATGCATTGCATCGCAGGTGAAGTTGTTACTTTTGTTCTACTATTTAACTGGGTTGGTATTTACTTATACTTAGTAACTGCTAATAAAATTTTGACCAACTTTAAAAGCAATGCTCAGCTCTAACCATCTTCTTTGGTAAGCCTTACACTTCACGTGAGCTCCCACCTTTGGCGAGTTCATGCACATTATTCCCCACAACTTGTTGAGCGATGAACATATGTGAGCTCACTCTTGCTGTCTCACACACCCCACAGGTCAAGAACAGGTACCGCAGGATGTTGCTCATGGAGGATGCTGCGATGTGTTCGTGAGTGGTCTAGGCCGTCGTCTCCCAGTCAACTTTGGGTTGCTGGACCGTTGTCTCCTTATAATGTAATTATTTATTTTGTATAGAACTCCTGTTATATATAAAGATGTGACATTCGATCCTGTGCCATGATTCATCATATGTGTGAGACTTGGTCCCAGCACACCTGGTGATTATGTTTACGCCCGGGTTTTGGACCCCTAAAATCCGGGTGTTACACAAGAGCTCAAAAGAACACAAAATCACAATCCCGCAAGTCACTAAGTATTTGAGATGGATTTGGGACTTGGAGACGCATTGATCTTTTGAATTGTGTCTAGGAGTGAATGCTAGAGCTCTTGTAATGAATGTGATGCTCAGAAATCTTGGATCCTTGGAGTGGTGGTGGTTGGAGGGTATTTATAGCCCTCAACCACCAAACAGTCGTTGGGGAAGTCTGCTGGCAAAGGGCACACCGGACAGTCCGGTGCGCCACCGGACAGGCACTGTAGACTGTCTGGTGCGCCGCCACGTCACCCAACCGTTAGGGTTCTGGAGCAGTCGATCGTTGGCGCAGTTGATTTCTGCTGGCACCGGACAGTCCGGTGTCACACCGGACAGGTCCTGTTCACTGTCCGGTGCTCCACTGACTTCTGCTCTTACTTCTACCGCGCACTGTAGCGCACTGTCCATCTGACTCCGTGTCTTTTGCAGTCGACCGTTGTGCTAGATAGACGTTGCTCCGCTGGTGCACCAGACAGTCCGGTGGCACATCCGACAATCCGGTGAATTATAGCGAAGTGCGCCTAAAGAAACCCGAGAGCAGCTGGTTCAGACTTGTACGGTCCTAGTGCACCGGACACTGTCCGGTGGCACAATGGACAGTTCGGTGCGCCAGACCACATCACACTCAGTTTTATTTGCTCCTTTGAATTGAACCCTAATTTGAATATTTATTGGTTTGTGTTGAACCTTTATGCACCTGTAGAACATATATTCTAGAGCAAACTAGTTAGTCCATATATTTGTATTGGGTATTCAACCACCAAAATTAATTGTGGGAAAAGGTTAACCCTATTTCTCTTTCAGTTACCTCGAGTGGAGACTCAGGGGCTCACGAACGACGCCTGGGGTGCGGCGTGGACGCAGGTTGTACCACCCAAGGTGTTTATCATCTGCTCGACCACAAGTGCGGACTTTAACATGTGATAGCTGTGAATGTAAACGTCACTATATTTTAATCATCCTCATTTATCATGACTTTGATAACGTCTCTGTCTCCATCTGTCTAAATTTTTCCAAATCTATTTTTTTAAATTCAGCCTTTGGTAATTTTCGGAACATCGAATCTAATATTGTTTGGGGTTGAGCCATCGACGTCTTGCCCAAACTCTTATTCTTGGAATCGGATCTGGTTCCTTAAACTTCGTTTGAAATTCTTTCACGCTTGCGTTGCACATGTCTCTCTATGGCCTGACATCGTGATGCGTGTGGCAGGTGCTAACCTGTGTGTGCACAGCGCGCAACCTGTCGCCCACGTGAACGTTGCGTGACATCGCTTCCGAAAGGATCGCAATTGCGATGCCGCATCGATCTCGCGTATTTATTTCGCGAAGTGTCGAGTCTTGTGTCTGATTAAAATTTATCGATTAAGCGAATAAAAATTTGGAACCTCGACTCACTCTTGTGATTTTTGACCCGAGTAAAGTTTATTAGAAGCTCGGCGACAAGAGTGTTGATGCGAGATTAAATTTGACCGAAATAATTAGAGCCGATATTGAGTATTCATAATTAATTTGTTTCTCTGTTCAGACTACGGATAAAATTATCGAGTTTCGAGTCGAATTAAATTAAGCACAGTCTTAATATCTCGACTCTGGTCTCGTTTGGTTTGGTATGAGTGTTCTTCACCCAGATCAATATCTTCATATAAATAGTTGGTAAAACATTATCTGATTTTGTGAGTATCCATCAATCAAACACTGTCGGCGTTTCGGACTCGGGGGGTCCCAGGACCGACGAGTAAAATTGTCGCTGCGTGCCCCTGCCCAGATGGGTTGGCGCGGGATGGAACACAAGTGGAGGAATGGGCCTTGTATTATCCTGCACCGGGGTGCTCGTAGTAGGGGTTACAAGCGTTGCGAGAGAGCGAGGGCGAGAGAGAGCGAGTAGGAGAGAGCGAGAGTGAGAGAGAGAGAGGGTCCGACCCCTGCTCGTCTTCTCCCGTCCCTTTGCCGTGCGTACGTATGTTCATATGCTCGTCCCTCTGTCCCTCTGTCCCCTTCTTCCCCCCTCCCCGTGGGGCCCTGGACACACCCTTTTATAGACGTAAGGAGATGCCCAGCTGTACAATAGGGTGTTGCTGGGAGCTTAATGTGGCTGGCAGGGGAGTGCCCTGAGCCCTGTACAGATAAAAACGTGGCCGCCGGTGGGATGTCTTAAGTCCTGTAGAGGTAGTATCGTGGCCGTCCGAGGAGTGCCTTGAGCCCTGTAGCAGTATAGTTGTCGGTGCTGTATGGATCCTGCTGACATCTTCTTGCTTCCGTAGGGGGCTTGAGAACCACTGATGTCATGGTTGCATACAGGAAACCACCATCGCCGGTTACCGGGGTAAGCCGGATGGGACGCCGGTCTTGTTCGTTCGTAGCCTGAGCTAGCTAGGAGTAGGGTAATGATGCATCCCCCATGGCGTGGTTGATCCGAGCCTGAGGTCGGGCGAGGCGGCGGCTCCTCTGAGGCCGAGGCTGGGGCCGAGGCCCAGGGTCGGGTGAGGATGTGACTTTTCCCGAGGCCGAAGTCGAGGCCGAGGCCCAGTGTCGGGCGAGGCGGAGATCTCCTCTCGAGGCCGAGCCCCGGGGTCGGGCGAGGCAGAGCTTCCTGTTGCGCCCGAGGCTTATCTTGACCGTTGTCAGTTTCGCCCGGGCGGTTGGCACAACAGCCGGAGTGGGGTGGGCGGCGCTGTTTTCCTGTCAGATCGGTCAGTGAAGGGGCGAAGTGACTGCGGTCACTTCGACCTTGCCGACTGAGGCGCGCGTGTCAGGATAAGGTGTCAGGTGATCCCAGCATTAAATGCGCATGCGATGCGGTCGGCTGGTAAGGCGATCTGGCCAAGGTTGCTTGCACGACAAGGCTTGCCCTTGGCTGAGCCGAGGGTGCGCTCATGGCCTGAGGAGACCCTCGGGCGAGGCGTGAACTCGTCCGGGACCGTCGTTCCGTCCGAGGCCAGGCTCAGGCGAGGCGAGGCCGAGTCCCTTGGTAGATGAAGCCTTTACTTTGACTCGAATTATGAGCCTTTATGGTTTGCTCTGAAGGTGTTTTCCAGCCGTAATTAGAAGTATTGGGGGTACCCCTAATTTTGGTACCCGACAGTAGCCCACGACCCTCGAGGGGAGTGGTGATGCTCGCTACGAGGCTCTGCCGCATTCTTGGTGAGGGGACCGGCCTTTCTCGATTATACTTTGTTCCGACGGGTGCGCGCGAGCGCACCTGCCGGGTGTAGCCCCTGAGGCCTCGGAGGAGTGGTGTGACTCCTCTAAGGTCTTAACGCTTTTCGTGATGCCTCGGCCGGTCCTGTTGTTCCCTCATGCGGCCTGGTCGTAGCCCGGGTGCTTGATCAGGTTCCGAGTTTTTGAGCTGGTTTGTTGACGCTGTCAACAGTTTGGCCGTAGCCGGGTGCGGGAGCAGCCCCCGAGCCTCTGCACAGAGCGAGAGGACGATCAAGGACTGTCTCGACTTTTATTATACGCCCCTTCGTCGCCTTTCCGCAAGGACGAAGGGGGGGCCATGTTACCCTCGGAGGGCACCGATCATGGTGTTTCCGGTGAGTTGCTAACGGGTGATCCGAGTGGACGCCCGTGCCCCGTTCGTTAGGGGTTGGCTAGTGGCCCAGAGGCGCGCTCCAAAAGTACCTGCAGGTGATTCGCTGGATTCGGTCCCTTTTCGACAGGGTCCGAGGGCTCGATGCCTCCCTTTGGTGGGATTCCATTATGAGTCGTTCTCGCTGGTCTCGGAAATGTCCTAGGGTACCTCGGGAGCGTAGCCCGAGCCTCGGCCATGTATCGGACGTACCCAGGGTCATCCCTCACTCTACGTGTTCTAGGGCGGCTGTCGAACCCTTTCGAGGGGCCAGCCTGCGAACCCCTGATCAGTAGTGGGTGCGGAGCCCGAGTGCTCTGGGGCGGCTGTCGAACCCTTCCGAGGGGCCAACCTTCGAACCCTTGATCAGTGATGGGTGCGGAGCCTGGGTGCTCTGGGGCGGCTGTCGAACCCCTCCGAGGGGCCAGCCTTCGAACCCCTGATCAGTAAGAGGGCTCAGGGGCCCATTTCCTTCGCGGGGAAGGATCCTTTCCGAAATATCCCCCTTCCCAGTCCCTGTGGCAAGAGAGAGAGAGGAAACAAAAAAGGGATATGAATTCGAAAAGTCGTGGCGCACCTTTTTTGACGCGGCCTTTATGGCAGAGGTGAAACGTCGCCTGCTTCGCCCGCCAGCGGTGTCGCTTGCCCTGCCAAGGAGTTAATGCGACGGGACGGGCGACTCGCGGGGCGTCTGTTGCGCGTGCGCGGGCCGTTCGAGGAACGTGGCACGGACGTGTCGTTCTTACGCCGTGGGAGAAGGCTCCCCTGCTGCTTCAGGAAAGGACACGAGCCTGGGTGATTTGACCGCCGCTCCCGCCCGTCTATTGCAGCAGTTATTGCCGGTCCGCTTTTGGCCACATCAACTGCCATGCCTACCCCTGTGGCTGACTGACCCGTGACCGCTGCACCCAATTGGCACTGTTGGGTCACGCGCGGGGCCGCCTCGAGTCGCGGCACTGGTTCCGCAATCGAGAAGACGTGGCATTGGCGCAGGTGGCGGTGCAGTTTCCTCGCACGTAGCGACCGTTGCGCCGGTTGCATGGTAGGTGGGACCAGGCCTTCGTGCTGGTCCACAGGAAGTGACAAAGCCGAAAGGGTGCATAACCGTGGCGCGGTTGCATGCTCCCAGCGTGGCGGTTCGCCCTTCCGTCCGCTGGTTCCGGCGAGGATGGGGGAACGCCTATAACCGCAGGGCGGTTTTATGCCTTGCGTGCGGCGTTTGGCCTCCTTTGCATCTCGAGTCAGTTCTGATGACGTGTGGGACCTGACCCCCGCGTCGTGGGGCGCCAACCCTAGAGCACGTCGGTGGAGACTTTGCCCGCGATGCTTGGGGGCGCAAGTGAGGAGATCTGCCTATAAAAGGGGATCGATCCCCCGGACAGTGGCCATGCCTTCGTTCTCCCCTCATGTGTTGCGTCCTTCCACCTTTCGAGCCCCCGGATGGGGTGCACCGGCGTCGCCTTGCTCTTGCTGTCGTTGGAGGAGCGCGGTCTCGTGGAGATTGGCACTCTTCAGCCGCCGCTCGGCTTCAAGAATTTTCGTCATGCAGCCCGGCTGCATTCCTTCACCAATGGTCAGTTTGGTGGGGACAAGCAAGCCGGGCTGCGCCTCCGCCCCGCCCTCAGCTTCAAGGATCTTCGTCATCCGTGCTAAGGCGGAGGAGCGCACCGAGTGGGGGGTTGCCTCCGCGTGGGTCGGTGACCCTTTTCTTCCCCCAACGTTCGGGGGAGAAGGGCATCCTCCAGCCCTGCGGAGGCGTCCTCCAGCCATGCGGGGGAAGGCGAACTGCTGCTCCCTGCAGCTTTCCATCCTTCTTCCGGGCTGCAGTCGTGTCGCGCGTGGGTCGGCCACGTCTAGGTCCTCCTCGCATCGTCAGCTGCACCGGGGGGTCTCTCAACACGTCGTACGCCGCGAGGGCGGTACTCGTGTTCTGGGACGGCCTCGGCGAGGATGGGAGTGAGGACCTGCCGATGCGCTTTGGGGCGGCCGCTGTTCGCCGACGCCGTGTCGGTGGGTTCAATCCCACGGACGGTGCCCTCCGACTCTTCGGCCTTACGGCTTGTCCTCGCCCCTTGTGTGGGGACGTGGGCGAGGGCCTTTTCACAGCAGCATCTGTCCTGAGGTCATCATTGCCGCTGTTCAGCCGCCCGAGGTGGAGGTCGTTGTCGCTGCTGCCGCAGAGGTCGTCGGCGAGCCGCTTGGAGTTCGTTATCCCGTGGGCCCCCTGGTGTGGAGGTTGTTCATACCCGCGGGAATGGAACCGGAGTCCCGTTTGTAAGGGGATATACTGGGTTTTTGCCTGAGCAAAATGTAACCGCTTCAAGGACTTAGACATTTGTTGTAGGCCGGGAGAACCGCCGAGGGTCCTACCGACGTCTAAGTCTATGTAGCATAGTTACCCCAAGCATATGTATTTGTTCTTTGTGGCTGTCGAGGCCTGAACATTTGGGTATTCGAGTATAAAGCTGTGTTTCTTCCTCGTTTCGAGCACTAGGACTTGCCTGTCGGTGGCCGAACCACTTAACCGAGTGTGAGTTGCCTTGCGCGGAAGGTGACAAGTGAGGTATCCGTATCCCGGAGGCATAGGAGTCCCTTGGCTCAGTCGGCCTTGCCGCTTAAAGCCTCTCTGGCTCGGTTTTAGAACCTTTGGCCGCTCTGCGATGAGCCAAAGCCAAAGGCAGCGGTGGCGTGGACAGAGGCAACGTCGGCTCGAACAGAGGCTTTCTCGATGCGGGGGCAGATGGCTTCCTAGGCCGAGGAGTTGCAGCTGCGGTAGCTGGAGTTTGGCCAGATCACTCGCGAGCAGGACCAATCCTGGAGCCAAGCCGCCAAAGCCGTGTGCCGGGCTGAGATCTTCGGGGGACAGCTGGCTGGGGCTTCGGAGCGGCTGGCCGAGGCGCCTGCTCGCTTCGCCGTCTGAGGCTGGGCTAGGTTCCGCTGAAGGTGGAAACGACGCCGAGGTTGCCGCTCCTCCCCCTGCTGATGTTTGAGCCTGCATGAACAGTTCGTCTGAAGTATGCGTATGTTTTTTGCAGCCACCGAGGCCTAAACATATTTAGCATTCAGATTATGAAGCTGCATTTTCTTTCCTCTTGTTTCGAGCATTTAGACTTGTTCGTCGGTAGCAGAACCGCTTTGTCCGAGCGAGTGTTACTTTTCGCGAAAGGTGATGAGTGAGGTATCCGTATTCCGGAGGCGTAGGAGTCCCTCGGCTCAGTTGGCCTTGCCACTTACGTGCTCTCTCACCCGTCCGCAGTACCCTGCTATCGATATAGTCGAAAAATGCACGAAAGTCGTTTTCTACCCGAGCGTTAGGACTTGTTCGGTAGCAGGATCGCTTATCCGAGCTTGATTTACTTTTCACAGAAGGTGATGAGTGAGGTATCCGTATCCCGGAGGCGTAGGAGTCCCTCGGCTCAGTCGGCCTTGCCAGTTACGTGTGCTCTCACCCGTTCGCAGGACCCTGCTATCGATATAGTCGAAAGCACGAAAGTTTTTTTCTGTAGAAAACCTTTCTCGGTAGAAAACTTTTCCGGAGAAAATTCCGACGCAGAGGGGGTTGCCCCCTTCTAGCCCCCGAGGGAGGGTCGGGCTTGGCCGAGGCAAGGCTGACCCTTCCTTGAAGGTTAGACTCTATTTAAGCGTGTAAAAACGAGGAACATGAACGACTTGAAACATTTTAAGGATAGAAGCAACGTAGTTGTTCGATGTTCCAAGCGTTGCTGTAGACCTTGCCTTGTTCGTTGGCTAGCTTGTATGTTCCGGGCTTCAAGATCTTGGCGATGATGAATGGCCCTTCCCAAGGGGGAGTAAGCTTGTGGCGCCCTCGGGCGTCTTGTCGCAGCTGAAGCACCAAGTCTCCCACCTAGAAGCCCCGGGGCCGAACCCTTCGGGCGTGGTAGCATCGCAGAGACTGCTGATACCGTGCTGAATGTAGTAAGGCAACGTCCCGAGCTTCCTTGAGCTGGTCCAGTGAGTCCTCTCGGCTGATCTGGTTGCTTTGGTCGTCGTACGCCTTTGTCCTCGGGGAACCGTATTCTAAGTCCGTGGGGAGGACGGCCTCGGCCCCATAGACTAGAAAGAACGGCGAGAAACCCGTGGCTCGGCTCGGCGTCATCCTCAGACTCCAGACCACCGAGGGTAGCTCCTTCATCCACCGCTTGCCAAACGTGTTGAGGTCATTGTAGATCCTGGGTTTTAGTCCTTGCAAAATCATACCGTTGGCACGCTCGACCTGCCCATTCTTCATGGGGTGTGCTACGGCGGCCCAGTCCACACGGATGTGATGGTCCTCACAGAAGTCTAGGAACTTTTTCCCAGTGAACTGCGTGCCATTGTCGGTGAAGATGGAGTTTGGGACTCCAAAGCGATGGATGATATTGGTGAAGAACGCCACCGCCTACTCAGACCTGATGCTGGTTAAGGGTCCGACCTCGATCCACTTGGAGAATTTGTCGATGGCGACCAGCAGGTGCGTGAAGCCCTCGGGTGCCTTCTACAAGGGACCGACAAGGTCTAGACCCGACACAGCAAACGGCCAGGTGATGGGTATCGTCTGCAGGGCCTAAGCGGGCAGGCGTGTCTGCTTTGCGTAGAATTGACACCCCGGCAGGAGCGTACAATCCTAGTTGCATCGGCCACCGCGGTTGGCCAGTAGAAACCTTGTCGGAAGGCATCCCCACGAGGGCTCGAGGTGCTGCATGGTGGGTGCAAGCCCCCGAGTGTATTTCTTGTAACAGCTCTTGTCCTTGGGCGATGGGGATGCATCGCTGGAGGATGCCCGAGGGACTGCGGTGATAGAGCTCCTCTTCATCACCCAGCAAAACGAACAACTTGGCGCGTCGAGCCAGTCGCCGAGCTTCGGTCTTGTCGAGGGGCAGCTCTCCTCGGAGGAGATATTCCAGGTACGGGGTCTGCCAGTTCGGGACCGGTGTGAGCCCATTCCGCTTTCCCTCGACGTGCAGGGCCTCGCCCTCGGCGGCGTGGGCACCTCGGGCTCGGCCGAGGCTTCCTCGGGTTTGGCCAAGGGTATCTCGGGCGTGTCGTCGATCTTGATGGAGGGTTGATGTATATCCTTGGAGAAGACGTCCAGGTGAACCGTTGTCCTCCCCGAGGCTATTTTAGCCAGCTCATCCGCAGTCTCGTTGAATCGTTGAGCGACGTGGTTGAGTTCCAGCCCGTAGAACTTGTCCTCCAGGCGTCGAACTTCGTCGCAGTAGGCCTCCATCTTTCGATCGTAGTAGTGGGAGTTCTTCATTACTTGTTCAATGACAAGCTGCGAGTTGCCACGAGCGTCGAGGCGTCGAACCCCTAGCTCGACGGTGATGCGCAGCCCATTAACCAATGCTTCATATTCGGCCACGTTGTTTGACGCTGGAAAATGAAGGCGGATCATGTAGCGAAGATGCTTTCCGAGGGGTGAGATGAAGAGCAAGCCCGCGCCTGCTCTGATTTTCATCAGCGACCGGTCGAAGTACATGGTCCAAAGCTCAGGTTGGATTGGAGTCATCGGTAACTGGGTGTCAGTCCACTCAGCCAGGAAGTCGGCCAAGACTTGGGATTTTATGGCCTTCCGAGGGGCAAATGAAAGTGTTTCACCCATGAGTTCCACTGCCCATTTCGCTATCCTACCCGAGGCCTCTCGGGACTGGATGATCTCTCCCAGAGGAAAGGATGACACCACAGTCACCGGGTGAGACTCGAAGTAGTGTCGCAGCTTTCGTCGTGTCAGAATCACTACGTAGAGCAGCTTCTAGATCTATGGGTAGCGGACTTTGGTCTCGGATAGCGCTTCGCTGATGAAGTAGACTAGCCTCTGGATGAGCAGTGCGTGCCCTTCTTCTCGTCTCTCGACTACGATCGCAGCGCTGACCACCTGAGTGGTTGCGGCCACGTAGATCAAGAGGGCTTCTCCCGCAGCGGGGGCACCAAGATGGGTGCATTTGTAAGGAGTGCTTTTAAGTTCCCGAGGGCTTCCTCGGCCTCGGGGGTCCAAGTGAAGCGCTCGGTCTTCCTTAAGAGGCGGTACAGGGGCAATCCTTTTTCACCAAGGCGTGAGATGAAACGGCTCAGTGCCGCAATGCATCCCATGACCCTCTGTACTCCTTTTAAATCTTTTATCGGCCCCATGTTGGTGATGGCCGCGATTTTCTCCGGGTTGGCCTCTATGCCCCGCTCGGAGACGATGAACCCTAGGAGCATGCCTCGGGGGACTCCAAAGACACACTTCTCAGGGTTGAGTTTCACGCCTTTAGCTCTCAGACATTTGAATGTCGTTTCAAGGTCAAAGAGGAGGTCGGAGGCTTTCTTCGTCTTGACAACGATGTCATCGACATAAGCCTCGACCGTTCTGCCGATGTGTTGTCCGAACACATGGCTCATGCACCTCTGGTAGGTGGCGCTTGTATTCCTCAAACCAAATGGCATTGTAGTATAACAATACATGCCAAAAGGCGTGATAAAAGAAGTCGCGAGCTGGTCGGACTCTTTCATCTTGATTTGATGATAGCCTGAGTAGGCATCGAGGAATGACAGGGTTTCGCACCCAGCAGTGGAGTCTACAATTTGATCGATGTGAGGCAGAGGGTAGGGAACCTTCGGACATGCTTTGTTTAGACCAGTGTAGTCTACGCACATCCTCCATTTCCCATCCTTCTTCCTGACAAGAACAGGGTTAGCTAACCATTCGGGATGGAATACCTCTTTGATGAACCCTGCCGCAAGTAGCTTGTGGATCTCCTCGCCTATGGCCCTGTGCTTTTCTTCGTCAAAACGGCGCAGGGTCTACTTCATGGGTCGGGCTCCAGCTCTGATGTCCAGTGAGTGCTCGGCGACATCCCTCGGTATGCCTGGCATGTCCGAGGGACTCCACGCAAAAACTTCGGCGTTTGCGTGGAGAAAGTCGACGAGCACTGCTTCCTATTTGGGGTCGAGCTCGGAGCTGATTCGGACTTTCTTGCTAGCGTCGTTGCTGGGGTTGAGAGAGACGGACTTAACCGCGTCGACTGGTTCGAAGTTGCCGGCGTGCCGCTTCGCGTCGGGCGCCTCCTTGGAGAGGCGTTCTAGGTCGGCGATGAGGGCCTCAGCGTACTCCACGCATTCCACGTCGCATTCGTACGTGTGGCGGTACGTGGATCCGACGGTGATGATCCCGTTCGGGCCCGGCATCTTGAGCTTGAGGTAGGTGTAGTTGGGGACGACCATGAACTTGGCGTAGCACGACCTTCCCAACACCGTGTGGTAGGTCCCTCGGAACCCGACCACCTCGAAGGTGAGGGTTTCCTTTCGGAAGTTGGAGGGAGTCCCGAAGCAGATGGGCAAGTCAATCCGCCCGAGGGGAAGGATACGCTTTCTGGGTGCGATCCCGTGGAAGGGTGCCGCACCGGCCCGGACCTCGGACCGATCAACCCCCAAGAGTTCCAGGGTCTCGGCGTAGATGATGTTGAGGCTGCTTCCTCCGTCCATGAGGACCTTGGAGAGCCTAACGTTGCCGATGATCGGATCGGCGACGAGCGGGTACCTTCCTGGGCTTGGCACGAAGTCGAGGTGGTCGTCTTGGTCGAAGGTGATAGGCTTGTCGGACCAATCTAGGTAGGCTGGCGCTACCACCTTTATCGAGCAGACCTCCCGGCGCTCCTACTTGCGGTGCCGAGCCGAAGCGTTCGCCACCTGCCCGCCGTAAATCATGAAGCAGTTGTGGATCTCGGGGAACTCCTCTTCCTTGCCGCCCTCCTTCTTGTTGTTGCCTCGGTCCTTGCCGTCCTCCACCGGGGGCCCAGCCTTATGGAAATAGCGTCGGAGCATGACACATTCTTCAAGGGTGTGCTTGACGGGACCCTAGTGATAAGGGCATGGCTCCTTGAGCATCTTGTCGAACGCGCCGGCCCCTCCAGGGGGCTTCCGAGGATTCCTGTGCTCGGTAGCAGTGACAAGATTTGCGTCAGCGACGTTGCGCTTCGCTTGCGCCTTCTTCTTGGCCTTCTTCTTCGCACCATGTTGGGCGGACGCCTCGGGGGCGTCTTCCTTCGGCTCCCCCTGAGGCTGCTTGTCTTTCCGGAAGATGGCCTCGACCATCTTCCTTCGCGACATCCATCAATTCGCTCGCCTTGGTTTGAGTCTTGTGTCCCAGTTTGCTCACCAGGTCTCGGCAAGTGGTGCCGGCGAGGAAAGCTTCGATGACGTCCGAGTCAGTGATGTTAGGCAGCTCGGTGCGCTGCTTCGAAAACCACCGGATGTACTCTCGGAGGGATTCTCCAGGCTGCTAGCGGCAGCTTCGGAGATCCCATGAGTTCCTAGGGCGCACGTACGTGCCCTGAAAATTTCCCGCGAAAGCCTTGACCAGGTCGTCCCAGTCGGAGATCTGCATAGGAGGCAGATGCTCCAGCCAGGCCCGGGCGGTGTCGGAGAGGAAAAGGGGTAGATTACGGATGATGAGGTTGTCATCGTCCGCCCCTCCCAACTGGCATGCCAGTCGGTAGTCCGCGAGCCACAGCTCTGGCCTCGTCTCCCCCGAGTACTTGGTGATGGTAGTCGGGGCTCGGAAACGAGCGAGGAACGGCGCTCGTCGTATGGCCCGGCTGAAGACTCATGGACCGGGTGGCTCAGGCGAGGGGCTCCGATCCTCCTCGCTGTCGTAGCGTCTTCCGCGCCTGGGATGGTAGCCTCGGCGCACCTTTTCGTCGAGGCAGGCTCGATGGTCGCGATGGTGATGCTCGTTGCCGAGGCGATCCTGGGCGGCAGGTGCCTCGTCCCATGTGCGCTCAGGATGGACCGAGGCCTCCCGTACGCGTCGGGAGGACGTCGCGTGGTGCTCCGAGGGGTCAGCTCGCCTCCGGGAGGCGGAGCTCTCAGCTCGTCGAACTGCGGCGCCTTCCAGGAGATCCTTGAGTTCACCCTGGATACGCCGTCCCTCGATGGTGGATGGCTCTGGCATGGTTCGAAGTAGCATCGCCGCTGAAGCTAGGTCCTGGCCGGACCCGCTGACGGCCGGGGGCAGCGCTGCCCTGGCATTATCGACGATGCGGTGCTGGACGTCCCGGGGCCGATGACAGGCTCCTCCGACGAGTGTTCGGCCTGCCCACTCCTGTTCGATGTTCTGTCGGAGCTGCACATGCCGCCCTGCTTCCCCGTTGACCTAGGCCTGCATCTCACGGATTTGCTCGAGCTGTGTGTCCCGACCCCCGCAGGGACTGGGACCACAGCTAGCTCCCGCGGGATGTCAATGTGAGATGCGGGCCTAGGGGGATCGTCAACCTCCGGCATACCGAGGTGGTTGCCTTCGTCGTGTTCTTCCTGATCGACGTGGAAACATTCGCGACTTGGGCCATAACCCTCGTCGTCAAGGTCGTGGCCATCGTCAGAGCAACCGGAGAGGTAGTGGTCACATGCGGACATGAAGTCCCGCATGGCACCGGGGTCATTGAGGCTAGAGAATTCCCAACCAAAGTCGGGGTCGTCCTCTTCCTCGAAACCCGCCGGTCCGGAGATTGAGACAGCTGTCAGTCGGTCCCAGGTCAACCACATATGGTACCCCGGAAGGTTGGGATACGCCCTTACGAAAGCACTCACCGTAGCGGGATCGCTAGGTGGATCAAAGATGAATCGAAAGGGAACAGGGTGGAATACGGACGGAACCTTTTGTTCGATGGATGGTGGTGAAGTCGCGTCGGGGACGGAACACACCGTCATCTCAGGCACGAGGGTGACGCCCAGCAGGTCCTTGGCGAGGGTGCTAGCGTCGTTGGTATGCTCGGGGCTGGCTCGTTGCGGGGAAGCGACGCTCGTCATCGTCTCAGGCACGAGGACAACACCCAACATGTCCCCTGGAGGAGTGCCGGCGTCGTCGGCTCGATCCGGTCCGACAGCCGATAAGGTGTCGCCACCTGCGTGGCCACGGTTGCCCCGTCTCCGCCTCCTCTGGCAAGGAGGGTGGCGGGGACGACCGGAGTGCTCCTCTTCCACCACGGGGAGATGCCGCCGTGGAAGTTGCCTCCGCCGGGCGAGTCGTTGACTGTCGTTGTCGTTGTGCCGCAGAGGGAGGAGTACCATGTCGTAGCTACCATCGAGGGACATGAACTCGAGGCTCCCGAAGTGGAGCACTGTCCCGGGCTGAAGAGGTTGCTGAAGACTCCCCATCTGGAACTCAACGGGAAAGCGATTGTTAACATGCAGCAGTCCCCTACCTGGCGCGCCAACTGTCGGCGTTTCGGACCCGGGGGGTCCCTAGACCGACGAGTAAAATTGTCGCTGCGTGCCCCTGCCCAGATGGGTTGGCGTGGGATGGAACACAAGTGGAGGAATGGGCCTTGTATTATCCTGCACCGGGGTGCTCGTAGTAGGGGTTACAAGCGTTGCGAGAGAGCGAGGGCGAGAGAGAGCGAGTAGGAGAGAGCGAGAGCGAGAGAGAGAGAGGGTCCGGCCCCTGCTCGTCTTCTCCCATCCCTTTGCCGTGCGTACGTATGTTCGTATGCTCGTCCCTCTGTCCCTCTCTCCCCTTCTTCCCCCCTCCCCGTGGGGCCCTGGACACCCCCTTTTATAGACGTAAGGAGATGCCCAGCTGTACAATGGGGTGTTGATGGGAGCTTAATGTGGCTGGCAGGGGAGTGCCCTGAGCCCTGTACAGATAAAAACGTGGCCGCCGGGGGGATGTCTTAAGTCCTGTAGAGGTAGTATCGTGGCCGTCGGAGGAGTGCCTTGAGCCCTGTAGCAGTACATCTGTCAGTGTTGTATGGATCCTGCTGACGTCTCCTTGCTTCCGTAGGGGGCTTGAGAACCACCGACGTCATGGTTGCATGCAGGAAACCACCATCACCGGTTACTGGGGTAAGCCGGATGGGACGCCGGTCTTGTTCCTTTGTAGCCTGAGCTAGCTAAGAGTAGGGTAATGATGCATCCCCCGTGGCGTGGTTGATCCGAGACTGAGGTCGGGCGAGGCGGCGGCTCCTCCGAGGCCGAGGCTGGGGCCGAGGCCCAGGGTCGGGCGAGGATGTGACTCTTCTCGAGGCCGAAGTCAAGGCCGAGGCCCAGGGTCAGGCGAGGCGGAGATCTCCTCCCGAGGCCGAGGCCGAGGCCGAGCCCCGGGGTCGGGCAAGGCGGAGCTTCCTGTTGCGCTCGAGGCTTATCTTGACCATTGTCGGTTTCGCCCGGGCGGTTGGCACAGCAGCCAGAGCGGGACGGGCGGCGCTGTTTTCTTGTCAGATCGGTCAGTGAAGGGGTGAAGTGATTGCGGTCACTTTGACCTTGCCGACTGAGGCGCACTTGTCAGGATAAGGTGTCAGGTGATCCCAGCATTAAATGCGCATGCGATGCGGTCGGCTGGTAAGGCGATCTGGCCAAGGTCGATTGCACGACAAGGCTTGCCCTTAGCTGAGCCGAGGGTGCGCTCACGGCCTGAGGAGACCCTCGGGCGAGGCGCGAACTCGCCCGGGACCGCCGTTCCGTCCGAGGCCAGGCTCAGGCGAGGCGAGGCCGAGTCCCTTGGTAGATGAAGCCTTGACTTTGACTCGAATTATGAGCCTTCATGGTTTGCTCTGAAGGTGTTTTCCAGCCGTGATTAGGAGTATTGGGGGTACCCCTAATTTCGGTACCCGACAAACACCATCCAAATATTGTCGTCAATCTCGTTTTGGTCCGAACCATTTCTTCATCTTTAAAATCCTAGTTTCTGAAACTGTATTTATCTGTGTATATTTGTATAGAAAAGAGAGAAAGAAAAATCTATGTTTTTATCCTCTACATGTCATCTTCCTCTCTTATACTGAGTACATGTGCTGTTCTAGATAGAGAAATCAAATATGTTCGAATGGGAGATAAATATTTGTCTGATTTCAGCTAAATCAAATATCATCTAAAATATTGAAGCTGGTATTATTTTAGATCTATATGTTTACGTGTTGTCCAAACCTAAATCCCAGAACTCGTAAATATCTATAGGATAAAAAAACTTATTTCTTTCTTAGCCTTATCTTCAGTATTCTAGCCGATTCTACCATCTTCAATTCTTCCAATTAGATCAACCACCGCTCAGTCCTCCTCTCTTATCCATTTGACGCTTGCTCCCTGGAACTCTCGCGCACGTCTCTCCGTCAGGTCCCTGGGCCATCGCGGCTAGGCCCCGCTGATCCTCATCTCCCTCATGTCCGGCCGCCCTGCTCCTTCCCTTCCTGTTGATGAGCACGACACCCACCTTTATCTCCGTCTCCATGCCGGTGCTGCCCTCTCCTGCTCGCCGAGCCGCTCCCTAATGGTTGCTCGCGAGTTCCCAACGCTGCTAGCCACGCAGAGCCTTCACCAGCCATGGCCGCCGACCTCCTCTTCCATGGTCGCCATGGAATACGCCTAGCGCCCTCCTCTGCCATGGCGTGGTTCTGCTTCTACTAGAGCATGGACGTCTCAACGCCGGACCTGCCTCTTCGCCCATGCACGCGATCTCTGCCCGTCGTGCCTTCTCCCCAACGTCGGTGTCTTCCTCCACTCTGACCATGGTTTGCTGCTCATCAGACGTGCGCGCACTCGCCCTTCTCTGATCAGCCTCACCGTCGTCTTCAACACTGTGGAGACGCTCTTGTCCTCATTGCGCGTTAGCTACTCGTCAAAATGTCTGACTGGCCTCGTCGACCTTTCCATGGGCTGGCTCACGTCGGCCACCGTATCCAACCTTCGCAGCAACGTCGTTGTTCTCTCCTTGGTGCTCGTTGCCGACTTCACTACCTGGTGAAGTCTCGATGTTTTTGTCCTATTCATTTAACCGAGGTCAACTGGTTAGATGTTTCTTATGTATATTTGTGTGTGTTTGCGAGGAGGAGGTTCCTATTCGCTACCCACTTGGTGCACGATGGATAGTTTGAACTGGAGTTTGTCGTCATTCATCATCCTTGACCCCATCAGCTCTACATTGTCGTCATGTCCACTGTGGTGAGCTCCCTGGCTATGGACAGTGTTGTGCTTGTGTGTAGGTCAGATTGTGGTGTGTGTGTGCGTGTTGTCTGTTTGGAGAAGGACCTGAGTGTAGTTCACCAGATGTTTGATGAAAGGCTCGAATTAGTATTCGTTAATCGATGTAGTGGATTCGAGCTGCATTTAATATTGGCGCGCATTTTTGTTATTCCTGTTAGCCGAAATATTAGATGATTGAATAGGTAATCTCGTGATAAATTTCTTAAATATATAACGCATATGTGATGGATGTGCTTGTTAACTACATATTGTAGCTTTGGTGCTCTAAATAGTTTCAAATGTTAATTCGTAGACTTGTATGGTGGTTGATGCCTGGTTAGTGTTTTTAGTGTTTTATTGATAAGTAATATTCATATTGCTTTGGTGAATTTTATGCTTAGTCTTAATAGATATTACATTCTATGTGATTTGCTTAGTTAATAATCATGTTCTCGCTGAGAGCAGGGCACCACCAGTTCTCTTGTTAATGCTCAACTATTTAATGACTTTCGATAGATGAGTTTAGAATTTGTCAACACTTGACTGATAAGTGTTGTTAGTATTGTTTATCATGAATTTGGTTTGTTTGGTCGAAGTGGTGATGTGGGGGATAGGTTTGAGGTATAAATAATGTGAAGAATATGTTAATAGAATTGTAGGCATGGTGTGTTTCGATAAAAAAAATAATCTATCTGCTAAATCATAGAATAATGTGATGTTCTTGTATTTGGCATGTTATGCAAATTAATTTGGATAAATGGTTTAGAAAGTGATTAACAGGCTTCTATTCTTATTATGGTGTAACACCTTGATTTTCGGGGTATAAAATTTATTTCTAATTATCACCCAAAATCATGTGTTACTCTTTCTTTTCTCACTCTAGGGTTTCCCTCTCCCTAGATTCTTTCTCCCTTTTTTTCCTTTTGATTAGAAATTGATTAAACTAGTGGAGGTTAATTATTTATTTTTGTCAAAAACCTTTTGAGTCATGACATGTTGCATCATGCTGAGCTTAAAATATTCTTTGAATTGTTGCACATGTTTGAATTTATTTGAATTTGAAACCTAGCTTGAATTTGGATTTGAAAACCCTATAGAAAAGAAATAGAAAAGGAATTAGAAAATCCAGAGAAAAAGAAAAAGAGAAAGCAGCCCAGCCAGCCCAGCTAAGCCCAGCCAGGCCGCGCGCCTGCGCGTCTGCCGCCCCTGACAGGCGGACCCCGCATGTCAGCGACAGTTCTCTCTCCCGCGCGCTCTCTCTCTCGCTCGCTGCTTAGTGGGGCCGATTTGTCGGCGCCAGTTTTCTTCGCCCGCGCGCTCCCTCTATCTCTGACTCGCGGGCCCGGTTCGCTAGTTGCCGAGCCGTTGCCCTGCGCGTCCCCTTTTTCTCTCTCTGCGTCGTGGGCCAGCCCTATCAGTTCTGCCTTCTCCGCGCTCACGGTGGACCGGCGCATGCGCACTCTCGCACGTCGCCGGGTTTCTCGGCCACGACGCCCACCCTCGCGTCCAGCTCCCTTCCTATAGCCCTGCCAGTGCCCCGCGCACAACCCTCACCTCATTCCGTGCAGCTTCACCCTCTCTCACACTCTAGTCACGCCGCCAGTCGCCGCCGGAGACCCGCGCCCGCGTCCCCGGCCATCCAGCTCGCCGGAGACCGCTCCAAGCCTCCCCGAGCTCCGCCCCAAGGTGAGACACCCATCCCCGTGCCCAATTTCCCTTATTGCGCCCTGTGTTCGGCCAATTTCGCCTTTTCCGGTGCTCGGTCGTGGCGGTCCGCCGTGCTCGCACGGTGGCCGGCCTATTTGGCCCGGTCTAGTTCACCGGAGTAGGTCCCTATGTCACCCCTGTCTCTGCTGAAGTTAGCCCAGGCCGTAGCGTGCCTTAAGTCCCCTCCCCGTGGCTGAAATGGCTCACCGGAGTTTCTCCGGCCTGCCTGAGACCTTCTCATCGCCGTTCTCCCCTCTCTGCCTGTGGATTCGTGGCCTCTTTCCCGCCATTGAATTCGCCGTGGCGCCCTCTTCCCCTCTGCCCAACTCCGGCGACCTCGGAGCCACCCTAGCTTGTGCCTGTCTCAACTCCGGCGACCTCACTGCCGCGGAGAGGAGCGGCGCCGCTTCGCGCACATTTGTTTCCCTGGTCTGTTTTCCCCGTCCGATCTTGATCGCACGGTCCGGACCACGGGATACCGCTTCGCGCACGCGCGCCTGACGCCTAGCCCGCCTGTCAGCGCCACCCGCAGCCGCTCATCCTTCTCAGTCTGATTTTCCTTCCGTCCGATCTTGATCGAACGGCTCGGACACCCTCAGACCTGCTCGGACCCCCTCGGACCCGCTCGGACCCCTTCAGACCCGCTCGAACCCCTGCAGCCGTCCGTTGTCCTCTGGCGTTGGACCCGCTCAGTAAGCGCGCTCTCCCCCTCTGTCGCTGACGCCCCCTGGCCCGCTTGTCAGTGCTTGCCCGTGCCCTCGCGCGCGCTCTCGGCCGCAGATCTAATCTTAACCGTTGGTTTTAGATCTGATGGTTAGATTCACCTGATACCCCTTCGCGCGGTAGTTTTATTAAAGAGACCCTCGGTTTATTAGAAATCAACCCGCCGTCCCTGGTTTTCGCGCGCAGGCCCCTGTAATCTTGCAGATTTAGCCTTAGACTTTTAAATATTCACAGAATTAGCCCTAATTTCATATTTTGAATTCCCAAAATTGTTTATTTCATAACTTTTGTATATGAACTCCAAATTTAGTGATTCAAATTGCAAAATGTTCATAGGATTATTCTCTGTTTAAATAAAATGGTTTCATTTACTGTCTGCACATTCTAATTTTTATGACTGAATATGAACTAATGTAGGTGTATGTTTTATTTATTTAATAAATAAATAAAGGAAAACCTTAGGGATTCAAACCTTTTTAAACTTGTGAGCTTAATTATAGGTATTGCATGAGTACATCTCTGTTCTAGATTTTAGGCCACCATAAAATAAATTGACCTATGATTATGCACTTGTAAATAACACTTAGGAAAATAATAATCTATT
This sequence comes from Zea luxurians, assembly GCA_029449295.1. NCBI lineage: Eukaryota > Viridiplantae > Streptophyta > Magnoliopsida > Poales > Poaceae > Zea > Zea luxurians. The sequence continues at coordinate 47,976,862 of JAOPSE010000010.1, forward strand.
TTCAAATAAGGTTAATGTATGCCATATTTTATGTTATACTTTGAATTCAGTATCCCCTATGTAGTATTGTGTCCTTTTAAGATGTGATCCAATGTTTGTACATGTTTGGTGTGTTGTTTATTTGTACTTTCCAAATGTATTGAGTGCATGCTCGCTTTATTTAAACAACGAGCAGTCCGAGATTCCTGAGTGTGTTGTTGGCGACCTCCCTGAGCAACAACCTGGTGAAGGCAAGTGTCCTCTGACCTATTATGTCCTACATACTTTATGATTCACTGTCACGCAATTACTTTATGAAAACCTAAGGATTGACTAGTCTGTATTCACTTATCCTTTTTTACCTTTTGGGTTATCATGGTTAGCATGTTGCTATTGTCTTAACTTAATCAATGAACATGATGTGAATATTTATGATACGATACTGTTATCCTGATTATATGGATGATCTTGTGATATCTTAGGGGGCTCAGGCCTTTTTCCTGAGTACCTCTCCGTAAGGACCTGTTCGTGGAGTGACCACCCAGGATAACAGTACAACCATGAGGGTGGAATGGGATGCCTTTAGCTGATTAATTAGATGGACCTGGGGGTGTAGTTGGCTTTGCCGGAGGGCAGTCAATGGGAGCCGGGGCGTAGTGCTCGCTCTGCCAAGGTTGGGGTGTAGAGGTTCATTCGATTTGGTTTTTGTTAGTCACCCACCTTGGGGAGGTGTACTGCGTTTGTACGACTAGCGAAACCAAACGAGCAGCTACGCACCAGGGGAGTCTTTGTAAAGGCTACGTAGTGAGAGCCTGTTGGGTCACCTTGGAAGTGATCAATGGGGAGTCATGATCTCCGGGCAGAATGGGAATCGCGACTTGTGGGTAAAGTGTACAACCTCTACAGAGTGTTAAAGACTAGTATATCAGCCAAGCTCACGGTTAAGAGCAGCCTTAGGATCCTCTTTGATTAGAAGAACTTTGAATACTTTTATGATGATGATTAACAATGATGCTATAAAATTTGATCTTTGGTATTTCCTCGTTTGAGGAAGTACTTTTGGGTAATAACTGAGTTTATTACTAAAAGTTGGCTCTACTAATAATAATAAATACTTGACTAACTTAAAAGCAACTGCTTGACCTCAACAACATATACAACTAGTCCACTTTAGCCAAACAGGACATTTGCTGAGTACGTTGATGTGTACTCACCCTTGCTTTACAAACCACCCCACCCCAGGTTGTCCCCATTGTTCTCAGTGCTCAGGAGGTGAAGCTGGCAACATGGAAGATTTCGAGAAGTTTCAGGAATACGACGAGTTCTAGTTTACTTTAGTGGCAAACCCCTAGTCAGCTGCCTGTGTAGGCTTGGCATCTATGTTTCGCATTTCCGCACTTTGATAGTTATGTTGAACAATGACTATGTATTAGACTATGTGGATGTCTTGGACATCTTGATGTAATAAAGTACCTTTCCGCTATTTATTTCAAGTATTGTGTGATGATGTCCAATTATGTAATCGTTGTGTACGTGAGTTTCTGATCCTGGCACGTACATGGTTCACATCCGGTTTGCCTTCCAAAACCAGGTGTGACATAAGTGGTATCAAAACCTTGCTGACTGTAGGACCGCTGACCTAGACTAGAATGGTCTACCTAAGGACTATAGACCCCTACTCTTACCTTGACCTCAGTGTCTTTTCAAAAGTTGGTCATCTTGACCAATTCTATGTTATTTACTTATCTCAAAAGTTTTGTCTCACTCTTCTTTCTGTTTACTTTCTGGTCTAATAGTTCTACTCTTACTCTTGTGCTTACGATGTCTTTTGTAGACGGCTCGTCTTAGGAGCACTGCATGTAAGTCTATGATCCCCTTTTTTCCTTCTCGCCTGGCGGAGCGTCCCCTGCATCGCATAGTGCCAGGTCAGTCTAGCCACCTGGAGAGACTGCATCGTCGCCTGCACGAGGAGCAGGAGCGCTGACACCAGGAGCAGGAGTAGGACCAGCAGGACTCTTTTCCCTCGCCTTAGCAGGATGTGGAGTCTAGGAGGCCGCCTTCCCCTGCACCTCAGCCAGAGATGCCCCCTGCACCACCCCAAGGCATCCCGGCTGCTGGAGGAGACCCTGATAGAGACGGAGACGACGACAACGCCGGTGGTAGTTCGAGCCACGACACGGAGCTTTCGGAGGAGCCGGAGCCAGAGGGATGGATCGCTAGACCCATCACTCGTGACGCTGCTCGTGGGTGTCACTTCCACAACACTCTCGATAACCTGTTGCGTCGGGCCTTTGACCGACACACATGGTCCATCAATTACCATTGTGTAGTCTACCAGCATCGTCGCGGGCTATACCTGGACCAGTGGGAGGCTACTTGCTTGGTGCACCATCCGGACGATGATCTCTGGGGTGCAGAGGCCTTCTCAGAGCACTATTCTATTATTGAGAGGGATACTGCCGAGGCAGCCATGCAAGATGCAGCACGATGGGCACTTTCTCAGTATTGCTCGTTGTTCAGCGGGGTAGCTGATGGCCTTGACCTGAAGTACTATCCTCGTCGTTCGACCGGCAGTGCTGGAGGTGTGATTGTCTCGCCAGTTGGTGAGGGCAATCCCAGGTTGAACAACATGGTCAATCTGGTCGCCATGCTCAACACAGAGTTGGACCACGCCCTTGACGAGTTGGGCAAGGTTCGGGCGGAGGTTGCGGAATTGCATGCTGAGTGCGCAGCACGCTACTATTTGGATGGTGGTCCTCTCGCCTCTGTCGGGATTCAGCACCCTTACCATTCACCGCCCCGTGGTCGCTTCGACTATGGTACCCTAGACTGCAGGACCCGCATAGATTTGGATCCTTAGATCGACAGAGTTGGAGTATGTAATAATGCTTAGTTCAGTGTCTTAGTCTAGCCAGTCTTAGTCAGAGTTAGTTTGGTTATCTTTTGTTGGATGCTTGTTATGATGAACATGTACTGAAGTTGGATCTTTGTAATGATTGTCATCAAGCTGTGGGTATTCCCTACAACTTGGTGTAGTTATTAATAAAGTCAGTTATTTAGTTGGGTAATCCCTTTATTTCCCCTTTCCTCTTTATCTGAGAAGCTATCAATGAAGATGGTCATTTGTTCAGTGTTATGGAGATCTTCTACACATCTTTTCTTATGCTGAAAGACTACAAAGTCAGATCTGATATCTGTGTGGTTCTTACAGATGTCTGAGAACAGGCGCAGAGGTGCGAGGCGTGCTCAGCCTGAACAGCAGGCACCCTAAGAGAAGGCAGCTCCACAGCAGCAGTTGCCACCGCCACCCTCGATGACCATTGAGCAGATGTTCTTGATGCAGACCCAGGAAGTTTAGGCAATTGGTCAGACATTAGCAGTGATGCAGCAAGTTTAGCAGCAGCCACCCACCACCTCAGCCTCCAGTGCAAGTTTCAGATGCCACAAGTGCCTAGAGACAAGCGAGCAGAGTTCATGAGGGGCCATCCCCCTGTTTTTTCCCATTTTGCTGACCCCATGGACGCGGAAGATTGGCTGCGTACCGTGGAGTGAGAGTTGCATACTGCCCAGTGCAACGATCGTGAGAAGGTGTTGTATGGTCCCCAACAGCTGAGGGGAGCAGCATAGTCTTGGTGGGAGTCCTACCTCGCCACCCATGCCAACCCTGAAGCCATCACTTGGGAGGAGTTTAGGGATAACTTCCGTCACTACCATGTGCCCGAGGGACTGATGATAGTGAAGAAGGAGGAGTTCCTCGCGTTGAAGCAAGGTCCCCTGTCTGTCAGTGAGTACAGGGATAAGTTTCTGCAGCTACCATGTTATGCTCTAGAAGATGTCAACATGGATGCCAAGAGGCAGTAGCTTCTTGAGAGGATTGGTTGACCCTCTCCACTACTAGCTGATGAACCACACCTTCTCTACCTTCCAGCATCTAATAGACAGAGCAATCATGATAGAAAGGAAGTGTTGGGAGATGGAGGACAGGAAACGCAAGTTTGGTGGACCTCAGGTTGGGAGTAGCAGTCGTCCTCGCTACTCAGGCAACCCACCTCAGCAATTCAAGCAAGGTCACCAGCACCAGCACCAGCATCAGCGTCAGAACCAGCAGCAGCAATACTAGAGGCAGTTTCCTCAGCAGCAGCAGTAGTACCGTCGGAACAACCAGCAAGGAGGAAATCAATACCAGCGTCAGAGCAACCAGGCAGCTCGTCTTCCTACCCCAGCAACCAACCAGAACAATCAAGCAGCGCTAGCTCAAAGAGGAAGTCGTGCATGTTTCCACTATGGTGAACAAGGCCATTGGGTGAACCACTGCCCAAAGAAAACAGCTCAGCAGCAGCCAGCTCCCAATGCCCAGTTAGACATAATGCAATGGAGGAAGGATGCAACAACCGTGGGCAACCTCGTGCCCAGTATGGAAAGGTGAACCACTTGGAAGTTGACATAGTCCAGGAGACTCTAGGAGTGGCACTAGGTACGTTTTCAGTCGAGTACCATTCTGCAAATGTCTTATTTAATATTGGAGCAACGCATTCTTTTGTGACTGCATCATGGGTAGAATCACATAATATACCAGTAGCACCCATGTATCCACCTATGAGGGTTAGTTCAGTTGGTGGAAGAACCCACACAGATAGATTTTGCCCTAGTGCAAGAGTCCAAATAAGGGGGATAGAGTTCCCCGCCGATTTAATAGTTATGGGTAACCAAGATACAACTATAGATGTCATCCTAGGGATGAATTGGCTAACCAAGTATCAGGCCAGTCTTAGTTGTGATAAGAGGTCAGTGAAGTTAGTATCCCCATCAGGAGAGAAAGTGTTAGTGGAATTGGTCTTGTCAGAACTCAGACAAGGGAGTTGTCACCATGTCACCGCTCACATTGAGGAGATTAAACCATCAGAGGCTATCAGTGTAGTATTAGATTTCCCCGATGTGTTTCCCGAAGAGTTACTAGGTATGCCACCTGAGAGGAAGGTTGAATTTGCCATAGAGCTTATACTAGGCACCGCCCCTATTTCCAAGAGATCCTATCGAGTGTCCAGACCAGAGTTGGTGGAACTCAAGAAGCAAACTGATGAGTTGTTAGAGAAAGGCTGCATCAGACCGAGTACTTCGCTGTGGGCAGCCCCAGTGCTGTTTGTGGAGAAGAAGGATGGCACAAAGAGGATGTGCATCAATTACAGAGCTTTAAATGAAGTCACTATCAAGAACAAGTACCCCCTGCCTGGAATTGAAGATTTATTCGATCAGTTGAGAGGAGCCAGTGTGTTCTTGAAGATAGATCTGAGGTCAGGCTACCATCAACTCAGAATCCGACCTTTCGATATACCGAAGACAGCATTCATCACCAAGTATGGATTGTATGAGTTCACGGTTATGTCATTTGGTTTGACGAATGCGCCAGCCTACTTCATGTACTTGATGAACAGTGTGTTCATGGATTATCTCTACAAGTTCGTAGTGGTGTTCATTGATGACATTCTTATATATTCCCAGAATGAGCAAGAGCATGAGGAGCATTTGAGGAAAATACTTCAGAGGCTACGAGATTGTCAGCTGTATGCCAAGCTTAGCAAGTGCGAGTTCTGGATCAGTGAAGTCCTATTCTTGGGTCATATTATAAACCAAGAAGGATTGGCTGTAGATCCAAAGAAGGTAGCAGCTATCTTGGACTAGAAAGCACCAAAAGATGTTCGAGGAATCAAGAGCTTCATCGGAATGGCCGGTTATTATCGGCGTTTCATTGAAGGTTTCTCCAAGATTGCCAGGCCAATGACAGCCCTGCTAGCAAAGAAGGTTGAGTTCAAGTGGACCCCAGCATGCCAGAAGTCCTTTGAGACATTGAAGGAGAAGTTGACAACGACACCAGTACTGATTCTGTCAGATGTTCACAAGTCATTCTTAGTGTATTGCGATGCTTCGTACACCGGACTGGGATGTGTGTTGATGCAGGAAGGGAGAGTAGTGGCATACTCGTCTCGACAGTTGAAGATTCATGAGAAGAACTATCCTACTCATGATCTGGAGTTGGCAGCCGTCGTTCATGCATTGAAGACCTGGAGGCATTATCTTTATGGGCAGAAGTGTGATATCTACACGGATCATAAGAGCCTCAAGTACATATTCACTCAGTCAGAGTTAAACATAAGGCAGCGAAGATGGCTAGAATTGATGAAAGACTATGAACTGGAGATTCATTATCACCTAGGCAAAGCAAATGTAGTTGCACATGCTCTTAGCAAGAAGAGTCAAGTCAATATGTTGGCCGCTCACCAGATGCCGTTTGAGCTAGCGAAGGAGTTCGACAGATTGAATCTCGGGTTTCTGAACAACACTCAAGGAGTGACAATTGAGTTGGAACCTACACTAGAGCAAGACATCAGGAAAGGTCAGAAGGATGATGAGAAAGTTAACAAGATCCGGCAGTTGATCAGAGATGGGAATGGCAAGGATTTCTGTGAAGATGCAGAAAAAGTGGTATGGTTCAAGGACAGACTGTGTGTTCCCGACATCAAATCGATCCGGGAACTGATTCTCAAGGAAGCTCATGAGACAGCATACTCTATACACCCTGGTAGTGAGAAGATGTACCAAGACCTGAAGAAAAGATTTTGGTGGTATGGTATGAAAAGAGAGATAGCAGAGTATGTGGCTGTATGTGACAGTTGTCAGAGGATTAAAGCAGAACATTGGAGACCTATAGGTTTGTTGCAACCATTATAGATTCCTCAGTGGAAATGGGATGAGGTCGGAATGGATTTCATAGTCGGTTTGCCCCGCACTCGTACTGGTTATGACACTATCTGGGTAGTAGTGGACCGTTTGACCAAGGCGACCCATTTCATACCAGTCAAAACCACCTACAACAGTGCAGTGTTAGCTGAACTATACATGGCTCGGATTGTGTGCTTGCATGGCGTTCCGAAGAAGATAGTATCGGACAGAGGCACCCAGTTCACCTATCATTTTTGGCAGCAGTTACATGAAGCCTTAGGCACACACTTGAAGTTCAGCTCAACTTACCACCCAAAGACAGATGGTCAAATAGAGAGAACCAATCAGATTCTGGAGGATATGTTGAGGGCTTGTGCCCTACAAGACAAGATGGGTTGGGACAAGAGATTACCATATGCAGAATTCTTTTACAACAACAGCTACCAAGCCAGTCTGAAGATGTCACCGTTTGAAGTGCTTTATGGAAGCAATTGCAGAACTCTATTGCATTGGGACCAACCTGGTAAAAGACAGGTGTTCGGACCAGATATTTTGTTCGAAGACGAAGAGAACATTAGAATGGTCCGAGAGAATTTAAAGGCAGCGCAATCCAGACAACGAAGCTATGCTAACACCAGAAGAAGAGAACTCAATTTTGAAGTGGGAGACTATGTCTACTTGAAGGTGTCACCCATCAGAGGAACCAAAAGGTTTGGAGTCAAAGGCAAGCTAGCACCCCGATATATTGGGCCGTATCAGATTCAAGCAAGACGTGGAGAAGTGGCTTATCAACTCAGCTTATCAGAGAATCTGTCTGCTGTGCACGATGTGTTCCATGTGTCTCAGTTGAAGAAATGCTTGAGAGTGCCAGAAGAGCAGTTGCCAGCAGAGGATCTTGAAGTTCAAGAAGATCTGACTTATATTGAGAAGCCAACTCAAATTCTAGAGACAGCAGATCGGGTCACTTGGAGAAGTACCATCAGGATGTGCAAAGTCAAATGGGGTCATCACTCAGAAGAAGAAGCAACCTGGGAAAGAGAAGATGAATTGAAAGCCAAGTACCCTAAGCTCTTTTCTAGCCAGCCCTGACTCTCAAGGGCGAGATTCTTTTAAGGGGGATAGGTCTGTAACACCCTGATTTTGGGGGTATAAAATTTCTTTCTAATTATCACCCAAAATCATGTGTTACTCTTCCTTTTCTCACTCTAGGGTTTCCCTCTCCTTAGATTCTTTCTCCCTTTTTTCCTTTTGATTAGAAATAGATTAAACTAGTGGAGGTTAATTATTTATTTTTGCCAAAACCTTTTGAGTCAAGATATGTTGCATCATGCTGAGCTTAAAATATTCTTTGAATTGTTGCACATGTTTGAATTTATTTGAATTTGAAACATAGTTTGAATTTGGATTTGAAAACCCTATAGAACAGAAATAGAAAAGGAATTAGAAAATCCAGAGAAAAAGAAAAAGAGAAAGCAGCCCAGCCGGCCCAGCTAAGCCCAGCCAAGCCGCGCGCCTGTGCGCCTGCCGCCCCTGACAGGCGGACCTCGCCTGTCAGCGGCAGTTCTCTCTCCCGCATGCTCTCTCTCTCTCTCTCGCTCGCTCGCTGCCTAGTGGGGCCAATCTGTTGGCGCCAGTTTTCTTCGCCTGCGCGCTCCCTCTCTCTCTGACTCGCGGGCTCGGTTTGCCAGTTGCCGAGTCGTTACCCCGTGTGTCCCCTTTTTCTCTCTCTGCGCCATGGGCCAGCCCTGTCAGTTCCGACTTCTCCACGCTCGTCGTGGACCGGCGCATGCGCACTCACGCACGTCGCTGGGTTTCTCGGCCACGACGCCCACCCTCGCGTCCAGCTCCCTTCTTATAGCCCCGCCAGTGCCCCGCGCACAACCCTCACCTCATTTCGCGCAGCTTCACCCTCTCTCGCGCTCTGCTCACGCCGCCAGCCGCCGCCGAAGACCCGCGCCTGCGTCCCTAGCCATCTAGCTCGCCGGAGACCGCTCCAAGCCTCCCCGAGCTCCGCCCCAATGTGAGACACCCATCCCCGTGCCCAATTTCCCTTATTGCGCCCTATGTTTGGCCAATTTTGCCTTCGTCGGTGCTCGACCATGGTGGTCGGCCGATTTGGCCCGGTCTAGTTCACCGGAGTAGGTCCCTGTGTCACCCCTGTCTCGACTGAAGTTAGCCCAGGCCGTAGCGTGCCTTAAGTCCCCTTCCCGTGGCCGGAATGGCTCACCGGAGTTTCTCCGGCCCGCCCGAGACCTTCTCACCGCCATTCTCCCCTCTCTACCCGTGGATTCGTGGCCTCTTCCCCGCCATTGAATTCGCCATGGCGCCCTCTTCCCCTCTGCCCAACTCCGGCGACCCCGGAGCCACCCTAGCTCGCGCTTGCCTCAACTTCGGCGACCTCACCGCCGCGGAGAGGAGCGGCGCCGCTTCACGCACGTTCGTTTCCCCGGTCTGTTCTCCCCGTCCGATCTTGATCGCACGCCCTGGACCGTGGGATACCGCTTCGCGCATGCGCGCCTGACGCCCTAGCCCGCTGTCGGCGCCGCCCGCAGCCGCTCATCCTTCCCGGTCTGATTTTCCCTCCGTCCGATCTTGATCGAACGGCTTGAACCCCCTCGGACCCGCTCGGACCCCCCTTAGACTCGCTCGGACCCGCTCGGACCCCTGCAGTCGTCCGTTGTCCTCTGGCATTGGACCCGCTCGGTCTGCGCGCTCTCCCCCTCTGTCGCTGACAACCCCTGGCCCGCTTGTCAGTGCTCGCCCGCGCCCTCGCGCGCGCTCTCGGCCGCAGATCTAATCTCAGTTGTTGGTTTTAGATCTAACGGTTAGATTCACCCGATACCCCTTCGCGTGGTAGTTTTATTAAAGAGACCCTCGGTTTATTGGAAATCAACCCGCCGTCCCTAGTTTTCACGCGTAGGCCCCTATAATCTTGCAGATTTAGCCTTTGACTTTTAAATATTCATAGAATTAGCCCTAATTTCATATTTTGAATTCCCAAACTTGTTTATTTCATAACTTTTGCATATGAACTCCAAATTTAGTGATTCAAATTGCAAAATGTTCATAAGATTATTCTCTGTTTAAATAAAATGGTTTCATTTACTATCTGCACATTCTAATTTTTATGATTGAATATGAACTAATGTAGGTGTATGTTTTATTTATTTAATAAATGAATAAAGGAGAACCTTAGGGATTCAAACCTTTTTAAACTTGTGAGCTTAATGATAGGTATTGCATGAGTACATCTCTGTTCTAGATTTTAGGTCACCATAAAATAAATTGACCTATGAGTATGCACTTGTAAATAACACTTAGGAAAATAATAATCTATTTTCAAATAAGGTTAATGTATGCCATAGTTTATGTTATACTTTGAATTCAGTATCCTCTATGTAGTATTGTGTCCTTTTAAGATGTGATCCAATGTTTGTACATGTTTGGTGTGTTGTTTATTTGTACTTTCCAAATGTATTGAATGCATGCTCGCTTTATTTAGACAACAAGCAGTCCGAGATTCCTGAGTGTGTTGTTGGAGACCTCCCTGAGCAACAACCTAGTGAAGGCAAGTGTCCTCTGACTTATTATGTCCTACATACTTTATGATTCACTGTCCCGTAATTACTTTATGAAAACCTAAGGATTGACTAGTCTATATTCACTTATCCTTATTTACCTTTTGGGTTATCATGGTTAGCATGTTGCTATTGCCTTAACTTAATCAATGAACATGATGTGAACATTTATGATACGATACTGTTATCCTGTTTATGTGGATGATCTTGTGATATCTTAGGGGGCTCAGGCCTTTTTCCTGAGTACCCCTCCGTAAGGACCTATTCGTGGAGTGACCACCCGGGATAACAGTACAACCATGAGGGTGTTATGGGACGCCCTTAGCTGATTAATTAGATGAACCTGGGGTGTAGCTGGCTTTGCTGGAGGGCCGTCATTGGGGGCCGGGGCGTTGTGCTCGCTCTGCCAAGGTTGGGGTGCAGAGGTTCATTCGATTTGGTTTTTGTTAGTCACCCACCTTGGGGAGGTGTACTGCATTTGTACGACTCGCGAAACCTAACGAGCAGCTACGCACTAGGGGAGTCTTTGTAAAGGCTATGTTGTGAGAGCCTGTTGGGTCACCTAGGAAGTGATCAATGGGGAGTCATGATCTCCAGGTAGAATGGGAATCGTGACTTGTGGGTAAAGTGTACAACCTCTACAGAGTGTTAAAAACTGGTATATAAGCCGAGCTCATGGTTAAGAGCAGCCTTGGGATCCTCTTTGATTAGAAGAACTTTGAATACTTTTATGATGATGATTAACAATGATGCTATAAAATCTGATCTTTGGTATTTCCACGTTTGAGGAAGTACTTTTTGGTAATAACTGGGTTTATTACTAAAAGTTGGCTCTACTAATAATAATAAATACTTGACTAACTTAAAAGCAACTGCTTGACCTCAACTCCATATTCAGCTTGTCCACTTTAGCCAAACAGGACATTTGCTGAGTACATTGATGTGTACTCACCCTTGGTTTACAAACCACCCCACCCCAGGTTGTCCCCACTGTTCTCAGTGCTCAGGAGGTGAAGCTGGCAACATGGAAGATTTCGAGGAGTTTCAGGAATACGACGAGTTCTAGTTTACTTTAGTGCCAAACCTCCAGTCAGCTGCCTGTGTAGGCTTGGCATCTACATTTCGCATTTCCACACTTTGATAATTATGTTGAACAATGACTATGTATTAGACTATGTGGATATCTTGGACACCTTGATGTAATAAAGTACCTTCCCGCTATTTATTTCAAGCATTGTGTGATGATGTCCAATTATGTAATCGATGTGTACGTGAGTTTCTGATCCTGACATATACATGGTTCGCATCCGGTTTGCCTTCCAAAACCGGGTGTGACATATGGGTTGTTGGTACTCAAGAAAAGTGAGTCAAGGTTTGGCGAGTCATTTGATATTAAGTGTTTGAGCTTGGTTTATTATTTTTAATGTTTGTGTTAGTTCCAGTTAATTTAGAAAAATGTTTAGTTGTGCTTAGTGATATGTCGACATCTCTTATGAGTGTTCTATTGCATCTCGTCGTTAAGTGTTTACTTTTCTATCGTGTAGCATTGTTTATTCTTGTTCTAGTTCTTCTTATGTTTATACATGCACATTATGCATATCATTTAGGTACGTTAATTAATCACGCGATGCAGAAGACCCAAGCTGAGTCAACCAAAAGATGCTGTTAAGCGTGGGCTTCTTTGTAAAGTGATGCTGATGGAAGAACTTAAGGATGGATGACCTAAACAAGTGTCAGACCAAAAGCTAATTGTCAAGTGGTCGTCGTCTAACAAACACTAACCTAATGTTTATCCCAAGCAAGCCCGGGTGCATTTGCCACCTCCTTCTATCTTAAAAGCTTTTATCACTTATATGTTTCATTAGGTGATAGGAGTTGTGTAAATAAACAGTTGATGCATTACCATTCCTTGGAATTTGATTACTATTCCTTGATTCCTGCTTATAAAAGAGAACTAAATATGCTTAGCCCTGCTTAGATAATTAAAAGTTGTTCTTTTTAAAAAAGATGATGTGTTACACGGGATATGGGAAAGTTTTGTGAAAAAGAAATTGGGATGGTGAATCCATATGGCCATGATGGATTCAACATCCAGAAAAAGTACCTCTGTCAGGTACCAAAGATTGGGAAATGGTTTAAATAAAATGAGACCAGACGTTGAGCAGGAAAGGTCGCCCGTCTGTGTCGATTAAGGACCGTTCCGATTGTTGGCCTGCTGATCTAGGACCCTTTAACTGGCCACATGCCTCATCATGGGTAAGCTTAGGCTTGGCTCGACCAATACCAAAAAGGTTGGCTTGTAATGGGAGTGGAGAGATGGCGAGAGTAATGTGTATCCACCTGGCAAGAGGCTGGATGGTGGGGTACTGAGCTCTCAATTGGCGGGGACCCATTCTGGTCTTGAGAAACCCGTGGGCGAGTTGACATATGCAAGGGTTAAGTGCTACATGTGTCGTGTGGTTGGAGATCCCCAGCTGGATATTAATCGATTCGGATCGCCGAACTTCTCGGATATGAAGACTGGATCTTCGACCTTCAGCATAGATAAAAAAGTGAAACTAAAGCTATTAAAATGAAGCTAGTGTAGGACAAGTGAATGATCTAGATTAGGCAAATCTAGATTTAGGAAAAGTATTTAGCTTGTGAAGAAAAATTTTGGCACAAGGATTCACTACTAGTAAGCTTTTCTGCAAAAATGAGTCTTTGAAACTTGATGAGCCTTACCTTGAATCCTTTTTAAAACCAGCATACCCTTGAGAGTCTTTTCTTTAGTCAGGTAAGTCTTGCTGAGTAATTGTGTACTCAGGGTTTTATTCCCATTGTTGCTGCAGGTTACGAGTCGCTTTGATTGTGATTGATGTTAAGTGCTGGTGGGCTCTGCCTTCTTATATAAGTATATCCCATCATTATCTTCTCTATCGAGGATTTGTCACTTAAGCTAGCATGTATTTTAAAACTTATAAATGTTTTATACATTCAAATTGAAATCTTTTGAATCAATTTCTTTTATAATCAACTCTGATAATTGTATAATGTAAACTTATTGTAACTTGTAATCATTTTTGCAATAAAGAATTCAATTCCGCTGCAAGTGTTTGTATGTGATTTGTGTTTACTTAATCCTACGATCTTGGCGGTAAGACATTTATCCGAGGTCCTCAGGGCACTCAGACAAATCCTGTTAAGTTGTTTGGTGCACATGCACAGCCGTCTGAGGTCTTTGAGACAAGGACAGGTGCATGTGGGTCCGATAACTTGGGAGGTTCTGCGATAGCTGGTATCGGAGTAGGATTAAGTACAATACGGTCACATACGTATTTTAAAACAAAGTTTTGGTTTTGGAAAAACATATTTTCAACTAAACACATTGTTTGGTTTTGGAAAACAGACTTGAAAAACTATAATGCTAGCGACATCCTCTGTTAAGCCCTAAATTAAGGACTATCAGGTGTCTTATTTAAAACACTAACCCACAACTAGGGAGAAATTGCATACATGTGTCATGTTATTTTTGAGGTCGTTCAGTCTTGAATGGATCGACGCTTAGGTAAGGTGAGATGTGAGAGCATGACCGAACAAACGTCGGTCTAGGAGAGTGTTTAAATGTGGCGCTTGATTATATACATGTTCTACATATGTATATATGAAGGCTGCGATGTGGAGTATTTATGTTTCCGGGATTTGGTACCCCATGGATGTGTATGGGTATACAAACATTGGAATACTGAGAAGTGTAATGTACTTGTAACGACGCACCTACGCTCAGGTAAGAAGGTGAGTTACCATAATGAGCTGCCCTATGGTTAAAGTGTGGCAGCGGCGCCTATGCGTGGCTCGACGCTTAATGAGGAGCTGGCCTCCATATAGAAATATATGGAGTATAAACTGTGATAAACTGTCATGTGTGAATTGCATCATTGGGAATTGGGTTGTGATGGAATTTTTTGCAGGTACACTAACTTCGAACACGTATGTGTAGCTGACGACTAGCAATATATCAAGAGAGAACGTAGGTATGCCACCGATATAGAACGCTATTGCCATGTTATGTTGGCAAAATCAGTGAAGATGAATAGGACGAGCATGCATCCTGATCGTTGCATTGTGTTTGTCGTTTGTGCACAAATATGCTTCCCTTACCTTTATTCTAATAATTGGTGATTGTGAACGAACGTGCTTCCCTCGTCTTTATTCCGATAATAAATAATTGGAAAATATGTAAAGCCTTACTGTCCTATAAGAAATTTCTAGGTTTCTTTGTTGTGACCTTTAGACATGTGTGTATCAGTGTATGTGGCATCTGATTCTTCTTAGTTTGATCGCTAGCGCAACTTGGGTTTGTTTTCGTGCTTTTGTGCCGATAGAATGTTGGTGGTATGTTTGCACAAAGTCAAAATTAGACCATGTCCTCACCTAGGAGCCATGACCCAAGTCGATGTTAATTCCCTGAATTTTTCCCCAGTTTCCAAATGGACGAGTCTGAATTTTTCCGTCGTTACTTTGTGATCAAGCTCATATAAATAAATGTTTAGGTAATCCTCTTATTGGACCTAAGATGCACTCAAACTTAAAAAAATAAATAAATATCTCGAGTCCCTAATCTTAACAGCCAACTTGTAGCTCGTATGGTCATATTTTCATCCTAAAACATACCTTTGTTCGGTTGGTGCAAGCTGATATCTCTATGTCAGTTTGCGTCTCTATCAGGATCACCTTGTTGCTTTCTCAGTCCAACCTAGGAAAGGAGTGCCCAATCATTTTCTTGAATTTAATGCCTTCGATTTCTCATATCTCTCGAAGGCTTCTCAATTTAATCTTATGATCGTGTCCCCTCTGACATTAATCATCGACCTTATAATCTTTGCGATGGGCATAGAAATATGCTTGGGGCTGAATTAACAGTCTCTCATTGTACTCCCTTCATCAACCGATTTAGGTCTTGACCATGCCTTGTTCATTTCATCGGGCCATGATATATTTGGCTCTCTACTTGTAACCATTGTTACAGGTGGAGTCTCTTTTGTATATTGTTGTAACATCCCGAAAATCCTAACCTAGGTTTGAAACCCTAATCTACCCCCCCCCCCTTTCCCTCCTTTTCTTCCTTTAATTCCAAGAACTCCCTTAGATTTTCTTTCATCATATGCATACACCTTGGTTGATCACAAGCACATCACTTAGATTCTATTTTCTAGCACCTAAATTACCCACAAAATAATTTGTTCAAAAGAAAAAGATGCAAAAAGGGAAATAGGATTTGGAAAATAAAAAGAAAAAGAGAAAACCCTCTTCCCCCCCTGCTGGGCCGTTTTCCAGCCCAAACCCGCGCCCCCCCTCGCGCCCGCGCTCCCCTCCGCATTCGGCCCGTTTTCGGCCTGCTTCCGCGCGCGCGCCAGCCCGCTCCATGCCCCGCCCTCCTCTCGCTGACAGGGCGTCCCCACCTGTCAGCCACCCGCTCTCTCGCGCGCTCGCTCCCTCTAACCCAACGGCCCCACGGGTCAGTTGCTTCGTCGTCCGTCCGCCGTCCCCTCACCGAAGTCACCTCCGGCCGTCGCCTCCGTCCTCCCCTCTGCCATCTCGCCGCACAGGGAAGTTCGGCACCGCTCCGTCCTCCTCCCCGTGACCCGCGTCCTCGCTGGTACCATCCCCGCCGTGGAGTCTCGTCGGCGACGCTGTGCGGCATTAATGCCGGCACTGTGAGGCTCACCGACGTCCACCGAGCTCCACCGCCCCCCTCCCCTCGGGCGCCTATAAAAGGGTCGCCCCGAGCTCTTTCTTCCTCGCACCAGCCTCGGCCATCCCTCTCCTCCCCTTCCCCGAGCTCAATTCGCAAAGCGCCGGCGTCGTTCCCCTCTCCGGTGAGTCCTTTCCTCCTCCTCCCTCTCCTTCTCTGTTGGTCCGGCAAGGAATTGAGTGAGCCGAGCAGCTCCCTCACGTAGCCACGAACCGAAGCACCCCCCCTTCCAGCCCCCGTCCCCCACCCAGAGCCCACCGGCGGCGATCCCCGCCGCGGAGCTCCGCCCCCTCCCCGTGGGCAGCCCCCTCTCAGCCCCCTCTGGTCAAATTGAACCTACCGTTGGAATCACCAACTTCCGCCCGTGCTAAACCACCCCCCCTCGGACCAGGAACCGGGCCACCGGCGGCAAGCCGTCGTCAAGCTTCCCCGGCGGCCGGTTTTTTCCCCCCCGCGCTCGGCCTATTCGCCCGCCGTTGGCCGCAACGCCGTTTCTTTCCCCCCCTCTCGCTGGCAAGTGGGCCCTCAAGCGACGCCGTCACCCTCGCGGCCGCGCCGTTTCCCCTCGCTCGTGGGCCGCCGCTGGGCCGAAAGCGCCTCAGCGCGCGCGCTCGCGCCCGGAGTGGGCCGAAAGCCGTGTCCCCGGCCCAAATGAGAGGAATTCTCTTTTCTTTTTCTTTTCCACCCCTTTTCCCATTTAAATAGTTTTCTCAATATTTTATGCACAAAAGATTATCAAAAAGGATTTCCAGGGTCACATAAAATAATGTTGTTAGAAAATGGCACACTATGATTGATGAACTACTGTTGATGTATTGTTTTACTGTATGTTTCCTAGAAGAAGCGGGAACCGCAGATCCGGATCCCGTAGCTCCGGAAGAAGGGTCGGAGCCCGAACTTCCGGAAGTAGATCTTCTGTGCCAAGAGAGCTTCGGCGAAGGCAAGTCCATCTTTCCCTTGATGCATAAATTACCTATTCTCTCTACCACTGCCTAGGCCGGGAATCATGGGGGATATTGCATTGTGAGTGAGAGATGGCCCGCATTAGCATATTATTTCCGGTTATGAAATGTGGATCTGGAAGTAGGGCAACGTGCTTCTCCAAATGAAACCTCTTTTTGAAAGATATGCGATGAAGGGTACTCACCCTCATCACCCTGAGAGTGGGATGATCAGGGACTCCCTGGTTTAGGGGAGGGCCTAAGGTGTTGGCTCAGCTGGTTTAGGTGTGAGCAGAAGGATTGTCCCCTCATATAAGGACTGGCTTGTCATTTTCACTACCTGTACTCCTTTATCGTACAACCACTCGAGACTGTGTGGGCAGTCACTCAATCCGAACTCGTGCGGTCCAACCCCAGGGTTAAGAAGGCTGGGGAGCACCGGGAGGATAAGGAGGGGGAAAGTTTTGTCCGGTTTGGACATGGTGGTGGCTTGACTCCTTCCGGATAACCGTTAAGGTCAGGACGTACGAGCAAGGGGAGAGATCCGGCATTCGGGTCTCGCGACGGTGAGATCGCAGAAACCGGACTAGTGGGTAAAGTGTACACCTCTGCGCAGAGTTGAAACCTATTCGAATAGTCTGTGTCCACTGGTATGGACGAGTCTGGTATGGTATGGCAATTAGAGCTTTTTCACTAAGTTTCTTGACAAGGGAAAGGTGTGATTAAATGGGTGTTGAAAAAGAAAATAAGGCCACGGGAGCAGGAAGCTCAGTGGTGGTTGAGTTTTTGGTTACTTTTAAGACCATGGGAAAACCTTCAAGCAACTGCCTTTCTCTAAGAAAATGATGAGTGACATCAACTCCACCAAATTGAGCATGTACATCATAGGTCTCTATCTCTCTACGGGAGCGGGGTGGGCTTGCGGAATACCTAGTGTATTCACCCAGTGTTGGAGACTTGTTCTCAAATGCTAAGAGTTAAGAACAAGGCAACATAAAAAATGTTAAGTGTTAAAGTCCTTCGTCCTTCGGAGCATTATGTCCCTTCGGGAAATAATGAATCTCGGACGAAGGTCACAAGAGACATACCTTCGTAAACATAACAAGTAATGACGAAGGATTCATATAGAGCATGAAATATAATATAAGCACCATCATAGAATCATTTCTATTTTATTAACATGGAAAAATAGAAATGATTTCAAATTACAAATGTACCTTCGGTCCTGAGAGAAGGTAAAAAAGTACAAGCGTGACGCAAAAGCAAATGCCAAGTCAGCGTGAACAGTACGGGAATACTGTTCATCTATTTATAGACGTGGGACGCAGCCCACGTAAAATTACATTCATGTCCATTACATTTGTCAATGACTTATGCAAATCTGTCAAGGTCCACGTAGTCTTTTCATCTCTAAGTCGGTTCCCCCCTCTGCTATCGCGACGAAGCTTCCCTGCGCACAGCTTCGGCTGTGCACCATCCTTCGTAGAGCTTGGTAATCAGCTCGTCCTTCGTCTGGTTCAGGCTTCGTCCTGACCATGCTTCATGTTCATAATTCTGAGTCCGAAGATACCTGTTCACATAATCCACTTGGAAAACATTGTCAAGTCATGTTTTTGAGGACCTTCGGAGGACAAAGGCCCCCAACAGTAGCCCCTCGCAATATTAATTTGTTAATAATAAATTCAGATTGCGATATGGACGAAGGCCTTGAGCCGAAGGTCCGAAAAAACACCTTCCCTTTGCTAGAATAGCAACATTCACTGACGAGTGGGGTCTTTCAATTTTCAACGCCCTGGGGGTATAAATAAGATCATACCGCAAACTTATTTGGTACGCACACTTGCCATCTGCTTCGGCCCACTAAATTTTTAGCTCGTGCACTAAGATTTGCTGGTCTTTTTGATTTTGAAGCTTCGGCCTTAGAAACAGTTTTTTAGCGTTTCCGAAGATGTCTGAAAGTAAGAAGATTGCTGCCGAGACGAAGCTGAGCCTCGACGAAGAGAAGAACTTGGGGTTCCTTATAGCGATGGCGGAAACCAACACAGAGAAAATCACCAAGGAAATTCTTGAAGGTTTGTCCGAAGATACTGATGACAGCGACAGTTTTGATGTAGAAAGTGGTGGGGAAGAATCCGAAGATCGACCATGGCGACCAAGTCACACGGTTTTCGGGAAAACCACTATCAAGCAGAGTCATATTGATAATATGAGGGGGCGGTATTTTCGAGATATATCTATTGTGAGGGCTGACGCTGGAGAAAAGACTTCTCCCACCCCCGAAGAAGATGAAGTTGTAATCTTCCGAAGCTTTCTCAAGGCTGGGCTTCGATTCCCCCTGAGCAACTTTGTTGTTGAGGTACTGAAAACATTTCAAGTCTACCTTCATCAACTTACTCCCGAAGCTATCATAAGGATGGGGATGTTTGTCTGGGCTGCGAGAAGCCAAGGTTTAGAACCAAATGCTAAAAGCTTTTGCAACATTCATGAGTTGTTATATGAGACGAAGCCCTGGGGGAAAGAACAATATCACAACAATTTTGGGTGTTACAGCTTCGGTGCCCGCTCCGGGTCAAGCCGCCTTGTGCCAACTTTTCGGAAGAGATGGCCCGGAGCCTGGATGACTGAATGGTTCTATGTAAAGAATGACTTAACAGCGCAGGAAAATGTCAAGAGTATCATTATGCGCCCCATCTGGCAACGCTTCGGACTTCGAAGGCCGAAGGTTGAAATGGATGAAGCAGCCGAGGAATGCCAAAGGGCCTTCGGCGTAATCTGCTCTTTCATTGGGACAAGGGACTTGGTCCAAGAGCATATTGCCTTCAGGGTGTGGCCACTTGCGGGAAAGTGGGAAATGCCGAAGGAGACCATCAAAGATTCCGACGAAGGCGGACTGGTCAGACTGAAATACACATTCAAATATGCAGACAAATTTGTTGAACCTGATGATGACTGGTTGAAAAGCATTGAGACATTAAGTGACGAACTGCTTGGGGCATATTCGAAGGCCGAAAATACTGCGTTATCAGCAGCCTTCGGAGGCCGAAAGAAGAAAAGGCTCAACCGGGTATTTGACGCAGTCGGGTTTGTCTACCCTGACTATCATTATCCGGTACTGGGTCGCAAAAGAAAAATTACTTCTCCTGCAACAGAAGCTACCACAAGTGCCACTAGTGAGCCAGCGCCGCAAAGGAAAAAGATGAAGGTGCTCACCCACCGAGCGCGCTTTATTGAGCCGGCCACAGTGCCAAAATTTATTGGTGAAGTCTCTTTGGCCTCTGAAGCTACAGAACCAGCTCCAGTGCCGAAGATAGAAGAGAAAACTGAAGCACCTTCAGCTGAAAAAGCAGAAAAACCGAAGATTGAAGAGCGAAAAATATCGGAAATCTTAAGTCCTTCAGCAATTATTGAAACAACAAAAAATCAAAAGGGCCCGTCGGTGACCCCGAGAAGAAAAAGAATGGTGAACGTGTTAGATGTTTTGGAGACAATTAAGTCTTCAAGCACAACTCCAAAAGGGACTATTGAAGTTGCTGAAGTGTCTACCGAAGCTGAAGTTGCTGAAGCTTCGAAGCAACAACCTGAAGCTGAAGCTGGGCCTTCAGAGCCCACCAAGGAACAATCTTTGGAGACCGAGAAAATATCAGAACCAGCTTTGGTTAAAGGAATTGACACTGCCGCCCCCGAAGCTCCTGCCAGCGCACGTGATTACATCGTGCGACATGCTTCGGGGAAGAAATTATCCGAAGAGGAAACTTACGAAGCTAACTACTATGCCAGAGAGCTAAAATATCCGAAGGGGGCAGTAGTGTTTAACGGGACTAATGAAGATGACTTCCTGTACTGCCTTCTTGATAATAAAGAACTATCTGTCTGCCGAGAGATGGCTAGAAGTATGGGATTCCCGAAGCTCGAAGCTGGATTATGCGCTATGACGAAGGAAGATCTCGCGGATAGTCTTGCATATAATAGCCTAAAGTTATGGGAATTAGTCGTTTGAAAAAATTTTACAATACGTAATTCATTCCTTTATTCTTATATGGATTCTTTTTTGTATAGGGTTTGATCCTGAGCAACGCACTAAGAGCACAAAAGAGTGCCGAAGATGAAAGCTATGAAATTGCGTTCAACAACCTTCGATCAGAAGTTATTAAACTGAGAAACGAAGCTCTGGAGAAGGATAAAATTCTGCTTACACTGGTAGATAAGGTAAAGAAGGACGAAGCTGCTTCGAAAACCCAGGCGGAAGCCCAAAAACGTGAAATTAAAGATCTTCAGAAACAGCTAGCTAGAGCTAAAGAGGAACGTGTGCTTGAGGAAACAAAACGAGAACTTAGTGATCATTTGGTCAGTAATTTAGAATTAAGTGTTAAAGAGCTTCGTGCATCTCAGAGGAAATGCTATGTTAAATCTGTAGAATGCGTCAAAAAGATAAAATCCAGCTTCGCCAGCGTTGGCGCCTTTTCTAGTGAAGGGAATTTTCCAAGAGGCAATCCCGAAGGTCCACTGGACTGGATCAGTCCCGAAGCAGAAGCCTTCGAGGAAATCCTGAGCAGCCGCAGTGACATCTGCGCTTTTTCAGGCGCCAGAGGAATTGCTGCTGTTTTGGAGAAAAAAGGTTGTGAACATATAAAATCCTTAGCTCAGTCCGAAGCTGCCCTGTCCTCTGAAGACATCAAAGATCCCTCGACCGAAGCAAGCATGGTTGGCGGTAAATTCTTCACTGATATCTGGGACAATGGCGGCCGAGAAATGGCGCAAGAAATAATTCAAAGAAGTGAAAAAGGCATCCATGATGCTAGGAAAGTGGCAGAAGCTGCCGAAAGAAGTACAGAGCCCGAAAGGCAATTAGGTATTAATTAGTCGTTCTTATTGTGTTGTAATTTTTATTTCAAACTTTGTTCGCGATTTGTAATAGTAACGAAGAAATGTTCTCTTCCCTCAGAACCTGCTGGATCGACTGCCGACCCTCACACAAAAGGAGATGACGAGATTAAACGAATGGCCGAAGCTATCATGGATAAAGTTGTTGATCAACTTCTAAATGAGGCCGCCGAAGCAGTATTAAGAGAAGACTAAATGTTATTAGAAAAAACATTGGAAGTGTGATCCTTGTAATATTTTGTACATTTGAATGTAATATACAAGTCTCTTTTCATTATTCAATTCTTTACGATGCATGAAATTCTACATATATACCATTTTTGAGCCTTCGGCGAAAAAACACCTTCCCTTCTTTTCATGCTTCGTGAAGAAAACATTCTCCGTTAAAACTGTTCTGATAAATCACATCCATGCTTCGTGTAAACATTCTCCAAAGCTATACAATTTTGATATTACTCTGATGAAGCTCATCCATGCTTCGTAAAAACATTCTCCGAAGCTATTTTCCGAAGATTATCATTGTATTCCCTCGTGACTTTACACAATTTGCTCTTTCTCAAAGCATCGTTTCGAAGGTTGATACTGTGTCCCCTTCTTTTGCCATATGCAACATGATGTATGATGCTTATGCTATGCAAAATGATGTGATGATGTTATGTTATGCAAATGACATTTGTTCCGAAGATACACACAAAATATATTTGTAAGCTCTGCATTCCCTTAGGAACGTCTTTGGAGCTTCTTCGCCTTTTACTTAGACGGTATAAGCTCTGCATTCCCTTAGGAACGTCTTTGGAGCTTCTTCGCCTTTTACTTAGACGGTATAAGCTCTGCATTCCCTTAGGAACGTCTTTGGAGCTTCTTCGCCTTTTACTTAGGCGGTATCAGCGTTGACTTTTCGCTGTATGCTCTGCATCCCCTTAGGGACGTCTTTGGAGCAAAAAACTTACACTGCGCTCCCTTTGGAACGGCTTTTTGTAACTTCGGCAACTTACTCTGCGTTCCTTAGAACGACTTTTTGTCGCTTCGAAGGATTTTTAATAATTCGAAGGTCCTCCTTGTTACCGCAAATTTTTAAGCTTCAGCAACTTAAGCCTGTGGAGAAGATAGGTTTTTCTCATAACCAACCACGAAATTATTATATGAAAACTGAAATGTTCTTTATTACACAAAAAATAGAGCTTAAACGAAAAAGACTGCTATCAAAGTAGGATATATGTCAATAAATGTGCTTCGACTCTGGCACAGTACTATTGACTGTGCGAGCTTCAGATTGCTCTCTGAGATCCCTTTGGTGCGGAACATATTGGCTCCCTTCTGGCTGTTGACCTTGTTGCAGCGGAGGTGGAGGCGGGGGCTGTTGCCATGAAGCTTGAGGTTGACTCGCCGAAGCTACGGAAACTGCAGGGTGGTTGCCCACATATTCCGGGATGTAAGGCTGATGGTACGAAGCAGTATGCATGACCTGCTTCGGCTGTCCCTGTTGCGCTGCAGCTTCTGCTAGCTCCTTTTGTTTCTGGATGGTGACATGGCACATCCTGGTGGTATGGCCCTTGTTCTCACCGCAGAATAAGCAAAATGTCCTCCTTGGTTGATCTCCAAATCTCCCGCCGAAGCCCCTGGCGCCTCTGCCTCTTGGAGCTGGTGGCCGAAAGAAAGTTTGCTGTTGCCCCGAAGCCTGTGAGGAGCACTGCGGCCTGTTCTGCTGACTCCCCTTATCATCATTTTGAGTGTTGTGGATGGACCTGACATGCCTCGGATAGAATCTTCCCCCGAAGCCCCTGGTCATCTCAGAAAATCTGAAGGCCTCCTCCCTTCTTTGGCGAAAGTCATTATCAGCACGAATGTACTCGTCCATCTTTTGGAGCAGCTTCTCCAGAGTCTGAGGAGGCTTCCTAGCAAAGTATTGGGCTGCAGGTCCAGGACGAAGCCCCTTGATCATGGCTTCGATAACAATTTCATTGGGCACCGTTGGTGCCTGCGCCCTCAAACGCAAGAACCTTCTGACATACGCCTGAAGGTATTCTTCATGATCCTGAGTGCACTGGAACAAGGCTTGAGCAGTGACCGGCTTCGTCTGAAATCCTTGAAAGCTGGTTAACAACATATCCTTCAGCTTCTGCCATGAGGTGATCGTTCCTGGTCGAAGGGAGGAATACCAGGTCTGAGCAACATTCCTGACGGCCATAACGAAAGACTTCGCCATGACTGCAGCATTGCCCCCATACAAAGACACTGTTGCTTCGTAGCTCATCAAGAACTGCTTCGGATCTGAGTGGCCGTCGAACATGGGAAGCTGGGGTGGCTTATATGATGGAGGCCAAGGTGTAGCCTGCAGCTCAGCGGACAAAGGAGAAGCATCATCGAAAACAAAATTTCCCTGATGGAAATTGTCATACCAGTCATCTTCGTTGACGAAGCCCTCCTGATGAAGGTCTTTCTGCTGAGGCCTTCTGTTTTGCTCATCGTGAGTAAGATGGCGAACTTCCTCAGAGGCTTCGTCTATCTGCCGTTGCAACTCAGCTAGCCGGGCCATCTTCTCCTTCTTCCTCTGCACCTGTTGATGTAGCATCTCCATATCCCTGATTTCTTGGTCTAGCTCTTCCTCCTGAAGCGTCGGGCTGACGGCCTTTCTCTTCTGGCTTCGGGCCTCCCGAAGAGAGACGGTCTCCTGGTTGTGGTCCAGCGGTTGCAGTGCTGCAGCCCCAGTCGCTGAAGCTTTCTTCGGCGCCATAGCGAAGGTCTATAGCTTCCGAAGGTGTTCAAAAAAACTCGAAGTGGAAGTGAGTTCACCGGAGGTGGGCGCCAATGTTGGAGACTTGTTCTCAAATGCTAAGAGTTAAGAACAAGGCAACATAAAAAATGTTAAGTGTTAAAGTCCTTCGTCCTTCGGAGCATTATGTCCCTTCGGGAAATAATGAATCTCGGACGAAGGTCACAAGAGACATACCTTCGTAAACATAACAAGTAATGACGAAGGATTCATATAGAGCATGAAATATAATATAAGCACCATCATAGAATCATTTCTATTTTATTAACATGGAAAAATAGAAATGATTTCAAATTACAAATGTACCTTCGGTCCTGAGAGAAGGTAAAAAAGTACAAGCGTGACGCAAAAGCAAATGCCAAGTCAGCGTGAACAGTACGGGAATACTGTTCATCTATTTATAGACGTGGGACACAGCCCACGTAAAATTACATTCATGTCCATTACATTTGTCAATGACTTATGCAAATCTGTCAAGGTCCACGTAGTCTTTTCATCTCTAAGTCGGTTCCCCCCTCTGCTATCGCGATGAAGCTTCCCTGCGCACAGCTTCGGCTGTGCACCATCCTTCGTAGAGCTTGGTAATCAGCTCGTCCTTCGTCTGGTTCAGGCTTCGTCATGACCGTGCTTCATGTTCATAATTCTGAGTCCGAAGATACCTGTTCACATAATCCACTTGGAAAACATTGTCAAGTCATGTTTTTGAGGACCTTCGGAGGACAAAGGCCCCCAACACCCAGATTTATTTATGTTTTTCAGCAGCCGAGGACTTCTTTTCTGCTATGCTTGATTAAGAGGGCTGTGTCTGCACCCAGTTCTGCCTGTGGCTTGGGCTAGTGTATCTTCCTACCGCGCTTCTCTATTTGGCTCTCTCGAGCTTGTACCCCGGTATTGTAATAAATTTATCTAAACTCTGTACTATTTGAAGTAAGGAATGTGTTTACTAGCCTCCTGGGACTAGTAATTGTTTCACATTTGAGTCCCAAGGGATCGGGACGCTTCAGGTGGTATCAGAGCCATAGGACTGGCCGTAGGTCGCAGCCCTGACCCTAAAACTTACCCTAAAAAGAAAATACCTCTTACCTCAAGAAAAGTTTTCTCTTCTCTTCCCCGATTTTAACAAGACCCTTCTTTTCCCTATTCCAGATGGAAGACTCTCTGGCCATTAGGACATCCTACTGCTCAGAGGTGGAAGGGTTCCCGCATCTCTTGCGAAGCTGCGCGCTTCGCATGGGAATCCGCAAAAAGCCGGAATACGTCTGGACGGAGCATGTCGAAGGTGGAATAGAGAAATGCTCTATGGCAGTCTACCTGGGAGAAAGCCGAAACTACCCAAACCATCCTTCCTTCCAAGTCACTTTTGCCGGATATCATTTTTCAGATACATGTCAGAATGTTGCCCGATCAGCCCTCCGTCAACTATGCCAGAACTACAGCAGGGTGATCTTTGAAACCCCCCTTCGCTACTTCCCACCCAGCAACAAGAATACCCCCACCTGGAGGAGAAGACTTCAGGCCCTCTCAGGAGGAGATCCTATTGAGAATGATCCTACCATCGTCTACATGGCTGGATACCTTCACACCCTTGATAACCAATATGATGACCTCACCCTCCACTGCACCTACCTAACCTCCCGGGTGGAAAGTCTGGAGCAAAAAGTCAGGGAACTTTCAGAAGAGAAGGCGTCCCTTCAAGAGAGCCTCGCAATAGCTGAAGGCGAGGAAACCAATACCCGAGAGGCCTACCGCACTTTAAAGATGGACTACGACAAGAAACTGAAGAAGCTCGCCCCCGCTAGAAGAATCCGCAAGAAGACCAAAAGCCAAGGATGCCAGACGGAGCAGAAGGAAGAAAACCCTCCAAGGAACCCATCCGACACCGAAGAAATGTCCCTGGCTAGCCTTGATGACCTTCTCAAGGAATTTGGGGACACGTTAGAGAAGGAGTTCGGGAGTACCCTAGATAGCACTCGTGTGTGACGAACTTATGATAGCAGGGTGTTGTGTCATGTAATGGCTTGATGTAATGAATAAAATAACCAGTTAAAAAAATGCCATGTGCATGATAGTGACTCTCTTCCCATGGCAGATGGCTTCGGATAAAACCACGCCTACCGCCTCCGGGATTGGAGCAGGTTTTCCCTTAGGAGCAGAAGGAGGAGCCGGTGGAGAAGGGGATGGGACCCACCTCCCCGCACCTCCGGAACTACCACTAGATCTGGCCCAAGTTCTAGCCAATCAAACCCGACTCATTGAAGTCCTCACTCGAAGTCTGGAAAACCAACGCCCAGGTGGTGGAAGGCCGCAGGACAGGATGGGAGAATTTTTGAGACTCAAGCCTCCCACGTTCGCAGGGTCTAGCAATCCCCTCGATGCTGATGACTGGCTTCGCACGATCAAGAGGAAGCTGGAAGCCATCGGATGCCCCGAGAATCAGCGTGTTCATCTGGCAGCTCATCAGCTTTCAGGAATGGCTTTAGCATGGTGGGACACTTTCAGTGAAGCCGTCAGAGATGCTACCTAGGCAGAATTCGAAACAGCTTTCCGTGAGCACCATGTACCCCAGGGGATAGTTCAACTCAAGGAGGATGAATTCCGGGAGCTAAACCAAGGCGGGAGAACAGTCAGTGAGTATGTGCACAAGTTCATAGAGCTGGCCCGCTACGCGCCTGAGGATGTCAGCACCGAATCCAGAAAAATGGCCCGTTTCCTGAAAGGGTTAAGACCCGAGCTTAAGACCATCCTCGCCAGCCAAGACTTCCACAGCTTCTCTCACCTCTCCAACAAAGCCATTCAAGTGGAAAGGGCAAAAGAGGAAGAAAAAGGGCACATCAAGAGGAAATTCCAAGTTCTTCGAGCTCAACAGCAAGAACGTCACCAGAGAGCTCGACCCTTTGGGCTTCCACCCAGGGGTCCAAGTTTCGATAAACAATCTGGACCCACTCCATCACGCTACAGTCAACAAAATCAGAGCTCCCTTCAGGCCCCCTCTGTTGCAAGCAACCAGCCGCCAGTAAACGCCTGTTGGCACTGCGGAGACCCCAGGCACTTCAAGAACAACTGCCCTCAGCTGAAAGCACCCGGACCAACCTACTCCAACTCGGTGAATGGCCCCAAGATTCCATCAGCACCTACCTCCAAGGCACTCCCTTCAAACAGCCAGCAGAGCAGGACTCAGTATCAGGGCAGAGCCCGGGTCAACCACGTCGACGCTCAAGAAGCCCAGCAAGCCCCGGGAGTAGTGCTCGGTGAGTTCCTTGTCGAATTTACTCCTGCTTCTATGCTTTTTGATTCGGGAGCATCCCATTCATTTATAGACGCTAAGTTTGTGGAGAAGCATGGCATACCCTCTACACCCCTAGCTATCCCTTTGGTCACCCGGACCCCGGGATCAGACCTCTTGTGCAAACTCAGGTGTTCCCAAGTCAGAATTCTTTTAAGTGGGGTAGTGTTCCTGGCAGACTTAACCATCTTGCCATCCCAAGGAATTGATGTAATCCTAGGGATGGATTGGCTAGCTAAGCACAAGGGTGTTATCAGCTGCGCAAGCAAGACTGTTCTTCTCATAGATCACCAAGGAAAGGCAGTTTCCTGTCAAGCCCAACTGCCCGCAAACGATCCAATGATGTTTGGCCTAACAGCGAAGAGCATGCCTGTAATCAAGGAGTTTGAGGATGTATTTCCGGAAGAGTTGCCCGGGATGCCACCAGAAAGAGGAGTAGAGTTCTATATAGACCTCATTCCCGGCACTGCGCCCATCGCAAAAAGACCATACCGCATGGCCCCCACTGAATTGGCAGAATTGAAACTTCAGATTTCAGAACTATAGCAAAAAGGGTACATCCGTCCCAGTTCGTCTCCCTGGGGAGCACCCGTTCTTTTCGTTACCAAAAAGGATGGAAGTATGAGGATGTGTATTGATTATCGATCCTTGAACGAAGTTACAATCAAGAATAAGTACCCTCTCCCCCGAATCGACGACCTCTTCGACCAACTACAAGGAGCCAAATACTTCTCCAAAATAGACCTCAGGTCTGGATATCACCAACTAAGGATTAAGGAAGCAGATATTCAGAAAACTGCATTCGTCACCAGATATGGGCAATATGAATTCACAGTGATGCCATTTGGGCTAACGAACGCACCCGCCTTTTTCATGAACCTCATGAATAAGGTATTTATGGAAGAGCTAGATAAGTTTGTCGTGGTCTTTATCGACGACATCCTCGTATATTCCAAGAGTCGCAAGGACCATGAGCATCACCTTCGAATCGTCCTCGGAAGACTCAGAGCACATCAACTTTATGCTAAACTCAGCAAGTGTGAGTTCTGGTTAGAAAAGATAGCTTTCCTGGGGCATATCTTGACTGCAGAAGGGGTAGAAGTGGACCCATCTAAGGTAGAAGCCGTTTCAAATTGGAAGCAACCATCCAACGTCAGTGAAGTACGAAGCTTTCTAGGAATGGCAGGGTATTACCGCCGTTTTATCAAGGGATTCTCCGGCATAGCAAAACCCATGACCGAACTCCTCAAAAAGGATAATAAGTTCGTGTGGACTCCCAAATGTGAAGAAAGTTTCCAAATCATCAAGGAGAAGCTTACAGCCGCACCAGTTTTGACTCTACCAGACATACACCAGGGTTTTGTCATCTTCTGTGATGCTTCCAAGCAAGGCTTAGGGTGTGTCCTAATGCAAAATGAGAAAGTCATTGCTTATGCATCTCGCTTACTCAAGCCGCACGAACAGAACTACCCTACCCACGACCTGGAATTGGCAGCCATCGTCCACGCTCTAAAAATATGGAGACATTATTTGATTGGGAACAAATGCCACATCTTCACTGATCACAAGAGTCTAAAGTACATCTTCACGCAACCGGACCTCAACCTCCGTCAAAGAAGGTGGCTCGAATTGATCAAAGATTACGACCTCGAAATCCACTACCACCCCGGAAAGGCCAACGTGGTAGCAGACGCCCTCAGCCGAAAACCTTTCGGGGTTAAAGGAACAAACTTTCTGGAAGATTGGAAGAAGGAATCCGCTCAGCTAAATGCATGTCTGGGAGACGACGGTGGCCTGGAAGTCAAGACAAACCTAGAAGATCTCATATGCAAGGCCCAACGCCTCGACGCAGAGACAACCAGGCTTATGGAAAGAACACGCAAGGAGCAACTTCCGGATCTTAGAACAGACGAGCAAGGAATCCTCTGGTTCAAGAACCGCCTGTGCGTGCCAATTGGAAAGACACGGGAAACCCTGCTCGATGAAGCCCACAACTCAGCTTACTCTATCCACCCAGGGACCACCAAGATGTACCTAGACCTCAAAACCAGATATTGGTGGAAAGGGATGAAGAAGGAAATAGCACAGTATGTGGCCCGATGTGACACCTGTCAGCGAACAAAGACCGAACATCAGAAGCCGGCAAGCCTACTTCAACCCCTCCCAATACCCGAATGGAAGTGGGAAGAAATAGGCATGGATTTCGTAACCGGACTGCCCAGATCACAGAGAGGAAATGATTCCATATGGGTAATAATCGATCGTCTCACCAAGGTGGCCCATTTCGTTCCAGTAAAGACCACTTTTGGAGGAGCAGCCCTTGCCCGAATATACCTTAAAGAGATAGTCAGGCTACATGGCATTCCACGGAAGATAGTATCAGATAGAGGGACACAGTTCACCTCAAAATTTTGGAAGGGCCTTCAGCAAGCAATGGGCACCAAGCTAGATTTCAGCACTGCTTATCACCCCCAATCAGATGGTCAAACCGAAAGAGTCAACAAGGTCCTTGAAGATTTACTCAGAGCCTGCGTATTAGCCTTCGACAGAGATTGGGAGTCCAGTTTGCCGTACGCCGAATTCTCGTACAACAACAGCCATCAGGCCAGCATCAAAATGTCACCATTCGAAGCACTGTATGGAAGAAAATGCCAGACTCCCCTAATGTGGTCCAATGTAGGGGAAAGGACACTAGAAGGACCCGACTTTGTTAAAGAAGCCGAAGAAAAAGTTGCTTCGATCCGCAGAAGGTTACTTGAAGCTCAGAGTCGACAGAAGAGTTACGCAGACAATAGGCGAAGGGAACTCAGATTTGAGGAAGGAGATTTGGTTTATCTCAAGGTTTCCCCAATGCATGGTGTCAAAAGGTTCCAGATGAGAGGAAAGCTAGCACCCCGTTTCGTCGGTCCTTACCCTGTCATTTCCCGAATAGGACCCGTGGCATACCGTCTTGAGCTACCAGAATCCATGTCAGATATTCATAATGTGTTCCACGTGTCTCAACTCCGCAAATGCCTAAAAGTACCAGAAACCCGCATCGAGGCAGAGGCAATTCAGATACAAAAGGATCTCCAGTACCAGGAGAAGCCAGTGAAGATTCTCGACTCAGCAGTCAGAAGGACCCGCAACTTAGAAGTAAGACTCTGTAAGGTTCAGTGGAGCAGAGATGGTGAAGAGGAAGCCACCTGGGAAAGTGAGGATTCTCTGAGGAAGGAATACCCTTATCTTTTCTCGAGCCCCGTCTGAATCTCGAGGGCGAGATTCCTTTAAGTGGGGTAGGTTTGTAACATCCCGAAAATTCTAACCTAGGTTTGAAACCCTAATCTACCCCCCCTTTCCCACCTTTTCTTCCTTTAATTCCAAGAACTCCCTTAGATTTTCTTTCATCATATGCATACACCTTGGTTGATCACAAGCACATCACTTAGATTCTATTTTCCAGCACCTAAATTACCCACAAAATAATTTGTTCAAAAGAAAAAGATGCAAAAAGGGAAATAGGATTTGGAAAATAAAAAGAAAAAGAGAAAACCCTCTTCCCCCCCTGTTGGGCCGTTTTCCAGCCCAAACCCGCCCCCCCCCCCTCGCGCCCGCGCTCCCCTCCGCATTCGACCCGTTTTCGGCCTGCTTCCGCGCGCGCGCCAGCCCGCTCCATGCCCCGCCCTCCTCTCGCTGACAGGGCGTCCCCACCCGTCAGCCACCCGCTCTCTCGCGCGATCGCTCCCTCTGACCCAACGGCCCCACGGGTCAGTTGCTTCGTCGTCCGTCCGCCGTCCCCTCACCTAAGTCACCTCCGGCCGTCGCCTCCGTCCTCCCCTCTGCCATCTCGCCGCACAGGGAAGTTCAGCACCGCTCCGTCCTCCTCCCCGTGACCCGCGTCCTCGTCGGTACCATCCCCGCCGTGGAGTCTCGTCGGCGACGCTGTGCGGCATTAATGCCGGCACTGTGAGGCTCACCGACGTCCGCCGAGCTCCACCGCCCCCCCTCCCCTCGGGCGCCTATAAAAGGGTCGCCCCGAGCTCTTTCTTCCTCGCACCAGCCTCGGCCATCCCTCTCCTCCCCTTCCCCGAGCTCAATTCGCAAAGCGCCGGCGTCGTTCCCCTCTCCGGTGAGTCCTTTCCTCCTCCTCCCTCTCCTTCTCTGTTGGTCCGGCAAGGAATTGAGTGAGCCGAGCAGCTCCCTCACGTAGCCACGAACCGAAGCACCCCCCTTCCAGCCCCCGTCCCCCACCCAGAGCCCACCGGCGGCGATCCCCGCCGCGGAGCTCCGCCCCTCCCCGTGGGCAGCCCCCTCTCAGCCCCCTCTGGTCAAATTGAACCTACCGTTGGAATCACCAACTTCCGCCCGTGCTAAACCACCCCCCCTCGGACCAGGAACCGGGCCACCGGCGGCAAGCCGTCGTCAAGCTTCCCCGGCGGCCGGTTTTTCCCCCCCGCGCTCGGCCGGTTCGCCCGCCGTTGGCCGCAACGCCGTTTCTTTCCCCCCCCCCTCTCGCTGGCAAGTGGGCCCTCAAGCGACGCCGTCACCCTCGCGGCCGCGCCATTTCCCCTCGCTCGTGGGCCGCCGCTGGGCCGAAAGCGCCTCAGCGCGCGCGCTCGTGCCCGGAGTGGGCCGAAAGCCGTGTCCCCGGCCCAGATGAGAGGAATTCTCTTTTCTTTTTCTTTTCCACCCCTTTTCCCATTTAAATAGTTTTCTCAATATTTTATGCACAAAAGATTATCAAAAAGGATTTCCAGGGTCACATAAAATAATGTTGTTAGAAAATGGCACACTATGATTGATGAACTACTGTTGATGTATTGTTTTACTGTATGTTTCCTAGAAGAAGCGGGAACCGCAGATCCGGATCCCGTAGCTCCGGAAGAAGGGTCGGAGCCCGAACTTCCGGAAGTAGATCTTCTGTGCCAAGAGAGCTTCGGCGAAGGCAAGTCCATCTTTCCCTTGATGCATAAATTACCTATTCTCTCTACCACTGCCTAGGCCGGGAATCATGGGGGATATTGCATTGTGAGTGAGAGATGGCCCGCATTAGCATATTATTTCCGGTTACGAAATGTGGATCTGGAAGTAGGGCAACGTGCTTCTCCAAATGAAACCTCTTTTTGAAAAGATATGTGATGAAGGGTACTCACCCTCATCACCCTGAGAGTGGGATGATCAGGGACTCCCTGGTTTAGGGGAGGGCCTAAGGTGTTGGCTCAGCTGGTTTAGGCGTGAGCAGAAGGATTGTCCCCTCATATAAGGACCGGCTTGTCATTTTCACTACCTGTACTCCTTTATCGTACAACCACTCGAGACTGTGTGGGCAGTCACTCAATCCGAACTCGTGCGGTCCAACCCCAGGGTTAAGAAGGCTGGGGAGCACCGGGAGGATAAGGAGGGGGAAAGTTTTGTCCGGTTTGGACATGGTGGTGGCCTGACTCCTTCCGGATAACCGTTAAGGTCAGGACGTACGAGCAAGGGGAGAGATCCGGCATTCGGGTCTCGCGACGGTGAGATCGCAGAAACCGGACTAGTGGGTAAAGTGTACACCTCTGCGCAGAGTTGAAACCTATTCGAATAGTCCGTGTCCACTGGTATGGACGAGTCTGGTATGGTATGGCAATTAGAGCTTTTTCACTAAGTTTCTTGACAAGGGAAAGGTGTGATTAAATGGGTGTTGAAAAAGAAAATAAGGCCACGGGAGCAGGAAGCTCAGTGGTGGTTGAGTTTTTTGTTACTTTTAAGACCATGGGAAAACCTTCAAGCAACTGCCTTTCTCTAAGAAAATGATGAGTGACATCAACTCCACCAAATTGAGCATGTACATCATAGGTCTCTATCTCTCTACGGGAGCGGGGTGGGCTTGCGGAATACCTAGTGTATTCACCCAGATTTATTTATGTTTTTCAGCAGCCGAGGACTTCTTTTCTGCTATGCTTGATTAAGAGGGCTGTGTCTGCACCCAGTTCTGCCTGTGGCTTGGGCTAGTGTATCTTCCTACCGCGCTTCTCTATTTGGCTCTCTCGAGCTTGTACCCCGGTATTGTAATAAATTTATCTAAACTCTGTACTATTTGAAGTAAGGAATGTGTTTACTAGCCTCCTGGGACTAGTAATTGTTTCACATTTGAGTCCCAAGGGATCGGGACGCTTCAATTGTCATCCTGGCTTAGTCTATTTGTGCCGTGTGAGATTTCTTATTGGTCACGTCTAGTAATGGCATTATGACTAAAATTGATGGTGCTGCGATGAAATCGGGAGCCTTCTGTGTGCACGCACACACGGTTGTGCTGCTCAGCACGTGCTGGTGTCACGGATAGTAGTTGTAATCCATTATTAGACTATATCGATATGTCATCTCTGCATATTCTAGTTTTACCACGTGGGATTCATTATTGGTGCTGTTCAGTGATGGTGTCATGATTAAGGACTTATGGGGCCGCAGCAAAACTGAGAGCTCCCTGTGAATGCGCACACAGGATTTGCTACTTAGCGCATGCTGGTATCGAGATCTCTAGTCATGATCCATTGTGGAACTACATTGATGTGTGATCTCTTTTCTCTTAACTTTGGTGATGATTGTATACATACAAGTTCCCTTTGCATCCTCGGTTGTAAAGGTGAAGCCTTGAAGCTTTTTAGTGTTGGAAGACAGCTGATTAGTTCTCAAAATGGAGATTGACTTTACCTCCTACTGAGATGCAGGAGTTTGTTCATGCGCTCTCTTGTTTAATCCATGTATTTCCGAACCAAGTCAGTTCATCTCGCATGGATAAACGGATGAACAACCTAACCAAATGGATTTATATCCAAGTGCGTGATCTCTTGTAGCAAATGTGAACTTTCAAAACCAGATTTGTCAATTAGTAATGAGAAGGCTTACTCAATGTCAAAAGTAGTTCAACAAGTTGGTTTTACTAACTTGAAGCTACATTGTGAACAAAGATTGAGTTTAGAGATCGTTTTATCGAGTTGTCTAAACTCACTTTAGCTCCACCTATCCTAAGGAAATGCTTACAAAGAGAGCAAGTGAAGTCTTCTGGTAACCACCTAATCATCTCTCCAGTCATGCCTTAATTGCCTCACATGTGGTTTTCTAACCCGTGTGATCAAATCGAGCCATGATTAGTGCCTGATAAAATGGATTGTACACGAGGTCAACATCTAAAGATCCTTTCATTTCTCGAGCCTCCATTCTATATCTTAGACTTGGGTTCCCTGGCTAACCACAAGTTAATTGTGATGTTATTCGACATTCACACTCGTCCCGTGTACTATGGATTTTCCATGGTGACATGTGGATAAACCTATTTCTATGTATTTTATCCAGGAGGTTGTATTGAAATTGGCTCGGACAATTATTATCCACCTATCCGCTACTCACTTAACAGACTCATGTTATTAGAAAAAGCAAACTGCACACATGGAACCTTATGTGTTCTTTTGTCAGTTATCGCCTGTTTGTTGACATCTCTAGTTAAACTAAAGTGGTACGTACTATACCCACTAGAGAAGCAACAATTTTGAGATACCTGCCTCCACTTGGAACTACTTTATGCTATCATTGCTATGGACATGAGTTACATGCCTCTCTACTCTTAAAGGTCTTTCGTTCAGAATCTCGGGACGAGATTCCTTTAAGGGGGCAGGGTTGTAACACCCAAGGTGTTTATCGTCTGCTCGACCACGAGTGTGGACTTTAA
Organism: Zea luxurians; assembly: GCA_029449295.1. NCBI lineage: Eukaryota > Viridiplantae > Streptophyta > Magnoliopsida > Poales > Poaceae > Zea > Zea luxurians. The sequence goes on from JAOPSE010000010.1 coordinate 48,012,432, forward strand.
CACGTGATAACTGTGAATGTAAAGGTTACTAAATTTTAATCATCCTCGTTTATCATGACTTTGATATCGTGTCTATCTCCGTCTGTCTAAATTTTCCCAAATCTTTTTTTAAATTTAGCCTTTGGTGATTTTCGAAACATTGAATCCAGTATTGTTTGGGATTGAGCCATCGACGTCTTGCCCAAACTCTAATTCTTGGAATCGGATCTGGTTCCTTAAACTTCGTTTGAAATTCTTTCACGCTTGCGTTGCACCTGTCTCTCTGTGGTCTGACATCGTGACGCGTGTGGTAGGTGCTAACCTGTGTCTGGATAGCGCACAACCTGTCGCCCACGTGAACGTTGCGTGACGTCGCTTCCAAAAGGATCACAATTGCGATATCGCATTGATCTCGCGTATTTATTTCACAAAGTGTCGAGTCTTGTGTCTGATTAAAATTTATCGATTAAGCGAATAACAATTTGGAACCTCGACCCCACTCTTGTGATTTTTTACCCGAGTAAAGTTTATTAGAAGCTCGACGACAAGAGTGTTGATGCGAGATTAAATTTGACTGAGATAATTAGAGCTGATATTGAGTATTCATAATTAATTTGTTTCCCTGTTCAGACTACGGATAAAATTATCAGGTTTCGAGTCGAATTAAATTAAGCATAGTCTTAATATCTCGACTCTGATCTCGTTTGGTTTGGTCTGAGTGTTCTTCGCCCAGATTAATATCTTCATATAATTAGCTGGTAAAACTTTATGTGATTTCGGGAGTATCCATCAATCAAACACCATCCAAATATTGTCGTCAATCTCGTTTTGGTCTGAACCATTTCTGCATCTTTAAAATCCTAGTTTCTGAAACTGTATTTATCTGTGTATATTTGTATAGAAAAGAGAGAAGGAAAATCTGTGTTTTTATCCTCTACATGTCATCTTCCTCTCTTATACTGAGTACATGTGCTGTTCTAGATAGAGAAATCAAATAGGTTCGAATGGTAGATAAATATTTGTCCGATTTCAGCTAAATCAAATATCATCTGAAATATTGAAGTCGGTATTGTTTTGGATCTGTCTATTTACATGTAGAAGATGGACGTGGTTCTGCTTCTACTAGAGCATGGACGTCTCAACACCGGACCTGCCTCCTCCCCCATGCGCGCGACCTCTGCCAGCCGTGCCTTCTCCCCAACGTCGGCGTCTTCCTCCACTCCGACCATGGTCTGTTGCTCATCAGATGTGCGCGCGCTCGCCCTTCTCTAATCAGCCTCACTGTTGTCTTCAACACTATGGAGATGCTCCTGTCCTCGTCGCGCGTCAGCTGCTCGTTAAAATGTCTGACTAGCCTCCTCGACCTTACCATGGGCTGGCTCACGTCGGCCACCGTATCCAACTTCTGCAGCAATGTTGTTGTTCTCTCCTTGGTGCTCGTTGCTGACTCCGCTACCTGGTGAAGTCTCGATGTTTTTGTCCTATTCATTTAACCGAGGTCGACTGGTTAGATGTTTCTTATGTATATTTGTGTGTGTTTGCAAGGAGGAGGTTCCTATTTGCTACCCACTTGGTGCGCGATGGATAGTTTGAACTCGAGTTTGTCGTCATTCATCGTCCTTGATCCCGTCAGCTCTACATTGTTGTCATGTCCACTGTGGTGAGCTCCCTGGCTATGGACAGTGTCGTGCTTGTGTGTAGGTCAGATTGTGGTGTGTGTGTGTGTGTGCGTGTTGTCTGTTACGAGAAGGACTAGAGTGTCGTTCACCAGATGTTTGATGAAAGGCTCGAATTAGTATTCGTTAATCGATGTAGTGGATTCGAGCTGCATTTAATATTGGCGCGCATTTTTGTTATTCCTGTTAGCCGAAATATTAGATGATTGAATAGGTAATCTCGTGATAAATTTCTGTTAGGTACCAAAGATTGGGAAATGGTTTAAATAAAATGAGACCAGACGTTGAGTAGGAAAGGTCGCCTGTCTGTGTCGATTAAGGACCGTTCCGATTGTTGGCCTACTGATCTAGGACCCTTTAACTTGCCACATGCCTCATCATTGGTAAGCTTAGCCTCGGCTGGACCAATACCAGAAAGGCCAGCCCGCAATGGGAGTGGAGAGATGGCGAGAGTATCGTATATCCACCTGGTAAGAGGATGGATGGTGGGGTACTGAGCTCTCGGTTGGTGGGGACCCGTTCTAGTCTTGAGAAACCCGTGGGCGAGTTGACATATGCAAGGGTTAAGTGCTACATATGTCGTGTGGTTGGAGATCCCCAGCTGGGTATTAATCGATTCGGATCGCCGAACTTCTCGGATATGAAGACTGGATCTTCGACCTTCTACGTAGATAAAAAAAGTAAAACTAAAGCTATTAAAATGAAGCTAGTGTAGGACAAGTGAATGATCTAGATTAGGCAATTCTAGATTTAGGAGAAGTATTTAACTTGTGAAGAAAAATTTTGGCACAAGGATCTACTACTAGTAAGCTTTTCTGCAAAAACGAGTCTTTGAAACTTGATGAGCCTTACCTTCAATCCTTTTTAAAACCAACATACCCTTGAGAGTCTTTTCTTTAGTCGGGTAAGTCTTGTTGAGTAATTGCGTACTCAGGGTTTTATTCCCATTGTTGCTGCATGTTACGAGTCGCTTTGATTGTGATTGATGTTAAGTGCCGGTGGGCTCGACCTTCTTATATAAGTATATCCCATCTTTAGCTTCTCTATCGAGGATTTGTCACTTAAGCTAGCATGTATTTTAAAACTTATAAATGTTTTATACATTCAAATTGGAATCTTTTGAATCAATTTCTTTTATAATCAACTCCGATAATTGTATAATGTAAACTTATTGTAACTTGTAATCATTTTGCAATAAAGAATTCAATTTCGCTACAAGTGTTTGTATGTGGTTTGTGTTTACTTAATCCTGCGGTCTTGGCGGTTAGTCGTTTATCCAGGGTCCTCGGGGCACTCGGACAGATCCTGTTAAGTTGTTTTGTGCACATGCACAGTCGTCTAAGGTCTTTGAGACAAGGACAGGTGCATGTGGGTCCGATAACTTGGGAGGTTCTGCGACACGGGTCGAAAGCGGCGGCTCTCCGGCTGCACAAGAAACGCTCCGGTGAGCGCGGACCAAGAGAATCAAAGGGGGAGAGGGCGAACTGAGGGGCGTTCCAGGTGGCGGGTGGTAAGGCATAGCTTACTGGGGCAATGGACACGACGGGGGCTCGACGGCGACCGTAGAACGGCGGCGGAACCACGGCGAGCGTCGAAGCTTCTAGGGCGCGCGCAGGGCAAGATAGAGAGCGAGAGTGCTCGGCTGAGGGCACAAATGAGCAGGGGGTAGTGGGCGAGTGGTGTGCGGGCTCAAAAGGGGTCGAGGGCGTGCGGAGGTGGCCGGGAAATGCTCGACGTGGGCACGTTCGTGGCGTGAGTGTGGGCGAGAGGTTAGGGAAGCGGAGGGAACTGACGGATGGGGTCCGCGGGCCAGCGAGAAAGGACTCGCGAACGAGGGGATGTCACTAACGGAAGGGGTCCACCGGGCAGTGAGAGAGAAAGCACGCAGGCGCGAGGGTATCGGCGCCGACATGACAGCCCCATCGGACAACGAGAGGGAGAAAGAGAGAAGAGAGCGTGGGCTAGCGCCGATAGGCAGGGTCCGCCTATCAGGGGCTGCGGGCGCGCGGGCGCAGGCGCGCACGAGGGGCTGAGCCTGCGGGGCTAGCTTGGGCCGAAATAGCTTTTCTCCTTTTCTCTGGAATTTCTAATGCTTTTCTATTTCATTTTCCCTAGGGTTTTCAATTTAAATTCAAACCAAGATTCAAATTCAAACTAAATCAAACATGTGCAACAATTCAAAGAATATCTTAAGCTCAGCATGATGCAACATTTCATGACTCACATTGTTTTGGTAAAATGAATAAATAATCCCACTCCTAATTAACCTAATTCTAGCTAAAAGAAAAGAGGGAGAGAGAGACTAGAGAGAGATACAAGAGTAAAACCTGAATTTGGTAGGTACTTAGAAAGAAATTTTATACCCGCAAATTTTCAGGGTGTTACAAACCTATCCCCCTTAAAAAGAATCTAGCCCTTGAGATTCAGGGTTGGCTAGCAAAGAGTTCAGGGTACTTGGTTCTCAGATCATTTTCTCTTTCCCAGGTTGCTTCTTCTTCTGAATGATGGCCCCATTTGACTTTGCACATCTTGATGGTGCTTCTTCGAGTGACCGATCTATGTCTCCAGAATTTGAGTTGGCTTCTCAATATAAGTCAGGTCTTCTTGAACTTCAAGGTCCTCTATTGGCAACTGCTCTTCTAGTACTCGCAAGCATTTCTACAGCTGAGACACATGAAACACATCGTGCACGGCTGACAGATTTTCTGGTAAGCTGAGTTGATATGCCACTTCTCCACGACTTGCTTGAATCTAGTATGGTCCGATGTACCAAGGTGCTAGCTTGCCTTTGACTCCAAACCTTTTGATTCCTCTGATTGGTGACACTTTCAAGTAGACATAATCTCCTACTTCAAAACTCAATTCTCTTCTTTGGATGTCAGCATAGCTTCGCTGTCTGGACTGCGTTTTCTTCGATTCTCTCGGATCATTCTGATGTTCTCTTCAGCTTCAAGCAGAATATCAGGACTAAACACCTGCCTTTCGCCGGGTTGGTCCCAATGCAACAGAGTTCTGCAATTCCTCCCGTAGAGTGCTTGGAATGGTGACATCTTCATACTAGCTTGATAGTTGTTGTTGTAGGAGAATTTTGCATACGGTGGCCTCTTGTCCCAACCTAACTTGTCTTGCAATGCACGAGCTCTCAACATATCTTCAAGAATCTGGTTGGTTCTCTCTATTTGACCATCTGTCTGTGGGTGATAAGCTGAACTAAACTTCAAGTGTGTACCCAAAGCTTCATGCTACTGCTGCTAAAAATGAGAAGTGAATTGGGTGCCTCTGTCTAATACTATCTTCTTTGGGACGCCATGCAAGCACACAATTCGAGACATGTATAATTCTGCCAACACTGCACTGCTATAGGTGGTCTTGACTGGTATGAAATGGGCCACCTTTGTTAAACGATCCACTACTACCTAGATGGAGTCATAACCAGCTCGAGTGCGAGGCAGACCAACTATAAAGTCCATCCCAATCTCATCCCATTTCCACTGAGGAATCTGCAACGGCTACAACAAACCTGTGGGTCTCTGATGTTCTGCCTTGATCCTCTGACTATTGTCGCACCTGGCAACATACTCTGATATCTCCCTTTTCATACCGTACCACTAGAATCTCTTTTTTAGGTCTTGGTACATCTTCTCGTTACCAGGGTGTATAGAATATGCTGTCTCATGAGCTTCCTTGAGAATCAGTTCCCAGATTGATTTTTATGTTGGGAACGCATAGTCTATCCTTAAACCACACCCTCCTTATGCATCTTCACGAAAATCTAGACATTTCCCATATATGATCAGCTATCAGATCTCGTTGATCTTCTCATCGTCTTTCTGGACCTTCCTGATATCTTGCTCTAGAGTGGGTTCTAGCTCGACTCTCACTCCCTGAGTGTTATTCAGAAATCCGAGACTCAGCCCCTCGAATTCCTTTGCTAGCTCGTACGACATCGGGTGAGCGGCCAACATATTAACTTGACTCTTTCTGCTCAAAGCATTTGCAGCCATATTTGCTTTGCCTGGATGATAATGTATTTCCAGCTCATAATCCTTGATCAACTTTAGCCATCTTCGTTGCCTCATGTTTAGCTCTGACTGAGTAAATATGTACTTGAGACTCTTATGATTCATGTAGATATCGCACTTCTGCCCATATAAATAATGTCTCCAGGTCTTCAGTGCATGAACCACTGCTGCTAACTCCAGATCGTGAGTGGGGTAATTTTTCTCATGAACCTTCAGCTGGCGAGACGAGTATGCCACTACTTCCCTTCCTACATCAACACACATCCTAGTCTGGTGTACGAAGCATCACAATATACTGAGAATGGCTTGTGAACATCTGGTAGGATCAATATCGATGTTGTTGTCAACTTCTGCTTCAATGTCTCAAATGATTCTTGGCACGCTGGAGTCCACTTGAACTCAACCTTCTTTGCCAGCAAGGGTGACATTGGCCTGGCAATCTTGGAAAACCCCTCAATGAAACGCCGATAGTAACCAGCCATTCCAATGAAACTCTTGATTCCTTGGACATCTTTTGTTGCTTTCTAGTCCAAAATCGCTGCTACTTTCTTTGGATCCAACGCTAGTCCATCTTGGTTTATAATATGACCCAAGAACAGGACTTCGCTGATCTAGAACTCGCACTTGCTAAGCCTGGCATACAGCTAACAATCTCGTAGCCTTTGCAGTACCTTCCTCAAATGCTCTTCATGATCTTGCTCATTTTGGGAATATACAAGGATATCATCAATGAACACCACTACGAACTGGTCGAGGTAGTCATGAACACACTGTTCATCAGGTACATGAAGTAAGCTAGCGCATTCGTCAAACCGAATGACATGACCATGAACTCATATAGTCCATACTTGGTGATAAATGTTGTCTTCGGTATATCCGAGGGTCGGATCCTGAGCTGATGGTAACATGACCTCAGATCTATCTTTGAGAACACACTAGCTCCTCTCAACTGATCGAATAGATCCTCAATTCTTGGCAGAGGGTACTTGTTCTTGACAGTGACCTCATTCAAAGATCTATAACCAATGCACATCCTCTTTGTACCATCCTTCTTCTCCACAAATAGCACTGGGGCTGCCCAAGGCGAGGTACTTGGTCTGATGTAGCCTTTCTCCAACAACTCATCAATCTTCTTCTTGAGTTCCACCAATTCTGGTCCGGACACTCGATAGGCTCTCTTGGAAATAGGGGTTGTGCCTAGGATAAGCTCTATGGCAAATTCAACTTTCCTTTCAGGTGGCATGCCTGGTAACACCTCAGGGAACACGTCAGGGAATTCGAACACAACTCTAATATCCTCAATCAGGTTGGCCTCCTTGTCATCTACCGATAAATAGTGACAGGCTCCTTCTTCTAGTTCAGGCAAGTACAACTTAGTTACTACTTCCTTTCTAGATGGGGACACCAACTTAACTATTCTCTTGTCACAACTGACAGTGGCTTTGTTCTTGTATAGCCAATTCATCCCTAGGATGACATCTAACCCTTGAGTACCCATTACTACTAGGTTAGCGGGGAAGTCTATCCCCCTTATTTCAATCCTTAGATTCGGACAAATCCTATCAAACTGAACTTTTCCCCCAACTGAATTAACTCTTAAAGGTGGAATCATTGGTTGTATGGGGATGTTATGTGCTTCTACCCAAGATGTAGAAACAAAAGAATGTGTGGCACCAGTGTCAAATAATACTTTTGCTGGATGGAATTCGATTGGAAACATACCTACAACCACGTCCTAAGCATCCTGGATTGCTTTGGCCTCTAGGTGGTTCACCTTTCCACAGTTGTAAGCCTGACCACGGTCTCTTGGTGCTTGCTGTGGTGCTCCTTGTATTGCTGAAGGGTTGACTACTGGTGACTGCTCAGTTGTCTTCTTTGGATAGTGCTTAGCCTAGTGGTTTTGTTCCCCACAATAGAAGCATGTGCGGCCTCCTACTTGCGCTGGAGCTGCTGTAATACCCACTTTGTAAAAAAAACTAAAGGGAGAGATTTTATTCCTTTATATGTATGTGTGTTATCCCTATTTATCATTTCATGTGGACACCTCACCTATACAAATAAATAATTAACAAAAGACACTCAAATAAATTATGCATCATGCTGGGTTTTACTTGATTGCGCATTTGTGGACAATAAAAATAAATGTGTCATTAATAAGATATTAATGGATACATAGAATTTAACTTCTACATTTGAAAACAAAATCTAAAGTAAAGAAGAGGAACGGAAAATCTTAATTATAATGTGCAAGAAAAATTTTATATGTATATATCTCTATCCTTACTAGGGTCTTGGAATTAAACTTACATTTAGGAATGAATTGCCAACCAAATTTGGGTTTGAACTTGAATTCCAAAAATGTGAGAAAAAGGAACCAGAAAAGAAAAAGAAAAATAAAATAGAAGTGAAAATGGCCGTGTGGGTCGAATTCGATGCGGCCGGCCCATATACACAACATCCCCGCCAGGCCGTTCCGCAACTCGACGCCGACATCATGGCCCCACCGGGCAGTGGCACCCTCGTGTCCAAGCGCCGCGTCGCGTGCACCTGTGTGGGTCGCAGACATGTGGACCCCCAACCACTGTGGATTTCCCACGCTTGGGCGGATTCCGTCGCCGCTCTCTGTAACAAGCTCCACCGTATGCGGCTGGGATTCCGTCGAGTCCATTGCTAGCCCCTATAAAACCCAGCCGCTCCCGCCTCAGCTACCTCCCCATGGCGAAATCCCTCCGATTGCTGGACTCGTCCGTCGCGCCCCTGTTCCTCAGCCCGGCTCTGCAGTCACTGCGCCGCCGCTGGGGATGGCACCACGACTGTTGTCGTCCTCGCTAGATCCCTTCACCACCTCGCGTCGCGCGCTGTTGATCCTCCACGGCCGCACCTGGGAGACCTCGGCTGCGGTCAATTGCTCGACTCATCCTCCGACGCCGCCATGAACCCAGTCGCGCCGCTGCCATGGCGCCCGGCACCCGTTGTCCCTACTGCTCATCCTTGGTGGCCGAACGGGTGAACCACCCACCCATTTCAGCCACCCTCGATGGGCCATCCAGTTGCATCTACGCGCGGGCTCTCCCTCAACACTATAGTGCCCGAGCTCCTTCCGCAGCGGCCTCCGCTCGGCGCGCCCCTTCTCTGCTCCCTCTCCGCGTCGCCGACCTTGCCTGGAGTACGCTCCAACCGTGGAATTGCATGCCGTCGTTTGGACCGGATTTTCTGCGCCGCCGCCGTTGGTGAGACCTCCTTCCCTTGCTTCACCTTAATCTTCGCTTAGCTTAGCAGAGACAAACTTCGTAGTCGCGCGTCGGGCTCTCGGATTAATGTGCGCTGGCTCTAGGAGAGAAGAACAAGGTAGGCGATAAAGAGAGAGAATTGGGGGGAAAGGCTTCTGGCCATTGGATCTGTTGCCAACGCATAGGATTAGATTTGGGTAGTGCATCGTTCGCGTCCGTTAGATGTGCGATCGATGGCTGGGTGTTGATCGTGTTCTCATTAAACTCGGGCCGTGGATTCCGGATCCGTGGGCCTGAAGTGTGTACTGATTCCTAAAGTGATAGGATTTAATCCGGGTCGTTCAACCATAATCGGGCGGCTCTGATCGGTGCGTACCCTTTCGCCAGGACAGATTAGCATAAGAACCCCTGTAAAATACGGAAACCAACCCGCCGTCCCTGCTCTGTAGTCTGGGTCTCTGGATTGTTACGGATGGGCCTCTACTATTTTCTGGATTCATGCGCCCAGTCCTGAGAAATAGAAAATCAGAGAATTTGATTTAAAGAAATGAATTTCTTATATAAAAACAATTCAGAATCTTGTTAAATCCATAGAAAATTCATATTAAGTCCAAATGAGTTCATTTCAATTTCTATAATTCTATAATATTATTGTTTATCTCATAGTACCTCTGTTTTGACATGAAAGCCACTTTAAAATTTATTTCCTAATTAATCTTATATCAAGTACATAAAACCTTAAGAAATTCGTATCTCCTCCGTTTTAAATCCGATTCAACTCATTCCAGTTGCGTTAGTCTCGTATAATTATTAACTATTCAATAACAACATTTATTATACCATGACTCATTCTTTTATAATTAGATCTTTATTTAACTTATGTTGGTTAAACTGCTTATCACTGTAATCTACTGGAATATGATCTATGGTCAATTTATAACTTAGATTAAAGTTGAGATAATTATTTATAGAATAACCTTTCATGTGATTTATATTTACCAATTTATAATATAGTTTAATATTTTAATCATGCAGATCTTCTATAAAATCATAACTCCTTACTAGTAAATCCGACCGTAGTAGTTCTCGAACCCGCGATCTCGTTGCGACGCGTAGACTATTATTATGCAGTATGTTCTTATGATTGGTGTGATGTTAATTTTTGTCTATACCATGTCTGTTTGTATTGCTACGACTAACACGAGGTTACGAGGATCCGAAGAATCACCCTGGTAACTGGAATCTCAAGTGCCAGGCAAGTTGTGCCCTTGATCACTTACTTTTCCCAGCCATGTTCTTATTAATTTTAATGATCTGCATAGGTTAATTTTGATGGGACCCTTTATGTTACCCCAGTTTTTGTTATCTTTATACCTTGTTCACCCCTAAAATATTTTTGGGTAGTACTTGCTATTGCTTTATGTGGATTGGGTATGGAGATACACTACTCATGATTATTCTGTTATTATCTGGTTATTATTACTGTTCATGTTAAGATCATTAAATTAATGGGAACATGGAGCGACCACCCGGGAAAACAGTGCTACCACAAGGGTTTAATGGGACGCCCTTGGCTGATTAACTAGGAAAGCTAGTGGAGGTCTTCCTTACCCGAAAGGGGCAAGGGCAGTAGGGGAGTGGTCAGTGTAGGGAGGTCCTTGGGTTGATTTTGCTGCGATGGCGGTCATGCAAGAACCCTGCACTGGAGCTTCCTATAAACTGTAGCGGGATTTCTGAAGCTAGTGGAACTTTGTAAAGGCCTCGTAGTGTTACCCTGCCTCGCCTCCTCGGTAGAGGTGTATAGGATTGGCCGTCTCTTGGCAGATGGGTAACATGACTTGTGGGTAAAGATGTGCAACCTCTGCAGAGTGTAAAACTAGTATACTAGTCGTGCTCACGGTCATGAGCGGCTCGGACCTTCACATGATTAATTTATGGAACTAAATTCAATTTGTCATATGCATTGCATCGCAGGTGATGTTGTTACTCCTTTTGTTCTACTACTTAATTGGGTCGGTATTTACTTATATTTAGTAATTGTTAATAAAATTTTGACCAACTTTAAAAGCAATGCTCAGCTCTAACCATCTTCTTTGGTAAGCCTTACACTTCACGTGAGCTCCCACCTTTGGCGAGTTCATGCACATTATTCCCCACAACTTGTTGAGCGATGAACGTATGTGAGCTCACTCTTGCTGTCTCACACCCCCCCACAGGTCAAGAACAGGTACCACAGGATGAGGCGCATGGAGGATGCTGTGACGAGTACGTGAGAGGTCTAGGTCGTCGTCTCCTAGTCAACTTCGGGTTGCTGGACCGTTGTCTCCGTATAATGTAATTATTTATTTTGTATAGAATTCCTGTTATGTAGTAAAGATGTGACATTCGATCCTGTGCCATGATTCATCATATGTGTGAGACTTGGTCCCAGCACACCTGGTGAATATGTTCGCGCTCGGGTTTTGGTGCCCCGAAACCCGGGTGTGACATCTGCTTTGTTGTTCTGGTTGGTTGCTGGGGCAGGAAGGCGAGGTGTCTGGTTATTCTGACGCAAGAAATGCTTCGGTGAGTGCTGACCAGGTGAATCAGAGGGGGAGAGGGCGAACCGAGGGGCGTTCCAGGTGGCGAGTGGTAAGGCGGAGCTTACTGGGGCAACGGACACGACGGGGGGCTCGACGGCAACCGTAGAACGGCGGCGGAACCACGGCGAGCGGCGAAGCTTCCTGGGCGTGCACGCAGGGCGAGAGACAGAGAGGGAGAGTGCTCGGCTGAGGGCGTAAATGAGCAGGGGGAAGTGGGCGAGCGGGGTGGGGGTTCAAAAGGGGTCGAGGGCATGCGGAGGTGGCTAGGAAATGCGCGACGTGGGTGCGTCCGTGGTGGGAGTGTGGGCGAGAGGTTAGGGAAGCGGAGGGGATTGACGGGTGGGGTCCGCAGGCCAGCGAGAAAGGACTCGCGAACGGGCGGACGACACTGACGAAAGTGGTCCACCGGGCAGTGAGAGAGAAAGCGCGCGTGTGCGAGGGGATGGGCGCCGATAGGCCGGCCTCGCCGGGCAGCGAGAGAGAGAAAGAGAGAAGAGAGCGCGGACTAGCGCTGACAGGCAGGGTCTCCTGTCAGGAGCTGCGGGCGCGCGCGGGGCTGGGCCTGCTGGGCTGGCTTGGGTCGAAATATCTTTTCTCCTTTTCTCTAGAATTTCTAATGCTTTTCTATTTTATTTTCTCTAGGGTTTTCAATTTAAATTTAAACCAAGATTCAAATTCAAACTAAATCTAACATGTGCAACAATTCAAAGAATATCTTAAGCTCAGCATGATGCAACATTTTATGACTCACATTGTTTTGGCAAAATAAATAAATAATCCCACTCCTAATTAACCTAATTCTAGATAAAAGAAAAGATGGAGAGAGACTAGAGAGAGATACCAGAGTAACACCTGAATTTGGTAGGTACTTAGAAAAAAAATTATACCCCAAATTCAGGGTGTTACAACCTTTTTCGTCAACATTTTTTAACCATGAACCTCAAACTTATGGATGACAAAAATGAGTACCCTATGCGGTTGTAAGATGCTAACATGACAGCATTAAAGATTTTGCAAGCATATCATAGAGAGTAGGCTAATACAATAATTTTCTATATGTTGTTTTTTGTGCTACCTAAAATAGGAAAAACTGGAATATCCCGGTAAAAAATGGGATTTCAGAAATGTGGAAGAAAAAACACGGAACCGTTTTTGTCCCCGTTCCCGCAGTTACCCTCTCGTTTCCTTCATGTTCCCATTTTTTTCCCGCGGATACGAAAACGGTACGGATAAAAAAACGAAATATGGTACCGGACGAAACGAGATTTTTCCGTCCATTTTCATCCCTAGGAATAAGGTAGAGAAAAGGATAGGGGATCTGCTGTAGATAGCCTAATAATCCAATTATTAACTACTTTTAGCAAATTAGCTAATAGTTAACTAAGGGGGCGTTTGGATACACTATAGCTAATAGTTAGTTGACTAAAAAATTGCTTATGAAATTAGCTAGCTAACAATTAACTAGCTAACTAGTATGTTATTTGCTAATAGTAACTTATAGTTGAACTATTAGTTAGACTGTTTGGACGTCTTTAGCTAATTTTAACACTAACTATTAGCTTTAGCGTTGTTTAAATGCATTAGAGCTAATAGTTAGTGGGCTAAAAAATTGCTAGTTAAATTAGCTAGCAAACTATTAGCTAGTTTGCTACAAGTAGTTAATAGTTCAACTATTAGTTAGAACGTTTGGATTTCTTCAGCTAATTTTAGCAGCTAACTATTAGCTTTAGTGCATTCAAACATCCCTTAGTGCTTTTAAACATGGCCTAACTATTTATTAGCTAGCTAATTTCACTAGTAATTTTTTCAACTATAACTATTAGATCTAGCACATTCAAACACCCCTAAAATCAATTGGTTTAGCACACAAGATTTGAGAGACATATTATAGAGACCATGTGTGCCACTCTGTTCGTTTCGGATTAAAGCCAGCTGTTTGGACTGCTGCAACTATAATCTATAGAGACAAAAATATTGTAGAAGCCGATATGAATTAAAGCCATTTCATTTCATTTCAAGCGAAGCTAACAAATACTACATCTGTTTCTTTTTAGTTGTCGCTGGATAGTTAAATTTTACACTATCCAACGACAACTAAAACGAAACGAAGGGAGTACTATATACTATGATGAGTTATTTGTTATTATAGTGCTCGTTTGAAGTGGATTTTCTAGTATTAATATATTAGACTTCTATAGAATAATACTTATAAGGGAGCAGCTTCTCTAAAACATTATTTCACTCTTATTTCTATTTTCTTGTTTTTTACTGCTTAAAAAGATATTGAAAAACAAATACATTTTCTTTAAAAAGTTAAAGATGACATTCCTCAAAGAAAAAACTTATTAAATATCGTTCGATATTACAGAAGATATTCCAATATTGCTCTAAAACTTTAAAGAACGACTGAGCAATATCTTCTAGAAAAAACAATTTAAAGAACCATCAGCATATGGAATGATCGTGTCAAGGATTAGGTGCAGAATTGAACACTTCAATCGTAAGCGAACGGGATGGCCTTCGTCCGCGAAATAGTTTTGAGACGGACTTCATATTTGAACGAAAATTAAAATGTATTTACTAAAAAATAATAAAAGAAAATAGAAATAGGTGAAATATAGATGAAATATCGTTTTAGAGAATTTACTCTCTTGTAAGTACTATTTTGTAGAAGCCTAATCTGTTAATATTGTTATGGACAAGACACTTGAAACGAGCACTAAAAAAACAAATTACTCATAGTACCTACTCGCGAGACCACAAAATCAGCTGGACTAGTCCTGCAAGGATAAGTGTAAATAACTCAGCTCAAACGTACAATTCGTTATCTATTGATCTCAAAACATCCTTTTATAATATACAAGGGAATCATGCACCAATTAAGTAACGGACTGAAATAGCCCTGCAACTAAAAGTGAACATAGAAACAATTTAACCAAGCTCATAATTCCTTGCAAACCTCGGCTTGTAGTAGAGAGTGAACATACTACCAGTGTTCACTACATGCCATTTTGTTGCAAGAACACCAAGATGCATACTGTGGCTTGATATGACTGAAGATGGGATAATGGTTTGGTGCCTCAGTGCACGCCAAACTCCAACACATAGCTCCCGTTCTCACCTCTATCATGTAAAATATAAGGAACCGGGTATTGGTATGGTAGTCAAGCGTCAAAAAGGAGAGTTAAGAGCAACCAACATTAACTACCGATCATAGCATGATATGACACCTGAGAAATATGACGTGCATCCCCCGCGACAAGACACTTGGCGCTCACAAAAACACTCCAACCACTTTGCAGGAGATGTCTCCGTGGCTGACTTGATGTAAATCAAATGCTAAGTTGTAAATTTTAACAGGTATAAGGTCATCAACTATCCAAGTTACAATTTAGGTCACCAACAACAGAATACAAATTCATAAATCAAATAAACTAAGTATGAAGAAGAATCATGGATAAAATGACTGCTATCATCCAAAAATCAAAAAAACTGATGGCTGGAGTGGTATATTTATATACATGGAGGTCGGCGCCGAGATCCACGGCGCCGATGTGATGCCACGTCAGATCTACGTAGATATCGACTCTTATATGTACACGCCAAATTAATTAGCGCCAACACGTTGTAGCTCGGCGCCAATAGTGATGGCGCCGACGTGAGGGTCTATTTTTTAAAATAAAACTGAAAAGGGTGTATTTGTAAAAATAAAATCCCAAAAGGGCTAAAATGTAAAACAAGACGGGCACTTATGCAATCTCATTATATTGAAAAAGATTAGATTTGCTTTAGGTTTAATGACTCCGTATGCAATCTCATTATATTGAAAAAGATTAGATTTGCTTTAGGTTTAATGACTCCCTACCTCCTACGCTTTATGACCCTAATTCACTATTAAGAAAAAAATGAAGAATAGCAAGAGGTCAATTGAAACACTCCCAAATAATTAGTAGTCTTTTAAACATTCCCAAATAATTAGTAGTCTTTTAAATAGAGGCTAAGATATTTGGCGATCTCTCAAACACCTACAGTAGATCTATATCGAGCTATATGTATCGGTTAAATTGTACACAAACATAACCCCAACAGGATATAGCAGCAAATTTGAAAACAATTGGTCCACTTATCTATCTAACTAGCACAACAGAGCCTAATAACTTATTTGCTGTGAACGAACGAAGCTGATTTGTGTCAAACCTGGGAAGTGATCATTCGCTTGCTCTTGAGAGAGTAATATGTTATTTGAAAGGTACTATAAATTATGGTATTCAATATATTGGCTACTAGAGGGTAATAAAGGGTTATTATGGTATAAATTAGATATCCAATACTGATGAGATGTGGGCCATAAGTGGACATGTCTTCTCGCTTGGAAGTGGTGGTGTTTCACAAAAGTTTATAAGAGTATTATAAGCATACCATATTAAAGATAGAAGTATTGCAAACACTCCATCTTCACGCTCAAGTTGAAACCCAGAGCAGTGACAAACACCCACTTAACACTGTTAAGTATAACTAACGAAATAATGGTATACAACATTTTATTTTTTAAAGAAATAGGGACAAAAACTCAAAGTCTAAAAAACAGGATAATAATCTATAGTTTTACTCTAAAACAGAGGCACGGACACAATTGTCAAAAAGAAACGACGACACATGTTGGATTAATATGGGCTTGGCCCAAATTAATATTCAATAATAGTCAATGCTAATGGCCCACTTTAAATGCTATGGTGTACTAATTATTTAGTACCATATTGGAAGTTCAAGGACAAATCAATCAACTTAAATAGGTGGACCATTGGTGCATCTATTGAGAAGTTGAGAAAAGGATGAAGGACTGCCACACGCGCGCGCGCGCGCCGCCGCCGCCGGCCGGGCCGTGGCCGTGGTAGATCGGACCTTGGTCCGAATATTCCTTTCAAACGGTTGCGCATTTTGCCTGGAGTGATGACCGTCATTAACGGACGTCAGTTTCCAGTGGCGAGTAACTTCTGGCCGCCTATAAGAATGGAGAGGGGAGGGCTTTTCCAGCCACGTGAATCACCTCACGCGAATTGCAAGCAACACATTCCCGTCCCACCTTCTGCGAGCACAGAGAGAGTGGGAGAGCAGGCCTCCGAAATCACCGACCGCAGAGATACACTTGCACGGGTGTGCGGGCGATCAGATTTTTAGGGAGCGTCTTCGCGACTGCTCGCGTGATCTGCTTCGTCTTCTTCCCGGCGACCGTTCGAGGGACTGCACTGCGTACACCTTCCTGCATCGACTTCGTACGGCTACATCGAACAAACACACGAGATGACTCGTGTGAATGGAGCCACTGATGCCTTGAGCATCGGTCCCTCCGCTGGGTACACTCTATTCTTCGTATTTGTGCATGTTTTATTGCTATTTACTGCTTATGCGAGTAGTTATACACACATGCACATACATGTCATCACATATATCGCACTGTTTTTCTGGATTAAATTAAAACTAAAAATGCCTAACTTTCTAACAATCCAAAAATCTGATATTAGGCATTTTTCTGTTAGTGGTTTTGCTGCTGCGTTAAAACCAAGTGAACCTTTTGATGGGACATTTTACAAGAGATGGCGTAGTAAGATGATACTGTGGTTGACCGCAATGAACTGCTATCACGCCGCACAGGGGAAACCCGAACAGTTCACTCCTGAAGAGGAGAGAATGTTCGACGTTGCCGATAACCTGTTTCAAGGCGCCGTGATTGGCGCTCTTGCCAACAAGTATGTTGATTCTTATCTAACGTGCACATCTGCAAAAGAGTTATGGGATGCATTAGATGAGAAGTTTGGTGTTTCTGATGCTGGTAGCGAGCTGTACATCATGGAGCAGCTGTTTGACTATAAGATGGTGGAAAACCGTCCTGTAGTTGAACAGGCTCATGAAATACAGGCACTGGCTAAAGAACTCGAACAATTCCCATGTGTCTTGCCTGACAAGTTCGTGGCCGGCGGTATTATCGCTAAACTGCCACCTTCTTGGACGGATTTTGCTACCACTCTAAAACTTAAGAGACAAGAGTTTAGCGTGGCTGAGCTTATTGGTTCTCTTGATGTTGAGGAGAGGGCGAGAGCAAAAGACACTCGTGGAAAAGGAGTTGAGACTTCTAGTGCCAATATGGTACAAAAGAAGAACTCCAATGCACCACATAATATTAAAAAGAAAAACAAGCAACAGAATGCCACGAAGCCCAAGCAGGCAGCCTCGTTCAAAAAGAAGAACAAAGGAGCTGGTTGCTTTGTTTGCGGGAGTACTGATCATTGGGCAAGCGCTTGTCCAGACCGCAAATTTAAGCAAGAGAAAAAACCAGCTCAAGAGAAGAAAACAGTAAACATGGTTGTTAGCGAGACTGCAGAAGGAACATCGGGGTATGGTAATCTTTTACCTACTGTTCTTTCAGTGTGTCAATCCCCTGAGTGGTGGGCTGATACCGGTGCTAATATTCATGTGTGTGCTGATATTTCTTTATTTTCTTCTTATCAGTGCAAAGGGACTGGAGCCTTGCTGATGGGGAACGGATCACATGCGCGTGTTCTTGGTGTTGGTACAGTCATTCTGAAGTTTACTTCGGGAAAGACGGTGCTATTGAAGAACGTGCAGCATGTCCCCTCCATCAAAAAGAATCTAGTTAGTGGCTCTCAATTGTGCCGAGATGGCTACAAAATTGTCTTTGAGTCTAATAAATGTATACTGTCTAAGTATGGAACGTTTGTTGGAAAAGGCTATGACAGCGGAGGCTTGTTCCGCTTATCTTTGCATGATGCGTGTAATAAGTCTGTGAACAATGTTGTTTCGAATGAGTCGTTTATTTGGCATTCACGACTTTGTCATATCAATTTTGGTTGTGTTT
Organism: Zea luxurians; assembly: GCA_029449295.1. NCBI lineage: Eukaryota > Viridiplantae > Streptophyta > Magnoliopsida > Poales > Poaceae > Zea > Zea luxurians. Next base: position 48,030,795 of record JAOPSE010000010.1, read on the forward strand.
CGCGGTTAGCAGATTTAAATTTAATCCCGAAATTTGATTTAGTCAAAGGTTCTAAGTGCCAGGTGTGCGTGCAATCTAAGCAACCTCGCAAGCCTCACAAGGCTGCGGAGGCGAGGAATTTGGCACCACTAGAATTAATACATTCCGATTTATGTGAGATGAACGGAATATTGACTAAAGGAGGCAAGCGATATTTTATTACTTTTATCGATGACTCTACTAGATTTTGTTATGTGTATCTCTTAAAATCAAAAGATGAAGCTTTGCATTATTTTAAGACCTACAAAGCTGAAGTTGAAAATCAACTCGAGAGGAAAATTAAATGGTTAAGGTCTGATCGTGGTGGAGAATATTTTTCGGGTGATTTTTCTGATTTTTGTGTGGAACATGGTATTATTCATGAGAGGACACCGCCATACTCACCACAATCCAATGGGGTTGCTGAAAGAAAGAACCGTACTCTAACTGATTTGGTTAACGCCATGTTAGAGACTTCAGGGCTATCTAAGGAATGGTGGGGTGAGGCGATCTTGACAGCGTGTCATGTCCTGAATAAAGTTCCCACAAAGAACAAAGAAATCACACCATTCGAGGAATGGGAAAAGAAGAAATTAAATATCTCCTATTTGCGCACCTGGGGTTGTTTGGCTAAAGTGAATGTGCCAATTAACAAGAAGCGCAAATTAGGACCGAAAACTGTTGATTGTGTTTTCCTTGGGTATGCTTTCCACAGCATTGGATATAGGTTTTTAATTATAAACTCTGGAGTACCGGACATGTTGGTTGGTACAATTATGGAGTCCAGAGATGCTACGTTTTTTGAGGACGAATTTCCCATGAAAGCTACACATGATACGTCTAATGATGAACCAACGATACCCCATGAGCACTTTATTCCGGTAGAACACACTGAGGAATCCCATATACATAATCATGTGGAAAATGACAATGTATCAACTCGAAAGAGTAAGAGACCAAGGATTGCAAAGTCCTTTGGTGATGATTACATTGTATATCTTGTGGATGACACACCAAGTACCATTGAAGAGGCATATTCCTCTCCTGATGCTGACTTTTGGAAGGAAGCAATAAGGAGTGAGATGGATTCTATTATGTCTAATGCAACTTGGGAGGTAGTTGAGCGTCCTTATGGGTGTAAGCCCATTGGAAGTAAATGGGTGTTCAAGAAAAAACTTAGGCCTGATGGTACTATTGAAAGGTACAAGGCGAGGCTTGTAATTAAAGGCTATTCACAGAAGGAAGGTGAGGATTTCTTTGATACTTATTCACCTGTGGCTCGATTGACCACAATTCGTGTGCTACTTTCTTTGGCTGTCTCTCATGGTCTACTCGTCCATCAAATGGATGTTAAGACAGCATTCCTAAATGGAGAGCTAGATGAGGAAATTTACATGGAGCAGCCAGCTGGGTTTGTAGCAAACGGTCAAGAAGGCAAGGTGTGTAAATTATTGAAATCGTTATATGGCCTAAAACAAGCACCTAAGCAATGGCATGAAAAATTCGATAGAACTTTGACATCTGCCGGTTTTGTTGTGAACGAAGCAGACAAGTGTGTATACTATCGGTATGGTGGGGGCGAGGGAGTAATTTTATGCCTATATGTTGATGACATTCTAATCTTGGGGACGAGTCTTGATGTGATTAAAGAGACAAAAGACTTTCTGTCTAATAATTTTGAAATGAAAGATTTGGGAGAAGCTGATGTTATTCTTAACATTAAGTTACTGAGAGAAGGCATTGGTGGGATCACACTTGTGCAATCCCATTATGTGGAAAAGGTTTTGAGTCGCTTTGGTTTTAGCGAATGTGAACCTGCTCCAACGCCTTATGATCCTAGTAAGCTATTAAAGAAAAATCGAAGGATAGCTAGGGATCAATTGAGATATTCCCAAATAATTGGTTCACTCATGTACTTAGCTAGCGCTACGAGGCCTGACATCTCATTTGCTGTGAGCAAACTTAGTCGATTTGTTTCAAATCCGGGAGATGATCACTGGCGTGCTCTTGAGAGAGTTTTGCGCTATCTAAAGGGTACTATGAGTTTAGGCATCCATTATACCGGGTACCCAACAGTACTGGAGGGTTATTGTGATGCAAACTGGATATCTGATGCTGATGAGATATATGCCACAAGTGGATATGTGTTTTCACTTGGAGGTGGTGCTGTTTCATGGAAGTCTTGCAAGCAGACCATCTTAACGAGGTCGACTATGGAAGCAGAACTCACAGCATTAGATACCGCTTCAGTTGAGGCTGAGTGGCTTCGTGAACTCCTTATGGATTTACCGGTGGTTGAAAAACCTGTGCCGGCTATTTCCATGAACTGTGATAATCAGACTGTGATAATTAAGATAAATAGTTCTAAGGATAATATGAAGTCGACAAGGCACATAAAGAGGCGTTTGAAATCTGTCAGGAAACTGAGAAACTCCGGAGTAATAGCATTGGATTATGTCCATACGTCTAAAAATCTGGCAGATCAATTTACTAAGGGACTATCACGTAGTGTGATAGATAGTGCATCAAGTGAGATGGGCATGAGACCCACCTAAAGTTTATCATAGTGGTAACCTGTTCTATGTGATCGGAGATCCCGTGAATTAGAATGGTGAAACAAGCTAGTGGTAGACTGAGAGGAAAGACCCTTAATAAGGCTCATTTCAGATGCATATCTTTCCTTACTGTAAGGTAGGTTGGTGTTTACACCTTAATATGTTCCAAGTGGCTTTGTGAAGCAAAGATGTTGTCCTACAGAACATCTTTAGAGGAACATACCTATATGGGTTAACTGCTAGTCACAGTTTATGAGATCTGGGTGGTTTCTAGATACCCATGAAAGGCTATGGAGTTTGACTTATATGCTCCAACCAGAGGGGATGCGTTCAGCAATCTAGTACTGGTAAAGAGTTTAGATGAAACTCATTCCACGCAAAACTGCCAATTCAAGGTCTAGTCCATTGTGCAGTTGTGGTCAAGTGTAGTCTAAGTTCTAGGTGGATGTTCAACTTAACAGTCTCCATCGAAACACCAGTATATCAAACGTTTGAGATGATGAGAGCTTTTTAGTGTGACTTAGCATTTGGTGGGGATTGTTGGATTAATATGGGCTTGGCCCAAATTAATATTCAATAATAGTCAATGCTAATGGCCCACTTTAAATGCTATGGTGTACTAATTATTTAGTACCATATTGGAAGTTCAAGGACAAATCAATCAACTTAAATAGGTGGACCATTGGTGCATCTATTGAGAAGTTGAGAAAAGGATGAAGGACTGCCACACGCGCGCGCGCGCGCCGCCGCCGCCGCCGCCGGCCGGCCGGGCCGTGGCCGTGGCCGTGGCTCGTGGCTCGTGGCTCGTGGCTCGTGGCCGTGGCCCTTATGTAATAAAGCCGATCCACTAAGGGATTAAGCAGCGGTGTAGTATCAGATCCCAAAGATAGTAAGTTCTTTTTTCTTTCTTATGGAAAAAGGTCTTTTTCCAGGATTCTATAGAAATTTCATATATGAAAGAAACGAAACCGAGATAGTTACCTTTCAGAAAATTCGAACGAAGGATATAGGTCTATCTATGCTTCATTCTTCTGAAGGTGGGAGAAAAGATCAAACTGATTATTGATCAAAATTAGGGTTTGAAACTTAGGTAATTAACTTCTTCTGCTTAACCCAAGAAGAAATTGGATTGATTTTTGAGAAATCGAATTCAGTTAAGATAGGGGAAATACAGTTACTGACGATTATGGCCAGTAACGGACGTCAGTTACTGACGATTATGGCCAGTAACGGACGTCAGTTACTGTCGATTATGGCTAGTAACGGTCGTCAGTTTCCAGTTCTAAATGCGTGACCGTTTCTGTCCGTTGCTCTTCTCCCTCCTTCTGGCCGCCTATAAGAATGGAGAGGGGAGGGCTTTTCCAGCCACGTGAATCACCTCACGCGAATTGCAAGCAACACATTCCCGTCCCACCTTCTGCGAGCACAGAGAGAGTGGGAGAGCAGGCCTCCGAAATCACCGACCGCAGAGATACACTTGCGCGGGTGTGCGGGCGATCAGATTTTTGGGGAGCGTCTTCGCGACTGCTCGCGTGATCTGCTTCGTCTTCTTCCCGGCGACCGTTCGAGGGACTGCACTGCGTACACCTTCCTGCATCGACTTCGTACGGCTACATCGAACAAACACACGAGATGACTCGTGTGAATGGAGCCACTGATGCCTTGAGCATCGGTCCCTCCGCTGGGTACACTCTATTCTTCGTATTTGTGCATGTTTTATTGCTATTTACTGCTTATGCGAGTAGTTATACACACATGCACATACATGTCATCACATATATCGCACTGTTTTTCTGGATTAAATTAAAACTAAAAATGCCTAACTTTCTAACAACACACATGTCCTTCGTTCGCCTTTGAGCATCGAATAGTTGGAGAGTGAAATGTCTGGAGATGATGTTGGTTTAGTGTTCCTAGTACTGGGAGGTGTAAACAGGTGAAAGCGGTTGATGCTTCCTTCGTTCGTCTTTATTTCTCTCTCTCTCTCTCTCTCTCCCTCTCTACAGCTTTGCGTATTTCTTGATGCTTGCTTCGTGAGTCGACATCTCCTCTGGTCTTGATGGGTTGGTTATTATCAGCATGGTAACTCTGGCTGTTGACACCAGATCTCTGCACTCCCCTGTCGAAGGGTCCGCTCGCCATATCTGGACCTCCCACACCTGCCAGCAGAACAAGCTAGCAACATTTTAATTGGCCTCATCATGCTTACGAATATACGATCGATCAGGCAAACCAAACACGCTGGGCTGGGAGACCTGGATGCTGCGGCCGAGCTGGACGGGGACGGCCTGCGCCCGGACGACGTCGCCGAGGCGAGCGGGGCGGAGGTGGTTGATGGACAGCTGCACGCCGGCCACCCGCCGGTACCCGGACGCCATGAACGCGCCGACGCTGGCCGTGGACTCGGCCACCAGCGCCGACACGCCGCCGTTCAGCACCCCGAACGGCTGGCAGCAGGTGTCTGTGACGGGGAGGCGGCCGGCGACCTCGCGCGCGCCGATGCGGGTGAACTCGAAGCCCAGCGCGTGCAGCGCCTTGTCCGCAGCCACGGGGCCTTCGACGACCTCGCCCGCACCCTCCGCCGCTGCCGGCGGAGGCTTTGGCTTGCTGCTGTCGCAGTCGTCGCCGGCCATCGATCGCTACTACCTCTTCCTAGTCCTAAGACGCTCAAGCTGGTGCGTGTGTAGTGTAGCTAGGGTGGCGTGGCGTGGTAGGGAAGAAGAGACGGTCAGAGGTCAGACGGTGTAGTTTGTGCGCATCCGCCAACCGCCAACCAAACAAGAACGTATTGAGGGCGTCGGCTGATTGCATTGACCGACGGTCAGAGTTCAGACGGTGTAGTTCTCTCGGCCGAAGCCAAGAGCCCGGTGGGCTTGTTGGGCTATGCATGTGCAGGGTATGTGTGCGCTTGCTTCTATTAACTATCAGGTTGGGCTTTTTTTTTTATAGAAAGAACACCATAACTTAGGTTCCGTTTGGCAGGGCTCTTACTTATCTAAAAATAGATCTAGCTCTGCTTTTTTGTTAGAACTAAAGCCATTTTATAAATCATTTAACAGAAATGGCTTATGACTAACCTTAGGCAAAGTGTGGCGTAGTTAGCTACGAACTAAACAGGCCCTAAAGTGTCAGAGCTAGAGCCAAAGCCGGTAAAACACTATTTGTGACTTCTTCTTCATAGTACAAAAACGACTAAAAGCCTTTTAGGTGCTTTTCGCAGGAAGTCGTTTTGAAAAGAGGTGTTTGGCATAACTCTCAATTATTTTCATAGAAAAGCCAGAGCCGAAACGGGCTCTTAGTTTTATTTCAAAAAAGGAAAAAAAATCATAAAACCTCCTTCAAAACTATTGTGTGAGTCTAATTTAGCTCCCTTTGTTAGAAGGCTCATTTCTTACTCCCTAAGAGCAACTCCAATAGTTCTCTAAAAGACTTCCTAAATCAATAATTTAGGTAGTTAACATGAAAACTATTCTCCAACAGTTCTCTAAATGAACTTTCTAAATTTAACAACTTATCATCTAACCTCATTTTCTCTCTACATTTGGCAACCATTTAACAACTCCCTAAACAAAAATGTTGACTGCATTATATAGTTTTTGTGACTTATTTTTTATGTGGATAAATACAAAACAAAATTACAACCTATATTTAGATAACTATTGGAGAACTCATATTTTTTTACTCCAAAAGACATTTAGCAACTTTTTAAATCTGTGATTTAGAGAGCTAAAATTTACATAACTATTGGAGTTGCTCTAAGTTCTAGAAACGGTTCGATCTGTCACCCTCAACGGTTTTAAGTTACCATACGAGCAACTAGGAAGTTAAACTAGACTTTCGAGGTTAATTAAAATTTTAGAAATATATTTTCACTTATAAAAAATATGCATCTAAAAGTAATTAATAAAATATGATCGAATGTTAGAAAATCTTAAACTAGTTTCGTATTCTTTTTTTTAAATCATTCTCTATCTTTTTGTTCCCTACTTAGAATTATTTGATTGAATCTTACGGCTTCTCCTAAAACTAAACTTGAAACTGGACGAGATACGAAATGGAGGATATAAACCAAGACAAATCCTTGCGGACCAAGTCATGTGCGACCCACTTTGCAAATTAAAAAAACGTTTTCTCAACAACAATGTCTTGGTTAATTAATCATTAGGACATACATGCAAATTTCAAATACATACAAAAATATAATTTAGGCTCCATATTAGCAACATGTAGTAGCATGTGGTTCAACTTTTATAGCAGCACATGCTACTACATGATTTTGGACCAAGGGCCACTAGAACCATGATCTTAGATGTAGCCCAAAATACCCCTTACAATATATATAGCATTCATGCCCGGTCTAAGGCGTTGGACCAAATGTTGTAGCTTTGTGTCATGCACGGGTGGCACGTGGCACCCATCTAACTCCTCTACCATGTTACTTGTTCTCTTCATAGCTAAACTTTCTCTCCTGTGGGGCTCGTTGTCATTGCCAACTGCTAACCTTAGCCATCATGCGTTGTTCGGAGCCATCCTCTTTCGCTACATGCGTCCTCCCTCGTTGGAAGTCGCTTCCCACAAGACCTCCAAGATTCCGCTTTCGCTCCAATGCGATATGTACTTTTAGGGCTCCAGAGTGAGATCCGGATCTAATCCATGAATCTTCAACTCTAGATCCATGAAAATAGCTCAAGATTCAAAGGATGAACGACTTATGTGGTATTGGTGCTCCTATTGATGAAAATCAAAAGTCTGATTTCAAAGGATGAGTGAGAAGGCTAAGGATTAGCCAGTTCTAAGTGCAACGCAGTTGTTGGACACTTTAAGTGACGATATAACCTTTATTTTCCTTACCCATATTATAAAAGGAGGGAAAACTATAGTTTGACCTACACAAGTCTAGTTGGGAGTGGTAATGCACACTTTTGAGATTTAGTGACAGGTAAACCCATAAAAGCCTATGAGAAGTTTGAAACAAAACTAACTCAAAAGGTGATCACAACAAGTGAATTAGCGATGTTGCAGTAGGTATGATACAATAGCGGTGCTACAGTAACTTACAAAGTTGGTCTTAGACTCAATATACTCATCATATGTGTTCGATGTATCGTCAACTATGGCATCAAACTTGGTACTCAAAGAGGTTGTAAGTGTCTAAGAGGTCGAGTACTCATGAGACATATTCAATATGTTGTCGGATAGGTTATCAGAGAGGTCTGCAGTTGTATACTCGAGCCAGGGCCGTACCGGAGGGGGTGCGGAGGGTGTGGCCGCACCGGCCCCCTAAAAACAGAGGGCCCCTTAGTCACTGGATGTTAGCACTTTTTCCTATTAAACATATCTATTCTAAACACAAATAACCAAAGAGCGATACGCTATCGACCAGTTTCGTTTAGATTGTTAAACTAATGTCTTAATTACTTATCGAATACTCCATCCGTTTCAAAATAGTATTTGTTTTAGCTCTTGATTTTTATGTTTATATTCAACTATATAATGATGAATCCACTAAAGAAGCAAAACAAATTCTATTTTAATATAGAGAGAGTATTATTTACTATACACATGATGGTTGCATCGAGAGAGAAGCTTTTTAAAATTGAAATATTTTTGTGAACTATTTATGGTCGACGATAAAGGTTAAATGGTTTGTCAATTCTATATATCGAAAAAAAATGTTGGATGAAATTGATCTCAATAATATAAGCGATGCCTTTGTATCACAAAATGTTAGAGGATATTTTTAATGATATTAGATAACAAGTAAGTGTTTTCGGCTATATTTTACATTTGTTATCTTATAAACTTCAAAACAATGTATAATAATTTTTATACGTCAAATATTCAATACTGAAAGGGAAATGTGCCCTTGGGCCATTTCTAAGTATTTTGGTGATTGAGTGCCAACGCAAGTGCTTTTGTGTTGATCTATGCAATATGGTGGACAAAGTACAAATCATGTCAAAAGGTATGTTTCTAGACTTAGTACATTGTTTTATGGACTAATGTATTGTGTCTAAGTGCTGGAAACAGGAAAGATTGAATTGGAAATGAGATGGCTTTGTTCAGCCAAAGTCTGCTCGGTCTGGGTGCACCGGACTGTCCGGTGGTGCACCGGACAGTGTCCGGTGCGCCAGGCTGGCTCTGGCGAACAGGCTGCTCTCGGGACTTCGACGACGGTGTACGGCTAAAATTCACCGGTCGGTCCGGTGGTGCACCGGACTGTCCGGTGAGCCGTTCACAGGCGAACTCGTCGCTCTCGGGAGATGATTAACGGCGTACGGCTAAAATTCACCGGTCTGTCCGATGGTGCACCGGACTGTCCGGTGAGTCAACAGTCAGCCGGGGCAACGGTCGGCCGAGGATTCCGCGCGTGACGCGTGGGCGAGCCAACGGTCACATTGGTGCACCGGACTGTCCGGTGTGCACTATTTGTGACTTCTTCTTCGTAGTACAAAAACGACTAAAAGCCTTTTAGGTGCTTTTCGCATGAAGTCGTTTTGAAAAGAGGTGTTTGGCATAACTCTCGATTATTTTCATAGAAAAGCCAGAGCCGAAACGGGCTCTTAGTTTTATTTCAAAAAAGGAAAAAAAAATCATAAAACCTCCTTCAAAACTATTGTGTGAGTCTAATTTAGCTCCCTTTGTTAGAAAGCTCATTTCTTACTCCCTAAGTTCTAGAAACGGTTCGATCTGTCACCCTCAACGGTTTTAAGTTACCATACGAGCAACTAGGAAGTTAAACTAGACTTTCGAGGTTAATTAAAATTTTAGAAATATATTTTCACTTATAAAAAAATATGCATCTAAAAGTAATTAATAAAATATGATCGAATGTTAGAAAATTTTAAACTAGTTTCGTATTCTTTTTTTAAATCATTCTCTATCTTTTTGTTCCCTACTTAGAATTATTTGATTGAATCTTACGGCTTCTCCTAAAACTAAACTTGAAACTGGACGAGATATGAAATGGAGGATATAAACCAAGACAAATCCTTGCGGACCAAGTCATGTGCGACCCACTTTGCAAATTAAAAAAACGTTTTCTCAACAACAATGTCTTGGTTAATTAATCATTAGGACATACATGCAAATTTCAAATACATACAAAAATATAATTTAGGCTCCATATTAGCAACATGTAGTAGCATACTAGCATGTGGTTCAACTTTTATAGCAGCACATGCTACTACATGATTTTGGGCCAAGGGCCACTAGAACCATGATCTTAGATGTAGCCCAAAATACCCCTTACAATATATATAGCATTCATGCCCGATCTAAGGCGTTGGACCAAATATTGTAGCTTTGTGTCATGCACGGGTGGCACCCATCTAACTCCTCTACCATGTTACTTGTTCTCTTCATAGCTAAACTTTCTCTCCTGTGGGGCTCGTTGTCATTGCCAACTTGTAACACCTCAGGCTTTTAAAGGGGACAAAGCCGGGTGCATCTCATACATGCGCCAAGAAGACAACATATATAATAACAGAGTGTATAGAGATAAATGTCATAGAACATCAGAGTATTTATTACATAGCGGAAGACTTATTACAAAATAAAATAGTAAATATAAAACGAACTAAGGATCGACGGCGCCAATGTCAACTGAGAAACGCCACCTAGATCAGATCGAACTCCTCAGTGTTAGGCGGCTCCTCTTCGACCACCTGTTCTTCTCCTGTGGGGGGGGTGTGAGACAGCAAGAGTGAGCTCACATACGTTCATAGCTCAACAAGTCGTGGGGAATAATGTGGCACGAACTCACCAAAGGTGGGAGTTCATGTAGTGTAAGGCTGATCAATGAAATAAAGGCTGAAGCTGAGCGTTGCTTTTATAAGTTGGTCAAAATTTTATTAGCAATTACTAAGTGTAAGTAAATACCAAACCTTAATAATAATAAAGAACAGTAATAGTAAAATAATCCCAAATGCGATGCAAATGTCAAAATTGAATTTAAGTTCCATAATTAATCATGTGAGGGTCTGAGCCGCTCATGACCGTGAGCACGACTAGTATACTAGTTTTACACTCTGCAGAGGTTGCGCATCTTTACCCACAAGCCGTGTTACCCATCTGCCAAGGGGTCATGAATCCCATACACCTCTACCAAGGAAGCGAGGCAGGGTAACACTACGAGGCCTTTACAAAGTTCCACTAGCTTCAGACTACCCGCTACAGTTTATAGGAAGCTCCAGTGCAGGGTTCTTGTCTGACCGCCATCGCAGCAAAATCAAACAAGGACCTCCCTACACTGATCACTCCCCTACTGCCCTTGCCCCTTTCGGGTAAGGTAGCCCTCCCCTAGCTTTCCTAGTTAATCAGCCAAGGGCGTCCCATTAAACCCTTGTGGTAGCACTGTTTTCCCGGGTGGTCGCTCCATGTTCCCATTAATTTAATGATCTTAACATGAACAGCAATAATAACAAGATAATAACAGAATAATCATGAATAGTGTATCTCCATACCCAATCCACATAAAGCAATAGCAAGTACTACCCAAAAATATTTCAGGGGTGAACAAGGTATAGAGGTAATCAAAACTGGGGTAACATAAAGGCTCCCATCAAAATTAACCTATGCAGATCATTAAAATTAATAAGAACATGGCTGGGAAAAGTAAGTGATCAAGGGCACAACTTGCCTTCAATGAGCTCCTGCTCAGCTATCTCTACTTGCTGAACCTCAGATTCCACAGTGGCTTGCTCGTCTACTCGCATCAACACAATACATACATAGCATAGCATAAATTAACATCACATGAAACATGCAAATAGGATATACAGTAATAAACTAGACATTAAAATAAGATCACAGGAACTGGAATTAATAATTTTGGAGTTATATATTTCAAGTTATGAATTTCTGTAGCTTTTATGTATTTAATACAAGATTAAGTATTAGATAAATTTAAATGAGCCTTTCATGCCAAAACAAAGGCACTAATGGTTAGACAATAATATTATAAAAATCTAGGAACTGGAATGGTCCAATTTGGAGTCCAAATGCATTTTCTATGAATTATACAAATTCTATGAATTGTTTATATATCAAAAACTCATTTTCTAATTCATTTTTCTGATTTAATAACCCTCTGGATTGGGCCTCAATTTCAGAAAACAGCAGGGGCCCTGGCGCAAATGCAACCGAGACACAGGAAACCCACCAGATGGACTGCGGGTTCAATTATTAACAACTACAGGGGCTCTTTGGTGAAATGGCCATCGTGAAGGGGTACTGGCCAAATCTGGCCGTCCGATCCAAAGTCGAGGGCGCAGATTAGACCGAGCCCTATACGAACCGGTACATGATTAGGTTCATCGGATCCGAAATCTACGACTCCTGGTTACATTTCCCCCCGATCGCCCGATCCCAAAGCTACGCTCCAGATTCGCGGGTGCGAAAGGGTACGCAGGGTCTAATCGTAGCCGTCCACTAACAGATCTACGACTCACAGCTTGTCGCCAAACTCCGGTGAACCGCGGCGGGGCATTTAGTCTACCCGCGGTGGTCCATCGCCGGCCGCCGTCCAACACTCTACCCAAGGCGCTAGGAAACAATCCGAGGGGCACAAACCATACAATAGGTGACTACGGAGCAGGGTATGAGCACCTCACCAAACACTGGAGAGTAGATAGCCCTGGTCACGGCGAAGTGCGCTCCTCCGCGGCGATCGAATCTCCGACGAGCAATACGGGCCCAAACCGCCCGCGATCCCGCCAAATTACGCGATGGGCAGAACACCTAGACGGTGCCGAAGCCGTGCGCAGCTGCCCGCGACCACTCGACGGTGTGAACTCGGTTTGACCCGCGGCGGCGCTCTTCCTATCACTGGTGGCGGTGGCGGCCCTAGAAATTAGGTTTCCCCCGTGAGCTCAAGTAGCCGGGGACTAGAGGAAAAGCCTGAGCGGACGTAGCTTTATCACCCAGCGCGGTCCGTTGGGTCGTGCGCGCGAGAAACGCGCCGATGGCGTGCCCGCCATGCGCGGTGAAGCTGTTAGGGACGAACCTGACGCGCGGGGGCCACCGTCAGTGCAATAATCCGACGGCACAGACACTGGCGGTGCGGTCCCACGTGGAAGTGGCAGGAGGTGTGTTGGCGCGCGCGTGGGAGGCAGATGGGCCGAGTCACGCGGTTTCGGCCCAACACGACTGTTTTCTTTTTATCTTTTAGTTTTTTTTCTTTTCTCATTTACCAACTTCAATTCAATTTCGAATTTGAATTCAAACTTGTTCCAAATTTACTACTAAATCATATTGTGAAATTAAAATATCAATTTTGGAAATATAGTATTTGTATTTTATATCATTTCTCTTCTTATTTTAAAACCCTAATTTTGATTTAGGATTTAATCCAACCTTTAGAATTATTATTTTATTATCATTATTCTTATTATTTTATTTAATGCACAAACATATAAAACTCCAACAAAATGCACTTTCTTTTATTATTATTTTTGTATCATTTATTTTTTTTATTAATCACTATTAATTATATGTGTGCTCTTTTTATGATACAAATAAGGCACACAAAATGTGGAAATCCACTATATTCCTTTGTATACAAATTTGAGTATTACAAATCCTACCCCCCTTAAAAATAATCTCGTCCTCGAGATTTAGGAAGATCTAGGAAAAAGGTGGGGAAAATCTATGCGAAGCTCTTCTTCTCTTTCCCAAGTTGCTTCATCTTCACCGTGGTGGCTCCATTGCACTTTGCACATCTTTATAACTTTATTCCTCGTAAATCGAGTCAAAGTATCCAAAATTTTGATGGGGTACTCAGCATAAGTCAAACCTTCTTGAACACTAAGGTCTTCCATTGGTAACTGTTCTTCAGGTACCCTGAGACATTTCTTCAGCTGAGATACATGAAATACATCATGAACATCCGCAAGATGCTCCGGTAACTCCAATTGATATGCAACCTCACCCACTCGCTTTAAGATTAAGAAGGGTCCAATAAAGCGAGGGGACAACTTTCCTTTGACTTTGAACCTTCTCATGCCCCGGAGTGGTGACACCTTCAAATAGACATGATCACCCTCCTGAAACTCAAGCAGTCTTCTCCAGGTATCAGCATAACTTTTCTGTCTTGACTGCGCAGTTCTCAAATTCTCCCTTATTTGCTGAACTTGTTCTTCTGCTTCCTGTATAATCTCAAGCCCAAACAACTGCCTTTCACCAGTTTGATTCCAATACAAGGGAGTCCTGCACTTTCTGCCATACAAAGCCTCAAACGGTGACATCTTCAAACTGGCCTGATAGCTATTATTATAAGAGAACTCTGCATACGGCAAACTCTTATCCCAACTACCACCATGCCTAAGAGCACAAGCTCTTAACATATCCTCTAGCACTTGGTTGGTCCTCTCAGTCTGCCCATCAGTCTGTGGATGGTAAGCCGAGCTAAAATTCAATCTCGTATCCAAGGACTCGTGTAACTTCTTCCAATACCGAGAGGTAAACTGTGATCCTCGATCAGACACGATTTTCTTTGGCACACCATGTAGGCAGACAATCCGTGCCATGTACAATTCTGCCAACTTGGCTCCTGAATAAGTGGTCTTCACCGGAATAAAGTGGGCTACCTTAGTTAGCCTATCCACAATCACCCATATAGAATCATATCCAGCAGACGTGTGGGGTAATCCAACAATGAAGTCCATGCCAATCTCTTCCCATTTCCACTCAGGTATCTTCAGTGGATGCAATAGTCCGGCTGGCCTCTGGTGTTCAGCCTTAACTCTTTGGCACACATCGCACATAGCCACATGTGCAGCCACATCTCTCTTCAATCCATACCACCAATATTTCTGCTTCAAATCTTGATACATCTTAGTACTCCCAGGGTGGATAGAGTAAACTGAATCATGTGCCTCCTTCAATATGGTTTCCCGAAGACTATCAATATCGAGAACACAGATCCGATTCTTGAACCATATCGTGCCTTGCTCATCCTCTGTGAACTCCGGGCCTCTACCCTCTGTTATCAGATCCTTGATCTCCTGAATCTTAGCATCACCAATCTGACCTTTACGAATTTCTTGTTCCAAGGTAGGTTCCAATTCGATGATAACTCCTTCTGTATGTGTAACAATTCCCAGGTTAAGTCTCTCAAAATCTTTTGCTAATTCATCAGGTAGCTGGACAACGAAAGCGGAGTGAACATGCTCCTTTCGACTCAAGGCATCTGCAACCAAATTTGCCTTGCCTGGGTGATAGTGAATCTCCAAATCATAATCCTTAATGAGCTCCAACCAACGGCGTTGCCTAAGGTTGAGATCCTTCTGAGTGAATATGTACTTCAAACTCTTATGATCCGTATATACTTGGCACTTAGTTCCCATAATGTAGTGTCTCCAAATCTTAAGCGCATGCACAACGGCTGCCAATTCCAAGTCATGGGTGGGGTAGTTTAATTCATGCTTCCGCAACTGACGAGATGCATAGGCAATCACATGACCATCTTGCATAAGCACACATCCAAGTCCTTGGCCACATGCATCACAATAAATGTCAAATCCCTTCTGCAGATCTGGCATAATCAGTACTGGAGGTGACATCAATCTCTCCTTCAATTGATCAAAACTCTCTTGGCATTTCTCATCCCACTTAAATTCTCTTCCTTTCTCCAAAAGCGAGGTCATGGGCTTAGCAATCTTAGAAAATCCTTCAATAAATCTCCGATAATATCCTGCGAGTCACAAGAAACTCCGAATCTCCGTAACTGTAGTGGGCACTCTCCACTCCATTATCTCCTTCACTTTAGCAGGATCCACAGCTATTCCTCCATTAGAAATAATATGACCAAGGAATGGCACCTTGTCAATCCAAAACTCGCACTTGCTGAACTTAGCGTAGAGTTGATTATCTCGTAACTTCTGTAGCACCAACCTTAGATGTTGTTCATGATCACTTTCATTCTTAGAATAGATAAGAATATCGTCGATGAATACCACGACGAATCTGTCCAAATACTCCATAAACACCTTATTCATCAAATTCATGAAGTAAGCTGGTGCATTGGTTAGTCCAAATGACATAACAGTAAACTCATATAACCCATATCGAGTCGAGAAAGCCGTCTTGGGAATATCCGATGGTCTAATCCTCATCTGATGGTAACCCGATCGGAGATCAATCTTCGAGAATACTCTAGCTCCTCTCATCTGGTTAAACAAATCCTCAATACGGGGCAACGGGTACTTGTTCTTCACCGTAACATCATTAAGAGATCTATAATCCACACACATCCGCTGTGATCCATCCTTCTTCTGTACAAACAAGATCGGTGCTCCCCAAGGTGAGGAACTCGGACGAATATACCCCGCCTCCTGTAACTCAGTTAACTGCTTCTTAACTTCCTTCAACTCCTCTACGGACATTCTATAGGGCCGTTTAGAAATAGGGGCGGTTCCAGGTAAGAGATCAATCACAAACTCAACTTCTCTATCAGGTGGCATCCCTGGTAACTCCTCTGGAAAGACATCCGGAAAATCTCTAACCACCCGGATGTTGTCACCAACAAACTCCTCAGGCATAAAGAACATTGCACGCATGGATGAGGAGGTTACTGCAATATTAACTTGAAATCTTTCTCCTTTAGTGGTAGTGAGCTCTACGGTACCTCTACCAC
Source organism: Zea luxurians (assembly GCA_029449295.1). NCBI lineage: Eukaryota > Viridiplantae > Streptophyta > Magnoliopsida > Poales > Poaceae > Zea > Zea luxurians. The sequence continues at coordinate 48,047,004 of JAOPSE010000010.1, forward strand.
ATGCTATAACGGCCTTTGCTTTTCTTAGCCATGACATACCAAGGATCAGAACTATACTTCTTGACTCTAATATTATAGCAGTAGCTCCAAATTCTCTACCCATAATGGTCAAGGTCAATCTACGTGTCATTTGATTCGCCTCAACAGGCCCTTTAGGTGTAATTACTATCATGGGTTTTCTCATATTTAGCAGTGGTATTTCATTTGTGTTGGCATATCTAGCAGACATGAATGAATGTGTAGCACCAGAATCAAATAATATGGTTGCAGGAATTGCACTAACATAAAACATACCAATTACGAGGTCCCCACCATCAGGAGTATCATCAACGCTGACTTGATTCACCCTGGCTATAGAATATCCCTTGCCAAGGGTCTGTTGCTTGTTCTGAACTGGAGTAGTAGCAATCCTCTGTGGGCAGACATTTGCATAATGACCAGTCTTCCCACACTTGAAACACGTAGTGCCTGGACTCTGTCCTGCAAACTTCGTCGGGGTGCCAGTGGGAGTAGCCTGTCGAGGAGGTGGAGTCCTCAGTGGTGATTGCTGAACTGGGCGTGGTCCTCCCGGTCGAGTCGGTGTACCCTGTGGTGAACTGTATCGAGGACGAACACTGCTGCTACCCTGTCCCTGTGAGATAGCCTTCCTCTTCAAATCGCCCAGTTGAACACGCTTGTGTTCAATAGAAAGAGCCTTATCTAGTAGCCTCTGAAATGATGGAAAGGTGTGTGCAACCAGTGCATACTGCAAGGGTCCATTAAGTCCTTCAATAAAGTGCTCCTGCTTTCTTTCATCCTCAGCAACTTCCTCTGGAGCATATCTCGACAACTGAATAAATTTGTCTCTGTACTCGTTGACTGACATGTTACCTTGCTTCAATGACAGAAACTCCTTCTTCTTGATCTTTATCATACCAGCTGGAATATGGTAGTTCCTGAATTGTGTACTGAACTCTGCCCAGGTAATAGTATCCGCAGCATCATGGGCAGCAGTATAAGAATCCCACCAGTCAGCAGCAGGACCAGTCAGACGTCCAGAAGCATATAAAACCTTCTCCCGGTCAGTGCATTGTGCAATATTCAGCATCTTCTCGATTGACTTCAACCAATCGTCTACATCAAGTGGATCTGGCGAACTGGCGAAGGTCGGTGGCTTATGACTCATAAACTCCCGGTGCTTATCACGAGGTGGAACTAGTGGTGGCGGTGGAGGCAATGGCACTTGTTGCTGTTGTTGTTGTTGTTGAAGTTGTTGTTGCAGCTGCTGTTGTTGCGCCCTCCTTTCTTGGCGTATCTCATCTCTCTCCTGGCGCAACTCCTGGCGTATATCTTCTCTTTCCTGACGCATTTCCTGGCGTTCTTGCTGCATCTGGGCACGCATATCAGCCATAGTGTCCGCCATTTGCTGCATCACCGCCATCTGAGCAGCAACCAGTGGGTCAACTCCGCCTGGTGGAGGATTAGGAGGATTCATCTCTGCAGGCTGTGGCTGAGGTTGTCTATATATCCTTCGAGTGTGTCGGTTAGGAGGCAAATCGATTCCACCACCCCTCCTGGTATTGACCATCTGAGTTAGATACATATGGTAAGAAAGAGCAGTAGACAAGGCAGTAATTACAATCATGTTATTTTGGGGGATTTATTGGCTAAGCAGTTTAATGTTTTACCTACCATAGCTAATTTATTACCTTATGCTGGCACATACTAAGATGTCCATATATAATACTTCAATCAGTCAAAGAAGCAAATCAGACATCTTTCATCAGAACAATCAAACCACATTTTTAAATATAGAAAATAGTTTTGATTTGGTCTTAGGCCTCCTATCTCTTAAAAATGTCATAGGGGTAGGGATTCCAAGGTTTGAAATCCATCTTGTCTTAGAATAGAGAAGATAAGAATGATCAGAGTAGAACAATAGAAGGTGAGACAGGATCAAGCTAAGTATAGAAAGAATCAGAGTAAGGTAAGTGTAGAATGAATCAGAATAAGATAAGTAGGTAAGGGATTTGTCCATTTCTATCTAGGTTTCGTCCTACAGTCAACATTTCCTCTGATACCACTTCTGTAACACCCCAGGCTTTTAAAGGGGACAAAGCCGGGTGCATCTCATACATGCGCCAAGAAGACAACATATATAATAACAGAGTGTATAGAGATAAATGTCATAGAATGTCACACCCGGTTTTTAGAAGGTAAACCGAATGCGAACCATGTACGTGCCAGGATCAGTTATTCACGTACATAGCAGTTACATAACATGGACATCATCACACAGTGCTCAAATAGTATTAAAAGGGGAAATAATAGTCGATTACATCATACGTCTGAGACGTCCATATAGTCCTTACAATAAATCAAAGTGCGGAAAAGAAACGTAGATAACCGCGGCCTTCATAGGCAGCCGACTGGGGGTTGCCGCTAACCCACACCTAGAACTCGTCGTAGTCTTGGAACTCCTGGAAGTCTCCTTCCACAGCTTCATCTTCTCCTGAGCAGTGGTTGCAATGCTGACAACCTGGGGGGGGGGGGGGGGGGGGTTTGGTGTGTAGAGCAAGAGTGAGTACACATCAACATACTCAGCAAGTATCCTGTTTGGCTGTAGTGGACTAGCTTTATGTGGGGATAAGTCAAGCAGTTGCTTTTAGTTGGTCAGTTTGTTATTTACTAGTAGAAAGCCAGGTTTTAGCATTAACCCAAGTTATTAACCCAAAGTACCCTTTCCAAACGGAAAGAATACCACTTACCATTACCATAAGCATAATCATAACCATCCTCATTGTCATCTGTAAACCAAAATGTCTCTGATCAAGTACCACTAATCACTGGAGCTCCCTTGGCCGCTCATAACCGCGAGCACGGCTGATATATCAGTTTTCAAACACTCTGCAGAGGTTGTGCACTTTACCCACAAGCCGTGATTCCCTTTCTGCCCGGAGATCATGACTCTCCATTGATCACTACCAAGGTGACCCAGCAGGGCATCACTACGTAGCCTTTACAAAGATTCCCCGGGACTGTAGTCGCCCGTTAGGTTTCCTAAATGTACCGCACTCCTCCCCAAGGGACGAATCAACCTTGGCAGAGCGAGCCGCATACACCGAGCCCCATTGACGGCACGACGGCTAAGCGAACTACACCCCGGTTCCTCTAATTATTCAGCTAAGGGCGTCCCATTCCACCCTCATGGTTGCACTGTTTTCCCGGGCGGTCATCCATAGAACAGGTCCTTACGGAGAGGCACTTGAGAAACCGCTCGAGCCCCCTTGAAAACCACAAGTATAACATCATAATAAGAGAGGGGAAAACAGCGTATCATATATAATCTCATCATGTTCATTGATTAGAGTTTGAGCAATAGCATGAAGCTAAACAATAATAAACCGACCCAAATAGGTAAACAAGGACATGGATAACAAAAACTAGTCAATCCTTAGGTATAAATGTGTAATGCGGGAGGTGAATTAAAGAATGAATAGGATAGAGATAGGTCAAAGGACACTTGCCTCCACCAACCGACTGCTGCTCAGGGGCTTCTCCTGCGAGTTCTTCGGGCTCTTCGACCGGATCGTTCTCTATGCGAGCGCAAACATACATACATCCACATATTTAATACAAGAGAACAGTACACCATACAATAGAATGCAGTAAGTAAACAGACGTTCCACGCGGGCTCGCAACTACGGTTAAGAGAGAAAGAGAAAAAGACAGTCGAGAAACGATCACGTTACATGATTATAAATTAACCACTTGCTTAATGGAAGGAAATTTAACGTAGACACTATGTTTAGCGTAAAGTAAAGTCATGTTTCATGTCTAATCGTTATAAGCAGGTAGAGATAAATAAAAAGGATGGTCGCGCGGCGAGACGCGCGACATAGCACTCTAAAACAAATTAAGAAGTTAACGACTCGTCGCGCGACCGAGCACGCAACGAGACACTTCGCCTTAGTTATGAGGAGACGTTAAGCGTCGCGCGATGAAACGCACGACGGCATACGTCGACTAAACTGAGTCCAAAGTGGAACGTCGCGTGAATACACACGCGGCGTTACACCTTAAACAACCTGAAATTAAAATGAATCGTCGCGTGACGAAGCGCACGACGCAACACACAGATAGAATCTGAAATTAGACAAATCCGTCGCGCGGCGAAGCACGCGACGCAGCACGCTAACTAACGGAGTTTGATGTTAACTACCAACCAAAAATAATCGCAGCGAGCGCGGGCGAGCGGGGACACGGTCGGGCGAGGCCGGGACGGGGCGGGGCGACCGGGCCGAGGCCGGGGCGGGTTCGCCGGGGGCGAGGTGGGGCCGGCGCGGGACGGGCTCGCCGGAGCGGCCGAGCCGGGCGGCCGAGCTCGCCGGAGCCGGGCGCGGGGAGGGGCGAGGGCTGGGCCACTTGGGCCCAAAGGGGGCGCGCGGGGGGGGGGGGGGGCGGCTGGGCCGGCCAGGGGCGGCTGGGCCGGCCGGGGCGGCCCACGGCGTGGGAGAGAGAAAAAAAGAGGAGAGAGAGAAAGAAAAAGAAAAAGAAAGAAAAGGTTTTTCTCCTTTTCGAAATCCGATCTTCCTAGATGAATGCACTTACATTTCTAAGCAATCAAAGAATGCATAGTTCAGCATGGTGCATCAAACAACATAAAGTAATTTAGGGTTTTTCTTTACACGGGAATTCCAAACCGAACCCCGCTAAAACTTTGGAAAAGGTCAAGGTTTAGCGAGAGAACGAGAAAAGAAAAGAGTAACGCCTGAATTTGGTGAGAGAAAAGAAGAAAAAATTCTACCCCCCAAATTCAGGGCGTTACAAACCTATCCCCCTTAAAAGAATCTCGCCCTCGAGATTCAGGGCTGGCTAGCAAAGAGCTCTGGGTACTTGGCCATTAGATCATTGTAACGCCCCGAATTTTGCAGTTGAATTTTTTCTTTTCTTTACTCGCCAAAATTCGGGCGTTACCTTTTCTTTTTCTTTTTCCCTCGCTAAACCTTGACCTTTTCCAAAGTTAGCGGGATTCGATTTGGAATTCCCGTGTAAGAAAAACTCTAAAGATACTTTGTGTTGTTTGATGCACCATGCCGAACCTTGCATTTTTGATTGTTTGAAAGTGCAATTGCATTCATCTAGAAAGATCGGATTTCGAAAACAGGGAAATAATCTTTTCTTTTTCTTTCTCTCTCTTTCTCTCTTCTCTTTTTCTCTCTCTCCCGCGCCGTGGGCCGACCCCGGCCGGCCCAGGCCCCTGCGCGCCCCCCTCTTGGGCCTGGAAGGCCCAGCCGCCCCCCATCCTCCCCTTTTCCCCCCAATTCCTCTCTCTCTCCCCTCTCATTTTCCCTCTCCCTCCCCACCCTAGCCGCCGCCCCTACCCGCCCCTGCCCTAGGCCGCTCCCTGCCGCCGGCCGCCCCTCGCCGTCGGCCACCCCCGCCGGTGAGCCCCCTCCCCCTCCTCCCTCTCCTCCCTCCCCTCTCCTCTCCTCTCCCCCTCCCTGCCCGGCCAAGGCCTGGCCGCCCCTGGCCGCGCCGGCCACCCCCCAGCCCCGCCGTGGCCGCTGGCCGGCCACTGCCGCGCCGCCCGGCCGCCTGGCCGCGCCCTGGCCGGCCCCGGCCGCGCCCAGCCGCGCCCTGGCCCGCCCCCTGCTCGGCCCAGCCGGCCGCTGGCCGCCCGCTCGGCCGCCCAGCCCGACCCCCCCCCCCCCCGCGCTCGCCTGGCCGCCGGTTCAACCGGCCGGCTCAGCGGCTCAGCCGCCCCGGCCCCAGCTCGGCCGCCCTCCCCCGCGCGCCCGCCCCAGCTCGGCCGCCCCGCCTAGGGCCGGTTCAACCGCCCTAGGGCCGGTTCAACCGCCCCCCCCTCTGTTTTTTTTATTTATTTTTTATTTTATTTTATTTACTTTCTGTGATCATAATTACTTTATTTTAGGTAGACTGATCATTGTTCATGCTATGGAAAATAGGAAGTTTAATTTAAAATTCCGTTATGCTATTGATTCACGCAGTTAATCGTTTATCTCATTCAATGTTGATCAACTTAAAATGATTAGGTTTCCATTAGAGTATATAACAGAATTCTTTTGTTAAGAATCAATTGTAACTAATCATTAGTGCATAAACTTTAACCCCCCTGCGAGACCCTTTCCCCGTTTCTTTCTAACCTTAATGAATGCGATATCGAATGTCATACTTGATGCATATTCGCTTTACTTGTTTCCTTGTATGGTGTACTGTTCTTTTGTATTAAATATGTGGATGTATGTATGTTTGCGCTCGCATAGAGAACGATCCGGTCGAAGAGCCCGAGGAATTCGCAGGAGAAGCCCCTGAGCAGCAGTCGGTTGGTGGAGGCAAGTGTCCTTTGACCTATCTTTGTCCTATTCATTCTTTAATTCACCTCCCGCATTACACATTTATACCTAAGGATTGACTAGCTTTTGTTATCCATGTCCTTGTTTACCTATTTGGGTCGGATTATTACTGCTTAGTCTGATGCTATTGCTCAACTCTAATCAATGAACATGATGTGATTATCTATGATACGCTGTTTTCCCCTTCTTATTTATGATCATACTTGTGGCATTTAAGGGGACTCGAGCGGTTTCTCGAGTGCCTCTCCGTAAGGACCTGTTCAATGGATGACCGCCCGGGAAAACAGTGCAACCATGAGGGTGGAATGGGACGCCCTTAGCTGAATAATTAGAGGAACCGGGGTGTAGTTCGCTTAGCCGTTGTGCCGTCAATGGGGCTCGGTGTATGCGGCTCGCTCTGCCAAGGTTGATTTGTCCCTTGGGGAGGAGTGCGGTACATTTAGGAAACCTAACGGGCGGCTACAGCCTCGGGGAATCTTTGTAAAGGCTACGTAGTGAGACCCTGCCTATTCACCTTGGTAGTGTTTAAGGGTTTGATCAGCCCGAGGCAAGTGGGAATCACGGCTTGTGGGTAAAGTGCGCAACCTCTGCAGAGTGTTATGAAACTGATATATCAGCCGTGCTCACGGTTATGAGCGGCCAAGGGAGCTCCAGAGATTAGTGATACTTGATCAGAGATACTTTGGTACAGGTGGCAGTGAGATTTATGATTCTGATTATGATTATGGTATTGGTAAGTGGTATTCTTTCCGTTTGGAAAGGATACATTGGGCTAATAACTTGGGTTAATGTTAAAACCTGGCTCTCTACTAGTAAGTAATAACCTGACCAACTAAAAGCAACTGCTTGACTTATCCCCACATAAAGCTAGTCCACTACAGCCAAACGGGATGCTTGCTGAGTATGTTGATGTGTACTCACCCTTGCTCTACACACCAAACCCCCCCCAGGTTGTCAGCATTGCAACCACTGCTCAGGAGAAGATGAAGCTGTGGAAGGAGACTTCCAGGAGTTCCAAGACTACGACGAGTTCTAGGCGTGGGTTAGCGGCAACCCCCAGTCGGCTGCCTGTGAAGGCCGTGTTATCTACGTTTCTTTTCCGCACTTTGATTTATTGTAAGAACTATATGGACGTCTCAGACGTATGATGTAATCGACTATTATTTCCCTTTTAATACTATTTGAGCACTGTGCGATGATGTCCATGTTATGTAACTGCTGTGTACGTGAATAACTGATCCTGGCACGTACATGGTTCGCATTCGGTTTGCCTTCTAAAACCGGGTGTGACATAAGTGGTATCAAAGCCGTGCTGACTGTAGGACCGCTAACCTAGAGTAGAATGGTCGTTCTAAGGATTATAGACCTCTGTCCTTGCCTTGACTTTGGTACCCCTTCAAAAGTTGGTCCTACTGACCAAATCTATATTCTACTATATATTATACCTTGCTGAAAATTTTGTTTTATTCTGATCCTTCATTTATTTATGATTCATTATTATTCTGATCCTTCATTTATTTATGGTTCATTACTTGCTGGTCATATTAATTCTGTTCTCACCCTTTTGCTTGCGATGTCTTTTGTAGATGGCTCGACTTAGACACACTGCACGAAAGTCCGTCATCCCCTTCTTACCCTCCCGCCTTGCTGAGCGTCCGCTTCGCCGTCCCGTGACCGGACAGTCCAGCCACTTGGAGAGACTGCACCACCGCCTGCATGAGGAGCAGGAACGTCGACGACAGGAGCAGCAGGGCTCTTCCTTCTCGCTCCAGCAGGAGATAGAGTCTGTGAGGAGCTGCTCCCCTGTGCTTCCCCTGGAGGCGCCCCCTACACCACCACTGGGCGTCCCAGCTTCTGGAGTAGCTGCTGGAGGAGATCCAGACGACGGAGGTGGCGACGACAGCTCGAGCCACGACCTCGACCTCTCTAACCATGAGCCGGAAGGATGGGTTGCTCGACCCATCACTCGCGACGCTGCTCGCGGGTGTCACTTCCACGACGCGCTCGACACCCTGCTACGTCGGGCACTTGACCGGCGTACTTGGTCAATCGAGTATCGCTGTGTGGTCTACCAGCATAGTCGCGGGGTCTACCCGGACCGCTGGGAGGCGACCTGCTTGGTGCGCCGTCCGGAGAACAGTCTCCAGGGCGCGGAGGCTTGCTCAGAGCACTATTCTATCTCTGAGCGGGACTCAGCTGAGGCAGCCATGCAGGATGCTGCACGGCGTGCGCTTTCGCACTACTGCTCGGTTCTCGGTGGGGTAGCTGACGGCCTCGACCTGAAGTATTACCCCCGCCGTCCATCTGGCAGCACAGGAGGCGTGATTGTTTCACCTGCTGGTGAGGACAATCCTAGGTTGAGCAGCACAGTCAACCTAGCCGCCGTGCTAAACACGGAGCTGGACCATGCATTAGACGAGCTGAGTAGGGCTCGTGCTGAGATCGCCCTGCTGCGGGCTGAGCGCGCGGAGCGTCGTCACTTGGATGATGGTTCCCCCGCTCCCGTCGGGACTCAGCACCCGTATCGCTCACCTCGGCGTGGACTCCAGTCTTATGGCAATCCCGACTGCAGGACCAAGATAAATCTAGAACCATAGATCGTTAGAGTTGGATCTTGTAATTAATACGAAATATATATATACACAGAAGCTTCAGTCTTAGCGTTAGTCTCGGTCTTAGTTAGTCTTAGTTAGACAGGGTAGTTTGCTATATCCTGTGCATTTATGTTTGTCATGATGAACTATGTTTGGTTTGGATCTTTGTAATGATTGTCACCAGAGTGTGGGTATCCCCTGCATTTTGGTTTACCTATTATGTTAATGGAGTTAGTTATATAGTTGGGAAAACCTTTATTCTACTTTCCTCTTTATCTGAGAAGCTGTGTGGTCTGTGTTGGAGATCAGTGAAGATGCTCATCTGTTCAGTGCTGTTGGAGAATTCCATACTCTTTTCTTATGCTGCAAGATTTGCCAGATCAGTTCTGATGTGTGGTTGCGTTCTGCAGATGTCAGAGAACAGGCGCAGAGGAGGAAGGCGTGCTCAGCAGGAGCAAGCCGCTCCGCAGGATGAGGCGCCCCAGCAGCAGCAGCTGCCGCCCCCACCCCCGATGTCCATCGAGCAGATGTTTCTGATGCAGACTCAGGCAGTTCAGGCCATCGGTCAGACTCTGGCCGCCATTCAGCAGCAGCAGCAACAGCAGCAAGCACCACCCCAGCCTCAGATGCCTCAGATGCCCAGAGATAAGCGTGCTGAATTCATGAGAGGCCATCCCCCAACGTTCGCTCACTCTTCTGACCCCATGGATGCTGAAGATTGGCTGCGCACTGTGGAGCGGGAGTTGCATACCGCTCTGTGTGACGACAGGGAGAAAGTCTTGTATGGTCCCCGTCTGTTGAGAGGAGCAGCCCAATCATGGTGGGAGTCTTACCTCGCCACCCATGCCAACCCCGATGCCATCACTTGGGAAGAGTTCAGAGGTAGCTTTCGTCAGTACCATGTGCCTGCAGGTCTGATGACAGTGAAGAAGGAGGAGTTCCTGGCCCTTAAGCAAGGGTCATCGTCTGTCAGTGAGTATCGAGACAGGTTTCTGCAGTTGTCTCGCTATGCTCCTGAGGATGTCAACACTGACGCCAAGCGGCAGTACCGTTTCTTGAGAGGCTTGGTTGACCCTCTGCAGTACCAACTGATGAATCATACCTTCCCGACATTCCAGCACCTGATTGACAGAGCAATCATGACAGAAAGGAAGCGTAAGGAGATGGAAGATCGTAAGCGCAAGATCAGTGGACCCCCGCCTGGAAGCAGCAGTCGTCCTCGTTTCTCAGGCAATCAACCTCAGCAGTTCAGGCAGAACCAGCGTCCACCTCAGCAGCATCAGCAGCGTCAGCAGTATCAGCAGTTCCAAAGGCAGTATCCTCAGCCCCAGTATCAGAACCGTCAGAGCAATCAGTCAGGAGGTCAGTTTCAGAGGCAGAATCAGCAGACACCTCGTCTTCCTGCCCCCGCAACTCAGCAGAGCAATCAGGCAGCACCAGCTCAGGTTGGAAACAGAGCATGTTTCCACTGTGGAGAGCAAGGCCACTGGGTGATGCAATGTCCGAAGAAGGCAGCCCAGCAGCAGTCAGGCCCCAATGCCCCAGCAAAGCAGAATGCGTCTCAGCCTGGATCAGGCAACCGCCCTCAGCAGCGCTATAATCATGGAAGATTGAATCACTTGGAGGCTGAAGCAGTTCAGGAGACTCCCGGCATGATAGTAGGTATGTTCCCAGTCGACTCCCATATTGCAGAAGTGTTATTTGATACTGGAGCAACGCATTCTTTTATTACTGCATCATGGGTGAAAGCACATAATCTTTCAATTACTACCATGTCAACCCCCATTCAAATTGACTCAGCCGGTGGTAGAATTCGAGCTGATAGCATTTGTTTGAATGTAAGTGTGGAAATAAGGGGGATAGCATTTCCCGCTAACCTTATAGTAATGGGTACTCAGGGAATAGATGTCATCCTAGGGATGAATTGGCTAGATAAGTATCAGGCAGTTATCAGTTGTGATAAAAGGACAATCAAGTTGGTGTCCCCACTAGGAGAGGAAGTGGTGACCGAGTTAGTCTCGCCTGAGCCAAAGAAAGGAAGTTGTTATCAGATGGCTGTCGATAGCAGTGAAGCAGGCCCGATTGAGAGTATCAAGGTTGTGTCTGAATTCCCAGATGTGTTTCCAAAGGATTTACCGGGTATGCCACCAGAGCGGAAAGTTGAGTTTGCCATAGAGCTTCTTCCTGGAACCGCCCCTATCTTTAAGAGAGCTTACAGAATATCTGGACCAGAGTTGGTTGAGCTTAAGAAGCAGATTGATGAGCTGTCAGAGAAAGGTTACATCCGGCCAAGCACCTCGCCTTGGGCCGCCCCTGTCCTGTTTGTGGAGAAGAAAGATGGCACCAAGAGGATGTGTATCGATTATCGAGCTTTGAATGAAGTCACGGTCAAGAACAAGTATCCCTTGCCCAGAATAGAAGATCTGTTTGACCAGTTGAGAGGAGCCAGTGTGTTCTCCAAGATTGATCTGAGGTCAGGTTATCATCAGCTCAGGATCCGACCTTCGGACATTTCGAAGACGGCATTCATTACCAAGTATGGGTTGTATGAGTTCACAGTGATGTCTTTTGGTTTGACCAATGCACCAGCCTTCTTTATGAATCTGATGAACAGTGTATTCATGGATTATCTCGATAAGTTTGTGGTGGTATTCATTGATGACATTCTGATTTATTCTCAAAGCGAAGAAGAGCATGCAGATCATTTGAGGATGGTATTGCAGAGATTGCGAGAGCACCAGTTGTATGCAAAGTTGAGCAAGTGTGAGTTCTGGATCAGTGAAGTCCTGTTCTTGGGTCACATAATCAACAAAGAAGGATTGGCTGTGGATCCGAAGAAAGTGGCAGACATTCTGAACTGGAAAGCGCCAACGGATGCTCGAGGAATCAAGAGCTTCATTGGAATGGCCGGATATTATCGGCGATTCATTGAAGGGTTTTCGAAGATTGCGAAACCAACGACAGCGTTGCTAGGCAACAAGGTTGAGTTCAAGTGGACCCAGAAATGTCAAGAAGCCTTTGAAGCGCTGAAAGAGAAGTTGACAACAGCGCCTGTCTTAGTCTTGCCTGATGTGCACAAGCCCTTCTCTGTGTACTGTGATGCTTGTTACACAGGTTTGGGATGCGTGTTGATGCAAGAGGGAAGAGTTGTGGCTTACTCGTCCCGACAGCTGAAGGTTCATGAGAAGAATTACCCAATCCATGATCTAGAGTTGGCAGCAGTGGTTCACGCACTGAAGACATGGAGGCACTATCTGTATGGACAGAAATGCAATGTTTACACAGACCACAAGAGTCTGAAGTACATATTCACTCAGTCAGAATTGAACATGAGGCAGCGAAGATGGTTAGAGTTGATCAAAGACTATGAGTTGGAGATCCATTACCATCCAGGCAAAGCAAACGTAGTGGCAGATGCTTTGAGCAAAAAGAGTCAAGTCAATCTGATGGTCGCTCGTCCGATGCCTTATGAGTTGGCCAAAGAGTTTGACAGGTTGAGTCTCGGATTTCTGAATAATTCGCGAGGAGTCACAGTTGAGTTGGAACCTACCTTGGAGCGCGAAATCAAAGAAGCGCAGAAGAATGATGAAAAGATTAGTGAGATTCGGCGACTAATTCTAGATGGCAGAGGCAAAGATTTTCGAGAAGATGCAGAAGGCGTGGTATGGTTCAAAGACCGCTTGTGTGTTCCCAATGTCCAGTCTATTCGGGAGTTGATTCTCAAGGAAGCTCATGAGACAGCTTATTCGATTCACCCTGGCAGTGAGAGGATGTATCAGGATCTGAAGAAGAAATTCTGGTGGTACGGAATGAAGAGGGAAATCGCAGAGCATGTGGCTAAGTGCGATAGTTGTCGAAGAATTAAGGCAGAGCACCAGAGACCTGCTGGACTGTTGCAACCGTTGCAGATCCCTCAGTGGAAATGGGATGAAATCGGTATGGATTTCATAGTCGGATTGCCTCGCACTCGAGCCGGCTACGATTCCATTTGGGTAGTAGTGGACCGTTTGACCAAGTCAGCCCACTTCATACCTGTCAAGACCACCTACAGCAGTGCAGTATTGGCAGAGCTGTATATGTCTCGGATCGTTTGTCTTCATGGTGTGCCGAAGAAGATAGTGTCAGATAGAGGAACGCAGTTCACCTCTCATTTCTGGCAGCAGTTGCATGAAGCCTTGGGCACACATCTGAATTTCAGCTCAGCTTATCACCCGCAGACAGATGGCCAGACCGAAAGGACCAATCAAATTCTTGAAGACATGTTGAGAGCCTGTGCGTTGCAAGATCAGTCCGGATGGGATAAGCGATTGCCCTATGCAGAGTTTTCCTATAACAACAGTTATCAGGCCAGTTTGAAGATGTCACCATTTCAAGCGCTCTATGGAAGGAGTTGCAGAACTCCGTTGCAATGGGATCAGCCTGGAGAGAAGCAAGTGTTTGGGCCAGACATTTTGCTTGAAGCCGAAGAGAACATCAAGATGGTCCGAGAGAATCTGAAGATAGCGCAATCGAGGCAGCGAAGCTATGCAGACACAAGAAGAAGAGAGCTGAGTTTTGAAGTCGGAGACTTTGTCTATCTGAAAGTGTCACCGATCAGAGGAGTCAGAAGGTTCGGAATCAAAGGCAAGCTAGCACCCCGCTACATTGGTCCGTACCAGATCCTCTCAAAGCGTGGAGAAGTGGCCTATCAGCTCAGTCTGCCAGAGAATTTGTCCGCTGTGCATGATGTCTTTCATGTGTCTCAGTTGAAGAAGTGCTTGCGTGTGCCAGAAGAGCAGTTGCCAGTGGAAGGTCTGGAAGTCCAGGAGGACTTGACCTATGTTGAGAAGCCAGCTCAGATTCTTGAGGTTGCAGACAGAGTCACCCGAAGGAAGACCATCAGAATGTGCAAAGTCAGATGGAGTCACCACTCTGAGGAAGAAGCAACCTGGGAGCGTGAAGATGATTTGATGGCCAAGTACCCAGAGCTCTTTGCTAGCCAGCCCTGAATCTCGAGGGCGAGATTCTTTTAAGGGGGATAGGTTTGTAACGCCCCGAATTTTGCAGTTGAATTTTTTCTTTTCTTTACTCGCCAAAATTCGGGCGTTACCTTTTCTTTTTCTTTTTCCCTCGCTAAACCTTGACCTTTTCCAAAGTTAGCGGGATTCGATTTGGAATTCCCGTGTAAGAAAAACTCTAAAGATACTTTGTGTTGTTTGATGCACCATGCCGAACCTTGCATTTTTGATTGTTTGAAAGTGCAATTGCATTCATCTAGAAAGATCGGATTTCGAAAACAGGGAAATAATCTTTTCTTTTTCTTTCTCTCTCTTTCTCTCTTCTCTTTTTCTCTCTCTCCCGCGCCGTGGGCCGACCCCGGCCGGCCCAGGCCCCTGCGCGCCCCCCTCTTGGGCCTGGAAGGCCCAGCCGCCCCCCATCCTCCCCTTTTCCCCCCAATTCCTCTCTCTCTCCCCTCTCATTTTCCCTCTCCCTCCCCACCCTAGCCGCCGCCCCTACCCGCCCCTGCCCTAGGCCGCTCCCTGCCGCCGGCCGCCCCTCGCCGTCGGCCACCCCCGCCAGTGAGCCCCCTCCCCCTCCTCCCTCTCCTCCCTCCCCTCTCCTCTCCTCTCCCCCTCCCTGCCCGGCCAAGGCCTGGCCGCCCCTGGCCGCGCCGGCCACCCCCCAGCCCCGCCGTGGCCGCTGGCCGGCCACTGCCGCGCCGCCCGGCCGCCTGGCCGCGCCCTGGCCGGCCCCGGCCGCGCCCAGCCGCGCCCTGGCCCGCCCCCTGCTCGGCCCAGCCGGCCGCTGGCCGCCCGCTCGGCCGCCCAGCCCGACCCCCGCCCCCCCCGCGCTCGCCTGGCCGCCGGTTCAACCGGCCGGCTCAGCGGCTCAGCCGCCCCGGCCCCAGCTCGGCCGCCCTCCCCCGCGCGCCCGCCCCAGCTCGGCCGCCCCGCCTAGGGCCGGTTCAACCGCCCTAGGGCCGGTTCAACCGCCCCCCCTCTGTTTTTTTTATTTATTTTTTATTTTATTTTATTTACTTTCTGTGATCATAATTACTTTATTTTAGGTAGACTGATCATTGTTCATGCTATGGAAAATAGGAAGTTTAATTTAAAATTCCGTTATGCTATTGATTCACGCAGTTAATCGTTTATCTCATTCAATGTTGATCAACTTAAAATGATTAGGTTTCCATTAGTGTATATAACAGAATTCTTTTGTTAAGAATCAATTGTAACTAATCATTAGTGCATAAACTTTAACCCCCCTGCGAGACCCTTTCCCCGTTTCTTTCTAACCTTAATGAATGCGATATCGAATGTCATACTTGATGCATATTCGCTTTACTTGTTTCCTTGTATGGTGTACTGTTCTTTTGTATTAAATATGTGGATGTATGTATGTTTGCGCTCGCATAGAGAACGATCCGGTCGAAGAGCCCGAGGAATTCGCAGGAGAAGCCCCTGAGCAGCAGTCGGTTGGTGGAGGCAAGTGTCCTTTGACCTATCTTTGTCCTATTCATTCTTTAATTCACCTCCCGCATTACACATTTATACCTAAGGATTGACTAGCTTTTGTTATCCATGTCCTTGTTTACCTATTTGGGTCGGATTATTACTGCTTAGTCTGATGCTATTGCTCAACTCTAATCAATGAACATGATGTGATTATCTATGATACGCTGTTTTCCCCTTCTTATTTATGATCATACTTGTGGCATTTAAGGGGACTCGAGCGGTTTCTCGAGTGCCTCTCCGTAAGGACCTGTTCAATGGATGACCGCCCGGGAAAACAGTGCAACCATGAGGGTGGAATGGGACGCCCTTAGCTGAATAATTAGAGGAACCGGGGTGTAGTTCGCTTAGCCGTTGTGCCGTCAATGGGGCTCGGTGTATGCGGCTCGCTCTGCCAAGGTTGATTTGTCCCTTGGGGAGGAGTGCGGTACATTTAGGAAACCTAACGGGCGGCTACAGCCTCGGGGAATCTTTGTAAAGGCTACGTAGTGAGACCCTGCCTATTCACCTTGGTAGTGTTTAAGGGTTTGATCAGCCCGAGGCAAGTGGGAATCACGGCTTGTGGGTAAAGTGCGCAACCTCTGCAGAGTGTTATGAAACTGATATATCAGCCGTGCTCACGGTTATGAGCGGCCAAGGGAGCTCCAGAGATTAGTGATACTTGATCAGAGATACTTTGGTACAGGTGGCAGTGAGATTTATGATTCTGATTATGATTATGGTATTGGTAAGTGGTATTCTTTCCGTTTGGAAAGGATACATTGGGCTAATAACTTGGGTTAATGTTAAAACCTGGCTCTCTACTAGTAAGTAATAACCTGACCAACTAAAAGCAACTGCTTGACTTATCCCCACATAAAGCTAGTCCACTACAGCCAAACGGGATGCTTGCTGAGTATGTTGATGTGTACTCACCCTTGCTCTACACACCAAACCCCCCCCCAGGTTGTCAGCATTGCAACCACTGCTCAGGAGAAGATGAAGCTGTGGAAGGAGACTTCCAGGAGTTCCAAGACTACGACGAGTTCTAGGCGTGGGTTAGCGGCAACCCCCAGTCGGCTGCCTGTGAAGGCCGTGTTATCTACGTTTCTTTTCCGCACTTTGATTTATTGTAAGAACTATATGGACGTCTCAGACGTATGATGTAATCGACTATTATTTCCCTTTTAATACTATTTGAGCACTGTGCGATGATGTCCATGTTATGTAACTGCTGTGTACGTGAATAACTGATCCTGGCACGTACATGGTTCGCATTCGGTTTGCCTTCTAAAACCGGGTGTGACAATCATCTTCACGCTCCCAGGTTGATTCTTCCTCAGAGTGGTGATTCCATCTGACTTTGCACATTCTGATGGTCTTCCTTCGGGTGACTCTATCTGCAACCTCAAGGATTTGCACTGGCTTCTCAACGTAGGTCAAGTCCTCCTGGACTTCGAGACCTTCCACTGGCAACTGCTCTTCTGGCACACGCAAGCACTTCTTCAACTGAGACACATGAAAAACGTCATGCACAGCAGACAAATTCTCTGGCAGACTGAGCTGATAGGCCACTTCTCCACGCCTTGAGAGGATTTGGTACGGACCAATGTAGCGGGGTGCTAGCTTGCCTTTCACTCCGAATCTTCTGACTCCTCTGATCGGTGACACTTTCAGATAGACAAAGTCTCCGACTTCGAAACTCAGCTCTCTTCTTCTTGTGTCTGCATAGCTTCGCTGCCTTGATTGCGCTATCTTTAGATTCTCTCGGACCATCTTGATGTTCTCTTCGGCTTCAAGCAGAATATCTGGCCCAAACACTTGCTTCTCTCCAGGCTGATCCCATTGCAACGGAGTTCTACAACTCCTTCCATAAAGCGCTTGAAATGGTGACATCTTCAAACTGGCCTGGTAACTGTTGTTATAGGAAAACTCTGCATAGGGCAATCGCTTATCTCATCCGGACTGATCTTGCAACGCACAGGCTCTCAACATGTCTTTGAGAATTTGATTGGTCCTTTCAGTCTGGCCATCTGTCTGCGGATGATAAGCTGAACTGAAATTCAGATGTGTGCCCAAGGCTTCATGCAACTGCTGCCAGAAATGAGAGGTGAACTGCGTTCCTCTGTCTGACACTATCTTCTTTGGCACACCATGAAGACAAACGATCCGAGACATGTACAACTCTGCCAGTACTGCACTGCTGTAGTTGGTCTTGACTGGTATGAAGTGGGCTGACTTGGTCAAACGGTCCACTACTACCCAAATAGAATCGTAGCCGGCTCGAGTGCGAGGCAATCCGACTATGAAATCCATACCGATTTCATCCCATTTCCACTGAGGGATCTGCAACGGTTGCAACAATCCAGCTGGTCTCTGGTGCTCTGCCTTAATTCTTCGGCAACTATCGCACATAGCCACATGCTCTGCGATTTCCCTCTTCATTCCGTACCACCAGAATTTCTTCTTCAGATCCTGATACATCTTCTCACTACCAGGGTGAATCGAATAGGCTGTCTCATGAGCTTCCTTGAGAATCAACTCCCGAATGGACTGGACATTGGGAACACACAAGCGGTCTTTGAACCATATCACGCCTTCTGCATCTTCTCGAAAATCTTTGCCTCTGCCATCTAGAATCAGTCGCCGGATCTCACTGATCTTCTCATCATTCTTCTGCGCTTCTTTGATTTCGCGCTCCAAGGTAGGTTCCAATTCAACTGTGACTCCTCACGAATTGTTCAGAAATCCGAGACTCAACCTGTCGAACTCCTTGGCCAACTCATAAGGCATCGGACGAGCGACCATCAGATTGACTTGACTCTTTCTGCTCAAAGCATCTGCCACTACGTTCGCTTTGCCTAGATGGTAATGGATTTCCAACTCATAGTCTTTAATCAACTCCAACCATCTTCGCTGTCTCATATTCAATTCTGACTGAGTGAATATGTACTTCAGACTCTTGTGGTTTGTGTAAACATCGCATTTCTGTCCATACAGATAGTGTCTCCATGTCTTCAGTGCGTGAACCACTGCTGCCAACTCTAGGTCATGGATTGGGTAATTCTTCTCATGAACCTTCAGCTGTCGGGACGAGTAAGCCACAACTCTTCCCTCTTGCATCAACACGCATCCCAAACCTGTGTAACAAGCATCGCAATACACCGAGAAGGGCTTGTGCACATCAGGCAAGACTAGGACAGGCGCTGTAGTCAACTTCTCTTTCAGCGCTTCAAAGGCCTCTTGACATTTCTGGGTCCACTTGAACTCAACCTTGTTGCCTAGCAACGCTGTCATTGGTTTCGCAATCTTCGAAAACCCTTCAATGAATCGCCGATAATATCCGGCCATTCCAATGAAGCTCTTGATTCCTCGAGCATCCGTTGGCGCTTTCCAGTTCAGAATGTCTGCCACTTTCTTCGGATCCACAGCCAATCCTTCTTTGTTGATTATGTGACCCAAGAACAGGACTTCACTGATCCAGAACTCACACTTGCTCAACTTTGCATACAACTGGTGCTCTCGCAATTTCTACAATACCATCCCCAAATGATCTGCATGCTCTTCTTCGCTTTGAGAATAAACCAGAATGTCATCAATGAATACCACCACAAACTTATCGAGATAATCCATGAATACACTGTTCATCAAGTTCATGAAGAACGCTGGTGCATTGGTCAAACCAAAAGACATCACTGTGAACTCATACAAACCATACTTGGTAATGAATGCCGTCTTCGGAATGTCCGAAGGTCGGATCCTGAGCTGATGATAACCTGACCTCAGATCAATCTTGGAGAACACACTGGCTCCTCTCAACTGGTCGAACAGATCTTCTATTCTGGGCAAAGGGTACTTGTTCTTGATCGTGACTTCATTCAAAGCTCGATAATCGATACACATCCTCTTGGTGCCATCTTTCTTTTCCACAAACAAGACAGGAGCGGCCCAAGGCGAGGTGCTTGGCCGGATGTAACCTTTCTCTGACAGCTCATCAATCTGCTTCTTAAGCTCAACCAACTCTGGTCCGGATATTCTGTAAGCTCTCTTAAAGATAGGGGCGGTTCCAGGAAGAAGCTCTATGGCAAACTCAACTTTCCGCTCTGGTGGCATACCCGGTAAGTCCTTTGGAAACACATCTGGGAATTCGGACACAACCTTGATACTCTCAATTGGGTCTGCTTCACTGCTATCGACAGCCATCTGATAACAACTTCCTTTCTTTGGCTCAGGCGGGACTAACTCGGTCACCACTTCCTCTCCTAGTGGGGACACCAACTTGATTGTCCTTTTATCACAACTGATAACTGCCTGATACTTATCTAGCCAATTCATCCCTAGGATGACATCTATTCCCTGAGTACCCATTACTATAAGGTTAGCGGGAAACGCTATCCCCCTTATTTCCACACTTACATTCAAACATATGCTATCAGCTCGAATTCTACCACCGGCTGAGTCAATTTGAATGGGGGTTGACATGGTAGTCATTGGAAGATTATGTGCTTCTACCCATGATGCAGTAATGAAAGAATGCGTTGCTCCAGTATCAAATAACACTTCTGCACTATGGGAGTCGACTGGGAACATACCTACTATCATGCCGGGAGTCTCCTGAACTGCTTCAGCCTCCAAGTGGTTCAGTCTTCCATGATTGTAACGCGGCTGAGAGTGGTTGCCTGCTCCTGGCTGAGGCACATTCTGCTTTGCTGGGGCATTGGGGCCTGACTGCTGTTGGGCTGCCTTCTTCGGACATTGCATCACCCAGTGGCCTTGCTCTCCGCAGTGGAAACATGCTCTGTTTCCAACCTGAGCTGGTGCTGCCTGATTGTTCTGCTGGCTTGCTGGGGCAGGAAGACGAGGTGTCTGCTGATTCTGCCTCTGAAACTGACATCCTGATTGATTGCTCTGATGGTTCTGGTACTGGTGCTGAGGATACTGCCTTTGAAACTGCTGATGCTGCTGAGGTGGACGCTGGTTCTGCCTGAACTGCTGAGGTTGATTGCCTGAGAAACGAGGGCGGCTGCTGCTTCCAGGCTGGGGTCCACTGATCTTGCGCTTACGATCCTCCATCTCCTTACGCTTCCTTTCTGTCATGATTGCTCTGTCAATCAGGTGCTGGAATGTCGGGAAGGTATGATTCATCAGTTGGTACTGAAGAGGGTCAACCAAGCCTCTCAAGAAACGGTACTGTCGCTTGGCGTCGGTGTTGACATCTTCAGGAGCGTAGCGAGACAACTGCAGAAACCTGTCTCGATACTCACTGACAGATGATGACCCTTGCTTAAGGGCCAGGAACTCCTCCTTCTTCACTGTCATCAGACCTACAGGCACATGGTACTGACGAAAGCTACCTCTAAACTCTTCCCAAGTGATGGCATCGGGGTTGGCATGGGTGGCGAGGTAAGACTCCCGCCATGACTGGGCTGCTTTTCTCAACAGACGGGGACCATACAAGACTTTCTCCCTGTCATCACACTGAGCGGTATGCAACTCCCGCTCCACAGTGCGCAGCCAATCTTCAGCATCCATGGGGTCAGAAGAGTGAGCGAACGTTGGGGGATGACCTCTCATGAATTCAGCACACTTGTCTCTGGGCATCTGAGGCATCTGAGGCTGGGGTGGAGCCTGCTGCTGTTGCTGCTGCTGCTGCTGCCGAATGGCGGCCAGAGTCTGACCGATGGCCTGAACTGCCTGAGTCTGCATCAGAAACATCTGCTCGATCGACATCGGGGGCGGGGGGTGGCAGGTGCTGCTGCTGGGGCACCTCATCCTGCGGAGCGGCTCGCTCCTGCTGAGCACGCCTTCCTCCTCTGCGCCTATTCTCTGACATCTGCAGAATGCAACCACACATCAGAACTGATCTGGCAAATCTTGCAGCATAAGAAAAGAGTGTAGAATTCTTCAACAGCACTGAACAGATGAGCATCTTCACTGATCTCCAACACAGACCACACAGCTTCTCAGATAAAGAGGAAAGTGGAATAAAGGTTTTCCCAACTATATAACTAACTCCATTAACATAATGGGTAAGCCAAAATGCAGGGGATACCCACACTCTGGTGACAATCATTACAAAGATCCAAACCAAACATAGTTCATCATGACAAACATAAATGCACAGGATATAGCAAACTACCCTGTCTAACTAAGACTAACTAAGACCGAGACTAACGCTAAGGCTGAAGCTTCTATGTATATATATTTCGTATTAATTACAAGATCCAACTCTAACGAGCTATGGTTCTAGATTTATCTTGGTCTTGCAGTCAGGATTGCCATAAGACTGGTGTCCACACCGAGGTGAGCGGTACGGGTGCTGAGTCCCAACGGGGGCGGGGGAACCATCATCCAAGTGACGACGTTCCGCGCACTCAGCCCGTAGCAGGACGATCTCAGCACGAGCCCTACTCAGCTCGTCTAATGCATGGTCCAGCTCCGTGTTTAGCACGGCGGCTAGGTTGACTGTGCTGCTCAACCTAGGATTGTCCTCACCAGCAGGTGAAACAATCACGCCTCCTGTGCTGCCAGATGGACGGCGGGGGTAATACTTCAGGTCGAGACCGTCAGCTACCCCACCGAGAATCGAGCAGTAGTGCGAAAGCGCATGTCGTGTAGCATCCTGCATGGCTGCCTCAGCTGAGTCCTGAGAGATAGAATAGTGCTCTGAGCAAGCCTCCGCGCCCTGGAGACTGTTCTCCGGACGGCGCACCAAACAGGTCGCCTCCCAGCGGTCTGGGTAGACCCCGCGACTATGCTGGTAGACCACACAGCGATACTCGATGGACCAAGTACGCCGGTCAAGTGCCCGACGTAGCAGGGTGTCGAGCGCGTCGTGGAAGTGACACCCGCGAGCAGCGTCGCGAGTGATGGGTCGAGCAACCCATCCTTCCGGCTCATGGTCAGCAGGGAAGTCAGTGTCGTGGCTCGGGCTGTCGTCGCCATCTCCGTCGTCTGGGTCTCCTCCAGCAGCTACTCCAGAGGCTGGGGCGCCCAGTGGTGGTGCAGGGGGCGCCTCCAGGGGAAGCACAGGAGAGCAGCTCCTCACAGACTCTATCTCCTGCTGGAGCGAGAAAGAAGAGCCCTGCTGCTCCTGTCGTCGATGTTCCTGCTCCTCATGCAGGCGGTGGTGCAGTCTCTCCAAGTGGCTGGACTGTCCGGCCACGGGATGGCGAAGCGGACGCTCATCAAGGCGGGAGGGTAAGAAGGGGATGACAGACTTTCGTGCAGTGTGTCTAAGTCGAGCCATCTACAAAAGACATCGCAAGCAAAAGGGTGAGAACAGAATTAATATGACCAGCAAGTAATGAATCATAAATAAATGAAGGATCAGAATAAAACATAATTTTCAGCAAGGTATAATATATAGTAGAACATAGGTTTGGTCGGTATGACCAACTTTTGAAGGGATATCAAAGTCAAGGCAGTGACAGAGGTCTATAATCCTTAGAACGACCATTCTACTCTAGGTTAGCGGTCCTACAGTCAGCACGGCTTTGATACCACTTATGTCACACCCAGTTTTTAGAAGGTAAACCGAATGCGAACCATGTACGTGCCAGGATCAGTTATTCACGTACACAGCAGTTACATAACATGGACATCATCACACAGTGCTCAAATAGTATTAAAAGGGGAAATAATAGTCGATTACATCATACGTCTGAGACGTCCATATAGTCCTTACAATAAATCAAAGTGCGGAAAAGAAACGTAGATAACCGCGGCCTTCACAGGCAGCCGACTGGGGGTTGTCGCTAACCCACACCTAGAACTCGTCATAGTCTTGGAACTCCTGGAAGTCTCCTTCCACAGCTTCATCTTCTCCTGAGCTGTGGTTGCAATGCTGACAACCTGGGGGGGGGGTTTGGTGTGTAGAGCAAGAGTGAGTACACATCAACATACTCAGCAAGTATCCTGTTTGGCTGTAGTGGACTAGCTTTATGTGGGGATAAGTCAAGCAGTTGCTTTTAGTTGGTCAGTTTGTTATTTACTAGTAGAAAGCCAGGTTTTAGCATTAACCCAAGTTATTAACCCAAAGTACCCTTTCCAAACGGAAAGAATACCACTTACCATTACCATAAGCATAATCATAACCATCCTCATTGTCATCTGTAAACCAAAATGTCTCTGATCAAGTACCACTAATCACTGGAGCTCCCTTGGCCGCTCATAACCGCGAGCACGGCTGATATATCAGTTTTCAAACACTCTGCAGAGGTTGTGCACTTTACCCACAAGCCGTGATTCCCTTTCTGCCCGGAGATCATGACTCTCCATTGATCACTACCAAGGTGACCCAGCAGGGCATCACTACGTAGCCTTTACAAAGATTCCCCGGGACTGTAGTCGCCCGTTAGGTTTCCTAAATGTACCGCACTCCTCCCCAAGGGACGAATCAACCTTGGCAGAGCGAGCCGCATACACCGAGCCCCATTGACGGCACGACGGCTAAGCGAACTACACCCCGGTTCCTCTAATTATTCAGCTAAGGGCGTCCCATTCCACCCTCATGGTTGCACTGTTTTCCCGGGCAGTCATCCATAGAACAGGTCCTTACGGAGAGGCACTCGAGAAACCGCTCGAGCCCCCTTGAAAACCACAAGTATAACATCATAATAAGAGAGGGGAAAACAGCGTATCATATATAATCTCATCATGTTCATTGATTAGAGTTTGAGCAATAGCATGAAGCTAAACAATAATAAACCGACCCAAATAGGTAAACAAGGACATGGATAACAAAAGCTAGTCAATCCTTAGGTATAAATGTGTAATGCGGGAGGTGAATTAAAGAATGAATAGGACAGAGATAGGTCAAAGGACACTTGCCTCCACCAACCGACTGCTGCTCAGGGGCTTCTCCTGCGAGTTCTTCGGGCTCTTCGACCGGATCGTTCTCTATGCGAGCGCAAACATACATACATCCACATATTTAATACAAGAGAACAGTACACCATACAATAGAATGCAGTAAGTAAACAGACGTTCCACGCGGGCTCGCAACTACGGTTAAGAGAGAAAGAGAAAAAGACAGTCGAGAAACGATCACGTTACATGATTATAAATTAACCACTTGCTTAATGGAAGGAAATTTAACGTAGACACTATGTTTAGCGTAAAGTAAAGTCATGTTTCATGTCTAATCGTTATAAGCAGGTAGAGATAAATAAAAAGGATGGTCGCGCGGCGAGACGCGCGACATAGCACTCTAAAACAAATTAAGAAGTTAACGACTCGTCGCGCGACCGAGCACGCAACACGACACTTCGCCTTAGTTATGAGGAGACGTTAAGCGTCGCGCGACGAAACGCACGACGGCATACGTCAACTAAACTGAGTCCAAAGTGGAACGTCGCGTGAATACACACGCGGCGTTACACCTTAAACAACCTAAAATTAAAATGAATCGTCGCGCGACGAAGCGCACGACGCAACACACAGATAGAATCTGAAATTAGACAAATCCGTCGCGCGGCGAAGCGCGCGACGCAGCACGCTAACTAACGGAGTTTGATGTTAACTACCAACCAAAAATAATCGCAGCGAGCGCGGGCGAGCGGGGACACGGTCGGGCGAGGCCGGGACGGGGTGGGGCGACCGGGCCGGGGTCGGGGCGGGTTCGCCGGGGGCGAGGTGGGGCCGGCGCGGGACGGGCTCGCCGGAGCGGCCGAGCCGGGCGGCCGAGCTCGCCGGAGCCGGGCGCGGGGAGGGGCGAGGGCTGGGCCACTTGGGCCCAAAGGGGGCGCGCAGGGGGGGCGGCTGGGCCGGCCAGGGGCGGCTGGGCCGGCCGGGGCGGCCCACGGCGCGGGAGAGAGAAAAAAAGAGGAGAGAGAAAGAAAAAGAAAAAGAAAGAAAAGGTTTTTCTCCTTTTCGAAATCCGATCTTCCTAGATGAATGCACTTACATTTCTAAGCAATCAAAGAATGCATAGTTCAGCATGGTGCATCAAACAACATAAAGTAATTTAGGGTTTTTCTTTACACGGGAATTCCAAACCGAACCCCGCTAAAACTTTGGAAAAGGTCAAGGTTTAGCGAGAGAACGAGAAAAGAAAAGAGTAACGCCTGAATTTGGTGAGAGAAAAGAAGAAAAAATTCTACCCCCCAAATTCAGGGCGTTACATAGAACGTCAGAGTATTTATTACATAGCGGAAGACTTATTACAAAATAAAATAGTAAATATAAAACGAACTAAGGATCGACGGCGCCAATGTCAACTGAGAAACGCCACCTAGATCAGATCGAACTCCTCAGTGTTAGGCGGCTCCTCTTCGACCACCTGTTCTTCTCCTATGGGGGGGTGTGAGACAGCAAGAGTGAGCTCACATACGTTCATAGCTCAACAAGTCGTGGGGAATAATGTGGCACGAACTCACCAAAGGTGGGAGTTCATGTAGTGTAAGGCTGATCAATGAAATAAAGGCTGAAGCTGAGCGTTGCTTTTATAAGTTGGTCAAAATTTTATTAGCAATTACTAAGTGTAAGTAAATACCAAACCTTAATAATAATAAAGAACAGTAATAGTAAAATAATCCCAAATGCGATGCAAATGTCAAAATTGAATTTAAGTTCCATAATTAATCATGTGAGGGTCTGAGCCGCTCATGACCGTGAGCACGGCTAGTATACTAGTTTTACACTCTGCAGAGGTTGCGCATCTTTACCCACAAGCCGTGTTACCCATCTGCCAAGGGGTCATGAATCCCATACACCTCTACCAAGGAAGCGAGGCAGGGTAACACTACGAGGCCTTTACAAAGTTCCACTAGCTTCAGACTACCCGCTACAGTTTATAGGAAGCTCCAGTGCAGGGTTCTTGTCTGACCGCCATCGCAGCAAAATCAAACAAGGACCTCCCTACACTGACCACTCCCCTACTGCCCTTGCCCCTTTCGGGTAAGGTAGCCCTCCCCTAGCTTTCCTAGTTAATCAGCCAAGGGCGTCCCATTAAACCCTTGTGGTAGCACTGTTTTCCCGGGTGGTCGCTCCATGTTCCCATTAATTTAATGATCTTAACATGAACAGCAATAATAACAAGATAATAACAGAATAATCATGAATAGTGTATCTCCATACCCAATCCACATAAAGCAATAGCAAGTACTACCCAAAAATATTTCAGGGGTGAACAAGGTATAGAGGTAATCAAAACTGGGGTAACATAAAGGCTCCCATCAAAATTAACCTATGCAGATCATTAAAATTAATAAGAACATGGCTGGGAAAAGTAAGTGATCAAGGGCACAACTTGCCTTCAATGAGCTCCTGCTCAGCTATCTCTACTTGCTGAACCTCAGATTCCACAGTGGCTTGCTCGTCTACTCGCATCAACACAATACATACATAGCATAGCATAAATTAACATCACATCAAACATGCAAATAGGATATACAGTAATAAACTAGACATTAAAATAAGATCACAGGAACTGGAATTAATAATTTTGGAGTTATATATTTCAAGTTATGAATTTCTGTAGCTTTTATGTATTTAATACAAGATTAAGTATTAGATAAAATTTAAATGAGCCTTTCATGCCAAAACAAAGGCACTAATGGTTAGACAATAATATTATAAAAATCTAGGAACTGGAATGGTCCAATTTGGAGTCCAAATGCATTTTCTATGAATTATACAAATTCTATGAATTGTTTATATATCAAAAACTCATTTTCTAATTCATTTTTCTGATTTAATAACCCTCTGGATTGGGCCTCAATTTCAGAAAACAGCAGGGGCCCTGGCGCAAATGCAACCGAGACACAGGAAACCCACCAGATGGACTGCGGGTTCAATTATTAACAACTACAGGGGCTCTTTGGTGAAATGGCCATCGCGAAGGGGTACTGGCCAAATCTGGCCGTCCGATCCAAAGTCGAGGGCGCAGATTAGACCGAGCCCTATACGAACCGGTACACGATTAGGTTCATCGGATCCGAAATCTACGACTCCTAGTTACATTTCCCCCCGATCGCCCGATCCCAAAGCTACGCTCCAGATTCGCGGGTGCGAAAGGGTACGCAGGGTCTAATCGTAGTCGTCCACTAACAGATCTACGACTCACAGCTTGTCGCCAAACTCCGGTGTACCGCGGCGGGGCATTTAGTCTACCCGCAGTGGTCCATCACCGGCCGCCGTCCAACACTCTACCCAAGGCGCTAGGAAACAATCCGAGGGGCACAAACCATACAATAGGTGACTACGGAGCAGGGTATGAGCACCTCACCAAACACTGGAGAGTAGATAGCCCTGGTCACGGCGAAGTGTGCTCCTCCACGGCGATCGAATCTCCGACGAGCAATACGGGCCCAAACCGCCCGCGATCCCGCCAAATTACGCGATGGGCAGAACACCTAGACGGTGCCGAAGCCGTGCGCAGCTGCCCGCGACCACTCGACGGTGTGAACTCGGTTTGACCCGCGGCGGCGCTCTTCCTATCACTGGTGGCGGTGGCGGCCCTAGAAATTAGGTTTCCCCCGTGAGCTCAAGTAGCCGGGGACTAGAGGAAAAGCCTGAGCGGACGTAGCTTTATCACCCAGCGCGGTCCGTTGGGTCGTGCGCGCGAGAAACGCGCCGATGGCGTGCCCGCCATGCGCGGTGAAGCTGTTAGGGACGAACCTGACGCGCGGGGGCCACCGTCAGTGCAATAATCCGACGGCACAGACACTGGCGGTGCGGTCCCACGTGGAAGTGGCAGGAGGTGTGTTGGCGCGCGCGTGGGAGGCAGATGGGCCGAGTCACGCGGTTTCGGCCCAACACGACTGTTTTCTTTTTATCTTTTAGTTTTTTTTCTTTTCTCATTTACCAACTTCAATTCAATTTCGAATTTGAATTCAAACTTGTTCCAAATTTACTCCTAAATCATATTGTGAAATTAAAATATCAACTTTGGAAATATAGTATTTGTATTTTATATCATTTCTCTTCTTATTTTAAAACCCTAATTTTGATTTAGGATTTAATCCAACCTTTAGAATTATTATTTTATTATCATTATTCTTATTATTTTATTTAATGCACAAACATATAAAACTCCAACAAAATGCACTTTCTTTTATTATTATTTTTGTATCATTTATTTTTTTTATTAATCACTATTAATTATATGTGTGCTCTTTTTATGATACAAATAAGGCACACAAAATGTGGAAATCCACTATATTCCTTTGTATACAAATTTGAGTATTACACAATTGCTAACCTTAGCCATCATGCGTTGTTCGGAGCCATCCTCTTTCGCTACATGCGTCCTCCCTCGTTGGAAGTCGCTTCCCACAAGACCTCCAAGATTCCGCTTTCGCTCCAATGCGATATGTACTTTTAGGGCTCCAGAGTGAGATCCGGATCTAATCCATGAATCTTCAACTCTAGATCCATGAAAATAGCTCAAGATTCAAAGGATGAACGACTTATGTGGTATTGGTGCTCCTATTGATGAAAATCAAAAGTCTGATTTCAAAGGATGAGTGAGAAGGCTAAGGATTAGCCAGTTCTAAGTGCAATGCAGTTGTTGGACACTTTAAGTGACGATATAACCTTTATTTTCCTTACCCATATTATAAAAGGAGGAAAAACTATAGTTTGACCTACACAAGTCTAGTTGGGAGTGGTAATGCACACTTTTGAGATTTAGTGACAGGTAAACCCATAAAAGCCTATGAGAAGTTTGAAACAAAACTAACTCAAAAGGTGATCACAACAAGTGAATTAGCGATGTTGCAGTAGGTATGATACAATAGCGGTGCTACAGTAACTTACAAAGTTGGTCTTAGACTCAATATACTCATCATATGTGTTCGATGTATCGTCAACTATGGCATCAAACTTGGTAATCAAAGAGGTTGTAAGTGTCTAAGAGGTCGAGTACTCATGAGACATATTCAATATGTTGTCGGATAGGTTATCAGAGAGGTCTGCAGTTGTATACTCGAGCCAGGGCCGTACCGGAGGGGGTGCGGAGGGTGCGGCCGCACCGGGCCCCTAAAAACAGAGGGCCCCTTAGTCACTGGATGTTAGCACTTTTTCCTATTAAACATATCTATTCTAAACACAAATAACCAAAGAGCGATACGCTATCGACCAGTTTCGTTTAGATTGTTAAACTAATGTCTTAATTACTTATCGAATACTCCATCCGTTTCAAAATAGTATTTGTTTTAGCTCTTGATTTTTATGTTTATATTCAACTATATAATGATGAATCCACTAAAGAAGCAAAACAAATTCTATTTTAATATAGAGAGAGTATTATTTACTATATACATGATGGTTGCATCGAGAGAGAAGCTTTTTAAAATTGAAATATTTTTGTGAACTATTTATGGTCGATGATAAAGGTTAAATGGTTTGTCAATTCTATATATCGAAAAAAAATTGTTGGATGAAATTGATCTCAATAATATAAGCGATGCCTTTGTATCACAAAATGTTAGAGGATATTTTTAATGATATTAGATAACAAGTAAGTGTTTTCAGCTATATTTTACATTTGTTATCTTATAAACTTCAAAACAATGTATAATAATTTTTATACGTCAAATATTCAATACTTAAAGGGAAATGTGCCCTTGGGCCATTTCTTAGTATTTTGGTGATTGAGTGCCAACGCAAGTGCTTTTGTGTTGATCTATGCAATATGGTGGACAAAGTACAAATCATGTCAAAAGGTATGTTTCTAGACTTAGTACATTGTTTTATGGACTAATGTATTGTGTCTAAGTGCTGGAAACAGGAAAGATTGAATTGGAAATGAGATGGCTTTGTTCAGCCAAAGTCTGCTCGGTCTGGGTGCACCGGACAGTGTCCGGTGTGCCAGGCTGGCTCTGGCAAACAGGCTGCTCTCGGGACTTCGACGGCGGTGTACGGCTAAAATTCATCGGTCGGTCCTGAAAGTCGCCTAGAGGGGGGGTGAATAGGGCGAAACTGAAAATCTCAAAAATAATCACAACTACAAGCCGGGTTAGCGTTAGAAATATAATAGAGTCCGTGAGAGAGGGCGCAAAACAAATCGCAAGCGAATAATGAAGTGAGACACGCGGATTTGTTTTACCGAGGTTCGGTTCTCTCAAACCTACTCCCCGTTGAGGAGGCCACAAAGGCCGGGTCTCTTTCAACCTTCCCTCTCTCAAACGGTCCCTCGGACCGAGTGAGCTTCTCTTTCTCAAAACACTTGGGAATCAAACTTCCCGCAAGGACCACCACACAATTGGTGTCTCTTGCCTCAATTACAAGAGAGTGTTTGATCACAAGAAAGAATGCCAAAGAAAAAGAAGCGATCCAAGCGCAAGAGCTCAAATGAACACTACAAATCACTCTCACTAGTCATTAGGGCTTTGTGTGGAGTTGGGAGAGGATTTGATCTCTTTTGGGTGTGCTTTGCAATGAATGCTAGCTCTTGTATAGTGGTTGGAAGTTGGAAAACTTGGATACAATGAATGGTGGGGTGGTTGGGGTATTTATAGCCCCAACCACCAAACTTGACCGTTGGTGGAGGTTGTCTGTCGATGGTGCACCGGACAGTCCGGTGCACACCGGACATGTCCGGTGCCCCCGCCACGTCACCAATGCCGTTGGATTCTGACCGTTGGAGCTTCTGACTTTTGGGCCCGCCTGGGTGTCCGGTGCACACCGGACAACAACTGTTCATTGTCCGGTGCGCCGGTATGGGCGCGCCTGACGACTGTGCGCGCAGAGCGCGCATTAAATGCAGCGCAGGTAGCCGTTGGCGCCGAAATAGCCGTTGCCCCGCTGGTACACCGGACAGTCTGGTGCACACCGGACATGTCCGGTGAATTTTAGCGGAGCGGCTGCCGCGCGAACCCGAGGCTGGCGAGTTGAGGAGGCCGCGCTTCCTTGGAGCACCGGACACTGTTCGGTGTACACCGGACAGTCCGGTGAATTATAGCGAAGCGGCCTGAGAAATTCCCGAAGGTGGCGAGTTCAAGTTGGTGTCCTCTAGGCGCACCGGACACTGTCCGGTGTACACCGGACAGTCCGGTGCCTCCAGACCAGAGGTGCCTTCGGTTGCCCCTTTGCTCCTTTGTTGAATCCAAAACTTGATCTTTTTATTGGCTGAGTGTAAACCTTTTGCACCTGTATAACTTATACACTAGAGCAAACTAGTAAGTCCAATATTTGTGTTGGGCAATTCAACCACCAAAATTATTTAGGGACTAAGTGTAAGCCTAATTCCCTTTCAATCTCCCCCTTTTTTGTGATTGATGCCAACACAAACCAAAGCAAATATTGAGGTGCATAATTGAACTAGTTTGCATAATGTAAGTGCAAAGGTTGCTTGGAATTGAGCCAATATAAATACTTACATGATGCGCATGGATTGTTTTCTTTGTTTTTGCCATATTGGACCACATTTGCACCAAAAGTTTTGTTTTTGCAAATTCTTTTGTAAATTCTTTTCAAAGTCCTTTTGCAAGATAGTTAAAGGTAAATGAATAAGATTTTGCAAGGCATTTTCAAGTTTGAAATTTTCTTCCTTAGTTCAAAATGCTTTCCCTTTGACTAAACAAAACTCCCCCTCAAATAAAGTCTCCTCTTAGTGTTCAAGAGGGTTTTAAGACATCAAATTTGAAAATACTACTTACTCCCCCTTTAGAACACAAAGAGATACCAATTTTGAAATTTACCAATTGAAAATCATCAATTTTAAAATTAGGGTGGTTGGTGCGGTCCTTTTGCTTTGGGCTCATATTTTCTTCCCCTTTGGCATGAATCGCCAAAAACAGAAAAATTAGAGCCCATAGAAGTAGTTTCTCCTCCTTTGGTCATAAAATAAATGAGTGAAGATTATACCAAAGATGGAGAGTGATGCAGAGCGACGGCGAAGGAAGAGTAGTAGAGTGGAGTGGAAGCCTTTGTCTTTGCCGAAGACTCCAATTCCCTTTCAATATACCTATGACTTGGTTTGAACTACACTTGAAAACACATTAGTCATAGCATATATGAAAGAGACATGATCAAAGGTATTATTATGAGCTATGTGTGCAAGTTTAGCAAAAGAAATTCCTAGAATCAAGAATATTAAGCTCATGCCTAAGTCTGGTAAAGGATTGTTCATCAAGTGGCTTGGTAAAGATATCGGCTAATTGATCTTTAGTATTAATGTATGAAATCTCGATATCCCCCTTTTGTTGGTGATCCCGAAGAAAATGATACCGAATGGCTATGTGTTTAGTGCGGCTATGCTCAACGGGATTATCCGCCATGCGGATAGCACTCTCATTATCACATAGAAGAGGAACTTTGGTTAATTTGTAATCGTAGTCCCGCAGGGTTTGCCTCATCCAAAGCAATTGCGCGCAACAATGGCCTGCGGCAATATACTCGGCTTCGGCGGTAGAAAGAGCGACCGAATTTTGCTTCTTTGAAGCCCATGACACCAAGGATCTTCCCAAGAACTGGCAAGTCCCCGATGTGCTCTTCCTATTAATCTTACACCCCGCCCAATCGGCATCCGAATAACCAATCAAATCAAAAGTGGATCCCCGAGGGTACCAAAGCCCAAACTTAGGAGTATAAGCCAAATATCTCAAGATTCGTTTTACGGCCGTAAGGTGTGATTCCTTAGGGTCGGCTTGGAATCTTGCACACATGCATACGGAAAGCATAATGTCCGGTCGAGATGCACATAAATAAAGCAATGAACCAATCATCGACCGGTATACCTTTTGATCCACGGACTTACCTCCCGTGTCGAGGTCGAGATGCCCATTTGTTCCCATGGGAGTCTTGATGGGCTTGGCATCCTTCATTCCAAACTTGCTTAGAATGTCTTGAGTATACTTTGTTTGGCAAATGAATGTGCCCTCTTGGAGTTGCTTGACTTGGAATCCTAGAAAATACTTCAACTCCCCCATCATCGACATCTCGAATTTCTTTGTCATGATCCTACTAAATTCTTCACATGTGGATTCGTTAGTAGACCCAAATATGATATCATCAACATAAATTTGGCATACGAACAAATCATTGTCAAGAGTTTTAGTGAATAAAGTAGGATCGGCTTTGCCGACTTTGAAGCCATTAGTAATAAGAAAATCTCTAAGGCATTCATACCATGCTCTTAGGGCTTGCTTGAGCCCATAAAGCGCCTTAGAGAGCCTATAAACATGGTTAGGGTACTCACTGTATTCAAAGCCGGGAGGTTGCTCAACATAGACTTCCTCCTTGATTGGTCCATTGAGGAAGGCACTCTTCACGTCCATTTGATAAAGCTTGAAGCCATGGTAAGTAGCATAGGCTAATAATATGCGAATTGACTCAAGCCTAGCTACGGGTGCATAGGTTTCACCAAAATCCAAACCTTCGACTTGTGAATACCCCTTGGCCACGAGTCGAGCTGTGTTCCTTGTCACCACACCATGCTCGTCTTGCTTGTTGTGGAAGACCCACTTGGTTCTTACAACATTTTGATTAGGACGTGGAACTAAATGCCATACCTCATTCCTTGTGAAATTGTTGAGCTCCTCTTGCATCGCCATCACCCAATCCGAATCTTGAAGTGCTTCCTCTACCCTGTGTGGCTCAATAGAGGAAACAAAAGAGTAATGTTCACAAAAATGTGCAACACGAGATCGAGTAGTTACCCCCTTATGAATGTCGCCGAGGATGGTGTCGACGGGGTGATCTCGTTGTATTGCTTGGTGGACTCTTGGGTGTGGCGGCCTTGGTTGTTCATCCTCCTTGTCTTCATCATTTGCATCTCCCCTTTGATCGTTGCCGTCATCTTGAGGAGGCTCATCTCTTTGATCTTCTCCTTCATCAACTTGAGCCTCGTCCTCATTTTGGGTTGGCGGAGATGCTTGCGTTGAGGAGGATGGTTGATCTTGTGCATGTGGAGGCTCTTCGGATTCCTTAGGACACACATCCCCAATGGACATGTTCCTTAGCGCTATGCATGGAGCCTGTTCTTCACCTATCTCATCAAGATCAACTTGCTCTACTTGAGAGCCGTTAGTCTCATCAAACACAATGTCACAAGAAACTTCAACAAGTCCTGAGGACTTGTTAAAGACTCTATATGCCCTTGTGTTTGAGTCATATCCTAGTAAAAAGCCTTCTACAGTTTTAGGAGCAAATTTAGATTTTCTAGCTCTTTTAACAAGAATAAAACATTTGCTACCAAAAACTCTAAAATATGAAATATTTGGCTTTTTACCGGTTAGGAGTTCATAGGATGTCTTCTTGAGGATTCGATGAAGATATAACCGGTTGATGGCGTAGCAAGCGGTGTTAACCGCTTCGGCCCAAAACCGATCCGGTGTCTTGTACTCATCAAGCATGGTTCTTGCCATGTCCAATAGAGTTCGATTCTTCCTCTCCACTACACCATTTTGTTGTGGGGTGTAGGGAGAAGAGAACTCATGCTTGATGCCCTCCTCCTCAAGGAAGCCTTCAATTTGAGAGTTCTTGAACTCCGTTCCATTGTCGCTTCTAATTTTCTTGATCCTTAAGCCGAACTCATTTTGAGCCCGTCTCAAGAATCCCTTTAAGGTCTCTTGGGTATAAGATTTGTCCTGCAAAAAGAACACCCAAGTGAAGCGAGAATAATCATCCACAATAACTAGACAGTACTTACTCCTGCCGATGCTTATGTAAGCGATGGGGCCGAATAGGTCCATGTGTAGGAGCTCCAGTGGCCTGTCACTAGTCATGATGTTCTTGTGTGGATGATAAGTGCCAACTTGCTTCCCGGCTTGGAATGCGCTACAAATCCTGTCTTTCTCAAAATGAACATTGGTTAGTCCTAAAATGTGTTCTCCCTTTAGAAGCTTGTGAAGATTCTTCATTCCAACATGGGCTAGTCGGCGGTGCCAGAGCCAACCCAAGTTAGTCTTAGAAACCAAGCAAGTGTCGAGTTCAGCTCTATCAAAATCTACCAAGTATAGCTGACCCTCTAACACTCCCTTGAATGCTATTGAATCATCACTTCTTCTAAAGACAGTAACACCTATATCAGTAAATAGACAGTTGTAGCCCATTTGACATAACTGGGATACGGAAAGCAAATTGTAATCTAGAGAATCTACAAGAAAAACATTGGAAATAGTATGGTCAGGTGATATAGCAATTTTACCCAATCCTTTGACCAAACCTTGATTTCCATCCCCGAATGTGATAGCTCGTTGGGGATCTTGGTTTTTCTCATATGAGGAGAACATCTTTTTCTCCCCTGTCATGAGGTTTGTGCACCCGCTGTCGAGTATCCAACTTGAGCCCCCGGATGCATAAACCTACAAAACAATTTTAGTTCTTGACTTTAGGTACCCAAACGGTTTTGGGTCCTTTGGCATTAGAAACAAGAACTTTGGGTACCCAAACACAAGTCTTGGAGCCCTTGTGTTTGCCCCCAACAATCTTGGCAACTACCTTGCCGGATTTGCTAGTAAGCACATAAGAAGCATCAAAAGTTTTAAATGAAATAGTATGATCATTTGATGCATTAGGAGTTTTCTTTCTAGGCAACTTGGCACGGGTTGGTTGCCTAGAGCTAGATGTCTCACCCTTATACATAAAAGCATGGTTAGGGCCAGAGTGAGACTTCCTAGAATGAGTTCTCCTAATTTTGCTTTCAGGATAGCCGACAGGGTACAAAATGTAACCCTTGTTATCCTGAGGCATGGGAGCCTTGCCCTTAACAAAATTAGATAAATTCTTTGGAGGGGCATTAAGTTTGACATTGTCTCCCCTTTGGTAGCCAATGCCATCCTTGATGCCAGGGCGTCTCCCATTATAGAGCATACTTCTAGCAAATTTAAACTTTTCATTTTCTAAGTTATGCTCGGCAATTTTTGCATCTAATAATGCTATATGATCATTTTGTTGTTTAATTAAAGCCATGTGATCATGAATAGCATTGATATCAACATCTCTACATCTAGTACAAATAGAAACATGCTCAACATTCGATGTAGAGGGTTTGCAAGATTTTAGTTCAATAACCTTAGCATGTAATAAATCATTTTTAGTTCTAAGGTCGGAAATAGTGGCATTGCAAACATCAAAATCCTTAGCCTTAGCAGGCAATTTTTCATTCTCAATCTTAAGGCTAGCATGAGACTCATTCAATTCCTTAATCTTAGCAAGCAGATCATCATCATTATTTCTAAGATTGGGAATTGAATCAATACAACCATGAGAATCAACCTTAGCAATTAATTTGGCATTTTCATTTCTAAGGTTGGCAATAGTGTCATGGCAAGTGCTTAGCTCACTAGATAATTTGTTACATTTTTCTACCTCTAGAGCATAAGCATTCTTAACCTTAACATGTTTCTTATTTTCCTTGATTAGGAAGTCCTCTTGGGAGTCCAAGAGATCGTCCTTTTCATGGATGGCACTAATTAGCTCATTTAATTTTTCTTTTTGTTCCATGTTAAGGTTGGCAAAAAGGATACGCAAATTATCTTCCTCACCACTAGCATTATCATCACTAGAAGATTCATACTTAGTGGAGGAGTTAGATTTAACCTTCTTCCTTTTGCCGTCCTTTGCCATGAGGCACTTGTGGCCGACGTTGGGGAAGAGAAGCCCCTTGGTGACGGCAATGTTGGCGGCGTCCTCGTCGGAGGAGGACTCGGTGGAGCTTTCGTCGGAGTCCCACTCGCGGCACACGTGGGCATCGCCGCCCCTCTTCTTGTGGTACCTCTTCTTTTCTCTTCTCTTGCCCTTCTTGTCGTTGTCCCTGTCACTGTCACTTGATAATGGACATTTAGCTATAAAGTGACCGGGCTTACCACACTTGTAGCAAACCTTCTTGGAACGGGATTTGTAATCCTTCCCCTTCCGTTGCTTGAGGATTTGCCGAAAGCTTTTGATGATTAAGGCCATCTCCTCATTGTCGAGCTTGGAGGCGTCAATTGGTTGTCTACTTGGTGTAGACTCCTCCTTCTTCTCCTCCGTTGCCTTGAAGGCCACCGGTTGCGCCTCGGATGTGGAAGGTTCGTCAAGCTCGTTGATCTTCTTTGAGCCCTTAATCATGCATTCAAAGCTCACAAAATTCCCGATAACTTCCTCGGGGGTCATTAGTGGATATCTAGGATTACCACGAATTAATTGAACTTGAGTGGGGTTAAGGAAAATAAGAGCTCTTAAAATAACCTTAACCACCTCGTGGTCATCCCATTTTTTGCTCCCGAGGTTGCGCACTTGGTTCACCAAGGTCTTGAGCCGATTGTACATATCTTGTGGCTCCTCCCCTTGGCGAAGACGGAAGCGACCGAGCTCCCCCTCGATCATTTCCCGCTTGGTGATCTTGGTGAGTTCATCACCTTCGTGCGCCGTCTTGAGTAGGTCCCAAATCTCCTTTGCATTCTTCAACCCTTGTACTTTGTTGTATTCCTCCTTGCTTAGAGAGGCGAGGAGAATGGTTGCGGCTTGGGAGTTGAAGTGCTCGATTTGGGCCACTTCGTCCGTGTCATAATCCTCATCCCCTATTGATGGTACCTGTGCTCCAAACTCAACAACATTGCATATACTTTTGTGGAGTGAGGTTAGATGAAATTTCATTAAATCACTCCACCTAGCATAATCTTCGCCGTCAAAAGTTGGCGGTTTGCCTAATGGAACGGAAAGTAATGGAGTATGTCTAGATGTACGAGGATAGTTTAAGGGGATCTTACTAAACTTCTTGCGCTCTTGGCGCTTAGAAGTTACGGACGGTGCATCGGAGTCGGAGGTGGATGTTGATGAAGTGTCGGTCTCGTAGTAGACCACCTTCCTCATCTTCTTGTGCTTGTCGCCTTTCCGATGCGACTTGTGAGAAGAAGATTTTTCCTTCTTCTCATTGTGGTGAGAAGAGGAAGATCTTTTCTCCTTCCGTTTGGAGGAGCCCTTCTTCTTCTCCCTCTTCTTGGTGCGGGACTCTTCCGATGAAGTGCTCCTTTGGCTTGTAGTGGGCTTGTCGCCGGTCTCCATCTCCCTCTTGGTGTGATCTCCCGACATCACTTCGAGCGGTTAGGCTCTAATGAAGCACCGGGCTCCGATACCAATTGAAAGTCGCCTAGAGGGGGGGTGAATAGGGCGAAACTGAAAATCTCAAAAATAATCACAACTACAAGCCGGGTTAGCGTTAGAAATATAATAGAGTCCGTGAGAGAGGGCGCAAAACAAATCGCAAGCGAATAATGAAGTGAGACACGCGGATTTGTTTTACCGAGGTTCGGTTCTCTCAAACCTACTCCCCGTTGAGGAGGCCACAAAGGCCGGGTCTCTTTCAACCCTTCCCTCTCTCAAACGGTCCCTCGGACCGAGTGAGCTTCTCTTTCTCAAAACACTTGGGAATCAAACTTCCCGCAAGGACCACCACACAATTGGTGTCTCTTGCCTCAATTACAAGAGAGTGTTTGATCACAAGAAAGAATGCCAAAGAAAAAGAAGCGATCCAAGCGCAAGAGCTCAAATGAACACTACAAATCACTCTCACTAGTCACTAGGGCTTTGTGTGGAGTTGGGAGAGGATTTGATCTCTTTTGGGTGTGCTTTGCAATGAATGCTAGCTCTTGTATAGTGGTTGGAAGTTGGAAAACTTGGATACAATGAATGGTGGGGTGGTTGGGGTATTTATAGCCCCAACCACCAAACTTGACCGTTGGTGGAGGCTGTCTGTCGATGGTGCACCGGACAGTCCGGTGCCCCCGCCACGTCACCAATGCCGTTGGATTCTGACCGTTGGAGCTTCTGACTTCTGGGCCCGCCTGGGTGTCCGGTGCACACCGGACAACAACTGTTCATTGTCCGGTGCGCCGGTATGGGCGCGCCTGACGACTGTGCGCGCAGAGCGCGCATTAAATGCAGCGCAGGTAGCCGTTGGCGCCGAAATAGCCGTTGCCCCGCTGGTACACCGGACAGTCCGGTGCACACCGGACATGTCCGGTGAATTTTAGCGGAGCGGCTGCCGCGCGAACCCGAGGCTGGCAAGTTGAGGAGGCCGCGCTTCCTTGGAGCACCGGACACTGTCCGGTGTACACCGGACAGTCCGGTGAATTATAGCGAAGCGGCCTAAGAAATTCCCGAAGGTGGCGAGTTCAAGTTGGTGTCCTCTGGGCGCACCGGACAGTCCGGTGCCTCCAGACCAGAGGTGCCTTCGGTTGCCCCTTTGCTCCTTTGTTGAATCCAAAACTTGATCTTTTTATTGGCTGAGTGTAAACCTTTTGCACCTGTATAACTTATACACTAGAGCAAACTAGTAAGTCCAATATTTGTGTTGGGCAATTCAACCACCAAAATTATTTAGGTACTAGGTGTAAGCCTAATTCCCTTTTAGGTCCGGTGGTGCACCGGACTGTCCGGTGAGCCATTCACAGGCGAACTCGTCGCTCTCGGGAGATGATTAACGACGTACGGCTAAAATTCACCGGTCTGTCCGGTGGTGCACCGGACTGTCCGGTGAGTCAACAGTCAGCCGGGGCAACGGTCGGCCGAGGATTCCGCGCGTGACGCGTGGGCGAGCCAACGGTCACATTGGTGCACCGGACTGTCCGGTGTGCACCGGACAGTGTCCGGTGCGCCAACGGCTCTCAGACTCCAACGGTCGACTTTGCCAAATAAGGAAGGAAATCTGCACCGGACTGTGTCCGGTGGTGCACCGGACTGTCCGGTGCACCAGCCGACAGAAGGCAAGATCTGCCTTCCAAGATTGCTCTCAACGGCTCCTAGCTGCCTTAGGGCTATAAAAGGGACCCCTAGGCACATGGAGGAGTACACCAAGCATTCTTACAACATTCCTAAGCACCAAGACCTCGATTCCGCGCATTTGTTTCTTTGTGATAGCATATAGAGCTCTAGTGGAGTTGTGAACTCATTGGGTTGTGTTGCGAGCTCTTGTTGCGACTTGTGTGTGTGTTGACACTCTGATTTTTGTGTCTTGTGTGCATTGCTAATCCCTCCCTTGCTCCGTGCTTCTTTGTGAACTTCAAGTGTAAGGGCGAGAGGCTCTAAGTTGTGGAGATTCCTCGCAAACGGGATTAAGAAAAGCAAGCAAAACACAGTGGTATTCAAGTGGGTCTTTGGACCGCTTGAGAGGGGTTGATTGCAACCCTCGTCCGTTGGGACGCCACAACGTGGAGTAGGCAAGCGTTGGTCTTGGCCGAACCACGGGATAACCACCGTGCCATCTCTGTGATTGATCTCTTGTTGGTTATTGTGTTTTGTTGAAGACTCCTCTCTAGCCACTTGGCGGTTATTGCGCTAACACTTAACCAAGTTTTTGTGGCCTAAGTTTTAAGTGTTACAGGATCACCTATTCACCCCCCTCTAGGTGCTCTCAATTGGTATCGGAGCCGTTCTCTTCGCAAAGGGACTAATCGCCCGAAGAGATGGATCCTAAGGGGAATGGAATCGTGATCAACGATAAAGAGAAGGAGTCCTTCGTCAACGAGCCGAAGGATGACAAGCCTACCGACTCGGGCTCAGGTCACAGACGCAAAGATGGGAAGAAGAAGAAAACGAGACGCATCAAGGAGATCGTCTACTACGACGACAGCGATGAGTCTACTTCTTCCCAAAAGGACGACGACCACAACGACTACGAGAGAAGGAAACCGGTTAATTCGAACTTTTCTTTTGACTACTCTCGTATTCCGCAAAGTACAAATACTCATTTGCTCTCCATTCCACTTGGCAAACCTCCTCACTTTGATGGAGAGGACTACGGATTTTGGAGCCACAAAATGCGTAGTCACCTGTTCTCTCTCCATCCGAGCATATGGGAGATTGTGGAAAGTGGAATGAAGTTCGATAGCTCGGATAGTCCTATTTTCATTAATGAACAAATTCATAGAAATGCACAAGCCACTACTGTGTTGTTAGCCTCCTTGTGCAGGGACGAGTACCATAAAGTGAGCGGCTTGGACAATGCCAAGCAGATCTGGGACACCCTCAAGATTTCTCATGAGGGGAACGACGTCACCTTGCTCACCAAGATGGAGTTGGTGGAGGGCGAGCTTGGACGATTCGCGATGATAAGGGGCGAGGAGCCAACCCAAACATACAACCGGCTCAAGACCCTTATCAACAAAATAAGGAGCTACGGAAGCACGCGATGGACGGACCACGACGTCGTCCGACTGATGCTAAGGTCCTTTACCGTTCTTGATCCTCATTTGGTGAATAATATTCGTGAGAATCCTAGGTACACCAAAATGTCGCCCGAAGAAGTCCTTGGAAAATTCGTAAGCGGGCGAATGATGATCAAGGAGGCAAGGTATGTGGACGACGCACTGAATGGTCCAATCAATGAGCCTCAACCCGTTGCTCTCAAGGCAACGAGAAGCAAGGAGGCGTTACCTAGCAAGGTGACGCAAGTTGAGGCGGCAGGTCTCAATGATGAAGAGATGGCCCTCATCATCAAGCGTTTCAAGACGGCGCTTAAGGGTCGCAAGGGACAGCCAAGTAAGACCAAGTCAAAGGGGAAGCGCTCATGCTTCAAATGTGGTAAGCTTGGTCATTTTATCGCTAACTGTCCCGATAATGATAGTGACCAGGAAAAGGGAAACAAGAAGGAGAAGAAGAAGAGTTACAAGAAGGCCAAGGGCGAGGCACATATCGGAAAGGAGTGGGATTCGGATTGCTCCTCCTCCGACCCCGACAATGAAGGACTCGCCGCCACTGCCTTCAACAAGTCATCCCTCTTCCCCAACGAGCATCACACATGCCTCATGGCGAAGGAGAAGAAGGTATGTACTCGGGATACCACTTACTCTTCTTCAAGTGATGATGATTCTAGCGATGAGGAAATAGATTACTCTAGCTTGTTCAAGGGATTGGATAGAAATAAAATTGATAAAATCAATGAATTGATTGATGCCTTGAATGAAAAGGATAGGCTTTTAGAAAAGCAAGAGGATTTGTTGTATGAAGAACATGATAAATTTGTAGAGGCACAAAAATCCTATGCTTTAGAAGTTAAAAGAAATGAAATGCTTTCTTATGAACTATCTACTTGTCATGAAACCATTTCTACTTTAAAAGGTGTTAACAATGATTTAAATGCTAAATTAGAAGTAGCAAATAAATCTAATTCTTGTGTAGAACATGTTATGATTTGCACTAGGTGTAAAGATTTTGATATTGATGCTTGTAGTGAACACCTAGTTTCAATTTCCAAATTAAATGATGAATTGGCTAGTCTTAATGCCCAACTTAAGACTAGCAAAAGTGATTTCGATAAGCTAAAATTTGCAAGGGATGCCTACACGATTGGTAGACACCCCTCAATTAAGGATGGACTTGGCTTCAAGAGGGAAGCCAAGAACTTAACAAGCCATAAGGCTCCCATCTCCACCAAGGAGAAAGGGAAGGCCCCTATGGCTAGTAGTG
The DNA here is from genome assembly GCA_029449295.1 of Zea luxurians. Lineage (NCBI taxonomy): Eukaryota > Viridiplantae > Streptophyta > Magnoliopsida > Poales > Poaceae > Zea > Zea luxurians. Next base: position 48,089,763 of record JAOPSE010000010.1, read on the forward strand.
CTAAAAGGAACCATGCTTTTATGTATCATGACAAGAGACAATATAGAAATGCTTATAAGAGTTATAATGCATATGATGCTTTTGGTTCTCATGCCATGTTTACTTCTAGTTCTTCCTATGTGCATGATAGAAATGTTGGTAGGAGAAATGTTGTTCATAATATGCCTAAGAGAAATGTTGTTAATGTTCCTAGGAAAGTTAATGAACCATCTACAATATATCATGCTTGCAATGCTTCATTTGCCATTTGTAGAAAGGGTAAGAAGGTAATGGTTAGGAAGTTAGGGGCCAAATGCAAGGGTGACAAAACTTGCATTTGGGTCCCTAAGACAATTGTGACTAACCTTGTAGGACCCAACAAGAGTTGGGTACCTAAGACCCAAGCCTAAATTTGCCTTGCAGGTTTATGCATCTGGGGGTTCAAGCTGGATTATCGATAGCGGATGCACAAACCATATGACGGGGGAGAAGAAGATGTTCACCACCTACGTCAAAAATAAGGATTCCCAAGATTCAATAATATTCGGTGATGGGAACCAAGGCAAGGTAAAAGGGTTAGGTAAAATTGCTATTTCATCCGAACACTCTATTTCTAATGTGTTTTTAGTAGAGTCTCTTGGATATAATTTGTTGTCTGTTAGTCAACTATGCAAAATGGGATATAATTGTCTATTTACAAATATAGATGTGTCTGTCTTTAGAAGATGTGATGGTTCACTAGCTTTTAAGGGTGTACTAGACGGCAAACTTTATTTGGTTGATTTTGCAAAAGAAGAGGCCGGTCTAGATGCATGCTTAATGGCTAAGACTTGCATGGGCTGGTTGTGGCATCGCCGCTTAGCACATGTGGGGATGAAGAACCTCCACAAGCTTCTAAAGGGAGAACACGTGATAGGTCTAACTAATGTACATTTCGAAAAAGATAGACCTTGTGCAGCTTGTCAAGCAGGGAAACAGGTGGGAGGCTCTCATCACACCAAAAATGTGATGACAACATCAAGACCCTTGGAGATGCTTCATATGGACCTCTTCGGACCCGTCGCCTATCTGAGTATAGGAGGAAGATAAAACTGAAACCCAAGGGACCCTCAAGTGCTTCCTCAGGAGAGCTCAAAATGAGTTTGAGCTCAAGGTGAAGAAGATAAGGAGCGACAATGGGTCCGAATTCAAGAATCTTCAAGTGGAGGAGTTCCTTGTAACACCCGGTTTTAAAGAACAAAGCCGGGTGCATCTCATACATGCGCCAAGAAGACAACATATATAATAACAGAGTGTATAGAGATAAATGTCATAAATCATCAGAGTACTTATTACATAGCGGAAGTCTTATTACAAAATAATGATAAACATAAAACGAACTAAGGATCGATGGCGCCAATGTCGACTGAGAAACGCCACCTAGATCAGATCGAACTCCTCGGTGTTAGGCAGCTCCTCTTCAACAACCTGTTCTTCTCCTGTGGGGGGGTGTGAGACAGCAAGGGTGAGCTCACATACGATCATAGCTCAACAAGTCGTGGGGAATAATGTGACATGAACTCACCAAAGGTGGGAGTTCATGAAGTGTAAGGCTGATCAATAAAATAAAGGCTGAGGCTGAGCATTGCTTTTATAAGTGGGTCAAGATTTTATTAGCAATTACTAAGTGTAAGTAAATACCAAACCTTAATAATAATAAAGAACAGTAATAATAAAATAATCCCAAATGCGATGCAAATGTCAAATTAAACTTAAGTTCCATAATTAATCATGTGAGGGTCCGAGCCGCTCTTGACCGTGAGCACGGCTAGTATACTAGTTTTACACTCTGCAGAGGTTGCGCATCTTTACCCACAAGTCGTGTATCCCATGTCGCCTGGGTTTGCAAGGCCCTTAGACACTACCGAGGTGAATGGCTAGGGATCCACTACGAGGCCTTTACAAAGTTCCACTAGCTTCCGAAAACCCGCTACAGTTTATGGGAAGATCCAGTAAAGGGTTCCTAGCTGATAGCCATCGCAGCAAAATCAACTAGGGACCTCCCCGCACTGACCTCTCCCCTACTGCCCTTGCCCCTTTCGGGTAAGGTAGTCTTCCACTAGCTTTCCTAATTAATCAGCCAAGGGCATCCCATACTACCCTTGTGGTAGCACTGTTTTCCCGGGTGGTCGCTCCATGTTCCCATTAATTTAATGATCTTAGCATGAACAACAATAATAACAAAATAATAACAGAATAATCATGAATAATGAATCTCCATACCCAATCCACATAAAGCAATAGCAAGTACTACCCAAAAATATTCCAGGGGTGAACAAGGTATAGAGGTAATCAAAACTGGGGTGCATAAAGGATCCCATCAAAATTAACCTATGCAGATCATTAAAATTAATAAGAACATGGCTGGGAAAAGTAAGTGATCAAGGGCACAACTTGCCTGTAATGAGCTCCTGCTCAGCTATCTCTACTTGCTGAACCTCAGTTTCCACAGTAGCTTGCTCGTCTACTCGCATCAACACAATACATACATAGTATAGCCAAAATCAACATCACACCAAACAGATGAATGAAATATACAGTAAAAATCTACACATTAAAATGAAACCATAGGAACTGGAATCACTGAATTTGGAGTTATATAATTTAAGTTATGAATTTCCTAAGATTTAAGGTGATTATAATAGGATTAAATGATAAATTTATTTTCTAACAGAGTTCATGTCAAAACAGTGATACTAAATGGTAGAGAATAATATTACAAAATTTTAGGAATTGGAATGACTCAATTTGGAGCTAAAATGAATTTTCTATGCATTTTACAAGTTTCTAGATTTGTTTTTGTATTAAAAATGAATTTCTAATATTATTTCTCTGTTTTTAAATATCTCTGGACTGGGCGTCAATTTCCAGAAAACACAGGGGCTCTGGTGTAAGTTTTCCGAGACTCAGTGAATAGTAACACATGGACGGCGGGTTTATTTCTTAGAAATCTAGGGTCTCTTTAGCAAAAAGCACCCGCGAAGGGGTACCGGGCCGTTCTGGCCGCCCGATCCATATCTAACGGCGAGGATTAGATCGGGTCCGGCCCGAACCGGTACACACCTCGAGCCGTCGATCAAGCGATCTGCGGCCCGGATTTAATGAATGGAACTTGAATCCTAGTCGCCCGATCAAAACCCAACGATCCCGATTTACTGTCGCGAAAGGGTGTCGCTACTTCTAATCAGAGCCGTTGCCCAGGAGATCAACGGTCCGCTGCGTCGCCCTCCTACCAAACATAACGCTGCGGCGGCGCCGCTCCAGGGCATGGCGGAGCCTCGCCGGCACAAGACCATCCACCGCCCAAGCGCGCCAAACTCAAAGGGAATAGGTGCTATACAACGGTAAGGCAATGCGAACAAGCATGGGGAACATTTCACCTTCAATCCCGGCGCAGAAATCCCTGTCGACGACGAGATGCGGCTTCACGGCGGAGGGACAACACCGGCGAGAAATTCACGCCGCGATGCGAGTCTACCCACCCAATCGCAGACGTGGACGGCTTCCTCAACGGTAGGCGTCCCTCCTTGGACACACCCCGAAGACTAAAGCCCGTCGTTGAGGAGATCCACCGGCGGCGGCGAAGTTTTACCCGCGCGGTACGTGGTGGCGCGACGATGGTAACACGCCGTTGGGGATAAGGCCGAGGGGATAGCAGGATCACGATGCGGGAGTCTTATATCCAGGTCGCGTCCCTAGAACCCGGCGAAGTCGGGTCAGCGCGCGAATCCGTTCCCCCCGGCGAGCTCCGCGCGAGGTGGTTGATGACTCGCGGGCCCCGCGTGGAAGTGAGCGATCATACGCGCGCGCGGCTGACGGGTCGGCCCCACAACGCAGTGAAGGGAGGGAAGCGCGGCGCGAATGATAGCTTGACCGAGCGGCTGACAGAGCGGGTCCCGCGGCGCAGCGAGATAGCGAGGCGCGACGCGCGGAAACAGAGGCTGACAAGGGGGCCCCGGGTGTCAGCACTCACACGCGTATAGGATGGGCCGCGTCGGTTGGCTTCCTTGGTGGGCCGAGAAGTGAGGAAGGGAGCCCAGGTATAGTTTTTATCTTTTTCTTTTTCATTTTTCTTTCTATTTTCTATATTTTCAAACCAAATTTGAATTCAAATTTTTAAATTCAACCCTTGTGCAGAGTTTGTCCTTGAATTTTATTGTGAACTTAGGAAGTACTAATTTGGAACATTTATGAAATTTGTTTTATATTTTATATACTTTCTCCTTCTCATTTTCAAAACCCTCATTTTTAATTTAGGATTTGTTTTAACTTCTAGCATTTATTATCTTATTATTCCTATTATTATTATTATTTTATTTAATGCACAAACATAAAACTCCACATGACGCATTTTCTTTTATTTTGGTATTATTGGTTTTATTTAGTCACTCTCAATTACATAGGTGCTCTTTTTATGTTGCAAATGAAACACACAAAATGAGAAACTCTCTCTATTACTCTTGGTATACAACTTGAGTATTACAAATCCTACCCCCCTTAAAAATAATCTCGTCCTCGAGATTTAAGAAGAACTAGAGAAAAGGTGGGGAAAATCTATACGAAGCTCTTCTTCTCTTTCCCAAGTTGCTTCATCTTCACCGTGGTGGCTCCATTGAACTTTGCACATCTTTATAACCTTATTTCTCGTAACTCGAGTCAGAGTATCCAAAATCTTGATGGGGTACTCAGCATAAGTCAAATCCTCTTGAACACTAAGGTCTTCCAGTGGTAACTGTTCTTCAGGCACCCTGAGGCATTTCTTCAGCTGAGATACATGGAATACATCATGAACATCCGCGAGATGATCCGGTAACTCCAATTGATATGCAACTTCTCCCACTCGCTTTAAGATTAAAAAGGGTCCAATAAAGCGAGGGGACAATTTTCCTTTAACTTTGAATCTTCTCATACCCCGGAGTGGTGACACCTTCAGATAGACATAATCTCCCTCCTTAAACTCAAGTAGTCTTCTCCGGGTATCAGCATAACTTTTCTGCCTGGATTGTGCAGTTCTCAAATTCTCCCTTATTTGCTGAACTTGTTCCTCTGCTTCTTGTATAACCTCAGGTCCAAACAATTGTCTTTCACCAGTTTGATTCCAATACAAGGGAGTCCTGCACTTTCTGCCATACAAAGCCTCAAACGGTGACATCTTCAAGCTGGCCTGATAGCTATTATTATATGAGAACTCCGCATACGGTAGACTCTTATCCCAACTTCCACCATGCTTAAGAGCACAAGCTCTTAACATATCCTCCAGTACTTGGTTAGTTCTCTCAGTTTGCCCATCAGTCTGGGGATGGTAAGCCGAACTAAAATTCAATCTCGTATCCAATGACTCGTGCAATTGCTTCCAATATCGAGAGGTAAACTGTGATCCTCGATCTGACACAATCTTCTTTGGCACACCATGCAGGCATACAATCCGTGCCATGTACAACTCTGCCAACTTAGCTCCTGAATAAGTGGTCTTCACTGGAATAAAGTGGGCTACCTTGGTTAGCCTGTCCACAATCACCCATATAGAATCATATCCAGCAGACGTGCGGGGTAATCCAACAATGAAGTCCATGCCAATCTCTTCCCATTTCCACTCAGGTATCTTCAGTGGGTGTAATAGTCCGGCTGGCCTCTGGTGTTCAGCTTTAACTCTTTGGCATACATCGCACATAGCCACATGTGCAGCCACATCTCTCTTTAGTCCATACCACCAATACTTTTGCTTCAAGTCTTGATACATCTTAGTGCTTCCTGGGTGGATTGAATAAACTGAATCATGTGCCTCCTTCAATATGGTTTCCCGAAGACTATCAATATCGGGAACACAGATCCGATTCTTGAACCATATCGTGCCTTGCTCATCTTCTGTGAACTCCGGACCTCTTCCTTCAGTAATAAGATCCTTGATCTCCTGAATCTTAGCATCACCAACCTGACCTTTACGAATTTCTTGCTCCAAGGTAGGTTCCAATTCAATAGTGACTCCTTCCGTATGTGTAACAATTCCCAGGTTGAGTCTCTCAAAATCCTTTGCTAATTCATCAGGTAGCTGAACCATGAAAGCGGAGTGAACATGCTCCTTCCGACTCAAGGCATCTGCAACCAAATTCGCCTTGCCTGGGTGATAGTGAATCTCCAAGTCATAATCCTTAATGAGCTCCAACCAACGACGCTGTCTAAGGTTGAGATCCTTCTGAGTGAATATATACTTCAAACTCTTATGATCCGTGTATACTTGGCACTTAGTTCCCATAATATAGTGTCTCCAAATCTTAAGTGCATGCACAACGGCAGCCAATTCCAAATCATGAGTGGGGTAGTTCAATTCATGCTTCCTCAACTGACGAGATGCATAGGCAATCACATGACCATCTTGCATAAGCACACATCCAAGTCCTTGGCCACATGCATCACAATAAATGTCAAATCCCTTCTGCAGATCTGGCATAATCAATACTGGTGGTGACATCAATCTCTCCTTCAATTGATCAAAACTCTCTTGGCATTTCTCATCCCACTTAAACTCTCTTCCTTTCTCCAAAAGCGATGTCATGGGCTTAGCAATCTTAGAGAATCCCTCAATAAATCTCCGATAATATCCTGCGAGTCCCAAGAAACTCCGAATCTCCGTAACTGTAGTGGGCACTCTCCACTCCATAATCTCCTTGACCTTAGCAGGATCCACTGCTATTCCTCCATTAGAAATGATATGACCAAGGAATGGCACCTTGTCAATCCAAAACTCACACTTGCTAAACTTAGCGTAGAGCTCATTATCTCGTAACTTCTGTAGCACCAACCTTAGATGTTCTTCATGGTCACTCTCATTCTTAGAATAGATAAGGATATCGTCGATGAACACCACGACGAATCTGTCCAAGTACTCCATAAACACTTTGTTCATCAAATTCATGAAATAAGCTGGTGCATTGGTTAGTCCAAATGACATGACAGTAAACTCATATAATCCATATCGGGTTGAGAAAGCCGTCTTTGGAATATCCGATGGTCTAATCTTCATCTGATGGTATCCCGATCGGAGATCAATCTTCGAGAATACCCTGGCTCCTCTCATCTGATCAAATAAATCCTCAATACGGGGCAACGGATACTTGTTCTTTACCGTAACATCATTAAGAGATCTATAATCCACACACATTCGTTGCGATCCATCCTTCTTCTGCACAAATAACACCGGTGCTCCCCAAGGTGATGAACTTGGACGAATGTACCCCGCCTCTTGTAACTCCGTTAACTGCTTCTTCAGTTCCTTCAACTCCTCTACGGACATTCTATATGGCCGTTTAGAAATAGGGGCGGTTCCAGGCAAGAGATCAATAACAAACTCAACTTCTCTATCAGGTGGCATCCCTGGTAACTCCTCTGGAAAGACATCCGGAAAATCTCTAACCACCCGGATGTTGTCACCAACAAACTCCTCAGGCATGAAGAACATTGCACGCATAGATGAGGAGGTTACTGCAATGTTAACTTGAAACCTTTCTCCTTTAGTAGTAGTGAGTTCTACGGTACCTCTACCACATGCTATAACGGCCTTTGCCTTTCTTAGCCATGACATACCAAGGATTAAATCTATACTGCTTGACTCCAATATTATAGCAGTAGCTCCAAATTCTCTACCCATAATGGTTAATGTCAATCTACGTGTCATTTGATTCGCCTCAACAGGCCCTTTAGGTGTAATTACTATCAAGGGTTTTCTCATATTTAGCAGTGGTATTTCATTTGTGTTGGCATATCTAGCAGACATGAATGAATGTGTAGCACCAGAATCAAATAATATTGTTGCAGGAATTGCATTAACATAAAACATACCAATCACGAGGTCCCCTCCATCCGGAGTATCATCAACGCTGACTTGATTCACCCTGGCTATAGAATATCCCTTGCCAGGGGTCTGTTGCTTGTTCTGAGCTGGAGTAGTGGCAGTCCTCTGTGGGCAGACATTTGCATAATGACCAATCTTCCCACACTTGAAACATTGAGTGCCCTGACTCTGTCCTGCAAACTTCGTCGGGGTGCCAGTAGGGGTAGCCTGTCGAGTAGGTGTCCTCAGTGGTGATTGCTGAACTGGGCGCGGTCCTCCTGGTCGAGGCGGTGTACTCTGTGGTGAACTGTAGCGAGGACGAACACTGCTGCTTCCTTGTCCTTGAGATATGGCCTTCCTCTTCAGATCTCCCAGTTGAACACGCCTGTGTTCAATAGCCAGTGCCTTATCAAGCAGCCTCTGAAATGATGGAAATGTGTGTGCCACTAGAGCATACTGCAAGGGTCCATTAAGTCCTTCAATGAAATGCTCCTGCTTCCTCTCATCTTCAGCAACTTCTTCAGGGGCATATCTGGATAGCTGAATAAACCTGTCGCGGTACTCGCTGACTGACATACTTCCTTGTTTCAGCGACAGAAACTCCTTCTTCTTTATCTTTATCATCCCGGCTGGAATATGGTAGTTCCTGAACTGCGTACTGAACTCCGCCCAAGTAATAGTGTCCGCAGCATCATGGGCAGCAGTATAAGAATCCCACCAGTCAGCAGCAGGACCAGTCAGACGTCCAGAAGCATATAAGACCTTCTCCCGATCAGTGCACTGTGCAATATTCAGCATCTTCTCAATTGACTTCAACCAATCGTCTGCATCAAGTGGATCCGGCGAGCTGGCGAAGGTCGGTGGCTTGTGACTCATAAATTCCCGGTGCTTATCACGAGGTGGAGCTGGTGGTGGTGGTGGAGGCAGTGGCACTTGTTGCTGCTGCTGTTGTTGAAGCTGTTGTTGCGCCCTCCTTTCTTGACGTATCTCATCTCTCTCCTGGCGCAGCTCCTGGCGTATATCTTCTCTTTCTTGACGCATCTCCTGGCGTTCTTGCTGCATCTGAGCACGCATATCCGCCATAGTATCTGCCATTTGCTGCATCACCGCCATCTGAGCAGCAACCAATGGGTCAACTCCGCCGGGTGGAGGATTGGGGGGATTCATCCCTGCAGGTTGTGGCTGAGGTTGTCTTCGAGTGTGTTGGTTAGGAGGCAAGTCAATTCCACCACCCCTCCTGGTATTGACCATCTGAGTTAGATACATATGGTAAGAAAGAGCAGTAGACAAGGCAGTAATTACAATCATGTTACTTTGGGGGATTTATTAGCTAAGCAGATTAATATTTTACATATCCTAGCTAATTCAATACCTTATGGTGGTACATGCTAAGATGTCCATCTATAATAATTCAATCAATCAAAGAAGCAAATCAGGCATTCAGCATCAGCACAATCAACCAATATTTTTAATAGAGAAAATAGTTTTAATTTTGTCTTAGGCTTCCTATCTCTTAAAAATGTCATAGGGGTAAGGATTCCAAGGTGTGAAATCCATCTTGTCTCAGAGTAGAAGAGATAAGAATGATCAGAGTAGAACAGTAGAAGGTGAGACAAAATCAAGGTAAGTATAAGAAGAATCAGAGTGAGGTAAGTGTAGAATGAATCAGAATAAGATAAGTAGGTAAGGGTTGTCCATTTCTATCTAGGTTTCGTCCTACAGTCAACATTTCCTCTGATACCACTTCTGTAACACCCGGTTTTAAAGAACAAAGCCGGGTGCATCTCATACATGCGCCAAGAAGACAACATATATAATAACAGAGTGTATAGAGATAAATGTCATAAATCATCAGAGTACTTATTACATAGCGGAAGTCTTATTACAAAATAATGATAAACATAAAACGAACTAAGGATCGATGGCGCCAATGTCGACTGAGAAACGCCACCTAGATCAGATCGAACTCCTCGGTGTTAGGCAGCTCCTCTTCAACAACCTGTTCTTCTCCTGTGGGGGGGTGTGAGACAGCAAGGGTGAGCTCACATACGATCATAGCTCAACAAGTCGTGGGGAATAATGTGACATGAACTCACCAAAGGTGGGAGTTCATGAAGTGTAAGGCTGATCAATAAAATAAAGGCTGAGGCTGAGCATTGCTTTTATAAGTGGGTCAAGATTTTATTAGCAATTACTAAGTGTAAGTAAATACCAAACCTTAATAATAATAAAGAACAGTAATAATAAAATAATCCCAAATGCGATGCAAATGTCAAATTAAACTTAAGTTCCATAATTAATCATGTGAGGGTCCGAGCCGCTCTTGACCGTGAGCACGGCTAGTATACTAGTTTTACACTCTGCAGAGGTTGCGCATCTTTACCCACAAGTCGTGTATCCCATGTCGCCTGGGTTTGCAAGGCCCTTAGACACTACCGAGGTGAATGGCTAGGGATCCACTACGAGGCCTTTACAAAGTTCCACTAGCTTCCGAAAACCCGCTACAGTTTATGGGAAGATCCAGTAAAGGGTTCCTAGCTGATAGCCATCGCAGCAAAATCAACTAGGGACCTCCCCGCACTGACCTCTCCCCTACTGCCCTTGCCCCTTTCGGGTAAGGTAGTCTTCCACTAGCTTTCCTAATTAATCAGCCAAGGGCATCCCATACTACCCTTGTGGTAGCACTGTTTTCCCGGGTGGTCGCTCCATGTTCCCATTAATTTAATGATCTTAGCATGAACAACAATAATAACAAAATAATAACAGAATAATCATGAATAATGAATCTCCATACCCAATCCACATAAAGCAATAGCAAGTACTACCCAAAAATATTCCAGGGGTGAACAAGGTATAGAGGTAATCAAAACTGGGGTGCATAAAGGATCCCATCAAAATTAACCTATGCAGATCATTAAAATTAATAAGAACATGGCTGGGAAAAGTAAGTGATCAAGGGCACAACTTGCCTGTAATGAGCTCCTGCTCAGCTATCTCTACTTGCTGAACCTCAGTTTCCACAGTAGCTTGCTCGTCTACTCGCATCAACACAATACATACATAGTATAGCCAAAATCAGCATCACACCAAACAGATGAATGAAATATACAGTAAAAATCTACACATTAAAATGAAACCATAGGAACTGGAATCACTGAATTTGGAGTTATATAATTTAAGTTATGAATTTCCTAAGATTTAAGGTGATTATAATAGGATTAAATGATAAATTTATTTTCTAACAGAGTTCATGTCAAAACAGTGATACTAAATGGTAGAGAATAATATTACAAAATTTTAGGAATTGGAATGACTCAATTTGGAGCTAAAATGAATTTTCTATGCATTTTACAAGTTTCTAGATTTGTTTTTGTATTAAAAATGAATTTCTAATATTATTTCTCTGTTTTTAAATATCTCTGGACTGGGCGTCAATTTCCAGAAAACACAGGGGCTCTGGTGTAAGTTTTCCGAGACTCAGTGAATAGTAACACATGGACGGCGGGTTTATTTCTTAGAAATCTAGGGTCTCTTTAGCAAAAAGCACCCGCGAAGGGGTACCGGGCCGTTCTGGCCGCCCGATCCATATCTAACGGCGAGGATTAGATCGGGTCCGGCCCGAACCGGTACACACCTCGAGCCGTCGATCAAGCGATCTGCGGCCCGGATTTAATGAATGGAACTTGAATCCTAGTCGCCCGATCAAAACCCAACGATCCCGATTTACTGTCGCGAAAGGGTGTCGCTACTTCTAATCAGAGCCGTTGCCCAGGAGATCAACGGTCCGCTGCGTCGCCCTCCTACCAAACATAACGCTGCGGCGGCGCCGCTCCAGGGCATGGCGGAGCCTCGCCGGCGCAAGACCATCCACCGCCCAAGCGCGCCAAACTCAAAGGGAATAGGTGCTATACAACGGTAAGGCAATGCGAACAAGCATGGGGAACATTTCACCTTCAATCCCGGCGCAGAAATCCCTGTCGACGACGAGATGCGGCTTCACGGCGGAGGGACAACACCGGCGAGAAATTCACGCCGCGATGCGAGTCTACCCACCCAATCGCAGACGTGGACGGCTTCCTCAACGGTAGGCGTCCCTCCTTGGACACACCCCGAAGACTAAAGCCCGTCGTTGAGGAGATCCACCGGCGGCGGCGAAGTTTTACCCGCGCGGTACGTGGTGGCGCGACGATGGTAACACGCCGTTGGGGATAAGGCCGAGGGGATAGCAGGATCACGATGCGGGAGTCTTATATCCAGGTCGCGTCCCTAGAACCCGGCGAAGTCGGGTCAGCGCGCGAATCCGTTCCCCCCGGCGAGCTCCGCGCGAGGTGGTTGATGACTCGCGGGCCCCGCGTGGAAGTGAGCGATCATACGCGCGCGCGGCTGACGGGTCGGCCCCACAACGCAGTGAAGGGAGGGAAGCGCGGCGCGAATGATAGCTTGACCGAGCGGCTGACAGAGCGGGTCCCGCGGCGCAGCGAGATAGCGAGGCGCGACGCGCGGAAACAGAGGCTGACAAGGGGGCCCCGGGTGTCAGCACTCACACGCGTATAGGATGGGCCGCGTCGGTTGGCTTCCTTGGTGGGCCGAGAAGTGAGGAAGGGAGCCCAGGTATAGTTTTTATCTTTTTCTTTTTCATTTTTCTTTCTATTTTCTATATTTTCAAACCAAATTTGAATTCAAATTTTTAAATTCAACCCTTGTGCAGAGTTTGTCCTTGAATTTTATTGTGAACTTAGGAAGTACTAATTTGGAACATTTATGAAATTTGTTTTATATTTTATATACTTTCTCCTTCTCATTTTCAAAACCCTCATTTTTAATTTAGGATTTGTTTTAACTTCTAGCATTTATTATCTTATTATTCCTATTATTATTATTATTTTATTTAATGCACAAACATAAAACTCCACATGACGCATTTTCTTTTATTTTGGTATTATTGGTTTTATTTAGTCACTCTCAATTACATAGGTGCTCTTTTTATGTTGCAAATGAAACACACAAAATGAGAAACTCTCTCTATTACACTTGGTATACAACTTGAGTATTACATTCCTTGAGGAGGAGGGGATCAAGCACGAGTTCTCCGCTCCCTACACACCTCAGCAAAATGGTGTGGTAGAGAGGAAGAACAGGACGCTCATCGATATGGTGAGGACTATGCTTGGAGAGTTCAAGACCCCCCGAGCGTTTTTGGTCGGAAGCCGTGAACACGGCTTGCCACGCCATCAACAGGGTCTATCTTCACCGCCTCCTCAAGAAGACTTCATACAAGCTGCTAACTGGTAACAAACCCACTGTGTCTTATTTTCATGTATTTGGGAGCAAGTGTTATATTCTTGTGAAGAAAGGTAGAACCTCTAAATTTGCTCCCAAAGCTGTAGAAGGGTTTTTATTAGGTTATGATTCAAATACAAAGGCGTATAGGGTCTTCAACAAATCATCGGGTTTGGTTGAAGTCTCTAGCGACGTTGTATTTGATGAGACTAATGTCTCTCCAAGAGAGCAAGTTGTTGATCTTGATGATGTAGATGAAGAAGACGTTCCAACGGCCGCGATACGCACCATGGCGATTGGAGATGTACGGCCTCAGGAACAATTGGAGCAAGATCAACCGTCTTCCTCAACTATGGTGCATCCCCCAACCCAAGATGACGAACGGGTACCTCAAGTGGAGGCGCATGATCAAGGGGGAGCACAGGATGTTCAAATTGAAGAGGAAGAAGCACCTCAGGCACCTCCAACCCAAGTTCGAGCGACGATCCAAAGGGATCATCCCGTCGACCAAATTTTGGGTGATATTAGCAAGGGAGTAACTACTCGTTCAAGATTAGTTAATTTTTGTGAGCATTACTCCTTTGTCTCTTCTATTGAGCCTTTCAGGGTAGGAGAGGCCTTGCTGGATCCGGACTGGGTGTTGGCCATGCAGGAGGAACTCAACAACTTCAAGTGCAATGAAGTTTGGACACTAGTGCCTCGCCCCAAGCAAAATGTTGTGGGAACCAAGTGGGTGTTCCACAACAAACAGGACGAGCACGGGGTGGTGACAAGGAACAAGGCTCGACTTGTGGCAAAAGGTTATGCCCAAGTCGCAGGTTTGGACTTTGAGGAGACTTTCGCTCCTGTGGCTAGGCTGGAATCAATTCGTATTTTGCTAGCATATGCCGCTCACCATTCTTTCAGGTTGTACCAAATGGATGTGAAGAGTGCTTTCCTCAACGGGCCGATCAAGGAGGAGGTGTACGTGGAGCAACCCCCTGGCTTCGAGGATGAACGGTACCCCGACCACGTGTGTAAGCTCTCTAAGGCGCTCTATGGACTTAAGCAAGCCCTAAGAGCATGGTATGAATGCCTTAGAGACTTTTTAATTGCTAATGCTTTCAAGGTTGGGAAAGCCGATCCAACTCTTTTCACTAAGACTTGCGATGGTGATCTTTTTGTGTGCCAAATTTATGTCGATGACATAATATTTGGTTCTACTAACCAAAAGTCTTGTGAAGAGTTTAGCAGGGTGATGACGCAGAAATTCGAGATGTCGATGATGGGCGAGTTGAACTACTTCCTTGGGTTCCAAGTGAAGCAACTCAAGGACGGCACCTTCATCTCCCAAATGAAGTACACGCAAGATTTGCTAAAGCGGTTTGGGATGAAGGACGCCAAGCCCGCCAAGACGCCGATGGGAACCAACGGACACACCGACCTCAACAAAGGTGGTAAGTCCATTGATCAAAAAGCATACCGGTCCATGATAGGTTCTTTGCTTTATTTATGTGCTAGTAGACCGGATATTGTGCTTAGCGTATGCATGTGTGCTAGATTTCAATCCGATCCTAAGGAGTGTCACTTAGTGGCTGTGAAGCGAATTCTTAGATATTTAGTCGCTACGCCTTGCTTCGGGATCTGGTATCCAAAGGGGTCTAACTTTGACTTGATTGGATATTCAGATTCCGACTATGCTGGATGTAAGGTCGATAGGAAGAGTACATCGGGGACGTGCCAATTCTTAGGAAGGTCCCTGGTGTCGTGGAACTCTAAGAAACAAACCTCTGTTGCCCTATCCACCGCTGAGGCCGAGTACGTTGCCGCAGGACAGTGTTGCGCACAACTACTTTGGATGAGGCAAACCCTCCGGGACTTTGGCTACAATCTGAGCAAAGTCCCACTCCTATGTGACAATGAGAGTGCTATCCGAATAGCAGAAAATCCTGTTGAGCACAGCCGCACAAAGCACATTGACATCCGGCATCACTTTTTGAGAGACCACCAGCAAAAGGGAGATATCGAAGTGTTTCATGTTAGCACCGAGAACCAGCTAGCCGATATCTTCACTAAGCCTTTAGATGAAAAGACCTTTTGCAGGCTGCGTAGTGAGCTAAACATCCTAGATTCGCGGAACTTGGATTGATTTATAGCATACATGTGTTTATGCCTTTGATCATGTTCCTTATGCATTTTTGTTGCTTACTATGGTGCTCAAGTTGTACAATCACTTCCCGGACCTCACAAGTCCTTGTGCAAGTGATGCACATATTTAGGGGGAGTTGTGCTACAACTTGACCCTTTGAGACTAACCGTTTGCTTGAGTTTGCTTGATTTAGTCTCAAAGGAGTTTTAAAAGGGAAAAGGTGGACTTGGACCATGAAAGACTTCCACTGCACTCCGATGAGAGGGTAACTTATTCCAAGTTCATCTCACGTACTCTTATTGCCTTTGTGTTCTCATTTGAAAATTTTGGTGAGGCAATGGGGTTAAAGGGCCAAGATTGATCCCGTTTTGGTGCTTGATGCCAAAGCGGGAGAAAATAAAGGCCAAAGCAATAGATGGATCAGCTACCACTTGAGAAATTTTGAAAATGGTAGATTAGAGCTTTTGGGTCAAAACTCTTTTATTGTCTCTTGTGTCAAAATTTGGCCTCTTGTGGGGAGAAGTGTTGATTATGGGAAAAGGGGGAGTTTTTGAAATCCTTGATCAATTTCCTTTGGAATATCTCTCTTTATGTCTCTACAAGTGAATTTGACTTAGAGATAGGAATTTGAGTCTGATTTGCAAAAACAAACCAAGTGGTGGCAAAGAGTGATCCATATATGCCAAAATTGATTCAAAACAACTTTTGGTTTTTTATTTGCATTGATATTGCACTTGTTCTAGTTGCTTTATATTGTGTTGGCATAAATCACCAAAAAGGGGGAGATTGAAAGGGAAATGTGCCCTTGGGCCATTTCTAAGTATTTTGGTGATTGAGTGCCAACGCAAGTGCTTTTGTATTGATCTATGCAATATGGTGGACAAAGTACAAATCATGTCAAAAGGTATGTTTCTAGACTTAGTACATTGTTTTATGGACTAATGTATTGTGTCTAAGTGCTGGAAACAGGAAAGATTGAATTGGAAATGAGATGGCTTTGTTCAGCCAAAGTCTGCTCGGTCTGGGTGCACCGGACTGTCCGGTGGTGCACCGGACAGTGTCCGGTGCGCCAGGCTGGCTCTGGCGAACAGGCTGCTCTCGGGACTTCGACGGCGGTGTACGGCTAAAATTCACCGGTCGGTCCGGTGGTGCACCGGACTGTCCGGTGAGCCGTTCACAGGCGAACTCGTCGCTCTCGGGAGATGATTAACGGCGTACGGCTAAAATTCACCGGTCTGTCCGGTGGTGCACCAGACTGTCCGGTGAGTCAACAGTCAGCCGGGGCAACGGTCGGCCGAGGATTCCGCGCGTGACGCGTGGGCGAACCAACGGTCACATTGGTGCACTGGACTGTCCGGTGCGCCAACAGCTCTCAGACTCCAACGGTCGACTTTGCCAAATAAGGAAGGAAATCTGCACCGGACTGTCCGGTGCGCCAGCCGACAGAAGGCAAGATCTGCCTTCCAAGATTGCTCTCAACGGCTCCTAGCTGCCTTAGGGCTATAAAAGGGACCCCTAGGTGCATGGAGGAGTACACCAAGCATTCTTACAACATTCCTAAGCACCAAGACCTCGATTCCGCGCATTTGTTTCTTTGTGATAGCATATAGAGCTCTAGTGGAGTTGTGAACTCATTGGGTTGTGTTGCGAGCTCTTGTTGCGACTTGTGTGCGTGTTGACACTCTGATTTTTGTGTCTTGTGTGCATTGCTAATCCCTCCCTTGCTCCGTGCTTCTTTGTGAACTTCAAGTGTAAGGGCGAGAGGCTCCAAGTTGTGGAGATTCCTCGCAAACGGGATTAAGAAAAGCAAGCAAAACACTGTGGTATTCAAGTGGGTCTTTGGACCGCTTGAGAGGGGTTGATTGCAACCCTCGTCCGTTGGGACGCCACAACGTGGAGTAGGCAAGCGTTGGTCTTGGCCGAACCACGGGATAACCACCGTGCCATCTCTGTGATTGATCTCTTGTTGGTTATTGTGTTTTGTTGAAGACTCCTCTCTAGCCACTTGGCGGTTATTGCGCTAACACTTAACCAAGTTTTTGTGGCCTAAGTTTTAAGTGTTACAGGATCACCTATTCACCCCCCCTCTAGGTGCTCTCAAATACTACATGTATAATTATATATATTTGTGTGTGAATGGGGCCTCCATATCGGATTTCGCACTGGGCCCCCGAATAGTCAGGAACCGCCCTGCTCGAGCGCTATACTCACTAGACATATCCGATGTAGCACTAGTGCGAGCACTAGATACCAATACAATAATGGCTAGTTTTTAAACTAGTTGTTAGAAAAGCACCTGATGTGTCCGGTAGAGAGATTGGGTTGCAGCGAACATGTCCGTTGCACTTGACTGGGATGAGTGGAGGGTAACAACTAGTTCCTTATTTATTGGGACTATTTATACCCCTAACTTGTTCATATGAGGTCTCTTGCTAATTTCAATTGTTAAGAAAATCCATTTCAGAGTGAGGAAGGACATTTGACTAGTGAGGGACTTAAGAGTTGATAATTACTTAATTAGTGACCTCATTAATATATTAAGGGTGTCTCGTGTGTATTCATCACCTCGTTCAAAAGTTTGGAAGGTAATGGGTGTACCATAGCATTGTTAAAATTCATAATGATTCAATAAGGTAACGGGTGTGTCGTGTCATTGTCAAATTTTATTTCAAAGTTGTGTATCTAGAAGACTTGAAGAGATCTACATTTTGTACTAGTGTGTATCTTTCTCGAACAAGCTGTTTTACCCCCCATTTTAATTAATTTTCTACGTCATTAAGTTGCTCCCGAGGAGCTAGAGTGTTGATCGTAATTCATAAGAGCAAGTATAATAAGCTGATGTAGGTGGGCTACAAGAGATACCATGTCAGATTTATGGTGATGTAGAAGAAAGAGAAGTAGAGAGAGAAAGCGAGCTTATCACTAGTAGCCAGCTGATAGTGGTTGCACATGGACTCCAAGACTCTCTATGTGAGAGAGAGGTGGACCAAGTATTAAATGTATAGCTTATATTATGGGATAGTTATTATACGAATAGGCTTTTAGTTGGCTATATATGACATGATAATATCATAAAATCCCACTATTGACTATATTATTAAACTTGCTCTAACCTTGTGGCCGCCACAGGCATATGTCCCACCGTTTTATCAATAGCTCCCATGTGCGACATCCCTGTACATGTTGAGTATTGTATAATAAGCTTAATCGATGGATCAATCGTAGGAGAGAAGTAATCATACCGAAGATTGAACACTATCTAAGAGTTTATGGCATGTTCTTGTTAAGATTAATCCATATCAACATATATGTATGTAATCCAATTAAGTTCATCTAGTTTGTAGGTGGCAGAGGTTCCCAATGAAAATAATTGACGCACCACATAATGAAGGATAGGGATGAAAACGGCCGGAAACGGTCGGTAAACACTAAAACCATTACCGTTTTCATATTTTTATCGGAAACAAAATCAAAAACGGTAACTCCGGAAACGGAAACAATATCGGTATTTCTGAAACATCGGAAACGAAAGTTTGGTGCGGAAAATACACCGGTAACGGTCGAAATCTAAAATACAATCGGTAAACATATCAAACTTCATAATACAACAAAGTTGACAAAAGATCACAAAGACCACAAGTTTACAATTCATGATATAACAAGTTCACAATATAACAAGTTCATAAGGATCACAAATTTATAATATAAAAAGTTTACAAATATCACAAGTTCACAGTATAACAAGTTCACAGTATAACAAGTACATAAAGATCACAAGTTCACAGACTCAAAGTTCACAATTCACAATATCCACTCGATCTAGCTGACATGACATGCTTACTTATGAAATATTTTTTCCTCACATAAAGAGTTTTTCACAACCTCACAGGAAAACCCTAAAACCTAGTGTGTGGAAAAGACCAAATTGTTAATCTCAACTGCCTTCCAACACCATCTATCCCAAAAAAATCTTAAGGCATCCAAAAAATACAAAATTAAGTAATCCTTATCTAGAGACGTACAGGCGATGCAAAAAATCACATGCTGGAAAATTCTGAAAAATTCTGAGACACAATTCCGAAAAATTCCGAGAAACAATTCCGAAAAATTCCGAGACACAAATCCGGTAATTTCCGACAAAAACCGGTAACCGAAGGAAACGGTCGGTAAAACACCACGCCGATTCCGATACCGGTTCCGATAGAAAATTCCGAAAACCGATTCCGTTTTCGAAAAATACCGTTACCGATGAATCTGATCGAAAAATTTTGAAATCGATTTCTGAAATACCGAAAAATTCTGAAATTGTTTTCATCCCTAATGAAGGATCGAATAGACAACCAGAGGAGGTATATGAGATTATGGGAGCCACTAAAAATTATCGAGCAGAAGCACTCATGGCTTGATTTTCGAACTCAACCCAACCCACTAGGGGCACCAAATAACTCCAAACAGAACAACTCAATCAATTGTAGATTGGTTGTTCGAACCAAGTTCCTGAGAAGAAAATAAGATCATAAGAACAAAAGAACTTGATTAGGAACCAAAAAGTCCAAAGGAAAACCCCAATGAAAGTTAGACGAGCGTTAGTGTCGATGAGGAGCAGTGCTACACCTCAAAGGAGCAGTGTCGCTCAACAAAACTGCTCATATTGACTTCAAATTTTGCAGGAAACAAGAGTTGAGTACGGGAAAGTCATTTGTGAAGTTTGAGCACAAAAAGATCAAAACTCCCAAGTCGGATCCAAAATCTCAGTCATGACTTGGGTTTTGTTAAATAACCAAATATGTTAGAAACCTATCCACAAAATGGATTAACTCATCTAAAAAGTTTGCAATGATACCAGGACAATTTGTAATCTAGAGAATATCCCCAAAACCTCTCCCAAACTCTTGAAGATAAGGATCAACTCTAAAAAATCAAACTAGAGGGTTCGAGAAAAGAAGCAACTCAAAAGCCAATACCATCAAATTTAATACACAATGAAAAGATACGAGGACTAAGTGTGGTTACAACCACACTTCCTCAAAATTTCATGGACTTAGATGCCGTGGTTCAGAAACCTATAAGGAACTCCCAACTAAAACTAAAGGATAGATTACAGACTAAGTGAGGGAAATGAAGGTGCTAAAAGAGATGGAGATATGGTTCAACCCTCCCCTCCTATTTATAGAGGGTTATTCATCTTTTCTAAACTAGCCCTAAACACATAGAGTCCATCCACTCAACTAGGACAAAATGTACCAACTCTCGAAATTTTAATCTGATGGCCACTCAGTCTTCATGAAGTTGCTTCGCCTTGACGCACTCTTTGTGATGACACCACATGTCGTCTCTGATTCCCTTCAGAACCATGCCACCGGGTTTTGATGCCCAAACCCGGCATACCCTACGAACTGCTGTGTTGAGAAGATTTAAGTTGAAAAGGAGACATGTCCATTTTTTATAGATCGCTCGGTCGCTCGTCCTTCTTCACCTAGCGAGTGGTACTATCACGAACCGCTGCGTTGTATGTGGCTTCGTGTCATGTTAGGCTTGGGTAATTTTTTTACAGCCCCATCTAGGTAACGGTCTGTTTGTTAGGCAAGATGTGAGGGAGCAAAACATATCTACTCTATATGCTTCTCTCGTGACAAATGATACAAAACTCGTGCTTTAAAAGAGCGAAGATGTATTATCAATCACTACTAAGATTTACTTTAGTACTGGTTTTAATTCAATCGAGACTAATGTTAACAATTCCAAAGCCTTTTTTTAGAGTAGTGTCGCAGTGACGATTATATTGTAGGCCCATGCCATCGTACGGGCCGTGCAAGTGCAAATGGGGTCGTCGTTTGGTTGGTAGGTTGGTTTGGACGTCGTTGACGCCTTTTATGGTTTGTGGTGTGCCGACCAATACCAGAGACGATGGAGTAGCTAGTACGATCCTGCCGACTTCCTGTAGATAGCTACCACATGCATGGCCGGTGACCACCACAGTGTTTCAGGATAATCTGTCGGTTGATGATTTCTGGTCCGAAAGCTAGCTAGAGACCATGCATGCATAGAGCTAAGACATTGTGTCTTCGTCAAGATATATGTCTTGAATTTTTTTACATTCACCCACCTAGACACGCTTTAAAACACAATTTAAGACACTCATTGTATATGCCCTTATATTAGATTGAAGACATCATGGCTGATCAGATCCAATAGCATTTGAGCACAGGCCGAGCATCCGATCGGGCAAACAGATTCATCAACCAGCTCCTTGTATAGGATATAGGGTATAACGATTTGGCCGGCTGAACCTATCTAAATATAATCTTGTGTCCTTAATTAATTTGTGCTATATACCGTACCATCACAATATTATTATTGGCGTATACTCTACATCGTCACGTGGGATCAACCGTATGGTGGACTGTGCCAAACTAAACATCGACAGTAATAAGTGCACAAGAAATTGGTGTAGTAGTTACAGATAGTTTTAGGTGTGCGGCCGCCCGGCCGGCCGGTATATAGTTTATGAGCATTAATTATTTGCTCTACTGATGGTGGCCTACCTGACCTGACCATATATATGTTGTAAACTTAGAGAAATAAGTGACAAGCTTTCTACATATTTAAATAAATTAAATATTCTAATTCCGAATAAAACAAGCATATAACTTAGATAAATGTCATATGTAATTATTGCAGCAATGAACAGTAGCAATTCTATAACATGTAAACATGTAAAGTATCTACTCAGATCCATTTCATAATTAAACATGGCTTGCAGATGAAGAAGGCAGATTAAACTAATAAACATGATTGTTTATCTTAAAATATTGCTCTCAAAATAGCGGGTTGCTGTAATAAACAGCCCTCCAACGCTAATAGGTGATCAGAGATCCTCGACTAACGTGATAGTCCTATCTTACCAAATCAGTGTTTTAGATCAGATGTAATAAGCCTAATAATTAAATCTAAATACTAATAGTAAAGAGCTGTGTACTAAATAAAATGACAGAATTTGACACAGGTAAACAGCCTCAACAAAGAGAGATTTAATTAGGCACAAATAATATCAATGCTGAAAATGATAATACACTAAAACCCAGACTGTCACGTTGTCTCACTACACCGCTATCATCATTGAGCACACAAATCCGCCCACAACAGTGCAATCACACCCAAGTGTTTAATACTAACAGATTGCACAAAATTAAACAGTAAATAAAGTTAGACAACGAATAACTCACAGCACGTAGATTGTCTACGTGGGAAGATCAGCTCAGCGAACACAAGGTTCTGTCCCAGAAAACCAATTCCGCCGCCCACGTCCGGGCCTGCACGGCGGGAGGTTGACGGAGATACTAGAGCCGCTGCCGGAGCCGAGGGAGACGTCCACGACACCAGCCCGAGAAGACGAACACCGCGCAGCAGGGAGCCCAGGCACCAGGCCACGGTGGACAATAATCAGAACAGACAGAGCACCACACAGGTGCACTGGTGAGACAACGGAGCGCAGGAGAACCTCGCTGCGCACAAGCAGTACCACCTCCACCTTCTTCCACCAGCAGGATTAACACCAGAACACCAAGAATCGAAGAAATCGATCCAAATCGTGACTGGAACCGAGAGGAGGAATAGGAACAGAGAGCTGGGATTTTTGGCGAGTTGCTGAGCAGGGAGCAGATCTCCATAGTTATGGAACCGAACTGGAGGAGGTTACGCAGCGGACGGCATGGATTTCGGCCAGAGCTGAACCGCTCAGCCCTGAGCGCCGCCACCAGCCCCGCGTGGCCTCTGCTCGTCGCTGCCCTCTACGTGCGACAACAGACGCCCTGAAAACCTGCTGCTCTGGTGGGCTGCTCGGCCAGTGGGCCTTGAAGCGGCCCACCCGGGTGGCTTTATTATTATTATTTTAAATAAAGTGAAAATCTCAAATATGAACAACAATCCCCACCATTTTCACTCTTATTTTTCTGATCAATGTCATTGAGCTCCCGTACTGTTTATATACTACTTTTTGGCAGAGGTACTTGTTAGGTTTGAACCAAAGCCTATCCCAGTGTACTCCAACCCTGCACGAGTAAGCGGAGGACTACGCCTTGATCCACAAACCCTAGTGTGAGAATCTTCGTACAAAAGGCACATAGTACTAGGCAGATTATCTGCTTCTCTTACGGGGCAGGGCGTTACGGTCATGCCCTTTAATATCTATTCATGAGCTCACTAGAGAGAAAACCCCATTCTCTCTCGGACTGCGACCCCACAGTCAGCTCATATAGGTGAAATCATTAAAGAAATTATGTAGGACAATTTCCCTGCTTATAGCATTGACTTCATTAAGAGCATATCGCTCAACCTGCCATACAGACAGAGCACAGCAGCTAATGAGACTCTTTGTCTTTTGTGCTCTTGGTTCCACAGTGCTTCGTTTCCTGGAGCCTGGATCTCGGGATCTCCGGTCACACAGGACAGTTATCCGCAGTTGAAACCGCTAACAGGGTACGAGTCCCATTCCCATGCACGCTGCTTGGATTGGCTTTTGAGCCAGTCCTTTGGTGAAAGGATCAGCAAGGTTCCTTTCAGACTTGATGTAATCTACTGTTATTACACCCGTCTCTCTAGCATGCTGACATGAATCAAGTCGTCTTCTGATATGCCTCGAGGATTTTTGGTTGTCCTTTCTACTGTTCACTTTTAGCAACACAGATGTGTTGTCACAGTATACTAGGACAGCCGGTATTGGCTTTGCTAGCATTGGAAGGTCTGATAACAGGTCTCTCAACCATTCAGCCTCCAATGCTGCTGAATCAAGTGCAACTAATTCAGCCTCCTTGGTGGAACGTGTCGACACTGATTGTTTAGACGATCTCCATGACACGGCCCCACCAGCTAAAGTGAACACATAGCCACTTGTAGACTTCATTTGATCCGAGTCAGAGATCCAGTTTGCATCACTGAATCCTTCAAGCACTGACGGAAATCAGGTATATTTAATACCAAGATTCATCGCTCCCTTCAAATACCGAAGCACTCTGTACAAGGCTACCCAGTCTCTATCTCCTGGACTGGCCGAATAACGAGCCAGTCTGCATACTGCATATGAGATATCTGGTCTAGTTGCACTGCTCAGGTACGTGAGAGATCTGATGATCTGCGAATATAGTAGCTGGTTCACAGGCTCGCCTTCATGTTTGCTGAGCGTGTAGGATGGATCATAGGGCGTGGTGACTGGTTTACAGTCCATATGTCCAAAGTGAGTCAGGACCTTTTCCACATAATGGGATTGTGACAAAGTAATCCCATCCTCACCCTTTATTAGCTTGATGTTCAATATAACATCAGCTTCACCCAAGTCCTTCATATCAAAGTTCTTGGAGAGGAATAATTTTGTCTCCATGATAGCCTCTAAATCGGTCCCAAATATCAATATGTCATCAACGTATAAACACATGATGACACCTTTGCCCCCAGAGAAGCGATAATACACACACTTGTCGGCTTCGTTTACACAAAACCCGGCAGTGGTCAGAGTATTATTAAACTTCTCATGCCATTGTCTGGGAGCTTGTTTAAGACCGTATAAGGATTTAATCAAGCGACACACTTTGCTCTCTTGTCCTTTAACCACAAATCCTTCTGGTTGCTGCATATAAATTTCCTCTTCCAGCTCTCTATTTAGGAATGCTGTCTTTACGTCCATTTGATGGACAAGAAGTTTATAAGCAGCTGCCAGTGCTAAAAGCACACGGATTGTGGGCAATCGAGCCATAGGAGAATAAGTATCAAAATAATCCTCCTCTTTCTTTTGAGTAAAACCCTTAGCCACAAGACGGGCCTTGTACTTTTCAATAGTACCATCGGGTCTCCTCTTCCTCCTAAAGATCCATTTGCAGCCCACAGGCTTGCAACCAGCTGGGAGATCAGTTATCTCCCAAGTTCCGTTCGAGATGATTGAATCCATCTCGCTACGGACAGCCTCCCTCCAGTACTCTGCATCCGGAGATGTATATGCCTCTGTGAGGGAGCGTGGTTCTTCATCCACTAGATAAATAATATAATCATCACCCAGAGACTTTTCAGTCCTTTGTCTCTTACTCCTCCTTAACTCCAAATCTGGAGTCTGGTCATGGACACTCGAGGGCAGAGAATATGTCCGAGATGGACCATCTGGGGCTACTACTTCCTTATCCCGCATAGGGAAGATGCTCTCAAAGAAAGTCACATCCCGAGACTCCATTATTACATTTACAGCGATTTCGCTTGTCTCGGAATGGACCACTAGAAATCTATAAGCTGCACTGTTATGTGCATAACCCAGGAAGACACAGTCTACGGTCTTAGGGCCTAACTTTCTCTTCTTCGGCAACGGGACATTCACCTTTGCAAGGCAACCCCAAGTCCGAAAATGCGAAAGATCTGGCTTCCTTCCTTTAAATCCTTCATAGGGCGTGGCCTCACGGTTGCAAGGCGGCACCCTGTTCAGGACATAGCACACCGTGAGTACTGCCTCGCCCCCACCAGATGTCAGGCATCCTGTAATACCCACTTTGTAAGAAAGATCTAAAAGAGGAATTAAATCACCCTATCTCTATATGTACTACCAATGTGTATCATTTCATGTGGACACATTACTTACACAAATAAATAAGTAACAAAGACACTCAATTAAACCATGCATCATGCTGGATTTTGTTTTGTGTGCATTTTGTGACAACATAAAATAATTTGAAGAAGAAATATATTAACTTCCCAAAATAGAATTTAGAAGATAAAAGGAGGTTTTAGAATTTAGAAAGGAGAAAGAAATATTATGAAACACCAAAATAAATACATAAATAAATAAATTGACCCCAAATTGATGTATTCAAATAGAATAATTAATTTGAGCACAAATCTTGTGGAGAAACCTTAATTCAAGTTTTAGATTTGGAAAATAAAAAGGGAGAACAAAAACAGAAAATAAAAAAATAAAGGAAAAGGGAGGATTGGCGTAATGGGCCCGATCCCACGTATGCGGCCCATCGGGGGGGGGGGTATTCCCGCGCGGCCCACCTACCTAACGCCACCGCGCCCGGTCTCACTGGTGCGTGGGGCCCATTGCCCAGTCTTCAGAGCACGCGCGCGCGCGCCTACTCTTGTGTTTCGCTTACACGCGGGGTCCACTCGCCAGAACTTCCGTTCGTGCGTGCGCCGCTGGTCATTGACTTGTGGGCCATTGTTGTCAGCGCTTCCTTCTCACCCACCTCGCGCACCTCCCGCTGCCATTGCCGGTGGAGCATGGAAGACCCCTTCCGCCCTCGTGCCGAGTCCACAGGCGTTAAATGGGCGGCCTATGCGCCCTGCTCCACCTCTCCCATCTACCCAGCGCCGGCCCGAGCTCACTGCTAACCCCTAACCGCGCCACCACACCGATTCGCGCCGCCGCCGGTGAACCTCGTCGCTACCGGACCTCTGTCCTCGGAGTGGGGACAAGGAGGGCCATCGGTACCTGGGGAAATCGTCCGCGACCACTATTGGAGGTCGGGACCTGCGGTGCGCGAGCAATTCCTCGCCGGAGGCGCATCGCCGCCGCGGATCCGCCATTCTCCGTGGCCAGGCTCGCCTGCGCAATAATCCGTGGTGAGAACTCCACTCCTACCTTCACCATGTCGGTCTCGTCGTGTAGAACGGTCCAATTTTAGGTTTGGGGCAGGGATTAGCCGGATTGCGTGCCGCCGGCGAGCGATCCGCCGTGAGCAGTGCGCCACCGCCGCCGTGCTCGCTGTAGATTGGTGCGAGCGATCTCGACCGTCGATTCTCTGTTGGACGGTCGGGATTAGAAAACCAAATAACGTTTCGGCTAGAGCCTCTAGCGGCCGTCGATCCCAAATCCGGTGGCGGGGGATGGTTAAGTGATTCATTGAATATGGGCCGCAGATCTCTAATTGAACGGGCTATGTAGTGCACCGGTTCGTCGCGGATTAGATGTAATCCTATGCGTCGGTTTATAATCCAACGGCTCATAACACCTGATACCCCTTCGCTGCGCGCATTTTGCATTTAGGCCCCTCAGTTTTCAGGAAACCAACCCGCCGTCCTGGGGGCGCTATTCACTGAGTCTGTGGAGTCTTGCACCATAGCCCGTGCGCTTTCCTGAAATTGAGGCCCAATCCAGAGAGTTATAAAATCAAGAAAATGAATTAGAAAATGAGTTTTTAATATAAAAACAATTCATATAAGTTGTATAATTCATAGAAAATGCATATGAACTCCAAATTAGTTCATTCCAGTTCCTAAATTTTTATAATATTATTGTCTACCCATTTGTGCCTCTGTTTTGAAAGACTCATTTAAATTTATCTAATACTTAATCTTGTATTAAGTACATAAAAGCTTCAGAAATTCATATCTTAAAATCTGTAACTCCAAAATTAATAATTCCAGTTCCTATGATCTCATTTTAATGTATAGATTTTTACTGTATGTTTTATTTACATGTTTGATGTAATGTTAATTTTTGCTATACTATGTATGTATTGTGTTGATGTGAGTAGACGAGCAAGCCACTGTGGAATCTGAGGTTCAGCAAGTAGAGATAGCTGAGCAGGAGCTCGTTGAAGGCAAGTTGTGCCCTTGATCACTTCTTTTACCCATTCATGTTCTTATTATTCATAATGATCTGCATAGGATAATTTTGCTGGGACCCAATAGGATGCCCTAGATTTTGACTATCTTTATACCTTGTTTCACACTGGTTTTACTACTAAAGTTTTGGGTAGTTCATGCTATTGCTTTACGTGGATTTGGGTATAGAGATATTCAGCACTCATTTTTACACTTGTTATTATCTGTTCATTATTTTATGTTCATGATAAGATCATTATGTTAATGGGAACATGGAGCGACCACCCGGGAAAACAGTGCTACCACAAGGGTTTAATGGGACGCCCTTGGCTGATTAACTAGGAAAGCTAGTGGAGGGCTACCTTACCCGAAAGGGGCAAGGGCAGTAGGGGAGTGGTCAGTGTAGGGAGGTCCTTGGTTGACTTTGCTGCGATGGCGGTCAGGCAAGAACCCTGCACTGGAGCTTCCTATAAACTGTAGCGGGTAGTCTGAAGCTAGTGGAACTTTGTAAAGGCCTCGTAGTGGTACCCTGCCTCGCTTCCTTGGTAGAGGTGTATGGAGTCTGATCAACTCCGTGGCAAATGGGTAACACGACTTGTGGGTAAATATGCGCAACCTCTGCAGAGTGTAAAACTGGTATACTAGCCATGCTCACGGTCATGAGCGGCTCGGACCCTCACATGATTAATTATGGAACTTAAATTTAATTTGACATTTGCATCGCATTTGGGATTATTTTACTATTACTTTTCTTTATTATTATTAAGGTTTGGTATTTACTTACACTTAGTAATTGCTAATAAAATTTTGACCAACTTATAAAAGCAATGCTCAGCCTCAACCTTTATTTTATTGATCAGCCTTACACTTCATGAACTCCCACCTTTGGTGAGTTCATGCCACATTATTCCCCACAACTTGTTGAGCGATGAACATGTGTGAGCTCACCCTTGCTGTCTCACACCCCCCCACAGGAGAAGAACAGGTGGTTCAGGAGGAGCCACAAGGCGAGGAGTATGATCTGATCTAGGTGGCGTTTCTCAGTTGACATTGGCGCCGACGATCCTTAGTTCGTTTTATATTTATTATTTTATTTTGTAATGAGTCTTCCGCTATGTAATAAATACTCTGATGTTTTATGACATTTATCTCTAAACACTCTGTTATTATATATGTTGTCTTCTTGGCGCATGTATGAGATGCACCCGGCTTTGTTCCTTTAAAACCGGGTGTTACAGAAGTGGTATTAGATGAAATGTTGACTGTAGGACGAAACCTAGATAGAAATGGACAACCCTTACCTACTTATCTCATTCTGATTCATTCTATACTTACCTTACTCTGGATCTCTCTATACTTATCTTGAGCCCATCTCACCTTCTACTGGTCTACTCTGATCATTCTTACCTTTTCTATTCTAAGACAAGATGGATTTCACACCTTGGAATCCCTACCCCTATGACATTTTTAAGAGATAGGAGACCTAAGACAAAAAAAAATATATTTTCTCTATTAAAAATGTTGTTTGATTGTTCTGATGAAAAATGTCTGATTTGCTTCTTTGATTGATTGAAATATTATATATGGACATCTTAGCATGTGCCAGCATAAGGTAATAAATTAGCTATGGTGGGTAAAATATTAATCTGCTTAGCTAATAAATCCCCCAAAGTAACATGAGTCGTAATTACTGCCTTGTCCACTGCTCTCTCTTACCATATGTATCTAAATCAGATGGTCAATACCAGGGAAGGAAAGATTATCACGCAACAGCAAACAGAAATGAATCCTCCAAATCCTCCACCTGTTGAAATCGATCAAGTGATTGCAACCCAAAGGCTGGTAATACAACAATTGACAGACATGGTGACCGAAATGCAAAACCAGATAAGACAAGAACGCGAGGAAATACGTCAGGCCCGTCTGGAGATACATCAAGAAATAAGGCAATCACGGTTGGAGAGACAACGACAACAACAACCACCACCTCCACCACCGCTAGCTCCACCAAGCTACATAAACATATATATAAATTACTACTATTTGTAAGATCTACATGTTCCTTTAGTTAGTATTCGGTATGATACTATTTTAGGAGGAATAAAAAGGTCTATCTGACCCCATGTGTTGCTAATAAAATTATGCATCATGCTGAGATTTTGGTTTGTGCATATGTGTTGGACAATATGAGAAAACCCATGATAGTAATTACACCTAAAGGGCCTGATGAGGTGAATCAAATGACATGTAGATTGACATTAACCATTATGGGTAGAGAATTTGGAGCTACTGCCATAATATTAGAGTCAAGCAGTATAGATCTGATCCTTGGTATGTCATGGCTAAGAAAGGCAAAGGCCGTTATAGCATGTGGTAGAGGTACCGTAGAACTCACTACCACTAAAGGAGAAAGATTTCAAGTTAATATTGCAGTAGCCTCCTCATCCATGCGTGCAATGTTCTTTATATCTGAGGAGTTTGTTGGTGACAACATCCGGGTGGTTAGAGTTTTTCCGGATGTCTTTCCAGAGGAGTTACCAGGGATGCCACCTGATAGAGAAGTTGAGTTTGTTATTGATCTCTTACCTGGAACCGCCCCTATTTCTAAACGGCCATATAGGATGTCAGTAGAGGAGTTGAAGGAACTTAAGAAGCAGTTAACTGAGTTGCAAGAGGCTGGGTACATTCATCCGAGTTCCTCACCTTGGGGAGCACCGGTTTTGTTTGTACAGAAGAAGGATGGATCTTAGCGGATGTGTGTGGACTATAGATCACTTAATGATGTCACTGTGAAGAACAAGTATCCATTACCCCGTATTGAGGATTTGTTTGGTCAGATGAGAGGAGCCAGGGTGTTCTCGAAGATTGATCTCCGATCGGGATACCATCAGATGAGGATTAGACCATCAGATATTCCTAAGACGGCTTTCTCGACCCGATATGGATTATATGAGTTCACTGTTATGTCATTTGGATTAACCAATGCACCAGATTATTTCATGAATTTGATGAATAAGGTGTTTATGGAGTATTTGGATAGATTCGTCGTGTGTTCATCGACGATATTCTTATCTATTCTAAGAATGAAAGTGATCATGAACAACATCTAATGTTGGTGCTACAGAAGCTACGAGATAATCAACTCTACGCTAAGTTCAGTAAGTGCGAGTTTTGGATTGACAAGGTGCCATTCCTTGGTTATATTGTTTCTAATGGAGGAATAGCAGTGGATCTTGCTAAAGTGAAGGAGATTATGGAGTGGAGAGTGCCCACTACAGTTACTGAGATTTGTAGTTTCTTGGGACTCGCAGGATATTATCGAAGATTCATTGAAGAGTTCTCTAAGATTGCCAAGCCTATGACATCGCTTCTGGGGAAAGGAAGAGAATTTAAGTGGGATGAGAAATGTCAAGAGAGCTTTGATCAATTGAAGGAGAGATTGATGTCACCTCCAGTGTTGGTAATGCCAGACTTACAAAAAGGATTTGATATCTATTGTGATGCATGTGGCCAAGGATTGGGATGTGTGCTCATGCAAGAAGGACATGTGATCGCCTATGCATCTCGTTAGTTGCGGAAGCATGAATTGAACTACCCCACTCATGACTTAGAGCTGGCAGCAGTTGTGCATGCACTGAAGATTTGGAGACACTACATTATGGGAACTAAGTGTCAAGTGTACACGGATCATAAGAGTTTGAAGTATATATTCACTCAGAAGGATCTCAACCTTAGGCAACGCCGTTGGTTGGAGCTCATTAAGGATTATGATTTGGAGATTCACTATCACCCAGGCAAGGCGAATTTGGTCACAGATGCCTTGAGTCGGAAAGAACATGTTCACTCCGCTTTTGTTGTCCAGCTACCCGAGGAATTAGCGAAAGATTTTGAGAAGCTCAACCTGGGAATTGTTACTCACACTGAAGGAGTTACTATTGATGTGGAACCTACCTTGGAGCAAGAAATCCACAAAGGACAAGTTGGTGATGCTAAAATACAAGAGATTGAGGATCTAATTACTGAAGGTCGAGGTCTGGAATTCACGAAAGATGAGCAAGGCATGGTATGGTTCAAGGATCAGATATGTGTTCTTGAGATTGATAGTTTTCGTGAGACTATTTTGAAGGAAGCCCATGACTTGGATTATTCTATTCATCCTGGTAGTACCAAGATGTATCAGGATTTGAAGCGGAAGTATTGATGGTATGGACTAAAGAGAAATGTGGTTGCACATGTGGCTATGTGCGATGTGTGTCAAAGAGTTAAGGCTGAACACGAGAGGCTAGCTGGACTATTATACCCACTGAAGATACCCGAGTGGAAGTGGGAAAAGATTGGTATGGACTTCATTACTGGATTGCCTCGCACCTCGAAAGGATATGATGCTATATGGGTGATTATGGATAGATTGACCAAAGTGGCTCATTCATTCCGGTCAAGACTACTTATGAGGTATCTCAATTGGCAGAGTTATATATGGCTTGGATTGTGTCTCTACACGGTATACCGAAGAAGATCATTTTGGATAGAGGATCACAGTTTACCTCCAGATTTTGGAAAAGTTTTCATGAGAATATGGATACGAAGTTGAACTTTAGTATGGCTTATCACCCTTAGACTGATGGACTGATCGAAAGGACTAACCAAGTATTGGAAGATGTGTTGAGAGCTTGTGCCCTTCAGCATGGTAGTAGTTGAGACAAGAGTCTACCTTATGCTGAGTTCTCATATAATAATAGTTACCAGGCCAATCTGAAGATGTCACCGTTTGAGGCTTTGTATGGCAGAAAGTGCAGGACTCCACTATATTGGGATCAAACTGGTGAAAGGCAGTTGTTTGGACCTGAGATTATACAGGAAGCAGAAGAACAAGTCCAGCAAATAAGGGAGAATTTGAGAATTGCGCAGTCAAGACAGAAAAGTTATGCTGATACCCGGAGAAGACTGCTTGAGTTTAAGGAGGGAGATTATGTCTATTTGAAGGTGTCGCCGCTCCGGGGTATGAGAAGATTCAAAGTCAAAGGAAAGTTGTCCCCTCGCTTTATTGGACCCTTCTTAATCTTAAAACGAGTGGGAGAAGTTGCATACCAATTAGAGTTACCGGATCACCTTGCGGATGTTCATGATGTCTTTCATGTATCTCAGCTGAAGAAATGTCTCAGGGTGCCTGAAGAACAATTACCAATGGAAGACCTTAATGTTCAAGATGACCTGACTTATGCTGAGTACCCCATCAGGATTCTCGATACATTGACTCGAGTTACAAGGAATAAGGTTATAAAGATGTGCAAAGTTCAATGGAGTCACCACGGTGAAGATGAAGCAACTTGGGAAAGAGAAGAAGAGCTTCGCATAGACTTCCCCCATCTTTTCCCTAGATCTTCTTAAATCTCGGGGACGAGATTATTTTTAAGGGGGGTAGGATTTGTAATACCCACTTTGTAAGAAAGATCTAAAAGAGGAATTAAATCATCCTATCTCTATATGTACTACCAATGTGTATCATTTCATGTGGACACATTACTTACACAAATAAATAAGTAACAAAGACACTCAATTAAACCATGCATCATGCTGGATTTTGTTTTGTGTGCATTTTGTGACAACATAAAATAATTTGAAGAAGAAATATATTAACTTCCCAAAATAGAATTTAGAAGATAAAAGGAGGTTTTAGAATTTAGAAAGGAGAAAGAAATATTATGAAACACCAAAATAAATACATAAATAAATAAATTGACCCCAAATTGATGTATTCAAATAGAATAATTAATTTGAGCACAAATCTTGTGGAGAAACCTTAATTCAAGTTTTAGATTTGGAAAATAAAAAGGGAGAACAAAAACAGATAATAAAAGGATAAAGGAAAAGGGAGGATTGGCGTAATGGGCCCGATCCCACGTATGCGACCCATCGAGGGGGGGGGGTATTCCCGCGCGGCCCAGCTACCTAACGCCACCGCGCCCGGTCTCACTGGTGTGTGGGGCCCACTGCCCAGTCTTCAGAGCACACGCGCGCGCCTACTCTTGTGTTTCGCTTACACGCGGGGTCCACTCGCCAGAACTTCCGTCCGTGCGTGCGCCGCTGGTCATTGACTTGTGGGCCATTGTTGTCAGCGCTTCCTTCTCACCCACCTCGCGCACCTCCCGCCGCCATTGCCGGTGGAGCATGGAAGACCCCTTCCGCCCTCGTGCCGAGTCCACAGGCGTTAAATGGGCGGCCTATGCGCCCTGCTCCACCTCTCCCATCTACCCAGCGCCGGCCCGAGCTCACTGCTAACCCCTAACCGCGCCACCACACCGATTCGTGCCGCCGCCGGTGAACCTCGTCGCTACCGGACCTCTGTCCTCGGAGTGGGGACAAGGAGGGCCATCGGTACCTGGGGAAATCGTCCGCGACCACTATTGGAGGTCGGGACCTGCGGTGCGCGAGCAATTCCTCGCCGGAGGCGCATCGCCGCTGCGGACCCGCCATTCTCTGTGGCCAGGCTCGCCTGCGCAATAATCCGTGGTGAGAACTCCACTCCTACCTTCACCATGTCGGTCTCGTCGTGTAGAACGGTCCAATTTTAGGTTTGGGGCAGGGATTAGCCGGATTGCGTGCCGCCGGCGAGCGATCCGCCGTGAGCAGTGCGCCACCGCCGCCGTGCTCGCTGTAGATTGGTGCGAGCGATCTCGGTCGTCGATTCTCTGTTGGACGGTCGGGATTAGAAAACCAAATAACGTTTCGGCTAGAGCCTCTAGCGGCCGTCGATCCCAAATCCGGTGGTGGGGGATGGTTAAGTGATTCATTGAATATGGGCCGCAGATCTCTAATTGAACGGGCTATGTAGTGCACCGGTTCGTCGCGGATTAGATGTAATCCTATGCGTCGGTTTATAATCCAACGGCTCATAACACCCGATACCCCTTCGCTGCACGCATTTTGCATTTAGGCCCCTCAGTTTTCAGGAAACCAACCCGCCGTCCTGGGGGCGCTATTCACTGAGTCTGTGGAGTCTTGCACCATAGCCCCTGCGCTTTCCTAAAATTGAGGCCCAATCCAGAGAGTTATAAAATCAAGAAAATGAATTAGAAAATGAGTTTTTAATATAAAAACAATTCATATAAATTGTATAATTCATAGAAAATGCATATGAACTCCAAATTAGTTCATTCCAGTTCCTAAATTTTTATAATATTATTGTCTACCCATTTGTGCCTCTGTTTTGAAAGACTCATTTAAATTTATCTAATACTTAATCTTGTATTAAGTACATAAAAGCTTCATAAATTCATATCTTAAAATCTGTAACTCCAAAATTAATAATTCCAGTTCCTATGATCTCATTTTAATGTGTAGATTTTTACTGTATATTTTATTTACATGTTTGATGTAATGTTAATTTTTGCTATACTATGTATGTATTGTGTTGATGCGAGTAGACGAGCAAGCCACTGTGGAATCTGAGGTTCAGCAAGTAGAGATAGCTGAGCAGGAGCTCGTTGAAGGCAAGTTGTGCCCTTGATCACTTCTTTTACCTATTCATGTTCTTATTATTCATAATGATCTGCATAGGATAATTTTGCTGGGACCCAATAGGATGCCCTAGATTTTGACTATCTTTATACCTTGTTTCACACTGGTTTTACTACTAAAGTTTTGGGTAGTTCATGCTATTGCTTTACGTGGATTTGGGTATAGAGATATTCAGCACTCATTTTTACACTTGTTATTATCTGTTCATTATTTTATGTTCATGATAAGATCATTATGTTAATGGGAACATGGAGCGACCACCCGGGAAAACAGTGCTACCACAAGGGTTTAATGGGACGCCCTTGGCTGATTAACTAGGAAAGCTAGTGGAGGGCTACCTTACCCGAAAGGGGCAAGGACAGTAGGGGAGTGGTCAGTGTAGGGAGGTCCTTGGTTGACTTTGCTGCGATGGCGGTCAGGCAAGAACCCTGCACTGGAGCTTCCTATAAACTGTAGCGGGTAGTCTGAAGCTAGTGGAACTTTGTAAAGGCCTCGTAGTGGTACCCTGCCTCGCTTCCTTGGTAGAGGTGTATGGAGTCTGATCAACTCCGTGGCAAATGGGTAACACGACTTGTGGGTAAAGATGCGCAACCTCTGCAGAGTGTAAAACTGGTATACTAGCCGTGCTCACGGTCATGAGCGGCTAGGACCCTCACATGATTAATTATGGAACTTAAATTTAATTTGACATTTGCATCGCATTTGGGATTATTTTACTATTACTTTTCTTTATTATTATTAAGGTTTGGTATTTACTTACACTTAGTAATTGCTAATAAAATTTTGACCAACTTATTAAAGCAATGCTCAGCCTCAACCTTTATTTCATTGATCAGCCTTACACTTCATGAACTCCCACCTTTGGTGAGTTCATGCCACATTATTCCCCACAACTTGTTGAGCGATGAACATGTGTGAGCTCACCCTTGCTGTCTCACACCCCCCACAGGAGAAGAACAGGTGGTTCAGGAGGAGCCACAAGGCGAGGAGTATGATCTGATCTAGGTGGCGTTTCTCAGTTGACATTGGCGCCGACGATCCTTAGTTCGTTTTATATTTATTATTTTATTTTGTAATAAGTCTTCCGCTATGTAATAAATACTCTGATGTTTTATGACATTTATCTCTAAACACTCTGTTATTATATATGTTGTCTTCTTGGCGCATGTATGAGATGCACCCGGCTTTGTTCCTTTAAAACCGGGTGTTACACATCCCCGAACTTTGCAACAAAGCATTAGCTAAGTCACACACTGTTCGGTTCTTCCTTTCAGCTACCCCATTTGACTGAGGTGAATATGGAGCAATGGTTTCATGAATGATTCCACACTCTTTGCAGTACTCATCAAAAAGGTTGGAAAGGTATTCACCTCCTCTATCAGACCGGAGCCTTTTAATTTTCTTGTCTAACTGGTTTTCAACTTCAGTCTTATAGAGCTTAAAGTGTTCTAGTGTCTCATCTTTAGTTCTGAGTAAGTAAATATAACAGAACCTGGTAGCATCATCTATCAAGGTAAGAAAGTATCTTTTACCGCCTTTTGTGATTATACCATTCATCTCACAGATATCTGAGTGAATTAGTTCTAAAGGAGTGGTACTTCTGCCTTCAACCGTATGAAACGGTTTTCTAGGCTGCTTAGCTTGCACACAAATACCACATTTTACACCTTTAACATGTTTATATTCAGGAATTAAAGACATGTCACTTAATCTCTTAATGGCCTCAAAATTCACATGACACGAACGGGAATGCCATATATTATTAATGGAATCGTTATTACAGACCACATTAACATGGTAAGAAGAATGATTATTCAAAACAGAAAGACGGAACAAACCGCCTGACTCATATGACTTTCCAACAAAAGTACCAAACTTAGACAGGACCACTTTATTAGACTCAAACACTAATTTGAGACCCTGTCGACATAGCAGCGACACTGAAATGAGGTTCCGGCTCATCGATGGCACATAGAGTATGTCCTTCAGCACGAGCGTCTTTCCTGAAGTTAACTTCAGGTAGACCTGTCCAGTACCTCGAACTGCTGCCGGAACACCATTTCCCATCAAGACTGGTGCGCTGTTGTATCCCTGGAATGAAGAGAACATGGATCGATCAGCACAAATATGAACAGTAGCACCGGAATCCATCCACCAGTCATCTGATGGACTTGCCATAAAGGCCTGAGGTGCATACCCTGGGGTGGAGTTAACCACCACGTTCCCTTCTTTGTGCTGAGGTGGAGGACCTTTTCCCTTCCTAAGTTTGCACCTCCGAGCTGTATGCCCGGAGACACCACAAACGTAGCAGATAAAGTCCTCCTTTTTCTTCTTCATCTTTTTGGATTTAGGTTGGTTCAGATTCTTCTGTGGAGAGTTCTTATTCTTCTTCTGGAATTTTCTATCTCCACCCTTCTCAACAACGTGAGCCTGGAGTTGCTGGGATGGCTTGTTACTGGACCTTGCACGCTCTTCCACATTAATCGCAGCTGACAACTCAGTGAGAGTCACTTGCTTCTTCATGTGGCGGCGTGAAGTCACAAAGTCTCGCCAAGAAGGCGGGAGCTTTGCCAGTATTGCATTCACCTGAAAGCTGTCTGGTAGGACGCAGCCATATTGGACCAAGTCCCTAACAAGGAGTTGAATCTCCTGTAGCTGCTCCATAACAGACCTTCCCTCGACCATTTTATAGTTGAGGTAGTTTTCCGTTGTGAATGACTCATTGCCATTGTCAACTTCAGAGAACTCGTTCTCAAGTTCAGTCCATAGACCCTTAGCGGAGGTAAAACTAGAGTACACGTCAAATAAGCGGTTCGACAAGATGTTCAGCAGACGAGACAAGCATGCCTCATTGGCTTCGTCCCACTTGGCTTTCTCCGATAGTGCGGCGGCCTTCGCTGCATCATCAGAATCATCTGATGCAGCCTATGGAATAGCCGACGTCACTACCCAAAATAATTTTAGGTCAGTGAGCCACATGCGAGTCTTAATCTGCCAGCGCTTAAAGCTTGCGCCGTCGAACGCTTCAGGCTTAATGACATCAGAACTGGAGGCCATTATACGAATTGGTTTTCTGGATTGTTGTAAACTTAGAGAAATAAGTGACAAGCTTTCTACATATTTAAATAAATTAAATATTCTAATTCCGAATAAAACAAACATATAACTTAGATAAATGCCATATGTAATTATTGCAGCAATGAACAGTAGCAATTCTATAACATGTAAACATGTAAAATAGCTACTCAGATCCATTTCATAATTAAACATGGCTTGCAGATGAAGAAGGCAGATTAAACTAATAAACATGATTGTTTATCTTAAAATATTGCTCTCAAAATAGCGGGTTGCTGTAATAAACAGCCTTCCAACGCTAATAGGTGATCAAAGATCCTCGACTAACGTGACAGTCCTATCTTACCAAATCAGGGTTTTAGATCAGATGTAATAAGCCTAATAATTAAATCTAAATACTAATAGTAAAGAGCTGTGTACTAAATAAAATAACAGAATTTGACACAGGTAAACAACCTCAACAAAGAGAGATTTAATTAGGCACAAATAATATCAATGCTGAAAATGATAATACACTAAAACCCAGACTGTCACGTTGTCTCACTACACCGCTATCATCATCGAGCACACAAATCCGCCCACAACAGTGCAATCACACCCAAGTGTTTAATACTAGCAGATTGCACAAAATTAAACAGTAAATAAAGTTAGACAACGAATAACTCACAACACGTAGATTGTCTACGTGGGAAGATCAGCTCAGCGAACACAAGGTTCTGTCCCAGAAAACCAATTCCGCCGCCCACGTCCGGGCCTGCACGGCGGGAGGTTGACGGAGATACTAGAGCCGCTGCCGGAGCCGAGGGAGACGTCCACGGCACCAGCCCGAGAAGACGAACACCGCGCAGCAGGGAGCCCAGGCACCAGGCCACGGTGGACAATAATCAGAACAGACAGAGCACCACACAGGTGCACTGGTGAGACAACGGAGCGCAGGAGAACCTCGCTGCGCACAAGCAGTACCACCTCCACCTTCTTCCACCAGCAGGATTAACACCAGAACACCAAGAATCGAAGAAATCGATCCAAATCGTGACTGGAACCGAGAGGAGGAATAGGAACAGAGAGCTGGGATTTTTGGCGAGTTGCTGAGCAGGGAGCAGATCTCCATAGTTATGGAGCCGAACTGGAGGAGGTTACGCAGCAGACGGCATGGATTTCGGCCAGAGCTGAACCGCTCAGCCCTGAGCGCCGCCACCAGCCCCGCGCGGCCTCTGCTCGTCGCTGCCCTCTACGTGCGGCAACAGACACCCTGAAAACCTGCTGCTCTGGTGGGCTGCTCGGCCAGTGGGTCTTGAAGCGGCCCACCCGGGTGGCTTTATTATTATTTTTTTAAAATAAAGTGAAAATCTCAAATATGAACAGCAATATATTCACACAATTTTTTTCTTCTTCTTTATATGTGTGTCTGATTGAGGTGAAGCTCATGTGACCATTATGTGACATATGAACATGCATATATACCTCGAAGCTTGAATCGATGCATGTCATTGTGGGGAAGCCCGACAAGAACCGGTCGTCACATGCATGGATACGAGCAGAGGGAAAGATTTTAGGCAGTCTGGCATATATTACGGGGAAACACTATACATGGAGTGCTTTGTTCTAGGAATCACTTTATTAAAAAATAAGGTGATATATCATGAGTCTATTCCTTAATAACGTGTTTGGTTTGATAAATGAGACCGTCCATCATCTTCTTACCTCTCAATTTTTTGTTTGGTTTGTGGAATGAGTGATCCATCACCATATATTCATTCTCATATGCTAATAATTAGTTATAATATGAGGAATGAGTTCGTTCCACCAAATTTGTGAAATGGACTCATGATGCGCCAGCTCATCTAGAATGATTGATTTTTTTAAACCAAACACCCCCAAATTTGGTAGGATGACTCATCTTCATATTAGTACTAACTAATTAACTAACTATGTGGAATGAGGTTGGTGATGCATCAACTCATTCCATTCCACAAACAAAAAAAAAGAGTGAGAAGATGATGGAATATAGCTCATTCCTCAAACAAAACACACCGTATATATTTTTCTTTATCATTGTTCATTCAGTACTACCGGTTGCATGAGGGTGTCTTCAGCAGCATATGTACTATATATTTGTCTAGCTATATCCCTCATTTACGGTTTCCTCTAAAAGAGTTCATCATCTATATCGTGTTCATCTCTAGCATCGTCTTTTAAATCTCATCCTCTTACATAAATATCTATATTGGAGGTATATTTTATTTTAAATTTTTGTACATACATATTTGTCATACCTTTAAAGGTTTAATACATATTTTAATTGTGTTTATCTGTTGTTTAAAATATTAAAATGGATAAAGGAGAGGAGAGAATATCTATATAGAGAGGATGGAGAAATGCCCTTTATATTTAGATTAAGCTTTAAAGAACGTAGCTGGAGGGGATAGAGGAGGGAACCTCATCTATATTTATCTATATTTAGAGGAGGACTCGGAGTTTAGAGTGCTACAATAGTTCTTTTCTCTCCCTCGCTTAGGTTGGTTCCAGTACTGGTAGCGTTCATTCAATTCACTATCGCCTAGTCCTCATCATTTATACATCAGTAATCCCTTATGCTTTCGTCTCAATCTCTCCAAGGTCAAAACTTATCGTCAGCCAATGGCCACATCAACCATCGCGTCAACCTCTCTTTCAAATACTTAACCATTTCATACTGTCTATTTGAAACATATAAAATAATATCCAACTTCTATTTATAGATAGATTGGGGCCACAATTTAAAACCTTTATTTTTAAGCTCCAACAATAAAAAAATGGCTAGTGTGGCTGATACCATCCGTCGAATGTCACAATGGTGGATGATACCGTCCACTTCCACCGGACGAGAGCGCTATACTGCCTGCTCATGTTGTCACGTCACCTAGAACAGGCGAAAATACTTAGAGCTTAGTTTGGGTACTCTAGTAATGAGTGAGATTAGAGTTGATTGAGATGTATTGAGAGAGTATTTGATCTATTAGAGATTTACACCGTACCCTCTCTAATCGCTTTAAAACACTTTAATATCAAAGTATCCAAACTAGGTTTAGATGGAAAGAGAACGTGATACAACCCACTCAGGTTGTCATGTTACCTAGGGCAGACGAAAACGTCTCGATGGACGGACGATACCGCCCGCTGTTGGAGCCTGCTATCTGCTAGTGTCCGTTAATTTTGGTGTTCAACAGCATCTAATTAATGAAGATGAAGATATGTTTGAACATTTTTATGTGGTGTCGTGCATCATTAGATACTCCTGGATAAAAATCACACGCACACACATGATTATATAGACGACGATGCTCGCTACCGGACACGGATGGTAGGCCGTTAATGTTGGCCGGCTGCGGTTTTCTATACCTTGTTTAGCGAACCGACGAGAGAGGCCGGAGATTAGAACACCATATTCATATGGAACCCAACAATGGAGCGAGCCACACAAAATGACAAAAAGCAAGCAGACAACGGTCAAACCGCAGAGGTGCAAAGACAGACTGAGAGAGAGAGGTCAGAGACAGGCAGCAGAGGGAAACATGCGTGCATGCATCTCGCGATGGAGACTGGGGGCATGCAGCGGGCTCTGGGCGGCGCCGGTTCAGAGAGCAAGCCCAAGGCCGGCTGTATCTGAATCTGAATCCGGATCGGATACATACAGAAATGGATTGATATCACTGTTTACCATATTTTAATTTAAACACAGATATAAATACGAATATATTATCATATTGTAATGTAATATAAAACGAATACTCCGAATTCAGATACTTACATGATTTAGAACAAACATCATAATAATTATCAATTTGTTTATCGATCGATTTGATAGTTGATAAAAGAAAAATGCATGTTATAAGTAAATTATAACCATAGCATATAGATACATTATGAGCGTATTCATTAATAGTATAA
This sequence comes from Zea luxurians, assembly GCA_029449295.1. Classification (NCBI taxonomy): domain Eukaryota; kingdom Viridiplantae; phylum Streptophyta; class Magnoliopsida; order Poales; family Poaceae; genus Zea; species Zea luxurians. The sequence goes on from JAOPSE010000010.1 coordinate 48,132,122, forward strand.
TATATTCTTTAACAAAAAGAAAAATATGTGCCATGCTTATAAATAGATGTCAAGTTTTGACCACATCCTACATATATCATTTTACAATGCCAAAAGATAGGTATCTATAGTAATTCATTTAATGGGTATAGAATAGTAAATATGCCAAGGGAAATTAGATTTGTCATTCCAAAAATGAGTGAATATACCAAAATTTAAACTAAAATAATGAAGAATTAATTTATTCTTCGATCTGCCGGTCATTTGCATGTGGGCCTGCATGCGACCTCATCATTATTCTTCTGCCCTTTTAAAATTAATTTAGTGTTCACAAGGCAACATCGATCGGTCCACAAATGGAGCCGCCGGCCGCCGGTGCACCACTCAGCATGCACGTGCCGCCATGCGCGCCCTGTCCCCACCGTTGCATGATTATTCTGTTCCCACTTTGCCTTTTACACACAGAAGAGAGCAAAAGAAAATAAGAAACAAACTGTAAATTTATAACCAGCTTAGACACTAGAATAATATATATATATATGAGAAAGAAAAAGTGAACCATACATTAATAATGAAAACATATAGGTTAAGGGATAGACTATAAAAATCCTTTCAGCTAGTAGTCAGATATATTCAAAGGTTGAGTCAAACGATGTGTTGAGTTCCACGTAAATATCATATATATCTTTGATTTTGTAGCAATATATCTATACGTACGTATCTTGGCGACGCGAATTAATGGTTTACTTGACGGAATAGAAACAATTAATTAATAAAGTAGCCATCCATCCAGAGGTAGACGATTCCACTCCCATGTCCCTTCTGCTTCTCATTATATCAAGTGAAGGAAGCATGCATGTGCGTCACGCTCCATATATAGCCCCAGCAACCCCATGGAGCGCCGACCGCCGGATCGCCGGAGCTCCACGATCCGGCGGCCCCCGCATGCATGGCCGAGAGGGGCGCCAAGAGCTTGTCAATAAACATGTATTTCTTGGCTCGACATCAACGTGCACCCCCACCACCACTCTTGTCTCCCGGATCTTGCCTCCCGCCTTCCTCCGTCGTCTAACGTACTCACTCTCCGTGCTTTCTCTCTCCTCTAGCCATGGGGGCATATTATATATGTGGGCTCAGAGTACCCTGTTCTTTACCACAGCAAGCACAGTGTACTTCTCTATTTCATCCCAAATACGCACAGCGCGACTCCCGTCCGGCGCACATACACCCACAGAGAGAAGAAGAAGAAGAAGAACATCTTATTAGCATCTATCCGTCGCGTCGCTGCAAGCAGCTAGCGGATTGCATCATGGGTTCTTGGGTGCGCACCATCACGTCGCCCTTCAGGAAGATGCTCAACCCACAGCGCGACGGCAAGACGAAGACGCCGCGCCACCACCACCACCACCAATCCCCTTCTCCTTCTTCGTCAGGTAACAACTAGCTAGCTACTTAAATATATGGTCGTTGCTGTTGGTTTTCATATATGGTGGTGCACCTCCGTCGACAACAAGTAGTCTCCTCTCCTCCTCCTCCGCTTACCGATCGATGAACTTTGCTGCTACTACTACAGCCATGGAGCAGAGCGGCGAGATGGACAGGTCGCAGCTCTACGGCGAGGTGATGGCGTGCACGTACGAGGACGTGCAGGTCATGTGGACCATGCTCGACAAGGCCAGGATCTGCGCCGCCGCCGCCGCCTCGTGACCGCCATAGATGACCTTCACATGAAACCTTTATTTTTTTTACAGTAGTTGGTTTTGTATTATAGCATGTTTCCAGCCGTCTGATGAATCCCCGCTGCTGCCACAGACGCGCGCGCGACACACGGAGTGCGTGTGTGAGCTATCTTGGAGAGATTTAGTGACTGTGCCAACATTAATTTAGCATGTGTTTACTTAATCTTGAGGCCATCATCTTCTGTTTCCTCTTTGGTGTCAGAGATGCATGCATGTGTACTCATCATCCGATACATGCCAGGGTTTATATATGCTATTTCTGGAGATCTGAACTGCCTGTGCATATATATATACGCTGTGTTCGCTGCGGCTTAAAGCGGCTTTAATCCGGCTGCGGCTGCGGCTTCTACAGTATTTTGTCTCTACTGATTGCAGCTGCAGCAGTACAAACAGCCGTAACAGTACGGCTTTAAGCCGCAGCGAACACAGCCATAGTTCTGCACTAGCTTTTATTGGTTTATGTATCTGAGTCATTTGGGTGGAATATAACCTCTGGCTCACAAGTCAATGCTTGTCTATCCATCGATGGCTACCATAGGAGAGTTCTCTATTTTTTCACATAATTGCTATGAAATACTTAAAACTATACAATGAATAGACTTTATTTTAATAAAACACAAAAATACATATGTTCTATTGGTTAATATGGAGCCAACAACCAAGCTAGGTTCAAACCCCCACTTGTGTACAATTTACCTTATTTTTACATAAAGTGTGGGAAGGAGGCTCACACACGACGACTGTGGAACCGTGGAAACTGATGCTTTATATAGTAAAGATAACTTTCAGCGACACCGTTATTGGAAATTTTGATTACACATAACATATTTCTATTTTTCTCGAGCTGTCACACCCGGATTTAAGGGATAAAGCCGGGTGCGTTTCGCCGTTTTATATGTGCGCCAAAGAAGAACATCACATATAATGACGAAGTGTATAGAGATAAATGTCACAAGTATCATTACTACATAGCGGAAGTCTTACAAAAATAAATGATAATAATAAAGCGAACTAAATATTATCATCGGCGCCATAAAGCTAACTGGGAGACGCCACCTAGATAAGCTCATATTCCTCATTGTAGGGCTCTTCTTGGGCCACCTGCTCTTCACCTGTTAGGGGGGCTATATATCACAAGAGTGAGCTCACAAAAGATCATAGCTCAACAAGTTGTGGGGAATAATGTGCATGTACACACCAAGGGTGGTAGTTCATGTGAAGTGTAAGGCTGATCAACAAATAAGGGTTAAAGCTGAGCATTGCTTATATGTTGGTCAAATTTTATTAGCAGTTACTAAATGCAAGTAATTATCAAACCAGAGTAATAATAGATTAAATTAATATTAAACCATAATGCGATGCAAATGACAAATTTAATTCCATAAATTAATCATGTCAGGGTCAGAGCCGCTCATGACCGTGAGCACGGCTGATATACCAGTTTTACACTCTGTAGAGGTTGCACATCTTTACCCACAAGTCATGTTACCCATCTGCCAAGGGGTCATGAATCCCATACACCTCTACCAAGGAAGCAAGGTAGGGTAACACTACGAGGCCTTTATAAAGTTCCACTAGCTTTAAAAAACCCGCTACAGTTCTAGAAGCGCAATGCAGGGATCCCATGTCTGACCGCCATCGCAGCAAAATCAACCCGAGAACCTCCCTACACCGACCACTCCCCTACTACCCTTGCCCCTTTCGGGTATGGTAGTCATCCACTAGCTTTTCTAATTAGTCAGCCAAGAGCGTTCCATACCACCCTTGTGGTAGCACTGTTTTCCCGGGTGGTTCTCCATGTTCCAATTAACAAAATGATCTTATCATGAACACTAAAAAACAAATTGATAATAAAAGCATGATCATGAATAATGTGTATCTTAATACCCAAAACCACATAAAGCAATAGTAGGTACTACCCAAAAGTTCAATGGTAAACAAGGTATAAAGATAGTCAAACTAGAGTGACCTATTGGGTCCCATCAAAATTAACCTATGCAAATCATAATGATTAATAGGAACATTATTGGATAAATAGAAGTGATCAAGGGTACAACTTGCCTTCAACGAGCTCCTGCTCAGTAGTCTCCACCTACTGAACACCTGGGTCCTCAGTGGCTTGCTCGTCTACTCGTAACAATACAAACAAGCATAATATAGTAGAAATTAACATCACACCAAACAACAGAACAAAATGCATAATATTATTCTACGCATCGTAACGATATCGCAGGAACAAGAATCACTAAATTCGGAGTTACAGTTATCGAGTTATGATTTTCTGAAGTTCTTAAGTGATTACTATGGATTAAATCAAATGAATAAATTTAATTTATGTTTCATGACTAAACAAAGTTACCAAGTGCTAAATAATATTAGTACAAAATTATTGCAACTTGATTGGGTCGAAAAGGATTTAAAATGAATTTTCTATGAATTAAATAAGTTCTAGAATTATTTTTATATTAGAAATCTATTTTCTAAATTCATTTTCCCATTTTCTCAGATCTCTGGACTGTGCGCACAATAATCAGGAAGTTCGGTGGCTAACTCGTAAACTCCTAGACTCAAGCTCCATCCTGCGATGGACTGCGGGTTATTTGTAACCAAAGATGGTCTCTTTTGAAAAGTCTCGCGGCCGAAGGGGTACGAGACCATCTGAGCCATTGAATCTTGTTCCAACCATCCAGATTAGACGCATACCTTATAAGATGAGATGCGATGCTGACCGCTGGATCTGAGATCCAGGGCTCACATACCTCGTATCGAAAGGGTACACCACCGATGATCTCGCCCGTCCAACATCTATACCACAGTTCTAAACTTCTCACAACTCCATCTAACCCTGCCCGCTCATCCAGAGATCAACGACACATGCATCTTCTTCCTCCCTGAGACCCGCGCTACGGCCGCATGCAACGTAGACCCGGCGAGCGGTGAGCTAGCGACCCACGGCCATGGTTTGGAGCATGAACTGAACTTGCGCAGCACAGGAATGATGGAGAACTACTAGGTCATGACCTTACCGGTGTCAGTAGCGTGTGCAGAGTCGCCCACGGAAGATCAGTGCAACGGAGCACCCAGGTTCGCCAAGGGCGGTGTGTCGGCTCTCCGACATGGTGACGCCCAGACGACCACCGCCGTACGGGAAACATCGCGAAGCGCCCCTGCCAGACTTCGTCGTCGGCTTCCCACGCACACCTCGTGCCCCGACGGCTGATCCAATCCCCTGGCCTCTCCCTTTCCCCTTTCTCTCTCCTATCGACAGTTTCAACAGAGGCAACTCCCAGCGCGGTGCAAATCCTCAAAGCATGGGACTAGGGAAGGCGGCAGTCAGGTTTATATCCAGGCGCCAAAGGCCCAGCAAGCGCACGTACAACTAGGGGAAGATTCACGCAGGAGGTGGTTAGATCCGTTCACGCGGCACTATTCTCGCGGAGACGAAGACCGGAAGGTGAGGGAGGGCCCACTGGCAGTGAGTCATCGCACAGGGAAGCGAGCACGCACAACAACTGACACAAGGGCCCCATCTGCCAGGTGACGAGAGCGTGCAGACGCGCTGCGGCGGCAGAAGCGGCCGACCCGCGCGAACGCGTAGGGGCATTTGGGCTGAAATGCGGTTGTCACACCCGGGTTTAAGGGATAAAGCCGGGTGCGTCTTATATGTGCGCCAAAGAAGAACATCACATATAATGACAAATTGTAGAGAGATAAATGTCACAAATATCATTATTACATAATGGAAGTCTTATAAAAATAAATGATAATAATAAAGCGAACTAAATATTATTCCTTGACACCATCAAGCTGACTGAAAGACGCCACCTAGATGAGCTCGTACTCTTCATTGTAAGGCTCATCCTAGACCACATGTTCTTCCTCCTATGGGGGTTATATATCGCAGGGGTGAGCTCACAAAAGATCATAACTCAACAAGTTGTGGGAAATAATGTGCATGAACTCACCAAAGGTGAGAGTTCATGTGAAGTGTAAGGCTGACCAACAAATAAGCGTTAAAGCTGAGCATTGCTTTTAATAAGTTAGTCAAGTTTTATTAGCAGTTACTAAATGTAAGTAAATACCAAACTAGAGTAATAATGGATCAAAATTAATAATAAATCACAGTGTGACGGCATCCTTGACGACGCAGATGATCGCGGAGGCCATGCCCTTGAATGTGATATGCTTGGCTGTATCGCCAACGACTTTTTCCAGGGAGATGAGCTCGGCCAGCTTCGCGCACAGTGCATCAACCCGCCCGTGCACAGGCATGGGAACATCTCGGCGCCACCGTCGGGAGGCTTCTAGTCTCGGGTCTGCACGACGGGCCCCAGCTTCTGGTCTCGGGTCTACACGACGGGCCCCAGACCCTTCCGAGGTCGGAGATGTAGCATGTGGCCTCTTCGTGCAGGTCGTAGTGTTGGAAGGCGATGTGTTGAGACTTGATGGATGCCGCGGTGCTGGGGTGGAACACGGTACAGAGGGAGTGTATCTCCACATCCCACACCTCTCGATGTCTCCTCATCAACTCTGGTATTCACAATAAGGAAGCACTTTGCAGCGAGATGTTGGAACTGAATGTTGAAACTGACAACTACACCATGTGCTTTCTGGACAAGCAATGCAAAAATTGGGAAAGTAATATTCTGAAGTCTTGGGATCCAGGAAAATCTTTTGGTCAGAAGTGCTTTGTGGTCCAGATTGTTACGCCTGCAACGCAATGTGTTGTGGGCGTGGTACTTATGCTAAGGAGTTTCTCACAATGCATGGGGTTATGGCTTGAGTTGTTCAGATTACCATGGATTTTGTGCAGATACTGCCAATTTGAGGGGATTGTCACGGTGATGATGGATTGCCAGGGTCATTTGGTGGAATCCTGTTTCATTGCCTGGAGTAATGTCGTAGATTGCCAAAAGATAGACACACCAGCGGATGTCGCAGACTGCGGTCATCTGGGCATACCTATGGATGAAGCAGATTGCAGTAGCATGAACAAATCAGCAGGTGAAGGGAGTTCAATGTTCTCTTCTATGGAACATTTAGAAGCATTTCTGAGAGCTGTCCCACATACGGTTGAGCACAGTCTTTGTTCTGAAGATGCTGATCTGGGGAGTTTAGCTGCACGTGTGATTGGCTTGTCCGTCCATGCAATGTTGGTTAAACACGGAAGGATTGCAGTGAGGTCAGTACTATTGCTAGTGGACAAGGCGATTTCTCAGAAGACAATTTCTCCATCGTCTTGGGGACACTATGCTCGTGTGATTTCGCTGAAGATTTATCACAGTTCTCGGGGGTTAGGCGACTGTTGTGCTGAAAAGTGGTTCCCGGGTCACAAATGTGCCAATACTGTCCAACTCAATACCATAGAAAACATATGGGATATGTGGGCATCTGAGATACCAGAGTCCTCTGAAATCACAGCTGAACCGACAGTGTCTGAGCAGCTCTTCATGTATCTGTCGCAAGCAGCTTGGGGTGGTTCAGAATGTGCCCACACTCTGAAGTTTCAAGGTTATATCAACCACCAACCAGTGATCATCATCATGTACAGTGGCAGCTCACATTCTTTCTTGAGTGATTCACTAAAGCATCTGTTTCCACCTTCACAGTTGCTACCATTTTCATTGTTAGTCCGAGTGGCTAATGGAAGAGTGGTGCATTGTCCGCATGAATTGTTACAACTGCAGTGGCAAATTCAAAAGTGTGTTTTCCTTTTGGATGTGTCCTTGTTGCCCCTGCCTTGTTATGACATGATGGTCGGCATGGATGGGTTGCAAGCTTGCAGCCCTATGAGGCCTTGTTTGGTTTGACAGGGGTCGGAGGGGATTAAGGGGGATTAAAACCCCTTCTATTCAATTTTGACTAAAAGGAGATTCAATCCTCTCCAATCCCCTTCAATCTACCTCTAACCAAACAAGCCCTGAGAGTGTATTGGGCACAAAAGGGGTGGACTATTCCATATTAGACTCTCCATATTAGGGCAGAACAATGGTGCTGCATGGTCCGTCAGCTCCGACGCCTATGTGCACGGTGGTGGAGCTCTACTTGGTTCAGAATATATGAGTGCCCATATCACGAAGTGCCCATATCAGGTGCCTGTACGCAGAGAAGTGGTTTGTTGAACACAAGTGGGCCAGTATAGTTCAATTACATGCCATTTTACAAAGTATGGGATCTGCTGATTCCGGAGGAGTGTAAAGACTTATGAGGTGTTTGGTTTGATGAATCACTCTATCCAAAATGAAGTGGTGCATCATGAGTCCATTCCTCAAATTTGGTGGAATGACTCCATTGCACATATTATTACTAAACAACTAATTATGAGGAATGAGGTGGTGATGAATTAACTCACTCCATTCCACAAACCAAACAAAAAAGTGAGGAGTGAGAAGATGATAGACTATATCATTCCTCAAACCAAACACTCCATTAGTTTCTGTCACTATTTTGCGTCTATATGGCAATATTCAGCAGTTACCGTTGGTGGTTCTCATTGCCTCAGGATGATCACACACCTTCATCACTAATCGTTTCTTACACAAGTTCTCGAAAGTTCAACACATGCAACAGGCAATCACTGTGAAAGTGGCTAACAAGCTTACTTTGCTGTTGGAGATTCAGTACCTCTCAATCTTCAGCAATACCATATGGTCAAGCTTACTTTCCGAAGAAGTTCGCGCTAAATTCCTAGGTGTACCAGCTTGATGACAAGCTGGTTTTCAAGGCCGGGGGAATGTCAGCAAGATGCTAGGGAAGAGACGGTGATGTCCAGCAAGGAGCAGCAGCAGACCAGGAAAGGTGAAAGCACGCACCAAGGCTGAGGCGTGGGCTGTGTAAACGAGTGGCCGTGTGTTGGCTGCACCATGAAGGGCATTTGAGTCTGGAGTCTATACGAACTAGGTATAAAAAAATCAGAATACAAACCAATTATCGCCTTCCTCTGTGCTCTCCTGTTCTCGTCTTCTTTCCCAAAGCTTCTTCTCTACTCTCTCTTCCTGCTATCTCTCTAGAAGCATCTATAGTGTTAACACATATGCCGAGGTACTCGCTAGGCGAGGTGGTGGTGCTGGCGTTGGTGTTGCCTGCGGGCTGCGGCTGGGACGACTGCCTGATGCTGGAACCGGAAGAAGCCGAGCGCGAACTTGGCGTTGCTTGAGATCAGCTTCTCGCCCATGCCGAGGAACTCACCTGGCGCAAGAGTATCGCTCTTAGCAGTTGCTGCCAAGCATGTGGTCGTCAGCGAAACAACCATCGACGTTGAAGACACAGCCGAACGTGCTCGTCGTCCGAATTCTAAGCTATCTAGGCCAAATGAGTAGGTTGTGACCTAGTACATGCTCGTATATAAGGAATGCCTTGTAATAAGAGAGATATTATTCAACAAAGAACCAATATACTGAACCAATATACTGAGACGCCGTCGTGCTCTCATTCTCTACCTCGTATCTTCCTTTTCCCATGCCTGGTGCTAACATCTCGTATTCAGAAGGTTCATTCTGGATCATACTCTCCCAATTCTGTGGCGACCCCGATCCACTGCCATGGTGCCCACCGACGCGTCGTTCTCCAAGGTGCTCAACAAATTGCAGCAGATGGAACATCGGCTGACCGGTGCCATCGAAGGCCGCTGCGGCCTCCTTGAGCAGCAACTTTGACGATCGTTGCGCCGCCCTCGGCCGCCATCTCGAGCAGCGCTACGACGAGCTGATGACCTCGCCCACCTTGTCGAGGAGGCGGAACAACGTGCGAACGCGCGTCTGATCACTGTGGAGATGGTACAAGCAGAGTTCGAACAATGGAACCCGATGATTGAGAAACACGTCTCCAATCTATCACTGGAGGTGACGCGGGCTACGTGCTTCATGGAACGCGAGCATCGCGCCCCGCCTTCCATTCCAGCAATCGGGCCTCTCCGGACCACACGGGTCGGCGATCGAGCGATGAGCGCCCACATGTTGGATTCACCGCCAACAGGCCTTTTGGCCACCACGTCGAACAGCATCACTGGGATCGTGACTTCGTGAGTTTGGGTCCCGATCCCAAACGCACGACCCGGTCAAGGGTATGCTCCACACCCCACCAATCCGTCCTGAACAATTCTATGGGCATGATTGGAATGAAACAAATCAAGGAGATTTTGGTCATCTACGTACCATCAATTTTCCCAAATTCGTGGAAACCAACCACAAGTCCACAACCGTGGAGAGCAGAAAGTGCGAAAGTTATTTTGATATGTATGAGGTTCACTACAGCGTGTGGGTTCGAGTAGCGACCATGCACTTTGAGGGGCGCGCTTCTCGTTGGTTACAGTCTACTGAACGCAGGCTTAAATAGCTTTCATGGCATGAATTTGGCTCTCTATTGCATGATCGTTTTGGGCGTGAACTGCACGAATCGTTAATTCGTCAAATATTTCATATTAAACAATTGGGTTCGGTTGCTGATTACGTTGGTGTACACTATGAGTCTATGAAATGGCCAAACATTCCACAGATTGGCACCATCGTGATAGGGTATCCGCCGCAACATTATCACATCCTTTTTTGTATATGATTTTGTACTATAATAAAGACCAGCTAGTTTGGAGTAAACTTTTTGCTGCCACAAGGTATGCAACCGTTCCTCATTAAGGGCTTGTTCGGTTATTTTCAATCCATATGGATTGGAGGGGATTGATATAGATTGGGAGAGATTTTGACTTGCTAGAGATTGAAACCCCCTCAATCCCTCTCAATCCATATGGATTGGGGTAGAACCGAACAAGCCCTAAGCTGGGTTAAACTCTTATGGTCGGTGAAAATGATAAACTCAGCTAACTGCAGATAAGACCTCCGATGCGCGACTACCATAAGTATTGCCAAGTATTCCTTCTCATAGGTGGAGAGGCCCTGAGTTTTTGGTCCAAGAGCTCGACTCAAGTAACCTAAAGGGTGGCCATTCAGATCCTGGATCGTCGTACGATCGAACGGGGTGGTACCATGGTGGTGCAAGTGAAGGTATACATGTCCAACGGGCACGGCTAGGCCTGGCACGAGGGGCGCCAGTCCAAGCCCGGCACGGTTCAGTGTCGTGCCGGGCCGGCCCGCGGGCTGGCTGACGCAGCCTAGGCCCCACACGGTTATTCTTATACGGGCCGTGCCGGGCCGGAGGCACGACGGGCCTGTCGTGTCGGGTCGGGCCCGGACCCGTAAACACAAAAAAAACACTCTAAAATTCAGAATTTAAGGATAATATTTGTCGGCGTTTCGACCCCGGGGGGTCCCTGGACCGACGAGTAAATTGTTGCCGCGTGTCCCAGCCCAGATGGGTCGGCGCGAGACGGAGCACGAAGGGGGGAAAGGAGACAGGCGAAAGGGGAAACCCGCGTCCTTCGTGTTGTCCTGCGCCCAGGTCGGGTGCGCTTGCAGTAGGGGGTTACAAGCGTCCGCGTGGGAGAGAGCGAGAGACTTACGTGCCGTCCCGTTCTCCCGCGCGGCCAACCTTCTCGTACGAGAGCCCTGGACATTCCTTTTATAGGCGTAAGGAGAGGGTCCAGGTGTACAATAGGGAGAGTAGCAGTGTGCTAACGTGTCTAGCAGAGAGGAGCTAGTGCCCTAAGTACATGCCGTCGGGGCAGCTGAAGAGGTTTTGGCACCCTGTTCATGTGATGTCGTGGCCATCGGAGGAGCGCTGGAGCCTTGCGGAAGGACAACTGTCGGGGCTGTCGAGTCCTTGCTGACGTCTCCTTGCTTCCGTAAGGGGCTGAGAGCCGCCGTCGTCATGGAGCACGCGGGGCGCCATCATTATTTGTTTACAGGGACGAGCCAGATGGGACGCCGGTCTTGTTCCCCGTAGCCTGAGCTAGCTAGGGGTAGGGTAATGATGGTCCCTCCTGTGACGTGGTCGGTCCGGGCCCTGGGGTCGGGCGAGGCGGAGACCGTCGTCCGAGGCCGAGGCTGAGTCCGAGCCCTGGGGTCGGGCGAGGCGGAGTTCGTCGTCTTCCAGAGCCGAGGCTGAGTCCGAGCCCCGGGGTCGGGCGAGGTGGAGTTCGTCGTCTTCCGGAGCCGAGGCTGAGTCCGAGCCCCGGGGTCGGGCGAGGCGGAGTTCGTCGTCTTCCGAGGCCGAGACGGGGGCCGAGCCCTAGGGTCGGGCGAGGCGGAGCTTCCTATGGCGCCCGATGCCGGACTTGGCTGCTGTCAGCCTCTCTCTGTCGAGTGGCACAGCAGTCGGAGCGACGTAGGCGACACTGTCTTCTTGTCAGGTCGGTCAGTGGAGCGGTGAAGTGACTGCGGTCACTTCGGCTTTGTCGACTGAAGAGCGCGCGTCGGGATAAGGTGTTAGGCCATCCTTGCATTAAATGCTCATGCGATACGGTCGGTCGGCGTGGCGATCTGGCCAAGGTTGCTTCTCGGCGAAGACTGGGCCTCGGGCGAGCCGAAGGTGTGTCCGTTGCTTGAGGGGGCCCTCGGGCGAGACGTGAATCCTCCGGGGTCGGCTGCCCTTGCCCGAGGCTGGGCTCGGGCGAGGCGAGATCGTGTCCCTTGAGTGGACCGAGCCTTGACCTTAATCGCACCCATCAGGCCTTTGCGGCTTTGTGCTGATGGGGGTTACCAGCTGAGATTAGGAGTCTTGGGGGTACCCCTAATTATGGTCCCCGACAGTAGCCCCCGAGCCTCGAAGGGAGTGTTAATACTCGCTTGGAGGCTTTTGTCGCACTTTTTTGCAAGGGGACCGGCCTTTCTCGGTTGCGTTTCGTTCCGGTGGGTGCACGCGAGCGCACCCGCCGGGTGTAGCCCCCGAGGCCTCGGAGGAGTGGTTTGACTCTTCCGAGGTCTTAGCACGTTTCGTGATGCTTCGGCCGGTCTGGTTGTTCCCTCATGCGAACTGGCCGTAGCCCGGGTGCATAGTCGAGTCCCAAGTTCTCGGGCTGGTATGTTGACGCTGTCAACGGTTTGGCCGGAGCCGGGTTTGCGAGAGCAGCCCCCGAGCCTCCGCACAGAGCGAGAGGACGGTCAGGGACAGACTCGGCTTTTTACATACGCCCCTGCATCGCCTTTCCGCAAGGAGCAGGGGGGAAAGCGCCATGTTGCCCTCGGAGGGTGCCGAACATGGTGTCTCCAGTGAGTTGCTAACGGGTAATCCGAGTGGACGCCCGTGCCCCATTCATTAGGGGTCGGCTAGTGGCCCGCAGGCGCGCTCCAAAAGTACCTGCGGGTGATTCGCCGGACCCGGTCCCCTTTTGATGGGGTCCGAGGGCTCGATGCCTCCCTTTGGTGGGATTCCGTTACGAAATCGTTCCCGTTGGTCTCGGAAATGTCCTAGGGTACCTCGGGAGCGTAGCCCGAGCCTTGGTTATGTATCGAACGTACCCAGGGTCATCCTTCGCTCTGCGTGCTCTGAGGCGGCTGTCAGAACCCTTCGGGGGCTAGCCTACGAACCCCTGATCAGTAGTGGGCGCGGAGCCCGAGTGGCCTGAGGCGGCCGTTGAACCCTTCCGAGGGGCCAGCCTTCGAACCTCTGACCAGTAGTGGGCGCGGAGCCCGAGTGCTCTGAGGCGGCTGTTGAACCCTTCCGAGGGGCCAGCCTTCGAACCTCTGATCAGTAGGGGGGCTCGGGCCCGCTTCCTTTGCGGAGAAGGATCCCTTTCGGAGTATCCCCTTTCCCGGTCCCTGTGGCAAGAGAGAGAAAGAGGAAGTGGAAAAGGATACGAAATCGAATGATGTGGCGCACCGTTTTTAACGCGGTCATTATGGCGGAGGTGAAGCGTCGCCTGCTTCGCCCGCCAAAGGTGTCGCCTGTCCTGCCACAGAGTTAATGCGACAGGACGGGTGGTTCGCGGGGCAGCCGTTGTGCGTGCGCGAGCCGTTCGGGGAACGGAACACGGGCGCGTCGTCTTCACGCCATGGGAGAGGGCTCTCTCGCTGTCCCAGGAGGGGATGTGAGCTTGCTGACGACTTGACTGCTGCCTCCGCCCGCTTGCCACCGCCATTACTGCCGGCCCATTTCTGGCCGTATCGACCGTCGTGCCTTCTCCCGCGGCTGAATGACCCGTGACCGATGTGCTCGGTTGGCACTGTCGGGTCATGCGCAGGGTCGCCTCGAGTTGCGGCACCGGTTCCGCAGTCGAGAAGGCGCGGTACTGGCGCGAGTGGCGCTGCAGTTTCTCGCATATAGTAACCGGCGTGCCGGTTACATGACGTGTGGGCCTAGGCCTCCATGCTGGACGCGTCGAAGTCGAAAGGGCGCGCCCCCTTGGTGCGGTTGCATGCCGCCTGCATGGCGGTCCGCCCTTTCACTTGCTGGTTTGGGCGAAAGTGGAGGAGCGCTTGTAACCGCTGGGCAGTTACGCGCACCGCGCGCGGCGGTTTGGCTTCTTCTGCCCTGGGCCAGCTTGCATGACGCGTGGGACCCAGCCCCCGTGTCGTAGGGGGAGGACCTTGGAGCGTGTTGGAGAAGACTCGGTTCGCGCCGGCTGAGGACGCAAGTGGGGAGAGTTGCCTTTAAAAGGTGGGTGACCCCTTGGAAGGCAACCATGTCTTCGTACTCCCTTCATGCATCGCATCCTTCCACCTTCCGAGCCCCCGGATGGGGAACACTCGCGTCGCTTTCGTCTTGCTGTCGTTGGAGGAACGCAACTTCGCGGAAGTTGGTACCTTTCAGCCATCGCTCGGCTTCAAGGATTTTCATCAGGCAGCCCGGCTGCATCCCCTCGCCGGTGGTCACCCAAGACGGTGACCACCAGTTCCAGGGTGGGGAGAAGCAAGCCGGGCTGCAGCCTCTGCCCCGCCCTTAGCTTCAAGGATCTTCATCATCCTTGCTGGGGCGGAGAGCGAGGCGAGCCGGAGCTCCAGCTCCCGCGCGGGTCGGCGGACCACCTCTTCTTCCAGCTTCTGGGGGTGGAAACCATCCCCCAGCTCTGCGGAGGAGGCGTCCTCCAGCCATGCCGGGGAAGGCGAACTGTTGCTGCCCAGCTAGGATGTAACATTCCGTCCTTTGTCCTCGCTTTCATGGCGAGGACGGTAGCGAGGACCTGCCGGTGCGCTTTGGAGCGGCCGACGTTCGCTGGTGCGGCGTTGGTGGACAGGCGGACGCCGCCGTCGGTGCTGACGTGGTGGCAGCTGGAGAAAGCTTCTCCGCCGTTGAGGCCGTCAGCGCCACCTGCGGACTGACCTCCGGCTCTTTGGCTTTAATGTCTGGTTCGCGTCCCTTGAGTGGGGACGCGAACGAGAGCCTTCCGGTGGCTGCGTCCGTCCTGGGACCATGGCTGCTGCTGCAGAGGTCGCTGGCGAGTCGCCTGGAGCTTGTCGCCCCGTAGGCTCTCCGGTGTGGAGGTTGTTCATACCCGCGGGGGCGGAACCGGAGTTCCGTTTGTAATGGCATCTTGAGTGCCGGTGTTTGTTCATTGTGGCTGTCGGGGCCTGAACATGTATGTATTTTTGGTATGAAGCCGTGTTTTTCTTCATTTTGAGCACTAGGACTCGCCTGTCGGCTAACTGAACCGCTTCACCAAGTGTGAGTTGCCTCGTGCGAAGGTGACGAGTGAGGTATCCGTATCCCGGAGGCGTAGGAGTCCCTCGGCTCGGTCGGCCTTGCCGCCCGAGGCTTCTCTTGCTTAGTTAAAGGAACCCTCGGCCGCTCTTCGATGAGCCGGAGCCGGAGGCAGCGGTGTCAGTGTGGACAGAGGCAGAGTTGGCTCAAAAAGAAGACTTCGTCGGCCGGAGCCTGGCCGGGCCGTCCACTAGCGGGACCGGCGCCGGAGTCGAGTTGCCGAGGCCATGAGCCGGGCTGATGTCCTCGGGGGACAACTGGCTGAGGCTTCGGGGCGGCCGGGGATTCCTAGAGGAGATCCTGGCGGCGATGGCCCGGGCGTGGTGCTGGCGTCATCCTTCAGAGCGGAGATCCTTCGACCGTGTTGCCGTCCGAGGCTCGGTCGTACTTCGCCGAAGGTGGAGTTGACGCCGAGGGTGCTGCTGCTCCCCCTCCGTCAAGGTCTGAGCTTGCAGGATCGGTTTATCTTGTAGTGTGCGTATGTTTTCTGCGGCCGCCGAGACCCAAACATATCGTCGTTGTGTTGTAAAGCTGCGTTTCTTTTCCCCTTATTTCGAATATCAAGACTTATTTGTCGGTAACAGAATTGTTTGTCCGAGCGAGAGTTACTTTTTGCGGAAGGTAATGAGTGAGGTATCCGTATCCCGGAGGCGTAGGAGTCCCTCGGCTCGGTCGGCCTTGCTGCTTACGTGTACTCTTTACTCGTCCGTAGGATTCTGCTATCGATGTAGCCGAGAAAACCCGAAAAAACCGTTTCGACAGAAAGGTTTCCGAGCATTAAGACTTGTTCGGTCAGCGGAATCGCTTATCCGAGCGTGAGTTACTTATCGCAGAAGGTGATGAGTGAGGTATCCGTATCCCGGAGGCGTAGGAGTCCCTCGGCTCGGTCGGCCTTGGCTGCTTACGTGTACTCCGTCGTTTTCAGGATCCCACTTTCGAAGTAGTCAAAAAGCACGAAAGACGTTCTGGCAGAAAGACTTTTTTCGAGGAAAATTTTGACGCAGAGGGGGTGCCCCCCTTCTAGCCCCCGAGGGAGGGTCGGGCTCTGCCGAGGCAAGGCTGACCCTTCCTTGATGGTTAGACTTTGTATGTGAACGAGGTGTACGAACGACTTGAAAGCATCTTAAGGGTAGAAGCGACGTAGCTGTCGGATGTTCCAAGCGTTGCTGTAGACCTCGCCTTGACTATTGGCCAGCTTGTATGTCCCGGGCTTCAGAACCTTGGCGATGACGAACGACCCTTCCCAGGGAGGCGTGAGCTTGTGCCGCCCTCGGGCGTCTTATCGTAGCCGAAGCACCAAGTCA
The DNA here is from genome assembly GCA_029449295.1 of Zea luxurians. Classification (NCBI taxonomy): domain Eukaryota; kingdom Viridiplantae; phylum Streptophyta; class Magnoliopsida; order Poales; family Poaceae; genus Zea; species Zea luxurians. Next base: position 48,148,671 of record JAOPSE010000010.1, read on the forward strand.
CCCACCTGGAGGTCTCGGGACCGAACCCCTCGGGCGTGGTAGCGTCGCAGGGACTGCTGATACCGCGCCGAGTGTAGTAAGGCCGTGTCCCGAGCCTCTTCTAGCTGGTCCAGTGAGTCTTCTCGGTTGGTTCGATTGCTTCGGTCGTCGTACGCCCTCGTCCTCGGGGAACCGTATTCTAAGTCTGTGGGCAAGATGGCCTCATAGACTAGAAAGAACGGTGTGAAGCCCGTGGCTCGGCTCGGCGTTGTCCTCAGACTCCAGACCACCGAGGGGAGTTCCTTCATCCATCGCCTGCCGAACTTGTTGAGGTCATTGTAGATCCTCGGCTTGAGTCCTTGCAGAATCATGCCGTTGGCACGCTCTACTTGCCCATTCGTCATGGGGTGAGCCACGGCGGTCAAGTCCACCCGGATGTGGTGATCCTCGCAGAAGTCCAGGAACTTTCTGCTGGTGAACTGGGTGTCGTTGTCGGTGATGATGGAGTTCGGGACCCCAAAGCGATGGATGATGTTGGTGAAGAACGCCACCGCCTGTTCGGACCTGATGCTGTTTAGGGGTCGGACCTCGATCCACTTGGAGAATTTGTCGATGGCGACCAGCAGGTGCGTGTAGCCCCCGGGTGCCTTCTGCAAGGGACCGATGAGGTCCAGACCCCACACAGCAAACAGCCAGGTGATGGGTATTGTTTGCAGAGCCTGAGCGGGCAGGTGGGTCTGCCTTGCGTAGAATTGGCACCCTAGGCAGGTGCGGACAATTCTAGTGGCGTCGGCCACCGCGGTTGGCCAGTAGAAGCCTTGTCGGAAAGCGTTTCCAACAAGGGCTCGAGGTGCTGCATGATGACCGCAAGCCCCCGAGTGTATTTCTTGTAAGAGCTCCTGGCCTTCGGCGATGGATATGCATCGCTGGAGGATGCCGGAGGGGCTGCGATGGTAGAGCTCCTTCCCGTCTCCGAGCAAGACGAACGACTTGGCGCGCCGCGCCAGTCGCCGAGCTTCGGCTCGGTCGAGGGGCAGCTCTCCTCGGTGGAGATATTGCAGGTACGGGGTCTGCTAGTCTCGATTAGGCGGGACCCCATTCCGCTCTTCCTCGACGTGCAGTGCCTCACCCTCGGGGGCCGAGGGTGCCTCGGGCTGAGCCGAGGGCGCCTCGGGCTGGGCCGAGGCCTTCTCGGGCTCGGGCGTGTCGTCGGTCTTGACTGAGGGTTGATGTAGGTCTCGGGAGAAGACGTCTGGGGGAACCGTTGTCCGCCCCGAGGCTATCTTAGCCAGCTCGTCCGCAGTCTCGTTGTTTCGTCAGGCGATGTGGTTGAGCTCGAGCCCGTAGAACTTGTCCTCCAGGCACCGAACCTCATCGCAGTAGGCTTCCATCTTCGGGTCGCGGCAGTGGGAGTTCTTCATGACTTGGTCGATGACAAGCTGCGAGTCACCGCGAGCGTCGAGGCGTCGGACCCCTAGCTCGATGGCGATGCGCAACCCGTTGACTAGAGCCTCGTACTCAGCCACGTTGTTGGACACTGGGAAATGGAGGCGCAGCACGTAGCGGAGGTGCTTCCCGAGGGGCGAGATGAAGAGCAGGCCCGCGCCTGCCCCTGTTTTCATCAGCGACCCGTCGAAAAACATGGTCTAGAGTTCCGGTTGGATCGGAGCTGCTGGGAGCTGGGTGTCGACCCATTCAGCCACAAAGTCCGCCAAGACTTGGGACTTGATGGCCTTCCGAGGGGCGAACGAGGTCGTTTCGCCCATGATCTCCACTGCCCACTTTGCAATCCTACCCGAGGCCTCTCGGCACTGGATGATCTCCCCCAGGGGGAAGGATGACACCACAGTCACCGGATGAGACTCGAAGTAGTGTCACAACTTCTGCCGCGTCAGAATCACTGCGTACAGCAGCTTCTGAATTTGTGGGTAGCGGATCTTGGTCTCAGACAGTACCTCACTGATGAAGTAAACCGGCCTCTGGACGGGCAATGCATGCCCCTCTTCTTGTCTCTCAACCACGATCGCGGCGCTGACCACCTGAGTGGTAGCGGCGACGTAGATCAAGAGGGCTTCTCCGGCAGCGGGGGGGGGGGCACCAAGATGGGCGCGTTCGTGAGGAGCGCCTTCAGGTTCCCGAGGGCTTCCTCGGCCTCGGGGGTCCAAGTGAAGCACTCGGCCTTTCTTAAGAGGCGGTACAGAGGTAGGCCTCTTTCACCGAGGCGCGAGATGAAGCGGCTCAGAGCCGCAAGGCATCCCATGACCCTCTGTACGCCTTTCAAGTCCTTGACGGGCCCCATGTTGGTGATGGCCACGATTTTCTCCGGGTTGGCCTCGATGCCCCGCTCGGAGACGATGAACCCCAAAAGCATGCCTTGGGGGACTCCGAAGACACACTTCTCGGGGTTGAGTTTCACGCCTTTCGCCTTGAGACACCGGAATGTCGTTTCAAGGTTGGAGGCTTTCTTCGTCTTGACTACGATGTCATCGACGTAAGCCTCGACCGTTCGACCAATGTGTTCGCCGAACATGTGGTTCATGCACCTTTGATATGTCGCACCCGCATTCCTCAAACCAAATGGCATAGTGACGTAGCAGTACATGCCAAAAGGTGTGATGAAAGAAGTCACGATCTGGTCGGACTCTTTCATCCTGATTTGGTGATACCCTGAGTAGGCATCGAGGAAAGATAGGGTTTCACGCCCAGCAGTGGAATCCACAATTTGATCGATGCGAGGCAGAGGGTAGGGAACCGTTCGGACATGCTTTGTTTAGACCAGTGTAGTCTACACACATCTGCCATTTCCCTCCTTTCTTTCTCACAAGCACAAGGTTGGCAAGCCATTCGGGATGGAATACCTCTTTGATGAACCCTGCGGCCATCAGCTTGTGGATCTCCTCGCCTATGGCTCTGCGCTTTTCTTCGTCGAATCGGCGCAGAGGCTGCTTCACGGGTCGGGCTCCAGCTCGGATATCCAGCGAGTGCTCGGCGACATCCCTCGGTATGCCAGGCATGTCCGAGGGACTCCATGCGAAAACTTCAGCGTTTGCGCGGAGAAAGTCGACGAGCACTGCTTCCTATTTGGGGTCGAGCTCGGAGCCGATCCGGATCTGCTTGGAGGCGTCATTGCTGGGGTCGAGAGGGACGGACTTAACCGTCTCTGCTGGCTCGAAGTTGCCGGCGTGGCGCTTCACGTCTGACGCCTCCTTGGAGAGGCTCTCCAGGTCGGCGATGAGGGCCTCAGATTCGGCGAGGGCCTCGGCGTACTCCACGCACTCCATGTCGCATTCGTACGCGTGTCGGTACGTGGGGCCGACGGTGATGACCCCATTGGGGCCCGGCATCTTGAGCTTGAGGTAGGTGTAGTTGGGGATGTCCATGAACTTGGCATAGCACGGCCTCCCCAGCACTGCGTGGTAGGTTCCTCGGAACCCGACCACCTCGAACGTGAGGGTTTCCCTTCTGAAGTTGGAGGGAGTCCCGAAGCAGACGGGCAGATCGAGTTGTCCGAGGGGCTGGACGCGTTTCTCGGGGATGATCCCATGAAAAGGCACCGCGCCTGCCCGGACCGAGGACAGATCGATCTGCAGGAGCCCGAGGGTCTCGGCGTAGATGATGTTGAGGCTGCTGCCTCCGTCCATGAGGACCTTGGTGAGACTGACGTTGCCGATGACAGGGTCGACAACGAGCGGATATTTCCCCGGGCTCGGCACGCGGTCGGGGTGGTCGCCCTGGTCGAAGGTGATGGGCTTGTCGGACCAGTCTACGTAGACTGGCACCGCCACCTTTACCGAGCAGACCTCCCGACGCTCTTGTTTGCGGTGCCGAGCCGAGGTGTTCGCCACTTGCCCACCGTAGATCATAAAGCATTCGCGGACCTCGGGGAACTCCTCTGCCTTGTGATCCTCCTTCTTGTTGTTGTTGTGGGCCCTGCCACCCTCCGCAGGTGGCTCGGCCTTGTGGAAGTGGCGCCGAAGCATGACGCACTCCTCAAGGGTGTGCTTGACGGGCCCCTGGTGATAGGGGCACGGCTCCTTGAGCATCTTGTCGAAGAGATTGGCACCTCCGGGAGGTTTCCGAGGGTTCTTGTACTCAGCGATGGCGACAAGGTCCGCGTCGGCGGCGTCGCGTTTCGCTTGCGACTTTTTCTTGCCCTTCTTCTTGGTGCCGCGCTGAGTGGACGCCTCGGGGACGTCCTTCGGCTGGCGGCCCTGGGGCTGCTTGTCCTTCCGGAAGATGGCCTCGACCGCCTCCTGGCCAGAGGCAAACTTGGTGGCGATGTCCATCAGCTCGCTCGCCCTGGTGGGGGTCTTGCGGCCCAGCTTGCTCACCAGGTCGCGGCAGGTGGTGCCGGCGAGGAACGCGCCGATGACATCCGAGTCGGTGACATTGGGCAGCTCGGTGCGTTGCTTCGAGAATCGCCGGATGTAGTCCCGGAGAGACTCTCTCGGCTGCTGGCGGCAGCTTCGGAGATCCCAGGAGTTCCCAGGGCGCACGTACGTGCCCTGGAAGTTGTCGGCGAAGGCTTGAACCAGGTTGTCCTAGTTGGAGATCTGCCCCGGAGGCAGATGCTCCAGCCAGGCTCGAGCGGTGTCGGAGAGGAACAGGGGGAGGTTGCGGATGATGTGGTTGTCATCGTCCGTTCCACCCAGCTGGCAGGCCAGCCGGTAGTCCGCGAGCCACAGTTCCGACCTCGTCTCCCCCGAGTACTTTGTGATGGTAGTCGGGGTTCGAAACCGGGTCGGGAACGGCGCCCGTCGTATGGCCCGGCTGAAAGCCTGTGGACCGGGTGGTTCGGGCGAGGGACTCCGATCCTCCCCGCTGTCGTAGCGTCCCCCACGCCTGGGGTGGTAGCCTCGGCGCACCCTCTCGTCGAGGTGGGCTCGACGGTTGCGGTGGTGGTGCTCGTTGCCGAGGCGACCCGGGGCCGCAGGCGCTGTGTTGCGCGTGCGCCCGGTGTGGACCGAGGCTTCCCGCACGAATTGGGAAGTCGCGGCGCGATGCTTCGAGGGATACCCCTGCCTTCGGGAGGCAGAGCTTTCGGCCCGTCGGACCGCGGCATCCTCCAGGAGATTCTTGAGCTCTCCCTGGATACGCCACCCTTCGGTGGTCGATGGTTCCGGCATCGCGCGGAGAAGTTTTGCTGCTGCAGCCAGGTTCTGGCCGACCCCACTGAAAGCCGGTGGCGGCCTTGCCCTGACGTCGTCGGCAATGCGGTGCTGGATGCCCTGGGGCAGATGCCGCGCTTCTCCGGCCGGAGCTCGGTCTGCCCATTCCTGCCCGATGTTCCGGCGGAACTGCTCAAGTGTTCCTGCTCCCTCGTCGAGCCTGGCCTGCACCTCGCGGATTTGCTCGAGCTGTACGTGCTGACCCCCCGCAGGGACTGGGACCACAGCTAGCTCCCGAAGGATGTCAACGCGAGGCGCAGGCCTAGGGGGATCGCTGTTTTCCGGCATACCAAGATGGTCGCTTTCGCCTGGACCCCCTAGATCGACGTGGAAGCATTCACGACTTGGGCCGCAGTCCTCGTCGCCGAAGCTGCGGCTACCATCGGAACAATCGGAGAGGCAGTAGTCGCATGCGGTCATGAAGTCCCGCATGGCACTGGGGTTGCCAAGCCTAGAGAAATCCCAACAAAAGTCGGGCTCGTCATCTTCCTCGGAACCCGAGGGTCCGTAGGTTGAGACAGCCGTCAGCCGGTCCCAGGGTGACCGCATATGATACCCGGAGGGTTTGAACATGCCTTTATAAAAGCGTCCACCAAAGCGGGGTCGCTCGACGGGTCGCAGCTGGATCTAAAAGGCACGAGATGGGAATCGGTCGGTACCTCTTGGTCGATGAGCGGTGACGAAGTCGCGTCAGGGGCGGACTGCACCGTTGTCTCAGGTACGAGGGTGACGCCCAGCAAGTCCCTCGCGAGCGTGTTGGCGTCGTTCGTCCGCTTGGAGCTGGCGTGCTGCGGGGAAACGGCGCTCGTCTTCGTCTCAGACGTGAGGTCGAAGCCCGACGTGTCCCCCGTTGGGGCGCCGGCGCCGTCGACTCGCTCGACAGCCGACGAGGCGCCGCCTCCTGCTTGGCCATGTCTGCCCCGCCTCCTCCTCCATCGGTGGGGAAGGTGACGGGACAGACCAGAATGTTGTTCTTCCGCCACGTGGGGAAGACGTCGTTGATTTCGCCACCGGCGGGCGGGCTGTCGACCGCCATTGTCGCTGTCGCGCGGCGGAAGAAGGAGTATCATGTTGTAGCCGCCGTCGAGGGACATGAACTCAAGACTCCCGAAACGGAGAATCGTCCCGGGTTGGAGAGGTTGCTGGAGACTACCCATCTGGAGCTTGACGGGAAGCTGTTCGTCAACACGCAGCAGGCCCCTACCTGGCACGCCAACTGTCGGCGTTTCGACCCCGGGGGGTCCCTGGACTGACGAGTAAATTGTCGCCGCGTGTCCCAGCCCAGATGGGTCGGCACGAGACGGAGCACGAAGGGGGGAAATGAGACAGGCGAAAGGGGAAACCCGCGGCCTTCGTGTTGTCCTGCGCCCAGGTCGGGTGCGCTTGCAGTAGGGGGTTACAAGCGTCCGCGTGGGAGAGAGCGAGAGACTTACGCGCCGTCCCGTTCTCCCGCGCGGCCAACATTCTCGTACGAGAGCCCTGGACCTTCCTTTTATAGGCGTAAGGAGAGGGTCCAGGTGTACAATAGGGAGAGTAGCAGTGTGCTAACGTGTCTAGCAGAGAGGAGCTAGTGCCCTAAGTACATGCCGTCGTGGCAGCCGGAGAGGTTTTGGCACCCTGTTCATGTGATGTCGTGGCCGTCGGAGGAGCGCTGGAGCCTTGCGGAAGGACAGCTGTCGGGGCTGTCGAGTCCTTGCAGACGTCTCCTTGCTTCCGTAAGGGGCTGAGAGTCGTCGTCGTCATGGAGCATGCGGGGCACCATCATTATTTGTTTACTGGGACGAGCCAGATAGGACGCCGGTCTTGTTCCCCGTAGCCTGAGCTAGCTAGGGGTAGGGTAATGATGGCCCCTCCTGTGACGTGGTCGTTCCGAGCCCTGGAGTCGGGCGAGGCGGAGACCGTCGTCTGAGGCCGAGGCTGAGTCCGAGCCCTGGGGTCGGGCGAGGCGGAGTTCGTCGTCTTCTGGAGCCGGGGCTGAGTCCGAGCCCCGGGGTCGGGCGAGGCGGAGTTCGTCGTCTTCTGGAGCCGATGCTGAGTCCGAGCCCCGGGGTCGGGCGAGGCGGAGTTCGTCGTCTTCCGGAGCCGAGGCTGAGTCCGAGCCCCGGGGTCGGGCGAGGCGGAGTTCGTTGTCTTCCGAGGCCGAGGCTGAGTCCGAGCCCTGGGGTCGGGCGAGGCAGAGTTCGTCGTCTTCCGAGGCCGAGACGGGGGCCGAGCCCTGGGGTCGGGCGAGGCGGAGCTTCCTATGGCGCCCGAGGCCGGACTTGGCTGCTGTCAGCCTCACTCTGTCGAGTGGCACAGCAGTCGGAGCGACGCAGGCGGCGCTGTCTTCTTGTCAGGTCGGTCAGTGGAGCGGCGAAGTGACTGCGGTCACTTCGGCTCTGTCGACTGAAGAGCGCGCGTCGGGATAAGGTGTCAGACCATCCTTGCATTAAATGCTCCTGCGATACAGTCGGTCGGCGTGGCGATCTGGCCAAGGTTGCTTCTCGGCGAAGACTGGGCCTCGGGCGAGCCGAAGGTGTGTTCGTTGCTTGAGGGGGCCCTCGGGCGAGACGTGAATCCTCCGGGGTCGGCTGCCCTTGCCCGAGGCTGGGCTCGAGCGAGGCGAGATCGTGTCCCTTGAGTGGACCGAGCCTTGACCTTAATCGCACCCATCAGGCCTTTGCAGCTTTGTGCTGATGGGGGTTACAAGCTGAGATTAGGAGTCTTGGGGTACCCCTAATTATGGTCCCCGACAATATTCAAATTTAGTTTAGATTCAATTAATTATATTTATAATTGTAGATACATACTTAGATAAAGAATTTCAGATACACATAGAAACACATATAACAATTCAGAATACTCTTATATAATAACATATTATCAGTATTATAACTAAAAACAGACTGATAGTTACAAAATAAGTTCCTAAAACGGGCCGTTATTGTGCTTACCAATTAACCGTGTCGGGCCCGTGCCTGCACCGCGGGCCAGACGGCCAGTCCAAGCCCGACACGGCTATCGGACCGGGCCGGCCCGGGCACGGTTCTAGTCGGGCCGGGCCGTGCTCGTGCCGGGCCATGACCGTGCCAGGTCACGGGCCCACTGCCGGGCCGGCCCATTTGGACATGTCTAAGTGAAGGTGGTGTTGTCTGGCCTGGACGCCGCGCTAGCCAGCTGGGAAGACGATGCAGCCCTTCAGTTGACGTCGTCTTGGATGCACCATAATGCAATTTGCATAGCCTTTCGGCTTCTTCCAAGCTGAGGTCTCCCCTATAGCTGCGGATCCACCAAACTCTGCATGTCTCCCTCAGCTTGTGAAGAATCCTAGTGGCTCGCACCGGGAAATACGCGACATGGTGTTACTTGCTCGGTTACTATGCGTACGTCATCCGGCAACAGCAGACGCTATGACTCAAGTTGAAGCCCAAGTTCCGTGCCGAAGCCTAAGGCCCACGAAGTTGAATCCACTCTACTCGAGTGATAGCTTGAGCGTCAAATATAAATAGAGGCGAGAGCATGCATGTGAGAGGATTATGAAAATTGTAATTGAGCACTCTAAACAAGTTCTCTTATCGTCCACTTCCCTGTTTCCTTTCTTCCTCTCCACGTTTCTAACAAGTGGTATCAAAGACGTGTCGATCCTTCCTTCGATGTCGTCCTCTTCCCCGCCTCCGGTCGATCCCATCCTCATCGCAGCGATCCACATCGAGTTCGGTAAGAGGATTTCGTCACTCGATTTGAAGTAGGAACAACGTTTCTATCTACTGGAGAGGTCCATTGCGGACTGCAACATGGGATTCATGACGTTCATCGAAGAAGTTTTCGGCGACTTCGCTAACCTAGTTTCAAACTTCGAGTCTGTGATCTACTTCTCCATCCAATGCGTGAAGACGTCAATCTACGAGCACATCAACTGCATGGAGGGTTCACTCGCAACCCGCCTCCGTCGTCTGGAGTCCGCTGTCCATGCGTTTGAGGGATGGTGGCCTCGGATCGAGTCCTCTATCGTCGATCTAGAAGCGTCAGTTGGCACTCCTCTCATGAGCATGAGCACAGGTGTTTAGAAAGCAAATTGAAGCAATCAAGTCCAAAAGGTTGAGGAAAATAGGAAAAAGCACTTTTGGGCTTGAAATTGGGCATAAGTGCTAGGGAATAAAAAAGATAAATGTATGTTTCTAGCACTTAGTCATTTGTTTTAGGTGCTAACAATATTCATATAAGTGCTAGGCAACTTCTCAAGTCGAGCCAAAATAGAGTGAAGAAGTTTGGCTAAGTACGACCAATCTTGAGCTAGTCTTGGCCTCGCCACACGGTCACCCGAGATGCGCTCGAGTGAGTCGGAAATGTGCTTGGGCGAGTCGTGATTGTGCTCGGGCGATCCGTGACCGCGTCTCCCGTCGAGGTTGGCCTCGGGCGAATCAAAACCGCGTCTCCCGCCGAGGATGGCCTCAGGCGAATCGGAACTGCGTCTCTTGCCCGGAGGTGGCCTCGAGTGAGTCATGACTGCCTTGGGTGATTGGCCTCAAGCGAGTCTTGACTGCGTCGAGCGATTGTCCTCGTGCGAGTCTTGACTGCATCGGGTGAGTCGTGACTGCATCGGGCGCTTGGCCTCGGGCGAGTCGTGACTGCCTAGGGTGAGTTGTGGCCTCGGGCGAGTCATGACTTAGGTCCCTCGTACCTTATTCGGTGTGCCATACGACCAAAGGCGCGCAACGGTCAGCTTGGCTGTAGAAGGAAATGGATCGCTGACTGTTCAGTCTGGTGCACGCAGATAGGGAAGGCTGATTGCTTCCCAAATGAAGAATCGTCGGCTCCTAGGCTCCTTGGGGCTATAAAAGGGACCCCTAGGCGCATGAAAAAGGAACCAAAAACATCACAACAGCATACAAGAACTCTAAGACTCTGTGATCACACTTTGGTTCATTAGAGAGAGATTTGAGCGTGTTTTGGATTGAGACTCTTTCATTTTTCATTTGTGCACTCTTTCTTCACTTGTGTGCATGGACTTGCTGCATTTGTGCACTTGTGTGTGTTGCTACTCCCTCCCTAACTCTTGTTCTTGATTGTGATCATATTGTGTAAGGTGTGAGAGACTCCAACTTATGGAGATTCCTCGCAAACAGGAATATGTTATAACGAAAACAACTGTGGTACTCAAGTTTTATCTCTAGATCACTTGAGAGGGGTTGAGTGGAACCCTCGTCCATTGGAATGCCACAACGTGGAGGTAGGCCTTCGGCCAAACTATAGGATAAATCTTCGTGTCTCATTGTCTACTTACTTTCATTGTGATTTTGTTCTTCATAGCTCTCCACTTCACTTTCATTATTGCTCTAGTTTGAACACATCTTGTGAGTGCAATTAAGTGAAGAAATCATCCTTCTATTCTCAATTGAACTTGGCTTTAGATTTCACTAACCCCATTTATAGACCAAGTTTGTTGTTTTTAGTTAAGTTTTTACAGGATCACTGTAATACCCAATTTTGGAAAATAAGAGGAAGAAATAAATCTTCATGTGTGGTACCTTTTCATTCATGATAATTATTAGTAGGCATAGATAAAGTGGATAAATCCTTAATAAAATGTGCATCATGCTGGACTTTTTCTTGTTTGTGCATCAAAATTTAAGGCAAGTCTATCATTGAATTCACAATTAGAGCACTAAATAAAATGGGAAATTAAACCTTAAAAGAAATTCTAGAACTAAAACCAAAAAGAGAAAAGTTACAAAAAAATATATATTCAAAATAGTACTGCTTATAGCTCAATATCATCTGAGAATCTTTGGTCACAAAAGTTTGAATTAAATTTGAATCCCATTTGAATTTGAATCAAGAAAGGAAATTAGAAAGGTTAAAAGAAAAAGAAAAGGGATTTTACCTATCCTGGGCCGGAATACTCTCGTGCGGCCCAGCTCCCACTGCCTTACCGCGTCGCACGGCCCATCTCCACTCCTCCTTCCTCCCGCACGCGCCCAGCCCAACTCTGTATCTCGCGCTCGCACACCCTGGCTCGCTGACGGGCGGGACCCTCTCGCCAGCTGCTCGCTTCCTCTGACCAGTAGGCCCCACCAGTCAGAATCTTCCCTACCGCAACGGACTGCAGCGAGATCCGCGGCAAGCTTGCAGGTCGAGCCCTGGTTCCTCGGCCGCGTGGTCCTCGCCTGCACGGACTTCGCTCTCCCCATGGGTATAAAACCGAAGCCTTGACCCTCTCTCCTCACCACGTTTCTGCTCACCTCGCCGGGAAACAGTTTGAGAGAGATTTTGGCCACCGCCAGCGAATCCCGTCGCCGTGGGCTATCTGACCTCGGTGAAGGGCCGGGGAGGGTCGTCTGCACTTGGTATTGCTGTCCGTGGCCGCAATCGAAAAGGAGAGGCCGCGGGGCTGTGGCAATTCCTCGCCGTCGCTGCTCTTCCGCCGTGTAGCCGCGTCTCGTCGTGGCCAGTGACACCGACGCGCCGATAGGAGGTGAGACCTCGTTCATAGTATTCCCTGCGATGTTACCTTCGTTTTAGGCTAGTTCGTTGTGTGGGGGGGCTGGCTCTGGTGCCATTTTGGTTGCTCGCCGGCCGGCCACCACCGCGTGTGCGGGCGGCGCCACCGTGGACCGTCGGGAAGAGGAAGACGATCTCTGGGCTGTCGGATCCGGGGGGAACGGACGGGATTAGTTTGGAGACAGGAATCGTGCGTCAACCCTTGATCTTACAGCGGACGGTCCAGATTACCCGTAGCGATACCTTTTGCCTCATAAAATAACAGTCGTTGATCCCTGATCCAAGGGTCAGCGTTGGTTACCGCTTCATTTAAACCTAGATCTAATCTGGTCCCTTGATTCAAAATCGGACGGCCCTGGATTCTTGATACCCCTTCGGCCGGGATCTTTTGCTAAAGAGCCCCTCGGCTTTCACGGAATAAACCCGCCGTCCCTCGGGCACTGTTCCCTGTGTCTGGGAAGATTTACCCAGAGCCCCCTGACCTTTCTTATAATTGAGGCCCAGTCCAGTGAATAGGAAAATCATAGAAAATGATTTAGAAAATGATTTTTAGTGTTAAAATAAATCCAGAAACTTAATTAATTCATAACTAATTCATTTTAGCTCCAAATTGAGTCATTCCAATTCCTAAAATTTTGTAATAATATGCTCTACCATTTAGAATCACTGTTTTGACATGAACTCTGTCAGAAAATTTATTTATCATTTAATCATATTTTAATCACATTAAACCTTAGGAAAATCATAACTTGAATTCTACAACTCCAAAATTAATAATTCTTTTTCCTGTGATCTTATTTTAATATGTAGATTATTAATATGTATTTTGCATATATGTTTGGTGTAATGTTAATTTTGCCTATACCATGTATGTTTGTATTGCTACGACTAGCAGTGAGGTCACGAGGATCTGAAAGAATCATTCTGGTACCTGGATTCTCAAGGCCCAGGCAAGTTGTGCCCTTGATCACTTCTTTTACCCACTCATGTTCTAATTAATCATAATGATCTGCATAGGTTAATTTTGATGGGACCCAATAGGTTACCCTAGTTTGACTATCTTTATACCTTGTTCACCACTGAATCTTTGGGTAGTACTTGCTATCGCTTTATGTGGTTTTGGGTATAGAGATACACATTACTATTCATGATTATACTTTTATTGTCAGTTGTTATTTACTGTTCATGTTAAGATCATTATGTTAATTGGAACATGGAGCGACCACCCGGGAAAACAGTGCTACCACAAGGGTGGAATGGGACGCCCTTGGCTGATTAATTAGGAAAGCTAGTGGAAGACTACCTTACCCGAAAGGGGCAAGGGCAGTAGGGGAGAGGTCAGTGTAGGGAGGCCCTCGGGAGGATTTTGCTGCGATGGCGGTCCTGCAAGGGATTCCTGCACTGGATCTTCCTATAAACTGTAGCGGGTTTTCTGAAGCTAGTGGAACTTTGTAAAGGCCTCGTAGTGTTACCCTGCCTCGCCTCCTCGGTAGAGGTGTATGGGAAGTCGCGATCCCTTGGCAGATGGGTAACATGACTTGTGGGTAAAGATGCGCAACCTCTGCAGAGTGTAAAACTGGTATACTAGCCGTGCTCACGGTCATGAGCAGCTTGGACCCTCACATGATTAACTTATGGAACTAAATTCAATTTGTCATATGCATTGCATTGCAGGTGATGTTGTTACTCTGTTCTACTATTTTAATTGGGTTGGTATTTACTTATACTTAGTAACTGCTAATAAAATTTTGACCAACTCTAAAAGCAATGCTCAGCTCTAACCATCTTCTTTGGTAAGCCTTACACTTCACGTGAGCTCCCACCTTTGGCGAGTTCATGCACATTATTCCCCACAACTTGTTGAGCGATGAACGTATGTGAGCTCACTCTTGCTGTCTCACATACACCACAGGTCAAGACCAGGTACTGCAGGATGATGCTCATGGAGGATGCTGCGATGAGTTCGTGAGAGGTCTAGGTCGTCGTCTCCCAGTCAACTTTGGGTTGCTGGACCGTTGTCTCCTTATAATGTAATTATTTATTTTGTATAGAACTCCTGTTATATATAAAGTTGTGACATTCGATCCTGTGCCACTATACATCATATGTATGAGACTTGGTCCCAGCATACCTGGTGTTTATGTTAACCCCGGGTTTTAGGCCCCTAAAATCCGGGTGTTACAGAAGTGGTATCAGAGGAATGTTGACTGTAGGACGAAACCTAGATAGAACTGGACAACCATTCATAACTTACCTCACTCTGATTCTTTTCTAAACTTATCTTAATCTTTTCTCATCTATTTCCGCTTTACTCTGATTATTCCTACCTTTTCCTTCTAAAGACAAATTTGGATTTCACACTTTGAAATCCTGTGACTGAAGTGACCTTTAGGAATAGGAAACCTAATCCTAGAAACAAAAACAAAACTATTTTTATAAGTGTCTATGTATTTGAATGTTTGCTCTTATGAAATATGTCTGATTTGGATCTTTGTTTGAGTGTGATGAGTTGGGGAGTAATGTCCACAATTGCATCTGCATATACACATAGGTATAAAAATATATTTATAAAATAACTAGACAGCCTAGATTATCCCCATTGGAACATATCTAGCTTAAGAGATTTATCTTATCCTAAAAAGCTCTCATTCTAACCAATTCATCTTATCTTAAAAGGATTCTCCCTTATCCATCTTAAAAGATACTCATCTTATCTTAAAAAGATTTTATCTCATCCTAATAGATCTAACTGACCTCAAAAGATTCATCTTATCCTAATAAGCATACTTATCCACCCTAGATTAAACAACCATGATCTAGTGCAACTTAATTAGATCTTATTTAGTCAAACTAGTCATACCAATCTAACCTAAATTCAATCTTGTGTAATGGATCCATCTTATCTTAAAGGATATTCTATTACCTTAATAGATTTATCTTACCTTAAAAAGATTTTATCTGGTCCTAATAAATCTAAAGATTCTAACATATCCTAATAATATTTATCCTACCCTAGTAGATCTATTTAACCTAAACTAGTCTAATCTAGTCATATTCAATCTAATCTAGCTCCTACTTAATCTAATATGATCTAATCTAGTGTGTGTTACTTAATGCTGGTGCAAAAGATATGGCCATGCTCCTAATTCACTTAAGTCTAAATTGATGACTTAGATCAGTTCAGCCATACCCAGGTTACATACCCTATCCAAACCATACAGAAGCAAAACAATCAAACCAAACTCTGACTAATCTCATTTAACTCATAGCCATCTACTAAACTAATCTAATATGGCCTACTTAATCAGACTAATGATACAGGTAAAAAGAGATTAGACCTTACTAGCCGAGTGTTAACTTAGCACATTAGACTAACTCAACCATGAGCAGAAGATCTAACTCGACCAATAGATTCATAATGGATTGCATGATCTGTTTATCCCCACCTAACATCAAATAAACTTTTGATCTACATCATGTAGTCTATCTCATCCATACCTATATTAACCATAATCCCCAGCCCAATAACATACACTAACTCCTAATTACTGAGACAAGACCGAAGAAGATGATCAACTTCATCAAAGGAAGGATGAACACCAACCCAAGTCTTCAAGGATCAAGTAAAGTCACCAAGATGAGTCAAGATCCACAATCTAGGATGGAGTCCCTCCTTACCCTACCCAAACCTATCCATGCTTTGGATACAACTTTTATCCTACATAATAAAGTAGCTATATAAATACCCATGCTTTCCTAATCACATGATAATTTGTGATATTAAAAAAAAAATCTTTTGGTATTAAAACCAACTAGAAACTAAAGCATAGACTACAAACCAAACTTGTTGGATCCCCTTTCTTATTAATCTCGGGGACGAGATTATTTTTAAGGGGGGTAGGATTTGTAATACCCAATTTTGGAAAATAAGAGGAAGAAATAAATCTTCATGTGTGGTACCTTTTCATTCATGATAATTATTAGTAGGCATAGATAAAGTGGATAAATCCTTAATAAAATGTGCATCATGCTGGACTTTTTCTTATTTGTGCATCAAAATTTAAGGCAAGTCTATCATTGAATTCACAATTAGAGCACTAAATAAAATGGGAAATTAAACCTTAAAAGAAATTCTAGAACTAAAACCAAAAAGAGAAAAGTTACAAAAAAATATATATTCAAAATAGTACTGCTTATAGCTCAATATCATCTGAGAATCTTTGGTCACAAAAGTTTGAATTAAATTTGAATCCCATTTGAATTTGAATCAAGAAAGGAAATTAGAAAGGTTA
The DNA here is from genome assembly GCA_029449295.1 of Zea luxurians. Lineage (NCBI taxonomy): Eukaryota > Viridiplantae > Streptophyta > Magnoliopsida > Poales > Poaceae > Zea > Zea luxurians. The sequence continues at coordinate 48,164,590 of JAOPSE010000010.1, forward strand.
AAAGAAAAAGAAAAGGGATTTTACCTATCCTGGGCCGGAATACTCTCGTGCGGCCCAGCTCCCACTGCCTTACCGCGTCGCACGGCCCATCTCCACTCCTCCTTCCTCCCGCACGCGCCCAGCCCAACTCTGTATCTCGCGCTCGCACACCCTGGCTCGCTGACGGGCGGGACCCTCTCGCCAGCTGCTCGCTTCCTCTGACCAGTAGGCCCCACCAGTCAGAATCTTCCCTACCGCAACGGACTGCAGCGAGATCCGCGGCAAGCTTGCAGGTCGAGCCCTGGTTCCTCGGCCGCGTGGTCCTCGCCTGCACGGACTTCGCTCTCCCCATGGGTATAAAACCGAAGCCTTGACCCTCTCTCCTCACCACGTTTCTGCTCACCTCGCCGGGAAACAGTTTGAGAGAGATTTTGGCCGCCGCCAGCGAATCCCGTCGCCGTGGGCTATCTGACCTCGGTGAAGGGCCGGGGAGGGTCGTCTGCACTTGGTATTGCTGTCTGTGGCCGCAATCGAAAAGGAGAGGCCGCGGGGCTGTGGCAATTCCTCGCCGTCGCTGCTCTTCCGCCGTGTAGCCGCGTCTCGTCGTGGCCAGTGACACCGACGCGCCGATAGGAGGTGAGACCTCGTTCATAGTATTCCCTGCGATGTTACCTTCGTTTTAGGCTAGTTCGTTGTGTGGGGGGGCTGGCTCTGGTGCCATTTTGGTTGCTCGCCGGCCGGCCACCACCGCGTGTGCGGGCGGCGCCACCGTGGACCGTCGGGAAGAGGAAGACGATCTCTGGGCTGTCGGATCCGGGGGGAACGGACGGGATTAGTTTGGAGACAGGAATCGTGCGTCAACCCTTGATCTTACAGCGGACGGTCCAGATTACCCGTAGCGATACCTTTTGCCTCATAAAATAACAGTCGTTGATCCCTGATCCAAGGGTCAGCGTTGGTTACCGCTTCATTTAAACCTAGATCTAATCTGGTCCCTTGATTCAAAATCGGACGGCCCTGGATTCTTGATACCCCTTCGGCCGGGATCTTTTGCTAAAGAGCCCCTCGGCTTTCACGGAATAAACCCGCCGTCCCTCGGGCACTGTTCCCTGTGTCTGGGAAGATTTACCCAGAGCCCCCTGACCTTTCTTATAATTGAGGCCCAGTCCAGTGAATAGGAAAATCATAGAAAATGATTTAGAAAATGATTTTTAGTGTTAAAATAAATCCAGAAACTTAATTAATTCATAACTAATTCATTTTAGCTCCAAATTGAGTCATTCCAATTCCTAAAATTTTGTAATAATATGCTCTACCATTTAGAATCACTGTTTTGACATGAACTCTGTCAGAAAATTTATTTATCATTTAATCATATTTTAATCACATTAAACCTTAGGAAAATCATAACTTGAATTCTACAACTCCAAAATTAATAATTCTTTTTCCTGTGATCTTATTTTAATATGTAGATTATTAATATGTATTTTGCATATATGTTTGGTGTAATGTTAATTTTGCCTATACCATGTATGTTTGTATTGCTACGACTAGCAGTGAGGTCACGAGGATCTGAAAGAATCATTCTGGTACCTGGATTCTCAAGGCCCAGGCAAGTTGTGCCCTTGATCACTTCTTTTACCCACTCATGTTCTAATTAATCATAATGATCTGCATAGGTTAATTTTGATGGGACCCAATAGGTTACCCTAGTTTGACTATCTTTATACCTTGTTCACCACTGAATCTTTGGGTAGTACTTGCTATCGCTTTATGTGGTTTTGGGTATAGAGATACACATTACTATTCATGATTATACTTTTATTGTCAGTTGTTATTTACTGTTCATGTTAAGATCATTATGTTAATTGGAACATGGAGCGACCACCCGGGAAAACAGTGCTACCACAAGGGTGGAATGGGACGCCCTTGGCTGATTAATTAGGAAAGCTAGTGGAAGACTACCTTACCCGAAAGGGGCAAGGGCAGTAGGGGAGAGGTCAGTGTAGGGAGGCCCTCGGGAGGATTTTGCTGCGATGGCGGTCCTGCAAGGGATTCCTGCACTGGATCTTCCTATAAACTGTAGCGGGTTTTCTGAAGCTAGTGGAACTTTGTAAAGGCCTCGTAGTGTTACCCTGCCTCGCCTCCTCGGTAGAGGTGTATGGGAAGTCGCGATCCCTTGGCAGATGGGTAACATGACTTGTGGGTAAAGATGCGCAACCTCTGCAGAGTGTAAAACTGGTATACTAGCCGTGCTCACGGTCATGAGCAGCTCGGACCCTCACATGATTAACTTATGGAACTAAATTCAATTTGTCATATGCATTGCATTGCAGGTGATGTTGTTACTCTGTTCTACTATTTTAATTGGGTTGGTATTTACTTATACTTAGTAACTGCTAATAAAATTTTGACCAACTCTAAAAGCAATGCTCAGCTCTAACCATCTTCTTTGGTAAGCCTTACACTTCACGTGAGCTCCCACCTTTGGCGAGTTCATGCACATTATTCCCCACAACTTGTTGAGCGATGAACGTATGTGAGCTCACTCTTGCTGTCTCACATACACCACAGGTCAAGACCAGGTACTGCAGGATGATGCTCATGGAGGATGCTGCGATGAGTTCGTGAGAGGTCTAGGTCGTCGTCTCCCAGTCAACTTTGGGTTGCTGGACCGTTGTCTCCTTATAATGTAATTATTTATTTTGTATAGAACTCCTGTTATATATAAAGTTGTGACATTCGATCCTGTGCCACTATACATCATATGTATGAGACTTGGTCCCAGCATACCTGGTGTTTATGTTAACCCCGGGTTTTAGGCCCCTAAAATCCGGGTGTTACAATCACCTATTCAACCCCCTCTAGGTGCTCTCAGTTTCTTGTTCTCTTGTTTTGATTTGATTGTCAAAAATGTAGGTTAAGTTTATAGGTTGTTTATGCCATTTTGAAATCCCTTATGTCAAATATAACTATACCAAAGCTGTAGATAATGGAGATTTCTATCATATAGTATTTTTTGGATATTGTTAAATGTATGGCTAAAAGTCTCTAAAAAGAGTAGGGACATGTTGCTGCCATAAATGGTAGTGCAACGATAGAAGCTTGAACAACATGTTTAGAGTTTGTTCTAGTATGTTATTTATTGTTTGTACTTGTTGTATGATAATGTTGGTACTACAGATGGCTTGTGATCAGTTGGTTTGCCTTTTGGGCATGTTTAGGTCTTTTGCTTGATTGTCTATAACACCTCAGAAAAAACAAACTCTTCTAGAGAATTATCATATTGCACCATAATACAACATAACAACAAAGTACATAAAAGTAACAGTTATCATAAAGGTTACTTAATTGTCCACGAGACTAATATAACATAAACTAACCATAACCAAGCTCCAACATAAAAGCGTACAAATCAATACAACTAAACAATGACTGATATTATTTTTTATTATAGCACATGCATGCCCCCAAAGATATGAATAATCTCATAAGTAATGTGCACACAAGTCGCTACTCTCGTCCCGACAATGCATCTTCTAAGCTCAAGCATATGAGATTGAAACAAGGTGTGATGTTTATGTAAAACCTTAGCAAGCATACAAAATTAATTGCTATTTAAATCACTAGTTGATTAAACATCAAAGTTAAATAATATGACAAGAAATGCATAAACTACTTCGTAAATATGTAAATATATATCAAAATGCAAATATAAATGATGCAATACATGATTTAACTTCTACTGTCACATCCTAGAAAAGGGAGTGAGCGCTGCAACCACATTGATCATCAAAGTATGTTGTTGTATTGGTACTTATCGCATCCATTTGGCTATAGTTTTCTCTAAGTGCGTATCAATGGAAAATTGCAAATGAATATATTGTGATGTATGCACTTCATCTACTTTATAATTAAACAATTATATTATAATATATATAAAATCTTATACTTCAATGTAAAGTAAATAAGTTCAAATTTTAGATTATATGACTAGTATGAGATACTAAAAATTTAGTAGGGCAGTTCAAACAATAAAGCCAAAGTTTAGGGACCCTAGGACTTATTTACTTGTCTTTACCGAAAATTAAAAGTCACAGCTAAGCATGATCCAAAGGTGCACTATCTAATCATAACTAAATATAAGTAGCAACACCATCGTACAATCGAAATAAATGACATACTAAACACTAAAGTGTCCCATACCTACTATTCAAGTATCTATTGTTTTGCTATCGACCGATTATGACAACAATATTGTTCCATCTCTTTTTCACAGATATTTAACCATATATTTAAAAATTCTTAGTCTACAATATGGTATAAAACTCTACTTTATAAAACTTTAGTATTATAAGATTTGACATAAGATATCTCCAAGATAACATAAACATCCACTTAACTAAACTTTTCTAATAGACAAAACAGGACAACAATGTCATAAAATTAATAACTGGTGATATACTCATTAATAAATATGTTATCTACCAATATGAAAATTTTAGAGAAAACACTGCAACTTTTATTCAGATCAAAAGTTCAAAATGTTCCATTAAGATGCCTGAAAATGGATTAAATCTAAAATTATCCAAAAACTTGTCACCAAAAATAGTATATTTTAAACAATCATATCTTCCAAAATATGGAGGATATGAGTGTAATCCTGTTGTAAAAAATATATTATAGTCCCATACAACTTTATCTATAGTGGAGAAATTTATGATGCTCTAAAATAGCGATCAATAGAAATTGCTCAACCTTGCATATGTTGATAGCATGGATTAAAATTAATTTCGAGAATTTCGTAAATTACTCTAACTAACGCCCTACTAATTCTATGATTTGATCGATAAAAATTGATCCAAAAAGGTGGGCCGGAATTTGGCCTCTCGTCTAGATGAACCACAACAAGTACAATGGTAAGCCTCTAACGATGCACTCTTTCTTTCTTCCTCTTCTTCTCACGACAATCTATACTGTTGTAACCATCTCACTGTTTCAATCAATGAAAAACATGGTTTATCCATCATAAATAGAGAGAGGAACCAAGAAATTGAAACCAAAACGGAGAGACAAGATTATGTCTAACCTAAAGTTCAATGAAGATGATGGCAGACGACGACAACGACAAACTCTAAACCTTTCTTCCCCTTTCTTCTCTTCTTTCTTTCTCCATGTGGTAGACAGTATGTGATGCTCAAGGAGAAAGGAATTGCACGTCTTGTCCCTATTATTAGGTACGTGGGGTTTTATTTATTTATTTAAAAACTGATAGTTAATGTGACTCTATCATTCATAGCTCGATTAATATGACTCAGCAGTTAAATAGAAAATATTCGATGAGCTCTAATCATAAGTGATATCTATTATTCTATCCGAACCATGTATCGAATAAATTCTTTGGTATCTCCTCCAGTCAACCTTCGCTAAAAACATACTTGACTCATAATACAAATTATATTCATGGGATTATATTCATTCTTGGGGTATTTCATTATCGATAAAGGCAAGTAAATGCGGTGTGGTGGTTTACATGATTTAGATCTGTTGTTTGAATTGTTTTCACTAAATTCCAGTATCTCACACAATAAGAAATTTTAAGTACTACTTTACTTTAAAGTATGCTATTTCATATATTGTGGTATTTCTATTGAATTATAATGTTTGTGAAGTTCACCCATCACAACATTTGCATTTGTACTTTTCTATTGAGAAGCATTTGAAGAAACCATAACTAGATTGGTGTGATAAGTTCTAATACATTGACACACATTGAAAAGAGTAATTTGGTTGCAACCCTCACTCCACCTTGGTATGTTGGGTAGAAGTGAAGCTATAAATTACATACCAACATTGTCATTTGCATTATAAAGAGAAACTTTAAAGTGTTCAATGTTGAAGTTTTGATGTTTTGTTTACCTAGTTATTTAACATTTCTGGCTTAAACAAATTGTGATTTGAATAGCATTAGTAAAGTAGTTTGTTTACTGGGGTTTTCTTTAAATCTCACGCGCTTGTTTTCCCAATCTCAGGTACATAGGATGCTTGGTAGGATGGAAGTAGCAGTATAAGCGCACATTTTTTGATATACACCACAAACAAACATATGTGTTGTAATCTTTGAGATCATCATAGTTGGATCATTCTTTCTATTCTTTATCACATTATTTATTATTAATGTTTGAAATTGTTTATGTTTTGCTGTTAGTAAAGTCTCTTTTATCGTATAGCCTATATGATCGATGATGCTTCCTTGCTCTCTAATATTAAGTTCTCATTGAAGTGTAGCATGGTAATATTTTATAAGCTATTTGTTGTTGTTTTCTTCTTGGGTGTTACAAATTGTCCACACATTTTTTTATTAAAGCCATGTTTTCTTAATATCTTATAAAATTTAAGGTACCACCGTTTAGATTGTTGCTTTAGTCCATAAATGGATTTCTTTAGTTGGCATACTAAATGTGATTTTCCTTCCATAATAAAACCTTCTATAGTTGGGCCATATAAACATTTTAATTTAATCAACATTAAGGAATGATATTGACATCCATTTGATGTAATTCTAAGTCAAAACAAGCCACAAGCACCATTAGTATTCTTAGAGAATCTTTTACTAGCATAGGTGAGAAGGCTTCAATATATTCAATTTCTTCTATTTGTGTGAATCCTTTTGCCCGGATGCTTGCTTTAAATCTTTCAATGTTCCCTTTTGAATCATGTCTAGTCTTGTAGACTCATTTGCAGCCTACTGCGTTGACCCTTTGAAAATTTCAACTATGTTCCAAACTTTATTAGTGCTTATATACTTAGTGTTGTCCTTCATGGCATTAGACCATTTCAATGAAGGCTTACTCTTAATGACTTCATTTGATGAAGTGGGGCCTTTGTATTTCATCTAGGCCTTCAACATTGTAATTTACATAGTCAACAAAGATGAAAGACATTCTTACTTTTTGTGGTCTTCTTAGAGGCTTTTCATTTCCATTATTTGGTTCTTCACTTACAATATGAGGTGGTTCTTCACTTCCATTATATGGCACCTCACTTATAATGTGAGGCTATTGTGGAGCAAAATTTGTTGCAACTATGATTTCTTCAATCGAAGGAGCAACAATATGTGGTTCTAGGAAACATGTTCTTCAATCATAGACATTGGGGAATGAACCCTTTTCTCCTCAAGAACTATCTCCCTATAAACCATGTTCTTCCATATCATACCATGTTCTATGAACACAACATGTCTTGTTTTAATAAAATTAATATACTTATGTGGACAATAAAATTGATACCCTTTTGACCTATCAAGATACCCTTTTGATGCACGTGACTTTGTCGAATGTCCTCACATTGGTGCCCTCAATGTTGATTTGGTGTACCTTCAATGGAAGATGAAGTTGATGCCCCTATAGTGGCATTCTCGATCATGGTCCAGTTAGTAGATCAATGCCGTGGTCATAGTGGACTCGCAAAACGTGTCGCCTCCTCATTAGGTCCCTGATATGCGCCTCCTCTTCCTCGGGAAGCTAGTGCAGAGCGGGGGTGGCCTTCCCATCGCTTACAATACTCCGTAGATCTAGTTATTGTTAGAAGTGTTGGTCACGTGGCTAGTCTCATGGGAAATGTTGGTTTTCATGAGGGGGCAAAATTTCTTTTATTATTACATTGCTTGACGGAGGGCACAACCATTAGTTAATTTGGTGCTCCGACATGTTAGTAGGCTCGAATTCGAACTAATAATATGTTTGTCATAATTCTAGAATCCCATCCAAACACATCAGGATTCTAACTCTTAGGCACAAAACCAATAATCACCGGAAATTATTTTTGTATAGAATCTGGATTTTAAAATCCAATCCAAACATGCCCTTAGCCTTGTCACTAGAGATTATTCTAATAAAGTGAGCATAAAAGCATGGTGTGGCAATACATAACCACGGAAATAGAGAGGGTGCAATCTGCATTGTTGTTGGTTGTGACCTGCGTATGCAATGATGAACAGCGATCTGGTTTCATCGACAGACACCATCATCTCATCAAGGTTTTTACTAGTGTGTCTCTCATAATCTGAGATCATGTATGCTGCTGTATAGTTCTTGCTGCCTGCTCCTCGAAGGCCTGTAAATGAACTCTACCGCTAGATTCTTTTAATTCATTGATGAATGACAACACTGAGACCATAACAAAGGAATACTGCTGAAAAAAACACACACATATAGAGAAAGGAAACACAAATTGCTGCCAAATTCAAATTCTGGATACAATATTTAGCCCTAGTCTAATTAAGGACAACTGGAGTAACAACTCGAATGACCACAATCCTGATACTCCACCCAGGCAAAACCATAGGACTATTACCATCGACGAAATCAAAAACAAAAATCAAATCACATGATAAGCTAAGTTTTAAAACAAAACAAAGCAAATCATAAGATAGATTTTATTTGCTGCATGCGCTTGAGCAGAAAGGCATGCATTCTTGTGCCCTTCATGTCTGGTTTGGTGACAAGAAAATCCATAGAGAAGGAAATCCCTTGCTATTTGATTTTGAATAGAAGGGGTTTCTTCCCATGAATCCCCTCTAATTTATTTGTCACTAAACCAGTCAGGGTTGATTATTCATCGTTCCCCATGGGATTGCAGAGAAGTGAGAACAAATTCCGAACTAGGGCTTGGGCTTGATGAAGCTCTCGAGACCGTGCTCCCTGAGCAGACGGTCGACGTCGTCATCAGTAGCCTGGACGGCGTGTCCACTGCGGCCATCGTCCAAGATGGCGTCCGCAACCTCAAGCAAGTAGCTTCCGTTCCGGGGAAAGCCGTCGTCCTCATTAATGCCAACACCAGCGGCGGCAGCGGCAAGAGGCTCCCCCGCCGCCGCCAGTAGAGCATGCGGCACCAGCACCGGAACGTCAGCTAGCATTGGCGGCGCCATCGCAAAAGGTGGCACCATCGGTGGCTCCGGCGGCGGCGCCATCAGTGGCTGCTCCGGTGGCACCAGCAGCAGGTCCGGTTCCAGCGGTGGCGGCTGCACAAGCAGCGGCGCGTTCGGCACCATCGGCGGCGCCATAGCAAGTGGCGCCACCATCAGTGGCTCCTGCTGGGACGAGACAAGCACCGCCGCCGCTGCGGCCGAGGTGAGCGAGTTCAGGCGCTCGTAGATGGAGCTCCTGAGCAACTCCACCTCGGACCTGAGGGCGACGGCGATCTCGGGGGGCAGGTCGTCGAGGTTGCTGCGGCGGCCGAGGCTGATGTCGTTGAGGATGAGGTTGACCTCGAGCTGGCGGGTGCTGGCCTTGCAGCTCTCGAACCGTTTCCCCACCTTCTTCAAGCCCTGCCGCAGGAGGCCCTCGTTGTCCAGCCTGCGCGTCACCTTGGAGACCTCAGGCAGCGCTTGGTACTTTTGCATAATTTTCTTGGCCTCCTCAAGCTCCGGCCAAGACGCCGGCTCGGCGTTGCCGCCGGGGCCGTACACCACCACGACCACAGGGATTTTGCAGAGGGTGGACAGCTCCTTGGCCTTCTCCAGCAGCGTGGCGCGGCGCTTCCGGAAAGTTGCGTTCCGCGAGGCGTTCTCGACGATCCATTGGACCTTGAGCTTCCCGCGACTGCGTGGCATGGCGCTGCTAGGCAAGAAAGGAGATTTGTTCGCCGCTGATGCTGCTATTGGTTGGTGAGGGTGACGGAAGGGAAGGGGGGCTCTTTTGTAGCTGCTCTAGCAAAGGGAAAATTGGAAAGGAGTTAATGACTCCAAAAAATGGTGTAGGAAACTATGGTACAGTCAATCATATATTGACAGTGTAATTAATTATGTCAATCGAAAAAAGATTTTGTATTTATGGCTAGAGATATAGCTAGATACCTTTATTTACAACTTGTACATGGATAACAAGTGGCAAAAAAAAAGGCTATTGTTCCTTGCATGAATGTGCGAAAAGGAATATGATTCTAAAAAAATAGATTATATTGACAACAGAGGAATAATTCACATTGTAGACATCACATTCACATGTATATATACTCCATAATTAATCTTTTGCATTAGTCATTTTTAAATGTGTTGGCACCGATCCGGACGCCAAATACGGGAATGGACCGCCTGGCGGGGCTCTCTGCGGAGGAGCGAACGATCCGCGACCTAGCGTAGGAGCGACTCCTCTGCACACTTCTGGACGGTCCGCGTCTAGGGCCGGACGGTCCACGATAGCACAGAGGGTCTTCTTCTCCGCGAAGAACCCTTGAACTCGCCTCGGGAGAGATCCTGTCAAGGGAGAGAGTTCCAAGGGGTTGCTCTGGGTCAGTAGGCCGCCGGTGCTCCTCTAATCTGCGTAGAGTCGAGTAGAGATTGTAGTAGAAGACTAAACTATATCTAATCGTACGACTAAATTACTCCTACTCCGAAGACTAAACTATATCTAATCGTACGACTAAATTACTCCTACTCCTAGGAATTGGAAGAACAGAAAAGTAAAACTAAAAGGTAGATTTGATTTGATCGATTGTGGGGGGTTCAGTCGACGGTAACCCTTCATCTATATAAAAGGGGAGGTCTAGACCCGTTACAAACCAATCTCCCGAGTTAATTCCATGAATTTAGCTAACAATCGTAGCAAGAAACTCAGAACCCTAACTGGCTCTGTGCACGCGCGGACCGTCCGTGCTACTGTCGTGGACCGTTTGGACCACGGACCATCCGCCCTTCCTATTTTGGTGCTCAACATATGCCCCCTGCCTTTTTGGAGGTTGACAAACCAAAAGCATATGTACTAAGCCTAATGCGAGTCACTGGCTTTTCAACCAATAGGGTGATCATTGAATAGAGCTTTAATGCATATAGGCCGTTTCGGATTGCATCTTTCTCGGCCATGACCATGGATCAAAAGGTACAGAATGGAGGTGTCCCCCAGCCTAAATAGACAAAGGGACTATGCATGTACCATGGGTTCATCGTCGTACCATTCCACATTTGGATTTGACAATATATCGACGATGAGTAGGCGGGTGGAGAGCATCCTGGCATCACAGGATGAATAGGCGAGGCTTATTGCGGCGCCCTTCGAGTTGTTTTATTCGGTCGTTTTGTTCGGGGTTTCTTTGCTGGCTAATTGCGTAGAACGACCTTCTTGCTAGCATACTTGGAGAGCAATTGATAAAAAGTAGGGCCGGCTTTGACTAGCCGACCATGTGCGGTACATGTGTTTTGCCCTTGCATCCCCTTTTTTTGCTTTGTGTGGAGACTGGTGCCTCTATCCATGGGTGGACTGTCCGGCTTGGTTGGCTGGACCATCTGCATGAGCATCGGACCGTCCACGCGTCGGTGTCGGACAGTCTGCGATGCTCAAGGCAGGGACCTTTGCTCGGCTGTTTGATTGAGCCTGCCCCCCGACGTCTCCGGACTTGTTAGTCTTTTTGTCCGAAGCTTTCCGAGCAATTCCTCCTTGTGATATATTTGACGTGCGAGGATCACTAATGATGATGTTTTTTTTCCTTTGCCTTTATCGGCCACTTCTGGCCGAACCAAGACCCTTTTGATTGCTAGCTCTATTGTATTGATAAGAAATGGTTGTGTGTCCACTTGCATCTCCTGAAAACTCAACCGACCCTCATTTATGGCCGATTGTATCTGTCTTCGGAAAACGTTACAATCATTGGTGGCATGGGAAAAAGAATTATGCTACTTACAATAAGCATGTCTCTTTAATTCCTCCATAGGAGGAATAGTATGAGTTAATTTAATGTTGCTATTTTTAGTAACTCGTCAAATATTTTATCGCATTTGGCAACATTAAAAGTAAACTTAACTTCTTCTTGCGGATTCTTTCAAATCGACTGTAAAACAGAACATGCAGACGGTTTACCCTGTGCTGGCCAAACAAGTTCGACGGCATATACATCTGTGGATTCATCATATGAATTATCGCACCCCACTAGATGCAGCTTATGGCTAGCCGATTTTGATGCTTCTTTACTTCGGCTTTCACAGGTCAAAGCCCGTTGGTGCAAGTGAACTAACGAAAAGAATTGGGTGCCATCTAATTTCTCTTTTAAGTAAGGTTGCAACCCATTGAAGGCCAGCCATGTTAGTTGTTTTTCCATGACATGGATCTGAAAGCATCGGTTTCTAGCGTCCCGGAACCTCCGGATATAGTCATTAACCGATTATTCAGGCCCTTGTCGGATTGAAGCTAAATCAGCTAATTCTAACTCATGTTCTCCTAAGAAGAAGTGTTCATGAAATTTCCGCTCTAATTCTTCCCAAGAGTTAATAGAGTTAGGTGGCAGAGCTGCGTACCACACGAATGCGGTATCAATAAGGGACAATGAGAATAAACGAACACGGTAGGCTTCCCCATCAGCCAATTCTTCCAAGTGTGCTATGAATTGTCTTATATGTTCGTGTGTGCTTTTCCCACCTTCACCGGAAAATTTAGAGAAGTCTGGTATCCTAGTCCCCTGTGGATACGACATGGTGTTGAATTGGTGGCTATAAGGCTTCTGATACGATTGCCTTGTACCTAACACACTAAGACTGAGTTTGTCCCTAAACATCCCGGCTACCTCGTCTCTGATCCTCTCCGCCATGTCCGGCGACCATCCATTAAGTTTGTGGGTGGAAATCTTAGGTTGCCTGACATCACTCTGTCAGCTTTCCTCCTAGGGACGTCTGAGGTGTGTGTTAGGTGTCCTATTAATGTCACCAGCTCCTGCCCTATACCTCTCAGGCTCTCTAGTGGCCGACAGTATTCAGCCCTGTGTCCATGAGGTGGTATGGCATGGTTATAATGTGTTGCTGGTGAGGCACCATAATGTTGTTGTGATGAGTGTGGGGACTATATGTATTGTGCAGCTCTCGGTTCTGCATACGCATACCCGGACGGTTCGGCGTAAGGGGCCGGACGGTCCACGACCGGGCAGAACAGTCCGAAGGTATATCTGGACTGTCCAGCCGTATATGGTGCTGCCTGGGTAGTCTCGTACTCGGACCGTCCGTCGTAAAGGGCTGGATGGTCCGCAATTGGGCCGAATGGTCTAGGGCTATACCCGGACGATTCAGTCATATATGGCGCGACTTGGGCGGTCTGCGCGTGGGCTCATGTAGAGTCGGACGATCCGGCGTAATACTCGGTCGGTTCATTCCATATCCGGACGGTCTGGCGTAAGGTATCAGACGATCCATGACATATCCAGACGGTCCGGCGTAAGGTATCGGACGGTCCGCGACAGGGCCAAATTGTCCGAGGTTGTACTCGGATGATCCGGCCATATATGGCCTGACCTGAGTAATCCGTGTGTGGGCCTGTGTGGGGTCGGATGGTCCGGGAAAATACGCCCGATGGTCCGCAACATAGCCGGTTTGTGTCCAGAGCCTGTCACGTGCCTGGTGGTGACAGCTGTGATGATGACACGAACGTGTGCATCAGCATGCCATATGATGGTTGGGCCAAGGGTGACACATTTTATAGCCGATGTGTTTGGCGCGGGTGGCTCCATATTAGACTCATGCGAGGGAAAATTAGGAGAAGTTGATTTCTCGTATGAACATATATACATTTTAATAGATTCATCTACATATTTCTTTAACTGACCTCCTCGTTGTTCCATGAAAGTCGTAAGAGATAGATCTGGAGCACTTACAACAGGAGCCTGGAGCGGAGGTACAAGAGATTTCATATCGATCTCCTCTTGACGGCTGATCTTCTGGTGGCGATCCACCGTGAAGTGTGACAGGTACTTTTCCGCCGCCTCTTTGCGTCGTTCGGAGAGTTTATGCATCAGTTCCGAATCCTCCTTGTCGCGTTGTTTCGTTCCATTGCCGCATCACCTCCTTCTCATCACACATTACGAGGTCCTCAAAGGGTTACTAGTCATCAGCCGAGAGTGCCTCCATGGCCAGCTTGATGATGTTGGTGGTGGAGACCTTGGTGTGATCCTTGGAACCGGGCATCCGTGGGCCAATTTTTAGCAGACCTAGACACCCTTGTCCCTAGCGGAGTCGCCAAAAAGTGTGTTGGCACCGATCCGGGCGCCAAACACGGGAACGGGCCGCCTGGCGGGTCCCTCTGTGGAGGCGCGGACGGTCCGCGGCATAGGGTCGGACGGTCCGCGACCTAGCGTAGGAGCGACCCCTCCTATGCACACTTTCGGACTGTCCGTGCTAGGCCCGGACAGTCCGCGATAGCGCAGAGGGTCTTCTTCTCCGCGAAGAACCCTAGAACTCACCCCGGGAGAGATCGCGTCAAGGGGAAGAGTTCCAAGGGGTTGCTCCGGGTCGGTAGGCCGCCCGGTGCTCCTCCAATCGGCGTAGAGTCGAGTAGAGATTGTAGTAGAAGACTAAACTAGATTTAATCCTACTGCTAAATTACTCCTACTCCTAGGAATTGGAAGAATGGAAAAGTAAAACTAAAAGGTAGATTTGATTTGATCGATTGTGGGGGTTCAATCGGCTATAGCCCTTCATCTATATTAAGGGGGAGGTCTGGACCCATTACAAACCAATCTCCTGAGTTAATTCCGCGAATTTAGCTAACAACCGTAGCAAGAAGCTCGTAACCCTAACTGGCTCTGTGTTCGCGTGGACCATCCGTACTACTGTCGTGGACCGTCCGCCGTGCCTATTTTGGTGCTCAACAATATGGATTTCATTTAACTTAAAATAGTTTGACACACATCAAAAAATGAGAAATATTGCATTTTTGTAACAACGAGAGTATATTATGTTAAAAATTTAGGCATTTTCAGTTTTAATTTAATTCGCGTGTCACTAGAAGAGTCCTCCCCTCTCCATTCTTATAGGCATACAATAGGAGGGAGAAGGACAACATGCAGAAACGGTCGCACCATTTGAAAGAAATATTCGGACCAAGGTCCGATCTACCATGAGCCACGGCCACGGCCTGGTCGGCGGCGCGCGTGTGGCAGTCCTTCATCCTTTTCTCAACTCCTCAATAGATGCTCCAATGGTCCACCTATTTATGTTGATTGATTTGTCCCTTGAACTTACAATACGGTGCTAATTTATTAGTACACCATAACATTTAAAGAGGGTCATTAGCATTGACTATTATTGAATATTAATTAGGACAAGCCCACATTTATCGAACATATTATTGCTTTTTTATAAAACTTATTGCATATTGTATGTTTTGAAAATAGTTTGCACAAAAATTCTACTTCGATGAAAATCAAGCATGGTAATAGGCAAGGAATCTACTTGTGTTGGATAGTTTACACGCTCATTTTCCTTAGATGTTGAATGCCCAACACTCCCCCACTCTTTACTTGTACAGATCTTGGACAATTTGACCAGGTTGTATTTTTTGCTTGACACTCTCCTCCTTGCCAAAAGAAGTTGCATCTCTATGTCCAATTTCTCAATAATAGTCTGAGCGGTAAAACATGACATTTGATGTATTGGACAATTATTTAAATTAGAGAGTTTATCAACTCATTCCTAGAAGTGGACAAAGAACTACCTTACCAAATGTCTAATTCATGACTATTTTTCATACATAGGCATCTAGTCTTTAATGTGAAGTCTACAAGGAGTACGTCATAGGCACCCATAGATAATTAATTGGTAATATAATTCACTTATTTGGCTATTCAAAATGTTAGCATACATAAACAAGTTATCATGGACATCATTGATCATTGATACTTCACTTTTTAAGAAATTTATCTTTAGTCTAGAAAACATCTCGCACAATAAAAATAGAAAGTAAACCTATGATTACTTGTCATCTAAAGTAATTTTTATGCATAGAATGGTATTTGCTTCATACTACACAATAGAAACACCCCCTTCTACCAAATTATTTGCAATGCAAGGCCCTCAATTAAACATGACTTATATTTCTCTACTTTGTTGATGGGAACAAATAGCTAAGGCTAATACAACCTACTAGCATTGTATTAAGAATGAAATTTTCTCACCTAGGATGGAAAAAAAGCTCATGCCCACCATACATAGTGTCATTGTAGCTCACAAAAAGAACTCTAATCATGTGATGATAGTTTAGAAGAATAGCAAGAAGTAGAAACACTTTATGAAGGGCAATGTCAAGGCTAAAGATGGGATCTCAAAGCCAAATACAAAGCTCAAGTCTAGCCCTTCTCCTAAAGACAAATGCTTCTATTATGGTGAGCTTGTGCATTAGTCTAGTAGCTAGGGTGGTTTTTAGTACTTCATAATTTTTTCTAATGACTCCGGTAGACATAGTTATGTCTACTTAATGAGGATGCACAAGCCTGAATTGTTTGAAAATTTTAAAGAATTTTAGAATGAGGTACTAAATTAGTTAGAAAAACTATTAAGTTTCTATGATCGAATCGTGGAGGTAAAATTTGAGCCACGAGTTTAGCAACCATCTAAAACAATGCGGAATTGTTCCACAATTGATTCCACCCGGTATGCCTGAATGGAATATGGGGTCTCTAAGTGGAGGAACATGACTTTGTTGACATGGTTTGGTCAATGGTAAGTCAAGCTAATCTTTCATTGTCCTTGTAGGAATATGCTCTAGTAACTACTATGTTTATACTTAATAGAGTTTTATCTAAATTGATGAATAAGCACCATATGAGATATGGACCAGAAAACATCCTAGACTATCTTTTCTCAAGATATAAGGTTGTAGGATTAATGTGAAATGTTTGATAACTTCGTCCTAAATCTAATAAGTGCTTTGTTGTTGTACAATATCCTAGAGAAACCAAATGATATTATTTCTATAACCGGGAAGAATAAAAGTTATTTGTTGCCCAGAATGGTATATTTTTGGAGAAAGAGTATCTCTCAAAAGGAGTTAGCGCGAGCAAAGTATAACTGGAAGAAATTCAATAAACATTTAAAAGGTTTCAATCCCTCATAATCCTCCATTGAAATTACAAGATGTTGTAGAATCGATTGTCAAGACACGACTCTACATAGGTTAGAGATGGCACACCACAATAGTTATAGGTAGTCGCTCCTAGTCATAGGGCAATGTGACATATTTTTGTTCGATGATGATGATGAGCCCTCGAACTACATAGAAGCAACGATCGGACCAAACTATCAGAAATGACTTGGAGCCATGAGATCCAAAATAGAATCCATACATGATAATTGAGTTTGGAACTTGCTTGATCCATCAGATGGTGTTCAAACCAATGAATGGAATTGAATTTTTAAGGAAAAGATAAACACGAATGGAATTGTGCACATTCATAAGAACGATTGGTAGCAAAAGGTTTCAAGCATGTTCAAGGTGTCGATTATGATGAAACATTTTTGCTCGTTATTATGCTAAAGTCTATTAGGATCCTTTTAGCAATTGTTGCCCATTTTGATTATGGGATTCAGCAAATGGATGTCAAAACGGTTTTCCAAAATGTAAATCTGAGTGAGGACGTGTACATTACATAGCCTAAAGGTTTTGTTGATCCTATAAATGTGGGAAAGGGTTTGGCTTCATCAATAATAAAATATAGCCTTGTGTTTACTAGCTAGAAGGCTAGTGGGACCACATATGTATTTTTGGCCCTGTATATAGATGATATATAATTGAACGGAAATGATATTCATATGTTACAAGCTTCCAAGTTTTCATTAAGAAATAGTTTCACTATTAATGAGCACATAGAGGTAGCTTATATTTTAGACATTGATATTTATTGAGATTGGCCAAAAAGGCCAATTGGATTAAGACAAGTACATACGTTGACAAGGTACTGAAATAGTTCAATATGCAAGATTCAAAGAAAGGTTTCCTACCAATGTGAAAGGGATTGCCCTTGGGCAATTTCTATAGTGTTTTGGTGATTAAGTGTCCAACACGAATGTTTTGAGCTCCTTATGTATTAAACAAACAAAAGGTGCAAATCAAAGACAAGGTATGTTTCTAGACTTAGTACATTTGTTTTTGAATACTAATGAAGTTATCTAAGTGCTAGAAACAGTGAGAAAAGAAGAAGAAAAGGAACCAAAAAGATTTGGCTCGGTGCAGCCAAAACTCAGCTCAGTCTGGCACACCGGACTATCCGGTGGGGCACCGGACAGTGTCCGGTGCGCCAGGCTGGTCTCCGGTGAAAAGGCCGCTCTTGGGAAAAGACCAGCGGCGTACGACTATAATTCACCGGACTGTCCGGTGAGCCAACGGTCGCCAGCGCAACGGTCGGCCGCGCAATCCGCGGGCGACGCGTGGCCCACACCAACTGTCGGTTGGGGGCACCGGACTGTCCGGTGTGCACCGGACAGTGTCCGGTGCGCCAACTGGCCCAGAGCTGCAACTGTCGTCTGTGCCAGAAAAGGAAGGAGATCGGCACCGGACGAGCTACAATAGCTGTCCGATGGCGCACCGGACTGTCCGGTGCGCCACTCGACAGAAGGCAAGGATAGCCTTCCATGTTGATCTTCAACAGCTCCTAGCTGCCTTAGGGCTATAAAAGGGACCCCTAGGTGCATGGAGGAGTCACCCATGCATTGACTAAGCATCCTAAGGCATCCAGACTCTGTTCCCGCGCATTCGTTTTGTTGTGTTAGAGATTTGAGCTCTTTTCGAGTCAAGGACTCCCTGTGTTGTCATTTGAGCTCAAGTCTTCTCTTGTGTGCGTGGGTGTGCTGCGATTTGTGTCTTGTGTGTGTTGCTCATCCCAACCTTACTCTGTGCTTTCATTGTGTCGGGGACCATAATTAGGGGTACCCCCAAGACTCCTAATCTCAGCTGGTAACCCCCATCAGCACAAAGCTGCAAAGACCTGATGGGCGCGATTCAGGTCAAGGCTCCGTCCACTCAAGGGACACGATCTCGCCTCGCCCGAGCCCAGCCTCGGGCAAAGGCAGTCGACCCAGGAGGATTCACGTCTCGCCCGAGGGTCCCCTCAAGCAACGGACACACCTTCGGCTCGCCCGAGGCCCAGGCTTCGTGGAGAAGCAATCTTGGCCAGATCGCCACGCCAACCGACCGTATCGCAGGAGCATTTAATGCAAGGATCGACTGACACCTTATCCTGACGCACGCTCCTCAGTCGATAGGGCCGAAGTGACCACAGTCACTTCGCCGCTCCACTGACTGACCTGACAAGAAAACAACACCGCCTGCCCTGCTTCGACTGCTGTGCCACTCGACAGAGTGAGGCTGACAGCAGCTAAGTCCAGCATCGGGCGCCATAGGAAGCTCCGCCTCGCCCGACCCTAGAGCTCGGGCTCAACCTCGACGCCGGACGACGGACTCCGCCTCGCCCGACCCCAGGGCTCGGACTCAGCCTCGACCTCGAAAGACGAACTCCGCCTCGCCCGACCCCAGGGCTCGGACTCAGCCTCGACCTCGGACGATGGTCTCTGCCTCGCCCGACCCCCGGGCCCGGACTCAGCCTCGACCTCGGACGACGGACTCTGCCTCGCCCGACCCCAGGGCTCGGACTCAGCCTCGACCTCGGAAGACAGACTCCGCCTCGCCGACCCCAGGGCTCGGACTCAGCCTCGACCTCGGACGACGGTCTCCGCCTCGCCCGACCCCCAGGCCCGGACTCAGCCTCGACCTCGGAGGAGCCTCCGCCTCGCCTGACCTCGGGCTCGGACTGACCACGTCACAGGAGGGGCCATCATTACCCTACTCCTAGCTAGCTCAGGCTATGGGGAACAAGACTAGCGTCCCATCTGGTTCACCCCGGTAAACAAGTAATGATGACACCCCGCGTGCTCCATGACGACGGCGGCTCTCAGCCCCTTACGGAAGCAAGAAGACGTCAGCAAGGATCCAACAGCTCCGACAGCTGTACTTCCACAGGGCTCAAGCGCTCCTCCGACGGCCATGACATCACATGAACAGGGCGCCAAAACCTCTCCGACAGCCACGACAGCATGTACTTAGGGCTCTGGCTTCTCTCTGCTAGACACGTTAGCACATTGCTACACCCCCCATTGTACACCTGGGTCCTCTCCTTACGTCTATAAAAGGAAGGCCCAGGGCTCTCGTACGAGAGGGTGGCCGCGCGGGAGAACGGGCTGACGCACAAGGCTCTCGCTCTCTCTCTCTCCCACGCGAACGCTTGTAACCCCCTACTGCAAGCGCATCCGCCCTGGGCGCAGGACAACACGAGGCCGCGGTTTCCCCTTACTGTTTTCCCCCTTGTGTCCCATCTCGTTCCGACCCATCTGGGCTGGGACACGCAGCGACAATTTACTCGTCGGTCCAGGGACCCCCCCGGGGTCGAAACGCCGACAATTGGCGCGCCAGGTAGGGGCCTGCTGCGTGTTGACGAACAGCTTCCCGTCAAGCTCCAGATGGGTAGTCTCCAGCAACCTCTCCAACCCGGGACGATGCTTCATTTCGGGAGTCTTGAGTTCATGTCCCTCGACGGCAGCTACGACATGATACTCCTTCCTCCGCCGCGCGACAACGACAATGGCGGCCGTCAGCCCGTCCGCCGGCGGCGGAATCGACGACGTCTTCCCCACGTGGCGGAAGAGCGACATCCAGGTCTGTCCCGTCACCTTCCCCGCTGACGGAGGAGGAGGCGGGGCAGGCATGGCCAAGCAGGAGGCGGCACCTCGTCGGCTGTCGAGCGAGTCGATGGCGCCGGCGCCCCGACGGGGGACACGTCAGGCGTTGACCTCACGTCTGAGATGAAGACGAGCGTCGTCTCCCCGCAACACGCCAACCCCAAGCTGACGGACGACGCCAGCACACTCGCGAAGGACTTGTTGGGCGTTAACCTCGTACCTGAGATAACGGTGCAGTCCGTCCCTGACGCGACCTCGTCACCATCCGTCGATCAAGAGGTACCGTTTGTTTCCCGTTCCATGCCTTTTAGATTCAGCTGCGACCCACCAAGCGACCCCGCTTCGGTGGACGCTTTCATAAAGGCATGTCCAAACCATCCGGGGTATCATATGCGGTCAACCTGGGACCGACTGACGACCGTCTCGACCTACGGGCCCTGGGTTCCGAGGAATATGATGAACCCGACTCTGGTTGGGATTTCTCCAGGCTCGGTGACCCCAGTGCCATGCGGGACTTCATGACCGCATGTGACTACTGCCTCTCCGATTGCTCTGATAGTAGCCACAGCCTCGGCGACGAGGACTGTGGCCTAAGTCGCGAATGCTTCCACGTCGATCTAGGGGGTCTCGACGAAGGCAACCATCTTGGTATGCCGGAGGACGGTGATCCCCCTAGGCCTGCGCCTTGTGTTGACATCCTTCGGGAGCTAGCTGTGGTCCCAGTCCCTGTGGGGGGTCAGGACGCACAGCTCGAGCAAATCCACGAGATGCAGGCCAAGCTCGACGAGGAAGCAGGACAACTTGTGCAGCTTCGGCAAAATATCGGGCAGGAGTGGGCAGGCCGAGCACCGGTCGGAGAAGCGCGTCATCTGGCCCAGGACGTCCAGCACCGCATCGCCGACGATGCCAGGGCAAGGCTGCCCCCAGCTTCTAGTGGGGTCGGCCAGAACCTGGCTGCAGCAGCGATACTACTCCGAGCCATACCGGAACCATCCACCACCGAGGGGCGGAGTATCCAGGGAGAGCACAAGAATCTCTTGGAGGATGCCACGGTCCGACGGGCCGAAAGCTCTGCCTCCCGAAGGCAGGGGTACCCCCTGGAGCATCGCGCCGCGACTTCCCGATTCATGAGGGAAGCCTCGGTCCACACCGGGCGAACGCGGAACACAGCGCCTGCGGCCCCGGGTCGCCTCGGCAACGAGCACCATCGTCGCGACCGTCGAGCCCACCTCGACGAGAAGGTGCGCCGAGGCTACCACCCCAGGCGTGGGGGACGCTACGACAGCGGGGAGGATCAGAGCCCCTCACCCGAACCACCCGGTCTGGAAGCTTTCAGCCGGGCCATACGACGGGCGCCGTTCCCGACCCGGTTCCAAACCCCGACTACCATCACCAAGTACTCGGGGGAGTCAACGCCGGAACTGTGGCTCGCGGACTACCGGCTGGCCTGGCAGCTGGGTGGGACGGACGATGACAACCTCATCATTCGCAACCTTCCCCTGTTCCTCTCCGACGCCGCCCGAGCCTGGCTGGAGCATCTGCCTCCTGCGCAGATCTCCAACTGGGACGACCTGGTCAAAGCCTTCGTCGGCAACTTCCAGGGCACGTACGTGCGGCCTGGGAACTCCTGGGATCTCCGAAGCTGCTGCCAGCAGCCGGGAGAGTCCCTGCGGGACTACATCCGGCGATTTTCGAAGCAGCGCACCGAGCTGCCCAACATCACCGACTCGGATGTCATCGGCGCGTTCCTCGCCGGCACCACTTGCCGCGACCTGGTGAGCAAGCTGGGTCGCAAGACTCCCACCAGGGCGAGCGAGCTGATGGACATCGCCACCAAGTTCGCCTCTGGTCAGGAGGCGGTCGAGGCCATCTTCCGAAAGGACAAGCAGCCTCAGGGGCGCCAGCCGGAAGACGTCCCCGAGGCGTTCGCTCAGCGCGGCACCAAGAAGAAGGGCAAGAAGAAGTCGCAAGCGAAACACGACGCCGCCGACGCAGACCTTGTCGCCGCCGTCGAGCACAGGAACCCTCGGAAGCCTCCCGGAGTCGCCAACATGTTCGACAAGATGCTCAAGGAGTCGAGCCCCTATCATCAGGGTCCCGTCAAGCACACCCTTGAGGAGTGCGTCATGCTTCGGCGCTACTTCCACAAGGCTGGGCCACCGGCGGAAGGTGGCAGAGCCCACGACGACGACAAGAAGGAGGGCCACAAGGCAGAGGAGTTCCCCGAGGTCCGCGACTGCTTCATGATCTACGGTGGGCAAGTGGCGAATGCCTCGGCTCGGCACCACAAGCAAGAGCGCCGGGAGGTCTGCTCGGTGAAGGTGGCGGCGCCAATCTACCTAGACTGGTCCGACAAGCCCATCACCTTCGACCAGGGTGACCACCCCGACCGCGTGCCGAGCCCGGGAAAGTACCCGTTCGTTGTCGATCCCGTCATCGGCAACATCAGTCTTACCAAGGTCCTCATGGACGGAGGCAGCAGCCTCAACATCATCTACGCCGAGACCCTCGGGCTCCTACAGATCGATCTGTCCTCGGTCCGGGCCGGCGTGGCGCCCTTTCACGGGATCATCCCCGGGAAACGCGTCCAACCTCTCGGACAACTCGATCTGCCCGTCTGCTTCGGGACTCCCTCCAACTTCCGAAAGGAAACCCTCACGTTCGAGGTGGTCGGGTTCTGAGGAACCTACCACGCAGTGCTGGGGAGACCATGCTACGCCAAGTTCATGGCCGTCCCCAACTACACCTACCTCAAGCTCAAGATGTTGGGCCCCAACGGGGTCATCACCGTCGGCTCCACGTACCGACACGCGTACGAATGCGACGTGGAGTGCGTGGAGTACGCCGAGGCCCTCGCCGAATTCGAGGCCCTCATCGCCGACCAGGAGAGCCGCTCCAACGAGGCGCTAGATGCGAAGCGCCACCCCAGCAACTTCGAGCCAGCTGAGACGGTTAAGTCTGTCCCTCTCTACCCTAGCAACGACGCCTCCAAGCAGATCCGGATCGGCTCCGAGCTCGACCCTAAATAGGAAGCAGTGCTCGTCGGCTTTCTCCGTGCGAACGCCGAGGTTTTTGCGTGGAGTCCCTCGGACATGCCTGGCATACCGAGGGATGTCGCCGAGCACTCGCTGGATATCCGAGCTAGAGCCCGACCCGTGAAGCAGCCTCTGCGCCGATTCGACGAAGAAAAGCGCAGAGCCATAGGCGAGGAGATCCACAAACTGATGGCTGCAGGGTTCATCAAAGAGGTATTCCATCCCGAATGGCTTGCCAACCCTGTGCTTGTGAGAAAGAAAGGAGGGAAATGGCGGATGTGTGTAGACTACACTGGTCTAAACAAAGCATGTCTGAAAGTTCCCTACCCTCTACCTCGCATCGATCAAATCGTGGATTCCACTGCTGGGTGCGAAACCCTGCTTTTCCTCGATGCCTACTTAGGGTATCACCAGATCAGGATGAAAGAGTCCGACCAGCTCGTGACTTCTTTCATCACGCCCTTTAGCATGTACTGCTACGTTACTATGCCATTCGGTTTGAGGAATGCGGGTGCGACATACCAAAGGTGCATGAACCACGTGTTCAGAGAACACATTGGCCGAACGATCGAGGCTTACGTCGATGACATCGTAATCAAGACGAGGAAAGCCTCCGACCTCCTCTCCGACCTTGAAACGACATTCAAGTGTCTCAAGGCGAAAGGCTTAAAACTCAATCCCGAGAAGTGTGTCTTCGGAGTCCCCCGAGGCATGCTCCTAGGGTTCATCGTCTCCGAGCGGGGCATCGAGGCCAACCCGGAGAAAATCGCGGCCATCACCAACATGGGGCCCATCAAGGACTTGAAAGGAGTACAGAGGGTCATGGGATGCCTTGCAGCTCTGAGCCGTTTCATCTCGCGCCTTGGCGAAAGAGGCCTACCCCTGTACCGCCTCTTAAGGAAGACCGAGCGCTTCACTTGGACCCCCGAGGCCGAGGAAGCCCTCGGGAACCTAAAGGCGCTCCTTACAAGCGCGCCCATCTTGGTGCCCCCCGCTCATGGAGAAGCCCACTTGATCTACGTCGCCGCTACCACTCAGGTGGTTAGCGCCGCGATCGTGGTCGAGAGACGAGAAGAGGGGCACACATTGCCCGTCCAGAGGCCAGTCTACTTCATCAGTGAAGTACTGTCCGAGACCAAAATCCGCTACCCGCAAATCCAGAAGCTACTGTACGCGGTAATTCTGACGCGGCGAAAGTTGCGACACTACTTTGAGTCTCACCCGGTGACTGTGGTGTCATCCTTCCCCCTGGGGGAGATCATCCAGTGCCGAGAGGCCTCGGGTAGGATTGCAAAGTGGGCGGTGGAGATCATGGGCGAGACAATCTCGTTCGCCCCTCGGAAGGCCATCAAGTCCCAAGTCTTGGCAGACTTTGTGGCTGAATGGGTCGACACCTAGCTACCAGCAGCTCCGATCCAACCGGAACTCTGAACCATGTTTTTCGACGGGTCATTGATGAAAACAGGAGCGGGCGCGGGCCTGCTCTTCATCTCACCCCTTGGAAAGCACCTCCGCTACGTGTTGCGCATCCATTTCCCGGCGTCCAACAACGTGGCCGAGTACGAGGCTCTGGTTAACGGGTTGCGCATCGCCATCGAGCTAGGGGTTCGACGCCTCGACGCTCGTGGAGACTCGCAGCTCATCATCGACCAAGTCATGAAGAACTCCCATTGTCGTGACCCAAAGATGGAAGCCTACTGCGATGAGGTTCGGCGCCTGGAGGACAAGTTCTACGGGCTCGAGCTCAACCACATCACCCGACGATACAACGAGACTACGGACGAGCTGGCTAAGATAGCCTCGGGGCGGACAACGGTTCCCCCAGACGTCTTCTCCCAAGACCTACATCAACCCTCAGTCAAGACCGACGACACGCCCGAGCCCGAGAAGGCCTCGGCTCTGCCCGTGGCACCCTCGGCTCAGCCCGAGGCACCCTCGGCCCCTGAGGGTGAGGCACTGCGCGTCGAGGAAGAGCGGAATGGGGTCACGCCTAATCGAAACTGGTAGACCCCGTACCTGCAATATCTCCACCGAGGAGAGCTACCCCTCGACAGAGCCGAAGCTCGGCGACTGGCGCGGCGCGCCAAGTCGTTCGTCTTGCTGGGTGACGGGAAGGAGCTCTACCACCACAGCCCCTCAGGCATCCTCCAGCGATGCATATCCATCGCCAAAGGTCAGGAGTTATTACAAGAAATACACTCGGGGGGCTTGCGGTCACCACGCAGCACCTCGGGCCCTCGTTGGAAACGCCTTCCGACAAGGTTTCTACTGGCCAATCGTGGTGGCCAACGCCACTAGGATTGTACGCACCTGCCAAGGGTGTCAATTCTACGCAAAGCAGACCCACCTGCCCGCTCAGGCTCAACAAACGATACCCATCACCTGGCTGTTTGCTATGTGGGGTCTGGACCTCGTCGGTCCCTTGCAGAAGGCACCCGGGGGCTACACGCACCTGCTGGTCGCCGTCGACAAATTCTCCAAGTGGATTGAGGTCAGACCCCTAAACAGCATCAGGTCTGAACAGGCGGTGGCGTTCTTCACCAACATCATCCATCGCTTTGGGGGTCCTGAACTCCATCATCTCCGACAATGGCACCCAGTTCACTGGCAGAAAGTTCCTGGACTTCTGCGAGGATCACCACATCCGGGTGGACTGGGCCGCCGTAGCTCACCCCATGATGAATGGGCAAGTAGAGCGTGCCAACGGCATGATTCTGCAAGGACTCAAGCCGCGGATCTACAACGACCTCAACAAGTTCGGCAGGCGGTGGATGAAGGAACTCCCCTCGGTGGTCTGGAGTCTGAGAACGACGCCAAGCCAAGCCACGGGCTTCACGCCGTTTTTTCTAGTCTATGGGGCCGAAGCTATCTTGCCCACAGACTTGGAATACGGATCCCCGAGGATGAGGGCGTACGACGACCGAAGCAATCGAACCAACCGAGAAGACTCACTGGACCAGCTGGAAGAGGCTCAGGACATGGCCTTACTACACTCGGCGCGGTATTATCAGTCCCTGCGACGCTACCACGCCCGAGGGGTTTGGTCCCGAGACCTCCAGGTGGGCGACTTGGTGCTTCGGCTACGACAAGACGCCCGAGGGCACCACAAGCTCACGCCTCCCTGGGAAGGGCCATTCATCATCGCCAAGATTCTGAAGCCCGGAACATACAAGCTGGCCAACAGTCAAGGCGAGGTCTACAGCAACGCTTGGAACATCTGACAGCTACGTCGCTTCTACCCTTAAGATGTTTTCAAGTCGTTCATATACCTCGTTTACATACACAAATAAAGTCTAACCATCAAGGAAGGGTCAGCCTTGCCTCGGCAAAGCCCGACCCTCCCTTGGGGGCTAGAAGGGGGGAACCCCCTCTACGTCAAAAACTTTCCTCAGAAAAAGTCTTTCTGCCAGAACATCTTTCGTGCTTTTCGACTACTTCGAAAGTGGGATCCTGAAAACGACGGAGTACACGTAAGCAAGCAAGGCCTACCGAGCCGAGGGACTCCTACGCCTCCGGGATACAGATACCTCACTCATCACCTTCTGCGATAAGTAACTCACGTTCAGATAAGCGATTCCGTTGGCTGAACAAGTCTTAACGTTCGAAAGCTTTTCTGCCGAAACGATTTTTCGTGCCTTCTCGACTATATCGATAACAGAATCCAACGGACGAGTAAGAGTACATGTAAGCGGTAAGGCCGACCGAGCCAAGGGACTCCTACGCCTCCAGGATACGGATACCTCACTCATCACCTTCCGTGAAAAGTAACTCTCGCTCGGACAAACAACTCTGTTACCGACAAACAAGTCCTGATACTCGAAACAAAGGGAAAAGAAACGCAGCTTTACAACATGACGACAGTATGTTTGGGCCTCGACGGCCGCAAAAAACATACGCACACTACAGATAAACTGTTCCTGCAGGATCAGACATCAGTGGGGGAGCAGCAGCACCCTCGGCGTCGACTCCACCTTCGGCGGAATCCGACTCGGCCTCGGACGGCAACACGGTCGGTGGATCTCCACCTCGAAGGAACCTGTCGGCACCACGCCTAGGCCATCGCCGCTAGGGTCTCCTCCGGGAACCCGGCTCGAGCAGACTGCTCGACCGACCGCTCCGTAGCCTCAGCCAGCTGTCCCCCGAGGACATCAGCCCGGCTCATGGCCTCGGCAACCTGACTCTGGCGCTGGTCCGTCCAGTGGACAGCCCAGTCAGGCTCCAGCCAACGAAGCTTCTTTTCGAGCCAACTCCGCCTCTGTCCATGCTGACACCGCTGCCTCCGGCTCCGGCTCATCGCAGAGCGACCGAGGGTTCCTTAACTAAGCAAGAGAAGCCTTGGGTGGCAAGGCCGACCGAGCCGAGGGACTCCTACGCCTCCGGGATACGGATACCTCACTCGTCACCTTCCGCACGAGGCAACTTGAAAGGGAATTAGGTTTACACCTAGTCCCTAAATGATTTTGGTGGTTGAATTGCCCAACACAAATATTGGACTAACTAGTTTGCTCTAGTGTATAAGTTATACAGGTGCAAAAGGTTCACACTCAGCCAATAAAAAGATCAAGTTTTGGATTCAACAAAGAAGCAAAGAGGCAACCGAAGGCACCTCTGGTCTGGAGGCACCGGACTGTCCGGTGTACACCGGACAGTGTCCGGTGCGCCACCGGACCTTGTCCGGTGCACCAGAGGACTCCAACTCGAACTCGTCGCCCTCGGGAAATTTCCAAGGCCGGCGCCTAAAATTCACCGGACTGTCCGGTGTACACCGGACAGTGTCCGGTGCTCCAAGAAAGCGCGGCCTCCGCAACTCGCCAGCCTCGGGATTGCTCAGCAGCCGCTCCGCTATAATTCACCGGACATGTTCGGTGTGCACCGGACTGTCCGGTGTAACCCCGGAGCAACGGCTATTTCGGCGCCAACGGCTCCCTGCGGCGCATTCAATGCGCGCTCTGCGCGCGCAGAAGTCAGGCGCGCCCATACTGGCGCACCGGACAATAAACAGGTAATGTCCGGTGTGCACCGGACATCCAGGCGGGCCCAGAAGTCAGAAGCTCCAACGGTCAGAATCCAACGGCATTGATGACGTGGCGGGGGCACCGGACATGTCCGGTGTGCACCGGACTGTCCGGTGCGCCATCGACAGACAACCTCCACCAACGGTCATGTTTGGTGGTTGGGGCTATAAATACCCCAACCACCCCACCATTCATTGCATCCAAGTTTTCCAGCTTCCAACCACTATACAAGAGCTAGCATTTATTGCAAAGCACACCAAAAGAGATCAAATCCTCTCCCAACTCCACACAAAGACCTAGTGACTAGAGAGAGTGATTTGTAGTGTTCATTTGAGCTCTTGCGCTTGGATCGCTTCTTTTTCTTTGGCATTCTTTCTTGTGATCAACCACTCACTTGTAATTGAGGCAAGAGACACCAATTGTGTGGTGGTCCTTGCGGGGAGCTTGATTCCCAAGTGATTTGAGAAAGAGAAGCTCACTCGGTCCAAGGGACCGTTTGAGAGAGGGAAGGGTTGAAAGAGACCCGGCCTTTGTGGCCTCCTCAACGGGGAGTAGGTTTGAGAGAACCGAACCTCGGTAAAAAAATCCGCGTGTCTCACTTTATTATTCGCTTGCGATTTGTTTTGCGCCCTCTCTCGCGGACTCTATTTCTAACGCTAACTCGGCTTGTAGTTGTGATTATTTTTGAGATTTTCAGTTTCGCCCTATTCACCCCCCCTCTAGGCGACTTTCAATTGGTATCAGAGCCCGGTGCTTCATTAGAGCCTAACCGCTCAAAGTGATGTCGGGAGATCACACCAAGAGGGAGATGGAGACCGGCGACAAGCCCACTACAAGCCAAGGGAGCACTTCATCGGAAGAGTCCCGCACCAAGAGGAGGGAGAAGAAGAAGGACTCCTCCAAACGGAAGGAGAAAAGATCTTCCTCTTCTCACCACAAAGAGAAGAAGGAAAAATCTTCTTCTCACAAGTCGCATCGGAAAGGCGACAAGCACAAGAGGATGAGGAAGGTGGTCTACTACGAGACCGACACTTCATCAACATCCACCTCCGACTCCGATGCACCGTCCGTAACTTCTAAGCGCCAAGAGCGCAAGAAGTTTAGTAAGATCCCCTTACACTATCCCCGTACATCTAGACATACTCCATTACTTTCCGTTCCATTAGGCAAACCGCCAACTTTTGATGGCGAAGATTATGCTAGGTGGAGTGATTTAATGAAATTTCATCTAACCTCACTCCACAAAAGTATATGGAATGTTGTTGAGTTTGGAGCACAGGTACCATCAATAGGGGATGAGGATTATGATACGGACGAAGTGGCCCAAATCGAGCACTTCAACTCCCAAGCCACAACCATTCTCCTCGCCTCTCTAAGCAAGGAGGAATACAACAAAGTGCAAGGGTTGAAGAATGCAAAGGAGATTTGGGACCTACTCAAGACGGCGCATGAGGGTGATGAACTCACCAAGATCACCAAGCGGGAAACGATCGAGGGGGAGCTCGGTCGCTTTCGTCTTTGCCAAGGGGAAGAGCCACAAGATATGTATAACCGGCTCAAAACCTTGGTGAACCAAGTGCGCAACCTCGGGAGCAAAAAGTGGGACGACCACGAGGTGGTTAAGGTTATTTTAAGAGCTCTTATTTTCCTTAACCCTACTCAAGTTCAATTAATTCGTGGTAATCCTAGATACCCACTAATGACCCCCGAGGAAGTTATCGGGAATTTTGTGAGCTTTGAATGTATGATTAAAGGTTCAAAGAAGATCAACGAGCTTGATGAACCCTCCACGTCCGAGGCGCAACCGGTGGCGTTTAAGGCGACGGAGGAAAAGAAGGAGGAGTCTACACCAAGTAGACAACCAATTGATGCCTCCAAGCTCGACAATGAGGAGATGGCCTTAATCATCAAAAGCTTTCGGCAAATCCTCAAGCAACGGAAGGGGAAGGATTACAAATCCCGTTCCAAGAAGGTTTGCTACAAGTGTGGTAAGCCCGGTCATTTTATTGCAAAATGTCCTATGTCTAGTGACAGTGACAGGGGCGACGACAAGAAGGGAAAGAGGAGAGAAAAGAAGAAGTACTACAAGAAGAAGGGCGGCGATGCCCATGTTTGCCGGGAATGGGACTCCGACGAGAGCTCCACCGAGTCCTCCTCCGACGAGGACGCCGCCAACATCGCCGTCACCAAGGGACTCCTCTTCCCCAACATCGGCCACAAGTGCCTCATGGCAAAGGACGGCAAAAGGAAGAAGGTTAAAACTAACTCCTCCACTAAATATGAATCTTCTAGTGATGATAATGCTAGTGGTGAGGAAGATAATTTGCGTATCCTTTTTGCCAACCTTAACATGGAACAAAAAGAAAAATTAAATGAGCTAATTAGTGCCATCCATGAAAAGGACGATCTCTTGGACTCCCAAGAGGACTTCCTAATCAAGGAAAATAAGAAACATGTTAAGGTTAAAAATGCTTATGCTCTAGAGGTAGAAAAATGTAACAAATTATCTAGTGAGCTAAGCACTTGCCATGACACTATTGCCAACCTTAGAAATGAAAATGCTAATTTAATTGCTAAGGTTGATTCTCATGTCCGTATTGATTCAACTTCCTATCCTAGAAATGATAATGTTGATTTGCTTGCTAGGATTGATGAGTTGAATGTTTCTATTGCTAGCCTTAGAAATGAGAATGAGAAATTAATTGCTAAGGCTAAGGAATTAGATGTTTGCAATGTTACAATTTCCGACCTTAGAACTAAGAATGATATGTTGCATGCTAAGGTTGTTGAATTAAAATCTTGCAAACCATCTACATCTACCGTTGAGCACACTTCTATTTGCACTAGATGTAGAGATATTGATGTTAATGCTATTCATGATCACATGTCTTTAATTAAACAACAAAATGATCATATAGCAAAACTAAATGCTAAAATTGCTGAGCATAACTTGGAAAATTAAAAGTTTAAATTTGCTAGAAGTATGCTCTATAATGGGAGACGCCCTGGCATCAAGGATGGCATTGGCTTCCAAAGGGGAGACAATGTCAAACTTAATGCCCCTCCTAAGAACTTGTCTAACTTTGTTAAGGGCAAGGCTCCCATGCCTCAGGATAACGAGGGTTACATTTTGTACCCTGCCGGTTATCCCGAGAGCAAAATCAAGAAAATTCATTCTAGGAAGTCTCACTCTGGCCCTAACCATGCTTTTATGTATAAGGGTGAGACATCTAGTTCTAGGCAACCAACCCGTGCTAAGTTGCCTAGAAAGAAAATTCCTAATGCATCAAATGATCATGCTATTTCATTCAAAACTTTTGATGCATCATATGTTTTAACTAACAAATCCGGCAAGGTAGTTGCCAAGATTGTTGGGGGCAAACACAAGGGATCAAAGACTTGTGTTTGGGTACCCAAAGTTCTTGTTTCTAATGCTAAAGGACCCAAAACCGTTTGGGTACCTAAAGTCAAGAACTAAAATTGTTTTGTAGGTTTATGCATCCGGGGGCTCAAGTTGGATACTCGACAGCGGGTGCACAAACCACATGACAGGGGAGAAAAAGATGTTCTCCTCATATGAGAAAAACCAAGATCCCCAACGAGCTATCACATTCGGGGATGGAAATCAAGGTTTGGTCAAAGGATTGGGTAAAATTGCTATATCACCTGACCATACTATTTCCAATGTTTTTCTTGTAGATTCTTTAGATTACAATTTGCTTTCCGTATCCCAATTATGTCAAATGGGCTACAACTGTCTATTTACTGATATAGGTGTTACTGTCTTTAGAAGAAGTGATGATTCAATAGCATTTAAGGGAGTGTTAGAGGGTCAGCTATACTTGGTAGATTTTGATAGAGCTGAACTCGACACTTGCTTGGTTGCTAAGACTAACTTGGGTTGGCTCTGGCACCGCCGACTAGCCCATGTTGGAATGAAGAATCTTCACAAGCTTCTAAAGGGAGAACACATTTTAGGACTAACCAATGTTCATTTTGAGAAAGACAGGATTTGTAGCGCATGCCAAGCCGGGAAGCAAGTTGGCACTCATCATCCACACAAGAACATCATGACTAGTGACAGGCCACTGGAGCTCCTACACATGGATTTATTCGGCCCGATCGCTTACATAAGCATCGGCGGGAGTAAGTACTGTCTAGTTATTGTGGATGATTATTCTCGCTTCACTTGGGTGTTCTTTTTGCAGGACAAATCTCATACCCAAGAGACCTTAAAGGGATTCTTGAGACGGGCTCAAAATGAGTTCGGCTTAAGGATCAAGAAAATTAGAAGCGACAATGGGACGGAGTTCAAGAACTCTTAAATTGAAGGCTTCCTTGAGGAGGAGGGCATCAAGCATGAGTTCTCTTCTCCCTACACTCCACAACAAAATGGTGTAGTGGAGAGGAAGAATCAAACTCTATTGGACATGGCAAGAACCATGCTTGATGAGTACAAGACACCGGATCGGTTTTGGGCCGAAGCGGTCAACACCGCTTGCTACGCCATCAACCGGTTATATCTTCACCGAATCCTCAAGAAGACATCCTATGAACTCCTAACCGGTAAAAAGCCAAATATTTCATATTTTAGAGTTTTTGGTAGCAAATGTTTTATACTTGTTAAAAGAGGTAGAAAATCTAAATTTGCTCCTAAAACTGTAGAAGGCTTTTTACTAGGATATGACTCAAACACAAGGGCATATAGAGTCTTTAACAAGTCCTCAGGACTTGTTGAAGTTTCTTGTGACATTGTGTTTGATGAGACTAACGGCTCTCAAGTAGAGCATGTTGATCTTGATGAGATAGGTGAAGAACAGGCTCCATGCATAGCGCTAAGGAACATGTCCATTGGGGTTGTGTGTCCTAAGGAATCCGAAGAGCCTCCACATGCACAAGATCAACCATCCTCCTCCATGCAACCATCTCCACCAACTCAAATTGAGGATGAGGCTCAAGATGTTGAACAAGAAGATCAAGAAGATGAGCCACCTCAAAATGACGGCAACGATCAAGGGGGAGATGCAAATGATGAAGACAAGGAGGATGAACAACCAAGGCCGCCACACCCAAGAGTCCACCAAGCAATACAACGAGATCACCCCGTCGACACCATCCTCGGCGACATTCATAAGGGGGTAACTACTCGATCTCGTGTTGCACATTTTTGTGAACATTACTCTTTTGTTTCCTCTATTGAGCCACACAGGGTAGAGGAAGCACTTCAAGATTCGGATTGGGTGATGGCGATGCAAGAGGAGCTCAACAATTTCACAAGGAATGAGGTATGGCATTTAGTTCCACGTCCTAATCAAAATGTTGTAGGAACCAAGTGGGTCTTCCGCAACAAGCAAGACGAGCATGGTGTGGTGACTAGGAACAAAGCTCGACTCGTGGCCAAGGGATATTCACAAGTCGAAGGTTTGGATTTTGGTGAAACCTATGCACCCGTAGCTAGGCTTGAGTCAATTCGCATATTATTGGCCTATGCTACTTACCATGGCTTCAAGCTTTATCAAATGGACGTAAAGAGTGCCTTCCTCAATGGACCAATCAAGGAGGAGGTCTATGTTGAGCAACCTCCCGGCTTTGAAGACAGTGAGTACCCTAACCATATTTATAGGCTCTCTAAGGCGCTTTATGGGCTCAAGCAAGCCCCAAGAGCATGGTATGAATGCCTTAGAGATTTCCTTATTGCAAATGGCTTCAAAGTCGGCAAAGCCGATCCTACCTTATTCACCAAAACACTTGATAATGATTTGTTTGTATGCCAAATTTATGTTGATGATATTATATTTGGGTCTACTAACAAATCTACATGTGAAGAATTTAGTAGGATCATGACACAGAAATTCGAGATGTCTATGATGGGGGAGTTGAAGTATTTTCTAGGATTTCAAGTCAAACAACTCCAAGAGGGCACATTCATTTGCCAAACAAAGTATACTCAAGACATTCTAAGCAAGTTTGGAATGAAGGATGCCAAGCCCATCAAGACTCCCATGGGAACAAATGGGCATCTCGACCTCGACACGGGAGGTAAGTCCGTGGATCAAAAGGTATACCGGTCGATGATTGGTTCATTGCTTTATTTATGTGCATCTCGACCGGACATTATGCTTTCCGTATGCATGTGTGCAAGATTCCAAGCCGACCCTAAGGAATCACACCTTACGGCCGTAAAACGAATCTTGAGATATTTGGCTTATACTCCTAAGTTTGGGCTTTGGTACCCACGGGGATCCACTTTTGATTTGATTGGTTATTCGGATGCCGATTGGGCGGGGTGTAAGATTAATAGAAAGAGCACATCGGGGACTTGCCAGTTCTTGGGAAGATCCTTGGTGTCTTGGGCTTCAAAGAAGCAAAATTCGGTCGCTCTTTCTACCGCCGAAGCCGAGTATGTTGCCGCAGGCCACTGTTGCGCGCAATTGCTTTGGATGAGGCAAACCCTGCGGGACTACGGTTACAAATTAACCAAAGTTCCTCTTCTATGTGATAATGAGAGTGCAATCCGCATGGCGGATAATCCCGTTGAGCATAGCCGCACTAAACACATAGCCATTCGGTATCATTTTCTTCGGGATCACCAACAAAAGGGGGATATCGAGATTTCATACATTAACACTAAAGATCAATTAGCCGGTATCTTTACCAAGCCACTTGATGAACAATCTTTTACCAGACTTAGGCATGAGCTTAATATTCTTGATTCTAGAAATTTCTTTTGCTAAACTTGCACACATAGCTCATAAGAATACCTTTGATCATGTCTCTTTTATATGCTATGACTAATGTGTTTTCAAGTGTATTCCAAACCAAGTCATAGGTATATTGAAAGGGAATTGGAAACTTCGGCGAAGACAAAGGCTTCCACTCCGCTCTACTACTCATCCTTCGCCGTCGCTCCGCATCACTCTCCAACGTTGGTATAATCTTCACTCATTTATTTTATGACCAAAGGAGGAGAAAGTACTTCTAAGGGCTCTAATAATTCCGTTTTTGGCGATTCATGCCAAAGGGGGAGAAAATATGAGTCCAAAGCAAAAGGACCGCACCACCACCCTAATTTTAAAATTAATGATTTTCAATTGGTAAATTTCAAAATTGGTATCTCTTTGTGTTCTAAAGGGGGAGTAAGTAGTATTTTCAAATTTGATGTCTTAAAACCCTCTTGAACACTAAGAGGAGACTTTATTTGAGGGGGAGTTTTGTTTAGTCAAAGGGAAAGCATTTTGAACAAAGGAAGAAAATTTCAAAACTTGAAAATGCCTTGCAAAATCTTATTCATTTACCTTTGACTATCTTGCAAAAGGACTTTGAAAAGAATTTACAAAAGAGTTTGCAAAAACAAAACTTTTGGTGCAAATGTGGTCCAATATGTCAAAAACAAAGAAAACAATCCATGCGCATCATGTAAGCATTTATATTGGCTTAATTCCAAGCAACCTTTGCACTTACATTATGCAAACTAGTTCAATTATGCACTTCTATATTTGCTTTGGTTTGTGTTGGCATCAATCACCAAAAAGGGGGAGATTGAAAGGGAATTAGGTTTACACCTAGTCCCTAAATGATTTTGGTGGTTGAATTGCCCAACACAAATATTGGACTAACTAGTTTGCTCTAGTGTATAAGTTATACAGGTGCAAAAGGTTCACACTCAGCCAATAAAAAGATCAAGTTTTGGATTCAACAAAGGAGCAAAGAGGCAACCGAAGGCACCTCTGGTCTGGAGGCACCGGACTGTCCGGTGTACACCGGACAGTGTCCGGTGCGCCACCGGATCTTGTCCGGTGCACCAGAGGACTCCAACTCGAACTCGTCGCCCTCGGGAAATTTCCAGGGCCGGCGCCTAAAATTCACCGGACTGTCCGGTGTACACTGGACAGTGTCCGGTGCTCCAAGAAAGCGCGGCCTCCGCAACTCGCCAGCCTCGGGATTGCTCAGCAGCCGCTCCGCTATAATTCACCGGACATGTCCGGTGTGCACCGGACTGTCCGGTGTAACCCCGGAGCAACGGCTATTTCGGCGCCAACGGCTCCCTGCGGCGCATTCAATGCGCGCTCTGCGCGCGCAGAAGTCAGGCGCGCCCATACTGGCGCACCGGACAATAAACAGGTAATGTCCGGTGTGCACCGGACATCCAGGCGGGCCCAGAAGTCAGAAGCTCCAACGGTCAGAATCCAACGGCATTGATGACGTGGCGGGGGCACCGGACATGTCCGGTGTGCACCGGACTGTCCGGTGCGCCATCGACAGACAGCCTCCACCAACGGTCATGTTTGGTGGTTGGGGCTATAAATACCCCAACCACCCCACCATTCATTGCATCCAAGTTTTCCAGCTTCCAACCACTATACAAGAGCTAGCATTTATTGCAAAGCACACCAAAAGAGATCAAATCCTCTCCCAACTCCACACAAAGACCTAGTGACTAGAGAGAGTGATTTGTAGTGTTCATTTGAGCTCTTGCGCTTGGATCGCTTCTTTTTCTTTGGCATTCTTTCTTGTGATCAACCACTCACTTGTAATTGAGGCAAGAGACACCAATTGTGTGGTGGTCCTTGCGGGGAGCTTGATTCCCAAGTGATTTGAGAAAGAGAAGCTCACTCGGTCCAAGGGACCGTTTGAGAGAGGGAAGGGTGAAAGAGACCCGGCCTTTGTGGCCTCCTCAACGGGGAGTAGGTTTGAGAGAACCGAACCTCGGTAAAACAAATCCGCGTGTCTCACTTCATTATTCGCTTGCGATTTGTTTTGCGCCCTCTCTCGCGGACTCTATTTCTAACGCTAACTCGGCTTGTAGTTGTGATTATTTTTGAGATTTTCAGTTTCGCCCTATTCACCCCCCCTCTAGGCGACTTTCACAACTCACACTTGGTTAAGCGGTCCAGCTAGCCGACAGACGAGTCCTAGTGCTCGAAATGAGGAGAAAACATGGTATTGCACCCAAAATACCTACATGTTCAGGCCCCGACAGCCACAATGAACAGACACCGGCACTCAAGGTGCCATTACCAACGGAACTCCGGTTCCACCCCCGCAGGTACGAACAACCCCCCACATTGGAGGGCCTGCGGGACGATAAAAACCCCAGGTGGCTCGCCGCCGCCCACTCCGTCAGCAGCGACAAAGACCTCTGCTCCGGGCGGCCAAACAGCAGCAGCAATGACCTCAGGGCAGATGCTGCTGCGACAAGGCCCTCACCTATGTCCCCACTCGAGGGGCGAGGACAAGCTATCGAAGCCAAAGAGCCGGAGGCCCGGAGCGCGGATGGTGGCGACGATCTTGTTGGCGACGAGGACTTCTCCAGCCGCCACCACCTCAGCACCGACGATGGCAGCCGTCTGCCCACCGGCAGATCCCCACTCGGGTCCTCCCGGACGAGCGAACACCGACCTCCGCGCAGGGGCGTCGTACCGGAGCAAAGGCAGGACAGCCCAAGAACACGAACGCCGCCCTAGCAGCGCGCGACGTCTTGGGCGGTCCCCCGGTGCACGCGGCATGACAGCCGCCCGTACGACGGGCAGATAGCCGCACTCCGCCCAGCGGTGGAAGGTGGCACCGGAAGCTGCGCCAGAGCCAGCTGAGCCAGCGAACCAGGCACACGGGAGCTGATGACGCTTGCGGCCGCTCGGCCCCATGTTGTCAAAGTCCGCCCCTTCCACCAGGCCGGTGAGCGCCCTCTCCCCTGAGTGCTAAGGGAGAAGGTGACCCACGAACCCGTGCGGGAGGTAGAGCTCCGGCTCAGCCCGGCCTCCGCCCCAGCCAGGATGACGAAGATCCTTGAAGCCGAAGGCGGGGCAGAGGTCACAACCCGGCTTGCTTCTCCCCACCATCAAACTGGTGGTCACCGTCTTGGGTGACCATCGGCGAGGGGATGCAGCCGGGCTGCCTGATGAAAATCCTTGAAGCCGAGCGATGGCTGAAAGGTACCAACTTCCGCGAAGTTGCGTTCCTCCAACGACGACAAGACGAAAGCAACGCGGGCGCTCCCCATCCGGGGGCTCGGAAGGTGGAAGGGCGCGATGCATGAGGAGAGTGCGAAGACATGGTTGCCATCCAAGGGGGTCGCCCTCCTTTTAAAGGCGACTCTCCCCACGTGCGTCCTCAGCCGTCGCGGACTGAGTCTTCACCAACACGCTCCAAGGTCCTCCCCCTACGACACGAGGGCTGGGTCCCATGTGTCATGCGAGCTGGCCCAGGACAGAAGGAGCCAAACCGCCGCGCGCGGAGCACACAACTGCCCAGCGGTTACAAGCACTCCTCCACTTTCGCCCAGACCAGCAGGTGAAAGGGCGGACCGCCATGCAAGCGGCATGCAACCGCACCAAGGGGGCGCACCCTTTCGACTTCGACGCATCCAGCATGGAGGCCCAGGCCCACACGTCATGTAGCCGGCGCGCCGGTTACTACGTGCGAGAAACTGCACCGCCACTTGCACCAGTACCGCGCCTTCTCGACTACGGAACCGGTGCCACAACTCGAGGCAACCCTGCACATGGCCCAACAGTGTCAACCGAGCACATCGGTCACGGGTCAGCTAGCCACGGGAGAAGGCGCGACGGTCGATATGGCCAAAAGTGGGCCGACAGCAATGGCGGCGGTAGGCGGGCAGAAGCAGCAGTCAAGTCGTCTGCAGGCTCACGTCCCCTCCTGGGATAGCGAGAGAGCCCTCTCCCACGGCATGAAGACGACGCGCCCGTGCTCCGTTCCTCGAACGGCTCGCGCACGCACAACGGCCGCCCCGCCAACCACTCGTTCTGTCGCATTAACTCTGCGGCAGGACAGGCGGCACCTTTGGCAGGCGAAGCAGGCGACGCTTCACCTCCGCCATGATGACCGCGTCAAAAAAAGGTACTCCACGTCGTTCGATTTCATATCCCTTTTCTTCCCCTTTCTCTCTCTTGCTACAGGGACCGGGAAAGGGGATACTCCAAAAGGGATCCTTCTCCGCGAAGGAAGCGGGCCCCGAGCCCTCCTACTGATCAGAGGTTCGAAGGCTGGCCCCTCGGAAGGGTTCGACAGCTGCCTCAGAGCACTCGGGCTCTGCGCCCACTACTGGTCAAGGGTTCAAAGGCTGGCCCCTCAGAAGGGTTCGACAGCCGCCTCAGGCCACTCGGGCTCCGCGCCCACTACTGATCAGGGGTTCGTAGGCTGGCCCCCGAAGGGTTCGACAGCTGCCTCAGAGCACGCAGAGCGAGGGATGACTCTAGGTACGTCCGATACATGGCCGAGGCTCGGGCTACGCTCCCAAGGTACCCTAGGACATTTCCGAGACCAGCAGGAGCGATTCTGTAATAGAATCCCATCAGAGGGAGGCATCGAGCCCTTGGACCCTATCAAACGGGACCGGGTCCAGCAAATCACCTGCAGGTACTTTTGGAACGCGCCTCTGGGCCATTAGCCGACCCTTATCGAACGGGGCATGGGCGTCCACTCGGATCACCCGTTAGCAACTCACTGGAGACACCATGTTCGACGCCCTCCGAGGGCAACATGGCGCTTTCCCCCCCTCCTTGCGGAAAGGCGACGCAGGGGCGTATGAAAAAAGCCGAGTCAGTCCTTGACCGTCCTCTCGCTCTGTGCGGAGGCTCAGGGGCTGCTCTCGCAAACTCGGCTCTGGCCAAACCGTTGACAGCGTCAACATACCAGCCCGAGAGCTTGGAACCTGACTATGCACCCGAGCTACAGCCAGTTCGCATGAGGGAACAACCAGACCGGCCGAAGCATCACGAAACGCGCTAAGACCTCGAAGGAGTCAAACCACTCCTCCGAGGCCTCGGGGGCTACACCCGGCGGGTGTGCTCGCGCGCACCCATCGGAACGAAACGCAACCGAGAAAGGCCGGTCCCCTTGCAAAAAAGTGCGACAAAAGCCTCCAAGCGAGTACCAACACTCCCTTCGAGGCTCGGGGGCTACTGTCGGGGACCATAATTAGGGGTACCCCCAAGACTCCTAATCTCAGCTGGTAACCCCCATCAGCACAAAGCTGCAAAGGCCTGATGGGCATGATTCAGGTCAAGGCTCCATTCACTCAAGGGACACGATCTCGCCTCGCCCGAGCCCAACCTCGGGCAAACGCAACAGACCCAGGAGGATTCACGTCTCGCCCGAGGGTCCCTTCAAGCAACGGACGCACCTTCGGCTCGCCCGAGGCCCAGGCTTCGCGGAGAAGCAACCTTGGCCAGATCGCCACGCCAAACGACCGTATCGCAGGAGCATTTAATGAAAGGATAGACTTACACCTTATCCTGACGCGCGCTCCTCAGTCGATAGGGCCGAAGTGACCGCAGTCACTTCGCCGCTCCACTGACCGACCTGACAGGAAAATAGCGCTGCCTGCCCTGCTCCGACTGTTGTGCCACTCGACAGAGTGAGGCTGACAGCAGCTAAGTCTAGCCTCGAGCGCCATAGGAAGCTCTGCCTCGCTCGACCCCAGAGCTCGGGCTCAACCTCGACGCCGGACGATGGACTCCGCCTCGCCCGACCCCAGGGCTCGGACTCAGCCTCGACCTCAGAAGATGGACTCCGCCTCGCCCGACCCCAGGGCTCGGACTCGGCCTTGACCTCGGACGACTGTCTCCGCCTCGCCCGACCCCCGGGCCCGGACTCAGCCTCGACCTCGGACGACGGACTCCGCCTCGCCCGACCCCATGGCTCGGACTCAGCCTCGACCTCGGAAGACGGACTCCGCCTCGCCCGACCCCAGGGCTCGGACTCAGCCTCGACCTCGAACGACGGTCTCCGCCTCGCCCGACCCCCGGGCCCGGACTCAGCCTCGACCTCAGAGGAGCCTCCGCCTCGCCCGACCTTGGGCTCGGACCGACCACGTCATAGGAGGGGCCATCATTACCCTACTCCTAGCTAGCTCAGGCTACGGGGAACAAGACCG
This sequence comes from Zea luxurians, assembly GCA_029449295.1. Lineage (NCBI taxonomy): Eukaryota > Viridiplantae > Streptophyta > Magnoliopsida > Poales > Poaceae > Zea > Zea luxurians. The sequence continues at coordinate 48,205,993 of JAOPSE010000010.1, forward strand.
GCGTCCCATCTGGTTCGCCCCTGTAAACAAGTAATGATGACACCCGTGTGCTCCATGACGACGGCGGCTCTCAGCCCCTTACAGAAGCAAGAAGACGTCAGCAAGGATCCGACAGCTCTGACAGCTGTACTTCCACAGGGCTCAAGCGCTCCTCCGACGGCCACGACATCACATGAACAGGGCGCCAAAACCTCTCCGACAGCCACGACGGCATGTACTTAGGGCTCTGGCTCCTCTCTGCTAGACACGTTAGCACATTGCTACACCCACCATTGTACACCTGGGTCCTCTCCTTACGTCTATAAAAGGAAGGCCCAGGGCTCTCGTACGAGAGGGTGGCCGCGTGGGAGAACGGGCCGACGCACAAGGCTCTCGCTCTCTCTCTCTCTCTCCCACGCGAACGCTTGTAACCCCCTACTGCAAGCGCATCCGCCCTGGGCGCAGGACAACACGAGGCCGCGGTTTCCCCTTACTGTTTTCCCCCTTGTGTCCCGTCTCGCGCCGACCCATCTAGGCTGGGACACACAGCGACAATTTACTCGTCGATCCAGGGAACCCCCGGGGTTGAAACACCGACACATTGTGACCTTTGTTGTAAGGGTGAGAGACTCCAATCTTATGGAGATTCCTCGCAAACGGGAATAATCATCTAAAGGAAAAACCGTGGTATTCAAGTTGATCATCGGATCACTTGAAAGGGGTTGAGTGCAACCCTCGTCCATTGGGACGCAACAACGTGAAAGTAGGCAAGTGTTACTTGGCCAAACCACAGGATAAAAATCGTGTGTCTTGTGTTGATCTCTCTGTGATTGTTTGTGTTCACAAGAACTAGCCTCAAGCTATTTAGCCGTACTAACACTCATAATTAAGTTTTGTGGCTACTAGTGTTTGAATTTTATAGGATCACCTATTCACCCCCCTCTAGGTGCTCTCAATTGGTATCAGAGTCGTTCTCTTCATGTAAGGGACTAATCGCCTGAAGAGATGGATCCTAAGGGAAAGGAGATGGTGGTCAACGACAAGAAAAAGGAGTCCTTCCTCAATGAGCCTAGAGACGACAAGCCAACCGACTCTAGCTTGAGTCACAAGAAGAAGGACGGGAAGAAGAAGAGGCGCATCAAGAAGATCGTCTACTACGACAGCGACACATCTTCTTCTTCACCAAGAGACGATGACGACGACGATTCTTCGTCAAAGAAAAAGACGGTTAATCAAAACTATTCCTTTGATTATTCCCGTATTCCGTACAATTCAAATGCCCATTTACTTTCTATTACTCTTGGAAAACCCCCACACTTTGATGGAGAGGATTACTCATTTTGGAGTCATAAAACGCGTAGTCATCTATTTTCTCTCCACCCTAGCATTTGGGAAATTGTGGAAAATGGAATGCATTTCGATAGTACAGATAATCTTGTGATGATAAATGAACAAATTCATAAGAATGCACAAGCTACCACTGTTTAGGGATGGCAATTTTACCCGCGGGTTCGGATATCCGTCGGATATCCGACCCGTTGGGTACGGGTTCGGGCACGAAATTTGACCCATGGGTCTTACCCGTACCCAACCCGATTTTATTATGGGTCGGGTATGGATTTGATTTATTACCCGCGGGTACCCGACGGATATCCAAAAATAGTGATTTTAGATTTTCAACCTACCAGTACGCTAGCTAGCCGTCCACCCTCGACAGCTCATCCTACTGCCATCCCTCCCTGTCTATTGATGCTTCTGATCTAGTTCTAGTACTAGTGCTAGTACGTTTGATAAAGTGCCAGTACGTAGTACCAGTGCTATCTAGTACAAGTACTTGAGCTAAGAGAGTGTTAATACACCAGACAACTATGCTAGCTACTCTCCGATTTTGACGAGTTGGAAGTTTATTAACAAAAAAACATTAGCAACACATGTCCAGGGCTACATCTACACGATTGCACTGTGCAACAACATTATGTGCCTCCGGTGATCATGGCGATGTGCGACGCTCAGAACTGCACTAGACTTCATTTAGGGAGAATGCACCAAGCTGCTATACCCGACGAATACCTGATATCCGCCCGATACCCGATGGGTACGAGCACGGGTACAAAATTTTACCCGTGGGTATAGTCATGGGCGGATATGGATAATCCCCGCGGGTATGGTCGCGGGCGGGTATTTACTCTACCCGATCTGAACCCGACCCATTGCCATCCCTACCACTGTTTTGCTAGCATCTTTGTGCAGGGATGAATACAACAAGGTTAGCGGCTTAGACAACGCCAAGCAAATCTGGGATACCCTCAAGATCTCACATGAGGGAAATGATGCCACCATGATCACTAAGATGGAACTGGTGGAAGGCGAGCTAGGGAGATTTGCCATGATCAGGGGAGAAGAGCCAACTCAGACTTACAACAGGCTCAAGACCTTGGTCAACAAGATCCGAAGCTACAGAAGCACAAGATGGACGGACCACGATGTCGTCCGACTCATGCTGAGGTCATTCACGGTAATTGACCCCCATCTTGTCAATCTTATTCGTGAAAACCCTAGGTACACCAAGATGACGCCCGAGGAGATACCCAGAAAATTCGTGAGCGGGCGCATAATGGTAAAAGAAGCACGATATGTGGATGACGCCTTGAACGGTCCACTACCCATCTACGAGCCGTAGCCCGTTGCTTTCAAAGCAACAAGCAGCAAGGAGGCGCTACCAAGCAAGGTAGCTCAAATGGAGGCTGCCGGCCTCAACGAAGATGAGATGGCGCTTATCATCAAGCGCTTCAAGACCGCTCTTAAAGGACACAAGGAGTACCCCAACAAGAACAAAACAAGGGGAAAGCGCTCTGGCTTCAAATGCGGTAAGACTGGTCACTTTATTGCAAATTGTCCCGATAATGATAGTGACCAGGGACAAGAAAAGAGCGGGAAGAAGGATAAGAAGAAGAGCTATAGGAAGGCAAAGGGCGAGGCACACCTCGGAAAGGAATGGGACTCGGACTTCTCTTCTTCCGACTCCGACGACGAAGGACTCGCTGCCTCGGCCTTCAACAAGTCTTCTCTCTTCCCCAACGAACGCCACACTTGCCTCATGGCCAAGGAGAAGAAGGTAAGTGTTCGAGATACCTCTAAGTATACTACTTCTAGTGATGATGATTCTAGTGATGATGAAGTAGATTATACTAATCTATTTAAGGGTTTAGATAGAGCTAAGGCAGATAAAATCAATGAGCTAATTGATGCTCTAAATGAAAAAGATAGATTGCTAGAGAAGAAAGAGAACATTTTATATGAAGAACATGACAAATTTGTTAGTGTACAAAAATCTCTTGCTTTAGAAACTAAAAGAAATGAAATGTTATCTTCTGAGTTATCTGCTTGCCATGAATCTATCTCTAGTTTAAAGATTTTGAATGATGATTTAAATGCCAAGCTAGAGGAAGCTAATAAATCTAGTTCATGTGTAGAGCATGTTGTTATTTGCAATAGATGCAAGGACTTTGATGTTAATTCTTGTGATGAACACCTTATTTCTATTACAAATCTAAATGATGAGGTGGCAAGTCTTAATGCTCAACTTAAGACTTGCAAAATTAATTTTGATAAATTAAAATTTGCTAGGGATTCCTACACTATTGGTAGACACCCCTCAATTAAGGATGGGCTTGGTTTTCGAAGGGAAGCCAAGAACTTAACAAGCCATAGGGCTCCCGTTCTCAACAAGGAGAAAGGAAAGGCCCCTATGGCTAGTAGTCCTCAAAGAAACCATGCCTTTATCTATAATGAAAAAGTTGCTAGTCGTTCTCATTATAATAGAAATTATGCTCATACTACTTATAATGATTCACATGCTATGTTTGCATCAAGTTCTACTTTTGTGAATGGTAGGCCTAGGAAAAATAATGTTGTGTCTCATGCTCCTAGAAAAATGTGCAATGAACCTTCTACCATTTACCATGCTTGCAATACTTCATTTGTTCTTTTATGTAAGAATGCAAAAGTAGTTGCTAGGAAATTGGGATCCAAATGCAAGGGAGACAAGACTTGCATATGGGTTCCAAAGGCTATTGTGACTAACCTTGTAGGACCCAACAAGAGTTGGGTACCTAAAACTTAAGTGTAAATTGCCTTGCAGGTTTATGCATCCGGGGGCTCAAGCTGGATTATCGACAGCGGATGCACAAACCACATGACGGGGGAGAAGAAGATGTTCACCTCCTACGTCAAGAATAAGGATTCCTAGGATTCGATCATCTTTGGAGATGAGAACCAAGGCAAGGTTAAAGGATTGGGAAAGATAGCCATTACATCCGAGCATTCTATCTCCAATGTGTTCTTAGTTGAATCTCTCGGGTACAACTTATTATTTGTGAGTCAATTATGTAACATGGGTTATAATTGTCTATTTACCAATATAGATGTTTTTGTCTTTAGAAGGAGTGATGGTTCATTAGCATTTAAGGGTGTATTAGATGGCAAGCTCTATTTAGTTGATTTTTCGAAAGAGAATGCCGATCTAGATGCATGCTTAATAGCTAAGACTAGTATGGGCTGGTTGTGGCATCGCCGTCTAGCACATGTTGGGATGAAGAACCTCCATAAACTTCTAAAGGGAGAACATGTGTTAGGACTAACCAATGTTTGTTTCGAGAAAGGTAGACCTTGTGCAGCTTGCCAGGCAGGGAAACAGGCGGGAAGCACTCATCACAGCAAGAATGTGATGACAACATCAAGACCACTGAAGCTTCTCCACATGGACCTCTTCGGACCCGTTGCCTATCTTATCATTGGGGGAAGTAAGTATGGTCTAGTAATTGTTGATGATTTTTCCCGCTTCACTTGGGTGTTCTTTGTAATACCCACTTTGTAATAAGAGTGTAGAAAGAGGAATTATATTCCTTTATACATATATGTGTCATCTATATTTATCGTCACATGTGAACACTTCATTTGAAAACAAATAATTAATAAAAATGTAAGCCACCAAATTATGCATCATGCTGGATTTTATTTTGTGTGCATTTTGTGACAACATAAAATAATTTGAAGAAGAAATATATTAAATTCCTAAAATTAAAAATTGGAAAATAAAAGAAATTCTTGAATCTAGAAAAGAGAAGAAAATGGTGTGGATAAAAATAAGTAAATAATAATATTGTAGAAGTTATATTTACTGGAAAATTTGAAGTTCAAAACATAAGTGAATTGGAATTTGGATTTGAATTTGGATCCACACACAAATTTGGAAGTTTAAATGAAAAACAAAAATGAAATAAAACAGAAAAATAAAAGGAAAAGGAGAAAACAACCAATTGGGCCGCCCAACCCCAATTCGGCCCACCTGAGGATGACACTGCGCGACCAGCCCAAATTTCCCCGCCCTTCCGCGCGCCTTGGTCGACTGACAGCGCGGGCCCGCTGCTCAGCCCCTCTCTCACCGCGGCATTCAACCGGTCAGCGCTGGCACTCGGGTCCCGCCCGTCGGTCTCTCCCTCTCGTCCGCACACGCGCCCGATTTTCCTCTCGCCGCCCGGTGGGGCCACGTTGTCATCTACCTCCCCCGCAACCGAACGCGAGGTCTTCGCCGCAACAGCCGTCGCGTGAACGCCGGAGCTACTGGTGGCCGAACCCTCCGAACCGCGCGGCGTACGACCCGGTGCTGCCCCTGCTCACCATTTAATAGCCGGGTCTTTCCCCTCCTCGCGACACCAGCTAGATAACCGCCACTGCCGTGCCGTGGAAGTAAACCAGCCGCCGTTGGTGATTCTCGTCACGGTGTGGTTTCCGTCCTCGGCAGGGGGCCGAGTAGGATCGTAATCGTCCTGGGGAGCCGGTCGCGCATTCAATTGGAGTTTTGCGTCGTTGTGGTGTGCGAATTTCTCGCCGCCGTGACCACTGCAGGCAAAATCTGCCCCTCCCCGTGGACGAGCGCCTCCGTACCTCGGCCGACCATTGGTGAGTCTCCACCGTGTCCGTTCCTCCTTCCTCCGAGTTATGCCCTAGCGAATTGCAGAATGGTGTAGCTAAGCTTCTATGTCCGATGCCCGTCCATGGTGCCACCGCTGCGCGCCATGTACCGTGTCCAGCGCTTGCCGCCGACCAAAATTCGTTGAGGGATTAAGTTTAGGGTGGCATCAATCGTGTGTGGTGCGAGTTAATTGGCCAAATGGCGCTCGGGTTGGCCGAATTCGAAACTCCGGCGATGGCTCCGCCGTAGTTGTGGGTAGCGCCGCCACGGGTTGTTTCCGGGGTGGAAGAACGGTTCCTGGCCGTCCGATCCCTATCGGGTGGCCACGATTGGAACCGGCTTATTCCCCGTTCGGATTATAGCAAATCTAATCACAGCCGTCGATCCAGCGATGGACGGTTCCGTGTGATCGCGCCGTTCATCAAATCTGAGCCATCTATCGTAGATCCCACGGTTCTGTAAGCTTGACGAATATTAGGGGTTCACGATCTAATCTGGATCGTTGGGCTCTGATCCGACGGCCCAGATATCGCGATACCCCTTCGCGGATACGTCTTGCTAAAGAGCCCCTTTACTTTACGGAAATCAACCCGCCGTCCACCTTGGGGTTATTCTGAGTCTTGGGGATACTTGCGCGCGGGTCCCTGGACTTTCCAGATATTGGCGCCCAGTCCTGTGAGCAGAGAAATTAGATAATAAATTTTGGAAAATGATTTTTTATTTAAAAACAATACTAGAAACTTGTTTAATTCATAGAAAATGCATATGAACTCCAAATTGGTCCATTCCTATTCCTAAATTTTCACAATATTATTGTCTATCCATTTGTACCACTGTTTCTACATAAAGTACACATTAAAATTTATTTCTCACTTAACCCTATATTAAATGCATAAAATCTTTGGAAATTCATAACTTAAAAGCTACAACTCCAAATTTAGTGACTCTTGTTCCTACGATCTCGTAGCAACGCGTAGATTATTATTATTCAGTTTGTACTTATGTTTGGTGTAATGTTAATTTTGCCTATGCAATGTTTGTCTGTATTGCTACGACTAGCAAGTGAGGTCACGAGTCATCTGAAGATCATCCTGGTACCTGGAATCTCAAGTCCCAGGCAAGTTGTGCCCTTGATCACTTCTCTTACCCAGTCATGTTCTGATTAATCATAATGATCTGCATAGGTTAATTTTGATGGGACCCAATAGGATACCCTAGTTTGTCTATCTTTATACCTTGTTTACCACTGAACTTTCTGGGTAGTACTTGCTAGTGCTATATGTAGTTTTGGGTATGGAGATACATTATTCATGATTATACATTTGTTATCAGTTGTTATTTATTGTTCATGATAAGATCATTATGTTAATTGGAACATGGAGAACCACCCGGGAAAACAGTGCTACCACAAGGGTGGAATGGGACGCCCTTGGCTGATTAATTAGGAAAGCTAGTGGAAGACTACCTTACCCGAAAGGGGCAAGGGCAGTAGGGGAGTGGTCAGTGTAGGGAGGCCCTCGGGAGGATTTTGCTGCGATGGCGGTCCTGCAAGGGATTCCTGCATTGGAACTTCCTATAAACTGTAGCGGGTTTTCTGAAGCTAGTGGAACTTTGTAAAGGCCTCGTAGTGTTACCCTGCCTCGCCTCCTCGGTAGAGGTGTATGGGATTGGCCGTCTCTTGGCAGATGGGTAACATGACTTGTGGGTAAAGATGCGCAACCTCTGCAGAGTGTAAAACTGGTATACTAGCCGTGCTCACGGTCATGAGCAGCTCGGACACTCACATGATTAAATTATGGAACTTAAACTCAATTTGTCATATGCATTGCATTGCAGGTGAAGTTGTTACTTTTGTTCTACTATTTAACTGGGTTGGTATTTACTTACACTTAGTAACTGCTAATAAAATTTTGACCAACTTTAAAAGCAATGCTCAGCTCTAACCATCTTCTTTGGTAAGCCTTACACTTCACGTGAGCTCCCACCTTTGGCGAGTTCATGCACATTATTCCCCACAACTTGTTGAGCGATGAACGTATGTGAGCTCACTCTTGCTGTCTCACACACCCCACAGGTCAAGAACAGGTACCACATGATGAGGCGCTTGGAGGATGCAGCGATGAGTTCGTGAGAGGTCTAGGTCGTCGTCTCCCAGTCAACTTTGGGTTGCTGGACCGTTGTCTCCTTATAATGTAATTATTTATTTTGTATAGAACTCCTGTTATGTAGTAAAGATGTGACATTCGATCCTGTGCCATGATTCATCATATGTGTGAGACTTGGTCCCAGCACACCTGGTGATTATGTTCGCGCCCGGGTTTTGGACCCCCAAAATCCGGGTGTGACAGAAGTGGTATCAGAGGAATGTTGACTGTAGGACGAAACCTAGATAGAACTGGCCAACCACTATCTACTTACCTTTGTTACTCTGATTCTTTTCTGAACTTATCTTAATCTTTTCTCAACTATTTCCGCTTACTCTGATTATTCTTATCTTTTCTCTTCTAAAGACAAATGTGGATTTCACACTTTGAAATCCTATGCCTAAAGTGATTTTTAGGAATAGGAGACCTACTCTTAGGAACAAAAAAAAACTATTTTTTTTATACATATCTATGCACTTGAATGTTTGTTCTTATGATACTTGTCTGATTTGGATCTTTGATTGAGTGTGATGGGTTGTGGAGTAATGTCCACAATTGCATCTACATATACATATAGGGAAAAAAATGCTCATCAAAGTAACTAGACAAACTAGATTATCCCTCATTAAAGTATCTAGCCTAACAATATTCATCTCAACTTAAAAGATTCTATTCTACACTCAGATCCATCTTATCTTAAAAGATACTCTATTACTTTAATAGATTCATCTTATCTCGAAAAGATTCTATCTTATCCTTTTGGGCTCATCCGGCCCCAATAAGCTTATTTATCCCACACTCGTGTAACCACCATGATCTAAACCAAAGTAATTAGATATTGTTTAGTCTAATCTAGTGATACCTATCTAATCTATATTTCATCTAACCTAATATGATCCCATCTAAAGTGAGTTATTTAACATATTAGTTATTACTAGTGAAATAGATTAGACCTCACTCCTATAAAAATGTTTTAAGTTAAATCGGTGCCCTAGATTAACTTGACCATATGCAACTACCTAATCGTATGCAACTACCTTAACCATCTGATAGTTGCATAACCCCTCCGTTTTAACCTAACAGGGATTCTAGCATATCCTAATAATATGTTATCCTACACTGATAGATCTATTTGACTTAAACTAGTCTAATCTAGTCATAACCAACCTAATCTAAGATTTTATCTAAGCCATTATGATCTAATCTAGAGTAAGTTACTTAATGCTGGTACGAAAGCTAAGGCCATACCCCTCATGCACTTAAAACTAAACTAGTGCCTTAGACCAACTCAACCAAGAGTAGAAGATCTAACTCAACCTCAGGGTCATGATGGATTGCATAATATGTCTATCTTCACCTAACCACAAATAAGCTTTTGACCTACATCATGTAGTCGATATCATCCATATCTATCTTACCCATATTCCCTAACTCCAATAATATACACTAACCTTAAGTCAATGTGACCAAGACCGGAGAAGACAAGGTCAACACCATCAAGGAAGGATGTAACAGTCAAAGTGAATCTCGAGATGAATCAAGACTTAAACATTACTGGTGAAGTCTTTTCCTTGCCATAATCTTTCTTACCTCAACCTGTCCAGCTTATACCCTACATAATAGATAACTAGATACCTAGGCTCTCCTAATCACCCACTATTGTCAAAAAAAAGACTCTGGACTTTTGAAACAATTATAGACTAAAAGTTGAATTACAAACCAATCCTTCTGTATTCCCTTTTCTTACAAATCTCGAGGACGAGATTATTTTTAAGGGGGGTAGGATTTGTAATACCCACTTTGTAATAAGAGTGTAGAAAGAGGAATTATATTCCTTTATACATATATGTGTCATCTATATTTATCGTCACATGTGAACACTTCATTTGAAAACAAATAATTAATAAAAATGTAAGCCACCAAATTATGCATCATGCTGGATTTTATTTTGTGTGCATTTTGTGACAACATAAAATAATTTGAAGAAGAAATATATTAAATTCCTAAAATTAAAAATTGGAAAATAAAAGAAATTCTTGAATCTAGAAAAGAGAAGAAAATGGTGTGGATAAAAATAAGTAAATAATAATATTGTAGAAGTTATATTTACTGGAAAATTTGAAGTTCAAAACATAAGTGAATTGGAATTTGGATTTGAATTTGGATCCACACACAAATTTGGAAGTTTAAATGAAAAACAAAAATGAAATAAAACAGAAAAATAAAAGGAAAAGGAGAAAACAACCAATTGGGCCGCCCAACCCCAATTCGGCCCACCTGAGGATGACACTGCGCGACCAGCCCAAATTTCCCCGCCCTTCCGCGCGCCTTGGTCGACTGACAGCGCGGGCCCGCTGCTCAGCCCCTCTCTCACCGCGGCATTCAACCGGTCAGCGCTGGCACTCGGGTCCCGCCCGTCGGTCTCTCCCTCTCGTCCGCACGCGCGCCCGATTTTCCTCTCGCCGCCCGGTGGGGCCACGTTGTCATCTACCTCCCCCGCAACCGAACGCGAGGTCTTCGCCGCAACTGCCGTCGCGTGAACGCCGGAGCTACTGGTGGCCGAACCCTCCGAACCGCGCGGCGTACGACCCGGTGCTGCCCCTGCTCACCATTTAATAGCCGGGTCTTTCCCCTCCTCGCGACACCAGCTAGATAACCGCCACCGCCGTGCCGTGGAAGTAAACCAGCCGCCGTTGGTGATTCTCGTCACGGTGTGGTTTCCGTCCTCGGCAGGGGGCCGAGTAGGATCGTAATCGTCCTGGGGAGCCGGTCGCGCATTCAATTGGAGTTTTGCGTCGTTGTGGTGTGCGAATTTCTCGCCGCCGTGACCACTGCAGGCGAAATCTGCCCCTCCCCGTGGACGAGCGCCTCCGTACCTCGGCCGACCATTGGTGAGTCTCCACCGTGTCCGTTCCTCCTTCCTCCGAGTTATGCCCTAGCGAATTGCAGAATGGTGTAGCTAAGCTTCTATGTCCGATGCCCGTCCATGGTGCCACCGCTGCGCGCCATGTACCGTGTCCAGCGCTTGCCGCCGACCAAAATTCGTTGAGGGATTAAGTTTAGGGTGGCATCAATCGTGTGTGGTGCGAGTTAATTGGCCAAATGGCGCTCGGGTTGGCCGAATTCGAAACTCCGGCGATGGCTCCGCCGTAGTTGTGGGTAGCGCCGCCACGGGTTGTTTCCGGGGTGGAAGAACGGTTCCTGGCCGTCCGATCCCTATCGGGTGGCCACGATTGGAACCGGCTTATTCCCCGTTCGGATTATAGCAAATCTAATCACAGCCGTCGATCCAGCGATGGACGGTTCCGTGTGATCGCGCCGTTCATCAAATCTGAGCCATCTATCGTAGATCCCACGGTTCTGTAAGCTTGACGAATATTAGGGGTTCACGATCTAATCTGGATCGTTGGGCTCTGATCCGACGGCCCAGATATCGTGATACCCCTTCGCGGATACGTCTTGCTAAAGAGCCCCTTTACTTTACGGAAATCAACCCGCCGTCCACCTTGGGGTTATTCTGAGTCTTGGGGATACTTGCGCGTGGGTCCCTGGACTTTCCAGATATTGGCGCCCAGTCCTGTGAGCAGAGAAATTAGATAATAAATTTTGGAAAATGATTTTTTATATAAAAACAATACTAGAAACTTGTTTAATTCATAGAAAATGCATATGAACTCCAAATTGGTCCATTCCTGTTCCTAAATTTTCACAATATTATTGTCTATCCATTTGTACCACTGTTTCTACATAAAGTACACATTAAAATTTATTTCTCACTTAACCCTATATTAAATGCATAAAATCTTTGGAAATTCATAACTTAAAAGCTACAACTCCAAATTTAGTGACTCTTGTTCCTACGATCTCGTAGCAACGCGTAGATTATTATTATTCAGTTTGTACTTATGTTTGGTGTAATGTTAATTTTGCCTATGCAATGTTTGTCTGTATTGCTACGACTAGCAAGTGAGGTCACGAGTCATCTGAAGATCATCCTGGTACCTGGAATCTCAAGTCCCAGGCAAGTTGTGCCCTTGATCACTTCTCTTACCCAGTCATGTTCTGATTAATCATAATGATCTGCATAGGTTAATTTTGATGGGACCCAATAGGATACCCTAGTTTGTCTATCTTTATACCTTGTTTACCACTGAACTTTCTGGGTAGTACTTGCTAGTGCTATATGTAGTTTTGGGTATGGAGATACATTATTCATGATTATACATTTGTTATCAGTTGTTATTTATTGCTCATGATAAGATCATTATGTTAATTGGAACATGGAGAACCACCCGGGAAAACAGTGCTACCACAAGGGTGGAATGGGACGCCCTTGGCTGATTAATTAGGAAAGCTAGTGGAAGACTACCTTACCCGAAAGGGGCAAGGGCAGTAGGGGAGTGGTCAGTGTAGGGAGGCCCTCGGGAGGATTTTGCTGCGATGGCGGTCCTGCAAGGGATTCCTGCATTGGAACTTCCTATAAACTGTAGCGGGTTTTCTGAAGCTAGTGGAACTTTGTAAAGGCCTCGTAGTGTTACCCTGCCTCGCCTCCTCGGTAGAGGTGTATGGGATTGGCCGTCTCTTGGCAGATGGGTAACATGACTTGTGGGTAAAGATGCGCAACCTCTGCAGAGTGTAAAACCGGTATACTAGCCGTGCTCACGGTCATGAGCAGCTCGGACACTCACATGATTAAATTATGGAACTTAAACTCAATTTGTCATATGCATTGCATTGCAGGTGAAGTTGTTACTTTTGTTCTACTATTTAACTGGGTTGGTATTTACTTACACTTAGTAACTGCTAATAAAATTTTGACCAACTTTAAAAGCAATGCTCAGCTCTAACCATCTTCTTTGGTAAGCCTTACACTTCACGTGAGCTCCCACCTTTGGCGAGTTCATGCACATTATTCCCCACAACTTGTTGAGCGATGAACGTATGTGAGCTCACTCTTGCTGTCTCACACACCCCACAGGTCAAGAACAGGTACCACAGGATGAGGCGCTTGGAGGATGCAGCGATGAGTTCGTGAGAGGTCTAGGTCGTCGTCTCCCAGTCAACTTTGGGTTGCTGGACCGTTGTCTCCTTATAATGTAATTATTTATTTTGTATAGAACTCCTGTTATGTAGTAAAGATGTGACATTCGATCCTGTGCCATGATTCATCATATGTGTGAGACTTGGTCCCAGCACACCTGGTGATTATGTTCGCGCCCGGGTTTTGGACCCCCAAAATCCGGGTGTGACATTCTTTTTGCAGGATAAATCAGAAACCCAAGGGACCTTAAAGCGCTTTCTAAGGAGGGCTCAAAACGAATTTGAGCTCAAGGTGAAAAAGATAAGAAGCGACAATGGGTCCAAGTTCAAGAATTTGCAAGTTGAGGAATATCTTGAGGAGGAAGGCGTCAAGCACGAGTTCTCTGCTCCCTACACACCACAGCAAAATGGTGTAGTAGAGAGGAAGAATAGGACACTTATCGACATGTCGAGGACGATGCTTGGAGAGTTCAAGATGCTCGAGCTGTTTTGGTCGGAAGATGTGAACACAGCCTGCCACGCCATAAACCGGTTATATCTGCATCGCCTTCTTAAGAAGACCTCCTACGAGCTCCTTACCGGTAACAAACCCAATGTCTCTTACTTTCATGTATTTGGGAGCAAATGCTACATTTTGGTGAAGAAAGGTAGACATTCTAAATTTGCTCCCAAAGCTGTAGAAGGGTTTTTACTAGGGTATGACTCAAATACAAAGGCGTATAGGGTCTTCAACAAATCATTGGGTTTGGTTGAAGTCTCTAATGACGTTGTATTTGATGAGACTAATGGCTCTCTAAAAGAGCAAGTTGATCTTGATGACATAGATGAAAATGATGTTCCTACAGCCGCAATGCGCACGATGGCGATAGGTGAGGTGCGACCACAGGAACAACATGAGCAAGATCAACCATCTTCCTCTACAATGGTGCATCCCCCAACTCAAGATGATGGATAGGTTCCTCAAGAAGAAGAGCGTGATCAAGGGGGAGCACAAGAAGAACAAGTTATGGAGGAAGAAGCACCAAGTGCCCCTCCAACTCAAATCCGAGCAACGATCCAACAACATCACCCCGTTGACCAGATTCTGGGTGACATAAGCAAGGGAGTAACGACTCGCTCAAGATTAGCTAATTTTTGTGAGCATTACTCGTTTGTCTCTTCTATTGAGCCTTTCAGGGTAGAAGAGGTCTTGCAGGATCCAGATTGGGTGTTGGCTATGCAGGAAGAGCTCAACAACTTCAAGAGGAATGAAGTTTGGAGCCTAGTGCCACGTCCCAAGCAAAATGTTGTGGGAACCAAGTGGGTGTTCCATAACAAGCAAGACGAGCACGGGGTGGTGACAAGAAACAAGGCTCGACTTGTGGCAAAAGGTTACACCCAAGTCGCAGGTTTGGATTTCGAGGAGACTTTTGCTCCTGTGGCTAGGCTAGAGTCTATTCGAATTTTATTAGCCTATGCCGCTCACCACTCTTTCAAGTTGTTTCAAATGGATGTGAAGAGCGCTTTCCTCAACGGGCCAATCAAGGAGGAGGTATACATGGAACAACCCCCTGGCTTTGAGGATGACAGGTACCCCGACCATGTGTTCAAGCTCTCTAAGGCGCTCTATGGACTTAAGCAAGCCCCAAGAGCATGGTATGAATGCCTTAGAGATTTCTTAATTGCTAATGCTTTCAAGGTTGGGAAAGCCAATCCCACTCTTTTCACTAAGACTTGTGACGGTGATCTTTTTGTGTGCCAAATTTATGTCGATGACATAATATTTGGTTCTACTAATCAAAAGTCGTGTGAGGAGTTTAGCAGGGTGATGACGCAAAAGTTCGAGATGTCGATGATGGGCGAATTGACCTACTTCCTTGGGTTCCAAGTGAAGCAACTCAAGGACGACACCTTCCTCTCTCAAACGAAGTACACTCAAGATCTTCTCAAAAGGTTTGGGATGAAGGACGCCAAGCCCGCGAAGACACCTATGGGAACCGACGGACATGTCGACCTCAAAAAAGGAGGTAAGTCTGTTGATCAAAAGGCATACCGGTCTATGATAGGTCACTACTTTATTTATGTGCTAGTAGACCGAACATTATGCTTAGTGTATGCATGTGTGCTAGATTTCAATCTGACCCCAAGGAATGTCACCTTGTGGACGTTAAGCAAATTCTTAGATATTTAGTTGCTACGCCTTGCTTCGGGATCTGGTATCCAAAGGGGTCTACCTTTGACTTGATTGGATATTCAGACTCCGATTATGCTGGATGCAAGGTTGATAGGAAGAGGACATCAGGGACGTGCCAAATCCTAGGAAGGTCCCTGGTGTCTTGGAGTTCAAAGAAACAAACATCTGTTGCCCTGTCCACCGCTGAGGCCGAGTATGTTGCCGCAGGACAGTGTTGCACGCAACTACTTTGGATGAGGCAAACCCTCCGGGACTTTGGCTACAATCTGAGCAAAGTCCCACTCCTATGTGACAATGAGAGTGCAATCCGCATGGCGGATAATCCTGTTGAACACATCCGCACTAAGCACATAGACATCCGGCATCACTTTCTGAGGGACCACCAGCAAAAGGGAGATATCGAGGTGTACCATATTAACACCGAGAACCAGCTAGCCGATATCTTTACCAAGCCATTAGATGAGAAAACCTTTTGCAGGCTGCGTAGTGAGCTAAATGTCATAGATTCGCGTAACTTGGATTGATCTATAGCATACATGTGTTCTATGCCTTTGATCAAGTTACTTCATGCATTTATGTAATTTGTTGCTTATTTATGGTGCTCAAGTTGTGCAAGGGATCCCCGGACCTCACAAGTCCATGTGTGAATGATGCACATATTTAGGGGAGAAGTGCTACAACTTGACCCTTTGAGACTAACCTGTGTGTTTGGGTATACCTGATGTAGTCTCAAAGGTGCATTGAAAGGGAAAATGGACTTGGACATTGCAAAGACTTCCACTGCACTCCGGTATTAGTGTATTTAATCCCAAGTTCATACTTATGCTCTTATTGCCTTTTTGCTGTTAATTGACAATTTTGGTGAGGCAATGGGGTTAAAGGACCAAGAATGATCCCGTTTTGGTGCTTAATGCCAAAGGGGGAGAAATTAAGGCCAAAGCAAATGGATCAGCTACCACTTGTGAATTTTGAAAACAATAGTGTTAGAACCTTTGATTTGTCCAAAATACTCTTATTGCAAAATTTGGTCTCTTGTGGGGGAGAATTTATGATTATGGGAAAAATGGGGAGTTTTTGGCACTTGATCAATTTCACTCTTGGATTATCTCTCTTTATGCCCAAACAAGTGAGTTTGACTTAGAGATAGGAAAATGAATTTGATTTGCAAAAACAAACCAAGTGGTGGCAAAGAATGATCCAAATTAGCCAAATGATTGTCCAAAACAATTTGGTCCTCATTTGCATTGATGTTGCACTTATTTTGATTGCTTTTTGATATGTTGGCATAAATCACCAAAAAGGGGGAGATTGAAAGGGAAATGTGCCCTTGGGCAATTTCTATAGTGTTTTGGTGATTAAGTGTCCAACACAAATGTTTTGAACTCCTTATGTGTTAAACAAACAAAAGGTGCAAATCAAAGACAAGGTATGTTTCTAGACTTAGTACATTTGTTTTTGAATACTAATGAAGTTATCTAAGTGCTAGAAACAGTGAGAAAAGAAGAAGAAAAGAAACCAAAAAGACTTGGCTCGGTGCAGCCAAAACTCAGCTCAGTCTGGCACACCGGACTGTCCGGTGGTGCACCGGACAGTGTCCGGTGCGCCAGGCTGGTCTCCGGTAAAAAGGCCGCTCTTGGGAAAAGACCAGTGGCGTACGACTATAATTCACTGGACTGTCCGGTGGTGCACCGGACTGTCCGGTGAGCCAACGGTTGCCAGCGCAACGGTTGACCGCGCAATCCGCGGGCGACGTGTGGCCCGCACCAACGGTCGGCTGGGGGCACCGGACTGTCCGGTGTGCACCGGACTGTGTCCGGTGCGCCAACTGGCCCAGAGCTGCAACGGTTGTCTGTGCCAGAAAAGGAAGGAGATCGGCACCGAACAGGCTACAGTAGCTGTCTGGTGGCACACCGGACTGTCCGATAGCCTTCCATGTTGATCTTCAACGGCTCCTAGCTGCCTTGGGGCTATAAAAGGGACCCCTAGGCGCATGGAGGAGTCACCCAAGCATTGACTAAGCATCCTAAGGCATCCAGACTCTATTCCCGCGCATTCGTTTCGTTGTGTTAGAGATTTGAGCTCTTTTCGAGTCAAGGACTCCCTGTGTTGTCATTTGAGCTCAAGTCTTCTCTTGTGTGCGTGGGTGTGCTGCGATTTGTGTCTTGTATGTGTTGCTCATCCCAACCTTACTCCGTGCTTTCATTGTGATCTTTGTTGTAAGGGCGAGAGACTCCAATCTTGTGGAGATTCCTCGCAAACGGGAATAATCATCTAAAGGAAAAACCGTGGTATTCAAGTTGATCATCGGATCACTTGAAAGGGGTTGAGTGCAACCCTCGTCCATTGGGACGCCACAACGTGGAAGTAGGCAAGTGTTACTTGGCCGAACCACGGGATAAAAATCGCGTGTCTTGTGTTGATCTCTCTGTGATTGTTTGTGTTCACAAGAACTAGCCTCAAGCTATTTAGCCGTACTAACACTCATAATTAAGTTTTGTGACTACTAGTGTTTGAATTTTACAGGATCACCTATTCACCCCGCCTCTAGGTGCTCTCATAATGTAACATGGAGTTACCCTAAATTAGGGGTGCAAGTGGTGTGGATAATTATCAGATCCGTTCCAATCCGAATCCTAATTATACGGATATGGTGCAGGAGTTATTACATCCATGTGAATATGGATAATCCGAATCCGATCTACGTGTGGATGCGGAGTAGGATATGGTATCACCAATTCGAGGTATATTGAGCATTCAATATTTGAACTCGGATTATTCAATGCTTAAAATAGGATAATATCCGATTAGTCTATCAAGTACAAGAGACACAGAGAGTCAGTCAACAATGATTGATTACTGTCCAAATAAAACTAAAATTTATATACAGTAGAACAGAAAATGAAACACTATACACGATAGAAATCAATCACCACCCCCAACCCAAGATGCAACAAGCCGACATAAATCAATCAGCGATCAGCCGATCACACACCGTTTAGTATGTGAGGTAATGCTATTTTTTATTTACCTACTTATTAGTTATATATAATAGCTATATTCAAGTTATGTTGTCAATTATTAAACTTTAATTTATGAGTTATTGGTCGCTATAAAAATAGATGTATACATGTATTATCCAACCTTTGAAATCCGCTTCCGCCACGCTTCCGCTCCGACTCCGCACCATTTCTGATATCCTAAAATATCCATATATGCAACCGCATAATATCCGCTCTGATCTGAATCCAACGATAAAAATAGGATTAGGATATGGAAAAGGCGATATCCGATCCGATCCGTTTGCACCCCTACCCTAAATGATACTTAGTGTCATTCGACACCTAGTGAGAGAAAAAGGATTAGTGCAATTTCGTATGTCTTTATAATCATATCCATCATGTATGACATGCTACATGCAAGTCTAGATATTTCTTATGCTCCAAGCATTACAAATAGGTACCAATCTAACCTAGGTGAGGCTCATCGGGTGGCTATGGAGAATACCTTAAAGTACTTGTAAAGAACTAAGGATATGTTTGTGGTTTATGGAGGTGAGGAAGAGTTCATTATAAATGGTTATATTGATGCTAGCTTACAAACCGATAGAGATGATAGTCAATCTGAATCTAGATTCATGTTCTGCCTAAATGGAGGAGCAATAAGTTGGAAAAGTTCTAGACAAGAGATATTGGCTCATTCTACGACAGAGGTCATGTATATTACATCGTCAGATGCTACTAAGGAGACTATTTGGATTAGAAAGTTTGTTTCTGAGTTGTATGTGGTTCCAAGTGTGCCAAATCCTTTAGATCTTTGTTGTGATAATAATGGCGCCACTACACAGACTGAGAAACCTAGATCGCACCAAAATCCAAATACATACCATATTCATGAGATCATCAATAGAGGTTGTGTGAATATTTGTAAACTGCACACAAATTTGAATGTTGTTGATCCGTTGACAAAGTCTCTTCTACAACCAAAACATAAGGCACACGTGAGTGCAATCGATATCAGATACCTGCATGATTCATTTTAGTGTAAGTGGAAGTTAATTGTATAAATGGCTTATATTTATAAGTGTTGAATGAAGTGTTACCCAATCCCTCAAATTATCATTATTACATCGGTTGGCGATTGCATGACTTGTTCGTTAAATTGTATGGTTTATAATGTTTATAATTTTATTCAAAATATCTATGTCTTATGTCATTATACGAGACAATAATAATTTTATATATTAGAATATATATTGATTTATGCACATGCATGTTTCATGGATCATTGATATAGAGATATCAAATCAATAATATAGACATATGATAAAATTTATGGTGTTGGATTTTTCTGTGCTTACTGGATCGACCCAATCTTTTTAAGCCCATAACGAGCAAGGATCAACAAGAAAAATAAAACCGTGGACTTGAAAGTTTTGGTCCAGTTTTTTAACCGCGGCTAGCGGACCGAACCTAAATCGGACCATCCTGGCCGTCAGCAGGCCCATTTGGCCATCTCTAGATGGGCGAGCCGTTGCCGTTCCGTGTACAGTAAAGTACCACGTGAGACTGTGTAATAAAGAGGACAGGTGGGGCTGCAGCTGCCCTGCCAGTGCCAGATCAGCGGGAGAAGAAGAGGACGGCTGAAAGACGAAACTGAAATTTATACAAATTATTATTACAACAAAACTGTTTTAAATCGTAAGACGTTTTAGTGTTTTTTCGAGGTTTATTTATTATGCGCTATATATTATTAATGTCATATAATTTGGTTGGTTGGGACGGGCGGACGGGAAAGAAATAAAGTACTGCATACTGAAGAGACGAGGAGGAGTACAGCAGCGAATGAATCAATCTCTGAACTTGTTATTACTATGATTATTGCGTCGCGGTGACAGATGATGCATGGGGTGGGTACGGTAGCAAAACACGACTGAATTCAAGCAACTACATACAGCACAAGTCGGCATCAGGCATATGAACAGACAGATACAGAGACATGGATCGTCGTCGGCAAGGATGACTAGCTAGTTGTCCTTGGTGATGGCGTAGATGGCGTAGATGATGCCGGGGATGTAGCCGAGGAAGGTGAGGAGGAGGCAGATCCAGAACTCGTGGCCGCACCCGTACTTGAGGAACACCCCCAGCGGAGGCAGGATGATGGCGATCAGGATGTCCACGCAGTTGGCAGTCCCCTCCGACATGCTGCCGATGCTTCTTCTTCTTCTTCCTCCTCCTCTTCTTCTTCTTCTCTGCCTTGGCTTGGATGGATCGGATTCCTTCTCTCCTTTCGCTTTGCCTCTTCCCTGGCTTCACTTTCACTTTATAGGCAGACCTTGGACGAGAGGGAGGGCGATGCGATGGCGACAGCTACATACCAGTCGAGCGATCTACTCTAGTCCGGTGGCACGCAAACGCAACACGTCTCGTCGCCGCGTACGTGGACGGTGGATGCATGCATCCATCCATCAATCGATCGGCCGGTCGACGGACCAAGCGTGGGCGGCGGCTGCGCGGGTGTCCGGGGAGGTGTGGACCCCACACGGCCTTCCTGCCCCCCGCTTCCTTCGCTGCTAAGCAGCAGCATCCAATTCTTTCTTTCAAGCGGCGCGGACGGCGGCCAGACCGCGTGCGGTGCCGCGGCCTGCTGCTGCCTGCTGCTGTGCTTGTTTCCCCATACTGACAGCTAGCCAGACTTCTCCCTCGCCAGTCGCCGCCGTGCAACGCGGAAAACAACGGACATCGTGCGTGTGGGCCTACAACTAGTTAACTCGGGCCCAACGACAAGTCGTCTTTGTACGGCCGCATGGACGAGTTTCATTTCATAGGCCGAATTTACGGCGACATCTATCTGCTGCAGACCGGCCCAGTTATGTTATGGCCCCTTTTCTCCTCAGTGCCAAAAATTAAATCCAGTTAGCTGTTAGTTTAACCAATTACCTGTGTGGAGTAAGGGTCACATGTCTAGCAATTTTTTTTTTTGATTGAGATGCAGGGTTCAATCTATTTTAGGTTTGGAGCAATATTACGCATTCTTTAATATTTTTATAATTGTGTAAAATAAAAAATATATTAAATATTTTTTTAATTAAAGAGTACTAATGCAATATATATATATATATATATATATATATATATATATATATATATATAATTGTAAAATAATGATGTGTAAAAAATATATTATCGCATGTTCAAAAATAATATATATTTTGTAGGTAATTAAAAGGTAAGGTCTGTGCAACATTGCTCGAAATTTAGACCAGACAATCTGATATAGGCACTTTTTTTATTTTTCACTAGGAGTACAATGTTCATTTTACCCTTCACTTAAAACCATTAAGTGTCTAAACTAAGATAAAGGCCATAAATAACTGAATTTAGTTCCAGACCTCAAGGGTTAGATCAAATAAAATCAAAGAACTATTACAGGAAGCAAGACATTGGGGGGGGGGGAGGGATTCATGCGTAATTTTCTCAACATGCATTGTAGTCAAGTTTTTGTCATCCAACTTCACAACAGACATCTTACCTGTAACCTTCAAAACCATTCAAATTATCTCCATGCCAAATTTTGAAGGTGCTTTTATCCTTATTATAGTTAAATACTCTAAAAGGTTTTAAAATCATGGAAAATATCTCTAATCTTATGAAAATTTGAAGAAGAATCCTATAGACATATTGGGATACATGAATCCAATTAAAATATTTAGAGTCCATAAAAAATACCTCTAGAAACTTCCGCAAACTATATTTAGCTTTTAAGAGAAAATATGCATAAAAATCTAGGAAAAAACATCCCCCAAAACACACAGTCCACTTGACATCTAAACGTATCTTGAAAGAATTCCACAAGAAAAAAGGATGTAAGATCAATGTGCAGAAAATGCATTCAACATTTACGGTGTGTATGTTGCATCAATGTTGGTTCCATCTCATACTTTTATCACAAAAAGGATTCAAAACATGTTTGAACATCGATTCAAATGTTTTGAAGGTTTTTCATATGTTAATTTATGTGTCGGTCCTATTTTTTATTTATATATGTAGTGTGAAAGAGGGCCACAACTCAAAGGTTCATGCAGTCCTTTGACTAAGCCAGATAAGATCAATCTAACATCTCTAACATCCTAACTCATAGCAAGAACGTAACCTACAAAACAAAATCTCCTTTACCTGCTTATTTGCTTTTCTACATAGTATTCTCATATCTAAAAGTAGTAGTTAGACTTTCAATTCCGTTGAATCTCTAGGGGATAGCGGTATAGAGGGGATAGAGAGTGTGGCAGAAAAGGGAAATCGGTGCCCCATGATAAAGAGTAGAGTGTCCGCCCGTGTATTTTTGCTCTTGGGTGCCTATGTTTTTCAAGCATAGAAAGATTATATGGGTTGCCGAGAGAAGTTTTTTTGGCCTGCCAAAAAATAATCAAAATTCTTTACCAAACTGTTGAAGATGATCTAACCAATGAAAGTAAAGAAAGTAGAAAAGGTAAATGGGTGTTGATAATGCTGTCACCATCGAAAGTTTTAAATAGTAGCAAGTCGCGCAAATTGATCATATATAGGGTTGATTGTATATGCGCGTGAATGGTCCGATGATTTTTTGCCTTCGCCCTTGCGGTTTGCGCAACTTTCTTTTACTGCTTTATATTTTTACATGCATGAAGAAAAATATGTTGGCCTATTCTGGTAAGCAATTATTCTCGTATTAATTGTGATTGATTTAATTGATTGTTGGTCAATCATGTCAGTGTTGTGATCACGCGGCTAATTACTTACCTTAGCCGCGTCACGTGCATATAATGGGGGCGAGACGTCGTCCCTAGCGTAGAGTTTTCCATCTCCCCGTTCCATTTCCTGCGCTGTCCTCGTCTTCCCCATCCTGTCGCCGACATGCCATCGAGGTTAGGAGACCGGAACCTCCGAAGCTTACATTCCCTCTTGTCCCTGCACAGGGCAGGAGTCATATCAGGTTTTTAGGCACCGTCGCGACTGCTCGTTGTTCGTCTGCTTCCTCTATGTCGACGTCGCGGTTCTCGTCGTTCTGCTTACGTCTACTCCTGCGCTGTTCTAGCGCCGACAACCCTACTATAAGAATGTTTATACATATATTTATTCTGTCACCAGCGTTGTCGGTGTTTCAGACCCAGGGGGCCCTCAGCCGGACCGACTAGTGAATTTTAGTGCTGCGTGCCCCTGTCCAGATGGGTCGATGCAAGATAGAACACAAGCGAGGGGATGAGGCTTATATTATCTTGCACCTGGGGGTGCTTGCAGTAGGGGTTACAAGCACTGCGGGAGAGCGAGAACGAGAGAGAGAGAGAGAGAGGGAGAAGGAGAGGGTTCGGCCTTGAGGCGGGCCGTCTGAGGCTGCCCCTACCGCGTCTCTCCTACTCTGCCTGCCTCCGCTCGTCTGCGTCGCGCGTTCGTGTGTTCGTACGTTGCACGTTCGTCCCCCTTTTTCCCCTCCTCTCTCATGGGGCCCTGGACACCCCTTTTATAGACACAAGGAGATGCCCAGCTGTATAATAGGGGTGTAGCCTAGAGCTAACGTGGCTGGCAGGGATGTGCCCTGAGCCCTGTACAGATAATAACGTGGCCGTCGGGGGAGCGCCTTGAGCCCTGTAGAGGTAATAACGTGGCTGTCGGAGAAGTGCCTTGAGCCCTGTAGTAGCATAGCTGATGGTGCGGCATGGATCCTGCTGACGTTTCCTTGCTTTCGTAGGGGGTTGAGAGCAGCCAACGTCACGGGCGCACGCGGGAAACCATCATTACCTGTTACCGGAGTAACTTAGATGGGACACCGGTCTTGTTCCTTCGTAGCCTGAGGCGGCTAGCTAAGGGTAGGACAATGATGGATCCCCAGTAGCGTAGCTGATACGAGGCCGAGGTCGGGCGAGGTGGCGACTCCTCCTCCCTGTTGCGCCAGAGGCCGAACTCGAGGGAGGTCATGACTTGCCGTTGTCAGCCTTTCCCTGGTGGCTGGCGTAGTTGCCGGAGCAGGGTGAACAGCGCTGTTTTCCTGTCAGAACGGTCAGTAAAGGGGGGCGAAGTGACTGTGGTCACTTCGACCTTGCCGACTGAGGCACACGTGTCAGGATAAGGTGTCAGGCGATCCCCGCATTAAATGCGCATGCGATACGGTCGGTTGGTAAGGCGATTCGGACGAGGTCGCTGCACGACAAAGTCTGCCCGAGCTGCGCTTCGGGCGAGCCGAGGGTGCGTCTGCTGACTGAGGGGACCCTCGGGCGAGGCGTGAATTCGTCCGGGACTACTGTCCTTGCCTGAGGCTGGGCTCGGGTGAGGTCGCGTCCCTTGATAGACGAAGCCCACGCTTTATCGGTCGTTTTATGGTTTGTTCTAAAGATGTTTTCCAGCCGGATTAAGGTGCATTGGGGGTACCCCTAATTACGGTCCCCGACAGTAGCCCCCGAGCCTCGAAGGGAGTGTCGGTACTCGCTTGGAGGTTCTGCCGGATTTTTCGTAAGGGGACCGGCCCTTCTCGGTTATGCTTTGTTCCGATGGGTGCGCGTGAGCGCACCCGCCGGGTGTAGCCCCCGAGGCCTCAGAGGAGTGGTTTGACTCCTCCGAGGTCTTAATCCTTTTTGTGATGCCTCGGTCAGCCTTGTTGTTCCCTGATGCGGATCGGCCGCAGCCCGGGTGCACGGTCAGGCTTCGAGTTTTCACGCTGGTTTGTTGACGTGGTCAACAGTTTGGCCGTAGCCTGGCGCGAGAGCAGCCCCTGAGCCTCTGCACGAAGCGAGAGGACGATCAAGAACTGTCTCGACTTTTATTATACGCCCCTTCGTCGCCTTTTCGCAAGGAGGAAGGGGGGGAGGGGAAAGTGCCATGTTACCCCCGAGGGGCACCGAACATGGTGTTTCCGGTGAGCTGCTAACGGGTGATTCGAGTGGACGCCCGAGCCCCGTTCGATAAGGGTTGGCTAGTGGCCCAGAGGCGCACTCCAAAAGTACCTGCAGGTGATTTGCTAGACCTGGACCCATTCGATAGGGTCCGAGGGCTCGATGCCTCCCTCTGGTGGGATTCTATTACAAATCGTTCCCGCTGGTCTCGGAAATGTCCTAGGGTACCTCGGGAGCATAGCCTGAGCCTCGGACATGTAACAGACGTACCCAGGGTCATCCCTAACTCTGCGTGCTCTGGGGCGGCTGTCGAACCCTTCCGAGGGGCCAGCCTTCGAACCCCTGATCAGTAAAGGGCTTGGAGCCCGAGTGCTCTGGGGTGGTTGCCGAACCCCGGAGGGCGCAACCTTCAAACCCCTGATCAGTAGGAGGGCTTAGGGCCCGTTTCCTTCGCCGAGAAGGATCCTTTTCGCATTATCCCCTTTCCCGGTCCCTATGGCAAGAGAGAGAGAGAGGAAAAGGAAAAGGATATAAATTCAAATAAGGTGGCGCACCTTTTTTGGCGCGGTCATCATGACGGAGATAGGACGATGCCCGCTTCACCTGCCGAAGGTGTCGCTTGCCCTGCCAAGAAGTTAATGCGATGGGACGGGCGATTCGTGGGGCGTCTGCTGCGCGTGCGCGAGTCGTTCGAGGAACGGAACGCGGGTGCGTCGTTTTTTATGCTGTGGGAGAGGGTGCGAACCTGTAGGTGATTGGACCGCTGCTTCCACATGCCTGTTGCTGTAATTACTGCCGGCCTGCCTCTGATCATATCGACCGTCGTGCCTATCTCCGCGGCTGGGTGACCCGTGGTCGCCACACTTAGTGGGCACTGTTGGGTCACGCGCATGGCTGACTTGAGTCGCTGCGCTGGTTCCGCAGTCGAGAAGACGCAGCATTGGCGCGAGCGGCGGTGTGGTTCCCTTGCGCGTAGTAACCGTTGCGCCGGTTACATGACATGTGGGCCCGGACCTCCATGCTGGACCACCGGATGCAACAAAGCTGACAGGGTGCACAACCGTGGTGCGGTTGCATGCTTCCCACGTGGCGGTCCGCCCTTCCGACCGTTGGTTTCGGCGATGATGAAGGAACGCTTATAACCGCAGGGCGGTTACATGCTTCGCGTGCGGCGGTTCGCCTTCTTCGCGTTTCGGGTCAGCTTCGCATGACGTGTGGGACCCAGCCCCCGTGTCGTGGGGTGGGAACCCTGGAGCACATCGGTGGAGGCTTTGCCCATGACGCTTGGGGGTGCGAGTGAGGAGATCTGCCTTTAAAAAGGGACAGACCCCTCGGGGGGTAGCCATGCCTTCACACTCCTCGTATCCATCGCGTCCTTCCACCTTCCGAGCCCCCAGATGGGGCGCACCCGTGTTGCCTCCTCCTTGCTGCTGTTGGAGGAGCGTGACCCCATGGGGGTTGGCGCTCTCTAGTCATCGCTCGGCTTCAAGGATTTTCATCATGCAGCCCGGCTGCATTCCCTCACCAATGGTCATCCATAGGGATGATCACCAGCCTTGTGGTGGGGAGAAGCAAGCTGGGTGCGGCCTCTGCCCCTCCCTCAGCTTCAAGGATGTTCATCATCTGAGCTGAGGAGGAGGGCGTGCCGAGTTGGGTCCTGCCTCCCGCGTGGGCCGGTGACCCGCTTCTTCCTCCAGCATTCGGGGGAGAAGGGCATCCTCCAGCCCTGCGGAGGAGGCGTCCTCCAGCCATGCGGGGGAAGGTGAACTGCTGCTGCCTGGCCAGGGTGCAGCTGTCCGTCCTCCACCCGGGCGACGGTCGTGCCTTGCGCAGGTGGCTGCTGTCACCGAGGCTGGAGTGGAGGCCGCCGCTGGTGAGGCTTCCCACCGCAGTGGTTGCCTCCGCCAACGAGACCGTCGGTGCCTGCTGCGCTCTGGACTTCCGGCTCTTTGGCTTTAATGGCTGGTTCTCGTCCCCCGTGATGGGACGTGAACGAGGGCCTTTCAGCAGTAGCGTTTGCCCTGAGGCCATCGCTGCTGCTGTCTAGCCGCCTGAGGCGGAGGTCGTTGTCGCGTTGCTGGCGCAGTGGTCGCCGGCGAGCTGCTCGGAGCCCGTTATCTCGCAGGCTTTCTGGTGTGGAGGTTGTTCATTCCTGTGGGAATGGACCTAGAGTCCCGTTTGTAATGGTACCTTCTTGAGAGTGAGATGTAATAGATTTGAGTACTAAGAAATCCACCGTAGGTCGGGACAACCGCCGAGGGCGCTGCCGATGTCTAGGTACCATTGTTACCCCAAGCACGCGTATTTGTTCTTTGTGGCTGCCGAGGCCTGAACATTTGGGTGTAAAGCCGTGTTTCTTTCCTCTTGTTTCGAGCATTAATACTTGTTCGTCGGTAGTAGAATCACTTATCCGAGCGTGAGCCGCCTTTCCTGGAAGGTGACGAGTGAGGTATCCGTATCCCAGAGGCGTAGGAGTCCCTCGACTCGGTCGGCCTTGCCGTTCAAGGTCTCAGTCGCTCGTTTTTGAGACTCCGCTACTGACACAGTCGAGATGCATGAAAGTTGTTTTGGTGGAAAAACTTTTCCAAGGAAAGTTTCGGCGCAGAGGGTGCTCCCCCTTTCCGGACCCCGAGGCGACCGCTCGGGCCGGGACCCTTGCGGAGGGTCTGGCCGTGGCCGTCGGGTCTGCTTGGTCCGCCCAAGCTAGGGTGTCCGGGCCGAAGGTGTGTTTTCCCCGCTTTGAGACTTTGTTTTTGTCTCCATTCTTCTCCTTGCGTCTGAAGAATGTTGTCCTGCTGTCTGCAAGGTTCGAGACGACTCTTGACGAGTCCATCAAGAACTGCTTGCCGAGGCGGCTGAGCAGAAGGAGGCCGAGCGTGTGGCCATGTCCAAGGCCATCTCGGCTTTCTGCCAGACCTTTGGCCTTGACAGTGTCCCCTCAGGTAGCTCCCCCCAGAGTCATCCGCGAGCCTTGGGCGGCCATGTGCGCAACAGACTTCGCGGGGCACTGCACCACAGTGTCAGGCGAGCCTTCACCATGCTCGCTTCCCACTACGACGTGGATCTGGAGCGGGTTAGCGAGGGGTACTGCTTACCCGATGAAGAGGAGGCTGTCTTAGCCGAGGTCCAGAGGCTTGACGCGGTTATCGAGGGCCCAAGTGCGGCGCTGGCTTCCTCCTTTGAGGTGGAGATCCTTCCACCCGTGTCGCCGTCTGAGGCTGGGCCAGATTCTGCCGAGGGTGGAAATGACGCCGAGCGTGCTGCTCCTCCCCCTGCCGATGTCTGAGCCTGCAGGAACAATTTGCTTGAAGTATGCGTATGTCTTTTGCGACCGCTAAGGCCTAGATAGTATTGTCGGATTATAAAGCTGCGTTTTCTTTTCTCTTGTTCCGTGCGTTAGGACTTGTTCGGTAGCAGAATCGCTTATCCGAGCGTGAGTCACTTTTCGCGGAAGGTGACGAGTGAGGTATCCGTATCCCGGAGGCGTAGGAGTCCCTCAGCTCGGTCGGCCTTGCCGCTTACGTGTTCTCCTGTCGTTTTTAGGATTCTGTTAGCGACGTAGTCGAAAGGGCATGAAAGTCGTTCTAGCAGAAAAGTTTTCGAGCGTTAGGACTTGTTCGGTAGCAGAATCGCTTATCCGAGCGTGAGCTACCTTTTTGCAGAAGGTGATGAGTGAGGTATCCGTATCCCGGAGGTGTAGGAGTCCCTCGGCTTGGTCGGCCTTGCCGCTTATGGTCTCTCTTGCTCATCTTTAGGATTCTGTTATTGATGCAGTCGAAATGCACGAAAGACGTTCTGGCAAAAGACTTTTTCGAGAAAAATTTTGACACAGAGGGGGTTCCCCCCTTCTAGCCCCCGAGGGAGGGTCGGGCTTTGCCGAGGCAAGGCTGATCCTTCCTTGATGGTTAGACTTTATTTATGCATGTAAAGAAAGCGAGATACATGAACGACTTGAAACATTTTAAGGGTAAAAGCGACGTAGTTGTTCGATGTTCCAAGCGTTGTTGTAGACCTCGCCTTGATCGTTGGCTAGCTTGTATGTCCCGGGCTTCAAAATCTTGGCGATGATGAAGGGCCCTTCCCAGGGAGGGGTGAGTTTGTGGCGCCCTCGGGTGTCTTGTCGCAGCCGAAGTACCAAGTCCCCCACTTGGAAGTCTCGAGGCCGAAACCTTCGGGCGTGGTAGCGTCGCAGGGACTGCTGATACCATGTCGAGTGTAGTAGGGCCACATTCCGAGCCTCTTCCAGCAGGACCAATGAATCCTCTCGGCTGGTCTGGTTGCTTTGGTCGTCGTAAGCCTTTGTCCTCGGGGAACCATATTCCAAGTCCGTGGGTAAGATAGCCTCGGCCCCATAGACTAGGAAAAATGGCGTGAAGCCCGTGACCTGGCTCAGCGTCGTCCTCAGACTCCAAACCACCGAGGGTAGCTCTTTTATCCACCGCTTGCCGAACTTATTGAGGTCGTTGTAGATCCTTGGCTTTAGTCCCTGCAAAATCATACCGTTGGCGTGTTCCACCTGCCCATTCGTCATTGGGTGCGCTATAGTGGCCCAGTCCACATGGATGTGGTGGTGCTCGTAGAAGCCCAGGAACTTTTTTCCAGTGAACTGCGTGCCATTGTCGGTGATGATTGAGTTTGGGACCCCAAAGCGGTGGATAATATTTGTGAAGAACGCCACCGCCTGCTCGGACCTGATGCTGGTTAAGGGTCGGACCTCGATCCACTTGGAGAATTTGTCGATGGCGACCAGCAGGTGCTTGAAGCCCCGGGCGCCTTCTGCAAGGGACCGACGAGGTCCAGACCCCACACAGCGAAAGGCCAAGTGATAGGTATTGTCTGCAGGGCTTGAGCGGGCAGGTGCATCTGTCTTGCGTAGAATTGACACCCTCGACATGAGCGTACAATCCTAGTGGCGTCGGCCACCGCGGTTGGCCAGTAGAAAACTTGTCGGAAAGCATTTCCCACGAGGGCTCGAGGTGCTGCATGGTGACCGCAAGCCCTCGAGTGTATTTCTTGTAACAACTCTTGCCCTTGGGCAATGGATATGCATCGTTGGAGAATGCCTGAGGAGCTGCGGTGGTACAACTCCTTTTCATCACCCAGCAAACGAACGATTTGGCGCGCCGAGCTAGTCGCCGAGCTTCGGCCTTGTCGAGGGGCAGCTCTCCTCGGAGGAGATATTCTAGGTATGGGGTCTGCCAGTTTGGGACCGGTGTGACCCCATTCCGCTCCCCCTCAACGCGCAGGGCCTGACCCTCGATGGCCGAGGGTACCTCGGGCTAGGCCGAGGCCTCCTTGAGCTCGGGCGCGTCGTCGATTTTGATGGATGGCTGATATATATCCTTGGAGAAGATGTTCGGGGGAACCGTTGTTCGCCCCGAGGCTATTTTCGCCAGCTCATCTGCGGTTTCGTTGTACCGTCGAGCAACATGGTTGAGTTCTAGCCCGTAGAACTTATCTTCCAAGCGGATCCTCGTTGCAGTAGGCCTCCATTTTTTTGGTCGTGGCAGTGGGAGTTCTTCATGACCTGGTCAATGACGAGCTACGAGTCGCCACGAGCGTCGAGGCGCCGAACCCCTAGCTCGACGGCGATGCATAGGCCATTAACTAAGGCCTCGTACTCGGCCACGTTGTTTGACGCCAGAAAATGGAGGCGCAGTACGTAGCGCACATGTTTCCCGAGGGGTGAGATGAAGAGCAAGCCAGCACCTGCTCCTGTTTTCATCAACGATCCGTCGAAGTACATGGTCCAAAGTTCGGGCTGTATTGGGGCCGTCGGCAACTTGGTGTCAGTCCATTCAGCCAGGAAGTCGGCCAAGACTTGGGATTTTATGGCCTTCCGAGGGGCAAATGAAAGTGTTTCGCCCATGAGTTACACTGCCTATTTTGCTATCCTACCCGAGGCCTCTCGGCTCTGGATGATTTCTCCCAGGGGGAAAGATGACACCACAGTAACCGGATGAGACTCAAAGTATTGTCGCAGCTTCCGCCGTGTTAGAATCACTGCGTAGAGCAGCTTCTGGATTTGCGGGCAGTGGACTTTGGTCTCAGATAGCACTTCGCTGATGAAGTAGACTGGCCTCTGGACGAGCAGTGCGTGCCCTTCTTCTCATCTCTCGACTACGACCGCAGCGCTGACCACCTGAGTGGTTGCAGCGACGTAAATCAAGAGGGCTTCTTCTGCAGCGGGGGGCACCAAGATGGGTGCATTTGTAAGGAGCGCCTTTAAGTTTCCGAGGGCTTCCTCGGCCTCGGGGGTCCAAGTGAAGCGCTCGGCCTTCCTTAAGAGGCGGTACAAGGGCAACCCTTTCTCTCCGAGGCGTGAGATGAAGCGGCTCAGAGCCGCAAGGCATCCCATGACCCTTTGTACTCCTTTCAAATCCTTGATTGGTCCCATGTTGGTGATGGCTGCGATTTTCTCCGTGTTGGCTTCGATGCCTCGTTCGAAGACAATGAACCCTAAGGGCATGCCTCGGGGGACTCCGAAGACACACTTCTCAGGATTGAGTTTTACGCTCTTCGCTTTCAGGCAACTGAATGTCACCTCAAGGTCAGAGAGGAGGTTGGAGGCTTTCCTTGTTTTAACGACGATCATCGACGTAAGCCTCGACCGTCCTGCCGATGTGCTCCCCGAACACATGGTTTATGCACCTTTGGTAGGTGGCACCTGCATTCCTCAAGACAAATGGCATTGTAGTATAACAATACATGCAAAAAGGTGTGATGAAAGAAGTCGCGAGCTGGTCGGACTCTTTCATCTTGATTTGGTGATAGCCCGAGTAGGCATCGAGGAATGACAGGGTTTCACACCCAGCAGTGGAGTCCACAATTTGATCGATGCGAGGCAGAGGGTAGGGAACCTTTGGACATGCTTTGTTTAGACCGGTGTAGTCTACGCACATCCTCCATTTCCCACCCTTTTTCTTCATAAGCACAGGGTTAGCTAACCATTCGGGATGGAATACCTCTTTGATGAACCCTACAGCCATCAGCTTGTGGACATCCTCGCCTATGGCCCTGCGCTTTTCTTTGTCAAAACGGTGCAAGGACTGCTTCACGGGTCGGGCTCCAACTCGGATGTCCAGTGAGTGCTCGGTGACATCCCTCGGTATGCCTGGCATGTCCGAGGGACTCCACGCGAAAACTTTGGCGTTTGCACAGAGAAAGTCGACAAGCACTGCTTCCTATTTGGGGTCGAGCTCGAAGCCAATCCTGACTTTCTTGCCGGCGTCGTTGCTAGGGTCGAGAGAGACGGACTTGACCGCCTCGGCCGGCTTGAAGTTGCCGACGTGCCGCTTCGCGTCGGGCGCCTCCTTGAAGAGGCAATCTATGTCGGCGATGAGGGCTTCAGACTCGGCAAGGGCCTCGGCGTACTCCACGCATTCCACGTCGCACTCGTAAGTGTGGTGGTACGTGGGCCCGACGGTGATGACTCCCTTGGGGCCAGGCATCTTGAGCTTGAGGTAGGTGTAGTTGGGGATGGCCATGAACTTGGCGTAGCATGGTCTTCCCAGCACCGCGTGATAGGTCCCTCGGAACCCAACTACCTCGAAGGTGAGGGTTTCCTTTCAGAAGTTGGAGGGAGTTCCGAAGCAGACAGGCAAGTCAACCTGTCCGAGGGGCAGGATACGCTTTCTGGGTGCGATCCCGTGGAAGGGTGCTGCACCAGCCCGGATCTCGGACCGATCAACCCCCAAGAGCTCCAGGGTCTCAGCGTAGATGATGTTGAGGCTGCTGCCTCCATCCATGAGGATCTTGGAGAGCCTAACATTGCCGATGATCGGGTCGACGACGAGCGGGTACCTTCTTGGGCTCGGCACAAAGTCAGGGTGGTCGCCTTGGTCGAAGGTGATAGGCTTGTCGGACCAGTCTAGGTAGACTGGCGCTGCCATCCTCACCGAGCAGACCTCCCGACACTTTTGCTTGCGGTGCCAAGCCGAGGCGTTCGCCACCTGTCCGCCATAGATCATGAAGCAGTTGTGGACCTCCGGGAACTCCTCTTCCTTGTCGCCCCCCTTGTTTTTGCCTTGGTCTTTGCCACCTTCTGCCGAGGGTCCAGCCTTGTTGAAGTAGCGCCGGAGCATGTCGCACTCTTCAAGGGTGTGCTTGACGCGACCCCGGTGATAGGGGCACAACTCCTTGAGCATCTTGTCGAACGCGCCGGCCCCTCCAGGAGGCTTCCGAGAGTTCCTGTGCTCGGCAGCGGCGACGAGATCCGTGTCGACGGCGTTGCGCTTCGCTTGCGCCTTCTTCTTGGCCTTCTTCTTCGCGCCACGCTGGGCGGATGCCTCGGGGGCATCTTCCTTCTGCCCTCCCTGAGGCTGCTTGTCTTTTTGGAAGATGGCTTCGACCGCCTCCTGACCAAAGGCGAACTTGGTGGCGATGTCCATCAATTCGCTCGCCTTGGTAGGAGTCTTGCGCCCCAGTTTGCTCACCAGGTCTCGGCATGTTGTGCCAGCGAGGAATGCCCCGATGACGTCCGAGTCGGTGATGTTGGGCAGCTCGGTGCGCTGCTTCGAAAACCTCCGGATGTACTCTCACAGGGATTCCCCTGGCTGCTGGCGGCAGCTTTGGAGATCCCATGAGTTCCGAGGGCGCACGTACGTACCCTGGAAATTTCCAGCGAAAGCCTTGACCAGGTCGTCCCAGTCGGAGATCTGCGCAGGAGGCAGATGCTCCAGCCAGGCCCGAGCAGCGTCGGAGAGGAAAAGGGGGAGGTTGCGGATGATGAGGTTGTCATCGTCTGCCCCTCCCAACTGGCATGCCAGTCGATAGTCCGCAAGCCAAACTCTGGTCTTGTCTCCCCCGAGTACTTGGTGATGGTAGTCGGGGCTCAGAAACGGGTCGGGAACGACACTTGTCGTATGGCCCGACTAAAGACTCGTGGACCCGGTGGCTCGGGTGAGGGGCTTCGATCCTCCTCACTGTCGTAGCGTCCCCCGCGCCTAGGATGGTAGCCTCGGCGCACCTTCTCCTCGAGGCAGGCTCAACGGTGCCGGCGGTGTTGCTCGGTGCCGAGGCGATCCGGGCCTGCAGGCATCCCGTCCCGCGTGCGCTCGGTGTGAATCGAGGCCTCCCGCATGTGTCGAGAGGGCACTGCGCGATGCTCCGAGGGGTCTCCTCGCCTCCGGGAGGCAGAGCTCTCGGCTTGTCGAACAACGGTGTCTTCCAGGAGGCCCTTGAGCTCGCCCTGGATACGTCGCCCTTCAGTGGTGGATGGCTCCGGCATCGTCCGAAGCAACATTGCTGCTACGGCTAGGCTTTGGCCGGCCCCGTTGAAGGTCGGGGGCGGCATCGCCCTGGCATCGTCAGCAATGCGGCGCTGGACATCCTGGGCCCGAAGACGCGCTCCTTCGGCGAGTGCCTAGTCTGCCCACTCCTGCTCGATGTTTTGCTGGAGCTACATAAGTCGCCCCACTTCTTCGTCGAGCTTGGCCTGCATCTCACGGAGTTGCTCAAGCTGTGTGTCCTGACCCCCCGTAGGGACTTGGACCACGTCTAGCTCCCGCGGGATTTCAACGCGAGACGCAGGTGCAAGGGCGCCGTCACTTCCTGGCATACCGAGGTGGTTTTCTCCATCGTGATCCTCCTGATTGATGTGGTAGCACTCGCGAGTTGGGTCGCAACCTTCGTCGTCAAGGCTGTGACCATCATCAGAGCAGCCGGAGAGGCAGTGGTCACATGCGGACATGAAGACGCGCATGGCACCGGGATCACGGAGTCCGGAGAAATCCCAACTGACGTCGGGGTCATCCTCTTCCTCGGAACCCGCGGGTCCGGAGGTTGAGATAGTCGTCAGTCGGTCCCATGTTGACCACATATGGTACCCCGGAAGGTCAGGATATGCCCTAGCGAAAGCGCTCACCAAAGCGGGGTCGCTTGGTGGATCGAAACTGAATTTAAAGGGAACAGGGCGGAAAATGGACGGTACCTTTTGGTCGATGGACGGTGGTGAAGTCGCGTCGGGGACGGACTGCACCGTTATCGCTGGTACGAGGCTAACGCCCAGCAAATCCTTCGCGAGGGTGCTGGCATCATCAGTCCGCTTGGGGTTGGCATGTTGCGGGGAAGCGACACCCGTCGTTGTCTCAGGGGCGAGGACAACGCCCGACATGTCCCCCGCAGGGGTGCCGGTGTCGTCGACTCGCTCTGGTTTGACAGCCGATGAGGCGCCGCCTCCCGCCTGGCCACGATTGCCCCGTCTCCTCCTCCTCCGGTGAGGAGGGTGGCGGGTAAACCCGGGCGTTCCTCTTCTGCCGCGGGGAGATGCCGTCGTCGAGTCCGCCTCCGCCGAGCGAGCCGTCGACCGTCGTTGTTGTCGTGCTGCGGAGGGAGCAGTACCATGTCGTAGCTGCCATCGAGGGACATGAACTCGAGACTTCCAAAGCAGAGCACCGTCCCGGGCTGAAGAGGCTGCTGAAAGCTACCCATCTGGAACTCAACGGGAAAGTATTCGTTAACACGCAGCGTGCCCCTACCTGGCGCGCCAACTGGAACTAGTGAATTTTAGTGCCACGTGCCCCTGTCCAGATGGGTCGATGCAAAATGGAACACAAGCGAGGGGATGAGGCTTATATTATCTTGCACCTGGGGGTGCTTGCAGTAGGGGTTACAAGCACTGCGGGAGAGCGAGAACGAGAGAGAGAGAGAGAGAGAGAGAGAGAGAGAGAGAGAGAGAGAAAGAGAGAGAGAGAGAGAGGGAGAAGGAGAGGGTTCGGCCTTGAGGCGGGCCGTCTGAGGCTGCCCCTACTAGGACTGGGCATAAAACCCGAGCCTGAAGCCCGTTACTCAAAATACCCGAACCCGTACCCGTTTAGCCCGATGCCCGTTACCCGAACAATTCCAACGGGTAACGAAACTGAATACCCAAACTAAGTTTGGGCCTAATCGGGTATTCACCCGCGGTACCCGAACTACCCATTCTACCCGAACTGGTCCTAGCCGTGGGCTGTTCTGTTGCTGTTGGGCTGCGCTGTTGGCTGTGGGCTGTTCTGTTGCTGTTGGCCGTGGGCTGATCCATCCCAAGCTCCCAGCCGTCCCAGCAAGGCAGCAAGCCAGCAACCCTAGCTCAGTAGCTCCCAGGCGACCGACGGGCCGACCGCCGACGGCGTCCTCCTCTAGGCTTCATTCCGGCTCCTCCCAGGCTCCCACTCAGCAGTCAGGCGTCCTCCTCCAAGCTCCATTCTGGCTCCTCCTAGCACTCAGGCGTCCTCCTCCAGGTTCCATTCCGGCTCTCCTCTCCCAGTGCGCGCACCGCGCAGTCGGCCACGACCAGTGAGCTCCTAGCCTCCCAGTGCGCGCACCGCGGCACCGCGCAGTCGGCCACGACCAGTGAGCTCCCAGCGACCCAGCC
Source organism: Zea luxurians (assembly GCA_029449295.1). NCBI lineage: Eukaryota > Viridiplantae > Streptophyta > Magnoliopsida > Poales > Poaceae > Zea > Zea luxurians. Next base: position 48,242,515 of record JAOPSE010000010.1, read on the forward strand.
TCCCAGTGCGCGCACTGCCGCACTCCTCTGTCCCTGGCTCTGTCCCAGGCTCAGGCCTCGGCCAGTCCCAGCAGTCGGCCAACTCCCAGGCCTCGGCTACTGCTTTAGTTTGGCTAATCTGCTACTGCTTCATATAGATGATTAGCTGCTTTAGTTTGGATAATGCTTCATATGGCCCACAGTCTGCTACTCTACTTCATATAGCTGCTTTAGTTTCTACTTCATATAGCAGACTGCAGACCTGGGCACATTTTACTTATTCTCTAATGCTTTAATTTCTATTGCTTTAGTGCAGACTGCAGACCTGTTGCTGCTTGCTGGCAGATCTAGGCACGTTGGCGTTGGCTGTTGCTGCTTGCTGGCAGACCTGTTGCTGGCTTCCTGCCTTGGTTATCTTAGTTCATGTCACTGCCGACCTGTTGCTGGCAGACCTGGGCACGTTGGTAGTTGGTATTGCAGACCTGTTGCTGGCTTCCTGCCTTAGTTATGTTAGTTCATGTCACTGTCGTGGATCTTCGTTAAGCGGCCTTGGTTATCTAGTTGTTTGTTAACGCCCCAGACCTTCCGATTTGTTTTGGTTGAAAATTTTTCTATGTACAAGCAGAGCTTCACGTTTTATTGTGTGCTTGGTACTTGAGAGTTTGAGACGCAGTTAAAATTTATGTAACAATAGTACTTTGTCTCAGTTTTATTGTGTGCGTTGTGGACTTGTGCAAGTTATTAAACTCTAGTATTTTGTGATTCCATTGTCATATATATGTCTTGTACTTTTGTGTATGATTTATATTAACGGGTACCCGAATGTTACCCAAACCCAAACCCGAAATTGCGGGTACCCGAAATTGCGGATACCCGAAAGTTTGGGTACGAGTACGGGTTCTACTGTTAGAAACCCAAAATATAAAAAACCCAAAAAAACCCGACCCGAAATTTCGGGTAAACCCGAACGCCCAGTCCTAGCCCCTACCGCGTCTCTCCTACTCTATCTGCCTCCGCTCTTCTGCGTCGCGCGTCCGTGTGTTCGTACGTTGCACGTTCGTCCCCCCTTTTTCCCCTCCTCTCTCATGGGGCCCTGCACACCCCCTTTTATAGACACAAGGAGATGCCCAGCTGTACAATGGGGGTGTAGCTTGGAGCTAACGTGGCTGGCAGGGATGTGCCCTAAGCCCTGTACAGATAATAATGTGGCCGTCGGGGGAGCGCCTTGAGCCCTGTAGAGGTAATAACGTGGCCGTCAGAGAAGTGCCTTGAGCCCTGTAGTAGCATAGCTGATGGTGCGGCATGGATCCTGCTGACGTTTCCTTGCTTTCGTAGGGGGTTGAGAGCAGCCGACGTCATGGGCGCACGCGGGGAACCATCATTACCTGTTACCGGAGTAACTTAGATGGGACACCGGTCTTGTTCCTTCGTAGCCTGAGGCGGCTAGCTAAGGGTAGGGCAATGATGGATCCCAAGTAGCGTAGCTGATACGAGGCCGAGGTCGGGCGAGGCGGCAACTCCTCCGAGGCCGAGGCCCAGGGTCGGGCGAGGCGGAGACCTTCTCCCGAGGCTGAGGTTGAGGCTGAGGCCCAGGGTCGGGCGAGGCGGAGACCTTATCCCGAGGCCGAGGTTGAGGCCGAGGCCGGGGTCGGGCGAGGCGGAGCTCCCTGTTGCGTCCGAGGCCGAACTCGAGGGAGGTCGTGACTTGCCGTTGTTAGCCTTTCCCTGGTGGCTGGCGCAGTTGCCGGAGCGGGGTGAACAACGCTGTTTTCCTATCAGAACGGTCAGTAAAGGGGGGCGAAGTGACTGCGGTCACTTCGACCTTGCCGACTGAGGCACGCGTGTCAGGATAAGGTGTTAGGCGATCCCCGCATTAAATGCGCATGCGATACAGTCGGTTGGTAAGGCGATTCGGACGAGGTCGCTGCACGACAAAGTCTGCCCGAGCTGTGCTTCGGGCGAGCCGAGGGTGCGTCTGCTGACTGAGGGGACTCTCGGGCGAGGCGTGAATTCGTCCAGGACTACTGTCCTTGCCCGAGGCTGGAGTCGGGTGAGGTCGCGTCCCTTGATAGACGAAGCCCGCGCTTTATCAGTCGTTTTATGGTTTGTTCTGAAGATGTTTTCCAGCCGGATTAAGGTGCATTGGGGGTATCCATAATTACGGTCCCCGACAAGCGTTAACTGCCAGTGAGTAATACATATACGAAGCATGTTGTTGTTTCTTGTATTATTATTATTATCAAATGCTATTATTTCCAACAGATCTAACCAATAAAGTAAAGAAAGTGGAAAAGGTAAATGGGTGATGATAATGCTGTCACCATCAAAATAGCAAGTCACGCAAATTGATCATATATAGGGTTGATCGTAGTTGGTACACATGTAACTTTCAGCTGGATTGTCTCCTACTAGCTTTTGCTCGCATAATCTCCATCAGATCTGGATGTAGTGACAATCTTGAGGGCTAAAAAAATACCAAAATAAATTATTATACAATTACAATCTCTTGAGTAAGAATATTCCAGAAAGAAGAAAAGAACATAACATTCGAGCAGGCATCTCTCTGCCATGTTGTGTTCTTCTTCATGCATCGATGAGGATCTCTTCTTGGAGAACGTAGGATGAAGACGACACAGCACGTTGTCAGGACTGCAGACGTGGCCAGGAAGCGGCGAATGAAAAAGCCCGGTGGAAATCTCAGAAACCGATGGGAGACCGACCGGTTTTTGAAGGTCTGCACTCCACCAAAACCTATATACGAAAATCTATTTTATTTTTCTTGTTCGTTGTGCTTTAATTTAGCTGTGATTGTGGCTTCTACGATATTTTGTTTCTATAAATTGCAGTTACAGCTGTGGCTACAAATCGTTGAACAAACGTGTCCGTGTACTGCACAGATCGAATCAAATACGTCTTGGAATCTGGTTTTATAGAGTAATTGTTAGATGCAAACTGCTCATGATTCGGATCGTTAGATTATGCGAATTATCGCTCATCACCTTCTCTTCATGACTCGGATCGCATACCATAAAAAAATTATGTCAACGATGACGGTGGTGGTGATGTATTTCACCTCGTTTGTCGTCTTCTGTGGTGGCCTGGTGCACAACTGCACAAGTATCACTTTCACTGGATTCAAGTCGCACAGCCAAAATTATCGGAGATTGCTACTGATTGTTGTTATTCTTGAGACATACACTTTGGGAAGTGAAATTTAGTAAGAAGACTGGTGGGGTCGATCTACACAAATACTTGTGAACATCAACAAGTTGCTCGCTTCAAATTAAAGCAAACTGCATTACAGAGACAAAACACTGTAGAAACATAATAAGCCGCTTTTGTTTAAAGCCAATCAAACAGGCAACAACCTAATGTTGGATTTTATGGGCTTGACCCCATTGAGAAAATCAATTGAAATACAAGAAAATCTTAAAACCCCATGGTAAGGGGACGGTGGAACTAATAGTCCCACATTGCTAGTTTAAGTGAAGTTGGTCTAGTTCATATATGGAGGCTTCTCTCTCTCCAACCAAGTCATAGATGATGAGAGAGATTTAGAGAGGATGGAGTGCCACACGCACACGCTTGGTCGCCTTGCCTGGCTGTTGTACGTGAGTGGTTTGCCAAAATTTGGTCCCTCATCTTGCGGGAGTCCTTATTGACCACGATCAAATCGCGATGTGGTCCTTGTTTGTTTCATGGAGACGACTCTATATATCACCTAACAGCCACCACCAAATATATATCACACAAGAGTTAGGTTTTTACCTCTCCTAGTTGCTACGCTGCTATCGTGGTCTTCTTCATCCTAAGAGCTGACATGTATCTACAATTGGGAGAGCAAGTATTTAGAAGCACTCACCTTCGAGATCCTGTACCGGGAGAGGGTAAATAAGTTGTTTAGGAAGCATCTTCATGTGAATGTTAAAGGGAAGTAGGCTTACACCTTTTCCTAATTGATTTTAGTGGTTGAATTGCCCAACACAAATAATTGGACTAACTAGTTTGCTCTAGTCTATAAGTTTTACAGGTGCCAAAGGTTTACAACAGACCAATAAAATGTCCAAGAAAGGGTTCAAACAAAGAGAGCTAAAGACAACCCAAAGGCACCCTGGTCTGGCGCACCGGACTGTCCGGTGTGCCACCGGACAGTGTCCGGTGCACCACCGATGAACTTGCTACCTTCGGGAAAATGGAGGCCGCTCCGCTATAATTCACCGGACCGTCCGGTGTATGCACCGGACAGTGTCCGGTGGCACACCGGACTGTCCGGTGTGCCAGCGGAGCAACGACTACTTCAAGCGCAACAGTCGACTGCAATGCATTTAATGCGCGCCTGCGCGCGCAGAGGTCAGAGCACGCGCAGTTGGCACACCGGACAGTCTACAGGAGATGTCCGGTGCACCACCGGACAGCCCAGAGGCCCCACAAGTCAGAGCTCCAACGGTCGAACCCCAACGGCTGGCTGACGTGGCTGGCGCACCGGACTGTCTGGTGCGCCATGCGACAACAGACTTCCAACGACCACTTTTTGGTGGTTGGGGCTATAAATACCGCAACCACCCCACATTCAATTGCATCCAAGTTTTCCACTCTCTAACCTCTTACAAGAGCTATAGCATTCAATTCTAGACACAACCAAAGAGATCAAATCCTCTCCCAAGTCTCTAGTTCAATTCCAATCAATAGTGACTAGTGAGAGAGTGACTTGTGTTCATTTGAGCTCTTGCGCTTGGATTGCTTCTTTTCTTTCTCATTCTTCTTGTGACAAACTCAATTGTAACCGAGGCAAGAGACACCAATTATGTGGTGGTCCTTGCGGAGACTTAGTGTCCCGTGTGATTGAGAAGAGAAGCTCACTCGGTCTAAGTGACCGTTTGAGAGAGGGAAAGGGTTGAAAGAGACCAGGTCTTTGTGACCACCTCAACGGGGAGTAGGTTTGCAAGAACCGAACCTTGGTAAAACAAATCCTTGTGTCTCACTCTTTATTTGCTTGCGATTTGTTTTTCACCCTCTCTCTCGGACTCTATTATATTTCTAACGCTAACTCGGCTTGTAGTTGTGATTAACTTTGTAAATTTTAGTTTCGCCCTATTCACCCCCCTCTAGGCAACTTTCAATTGGAATCAGAGCCCGGTGCTTCATTAGAGCCTAACCGCTCGAAGTGATGTCGGGAGATCACGCCAAGAAGGAGATGGTGACCGGCGACAAGCCTGCTACAAGCCACGGGAAGGCTCCATCGAGAGAGTCCCGTAACAAAGGGAAGGAGAAGGAGTCCTCTTCCCTCAAGTCGCATCGGAGTGGCGACAAGAAAAAGAAGATGAGGAAAGTGGTCTACTACGAGACCGATTCTTTATCGCCATCCACCTCCGGCTCCGACGCACCGTCCGTAACTTCTAAGCGCCATGAGCGCAAGAAGTTTAGTAAGATTCCCCTACACTATCCTCGCATTCCTAAACATACTCCTTTACTTTCCGTCCCATTAGGCAAACCACCGGTTTTTGAAGGTGAAGATTATTCTATGTGGAGTGCTAAAATGAAAGGTCATCTAACTTCACTCCACAAAAGCATATGGGATATTGTTGAGTATGGAATGCAGGTACCACAGGTGGGGGATAAAGACTATGACTCGGATGAGGCCGACCAAATCCGGCACCTTAACTCCCAAGCAACAACTATACTCCTCTCCTCTTTAAGTCGAGAGGAATATAACAAAGTACACGGGTTGAAATCCACCAAGGAGATTTGGGATGTGCTCAAGACCCCGCACGAAGGAGACGAGGTAACAAAGATCACCAAGCGGGAGACGATCGAGGGGGAGCTCGGTCGGTTCATGCTTCACCAAGGGGAGGATCCACAAGCCATGTACAATCGGTTGAAGACCTTGGTGAACCAAGTGCGCAACCTCGGGAGTACCAAATGGGATGACCATGAGATGGTCAAGGTTATTCTTAGATCCCTCGTTTTTCTTAACCCTACGCAAGTTCAATTAATTCGAGGTGATCCTAGATACAAGCTAATGTCTCCCGAGGAGGTTATAGGGAAATTTGTGAGCTTTGAGCTAATGATTAAAGGCTCAAAGAAAATCATCGAGCAAGGCACCTCCTCCACGCCTGAGGCACAACCCGTCGCATTCAAGGCAACGGAGGAGAAGAAGGAAGAGTCTACACCAAGTAGGCTCCCCATCGATGCCTCAAAGCTCGACAATGAGGAGATGGCTTTAATCATCAAAAGCTTTCAACAAATCCTCAAGCAAAGGAGGGGGAAGGACTACAAGCCCCGCTCCAAGAAGGTTTGCTACAAGTGTGGTAAGCCTGGTCACTTTATTGCAAAATGTCCTATTTCTAGTGATAGTGACAGGGGCGACGACAAGAAGGGGAGAAGAAAGGAAAAGAAGAGGTACCACAAGAAGAAGGGCAGCGATGCTCATGTGTGCCGCGAGTGGGACTCCGACGAGAGCTCCACCGACTCCTCCTCCGACGAGGACGCCGCTAACATCGCCGTCAACAAGGGACTCCTCTTCCCCAATGTCGGCCACAAGTGCCTCATGGCAAAGGACGACAAAAGGAAGAAGATTAAATCTAAATCCTCCACTAAATATGCATCCTCTAGTGATGAAGACAATTCTAGTAATGAGGAGGATAATTTGTTTACTCTTTTTGCCAATCTTAACATGCAACAAAAGGAGAAGTTAAATGAATTAATTAGCACTATTCATGATAAGGATGATCTCTTGGATAGCCAAGAGGACTTCCTAATTAAGGAAAATAAGAAGCATGTTAAGGTTAAGAATGCTTATGCTCTAGAAATTGAAAAAATGTGAAAAATTGTCTAGTAAGCTAAGCACTTGTCATGATGTTATTGCCAACCTTAGAAATGAAAATGCTAGGTTAATTGCTAAGGTTGATTCAAATGTTTATGATGATTCATATGCCAATCTTAGAAATGGTCATGCTATTTCTATTGCTAAGATTGAAAAATTGAATGCCTCTCTTGCTAGCCTTAGGATTGAAAATGAAAAATTGATTGCTAAGGCTAAAGACTTAGATGTTTGCAATGCTTCCATTTCCGATCTTAGAAGTGAAAATGATATTTTACATGCTAAGATTGTCGAACTAAAAACTTGCAAACCCTCTACATCCACTATTGAGCATGTTTCTATTTGCACTAGATGTAGAGATGTTGACATTGATGCTATTCATGATCACATGATTTTAATTAAACAACAAAATGATCATATAGCAAAATTAGATGCTAAAATTGCCGAGCATGAACTAGAAAATGAAAAATTTAAATTTGCTCGTAGTATGCTTTATAGTGGGAGACGCCCTGGCATCAAGGATGGCATTGGCTTCCAAAAGGGAGACAATGTCAAACTTAATGCCCCTCCTAAAAAATTATCTAACTTTGTTAAGGGCAAGGCTCCCATGCCTCAGGATAACGAGGGTTACATTTTGTACCATACCGGTTATCCCGAGCATAAGATTAGGAGAATTCATTCTAGGAAGTCTCACTCTAGCCCTAATCATGCTTTTATGTATAAGGGTGAGACATCTAGCTCTAGGCAATCAACTCGTGCTAAATTGCCTAAGAAGAAAACTCCTAGTGCATCAAATGAACCTAACATTTCATTTAAAACTTTTGATGCATCTTATGTTTTGACTAACAAATCCGGCAAAGTAGTTGCCAAGTATGTTGGGGACAAACACAAGGGAGAAAAGACTTGTGTTTGGGTACCCAAAGTTCTTGTATCTAATGTCAAAGGACCCAAAACTGTTTGGGTACCTAAAACCAAGAACCAAATTTGTTTTGTAGGTTTATGCATCCGGGGGCTCAAGTTGGATCATCGATAGCGGGTGCACAAACCACATGATAGGGGAGAAAAAGATGTTCTCCTCCTACGAGAAAAACCAAGATCCCCAACGAGCTATCACATTCGGGGATGGAATCTAAGGTTTGGTCAAAGGTTTGGGTAAAATAGCTATATATCCTGACCATTCTATTTCCAATGTTTTTCTTGTAGACTCTTTAGATTACAATTTGCTTTCTGTTTCCCAACTATGCAAAATGGGCTACAACTGTCTATTTACGGATGTAGGTGTCACTGTCTTTAGAAGAAGTGATGATTCAGTAGCATTTAAGGGAGTGTTAGAGGGTCAGCTATACTTAGTTGATTTCAATAGAGCTAAACTCGACACTTGCTTAATTGCTAAGACTAACATGGGCTAGCTCTGGCATCGCCGACTAGCACATGTTGGAATGAAGAATCTTCACAAGCTTCTAAACGGAGAACACATTTTAGGACTAACCAATGTTCACTTTGAGAAAGACAGGATTTGTAGCGCATGCCAAGCCGGAAAGCAAGTTGGTGCTCATCATCCACATAAGAACATCTTGACGACTGACAGGCCACTCGAGCTCCTCCACATGGACCTATTCGGCCCGATCGCTTACATAAGCATCGGCGGGAGTAAGTACTGTCTTGTTATTGTGGATGACTATTCTCGCTTTACTTGGGTATTCTTTTTACAGGAAAAATCTCAAACCCAAGAGACCTTAATGGGATTCTTGAGACGGGCTCAAAATGAGTTCGGCTTAAGGACCAAGAAAATTAGAAGCGATAATGGGACGGAGTTCAAGAATTCACAAATTAAAGGCTTCCTTGAGGAGGAGGGCATCAAGCTTGAGTTCTCTTCTCCCTACACGCCACAACAAAATGGTGTAGTGGAGAGGAAGAATAGAACTCTATTGGACATGCCAAGAACCATGCTTGATGAGTACAAGACTTCGGACCGGTTTTGGGCCGAGGCGGTCAACACCGCTTGCTACGCCATCAACCGCTTGTATCTACACCGAATCCTCAAGAAGACATCTTACGAACTCCTCACCGATAAAAAGCCCAATGTTTCATATTTTAGAGTCTTTGGTAGCAAATGTTTTATACTTGTTAAAAGAGGTAGAAAGTCCAAATTTGCTCCTAAGGCTGTAGAAGGCTTTTTACTAGGATATGATTCAAACACAAGGGCATATAGAGTCTTTAACAAGTCCACTGGACTAGTTGAAGTTTCTTGTGACATTGTGTTTGATAAGACTAATAGCTCTCAAGTAGAGCAAGTTGATCTTGATGAATTTGATGATGAAGAGGCTTCGTGCGTCGCACTAAGGAACATGTCCATTGCGGATGTGTGTCCTAAGGAATCCGAAGAGCCCATTCAAGCACAAGATCAACCATCCTCCTCCATGCAAGCATCTCCACCAACCCAAGATGAGGATGAGGTTCAAGATGATGAAGAAGAAGATCAAGAAGATGAGCCACCTCAAGACGACGGCAATGATCAAGGGGGAGATGAAAATGATCAAGACATGGAGGATGAGCAAGTTGCAAGACTGCCACACCCAAGAGTCCACTAAGCAATTTAACGAGATCACCCCGTGAACACCATCCTCAGCGACATTCATAAGGGGGTAACCACTAGATCTCGTATTGCACATTTTTGTGAGCATTACTCTTTTGTTTCCTCTATTGAGCCACACAAGGTAGAGGAAGCACTCCAAGATTCGGATTGGGTGATGGCGATGCAAGAGGAGCTCAACAACTTCACGAGGAATGAGGTATGGCATTTAGTTCCACGTCCTAACCAAAATGTTGTAGGAACCAAGTGGGTCTTCCGCAACAAACAAGACGAGCATGGTGTGGTGACTAGGAACAAAGCCCGACTTGTGGCCAAGGAATATTCACAAGTCGAAGGTTTGGATTTCGGTGAAACCTATGCACCCATAGCTAGGCTTGAGTCAATTCACATTTTACTTGCCTATGCTACTTACCATGGCTTCAAGCTTTATCAAATGGACGTGAAAAGTGCCTTCCTCAATGGACCAATCAAGGAAGAGGTCTATGTTGAGCAACCTCCTGGCTTTGAAGACAGTGAGTATCCTAACCATGTTTATAGACTCTCTAAGGCGCTTTATGGGCTCAAGCAAGCCCCAAGAGCATGGTATGAATGCCTAAGAGATTTTCTTATTGCTAATGGATTCAAAGTCGGAAAAGCCGATCCTACACTCTTTACTAAAACACTTGAAAATGATTTGCTTGTATGCCAAATTTATGCTGATGATATCATATTTGGGTCTACTAACGAATCTACTTGTGAAGAGTTTAGTAGGATCATGACACAAAAATTCGAGATGTCTATGATGGGGGAGTTGAAGTATTTTCTAGGATTCCAAGTCAAGCAACTCCAAGAGGGCTCCTTCATTAGCCAAACCAAGTACATTCAAGACATTCTAACCAAGTTTGGGATGAAGGATGCCAAGCCCATCAAGACACCCATGGGAACAAATGGGCATCTCGACCTCAACACAGGAGGTAAATCCGTAGATCAAAAGGTATACCAGTTGATGATAGGTTCTTTACTCTATTTATGTGCTTCACGACCGGATATTATGCTTTCCGTATGCATGTGTGCAAGATTCCAAGCCGATCCTAAGGAAGCTCACCTTAGGGCCGTAAAATGAATCTTGAGATATTTAGTTTATACTCCTAAGTTTGGCCTTTGGTACCCCAAGGGATCCTCATTTGATTTAATTGGTTATTCCGATGCCGATTGGGCCGAGTGCAAAATTAATAGAAAGAGCACATCGGGGACTTGCCAGTTCTTGGGAAGATCTCTGGTGTCTTGGGCTTCAAAGAAGCAAAATTCTGTGGCTCTTTCAACCACTGAAGCCGAGTATATTGCCGCAGGCCATTGTTGCACGCAATTGCTTTGGATGAGGCAAACCCTTAGGGACTATGGTTACAAATTAACCAAAGTTCCTCTTCTATGTGATAATGAGAGTGCAATCCGCATGGCAGATAATCCTGTTGAGCATAGCCGCACTAAACATATAGCCATTCGGTATCATTTTCTAAGGGATCACCAACAAAAGGGGGATATCGAGATTGCATATGTTAGCACCAAAGAACAATTAGCCGATATCTTTACCAAGCCATTGGATGAACAAACTTTTACCAAACTTAGGCATGAGCTAAATATTCTTGATTCTAGGAACTTTTATTGATGTTTTGCATACATAGCTCATATGTATATCTTTGATCATCTCTTTCATGTGCTATGACTAATGTGTTCTTTCAAGTCCATTTCATACTAAGTCATAGATTGAAAGGGAAAAGGAGTCTTCGGCGAAGACAAGGCTTCCACTCCGCTCCATCGAATCATTCATCCTTCGCCATCGCTCCGCACTAACTCTCCAACCTTGGTATAATCTTCACTCCTTTACTTCCATCCAAAGGGGGAGAGAGTAGTTTCAAAGGGCTTATATTTCACTCAAACATCCGTTTTTGGTGATTCATGCCAAAGGGGGAGAGAGTATTAGCCCAAAGCAAAAGGACCGCACCACCACCAATTTAAAAAAATGTAGTCTTTTATTTGGTATTAAAAGAAGTTTTTCAATTGATATCTTATTTTGATATAATTTCAAATTGGTACACCCTCTTCAAAATTAATATCTAAAACCCTCTTGAACACTAAGAGGAGGATTTCATTAAGGGGGAGTTTTTTGTTTAGTTCAAGGAAAAGCATTTGAAACAGGGGGAGAAAATTTCAAAACTTGAAAATGCTTCTCACAATTATATTCATTTACCTTTGACTATTTGCAAAAGAATTTTGAAAAGAATTTCCAAAACATTTTGCAAAACAAAACATGTGGTGCAAGCGTGGTCCAAAATGTTAATAAGAAGAAAAGACATCCATGCACATCTAGTAAGTAATATTTATTGGTTTCATTCCAAGCAACCTTTGCACTTACATTATGCAAACTAGTTCAATTCTGCACTTCCATTTTTGCTTTGGTTTGTGTTGGCATCAATCACCAAAAAGGGGGAGATTGAAAGGGAAATAGGCTTACACCTTTTCCTAATTGATTTTGGTGGTTGAATTGCCCAACACAAATAATTGGACTAACTAGTTTGCTCTAGTCTATAAGTTTTACAGGTGCCAAAGGTTCACAACAGACCAATAAAATGACCAAGAAAGGGTTCAAACAAAGAGAGCTAAAGACAACCCAAAGGCACCCTAGTCTGGCGCACCAGACTGTCCGGTGTGCCACCGGACAGTGTCCGGTGCACCAGGGAACCCGACGCTGAACTCGCTACCTTCAGGAAAATGGAGGCCGCTCCGCTATAATTCACTGGACCGTCCGGTGTATGCACTGGACAGTGTGCGGTGGCACACTGGACTGTCCGGTGTGCCAGCGGAGCAACGGCTACTTCAAGCGCAACGGTCGACTGCAACGCATTTAATGCGCGCCTGCGCGCACAGAGGTCAGAGCACGCGCAGTTGGCACACTGGACAGTCTACAGGAGATGTCCGGTGCACCACCGAACAGCCCAGAGGCCCCACAAGTCAGAGCTCCAACGGTCGAACGCCAACGGCTGGCTGACGTGGCTGGCGCACCGGACAGTGTCCGGTGGCGCACCGGACTGTCCGGGGCGCCATGCGACAGCAGACTTCCAACGACCACTTTTTGGTGGTTGGGGCTATAAATACCCCAACCACCCCACATTCAATTGCATCCAAGTTTTCCACTCTCCAACCTCTTACAAGAGCTATAGCATTCAATTCTAGACACAACCAAAGAGATCAAATCCTCTCCCAAGTCTCTAGTTCAATTCCAATCAATAGTGACTAGTGAGAGAGTGACTTGTGTTCATTTGAGCTCTTGCGCTTGGATTGCTTCTTTTCTTTCTCATTCTTCTTGTGACAAACTCAATTGTAACCGAGGCAAGAGACACCAATTGTGTGGTGGTCCTTGCGGGGACTTAGTGTCCCGTGTGATTGAGAAGAGAAGCTCACTCGGTCTAAGTGACCGTTTGAGAGAGGGAAAGGGTTGAAAGAGACCCGGTCTTTGTGACCACCTCAACGGGGAGTAGGTTTGCAAGAACCGAACCTCGGTAAAACAAATCCTTGTGTCTCACTCTTTATTTGCTTGCGATTTGTTTTTCACCCTCTCTCTCGGACTCCATTATATTTCTAACGCTAACTCGGCTTGTAGTTGTGATTATCTTTGTAAATTTCAGTTTTGCCCTATTCACCCCCTCTAGGCGACTTTCAGAATGCTCACACTCTTCTCGCCGACTATCGATGATGTCGTCGTCCCTGCCGCTTCTCCATCTTCACTCGGTATTTCTAATAGGTACACACCATCTAATCTAATCTCATACTTCACTTTATCTGTTGTTGTAGATGTCTGTGTATTTCTTACTAGCCTATTAGGGAATAACATGCTAGTTTCTTTACTGTTGTTTATGATTTATATTCGGAATTTAATTTGGAAAGCGTCTACGTATTCAACAATCCAAAAATCTTATTGTAGAAAATTTCCTGGTTTAACTAAGGCTAGTTTTTCTGAAGCACTGATGCTAGAGAAATTCTCTGATATGCACTTCAAGAGGTGGTAAGTCAAGGTCACGCTCTGGCTTATCGCTATGAATGTGTTCCATGTTAGTAAAGGCAAACCTAAAGACATAACAACTCCTAAAGAGGAGAAAAAATATGATGATGCCAATACTATCTTCACATGAGCAATTCTTAGCGTCCTTGTTGACCGACCGGTTGATGCGAATATACATCACATAGACGGGAAGGAGTTTTGGGATGCACTTAATACCAACTATGGTGCATCAGATGTTGGTAGTGAGCTATATACCATGGAGAGCTTTCATGTTTATAAGATGACTGATAATTGCTCTATTGTAGATAGGGATGGTAAGGGATCACGATCCAAATGTTTCTTCACAATTTGTTTGAGCCCTTAATTAATTTTAGTTAAATAATGAATATAAATAGAGACTGATCCTAATATGATCTGATCCTTCAATTTTATAATATAAAATTTAGAGCCCATTACCACCCCTAGTTGTAGAGCAAGCACATAAAATATAGTGCATTTCCAAGGAACTTGACCTCCTTAAGATTGTTCTTCCTAACTGATTTGTGGCTAGTTGCATTATTGTAAAGTTGCCTTCTTCATGGAGGAACTTTGTCACTTCTCTGAAACATAAGAGACAAGAGATATTAGTTGAAAATCTGATACGTAGCTAGATGTTGAGGTGAAATCTTGGGCTAAGAACACGAGTTCTAAATAAGGTGAGGGCCACTCCAGCGCCAACATGGTTCAGAAGAACCACAACAAGGGCAAAGGAAGCCAAAGCCTAACAAGCCCAACAAAACTACCAACATTAAGAAGATCAACAACAAGGTTGAGATGACATGTTCCACATGTAGTGGGATGGGTCATTTTGCCAAGGACTGTCCTGATCGAGTAGATCATCATGGGAAAAAGGTCAATGTCAACATAGTGATCGCTAGCAATGAGGGAGACAAAGGGTATTGTAATCTACCTTCCATATTCTTAGTTTTCAATCATCTAGTTGGTAGATTGATAGTGGTAATGTTCATGTGTGCTCTGACATTAACAAGTTCTCTTCTTATTAGGTCGCCTAGGATTCTTCCATCCTAATAGGGAATGGGTCACATGCTTCTGTTCATGACACTAGCATGGTGAATCTGAAGTTTATTTCAGGAAAAATCGTGCAGTTGAAGAACGTGCATCATGTCCCTTCTATGAACAAGAATCTCGTTAGTGATACCCTTCTATATAGAGATGGGTTCAAGATAGTTTTGGAGTCCAATCAATTAGTTGTGTCTAAGTATGGAGAATTTGTTGGTAAAGGCTATGACTACTAAGGCTTATTTTGCTTTTCTCTGTTAGATTTTAATAATAAGTCTATGAACCATATTTGTGATAACGTTGATGATCTTGCGAGTATTTGACATTCTCAATTGTGTCATATTATTTTTGGTTCTATGACTCAACTTTCCACCATGAGTTTAATTTTGAATTTCACCGTTGTCAAAGGTTCTAAATGTCATAGTTGTGTCCAACCAAAGCAATCTCGAAAGCCTCAAAAGGCTGCTGAGGAGAGACACATGTCACTTCTAGAGCTCATACATTCTGATCTCTATGAGATAAATGGTGTGTTGACAAAAGGTGGCAAGAGATACTTCATGACATGGATTGATGATGTGTCTAGATTTTGCTATGTATGCTTGCTAAAAACTAAAGATTTGGCTTTAGATTACTGAAAGCAACACATATGCCTAAGAGGGGGGGGGGTAAATTAGGACTTCTATTTTCACGCACTAAACTTAGGCCAATAATTAATCTCAAGAACAAAACATACACAAATAACCAAACCTAATGTGCATTATGGTTTTGTTCTAAGTGTTGCTATCTCTACCACAAAAATAGTTATGCAACCTAAGTTCCAATCCTAAATATTCGAAACTAGGAATAGTAATGATAGCAACTTAAATGATCAATGTAAATGCAAAAGCTTAAAGAGAAAAGTAGAAATTGCAAATTCTCGATGATGCACTGATATTTTTACTGAGGTGTCTAGATCCACGCAAGGTTCTAACTAATCCTCATTGGTGCCCCTACGCAAAGGGGAGCCCCTGCGAGGGCCAAGCACCCGGTCGAGTAACTCCGTAGAAAGCGGTGTGCCTTCTCCACCTGCAAGTGATGCTTCGCTTAAAGTCTCCTCTCGATGCTCCCACCGTCTTCACTATCGAGCTTTCAGTCGAAATGCTAGTAGCCTTGTGTCACACCCGGGTTTTAGGGGGGCCAAACCTGGGCGCGAACTTCACCAAGTGTGCTGGGATCAAGTCTCACACATATGATGACTCATGGTACAGAAATGAATGTCACTTCATTAATATATAACAGAGTTCTGTACAAAATAGATAAATAATTTACTTCATGCGAAGACAACGATCTAACAACCATAGTTGACTAGGAGATGACGACCTAGACCTCCCACGAACTCATCGCGACATCCTTCATACTCCTCATCATGCGGTACCTGTTCTTGACCTAGGGGGATGTGAGTACAACAAGGGTGAGCTCACATATGTTCATCGCTCAACAAGTTGTGGGGAATAATGTGCATGAACTCACCAAAGGTGGGAGCTCATGTGAAGTGTAAGGCTTACCAAAGGAGATGGCTAAAGTTGAGCATTGCTTTTAAAGTTGGTCAAAATTTTATTAGCAGTTACTAAGTATAAGTAGATACCAACACAATTAAATAATAGATCAAAATATAACAACACCCACAATGCAATGCAAATGACAAATAGAATTTAATTTAATAAGATAATCATGTGAGTGTCCGAGCCGCTCATGACCGTGAGCACCGCTGATATACCAGTGTTACACTCTGCAGAGGTTGCGTATCTTTACCCACAAGTCGTGTTACCCATTTGCCACGGAGTTGTACGAACCCCATACACCCCTACCAAGGAAGCGAGGCAGGGTAGCACTATGAGCATTTCCAAAGTTCCACTAGTTCGAGAATTCCCACTATGGTTTCAGGACGAAGGAAGCATAGGAATCCCTCGTCCGAACTGCCATCACAGCAGTTCGACCCGAGAACCTCCCTATACTCTAGCAGCGACGCTGTAACACCCCTGGTGTTACTGTCACTATAACTTGAGCATAACATCATGAGTATTGGCATATTATGTGTTTGTTACACCTAGAGTGCATTCACTAGGTAAAAATTTCAAATAAGTTGCAGTGATAGGGCTTGATGTGTGGTTAACCCTAGGGTCAAGTGCTTAACCCTAGATTTGGGCTTATGGATATAAGGTAAATCCAAACATGTGAAAACTTCAAAAGATATAAGAAATGAGCATAAGATATCACCTTTGATGGGCTTTAGTGAAACCAAAACCCTAAAGTGCTAAAAACCCTGAAAAGACCCCTGGAAAACCCTAAATTGAAACCCTAGGGGGTTAAGTGTAAAATTTGTGCCCTTTTGGACCCAAGTGCACAAACCAAAGTATTAGAACATCACAAATCATAT
This sequence comes from Zea luxurians, assembly GCA_029449295.1. Classification (NCBI taxonomy): domain Eukaryota; kingdom Viridiplantae; phylum Streptophyta; class Magnoliopsida; order Poales; family Poaceae; genus Zea; species Zea luxurians. The sequence continues at coordinate 48,259,418 of JAOPSE010000010.1, forward strand.
ATTTCTCACATTTGAGGATTTGAAAGTCAAAATGTGGGATTTGGGCTTATTTGCAAAAAGTACCACTTAAGCCATATAAGCCTAAGTCTAAAATTCAGTGAGCTTGAGGCATATTTGGAGCCTTGTATCTCTAAATCCATAAAAAATTTGCTTAGGGTCAACACATCAAAATTGTACAGCTACTAAAGGAGTATAACTTTGTTTAAGACACCAGGCATAAGTATTGTACAAAATGTGGAGATAAATGGGCTTGAAGTCTGGCTGTCAGTCAGCCCTAAGGCTGAATTCTGACTGACGGTGAAGTTAGATGAGCTTGGAGATCTATTTTGAGCATGATCCAGTGAGTGTTTAATTATGGATACTACAACAAAGTTAAAGTATAATTATAGAGCAACAACTTTGTTACAGAAGGATTATCATGTTGCTACACGAAAATGGGAGAACCAAGGCCTCTAATTTGCTCTGTCAGGCGCTCTGATGGATGGTTTTGATGGTACAGTGACTGAATGTGATCAGATGTAGTGCATCTTGCCACTGGTGAACCGTGCACCAGGATTCGCGCCTTGGCTGGATGGATTGTGCTCGACGGTAAAAATATCTCGTTGTGGATGAGTTTGGGGCACTATGGCCACCCTGTTGCTGTGCCCACTTGCCCAGTGACGTGGCCATGCGATCATCGCCGGGGCTGCCGCCGTTGTCTCTAGTTACGCCACGCCTTAGGCCATTTACCATGTCATCGTATGCCGTAGTGACTGCCCGGTAACTACCGTAGCTCCGCAACCGGTGACCGCCATGGTAGATCGCCATGGTGACATATCTCTTCTTCCCGGGCGCTAGCGCGATCTCTTCGAATTGGACACCACCGCTCACAGACTCTATAAATTGAGCATGCCATGAGCTACGTAGGGTAATTACACATCCAAAGCACAAGCTCTCATCTCCGATTGTCCACCAAAGCCGCCCAATTTCCCATTTCCCCCAAATCAGCCAAAACACCGCCGCGTGAACACCTCGCCGTGGCCAGCCTCCTACAGGTCAGTTCAAGCTTCCTTAATTGGTGTTCTAGCCTTCCTCATGTTCCCTGTAGCTCACCGACCCATTCGATTGAACTAGACCACTTTAAATCGCCTAGGACACCTTGGATTATCATCGGTTTCCGCCGTCGTCATGGGCAGACGTGCTCCGATCCGGATTAGTAAAATTAGTTGAGGGATTAGTGTTGCGGAGGGGTGAATTAGGTGTCAAGCAAAAGAGAAGCCTAGCCATTGCATTCTTCGGCCAGTACAAGTTCACCGGAGGTGTGTCGTCGCCGTTCGCCGTCGTGGGCTTGGCGCGGTGAAGAAATAGAAATAGAAGGGGTATTCCGTAAATGTCAGTGAAACGCAGGAATAGTGCCGCGACCCCTTCTCCAGTTATTCAAAATGCCAGTGTCTTCTGTGCAAAGTCAACATCGCGAGCGCGGGCGCGCGCTTTTCGCCTGGGCATGGGCTGTATTGGGTCGGTTTTAGCCCGATACTATTCATGCTTTTCCCTTTTCTTTTTCTACCAGACTTTGGAAATCCATAGAAATATCTAGAAAAATGCTAAAAATATGAGACCAATTTTGCTAGACTCCTAAATTTCTATAGTATTTAATAAAAATGGTTCCAAGATTTTTAGTCCAAACCAGGAATTATGAAGTATTTAAAATAGTCAAAACCTAGTCTCTAGGAATTTTAGTAATTATTTAATGACTCCAAAAATCACCAAACATTTTGGATAAGTTTAATATGATACTTAGATCCCATGAGTGAAGTTTGACTTGATTTGGACATTGTTTGATACCTAAACCCCAAAACCCTAATCTTCTAAATAATGCTTGCCTTATGAACTAAAATGCTGACTCCACAAACCCTAGTTTTCTAAAGAACCATGAAGGAAAATTGTATTCAAGACATAATATGATGTACCTTTATTATCATTGCATTTTCATAAGCATTACATGAGCATTCATGATTATATATGGTTATATATAGAGAACGAAGAAGAAATAGTTGTTGAAGAAGAAAGAGCTACACCACCACCACCTGAAGACCCACCTGCCGGGAACTGCTTTTATTTTGATATTTGTGGAGCAGAGCCCGACTCTCCTCTAACACAAGGCAAGCCCTAGTGCATTTGCCACCTCCTTGCTATTTTAAAATCTTTCTCACTTGCTTGATGCATTAGGTGGTAGGAGTTGTGTGCTAAACAATTGACGCATTTCCTTCCTTGCACAATTGATTACTTTTCCTTGATCACCTGTTTTATGAAAAGGTTTTTCTGATGCTTAGTCTTGCTCTAGAAAACAAAATGTTTTGTTTTGACAAAATATGATGCTTCAAGTGGGATGGGATGTTTTCAAAAATAAAACTTGATGGTGGATCCATCATGGCCATGATGGGTTCAACATCAGAAAAGATGTACCTCTGCTAGGTACCAATCTTTGGGTTTGAAATAATTAAGCTGAGACCGGGCGGGTGACTTGCACGAGAAGAGAGTCTCAGTGTAGTGTCTCCGTCTGAGTCGATTAAGGACCGTGCTCGATGTAGGCCTACTGACCGAGGACCCTTTAACTGGTCACATGCCTCGTCATGGGTAAGCTTTACCCCGGGTAGACTAATACCAGAATAAGACAACACGCAATGGGAGTGGAGAGGTGGCGAGAGTAGCATGTACCCTCCGTGGCAAGAGGCTGGACGGTGGTGTATCTGTGCTCTCGGTTGGCGTGAACCTGATCTGGTCTTAAGAACCCCGGCAACGAGTTGACATATGCAAGGGTTAAGTGCTACATATGTCGTGTGATTGGAGATCCTCAGCTGAGTATTAATCGATTCGGATCGCCGTTACTTCTTGGACATGAAGACTTGGTCACTGACTTACACGTAGTTTCCAGTGAACTAAAAGGGATGATAAAAGATGGCTAGTATAGGTCAAGTGCTTGAACTAGGGTAGAAAGAACTCTAGATTTAGGTAATAACTTAACTTGCTAATAAAACTGGATTTTTAAGGATCCACCATTAGTAAGCATTTTTGCAAACAGAGTCTTGATTCTTGATTAAGCCTTACCTTGATTCCCTCAAGCCAGCATATCCTTGAGAGTCTTTTATTTTGACGGGTAAGACTTACGAAAGTACACTTCGTACTCAGGGTTTTTGAACCCATGTTGTTGTAGGTGAGGAAGCAGCAAACTTTTGTTGCTTTTGCTCTAAGGTGGTGCCAAAGGAAGAAACTCAAGAATGAAGCCTCGGGAGGATGTTGTCCTCCTTTTCAAAACACTTTACTGTTAAGCGGGAGGGGTTTTTGCCTTCCGAGTTTGTAATAATATTACTTCTGCACTCCTATATGGCTGGTCTATAATAATATCACTCTTTCTATATTTTAATATAAATTAAGTTACTGTAATTGCTTCCGCTTATCCGTTCCTCCGATGTGTTGTAATATCTGCATGATGGCTGAAACGCCCTTGGGAGAGGCAAAGGACACATATACCGAACTTGTCAAGTGATTAGAAGCATCTACAGGGTTGCCTGAGGTCCGCTGGACAAGGACAACTGTAGGTGGGCCTAATGACTTGGGAGGTTCCACCACAGACGCCTCCCCGCTTGCCCCTTTCAGGTAAGGTAATCTCTCCCTAGCTTTCTAATTACTTGGCCAAGGACGTCCCATTCCACCCTTGTGGTAGCACTGTTTTCGCAGGTGGTTCTCCATGTTCCAATTAACATGACGATCTTACCATGAACGATAATTAAAACAATAACATAATTGGAACATGATCATAATAAAACGTTAGTTTCCCAAAACCAGGTAGAGCAATAGCAAATCTACCCAATAGTTCATCTATCTGCAAGGTGGGGGATAAACAATGCTAGGGAAACCTATTATGTCCCATCAAATTAACCTAAGCATGTCACAGTGATTAACAGGAACATTACTAGGTAAAGAAGAGTGATCAAGGGCACGACTTGCCTTAGACTCGAGATTCCAAGTACCGGTTGGTCTTCCGATGACTCGTGACCTCTCTACTACTCATAGCAATACAAATAGACATAGTATAGGCAAATATTAACATCACACCAAATATGAGAACATACCGCATAATAATGATTTACGCTTCGTGACTAGATCCTAGGTTCGAGAACCACTAAATTCAGATTTACGGTAAAGAGTTATGATTTTCCGAAGATTTAGGTGTTAGATATAAAACAAATTAAGTGTATAATTCTAACCTATATTTCATGACAATATAAGGTTACTAGATGATAAACAATATTAATATGAATCTAATGCAATTAGAATGGTTTAATTTGGAGTTAAAATAAAGGAGTTATGAATTTATGAAGTTTTAGGGTTTAGTTAATACATAAGAATCTTTTTCTGATTTAATTTATTAAATCTATGATCAAATTGGACTGTGGCCGTAAAAATGAGAAAGTCTAGCCACCGCGACGGGGTATCGGCCCAAGAGCACCGTTAGATGCCAAATCAACGGCACAGATTAGAAGTGAATCGCTACGCGATATTAGCCATTGGATCCACGATCAAGGGCTATGCTTTTTAAGTAGACCCGATCTACCCTGGATCATCGGATCCAAATCTAATGGCCCACGTCCACCGATCCAAACCGATAACTGGATGCAATCATGACTGTCCGATGGATAATCAATGGCGGACGTTACTCCCCCCTTTCACCCAGCCCACCGCAGATGGCACGCGACGGCATCGCCTGGTCTGCAGCAGCGAATTTTGCCGGAGAGGCATAGCTGACTTTCTGGTGCTTAATTCTCCCGTCCTATAGGTGCTACGTGACGAGGGAAAGAAAGCGAATTTGTTCATGGGTAACTTACTGCATCTGGGGTATTGTGGTGCCCGAGCGATGGTGATGGCGGATGCGGTCGCCACAGGTTTACCACGGCGAGAAATTGGCCGGGTCCGGGTGGCTTCCCCCTGGACAATGTGTCGCAACTCCAAACACAAGCTCTAGGTTGTGCCCTCTGGCCCACCGAAGGATGTAGATCGACACCACAGCGTGACTTCATGACAGCGATGAATCACGACGGTCCTCCCGCGCAACCCTGCTCCGCCAACACCTTCTATTGCCACGGAACACCGGATGTAGGAGGGAAGAAAGTCGTGCACGCTTATATAGGCATCCCTACGGCGCCAAATCCCCAGGGAGATACTTCTGTTAGGATCATGTGCTAGGAGATCCAACCGGACACCACGAAGCTTGCGGCCATGGCACTGGCAGGTGATCTAACCCAGCGGGCCCACCAGTCGGTGACCAAAGGCGTGTGAGAGTGGTCAGCCATGTGGCTAACGACGCGGTCGCACCCGATAGTGTAACACGGCGCGGACGCGGAGACATCAGATGAGCTGGCCAACGGGCCTAAGCCGTCAATGGCTGACCCCACTCACAGGTGCGCGTGGGCTGAGCGGTGGGCCCCGCGGGTAGAGAGCAATGGGGGGTTTGCAGTTGGTTGGGCCACGCTGAGGGGAAAGGAGTGGAGTGAGTGGGCCGAACGCGGGATTTGGGCCCAAAGGCATTTCTTTCTCTTCTTCTTTTCATTTTCTAATTTCTTATTTGAATTCCCACACAATTTCAAACCTAGTATTTTAAATTCAAATTTGCTGGTGAGTTTCAAAAATTGAGTGCACAAATAAAGTACTAGCATGAAGAATTTTAGTTATATATATATATATATTTCTTTGTAATGTATTTTCCATTTTTTATTTCATTATTTTTTCCTTCCATTTTCAAATTCTATTTTTCAAACTTAAACTTGTCTCGTAAAATTGAATACAAATGCAAAAATAGAAGAACTCAGCATGGAATGCACAAATAAAAGAAATTCAAATAATCTCCAAAGGTTCCATAAATTCCCCCAAAACACTAAAATAATTATATTTATTTATTTATATCATTTTTATACAAATTTTGTGCTTTACAAATCTTACCCCCCTTAAAAAAATCTCGTCCTCGAGATTAGTAAGAAAAATATCCCAATCTTGTCTCAAAACATATGCACAAACAAGAATCTCAGCATGATGCATAACTTGTTATTAAAACATAGGTTCAAATAGACCTTATTATTATTCCTAACATATCAAGATACTAGCTACTATCTAAGGTATTATTTAAGTCTTACAAATACTACTATATATATACTCTAATCTTGTTGCTCGTTGCCTTCTTCACTGGCTTCTTCACCTTCAATCAGCACCTGTCCCGGGTTTTCGGGTTTACCAGGTTCAACTTCTACTTCCACATGGTTGACCTGCCCCCGATTGACAGATAAGGGTTGACTCTTGCCTCCCGAGGTCTGACCATGCTTCATCGGAGCCAGAGTAGTATAAGCAGCCCTTTTGGGACAGTAGTTGGCATAATGTCCAGCCTGTCCACACTTGAAGCATGACCTATTTGTGAATGTATTAGGAGCAACTAGTCCAGCTAGAGTGCTTGCTTGAGAAGGAGCAGATTGGGTCTGTTGAGTTTGTTGCCTGAAACTACCAGCTGGTGTGCCTTGAGGTGCAAAAATACAGGGATGGGTACTACTTCCAGCCTGTCCCTGGTTAGTAGGCTTTCTCTTCTCTCCAAGCTCAACTCTCTTATGTTCCAGAGCAATGGCCTTGTCTAGCAGTCTCTAGAAGGACGGGAATGTGTGCGACATTAGTTGGTATTGTAGTGGCCCGATTAGACCCTCCAGAAATAGCTTCTGCTTTTTCTCATCATCATCGACCTCCTCAGGAGCATATCGAGATAGCTGGATGAATTTGTCTCTATATTCGCTTACGGACATGCCTCCCTGTTTGAGGGATAGGAACTCCTTCTTCTTGATTTTCATGAGACCAGCAGGAATATGGTAATTCCTAAAGTGAGTGGAGAATTCTGCCCTGGAGATGGTGTTAGCAGCAGCGTGAGCAGCGCAGTATGCATCCCACCAATCCGCAGCAGGGCCAATGAGGCAACCCGATGCATATAACACTTTCTCCCTATCAGTACACTAGGCTATGTTGATCATCTTATCCATGGAGTTTAGCCAGTCGTCAGCTTGTAGTGGGTCGGAGGAGTTAGAAAATGTCGGTGGCTTATGACTCATGAACTCTCGATGCTTATCCTTGGGCAAAGTTGGTGGTGGAGGTGGTGGTTGTTGTCGTTCCTGCCGTTTTTTGCACATTTCTTGGCTTTCTTGCCTCATTTCCTGTTGTTCCTGATGGATCTGTGCTTGCATTTCTGTCATCATGTTGGCCATTTGATGTAGTAATCGCATTTGAGCAGCAATCACGTCATCAACAAGCGGGGGATTTGGTGGGGGATTCATTTATGGTTCCAGATTAGCTACATCCCTTCTTCGACGAATTCGTGCAGGTAGATCAACAGCTCCTCCACTCCTGGTATATAACCATCTAGGTTAGGGACATATGGTAAGATAGTTTTGCAAGGGGAATAATTTAGTAGGCAGATGTCACACCCGGATTTTAGGGGGTCGAAACCCGGGCGCGAAATAATCACCAAGTGTGCTAGGATCAAGTCTCACACATATATGATGACCCATGGTATAGAAACGAATGTCACATCTTTAATATATAATAGAGTTCTATACAAAATAGTTAAATAATTACATCATACGAAGACAATGATCCAGCAACCAAAGTTGACTTAGAGACAACGACCTAGACCTCTCATGAACTCATCACAACATCGATCATGCGCCTCATCCTAGGGTACCTGTTCTTGACCTAGGGGGAAGTGAGTACAACAAGGGTGAGCTCACATACGTTCATCGCTCAACAAGTTGTGGGGAATAATGTGCATGAACTCACCAAAGGTGGGAGCTCATGTGAAGTGTAAGACTTACCAAGGAGATGGTTAAAGCTGAGCATTGCTTTTAAAGTTGGTCAAAATTTTGTTAGCAATTACTAAGTATTAGTAGATACCAACCTAATTAAGTAAGAGGTCAAAATTAATAACAACACCCATAATGAAATGCAAATGACAAATTGAGTTTAATTCCATAAGTTAATCATGTGAGTGTCCGAGCCGCTCATTACCGTGAGCACAGCTGATATACCAGTTTTACACTCTGCACAGGTTGCACATCTTTAACCACAAGTCGTGTTACCCATTTGCCATGGGGTTGTACGGACCCCATACACCTCTACCAAGGAAGCGAGGCAGGGTAGCACTACGAGGCCTTTCCAAAGTTCTACTAGTTCGAGAAAACTCGCTACGGATTCAGGAAGAAGGAAGCATAGGAATCCCTCATCCGAAAAGCTTTACAGATAGTTTGACCCGAGGACCTCCCTATACTCTAGCAGTGACGCCTCTCCACTTTCCCCTTCCGGGTAAGGTAATCTCTCCCTAGCTTTCCTAATTACATGGCCAAGGGCATCCCATTCCACCGTTGTGGTAGCACTATTTTCTTGGGTGGTTCTCCATGTTCCAATTAACAATATGATCTTATCATGAACAATAATTAAACAACAACATAATTGGAACATGATCATAATAAAACATTAGTTTCCCAAAACTAGGTAGAGCAATAGCAAATCTACCCAATACTTCATCTGTTGGCAAGGTGGGGGATAAACAATGCTAGGGAAACCTATTAGGTCCCATCAAATTAACCTGAGCATGTCACAATAATTAACAACAAACATTATTAGGTAAAAAGGAGTGATCAAGGGCACAACTTGCCTAAGACTCGAGATTCTAGGTACCAGGATGATCTTCAGATTCTTGGGACCTCATTGCTATTCATAGCAATACAAACAAACATGGTATAGGCAAAAATAACATCACACCAAACATAAGCACGAACTGCATAACAATATTCTACGCGAAGCTATGAGCTCGTGGGTTCAAGAACCACTAAATTCAGAGTTACGGTTATAAAGTTATGATTTTCTAAAGATTTAGGGGTTGGGTACAAAAGAAATTAAGTGCAAAATTTTAATTTATGTTTCATAACAAAATAAAGTTTCCAAGGCATAAACAACATCATTATGGATTTAATGCAACTGGAATGAATCAAAAAGAAGTTAAAATGAATTACTTATGAATTAAACAAGTTTCGGTAATTATTTTTATACTAAAAACTATTTTCTATATTAATTTCCCTAATTTATTAAATCCTGGGATGGCGCGCATAAATTCTAGAAAGCTCGGGGTCCCAATCATGAATATCAGGACTTAAATGTAATTCCCTATAGCACTCCCCGGACGGCGGGTTTATTATAATAAAGCCGAGGGGTTTATTTAAAACTTTCCAAATCCGAAAGGGTATCAGCCAACAAGGGCCAACCGATCCAGAATCAAAGGACCAGATCAGATCCTAATTCAAGCGAACGGGTACGTGATTTTATGCGTCAGATTCAACTCCATCGGCATGGATTTAAAACACCTGCGACTACCCCGGATCCATCCGATCCGATTCAACGGCTTGGATCAGATCTACCCCAACCCGAACCGGTATGGGATCAGGGCTGACTATTCAACGATCTATGGTATGGATTTTAATGTGTCTAGGTCCAACCATGGACATCCGCTATTGAATCAACAGCCAGGATCGAATACACTGAACCGTTACCTAGGATCAAATCGTAGTCGTCCGCTGAGGATCTAACGACCGACAACACTTCTCCCTCTCAATACCCTCTCCTCTGTTCTCCGGTCAGGCACGCAGGCATACCCGCGGCGGCGCCATTGCCGCAGACAGCAATCCCATAATCTCTGCGCCCAAACTTGAACCTAGACCGTGTTACGCAAAGAGGAGATGGAGCCAAACTAGTAAAGAAGCCACTCACTAGTGCTTGCAGCGGAGACGAGTCTTCCCACGGTGGGAAGCGGCTCCGCGCCGATGTTGAAGTCCGGTGAAAAAATTTCAAAGGCTTTGGCGATCCCCGTGCCTGCCCGCTTGCACGGACACAATCCGAGGAGCCCTGCAAACCCCACTGGACCCGCGACAAGGCTTAGGCAATGGCGCAAGCAGGAACCGATGATGGCGGACGAATCCTTCAACACCAGCGACAATCCTCTCATGTTGACACCGAAGGGGGGTTGATGCGGTGACTTTATATGTAATGTGGTGGCACTGCGGAGGAAGTTACGCCAGCTGGACTCAATCGCGCCTGCAAGCACGCGAGGTTGTTTTGGCCATGGAGGGGTGGAGCTGCGGCCTGACGAGGTGGCCCCACCAGTCGGCATCTGAACGCGCGATGAGGAAAGAGTCTGTCACCCAGCCCCATTCGTCATTGAGTGGAGCGGCTGCCCGCGGGCCTGGCTTGTCATATGCACGAGATGCGCAAGGCCGCAATGGGCTGACCATGTCGCGTTTGGCAAGGTTGGAGGAGGGCTTCGGTGGGCTGTTTTGAATGGATTTGGCCCATGTGTTCCTTTTCTTTTTCTTATTTATTTTCAAGTTCCCATTTTCAAACTTAACTTGTCTCACAAATTTGAATACAAATGCAAAAATACAACAACCTCAACATGAATTGCATATTTCAGTATTTTGTTATGTGATCAATATATTTCCATTAATTGAATATGCACAAAGAAAAGAAAACTAGATAATCTCCAAAGGTTCCATGATCCCTAAAACACTTTTATATAAATATATGTATTTATTTATTTTATTATTTTTATCTTATACAAATTTTAGGGCTTTACAAATCCTACCCCCCTTAAAATAAATCTCGTCCTCGAGATTTGTAAAAAAGAGAATGTATCCCAATCTTGTCTCAAAACATATGCACAAACAAAAATCTCAGCATGATGCATAACTTGTTATTAAGACATAGGTCCAAATAGACCTTATTATTATTTCTAAAATAGTAAATAGTAGCTACTACCTAAGGTATTATTTAGGTCTTACAAATACTACTTCCTAATTATATATATATATATGTATATATATACTCTATTCTTGTTGTTCGTTGCCTTCATCATCGGCTTCTTCTCCTTCAATCGGCACCTCATCCGAGTTTTCGGGTTAACCAGGTTCACCTTCTGCTTCCACATGGTTGACCTGCCCCTGATTGATAGATAAGGGCTGACTCTTGCCTCTTGAGGCCTGACCTTGCTTCATCAGAGCTGGAGTGGTATAAGAAGCCCTGTTGGGACAGTAGTTGACATAATGTCTAGCCTGCCCACATTTGAAGCATGACCTATTTGTGGATGCATTAGGAACAATGGGTCCAGGTGGAGTGCTCGCTTGAGGAGTAGCTTGTGTCTGTTGAGTTTGTTGCCTGGAACTACCACAGGCAGGTGTACTTTGAGGAGTAGTATAACGGGGACGGATACTACTTCCAGCTTGTCCCTGGTTAGTAGCCCTTCTCTTCTCTCCAAGCTCAACCCTCTTGTTTTCAAGAGCAATAGCTTTATCCAGTAGTCTCTGGAAGGACGAGAATGTGTGTGATATCAGCTGGTATTGTAGTGCCCCAATCAAACCCTCTAGAAATAGCTCCTATGTTTTCTCATCATCATCAACTTCACCAGGAGCATATCAGGGTAACTGGATGAACTTGTCCCTGTATTCGCTTACTGACATCCCTCCTTGTTTGAGGGATAGAAACTCCTTCTTTTTAATCTTCATAAGACCAGCAGGAATATGGTAATTCCTGAAGTGAGTGGAGAATTCTGCCCAGGTAATGGTGTCAGCAACAGCGTGAGCAGTGCAGTATGCATCCCACCAATCCGCAGCGGGGCCAGTAAGGCGACCCGAAGCATAGAGTACTTTCTCCCTGTCGAAGCACTGAGCTAGGTTGAGCATCTTGTCCATGGGCTTTAACCAGTCTTTAGCTTGTAGTGGGCCCGAGGAGTTAGAGAATGTCGGTGGTTTATGGCTCATAAACTCCCGGTGCTTATTCCTGAGCGAAGCTGGTGGTGGTGGAGGTGGTAGTTGTTGTCGTTCCTATCGTTCTTAGCGCATTTCTTGGCGTTCTTGCCTCATTTCCTATCATTCTTGATGGATCTGTGCTTGCATTTCTGTCATTGTGTTGGTCATTTGCTGTAGTAGTCGCATTTGAGCAGTTGTCATGTCATCCATAGGTGGGGGATTTAAAGGAGGACTCATTGTTGGTTCCGGAATAGCTACAACCCTTCTTCGACGATTTTGTATAGGTAGATCAACACTTCCTCCCCTCCTGGTATTAACCATCTGGGTTAGAGATATATGGTAAGATAGTTTTGCAAAGGGAATAATTTAGTAGGCAGAATAGATAGCCTAGTAGTTGGTCATAAACTGGAGGATCTTAGGTAGAGCTTGATTCTGTTGTTTTGTGTCTATGTTGGGTTAACTATGCTTATAATATGGATTTCCAAGGACAAGATAGAGTCTACTAGGATAAGAAAGATATGTGATACTAGCTATATTTTAGATAGAATCTACTAGGATAAGGAAGATATGTGATACTGGCTATATTTTAATGGGGAATAATCTAGGTTGGCTAGTTATCTTATAAACACATTTTTTATGCCTATGTGTATATGCAGATGCAATTGTGGACATTACTCCACAACTCATCACACTCAATCAAAGGACCAAATCAGACAAGTATCATAAGAACAAACATTCAAGCATATAGATACCTACAAAAAATAGTTTTGTTTCTATTCCTAAGATTAGGTTTCCTATTCCTAAAAGTCACTTTAGGTACAGGATGTCAAAGTGTGAAATCCACTTTTGTCTTTAGAAGAGAAAAGGTAAGAGTAATCAGAGTAAAGCAACAATAGATGAGAAAAGATTAAGAAAAGTTTAGAAAGAATCAGAGTAGCAAAGGTAAGTAGGTAAGGGTTATCCAGTTCTATCTAGGTTACGCCTACAGTCAAAATTGCCTCTGATACCACTTCTATCACACACGGATTTCAGAGGGCCAAAACCCGAGCGCGAAATAATCACCAAGTGTGCTAGGATCTAGTCTCACACATATGATGACCCATGGTACAGAAATGAATGTCACATCTTCAATATATATAACGGAGTTTTGTATAAAATAGTTAAATAATTACATCATACGAAGACAACGATCCAGCAACCAAAGTTGACTGGAGACGATGGCCTAGACCTCTCACAAACTCATCACAGCATCCATCATGCGCCTCATCTTGGGGTACCTGTTCTTGACCTAGGGAGTATGTGAATACAGCAAGGGTGAGCTCACATACGTTCATCGCTCAATAAGTTGTGGGGAATAATGTGCATGAACTCACCAAAGGTGGGAGCTCATGTGAAGTGTAAGGCTTACCAAGGAGATGGTTAAAGCTGAGCATTGCTTTTAAAGTTGGTCAAAATTTTATTAGGAGTTACTAAGTATAAGTAGATACCAACCTAATTAAGTAAGAGGTCAAAATTAATAACAACACCCACAATGCAATTGAAATGACAAATTGAGTTTAATTCCATAAGTTAATCATATGAGTGTCCGAGCTGCTCATTACTGTGAGCACAGTTGATATACCAGTTTAACACTTTGCAGAGGTTGCACATATTTACCCACAAGTCGTGTTTCCCATTTGCCACGGGGTTGTACGGACCCCATACACCTCTACCAAGGAAGCGAGGCACGGTAGCACTATGAGGCCTTTCCAAAGTTCAACTAGTTCGACAAAACCCGCTACGGATTCAGTTAGAAGGAAGCATAGGAATCCCTTGTCCGAAAAGCTTTACAGACATTTCAACCCGAGGACCTCCCTATACTCTAGTAGCGATGCCTCCCCGCTTGCTCCTTCCGGGTAATGTAATCTCACCCTAGCTTTCCTAATTACTTGGCCAAGGGCGTCCCATTCCACCCTTGTGGTAGCACTGTTTTCCCGGGTGGTTCTCCATATTCCAATTAACAATATGATCTTATCATGAACAATAATTAAACAACAACATAATTGGAACATGATCAGTATAAAATATTAGTTCCCCAAAACCATATAGAGCAATAGCAAATCTACCCAATAGTTCATCTGTTTGCAAGGTGGGGGATAAACAATGGTAGGGAAACCTGTTAGGTCCCATCAAATTAATCTGAGAATGTCAGAGTGATTAACAGTGAACCTTATTAGGTAAAAAGGAGTGATCAAGGGCACAACTTGCCTGAGACTCGAGATTCCAGGTACCAGGATGATCTTCAGATTCTCGGGACCTCACTGCTATTCATAGCAATACAAACAAACATGGTATAGGCAAAATTAACATCACACCAAACATAATCATGAACTGCATAATAATATTCTACGCAATGCTACGAGATAGTGGGTTCGAGAACCACTAAATTCAGAGTTACGATTATAAATTATGATTTCCTGACGATTTAGGGGTTGGGTACAAAATAAATTAAGTACAAAATTTTAATTTATGTTTCATAACAAAATAAAGTTACCAAGGGATAAACAATATCATTATGGATTTAATGCAACTGAAATGGATCAAAAAGAAGTTAAAATGAATTACTTATGAATTAAACAAATTTCTAGAATTATTTTTATACTAAAAACTGTTTTCTATATTAATTTCCCTAATTTATTAAACCTAGGGATGACACGCATAAATTCTAGAAAGCCCGGGGTCCCAATCATGAATATCTAGACTTAAATGTAATTCCCTATAGCATTCCCTGGACGTCGGGTTTATTATAATAAAGCCGAGGCGTTTATTTAAAACTTTCCAAATCCGAAAGGGTATTGACCAACAAGGGCCACTCGATCTGGAATCAAAGGACCAGATCAGATCCTGATTTAAGCAAACCGGTACGCCGTTTTATGCGTCGAATTCAACTCCAACGTCATGGATTTAAAACACCCGCGACTACCCCGATTCCGTCCGATCAGATTCAACGACTTGGATCAGATCTACCCCAACCCGAACCGGTATAGGATCAGGGCCAACCATCCAACGATCTATGGTACAAATTTTAATGTGTCTAGGTCCAACCCTAGCCATCCGCTATTGAATCAGTGGCCAGGATCAAATACATCGAACCGTTACCTAGGATCTAATCATAGTCGTCTGCTGAGGATCTAATGATCGACGACACTTCTTCCTCTCAATACCATCTCCTCTATTCCCCAGTCAGGCGTGTAGGCATACCCGCGGCGAAACCATTGCCGCAGATAGCGATCCCATAATCCCTGTGCCCAAACTTCGACCCAGACCGCGCTACGCAAAGAGGAGATGTAGCCGAACTAGTAAAGAGGCCAATCACCAGTGCTTGCAGCGGAGACGGGTCTTCCCACGGTGGGAAGCAGCTCCGCGCCGATGTTGAAATCCGGTGAGAAATTCCCAAGGCTTTGGGGATCCCCGCGCCCGCTCGCTTGCTTGGACACAATCCAAGGGGCCCCACGAACACCACTGGTCCCGCAACGGGGCCTGGGCAATGGCGCAAGCAGGAACCGACGATGGCGGACGAATCCTTCAAGGCAATCCTCTCACGTTGACACCGAAGGGGGGTTGATGCGACGACATTATACGTAATGTGGCGGCACGCGCGGAGGAAGTTATGCCAGCTGGACTCAATCGCGCCGTCAAGCACGAGAGGTTGTTGCGGCCATGGAGGGGTGGAGCTATGGCCTGACGACGTGGCCCACCAGTCGGCGTCTGGACACGCGACGAGGAAAGAGTCCATCACCCGGCCCCATTCGGCATCGAGTGGAGCGGCTATCCGTGGGCCCGGCTTGTCATATGCTCACCAGATGCGCAAGGCCGCAATGGGCCGACCCAAGTCGTGTTTGGTAAGGTCGGAGGAGGGCTTCGGTGGGCTGGTTTGAACGGATTTGGCCTAGGTGCATAGTTGTTTCTCTATTTTCCTTTTCTTTTTCTTATTTATTTTCAAGTTCCCATTTTCAAATACAAATTTTCAAACTTAACTTGTCTCACGAATTTGAATACAAATGCAAAAATACAACAACCTCAGCATGAATGCATATTTCAGTATTTTGTTATTTGATCAATATATTTCCATTAATTGAATATGCATAAAGAAAAGAAAACTAGATAATATCTAAAGGTTCCATGATCCCCAAAACACTTATATATATGTATTTATTTATTTTATTATTTTTATCTTATACAAATTTTAGGGCTTTACAATAGAACAGATAGCCTAGTAGCTGGTCTTAAACTGAAGGATCTTAGGCAGAGCTTTGATATGTTGTTTTGTGTATATGTCGAGACGACTATGCTTTTAAGATGAATTCCCAAGGATAAGATAGAATCTGTTAAGATGAGATGAATCTGATACTAGATACATTTTAATGAGGGATAATCTAGGTTTTCTAGTTATTTTAAAAACATTTTTTATGCCTAGATGTATATGCACATGCAATTGTGGACATTACTCCACAACTCATCACACTCAATCAAAGAACCAAATCAAACAATTATCATAAGAACAAACATTCAAGCATATAGATACTTACAAAAATAATTTTGTTTTTGTTCCTAAGATTAGGTCTCCTATTCCTAAAGGTCACTTTAGGTACATGATTTCAAAGTGTGAAATCCACTTTTGTCTTTAGAAGTGAAAAGGTAAGAGTAATCAAAGTAAGGCAGCAATAGACGAGAAAAGATTAAGAAAAGTTTAGAAAGAATCAGAGTAGCAAAGGTAAGTAGGTAAGGATTATCCAGTTCTATCTAGGTTTCATCCTACAGTCAACATTTCTCTGATACCACTTCTGTCACACCCGGGTTTTAGGGGGCCAAACCCAGGTGCGAACTTCATCAAGTGTGCTAGGATCAAGTCTCACACATATGATGACTCATGGTATAGAAACGAATGTTACTCCTTTAATATATAACAAAATTCTGTACACAACTGATAAATAATTTACATCATGCGAAGACAACGATCCAACAACCATAGTTGAATGGGAGATGACGGCCTAGACCTCTCACAAACTCAACTCGACATCCTTCATGCTTCTTATCCTGTGGTACCTGTTCTTGACCTGGGGAGATGTGAGTACAGCAAGGGTGAGCTCACATACGTTCATCACTCAACAAGTTGTGGCGAATAATGTGCATGAACTCACCAAAGGTGGGAGCTCATGTGAAGTGTAAGGCTTACCAAAGGAGATGGCTAAAGCTGAGCATTGCTTTTAAAGTTGGTCAAAATTTTATTAGTAGTTACTAAGTATAAGTAGATACCAACCCAATTAAATAACAGATCAAAATTAATAACAACACCCACAATGCAATGCAAATGACAAACTGAATTTAATTCCATAAGTTAATCATGTGAGTGTCCGAGCCGCTCATGACCGTGAGCACGGCTGATATACTACCTAGGAAGCGAGGCAGGGTAGCACTACGAGGCCTTTCCAAAGTTCCACTAGTTCGAGAATACCCACTACGGTTTCAGGACGAAGGAAGCATATGAATCCCTCGTCCGAACTGCCATCGCAGCAGTTCAACCCGAGAACCTCCCTATACTCTAGCTACGACGCCTCCCTGCTTGCCTAATTACTTGGCCAAGGGTGTCCCATTCCACCCTTGTGGTAGCACTATTTTCCCGGGTGGTTCTCCATGTTCCAACTAACATGATGATCTTATCATGAACAATAATTAAAACAACAACATAATTGGAACATGATCATAATAAAACATTAGTTTCCCAAAACCAGGTAGAGCAATAGCAAATCTACCCAATAGTTCATCTGTCTGCAAGGTGGGGGATGAACAATGTTAGGGAAACCTATTAGGTCTCATCAAATTAACCTGAGCATGTCATAGTGATTATCAGGAACATTATTAGGTAAAGAATAGTGATCAAGGGCACAACTTGCCTTAGACTCGAGATTCCAAGTACCAGGATGGTCTTTCGATGACTCATGACCTCTCTGCTACTCACAGCAATACAAACAAATATTGTATAGGCAATTATTAACATCACACCAAACATGAGAACATACTACATAATAATGATCCACGCTTCGCGACTAGATCCTAGGTTCGAGAACCACTAAATTCAGATTTACGGGTAAAGAGTTATGTATTTTCAAAGATTTAGGTGTTAGATATAAAACAAATTAAGTGTATAATTCTAACCTATATTTCATGACAATATAAGGTTACTATATGATAAACAATATTAATATGGATCTAATGCAATTGGAATGGATCAATTTGGAGTTAAAATACATGAGTTATGAATTTATGAAATTTTAGGGTTTAGTTATTACATAAGATTCTTTTTCTGATTTAATTTATTAAATCCGAGATCAAATTGGACTGTGGCCCTAAAAATGAGAAAGTCCAGGGGCTTCTTTATAATTAAAAAGGACCAATCCGGGATGATCTTTACCCTAAAGTGGACTGTGGGTTGATTGTAAAAAATGGCAGGGGCTCTTATGCAATCTAGCCACAGCCAAGGGGTATCAACCAAAAGCATCGTTGGATGCCAAATCAATGGCATAGATTAGAAGTGAATCGCTACGTGATATTAGCCATTGGATCCACGATCAAGGGCTATGCTTTTTAAGTAGACGCGATCTACCCTGGATCACCGGATCCAAATCTAACGTCCCACATCCACCGATCCGAACCGGTAACTGGATGCAATCACGACTGTCTGATGGATAATCAACGGCGGATGTTACTCCCCCTTTCACCAAGCCCACGCAGATGGCACGTGGCGGCGCCGCCCGGTCTGCAGCAGCGAAGTTCACCGGAGAGGCGTAGCTGGCTTTCTGGTGCTTAATTCTCCCTTCCGATAGGTGCTACGCGACGAGGGAAAGAAAGCGAATTCGTTCATGGGTAAGTTATCACATTCGGTGTGTTGTGGTGCCCGAGCGACGGTGATGGCGGACACGGTTGCCACAAGTTTACTATGATGAGAAATTGGCCAGGTCCGGGTGGCTTCCCCCAGGACAATGTGCCACAACTGCAAACACAAGTTCTAAGTTGTGCCCTCCGGCCCACCGAAGGATGTAGATCGACACCCTAGCACGACTTCACGACGACGTGTCACACCCGGGCTTTAAGGGACAAAGCTGGGTGCATCTCATACATGCGCCAAAGAAGACAACATATATAATAACAGAGTGTATAGAGATAAATGTCACAATATAATCAGAGTACTTATTACATAGCAGAAGTCTTACAAAATAAAATATAAGTATAGATCGAACTAAAATCCATCCTTGGCGCCAGAAAGTCAACTGGGAGACGCCACCTAGATCGAATCGAGCTCCTTGATGTGTGGCTCCTCTTGAACCACCTGTTCTTCTCCTATGGGGAGATATGAGACAGCAAGGGTGAGCTCACACATGTTCATCGCTCAACAAGTTGTGGGGAATAATGTGCATGAACTCACCAAAGGTGGGAGTTCATGTGAAGTGTAAGGCTGATCAACAAAATAAAGGTTGAAGCTGAGCATTGCTTTTATAAGTTGATCAAAATTTTATTAGCAGTTACTAAGTGTAAGTAAATACCAAACCATAGTAAATAAAGTAATAATAAAATAATCCCAATGCGATGCAAACGACAGATTGAATTTAATTCCATAAATTAATCATATGAGGGTCCGAGCCGCTCATGACTGTGAGCACGGCTAGTATACCAGTTTTACACTCTGCAGAGGTTGCGCATCTTTACCCACAAGTCATGTTACCCATCTGCCAAGGGGTCATGAATCCCATACACCTCTACCAAGGAAGCGAGGCAGGGTAACACTACGAGGCCTTTACAAAGTTTCACTAGCTTCAGAAAACCTGCTACAGTTTATAGGAAGCTCTAGTGCAGGAATCCCTCACCTGACCGCCATCGCAGCAAAATCAACCCAAGGACCTCCCTACACAGACCACTCCCCTACTGCCCTTGCCCCTTTCGGGTAAGGTAGTCATCCACTAGCTTTCCTAGTTAATCAGCCAAGGGCGTCCCATTAAACCCTTGTGGTAGCACTGTTTTCCCGGGTAGTTCTCCATGTTCCCATTATCATAATGATCTTATCATGAACAGTAAATAATAACTGATAATAAAAGTGTAACAATGAGTGATGTATATCTCCATACCCAAAACCACATAAAGCAATAGCATAACTACCCAATTGATTTAGGGATAAACAAGGTAAAAGATAATTAGACTAGGGTGACCTATTGGGTCCCATCAAAATTAAACCTATGCATGAATAAATGATATTAAAGAACATTATTGGGTGATAAAAGTGGTTAAGGGCACAACTTGCCTGGCACTTGAGAATCCAGGTACCAGGATGATTCTTCAGATCCTCGTGACCTCACTGCTAGTTGTGGCAATACAAACAAACATGGTATAGATAAAATTGACATCTCAGCAAACATAAGAACAAACTCAATAATAATGATCTACGTTATGCTACGAGATCGTGTGTTCGAGAACTACTAGGATCAGAGTCATGGTTAAGGAGATATGATTTTATAGAAGATCTATGTGATTAAAATATTAAACTATATTATAAATTGGTTAATATAAATTATATGAGAGATTATTATATAAATAATTACCTCAACTTTAATCTAAGTTATGAATTGACCAGAGATCATATTCTAGTATATTATAATGATAAGCAGTTTAACAAGACTAACCAACATAAGTTTAATAAAAGTCTAGTTATAAAAGAATGGAACATGGTACAATAAATGTTATTATTGCATAGTAAATATTTATACGAGACTAACGCAACCGGAACGAGTCAATTCGGAATTAAAATGAAGGAGTTATGATTTTCTGAAGATTTTATGTATTTGATATGAGATTAATTGGGAGATCAATTTTATTATCGTTTTCATGTCAAAACAGCATTATATAGTTATAGACAATATTAATACAAAATTATAGGAATTGGAATGGACCAATTTGGACTTCATATGAATTTTATATGAATTGAACAAGTTCTAGGAATTGTTTTTATATTAAAATTCATTTTCTAATTCAATTAATCTATTTTTCCTAATCACTGGACTGTTCCTCAATTGCAGGAAAGACCAGGGGTTAAAGCGCAAGACTTCCCAAGACACAAAGCACCCTAGATGAGGATGGCGGGTTGTTTTCTAGTTTCCCCGAGGACTGATGTGTAAAAAGGACCAGTGAAGGGGTATGGTGGACTTTGTGACCCTCTGATCAAAATAAACGGCTAGGATTAAAAACTCGCCGCTTGAACCGTTACGCATCCGAAGCCGTTAGATCGGCGATCGACGGACGACAAGCGATCTCACCATGATTCAATTTACACCGTCCGATCGACGACCAACGTCATAGATTAAATGCGCTGAATGGGTATCGGCATCACCTAATCACTACCATCCGTGGCTAGATCAACGATCTGCACGCATAGCCCCTCAACTCTCTCTCTCACCGGCGGTGACGACAGAACCCAGAGCGCCGTCGCGACGCCATTGCTGACCGAATATGGACCGCACCTGAGCGCGCCTAAACCATGACTCTAACCAGAAAATTATGGATAGTAGGGCTAGAAAACTCACCCCGGAGGACTCACTGGGCATTTGGAGCGGTGACACGGCCAGTCGATGATGAGCTGCGGATGCAGGACTAAATCTGATCACGGCGAGGAATTCCCGGAGCACCAGCAAGTCGCCCACCGATTAAACCTTCTCACAGCACCGCCGGATCACGGCCAACCTCCAGCTAGCCCAATTGGCACCCGAATCCCACTATCGTCGGTGAATTACAACAGTGGCTCTCTTCTCGCTCGGTATCGCTTTTGGGACACTCACGCGGTATGGATTGTGGCAAGGGCGGCCGGTCGGGTTGGCTATATAGGCGGGCAGGTCACACGGTTGTAGTTGGCGACATGGTCGCTAGTGCGCGCGGATTTCGGAGGAGAGGTTGACCTGGCGTGGCTCTATTACGCGCCCATGCCCGAGATTGATGGAGGAACTGACGCCACGACCCACTCGGCAGAGGACGGAGAGATTCTGCAGTGCGGGGCCTGCGCGTCATCCACGGAAAGGAAAGAGGCGGAGAGGGAATGCGCAGCGCGTGATGCAAGGGGCTGACTGCCCGGTCCCACATGTCAGCACCACGGATTTCATCCTACAGCGAGTGGAGGGGCTGGCCAGTGGGCCCGCAGAGCTAGTGGGCGCGCGCCTGTGGAGTCTGGCTGGGCCATGCGTGGAGGGAACTCGGTAATGGGCCGCGAGATAGGTAATTCGGCCTAGGGTAAGGTTTGTTATTTTCTATTTTCAATGTCCTTTAAATTTTCAAATCCCTATTCCAAATTTAAATCTGTTTCAACTTTTCTGATATGTCTTTCAAATTCCTAAATATCAAACCAATCCCTAATGAAAATATAACATCTATTATTTTCATTAATGTTATTTTCCTAGACATTCCTTTAGGGGAGGAATAAGGATTTTATTTAAATGTCCTTTCTCATTCCTATTTTATGTCTTCATTTAAAATTGGAGGGCTAAGTTATGTCCTCCATAAAATGCATTACCAAAGATTATCATCAAGGGATCACCTTTTATTTATCTATTTATTGGTCCTTTAATTTAGTATTCTCAATTGATTATGAAGAGGAAATGTCTTGACAAATTCTCGAGGTTTTCAAATATTCTAGGAACACTATGACCGATATACTTATTTCTTTATTTTATTATTTTTTTTCTTATACAATTTTTGGGACTTACACGACGGTGCTCCTGCGCAACCCTGCTCCGCCAGCTCCTTCTATTGCCGTGGAACACCGGATGTAGGAGGGAAGAGAGACGTGCACGCTTATATAGGCATCCCCGCGGTGCCAAATCCCCAGGGAGATACTTCTGTTAGGATCCTGCGCCAGGAGATCCAATCGGACTCCGCGAAGCTTGCGGCCATGGAGCTAGTAGGTGATCTGACCTAGTGGGCCCACCAGTCGGTGACCAAAGGCATGTGAGAGTGGTCAGCCATGTGGCTGACGACGCGGTTCCACCCGGCGGTGTAACGCGATGTGGACGCGGAGACATCAGATGAGCTAGCCAGCGGGCCCCAGCAGTCAGCGGCTGACCCTGTGCACAGGTGCACGCGAGCTGAGCGGTGGGGCCCTGTGGGTAGAGAGCAATGAGGGGGGTTGCAGTTGGTTGGGCCGCGTGGAGGGGAAAGGAGTGGAGTGAGTGGGCGGAGCGCGGGATTTGGGCCTAAAGGCGTTTCTTTCTCTTTTTCTTTTATAATTTCTTATTTGAATTTCCTCACAATTTCAAACCTAGTATTTTAAATTCAAATTTGATGGTGAGTTTCACAAGTTGAGTGCACAAATAAAGTACTAGCATGAAGAATTATAATTATATATATATTCTTTGTAATGTATTTTCCATTTTTTATTTCATTCTCTTTTCCTTCCATTTTTAAATTCTATATTTCAAACTTAAACTTGTCTCATAAATTTGAATACAAATGCAAAAATACAAGAACTCAGCATGGAATGCACAATTATTTATTTATTTGCTATTTGACTAATATAATTCCATTATTTGAATATGCACAAATAAAAGAAATTCAAATAATCTCCAAAGGTTCCATAAATTCCCCAAAACACTAAAATAATTATATTTATTTATTTATATCATTTTTTTACAAATTTTGGGCTTTACACCTTGTTCCTTCGGTACACGGTGGCGGCCACACTACAAACACGGTTGGTGTGGTCTCGCAAGACGTCGCTTCACTCGGTACTATTTACAATGACTCACATAAGAGCCGAGGGTGTTGATGGTGTCTAACCTCACTTAATCAACTAGGACTAAACCTAGAGAAAGCACTACAAAGCGGTCTAACTAATCTAAGTACTTCGCAAAGCACCTACGCTAATCACCGAGTGATTATATTAAGCACTTAGGTGTATGGAGCTAATGGAAATGTGCCTCTACACTTAAGCAATGTTCTTGAGCTCTCCACACTTGAGAATGGCTGGTTGGAGGGTATATATAGATCCCCACCCAAATAGAGCCATTGGAGGTGTGTAGTCTGTTCTGTGTTGCTCCAAACCGGACCATATTCCGGTGACATCCATGTTAGCTCAGATCTACTGATAGATTCTCTGCATAGCAGAGATCCGGGGCACCACCGGACCCGTCCATTGACCGGGCCACATTAGATGACCGTTCGAACTAGTCATTGCCAAGTGGTCTGGTGCAATAGACCCAAGGTCTGTGTAACACCCTGAATTTGGGGTATAAAAATTCTTTCTAAATATCTACCAAATTCAGGTGTTATCTCTTGTCTCTCTCTCATTCTTTTGTTTAGAATTAAGCAAATTAGGAGAGGGATTAATTAATTATTTTGGCAAAACTTTGTGAGTCATGAAATGTTGCATTATGCTGAGCCTAAATTATTCTTTGAATTGATTCTCATGTTTGAATAGTTTGAATTTGAACTTTTATTTGAATTTGAATTAGAAAATAAAAAGAAAAGGATTAGAAATTAGAAAATAAAAAAGAAAAAGGAAAGCAGCCCAAACTCCCTCCCTCCTCGGCCTTTCAGCACAAGCCGGCCCATCTAGCCCTCCCGCGCGCGCCCGCGTCCGCTGGTAGGCGGGCCCCACCTGTCGGCACCGCGCCCGCTTGCTCGCTCTCCTCCTATCCCTCTGCCCAGTGGAACCGCCCCGTCAGCACCGTTGCGCGCTCGCACGTACCCGATCTCGCTGGCTCGTGGGCCCTACCCGTCAGACCCGCCCTCTTCCTCCGCAACCGACGCGCCCATTGCGTGCGCCCACACCGTTTGACCCGCGCCCACATCCGCACGACCCACCCACGTTGCCTGAGCACTATGTAAAGGCCCCACACACTCCCTCAGCTCGCCCCTGCCTCACATTCACGCTCCCCGCCCTCACATCACCTAGCCGCAGTGTCGCCTCCCCCCGCTGTCGCTTCGCCATTCTGTCGTCGCCGCTAGACTCTAACATCGCTTTGGCCACGGTGAGCTTCACCGGAGCTTGAAGTACCAGGAACTCACGGTGGTTTCTCCTTTCCTCAACTCTTTTGCTTGGTCCGCACTCAGCCTCTTCCCTACGCAGGTTGGAGCTCGCCACCGCCGCGATTCTGAGATGTCTGGCCAACCAGAGCCTCCCCGCGCCGTGCCAAGCCGCCCCAAGCACCGTCTCAGGGTAAATGACCCTCTCTCGTCCCTATTTTGCACCAATTTCGCTTTACCGTGGTGAATTTCGTCTTGCCGGAGCCCCCTTCGTCGGACCGCCGCTTCTTCATGGCGTCCGGCCACTACAACCCCTCCCCGAGCCCGAATTCAGGCCTAGAGCATCCCTACCCTCTCCCCGGAACCTATGTCGGTCGTAGAGCGCCAGATTAACTCCCACCGCGGTGGGTATTGCTCGCCGAAGCAGCCCTGGGTTCACCCGAGGGTCCCCCTCCGCCGTCTGCCCGCCTCAGCCCCGTTCACGCCATCTTGACCTTGCCTTAACGTTCTCCAAGTCCTCCCCAACCTCTCTGCAACCCAGACTGACCCCTAGCGCCATAGAAGCCCCAGTCTACCTCATCTCCGATAGCTGCGCCGCCACGGCGCGTATGACGCCGCCCCTGGCCGGCTAGAGTAGGTAAAGCCCTCTGGCGCCCATCCTAACTGCCCGATTCTGATCTGACGGCCCGGATTCATGGATAACGGTTCGCGCGGTTCGTGGAACCAATGCTGTCGATCTGCGATCCAGTGGCCAGCGCGCCCCGTGCCCTCAACACACTGTAGACCCGTGGGCCCCGTGTGTCAGTGCCTCAATCCGCCCTGAGCCCACGTGTCAGGCACCCACAGCCCGTGCCACGCCCCCTCGCTCTCCGTTCTAATCCGAACCGTTGATCGGAGATCGAACGGCTAGCGCAACCCCATACCCCTTCGCATGTAATTTTGTTAAAGAGACCCTCGGCTTCTCAGTAATCAACCCGCCATCCCTTAGTTTTGCGTGCAGGCCCCTATGTTTTTGTAAACAGACCCCTGACATTTTTATTAATCACAGAATTGGACCTAATTTTGTATTTTAAACTTCAAAACTTGTTTATTTCATGTCTTTTTCATATGAACTCCAAATTGAGTGATTCAAATTGCAAAATGTTCATAGGATTATTCTCTGTCCAAATATATTATGATCATTCACTGTTTGTACACTTTAATTTTATGCCTAAGCTCTAGGTTAGTGTATGTAATAATTAGTTTATGAAATAAGAAAATAGAAAGGAAAACCCTAATGATACTTGGGTACTTAACTTTGTGAGATTAATAATATGTCATATATGGAATTCTCCCTGGTATAATTTCATGTCTCACTAAAATTAGTGGAACTAAATTATGTAATCCATAATATTTAGGGAATCACTAACCTCTAAGTGTACTTATCCACCCTAGCACCTAGGTTTCCCTTATTGTGTATTACTATTATGTCCAACTTGTGTTCACTTGATTGCATATGTTTGGTGTACTGTTCATTTGTCTTTATCCAAATGTATTGAATGCATGATCTCTTTATTTAGACAATGAGCAGCCCGTGGTTCCTGAGTGTGTTGCCGAAGATTTTCCTGAGCAACAACCTAGTAAAGTGTCCTCTGACCTATTCTGTCCTACATACATTATAATTCACTATCCCACATGACTTTATTGAAACCTAATGATTGACTAGTCTGTGTTTACCTAATCCTTGTTTACCTTTTGGGTTGTCATGGTTAGCTTTATGCTATTGTTCTAACTTAATCAACGAGTGAGTATTTATGATACGATGATGTCATCTCGATAATGATCTTATGATACTTCAGGGGACTCAGGCTATTTCCTGAGTACCTCTCCATAAGGACCTGTTCTGTGACCACCCGAGATAACAGTACAACCATGAGGGTGGAATGGGATGCCCTTAGCTGATTAATTAGAGGAACATGAGGTGTAGTTGGCTTCACCATAGGGCCGTCAATGAGGTCCAGGCATAGTACTTGCTCTACCGAGGCTGGTTGCAGAGGTTCTTGGATTTGGTTTTGTTAGTCACCCTTCCTATGGGGAGAAGTATTGTGTTTATTAAACTAGAGAAACCTAACGGGCGGCTATGACCTTCGGGGAATCTTTGTAAAGGCTATCTAGTGAGACCCTGCTAGGTCACCTTGGTAGTGATCAATGGAGAGTCATGATCTCCGGGCAGAATGGGAACCACGACTTGTGGGTAAAGTGTGCAACCTCTGCAGAGTGTTAAAAACTGGTATATCAATCATGCTCACGGTTAAGAGCGGCCTTGGAATCCTCTTTGATTAGAAGAACTCTTATGATGATGTTTAATGATGATGGTTATAATTATGATCTCTGGTATTTCCTCTTGGTGGGAGTGCATTTGGGTAATAACTGGGTTTATTACTAAAATTTGGCTCTACTATTAATGATAAATACTTGACCAACTAAAAGCAACTGCTTAACCTCAACCCCACATACAGCTAGTCCACTTTAGCCAAATGGGACATTTGCTGAGTACATTGATGTGTACTCACCCTTGCTTTAAAAACCACCCAAACCTAGGTTGTCCCCTCTGTATTCAATGCTCAAGAGGATATGCTGGCAACATGGAGGACTTTGAGGAGTTCCAGAACTACGACGAGTTTTAGTTATGTTATTGGCAAACCCCTAGTCAGCTGCCTGTGAAGGCCTTATCTGCTACGTTTCATATTCCACATTTTGATGATATTAACTGACTATGTTATAGACTCTGTGGATGTTTTGGACATCTTGATGTAATAAAAGTACATTTCCACTATTTACTTTGAACAATATGTGATGATGTCCAATTATTAATCATTGTGTACATGAGTTTCTGATCCTGGCACGTACATGGTTCGCATTCGGTTTGCCTTCCAAAACCGGGTGTGACATAAGTGGTATCAAAGCCTTGCTAACTGTAGGACTGCTAACCTAGACTAGAATGGTTGCCCTAAGGACTATAGACCCCTATTCTTACTTTGACCTTTAGTGTCATTTCAAAAGTTGGTCATCTTGACCAATTCTATGTTATTACTCATCTTACAAATTTTTTGTCTCACTTTGTTTTTTGTTTACTTGCTGGTCACATAGTTCTACTTTCACTCTTGTGCTTACGATGTATTTTGTAGATGGCTTGTATTAGATGCATTGCACGTAAGTCAGTGATCCCCTTTTGCCCTCTCGCCTAGCGGAGCGCCCACTGCGCCACACGGTGACAGGTCAGTCTAGCCACCCAGAGAGACTGCATCGTAGCCTGCACGAGGAGTACGAGCGTCGACGCTAGGAGCAGGAGCAACATGACTCTTCTCCCTCGCCTCAACAGGAGGTGGAGTCTGGGAGGCAACCTTTCCCTACACCTCAGCCAGAGATGCCCCCTGCACCACCACAGGGCTTCCCAGCTGCTGGAGGAGTCGGAGATGATAACGACACCAGTGGCAGTTTGAGCCACAGCATGGAGCTCTCGGAGGAGCAGAAGCTAGAGGGATGGATCGCTAGACCCATCACTCGCGACGCCACTCGCGAGTGTCACTTCCACGATGCTCTCGACACCTTGCTGCGTCGGGCCTTCGACCGACACACTTGGTCTATTGAGTACTGTTGTGTAGTCTACCAGCATCGTCACGGGTTATACCTGGACCAGAGGGAGGCTACTTGTTTGGTGCGCCATCCGAACGATGATCTCCGGGGTGCAGAGGCCTTCTCAGAGCATTATTCTATCACTGAGAGGGATACTACCGAGGCAGTCATGCAAGATGCTACATGGCATGCGCTTTCGCAGTAGTGCTCGTTGTTCAGCGTGGTAGTTGACAACCTCGACCTGAAATACAACCCTCGTCGTTCGACCCGCAGTGCCAGAGGTGTGATTGTCTCACCCATTGGTGAGGGCAATCCCAGGCTGAACAGTATGGTCAACCTGGTCGCTGTGCTCAACACCGAGCTGGACCATGCCCTTACGAGTTGGGCAAGGTTCAGGCGGAGGTTGCGAAATTGCATGCTAAGCGCGCAATGCGCCACTATCAGGATGGTGGTTCTCCCGCTCCTGTCGGGATTCAGCACCCTTACTGCTCGTTGCCCCGTGGTCGCTTTGGTTATGGCACCCCTCACTGCAGGACCTAGATAGATTTGGAGCCATAGATCGATATAGTCGGAGTTTGTAATAATGCTTAATTCAGTGTCTTCATCTTAGTCAGTCTTAGTTAGCCTTAGTTTGCTTATCATATGTTTTGATGCTTGTCGTGATGAACTTGTAATGAAGTTGGATCTTTGTAATGATTGTCACCAAGGTGTGGGTATCCTCTGCCACTTGGTGTAGTTATTAATAAAGTCAGTTATTTAGTTGGGCAACTCCTTTATTTCCACTTTCCTCTTTATCTGAGAAGCTGTGTTGGCTGTGTTGGGAGTCAGTGAGGATGATCAATTGTTTAGTATTAAAAAGACTTCCATATATCTTTTCTTATGCTGAAAGACTGCAGAGTTAGATCTTATATGTGAGTGCTTTCTATAGATGTATGAGAACAAGCGCAGAGGTGGAAGGCGTGCTCTGTAGGAGCAGCAGGCACCCCAGGAGGAGGAAGCTTAGCAGCAGTTGCCACCGCCACCCCCAATGACTATTGAGTAGATGTTCCTGATGTAAACTCAAGCAGTCCAAGGGATTGGTTAGACTTTAGAAGCGATGTAGTAGGTGTAGTAGCAACAACCCCCACCTCAACCTCAGGTGCAAGTTCAGATGCAACAGGTGCCTAGAGATAAGTAGGTGGAGTTCATGAGGGGCCATCTCTCTGTCTTTGCCCATTCTGCTAATCCCATGGACATTGAGGATTGGTTGTGTAACATGGAGCGTGAGTTGCACACTACTTAGTGCAACGATCGTGAGAAGGTTCTGTATGGTCCCTGTCTGCTAAGGGGAGCAGCACAATCCTGGTGGGAGTCTTACCTCGCCACCCATGCCGACCCTGAAGCCATCACCTGGGGGGAGTTCAGGGACAACTTCCATCATTACCATGTGCCTGAAGGGGTGATGATAGTAAGCAAGGAGGAATTTCTAGCTTTGAAGCAGGCCTCCTGTCTGTCAGTGAGTATAGGGACAAGTTCCTACAGTTGTCACGCTATGCACCCGAGGATGTCAATACAGATGCTAAGAGGTAGTACCGCTTTCTGAGAGGTTATGTTGACCCCCTTCACTACCAGCTGATGAACCACACTGTCCCTACCTTCTAGCATTTGATCGACAGAGCCATAATGATTGAAAGGAAGCGCCGGAAGATGGAGGACAGGAAATGCAAGATTGGTCGATCTCAGGCCAGGAGTAGCAGCTGTCCCCGCTACTCAGGCAACCCACCTCTGCAGTTCAAGCAAGGTCACCCTCAAGTTCACCAGCACCAAAATCAACGTTAGCATCAGCAGCACTATCAAAGACAGTTCCCTCAGCAGCAGTAGCAGTACCGTCAGAACAACCTACAAGGAGGAAATCGGTACTAGCGCCAGAACAACCAGGCACCTCGCCTTCCTGCCCCAGCAACCAACCAGAACAACCAAGCAGCTCCAGCGCAAGGAGGAGGCCGCACATGTTTCTGCTGTGGGGAACAAGGTAACTCAGCAGTCGCCAGCTTTCAACACCTCAGCCAGACAAGGAGCACCACAACAAGCACCAGGAGGTCGTGGCCAGGCCTACAACTGTGGAAAGGTGAGCCACTTGGAGGCCGAAGCAATCTAGGATGCTTAGGACGTGGCAGTAGGTATGTTTCCAATCGAATTCTATCCAGCAAAAGTATTGTTTGATACCGGCGCCATGCATGCTTTTGTTTCTACATCATGGGTAGAAGCACATTACATCCCAGTAGAACCAATGATTCCACCTTTAAGAGTTAATTCAGTTGGGGGAAAAGTTCAGACCGATAAGATGTGTCCGAATCTAAGGATTGAAATAAGGGGGATAGACTTCCCCGCTAACCTAGTAGTAATGGGTACTCAAGGGTTAGATGTCATCCTAGGGATGAATTGGCTACACAGAAACCAAGCCACTATCAGTTGTGATAAGAGGACAGTAAAGTTAGTGTCCCCATCCAGAAAGGAAGTAATAACTGAACTGTACAAGCCTGAACTAGAAGAAGGAGCCTGTCACTATTTGTCGGTAGATGGCAAGGAGGCCAACCCGATTGAGGATATTATAACTGTGTCGAAATTCCCTGAGGAGTTAATAGGCTTGCCACCCCAGCGTAAAGTTGAGTTTGCCATAGAGCTTATCCCAATTACCGCCCCTATTTCCAAGAGAGCCTATCGAGTGTCTAGACCATAATTGGTGGAACTCAAGAAGCAGATCGATGAATTGTTAGAGAAGGGCTACACCAGGCCAAGTACCTTGCCTTGGGTAGCCCCAGTGTTATTTGTGGAGAAGAAGGACGGGACAAAGAGAATGTGCATCAATTATAGATCTTTGAATGAAGTCACTGTTAAGAACAAGTACCCCCTGCCTAGAATTAAAGATCTGTTCGATCAGTTGAGAGGAGCCAGTGTGTTCTCAAAGATAGATCTGAGGTCAGGTTACCATCAGCTCAGGATCCAGCCTTCGAACATACCGAAGACCGCATTTATCACCATGTATGGATTGTATGAGTTCACGGTCATGTCATTCGGCCTAACGAATGCGCTAGTTTATTTCATGTACTTGATGAACAGTGTGTTCATGGACTATCTCGACAAGTTTGTAGTGGTGTTCATTGATGATATCCTTATATATTCCCAGAATGAGCAAGAGCATGAAGAGCACTTGAGGAAAGTACTATAGAGGCTACGAGATTGTCAGTTGTATGCCAAGCTGAGCAAGTGCGAGTTCTGGATCAGTGAAGTCCTATTCTTGGGTCATATCATAAACCGAGATGGATTAGCTATGGATCCGAAGAAGGTAGCAGCTATTCTAGATTGGAAAGCACCAAAAGATGTCCAGAGAATCAAGAGTTTCATTGGAATGGCCGGCTACTATCGGCGTTTCATTGAATGTTTCTCTAAGATTTCTAGGCCAATGACAGCTTTGCTGGCAAAGAAAGTTGAGTTCAAGTGGACCCCAGCGTGCCAAGAATCCTTTGAGACGTTGAAAAAGAAGTTGACAACAGCACCAGTATTGATTCTGCCAGATGTTCACAAGCCACTCTCAGTATATTGTGATGCTTCATACACGGGTCTGGGATGTGTGTTAATGAAAGAAGGGAGAGTAGTGGCATACTCGTCCCAATAGTTGAAGATTCATGAGAAGAATTACCCCACTCATGATTTGGAGTTAGCAGCAGTGGTTCATGCACTGAAGACCTGGAGACACTATTTGTATGGGCAGAAGTGTGATATCTACACAGATCACAAGACCCTCAAGTACATATTCACCCAGTCAGAGTTGAACATGAGTGAGCGAAGATGGCTGGAGTTGATCAAAGACTACAAGCTAGAGATACATTATCACCTAGGCAAAGCAAATGTGGTTGTAGATGCTTTGAGCAGAAAGAGTCAAGTCAATATGTTGGCCGCTCACCCGATGCCGTACGAGCTAGCAAAGGAATTCGACAGACCGAGTCTCGGATTTTCGAACAACACTCAAGGAGTGACAGTCGAGCTGGAACCCACTCTAGAGCAAGATATCAGGAAGGGCCAGAAAGATGATGAGAAGATCAACGAGATACGACAGCTAACCATAGATGGGAAAGGCCCAGATTTTCGTGAAGACACAGAAGGCGTGGTGTGGTTCAAAGATAGACTGTGTGTTCCCGACATCAAATCGATCCGTGAACTGATTCTTAAGGAAGCTCATGAGACAGTGTATTCTATACACCCTGGTAGCGAGAAGATGTACAAAGACCTGAAGAAAAGATTCTGGTGGTATGGTATGAAAAGGGGGATAGCCGAGGACGTTGCCAGATGCGATAGTTGTCAGAGAATCAAGGTAGAACATCAGAGGCCCGCATGTTTGTTGCAGCCGTTGCAGATTCCTCAGTGGAAATGGGATGAGATTGGGATGGACTTTATAGTCGGTTTGCCTCGCACTCGAGCTGGTTATGACTCCATCTGGGGTAGTATTGGACCGTTTAACAAAGGCGGTTCATTTCATACCGGTCAAGACCACCTATAACAGTGCAGTGTTGGCAGAATTATACTTGTCTTGGATTGTGTGCCTGCATGGTGTTCCAAAGAAGATAGTACCAGACAGAGGTACCCAGTTCACTTCTCATTTCTGGCAGTAGCTACATGAAGCTTTGGGCACAAATTTGAAATTTAGTTCAGCTTATCACCCATAAACATGTGGTCAGACTGAGAGAACCAACCAGATTCATGAAGATATGTTGAGAGCTTGTGCGTTGCAAGACAAGTTAGGTTGGGACAAGAGGCTACCATATGCAGAATTCTCCTACAACAACTGTTATCAGGCTAGTTTGAAGATGTCCCCATTCCAAGCACTTTATGGGAGGAATTGCAGAACTCCGTTGCATTGAGACCAACCTGGCGAAAGGCAGGTGTTCAATCCAGATATTTTGCTTGAGGCTGAAGAGAACATCAAAATGGTTCGAGAGAATCTGAAGACAGCACAGTCCAGACAGCGAAGCTATGCTGACACCCAAAGAAGAGAATTGAGCTTTGAAGTAGAAGATTATGCCTACTTGAAAGTGTCACCCATCAGGCGAATCAAAATGTTCGGAGTCAAAGGCAAGCTAGCATCTTGATACATCGAACCGTACCAGATCCAGGCAAGACGAGAAGTGGCATATCAACTTATCCTATTAGAAAATCTGTCAACTGTGCATGATGTATTCCATGTGTCTTAGCTGAAGAAATGCTTGCGAGTACCAGAAGAGAAGTTGCCCACAGAGGACCTTCAAGTTCAAGAAGATTTGACTTATATTGAGAAGCCAACTCAGATTCTAGAGATAGCAGATCGGGTCACTCGAAGGAGCACCATCAGGATGTGCAAAGTCAAATGAGGTCATCACTCAGAAGAAGAAGCAACCTGGAAAAGAGAAGACGATTTGAAAGCCAAGTACCCTGAAATCATTGCTAGCCAATCCTGAATCTCGAGGGCGAGATTCTTTTTAAGGGGGATAGGTTTGTAACACCCTGAATTTGGGGGTATAAAATTTCTTTCTAAATATCTACCAAATTCAGGTGTTATCTCTTGTCTCTCTCTCTAGTCTCTCTCTCTCATTCTTTTGTTTAGAATTAAGCTAATTAGGAGAGGGATTAATTTATTATTTTGGCAAAACTATGTGAGTCATGAAATGTTGCATCATGGTGAGCCTAAAATATTCTTTGAATTGATGCACATGTTTGAATAGTTTGAATTTGAATTGGTATTTGAATTTGAACTGAGAAAATAAAAGGAAAAGGATTAGAAATTCAGAAAATAAAAAGAAAAAGGTAAGCAGCCCGAACTCCCTCCCTCCTTAGCCTTTCAGCCCAAGCCGACCTAGCAAGCCCTCCCCCATGCGCGCCCGCGTCTGCTGGTAGGCAGGCCCCACCTGTCGGCACCGCGCCCCGCTCGCTCGCTCTCCTCCTATCCCTTTGCCCAGTGGGACTTTCCCGTCAGCACCGTTGCGCGTTCATGCGTACCTGCTCTCGCTGGCTCGTGGGCCCTGCCCGTCAAACCTGCCCTCTTTCTCCGCAACTGTCACGCCCATGGCGTGCGCCCGCGCTGTCAGACCCGCGCCCACGTCCGCACAACCCGCCCATGTTGCCCGAGCACTAGGTAAAGACCCCACACACTCCCTCAGCTCGCCCCCGCCTCACATTTGTGCTCCCCCACCCTCGCACTCACCTAGCCACAGCGCCGCCTCCCCCTTGTCGCTTCGTCGTTCTGCCGTTGCCGCTGGACTTCTACCAACGCTTTGGCCACGGTGAGCTTCACCTGAGCTTGAAGAACCAGGAACTTGCGGGGGTTTCCCCTTTCCTCAACTCATCTGTCCGGTCCGTGCTCAGCCTCTTCCCTATGCAGGTCGGAGCTAGCCGCCGCCGCGATTCTTTGACGTCCGGCCAACCGGAGCTTCCCTGTGCCATGCCAAGCCGCCACAAGCGTCGTATCAGGGTAAGTGACCCTCCCTCATCCCTATTTTGCACCAATTTCACTTTACCGTGGTGAATTTCGTCTCGCTGGAGCCCCCTTTCGTCGGAACGCCGCTTCTTCATGACGTCCGGCCACTGTAACCCCTCCTCGAGCCCGAATTCAGGCCTAGAGCATCCCTACCCTCTCCCTAGAACTTGTGTCAATCGTAGAGAGATTAACTTGCACCGTGACGGGTATTGCTCGTCGGAGCAGCCCTGGGTTCACCCGAGGGTCCCCCTCCACCGTCTGCCTGCATCAGCCCTGTTGATGCCATCCTGACCTCGCCTTAGTGTTCGTCAAGTCCTCCCCAACCACTTTGGCAACCTAGACTGACCCCTAGCGCCCTAGGAGCACCAGTCTACCTCATCTCCGGCAGCTATGCCACCGCAGGCGCGTATGGCGCCGCCCCTGACCGGTCGGAGTAGGTAAAGCCCTCTGGCGCCCATCCTAACCGCCCGATTCTGACCTGTCAGCCCAAATTCGTGGATAACAGTTCACATGGTTTGTCGAACCAGCGCTGTCGATCTACGATCCAGTGGACAACGTGCCCCGCGCCCTTAGCACACCACGGACCCATGGGCCCCACGTGTCAGTGCCTCAATCCGCCCCGAGCCCACCTGTCAAGCGCCCGCAGCCCGCGCACCGCGCCCCCTCGCTCACCGTTCTAATCCAAACCTTTGATTGGAGATCGGGCGACAGGCGCAACCCCGTACCCCTTCGCGTGTAATTTTGTTAAAGAGACCCTCAACTTCTTAGTAATCAACCCGCCGTCCCTTGGTTTCATGCGCAGGCCCCTCTGTTTTTGTAAACAGACCCCTGACCTTTTTATTAATCATAGAATTGGACCTAATTTTGTATTTTAAACTTCAAAACTTGTTTATTTTATATCTTTTTCATATGAACTCCAAATTGAGTGATTCAAATTGCAAAATGTTCATAGAATTATTATCTATCCAAATATATTATGATCATTCATTGTCTGTACACTTTAATTTTATGCCTAAGCTATAGGTTAGTGTATGTAATAATTAATTTATGAAATAAGAAAATAAAAAGGAAAACCCTAATGATACTTGGGTATTTAACTTTGTGAGATTAATAATATGTCATATATGGAGTTATCCTTGGTATAATTTTGTGTCTCAATAAAATTAGTGGAACTAAATTATGTAATCCATAATATTTAGGGAATCACTAACCTCTAAGTGTACTAATCCGCCCTAGCATTGCCAAAGATCTTCCTGAGCAACAACCTGGTGAAGGCAAGTGTCCTCTGACCTATTATGTCCTACATACTTTATAATTCACTGTCCCACATTACTTTATTGAAACCTAAGGATTGACTAGTCTATGTTTACCTGATCCTTGTTTACCTTTTGGGTTATCATGGTTAGCTTTATGCTATAGTTTTAACTTAATCAACGAACATGATGTGAATATTTATGATATGATGGTATTATCCCGATGATGATCTTGTGAGACTTTAGGGGACTCAGGCTGTTTCTTGAGTACCTCTCCATAAGGACCTGTTTGTTGAGTGACCACTCGGGATAACAGTAGAACCATGATGGTGGAATGGGATGCCCTTAGCTGATTAATTAGAGGAACTTGAGGTGTAGCTGGCTTCACCGTAGGGTCGTCAATATAGGGTCCAGGCACAGTACTTGCTGTGCCGAGGCTGGTTGCAGAGGTTCTTGAATTTGGTTTTGTTATTGACCCTTCCTGTGGGGAGAAGTATTGTGTTTATCAAACTGGAGAAACATAACGAGTGGCTATGATCTCTGGGAATCTTTGTAAACGCTACGTAGTGAGACCCTACTAGTTCACCTTGGTAGTGATCAATGGAGAGTCATGATCTCTGGGCAGACTGGAATCATGACTTGTGGGTAAAGTGTGCAACCTCTGCAGAGTGTTAGAAACTGGTAAATCAGTCGTGCTCATGGTTAAGAGCGGCCTTGGGATCCTCTTTGATTAGAAGAACTCTTATGTTGATGTTTATTGATGATGTTTATGATCTCTGGTATTTCCTCTTGGAACGAGTGCATTTGGGTAATAACCGGGTTTATTACTAAAATTTGGCTCTACTATTAGTAATAAATACTTGACCAACTAAAAGCAACTGCTTAGCCTCAACCCCACATACTGCTAGTCCACTTTAGCCAAACGAGACATTTGCTGAGTACGTTGATGTGTACTCACCCTTGCTTTAAAAACCAACCCACCCCAGGTTGTCCCGTCTGTATTCAGTGCTCAGGAAGAAATGCTGGCAACATGGAGGACTTTGAGGAGTTCTAGGACTATGACGAGTTTTAGTTATGTTAGTGGAAACCCCAATCAGCTGCCTATGAAGGCCTTATCTATTATGTTTCGTATTCCGCACTTTGATGATATTAAATGACTATGTTATAGACTTTATGGATGTCTTGGACATCTGGATGTAATAAAAGTACCTTTCCACTATTTACTTTGAGCAATGTGTGATGATGTCCAATTATGTAATCGCTGTGTGCGTGAGTTTCTGATCTTGGCACATACATGGTTCGTATTCGGTTTGCCTTTCTAAACCGGGTGTGATAGTCTAGTGCGCCAGCTAGCCGGGTGCTCAATAAAGTGCTCTCTACACACTCAGTTTAGTTGGACCGATCCGGTGCACCACCTGATAGTCCACTTTTCTATTCATCAATCTCTTTGCTTAGGTTCATTTAGTATTGTGTCTTGGACTTGTGCTGAATATTTGTAAGTCTTCTATGGGTCTTTTACTGTCTTATTTTGGGCTGTTGCTTCCTCAAAGACTCTGTCCAAGTCACTTTTGCATCATGTGAACTAAAAATAAAAACATATCACACCCAAATTTAAGGACAAATCCAGATGCATCTTATATGTGTGCCAAGATCAAGTTTTACACATATGACAACTTAGTGTATAGAAACCAATGTCACAATATTAATTACATAACAAAATGTCTTTACAAAAATAACTGAATAAAAAACACCAAGCGAAGATAACTTCTCCATAGGCGTGGTTGACTGGAAGACAATGCCCTAGATCTCATCGAACTCATCATAGCAGTCCTCCTCCAACAATACATGTTCTTGGCCTGTGCACAGTTTTATAGCAAGTGTGACCTCCCTCACTTTATTGCTCAGCAAGTGTGTAGGAACAAGTGTAGCATATCACACCCAGATTTAAGGACAAATCCAGATGCATCTCATATGTGTGCCAAGATCAAGTTTTACACATATGACAAATTAGTGTATAGAAACCAATGTCACAATATTAATTACATAACAAAATGACTTTACAAAAACAACTGAATAAAAAACACCAAGCGAAGATAACTTCTCCACAGGCGTGGTTGACTGGAAGACAATGCCCTAGATCTCATCGAACTCATCGCAGCAGTCCTCCTCCAACAATACATGTTCTTGGCCTGTGCATTGTTTTATAGCAAGTGTGACCTCCCTCACTTTATTGCTCAGCAAGTGTGTAGGAACAAGTGTAGTGTAAGACTTACCAAGGATATGGCTAAGACTAAGCATTAGCTTTTAATTTTGTTAGTAAATTTTTTAGCAATTACTACGCATAAGTAAATACCATCTCAATTAAATAAGAGATCACAAATGAAATTCCCACAATGCAATGCATGTCCGGTTTAATTTAATTCCATAAATTACTCATGTGAGTGCCCAAGCCGTTCTTTACCGTGAGCGCGATTGATATATTAGTTTCACACTCTGTAGAGGTTGCACATCTTTACCCACAAGTCAAGTAAAAGTTCAAAAAAACTTTGAAACCAACCATGCATGTGCTAGCCAATCACAATACCACACTTTCAAGGTGTGATTGGACCCTATGAGGCATTTACTAAGTTCCACTAGCATGAGAAAACCTGCTACAGATTCAGGCAGAGGGGGTTTAGGAATCTCTCGTCCAAAAAGCTATCACAGACAAATCGGCCAGAGAACCTCCCTATACTTGCGCAACTCCTCCCCACTTGCCCCTTTCGGGTAACGTCCTTACACACTAGCTTCCCTAATTAATTATCCAAGACCAAAGCCATCGTAGTCCTTGTGGTTGCACCATTCTTTTAGGTGGTTCTCTATGTTATAATTAACAAAATTATCTTATCATGCATAATAATTCAATAATAATAAATCATAATAAAACATGATCATAATTCATATGTACCATTAATCCAAAAACCAGGGAGAGCACTAGCAAGTCTACCCAATAATAAGCAACCCAAGTGTAAACAAGGTATAAGGAAAACAAATCTAGGTAACCTATTAGGTTCCCATCAATTTAACCTAGCAGTGCTTGGGGGTGAGAACATAATAGTTAATATTATTAGGTCAAACAACATGATCAAGGACACAACTTGCCTTTTTGGTGCAATTCCAAATGATCAGATGCTTCCCCAAAGTTAGGCTTCCACGTTCATGGTAAGCTCGTCTATCTATTCGCGACAAAACATACATAGGCAAACAATAAAAAAAT
Source organism: Zea luxurians (assembly GCA_029449295.1). Lineage (NCBI taxonomy): Eukaryota > Viridiplantae > Streptophyta > Magnoliopsida > Poales > Poaceae > Zea > Zea luxurians. The sequence goes on from JAOPSE010000010.1 coordinate 48,298,919, forward strand.
AACAGTACACAAAATGGAAAACAAACTACATAAGAGTATTCTTCGTGTCGAAACAAATTCATAGGTTCGAGAACCACGAAAATCGGAGTTAAAACGTTAAAGATATGATTTTTATAAAATTTTGGATTAATTCTTATACTGAAAAACTATTTTCAGGTTTTATTTTATATAAACCGAAGCTCATATGTACTGTTGGTTCTCTATATATAAAAATCAGGGGCTAGTTTGTGGAAAAGGATTTGTTCGTAAGTAATTTTGAACACAACTAGACAACGTGTTGGTTTTGAGAAAACATAGGGTCTCTTTAGTAAAACATACACAATCGAAGAGATATCGGCTGATCTGAGTCGTAGGATCTAAATCATGTGCCCACGATTAGATCCTTATCTTTACAAAATGATATGAAGTCTCATTTGTTAGATCTTGAATCAGTGGCCCAAGAGTCGTCCACACCAGCACCTATCCAAAGTCCTTGGATCGCCGATCAGCAGCTTGGTTTTAATGCACTGGAACATTATCTAACTTTCTAATCTCCTCCGCCCAAACTAGATCGGACGGTCGGACGATCTTCTTCCTCCTTACGAACACCAGTCGGTGGTGCCTGATCTCTTGTGTCGGCGCTAAGCCAGAGAACAGGGAATTGATGCCCCCTATGATCCAAACTCTAACTATAGCAGTGCTACACTAGATGTACATGAAGGTGAATCAAAGAGGAAGGGGCTAACCAGCGATGGTGTTGCAGAGACGCTCGCCCAAGACATGGTGTGATTCCGTGGTGGCGGAATTACTCCAGCGAGTAATTACCAGCGTTCTGGTAGATCTATGAGCTCAGCAACACCATGCATACGCTCCACATGTACTAGCGAACCTCCTTGACCTCTCGGCGAAGACTCGTTGGCGGCGTATGCGTGGACCAAAGTGGGAGGCTTCTCCCTCCCCCTTCTAATCTCTCTGTTTCTCTTGGCGTATACTCGCCCGATTTGGTTCGCTCATTTGGGGTTGATGGGCGAGGGCGTGATGTGCTCAGGTTATATACCCTAGAGCCCGGCCAGGTGATATGTGTTGGGGCGAAGGCGAAGACGCCACCCTTCGCTTGATGCCTTCGCCAGACTCGCTGCAACAACAGAGACAAGACGACTGGCGGACTCTATCCTTCGTCCCACGCACCGGAAGACGAAGGCCTACGGCGAAGTCGTCCCATCCCACGGCCTCGTCCAACATGGAGGCCCACGTGTGATCCGGCCCATTGCGGCAGGCCCTGCGTGGCCGCTACGTATTACGGGCCTAATTTGTAAAGGCTTTCCTGTAATTACAGTCTGTAACCCTGCTTTATGGGAATATTCTGGGGATAACCTGGGCGCCTGAGGGCACATGCGTCCTTAACTCGAGATGCTGGGCACTCAGGCACCTATAAATACCCCCGTACAGTGCCCTTGAGAGGCTAGATTAACAGAGCTATTGCCATCTCGAGTTGAAACCTTGTTTACACCGCTTTTGCTCCCCCGTTGGATCTACTTGCCCAGGAGAGTTTTGCTCCCCCGTTGGATCTACTTGCCCAGGAGAGCAAGTCCCAACATTTGGCGCCCACCGTGGGGTGCTACAAAAACACCACCCGCGATGGCACCCAAGAGAACCACCTCGAAGGCTGACGAAGCTGCGAAGGCAGCACTGCTAGCCGAGAAAAAGGGCAAGGCCCTTGTCGACACCACCCACCAAGAGCCCTGCGAAGACGACGCAAACAGCAAGAGGCAGCGCAACGAACAACCCACTACCGAAGGCAGCCTCCGCACCTGCAGCTCTGGAGGACAACCGCAACTTCCCCCAGGCTTCGCTCCACCAGAGGGCGCGGACGCCACCGAGGACAGCGAAGTCATCGGCGTTTTGGCCGAAGAGCAGCTACAGCTGCGCGCCTTGCGCATCAAGAACCGCAACCTCCAAAAGCAAAAAGAGATCCTTGAGGCCAAGCGCCAACGTGTCTCTGCACAAACCAAGGTGCGACAGATGATACACGACGAAGAGCAGAAGGCTCAGGAGCTTGAACAAGAGATCGCGCTCATGCAGAGCGAAGGCCAATTCGGCCTGCAACACGATCCCCCCTCCAACAGCGCGCACAAATCGAAGACCTGTTCATCCCTCAGCGCGGACACGCCATCCCTCACGCCACGGCATTCCAAGGCGTCAACTACCTTGACGAGCGAAGTCCCCTGGCACCTCATCTGTGTCACACCCGGGTTTTAGGGGCACCAAGACCCGGGCGCGAACATAAACACCAGATATGCTGGGACCAAGTCTCACACATATGATGTATAGTGGCACAGGATCGAATGTCACATCTTTATATATAACAGGAGTTCTATACAAAATAAATAATTACATTATAAGGAGACAACGGTCCAGCAACCCAAAGTTGACTGGGAGACGACGACCTAGATCTCTCATGATCACATCGCAGCATCCTCCAAGCGCTTCATCCTGCAGTACCTGTTGTTGACCTGTGGGGGGGGGGTGTGAGACAGCAAGAGTGAGCTCACATACGTTCATAGCTCAACAAGTTGTGGGGAACAATGTGCATGAACTCGCCAAAGGTGGGAGCTCACGTGAAGTGTAAGGCTTACCAAAGAGGATGGTTAGAGCTGAGCATTGCTTTTAAAGTTGGTCAAAATTTTATTAGCAATTACTAAGTATAAGTAAATACCAACCCAATTAAGTAGTAGAACAAAAGTAACAACCTCACCTGCGATGCAATGCATATGACAAATAGAGTTTAAGTTCCATAATTTAATCATGTGAGTGTCCGAGCTGCTCATGACCGTGAGCACGGCTAGTATACCAGTTTTACACTCTGCAGAGGTGGCGCATCTTTACCCACAAGTCATGTTACCCATCTGCCAAGGGATCGCGACTTCCCATACACCTCTACCGAGGAGGCGAGGCAGGGTAACACTACGAGGCCTTTACAAAGTTCCACTAGCTTCAGAAAACCCGCTACAGTTTATAGGAAGCTCCAATGCAGGAATCCCTTGCAGGACCGCCATCGCAGCAAAATCCTCCCGAGGGCCTCCCTACACTGACCACTCCCCTACTGCCCTTGCCCCTTTCGGGTAAGGTAGTCTTCCACTAGCTTTCCTAATTAATCGGCTAAGGGCGTCCCATTAAACCCTTATGGTAGCACTGTTTTCCCGGGTGGTTCTCCATGTTCCAATTAACATAATGATCTTATCATGAACAGTAAATAACAACTGATAATAAAAGTGTAATCATGAATAAAATGTATCTCCATACCCATAACCACATAAAGCAATAGCAGGTACTACCCAAAAAGTGTGGTGGTAATCAAGGTATAAAGATAGTCAAACTGGGGTAACCTATTGGGTCCCATCAAAATTAACCTATGCAGATCATTATGATTAATCAGAACATGACTGGGTAAAAGAAGTGATCAAGGGCACAACTTGCCTGGGACTTGAGCTTCCAGGTACCAGGATGATCTTCAAATGACTCATAGCCTCGCGCTAGTCGTAGCAATACAAACAGACAGTGTATAGGCAAAATTAACATTACACCAAACATATGTGCAAAATACATATTAATAATCTACATGTTGAAAAATAATCACAGGAACAAGAATTATTAAATTTGGAGTTATAGATTTCAAGTTATGAATTTCCTAAGGTTTAATGTGATTAAAATAGGATTAGATGATAAATTAATTTTCTAACTGAGTTTATGTCAAAACAGTGATACTAAATGATAAAGAATATTATTACAAAATTTTAGAAATTGGAATGGTTCAATTTGGACTAAAAATGGATTTTCTATGATTTATACAAGTTCTAGGGTTTATTTTCATATTAAAAATCCCATTTCTAATTCATTTAATTGATTTAAAATAGTTCTGGATCGGGCCTCAATTACTGGTAAGTTCAGGGGCTAACCCGCAAGATCTCCAAGACACAGCGCGCCACTGGTCTGGACTGCGGGTTAGTTTAGGAAAAGACGAGGGTCTCTTTAGAAAGAAGGCCAGGGCGAAGGGGTATGAATAAATCTCGGCCATCTGATCAAGCGTGGACGGCTGCGATTAGATCGAGCCATGTTAAACCCCCGCCCTCACATGTCACCGTCGGATTCATAACCCCTGGTCCGGATTTAAAATAAGCGCGCATCGTTTACATCCGTCCGAGACCAGATGAATGGCCCGGATGACTCTAGCGAATCGGTATCGTCTGTTCTAATCGCCACCGTTCAAATTGGATCCTACGGTCACCGGGACCCATCCCCAACCTCACGCACCCCGGCGGCGGCGCCGCGCACAAGCACGGTGGGGCATCACCGGCGGGCACGCAATCCGGCGCCCGAACGCCCCAAACTTAAAATTGACCGATGCTATACCAAGAGGGAAGGATGGCGAACCCGAATGGAACACATACCGCGAGCGAAGGTCGATGAGACAAGCAGGCCGCGGCGAATGGCGGGCATGAGGTGGAAGTCGCACAACGACAAGGAACTGTCGTCGGTTTGGTGACGAATCGACCCTACTACCTCGCACACCCGCGCGCTGGTGATGCGGCGAGGCCTCCTAGCCCGATCTCTAGGCTTCTCCGTCGATGCGCACCCGGTTCGCCAATGGCGTTCGTCGCGGACCCGACGAACCCAAGCAACGGTGGCGGCTATCTCGCAATTGGAGCAAAAGAAGTAGGTAAGGAGGTAGGGGATTACGGCCCTAGGTCTTATACCCCAGGAATCGGTCGGATTTGCACCAGTCCGACCGCGATCGTGGCCGCGAGCTCCGCCGAGGTCCATGCGAAGTCGTTGAGGGTGGATCTAGCTTGTGGGGCCCACAAACAGAGACTCGAAGCACGCGCATGCGGACTGGGGCTGGCCAACGGGTCCCATATGTCGGCGCGTGTACTCCGGGTGAGGCGCGTGGGGGAAGAGACCGACGGGCGGGGTCCGAGTGTCAGCGCCAACCTATTGAATGCCGCGGTGAGAAGGCTGACCGGTGGGTCCCAACTGTCAGGAAGGCGCGCGCGCGGTGGAGGGTACACTGGGCCGCGCGGGGTGTTTTTGCAGTCGGGCCGAAAGCACGACCTTGGCCCATTCAAGCGTTTTTATCTTTTCTATTTTATTTTCTTTTCTCCCTTTCCCAATTCCAACTCCAATTTGAATTTAAATTTGATTCCTGTGACAAACTTGTCTCCAAATTAAATCTCCCACTTGAATATGACATGAGATAAATTAATTTATTTTTAAGAAATTTTATTTGGTGATGGCTAATTTTTTTTCCCTTCTCCACATTTCTTTAGAATTTTGCTTTCCAACAATAGAATTTAAATCCATGTGTCTATTAATATATTAACAACACCTTTATTTTATTAGCCACAAATGCACAATCAAGTAAAACTCAGCATGATGCATGGTTTATTTAGATGTTATTGGTTATTCAATCCCCCTTTTGATGGTGTTTATCCACATGTGATATTAGCTAGAGATGGTACACACATATAGATAAAGGAAATATTCTCTCTTCATATGAGTTACAAATTTAGGTACTACAAATCCTACCCCCCTTAACAGAAATCTCGTCCTCGAGATTTGTAAGAAAAGGGTATATAACCAAGTTATCTCAAAACATATGCACAAACAAAAATCTCATCATGATGCATACTTTATTAGCAACACATGGGGTCGATTAGACCTTATTATTCCTTCTAAAATAATATCATATCATCTACTAACTAAAGTAACATCTAGATCTTACAAATAGTAGTAATTTATATATATGTTTATGTAGCTTGGTGGAGCTGGTGGTGGTGAAGGTTGTTGTTGTTGTTGTCTCTCCAACCGTGCTTGCCTTATTTCTTGGCGGACCTGACGTATTTCCTCGCGTTCTTGTCTTATCTGATTTTGCATCTCGGTCACCAGGTCTGTTAATTGTTGTATTACCAGTCTTTGGACAGCAACCACTTGATCGATTTCAACAGGTGGAGGATTTTGAGGATTCATTTCTGTTTGCTGTTACGTGATAATCTTTCCTTTCCTGGTATTGACCATGTAAGTTAGAAGCATATGGTAATAGTTTTGCAAAGGAAATTATTCAATAAGCGGAATGAATAAGCTAGTAGCTGGTTATAATCTGAAGATTCTTTAGTAGGGCTTAATCTTTGTTTTATGTCCAGATTGGGGTAACCAGTCATATAAGGTGAATATCCAAGGGTAAGATAGAATCTGTCAAGATGAGATATATATATGGGTGAGATAGACTACAAGATGTAGGTTAAAAGTTTGTTTGTTGTTAGGTGGGAATAGAAAGGTTATACCATTCATCATGGCTCTATGGGTTGGATTAACTCATGGTTGAGTTGATCCAATGTGCTAAGCTAAGTTAATAATTTCTTCTACTCGTATTATTAATCTGTTTAAGTGGACCACATTAGGTTAGATTACGTTAGACCACACTAGATCAGATCACATTAAGTAAGATAAGATCTAGATTAGATTGGATATGACTAGATTAGACTGGTTCAGGTTAGATAGGTCTAACAGGGTAGAATATGTATTATTAAGACATGTTAGAATCTTATGAGATTAGTTAAATATGTTATGATAAGATAGAATCTCTTCAAGATAAGATGAATTTATTACGGTAAGAAGAATCTTTTAAGATGAGGTGGATCTAGTAAGATAAGAGAGAATCTTATAAGATACGATGAATCTATTAAGATATGAGGGAGTCTTTTAAGATAAGATGGATCTATGAGTGTAGGATAGAATCTTTTAAGATGAGATGGATATTGTTAGGCTAGATGCTTTAATGAGGGATAGTCCAGTTTTGTCTAGTTATCATTTTTATAAGCATTTTTTTATGTGTATATGAAGATGTAATTGTGGACATTACAACTCTTCACACCCAATCAAAGATCCAAATCAAACAAGTACCATAAGAACAAACACTCAAGCATATATATACTTATAAAAATAGTTTTGTTTTTGTTGCTAACAGTAGGTCTCCTATTTCTAAAAGTCACTTTAAGCACAGGATTTCAAAGTGTGAAATCCAAGTTTGTCTTTAGAAGGAAAAAGGTAAGGATAATCAGAGTAAAGCGGAAATAGATGAGAAAAGATTGAGAAAAGTTCAGAAAAGAATCAGAGTAGCAAAGGTAAGTAGACAATGGTTGTCCAGCTCTATCTAGGTTTCGTCCTACAGTCAACATTCCTCTGATACCACTTCTGTCACACCCGGGTTTTAGGGGCACCAAGACCCAGGCGCGAACATAAACACCAGATATGCTGGGACCAAGTCTCACACATATGATGTATAGTGGCACAGGATCGAATGTCACATCTTTATATATAACAGGAGTTCTATACAAAATAAATAATTACATTATAAGGAGACAACGGTCCAGCAACCCAAAGTTGACTGGGAGACGACGACCTAGATCTCTCACGATCACATCGCAGCATCCTCCAAGCGCTTCATCCTGCAGTACCTGTTCTTGACCTGTGGGGGGGGTGTGAGACAGCAAGAGTGAGCTCACATACGTTCATAGCTCAACAAGTTGTGGGGAACAATGTGCATGAACTCGCCAAAGGTGGGAGCTCACGTGAAGTGTAAGGCTTACCAAAGAGGATGGTTAGAGCTGAGCATTGCTTTTAAAGTTGGTCAAAATTTTATTAGCAATTACTAAGTATAAGTAAATACCAACCCAATTAAGTAGTAGAACAAAAGTAACAACCTCACCTGCGATGCAATGCATATGACAAATAGAGTTTAAGTTCCATAATTTAATCATGTGAGTGTCCGAGCTGCTCATGACCGTGAGCACGGCTAGTATACCAGTTTTACACTCTGCAGAGGTGGCGCATCTTTACCCACAAGTCATGTTACCCATCTGCCAAGGGATCGCGACTTCCCATACACCTCTACCGAGGAGGCGAGGCAGGGTAACACTACGAGGCCTTTACAAAGTTCCACTAGCTTCAGAAAACCCGCTACAGTTTATAGGAAGCTCCAATGCAGGAATCCCTTGCAGGACCGCCATCGTAGCAAAATCCTCCCGAGGGCCTCCCTACACTGACCACTCCCCTACTGCCCTTGCCCCTTTCGGGTAAGGTAGTCTTCCACTAGCTTTCCTAATTAATCGGCCAAGGGCGTCCCATTAAACCCTTGTGGTAGCACTGTTTTCCCGGGTGGTTCTCCATGTTCCAATTAACATAATGATCTTATCATGAACAGTAAATAACAACTGATAATAAAAGTGTAATCATGAATAAAATATATCTCCATACCCATAACCACATAAAGCAATAGCAGGTACTACCCAAAAAGTGTGGTGGTAATCAAGGTATAAAGATAGTCAAACTGGGGTAACCTATTGGGTCCCATCAAAATTAACCTATGCAGATCATTATGATTAATCAGAACATGACTGGGTAAAAGAAGTGATCAAGGGCACAACTTGCCTAGGACTTGAGCTTCCAGGTACCAGGATGATCTTCAAATGACTCGTAGCCTCGCGCTAGTCGTAGCAATACAAACAGACGGTGTATAGGCAAAATTAACATTACACCAAACATATGTGCAAAATACATATTAATAATCTACATGTTGAAAAATAATCAGAGGAACAAGAATTATTAGATTCGGAGTTATAGATTTCAAGTTATGAATTTCCTAAGGTTTAATGTGATTAAAATAGGATTAGATGATAAATTAATTTTCTAACTGAGTTTATGTCAAAACAGTGATACTAAATGATAGAGAATATTATTACAAAATTTTAGAAATTGGAATGGTTCAATTTGGACTAAAAATGGATTTTCTATGATTTATACAAGTTCTAGGGTTTATTTTCATATTAAAAATCCCATTTCTAATTCATTTAATTGATTTAAAATAGTTCTGGATCGGGCCTCAATTACTGGTAAGTTCAGGGGCTAACCCGCAAGATCTCCAAGACACAGCGCGCCACTGGTCTGGACTGCGGGTTAGTTTAGGAAAAGACGAGGGTCTCTTTAGAAAGAAGGCCAGGGCGAAGGGGTATGAATAAATCTCGGCCAGCTGATCAAGCGTGGACGGCTGCGATTAGATCGAGCCATGTTAAACCCCCGCCCTCACATGTCACCGTCGGATTCATAACCCCTGGTCCAGATTTAAAATAAGCGCGCATCGTTTACATCCGTCCGAGACCAGATGAATGGCCCGGATGACTCTAGCGAACCGGTATCGTCTGTTCTAATCGCCACCGTTCAAATTGGATCCTACGGTCACCGGGACCCATCTCCAACCTCACACACCCCGGCGGCGGCGCCGCGCAGAAGCACGATGGGGCATCACCGGCGGGCACGCAATCCGGCGCCCGAACGCCCCAAACTTAAAATTGACCGATGCTATACCAAGAGGGAAGGATGGCGAACCCGAATGGAACACATACCGCGAGCGAAGGTCGATGAGACGAGCAGGCCGCAGCGAATGGCGGGCACGAGGTGGAAGTCGCACAACGACGAGGAACTGTCGTCGGTTTGGTGACGAATCGACCCTACTACCTCGCACACCCGCGCGCTGGTGATGCGGCGAGGCCTCCTAGCCCGATCTCTAGGCTTCTCCGTCGATGCGCACCCGGTTCGCCAATGGCGTTCGTCGCGGACCCGACGAACCCAAGCAACGGTGGCGGCTATCTCGCAATTGGAGCAAAAGAAGTAGGTAAGGAGGTAGGGGATTACGGCCCTAGGTCTTATACCCCAGGAATCGGTCGGATTTGCACCAGTCCGACCGTGATCGTGGCCGCGAGCTCCGCCGAGGTCCATGCGAAGTCGTTGAGGGTGGATCTGGCTTGTGGGGCCCACAAACAGAGACTCGAAGCACGCGCATGCGGACTGGGGCTGGCCAACGGGTCCCATATGTCGGCGCGTGTACTCCGGGTGAGGCGCGTGGGGGAAGAGACCGACGGGCGGGTTCCGAGTGTCAGCGCCAATCTATTGAATGCCGGGGTGAGAAGGCTGACCGGTGGGTCCCAACTGTCTGGAAGGCGCGCGCGCGGTGGAGGGTACACTGGGCCGCGCGGGGTGTTTTTGCAGTCGGGCCGAAAGCACGATCTTGGCCCATTCAAGCGTTTTTATCTTTTCTATTTTATTTTCTTTTCTCCCTTTCCCAATTCCAACTCCAATTTGAATTTAAATTTGATTCCTGTGACAAACTTGTCTCCAAATTAAATCTCCCACTTGAATATGACATGAGATAAATTAATTTATTTTTAAGAAATTTTATTTGGTGATGGCTAATGTTTTTTCCCTTCTCCACATTTCTTTAGAATTTTGCTTTCCAACAATAGAATTTAAATCCATGTGTCTATTAATATATTAACAACACCTTTATTTTATTAGCCACAAATGCACAATCAAGTAAAACTCAGCATGATGCATGGTTTATTTAGATGTTATTGGTTATTCAATCCCCCTTTTGATGGTGTTTATCCACATGTGATATTAGCTAGAGATGGTACACACATATAGATAAAGGAAATATTCTCTCTTCATATGAGTTACAAATTTAGGTACTACAATCTGCAAGTGACACCATGGCCCGCCAACTTGCCCGCCAACTTCAGGGCAAGGACCTATCGCAAATACAACGGCAGCACTGACCCAGCACAGTACATCATGAGCTATGAAGTCGTCGTTGCATCATCCGGAGGGGACGACGCCACGATGGCCAAGTCATTCATCATTGCCCTCGAAGGCCCAGCCCTCACCTGGTACACCAGGTTGCCCCCATTGTCCATCGACTCCTGGAGAAGTCTCCGGGACAAATTCTTGCTTAACTTCCAAGGGTACCGCCCAGACACCGACGCCTTGGCTGAACTCTCACTCTGCAAGCAGCTGGAACGAGAGACTCTGTGGGAGTACTACCACAAGTTTCTGACCCTCAAGTCATAGCTGCCTTCGGTCGATGACCAGATCGCCATTCACTACGCCATCAGTGGCCTTCAGGCCGGCGTCCTTTACAGCCACTGCATCAGGGATCCGCCCAGGAACCTCCAGGAGCTGTATCAGCTGTTTGAAAATTACGCCAGATCCGAAGAGCTCCACCAGCACAAAGTCGAGTCTCAGAGGAAACCCAAAGACCCTCCGCAGTCCAGCCGCACATGGACAAGGCCATCGCAGGCAGACTCCGGTCGGGACGGCCGCAATCAGCAGCAGGTGCACAACATCGCCAACCAGCACCCCGCTGGTGAGGCCCCTCGCCGCCAGGAGTATCCCCCCCAGGGCCATGGAAACAGAACTCGTGGTCAGGGCCGGGGACATGCACAGCAGCCGCGCAGATTTTACTGCATGTTCCACGGCGAAGACTACACGCATCCTATAAGAGACTGCCTAGAGACGAAGGCCACCAGAGACAGGATGGCACGGGCGCAACCAGCCGACAACCCTAGAGTTGTCGCGCACACATATCAGCAACCCCCTCAGCCATACAACCACGGCCCCGCTCCGCTTCCACCGCACCACGCATACCAACACCACCAGGAGGTACAAATCGTACCTCCCCCACCCCCACCTCCACACCATCAACAGCAAAACATCCACCACCCCAACCACCCCGAAGCCCCAAAGCAAGAGGACTTCGCCGATCAGCCGTATCGCGGAGTCATTCATATGATCACTGGGGGTTCCAGCGCCGACTTCGACACAAAGCGGCAGAAGAGGGACCATTACCGCAGCATCAACCACGTCACCGTCACCGGTCCAGTCGTGCAGACAAAGTGGTCCCATGTGCCATTGACCTTCGACGCCCGAGACGTCGATCTGCGCACCGCACCCCACATCGATGCCATGGTTATCAACTGCAGCGTGGCAGGCTGGGACCTGCACAAAGTCTTAGTCGACAATGGTAGCCAGGCGGATATCATTTTCCTCCATGCTTTCGATCGCAAGGGCATAAGCCACAGCCTGCTCAAGCCTTCGGACAACCCCCTATACGGCTTCAGCGGCAAGGGCACCTTTCCTGTCGGCAAAATAGAGTTACCTCTCTCCTTTGGTGTAGCACCCAATGCCCGAAGTGAGCAAGTTACGTTCGACATCGTCGACATGGTGTACCCGTACAACGCCATAATTGTAACACCCACTTTGTAATTTGCTAGAAATAATACCAATAGAGAAACAATTTCTCTTTATGTGAGTTTGATCTTTATGCATCATCCCATGTGAACACCATATTCAAAAGCAAATAATTAATAAAAAGAATATAAGCCATTAAAATTATGCATCATGCTGGGATTTTCTTTTGTGTGCACATGGTGACAAAAATAAAATAATAAATGTGACAAGAAAAATATTAAAGTCCAAAGTGGAATTTTAAATCCAAAAGGAATTGTAGAATTTAGAAAGGAGAAGAAAATAAGAATTTTGTGGAAAAAAATAAGTAAATAAAAATATATTGTTCCTCCACTAGAAGCTTGAATTTGTACACTTGACACAATGTTGAAATTCGTATTCAAAATTCAAATTTGAATTCAAAATAGTTAAGAATAAAAGAAAACAAGAAAAGAAAATAGAAAAAAAAGGAAAAAGGGAAAGATCACTTACCTGGGCCACGACTGCAATTTTGGCCCATCAGAGGAAACCCTCTGCGCGGCCCACGCAGCCACCACTAGTCACCCGCGCTACTCAGTGTGTATTACCGGTGGGCCCCGCCTGGCAGCTATGGCGCGGCCAATCCCCCTCGCCCTTGTCTCACTGTCGTGCGGGCCCAACTAGTCAATGCCTTCTCCCCCGCGTTCTGATTCCACCGTGAAGCTCCACGCGATTCGCAAGAAATTTCGGCTCAATCCGTTGGAGAGGGGATGGAACCAGGGTATAAACTCAACCGCAGATACTTCCGCCCCTGGCAAACCCAAGCCTCTTCCCCAGTGAGCCACCATCGTCGCAGAATTTGTGCGCGCGGCGGAAGAGCCTCGCCGACCCCCGCGCCATCGCCGTTGACTCAGCCTTATATCGCCGATTGGTGGCCAGTGTGGTGTCGTGTTCGTTCATCGGCGCCTGGGGATTGTTGGCGTGAAGTATTACGCTCGGTCGACCGCCCAAACGCCCTGGATTTCTCGCCGTTGCAGCTTCTCCGCGGCGGAACTGCGTGTGCACGTGGGTAGCTTCCCTCCGATCATCACCGTGGGTAAGTCGCCTGCCCATTTAATCACCGTAGTCCCAGCATCATTTTACGCAGTTAGGATCGAAGTTTAGAACCCGGGCGCACGGGGTTGGTGGCCACTGGCCATGGCGCTCCGCCGCGGGTGGGTAAGCGCCGCTGTCTCAGGCAGCGGGCAGGGAACGAGAACCGTGGGCCGTGGATCTCGGGATGGGCGGCTCGGATGAAAGCTGCGCAATAGTGTGGCCGGGACCGTTAGATCCAGTTTGGACGATGCAGATTAGGTCAACAACTACCCCTTCGATCAATAGACTCGTGACCGTAGATCTGTGATTCGACGGGTGCGAGCGGGTCTGGGTATTTTAAATCCGGACGGTAGACAGGGATCCAATGGCTACGATCTAGTTTCTATTTGGTCCACGCTTGATCTGATCAGGACCATTCAAAGGTAATCTGACGGCCCAAACTTTGCGATACCCCTTCGCGGGTCCATTTTACTTAAGAGCCCCTCCGAAATCCTGAAAATAAACCCGCCGTCCAGTTTTACTATGCACTGAGTCTAAGATATCTTGCGCAGAGCCCCCTGCACTTTTCAGAAAATGAGGCCCAGTCCAGAATAGTTTTTAACCCGAGAATTTAAATTTCAAATTGATTTTCAATGTATAAATAATGTCTAGAACTTATAAAATCCATAGAAAATGCATATGAACTCCAAATTACTCCATTCCAGTTCCTAAAATTTTGTAATTCTATTCTCTAACACTTAGTGTCTCTATTTTATCATGAAAACAGTAAGAAAAGTTATTTCCCACTTAATCCCATTTTAAACACATAAAACCTTTGAAAATCCATAACTTAAATTCTATAACTCCAAAAATTATGATTCCTGTTCCTAGAATTTTATTTTAATGTGTAGATTATTACTGTGTATTTTGTTTATATGTTTGGTGTAATGTTAATTTCTCTATATGCACTGTGCTTGTTTGTATTGTGGCGAGTAGAAGAGCCCGTTGCTGAGGATCCTGGTGAGCAGCAGATTGAAGTAGCTGAGCAGGAGCTCATTGAAGGCAAGTTGTGCCCTTGACCACTTTTTACCCAATAATGTTCTTTAATATCATTTATCCATGCATAGGTTAATTTTGATGTGACCCAATAGGTCACCCTAGATTGTTTATCTCATTACCTTGTTTACCCCTGAATCACTTGGGTACTTTGCTATTGCTTTACATGGTTTTGGGATAATCATTTATTATATCTATGTTCCAATTATTCTTGTTATTCTATTTATGTTCATGTCAAGTTCATTAATGTTAATTGGAACATAGAGCTTAACTTGAGAACCACGTGCCACCACAAGGGTTTAATGGGACGCCCTTGGCTGACTAATTAGGAAAGCTAGTGGAAGACTACCTTACCCGAAAGGGGCAAGGGCAGTAGGGGAGTGGTCAGTGTAGGGAGGTCCTTGGTTGATTTTGCTGCGATGGCGGTCAGCCAAGAACCCTGCATTGGAACTTCCTATAAACTGTAGCGGGTTTTCTGAAGCTAGTGGAACTTTGTAAAGGCCTCGTAGTGTTACCCTGCCTCGCCTCCTCGGTAGAGGTGTATGGGAAGTCGCGATCCCTTGGCAGATGGGTAACATGACTTGTGGGTAAAGGGTACAACCTCTGCAGAGTGTAAAACTGGTATACTAGCCGAGCTCACGGTCATGAGCAGCTCAGGACTCTCTGATGTTTAAATTATGGAACTTAAATTCAATTTTGTCATTTGCATTGCATGGGTTTATTATTAATTTGTTCTATTACTTTATTTATGGTTTGGTATTTACTTACACTTAGTAATTGCTAACAAAAGTTTGACCAACTACTTAAAAGCAATGCTCAGCCTTAACCCCTGTCATTGATTTAGCCTTACACATCACATGAACTCACACCTTTGTGAGTTTATGTCCACTGGTTCCCCACAACTTGTTGAGCTATGATCATGTGTGAGATCACCCTTGCTGTCTCACACCCCCCACGGGAAAAGAGCAGGTGGTTCAGGAGGAGCCACAAGGCGAGGAGTATGATCTGATCTAGGTGGCGTTTCTCAGTTGACATTGGCGCCGACGATCCTTAGTTCGTTTTATAGTTATTATTTTATTTTGTAATAAGTCTTCCGCTATGTAATAAATACTCTGATGTTTTATGACATTTATCTCTATACACTCTGTTATTATATATGTTGTCTTCTTGGCGCATGTATGAGATGCACCTGGCTTTGTTCCTTAAAGCCGGGTGTGACAGAAGTGGTATCAGAGGAAATGTTGACTGTAGGACGAGACCTAGATAGAAATGGACAAACCCTTTCCTACTTACCTTACTCTGACTCATTCTATACTTATCTCATCTTGATCTTGTCTCACTTTCTGCTAATCTACTCTGGTTAATCTTATCTTTTCTACTCTAAGACAAAATGGATTTCACACCTTGGAATCCTACCACTATGATCTTTTAAGATATAGGGAACCTAAGACAAAATTCAAAACTACTTTCTTTAAAAATGTTGTTTGATTGTTCTGATGCTAAATGCCTGATTTGCTTCTTTGATTGATTGAATTATTATAGATGGACATCTTAGTATGTACCACCATAAGGTAATAAATTAGCTATGGTAGGTAAAATATTAATCTGCTTAGCTAAAAAGTTCCCCAAAGTAACCTGATTTGTGAATACCTGCCTTGTCTACTACTTTCTTACCATATGTATCTAACTCAGATGGTCAATACCAGGCGGGGTGGTGGAATTGATTTGCCTCCTAATCGACACACTTAGAGGATATATAGACAACCCCAGCCACAGCCTGCAGAGATGAATCCTCCTAATCCTCCACCGGGCGGAGTTGACCCACTGGTTGCTGCTCAGATGGCGGTGATGCAGCAAATGGCGGACACTATGGCTGATATGCGTGCCCAGATGCAGCAAGAACGCCAGAAGATGCGTCAGGAAAGAGAAGATATACGACAGGAGTTGCGCCAGGAGCGAGAGGAGATACGCTAGGAAAGGAGGGCGCAACAACAGCAGCTGCAACAGCAAATGCAACAACAACAACAACAGCAGCAACAACAACAAGTGCCACTGCCTCCACCACCACCACCAGTTCCACCCCGTGATAAGCATAGGGAGTTCATGAGTCATAAGCCACCTACATTTGCAAGCTCTCCTGATCCACTGGACGCGGATGATTGGCTGAAGTCCGTTGAGAAGATGTTGAATATTGCACAGTGCACTGATCGGGAGAAGGTTTTATATGCTTCTGGATGTCTGACAGGTCCTGCTGCTGACTGGTGGGATTCATATACTGCTGCCCATGATGCTGCGGATACTATTACTTGGGCGGAGTTCAGTACACAGTTCAGGAATTATCATATACCAGCTGGATTGATGAAGATTAAGAAGAAGGAATTTCTGTCGCTGAAGCAAGGAAGTATGTCAGTCAGCGAGTACCGCGACAAGTTTATCCAGTTATCCAGGTATGCCCCTGATGAAGTTGCTGAGGATGAGAGGAAGCAGGAGCATTTTATTGAAGGACTTAATGGACCCCTGCAGTATGCACTGGTGGCACACACATTTCCATCATTTCAGAGACTACTTGATAAGGCTCTTGCTATTGAACACAAGCGTGTTCAGCTGGGTGATTTGAAGAGAAAGGCTATATCTCAAGGACAAGGAAGCAGCAGTGTTCGACCTCGCTACAGTTCACCTCAGGGTACACCAGTTCGCACTGGTGGAGGCCAGCGCCCAGTTCAGCAATCACCACTGAGGACTCCACCTCCTCGACAGGCTACCCCTACTGGCACCCCGACGAAGTTTTCAGGACAGAGTCCAGGCACTACTTGTTTCAAGTGTGGGAAGACTGGTCATTATGCAAATGTCTGCCCACAGAGGATTGCTACTACTCCAGTTCAGAACAGGCAGCAAACTCCAAGTTCTGGCAAGGGATATTCTATTGCCAAGGTTAATCAAGTCAGCGTGGATGCTACTCCGGATGGTGGGGACATCGTACTTGGTATGTTTTATGTTAATGCAATTCCTGCAACCATATTATTTGATTCTGGTGCTACACATTCATTCATGTCTGCTAGATATGCCAACACAAATGAAATACCACTGCTAAATATGAGAAAACCCATGATAGTAATTACACCCAAAGGGCCTGTTGAGGCGAATCAAATGACATGTAGATTGACATTGACCATTATGGGTAGAGAATTTGGAGCTACTGCTATAATATTAGAGTCAAGCAGTATAGATCTGATCCTTGGTATGTCATGGCTAAGAAAGGCAAAGGCCGTTATAGCATGTGGTAGAGGTACCGTAGAACTCACTACCACTAAGGGAGAAAGGTTTCAAGTTAATATTGCAGCAACCTCCTCATCCATGCGTGCAATGTTCTTTATACCTGAGGAGTTTGTTGGTGACAACATCCGGGTGGTTAGAGATTTTCCAGATGTCTTTCCAGAGGAGTTACCAGGGACGCCACCTGATAGGGAAGTTGAGTTTGTTATTGATCTCTTACCTGGAACCGCCCCTATTTCTAAACGGCCATATAGGATGTCCGTAGAGGAGTTGAAGGAACTCAAGAAGCAGTTAACTGAGTTACAAGAGGCTGGGTACATTCGTCCGAGTTCCTCACCTTGGGGAGCGTCGGTCTTGTTTGTACAGAAGAAGGATGGATCGCAACGGATGTGTGTGGATTATAGATCTCTTAATGATGTTACAGTGAAGAACAAGTATCCGTTGCCCCGTATTGAGGATTTATTTGATCAGATGAGAGGTGCTAGAGTATTCTCGAAGATTGATCTCCGATCCTGTTACCATCAGATGAGGATTAGACCATCGGATATTCCCAAGACGGCTTTCTCGACTCGATATGGATTATATGAGTTTACTATTATGTCGTTTGGATTAACCAATGCACCAGCTTATTTTATGAACTTAATGAACAAGGTGTTTATGGAGTACTTGGACAGATTCGTCGTGGTGTTCATCGACGATATTCTTATCTATTCTAAGAGTGATAGTGATCATGAGGAACATCTGAGATTGGTGCTACAGAAGCTACGAGATAACTAGCTATATGCCAAGTTCAGCAAGTGCGAGTTTTGGATTGGCGAGGTGCCATTTCTTGGTCATATTATTTCTAATGGAGGAATTTCAGTGGATCCTGCTAAGGTTAAGGAGATAATGGAGTGGAGAGTACCCACTACAGTTACTGAGATTCAGAGTTTCTTGGGACTTGCTGGATATTATCGGAGATTTATTGAAGGATTTTCTAAGATTGCTAAGCCTATGACTTCACTTTTGGAGAAAGGAAGAGAATTTAAGTGGGACGAGAAGTGCCAAGACAGCTTTGAGCAATTGAAAAAGAGGTTGATGTCGCCACCAGTATTGGTTATGCCAGACCTACAGAAAGGATTTGATATCTATTGCGATGCATGTGGCCAAGGCTTAGGATGTGTGCTCATGTAGGAAGGACATGTGATTGCTTATGCTTCTCGTCAGTTGCGGAAACATGAATTGAACTACCCCACTCATGACTTGGAATTGGCAGCCGTTGTGCATGCACTTAAGATTTGGAGACATTACATTATGGGAACCAAGTGCCAAGTGTACACGGATCATAAGAGTTTGAAGTATATATTTACTCAGAAGGATCTCAACCTTAGGCAACGCCGTTGGTTGGAGCTTATTAAGGATTATGATTTGGAGATTCATTATCACCCGGGCAAGGCAAATTTGGTTGCTGATGCCTTGAGTCGCAAGGAGCATGTTCATTCAGCTATTGTTGCCCAGCTACCCGATGAGATTGTTGAGGATTTCAGGAGACTTAACCTGGGGATAGTTGCTCATACTGAAGGAGTTACTATTGATGTGGAACCTACTTTGGAGCAAGAGATCCGCAAAGGACAAATTGGTGATGCTAAAATAAAAGAGATTAAGGATCTGATTACTGAAGGTCGAGTTTCGGAATTTATCGAAGATGAGCAGGGCACCGTATGGTTCAAGGACAGGATGTGTGTTCCTGATATTGAAAGCCTTCGAGAGACTATTTTAAAGGAGGCCCATGATTCGGATTACTCTATTCATCCTGGTAGTACTAAGATGTATCAGGATTTGAAGCGGAAGTATTGGTGGTATGGATTGAAAAGAGATGTGGCTGCACATGTGGCTATGTGCGATGTATGTCAAAGGGTTAAGGCTGAACACCAGAGTCCAGCTGGACTATTGCACCCACTGAAGATACCCGAGTGGAAATGGGAAGAGATTGGTATGGATTTCATTACTGGATTGCCTCGCACCCAGAAAGGATATGATGCTATATGGGTGATTGTGGATAGATTGACTAAAGTGGCTCACTTTATTCCTGTGAAGACTACTTATAAAGGTTCTCAGCTAGCAGAGTTATATATGGCTCGGATTGTGTGTTTGCATGGAGTGCCAAAGAAGATCGTGTCTGATCGAGGTTCACAGTTCACCTCAAGATTTTGGAGAAGCTTTCATGAGAACATGAGTACGAAGTTGAATTTTAGTACAGCTTATCACCCTCAGACTGATGGACAGACTGAAAGGACAAATCAAGTTTTGGAGGATATGTTGAGAGCTTGTGCCCTTCAACATGGAGGAAGTTGGAATAAAAGTCTACCGTATGCTGAGTTCTCATATAATAATAGTTACCAGGCCAGTCTGAAGATGTCACCTTTTGAAGCTTTATATGGGAGAAAGTGCAGGACTCCTCTATATTGGGATCAGACTGGAGAAAGACAGTTCTTTGGGCCTGAACTGATTCAAGAAGCAGAAGAACAAGTTCGTATAATTCGAGAGAATTTGAGGGTGGCTCAAACCAGGCAAAAGAGTTATGCTGATAATAGAAGGAGGCCACTGGAATTTGAAGAAGGAGATTATGTGTATCTCAAGGTGTCACCACTTCGTGGAATGAGGAGATTCAAAGTTAAGGGCAAATTGTCCCCTCGCTATATTGGACCATTCTTGATCTTTAGGCGAGTTGGGGAGATGGCATACCAACTCGAGTTACCTGCTACCCTATCGGATGTGCATAATGTGTTCCACGTATCTCAACTGAAGAAGTGTCTCCGTGTCCCTGAGGAACAGTTATCGATGGAAGAGCTCAGTGTTCAGGGTGATTTGACTTACACGGAGTACCCGATCAAGATTCTCGATACTTTGACACGAATTACAAGGAATAAGGTGATAAAGATGTGCAAAGTACAATGGAGTCACCATGGCGAAGATGAAGCGACTTGGGAAAAAGAAGAAGAGCTTCACATCGATTTTCCCCATCTTTTCCCTAGATCTTCTTAAATCTCGAGGACGAGATTATTTTTAAGGGGGGTAGGATTTGTAACACCCACTTTGTAATTTGCTAGAAATAATACCAATAGAGAAACAATTTCTCTTTATGTGAGTTTGATCTTTATGCATCATCCCATGTGAACACCATATTCAAAAGCAAATAATTAATAAAAAGAATATAAGCCATTAAAATTATGCATCATGCTGGGATTTTCTTTTGTGTGCACATGGTGACAAAAATAAAATAATAAATGTGACAAGAAAAATATTAAAGTCCAAAGTGGAATTTTAAATCCAAAAGGAATTGTAGAATTTAGAAAGGAGAAGAAAATAAGAATTTTGTGGAAAAAAATAAGTAAATAAAAATATATTGTTCCTCCACTAGAAGCTTGAATTTGTACACTTGACACAATGTTGAAATTCGTATTCAAAATTCAAATTTGAATTCAAAATAGTTAAGAATAAAAGAAAACAAGAAAAGAAAATAGAAAAAAAAGGAAAAAGGGAAAGATCACTTACCTAGGCCACGACTGCAATTTTGGCCCATCAGAGGAAACCCTCTGCGCGGCCCACGCAGCCACCACTAGTCACCCGCGCTACTCAGTGTGTATTACCGGTGGGCCCCGCCTGGCAGCTATGGCGCGGCCAATCCCCCTCGCCCTTGTCTCACTGTCGTGCGGGCCCAACTAGTCAATGCCTTCTCCCCCGCGTTCCGATTCCACCGTGAAGCTCCACGCGATTCGCAAGAAATTTTGGCTCAATCCATTGGAGAGGGGATGGAACCAGGGTATAAACTCAACCGCAGATACTTCCGCCCCTGGCAAACCCAAGCCTCTTCCCCAGTGAGCCACCATCGTCGCAGAATTTGTGCGCGCGGCGGAAGAGCCTCGCCGACCCCCGCGCCATCGTCGTTGACTCAGCCTTATATCGCCGATTGGTGGCCGGTGTGGTGTCGTGTTCGTTCATCGGCGCCTGGGGATTGTTGGCGTGAAGTATTACGCTCGGTCGACCGCCCAAACGCCCTGGATTTCTCGCCGTTGCAGCTTCTCCGCGGCGGAACTGCGTGTGCACGTGGGCAGCTTCCCTCCGATCATCACCGTGGGTAAGTCGCCTGCCCATTTAATCACTGTAGTCCCAGCATCATTTTACGCAGTTAGGATCAAAGTTTAGAACCCGGGCGCGCGGGGTTGGTGGCCACTGGCCATGGCGCTCCGCCGCGGGTGGGTAAGCGCCGCCGTCTCAGGCAGCGGGCGGGGAACGAGAACCGTGGGCCGTGGATCTCGGGATGGGCGGCTTGGATGAAAGCTGCGCAATAGTGTGGCCGGGACCGTTAGATCCAGTTTGGACGATGCAGATTAGGTCAACAACTACCCCTTCGATCAATAGAATCGTGACCGTAGATCTGTGATTCGACGGGTGCGAGAGGGTCTGGGTATTTTAAATCCGGACCGTAGACAGGGATCCAATGGCTACGATCTAGTTTCTATTTGATCCACGCTTGATCTGATCAGGACCGTTCAAAGGTAATCTGACGGCCCAAACTTTGCGATACCCCTTCGCGGGTCCATTTTACTTAAGAGCCCCTCCGAAATCCTGAAAATAAACCCGTCGTCCAGTTTTACTATGCACTGAGTCTAAGATATCTTGCGCAGAGCCCCCTGCACTTTTCAGAAAATGAGGCCCAGTCCAGAATAGTTTTTAACCCGAGAATTTAAATTTCAAATTGATTTTCAATGTATAAATAATGTCTAGAACTTATAAAATCCATAGAAAATGCATATGAACTCCAAATTACTCCATTCCAGTTCCTAAAATTTTGTAATTCTATTCTCTAACACTTAGTGTCTCTATTTTATCATGAAAACAGTAAGAAAAGTTATTTCCCACTTAATCCCATTTTAAACACATAAAACCTTTGAAAATCCATAACTTAAATTCTATAACTCCAAAAATTATGATTCCTGTTCCTAGAATTTTATTTTAATGTGTAGATTATTACTGTGTATTTTGTTTATATGTTTGGTGTAATGTTAATTTCTCTATATGCACTGTGCTTGTTTGTATTGTGGCGAGTAGAAGAGCCCGTTGCTGAGGATCCTGGTGAGCAGCAGATTGAAGTAGCTGAGCAGGAGCTCATTGGCACCAAGCTTGCCTTCGCCTCAGTGTACCACCCACAATCCAACGGAGTTGTGGAACGCGTAAATGGCAAAATTTTCACAGCCGTCAAGAAGATGCTCCTCGACGACAAAAAGGGCAAGTGGGCCGACCTGTTACCTGAAGCGGTCTGGGCATTGAACACGACTGAGTGCAGGGCGACTGGGTTCACCCCTTTCCGCCTTCTATACGGATCGGAGGCCATGACCCCGCAACAAATAAAACATGGGTCGCCACGGACAGTCCCGTCAGCTGTCCCCGACATGGACGAACCTACTTCGAAGGACCTCATCGACGGAGACCGCGTCTTCGCCCTACAGGCTCTAAACAAATACCAAGCTCAAATAAAAGCATGGCGCGACCGCACAGTCATCCCAAGGGAATTCACCGAAGGAGACCTCGTACTCGTCCAGATAGCACGGACAGAGTCCCGGGGCAAGTTGGAGCCCAAGTGGGAGGGCCCTTTCATCGTCAAGACGAAGGCGTCCCCCAGTGCGTACAGGCTCACAACGCCATCCTGCGAAGACTTAGAGCATTCTTGGAACATTGATAATCTCCGCAAATTTTTTGTTTGACTCCGCAGGGCCAGCTCGCCCTTGTAATTCGCAAAACAATTTTATTCCGGCCCGCACTCTTTTCCTCCCGGGGGGTGAGGTTTTTAATGAGGCGGCGCCATGTAATATACACGCGAAAAATCCCCCGCAAACGTCCACGTCAAAAAAAGACTGCATCGACGGTCTTCGGCATTCGACCAATACAAAGTCACCGCGAGGGGCAGCGGTGGCTACCCTCGCGTGCGACACTCCGCAAAAGTCGCCTAAGGGTGCAGCGGACTAGCACAACAAGTGTGCAAAATCGAAGTCTTCTTCAAAAGACTATCCGTGCAAAAGTCGCCTAAGGGTGCAGCCGGACTAGCACAACAAGTGCGCAAAATCGAAGTCTTCTTCAAAAGACTATCCGTGCAAAAGTCGCCTAAGGGTGCAGCCGGACTAGCACAACAAGTGCGCAAAATCGAAGTCTTCTTCAAAAGACTATCCGCGCAAAAGTCGCCTAAGGGTGCAGCCGGACTAGCACAACAAGTGCGCAAAATCGAAGTCTTCTTCAAAAGACCGTCCGTGCAAAAGTTGCCTAAGGGCGCAGCCAGACTAGCACAACGAGTGCAAAAAATCGAAGGCGCACTACATTAGCACAAAAGTCTACATCGAGAAACCGTCCACGCTAAGACCGACTACAGGCGCAGCCGGACCGACATAATAAATGTGCTAGACCAAGTGCGCAACGCCCTATGAACATAGCCGCATGCGCGAAGGCACACAGCCTCATCATACAAACTATAGTTACACACGTACAGCGAGGGCATCACACCTTACATTGGTTCAACCTTCGGAATGATACCCATCTCCCTATAGTTAAATAGCATTATCCTCAGCTCCTCACCCTCAAAAAGACTTCACAACTCCCCTTCACCTATACTCTCCCCAACCGGCGAGGACAACAATTCTCGCTTGCCAGACTCGCCCACACGAAGCCGACCACCATCCAATTCACTCACTCTACGCTTCGCCATCGCCCTTCGCCGCCTACGCCCAACACTCGGACTAGGCAAAACTTCAGCATCCGTAACACGCGGAGAAGCCTCCGCCGCAGCCACATCCAAGGCCGCAAAGTAATCCAAGCCCTCATCCGAAGACTCTTCCGTCCACACAACTGAACTCCCAGAGTCATCAAACTCAGAAAACTTAGATGTAGACTCATCTGATTCATTTCCAGCGACCACGGTCGAAGCCACCACAAAATTAGCAGTAGCGGTTGCGTGCGCAGGCCCAAAATCCTGAACCTGCACAGCAACCAAGGTTCAGTAACACAGACAAAATTCCCTAACTACCCCACACCCACTAAGCCACCTGCGAAGACCCAGCCGCCGCCATGGGATCCTCCGCTGCCGGCTCCATCGCCGCCTCACAATGGTTGGCGGCGAGCCTCCACCAGATACAGTAGACGCAGGGGCAGCGTGGAAGCCTTCACCGGTTTTCGGGAGCGGCGCCGGGTCGACCTCCGCTTCGGGCCGCGCGCTGTTCAGATGTCCGAAGTCCTCCACGTCCTCGGCGCGCGCCATCTACAACACAGCGCACCGATTCAGCAAACCCGCGTATACCCACATTCAACAGCACAAAACAAAAAACAAACTTTACCTGATCCCTCGCCCGATCAGCCCGCTCCCTAACCGCCTCCCGACCGTGGGGGCCCCACATCCGGTCGAAGAGGGCCCCCGCGAAGTCCTTCACCACAGGGTCTTCGACCTTAAAAATCTCGCGCCCGAAGTCTTCATCGGATCGGTCAAAGCGCTCATAGTGACTGCACCCCTCGCGGGACAGCGCATTCATGGCCCCCTCGCAGGTGACGAGGGAAGCAAAGGACATGAAGCCCTCCACGATGGTCGGGAGCGCTAGCAATTCCTCTTGTGGCCACTCGAGGAAGCGAAGGCCCGCCTCTCGGTTGGGCACCTCGAAGTCAGCAGTCCGCGCACCCACCTCACGGTATGAGTCCACGAGCTGTTTGCGCGTCCGCTCAACTTCCGCGCGCGTAGAGGCCTCAGCCCTCTCCATGCGGGCCTGCAGAGTGTTGAACCGCACCTCCCATTCCTCGGCGCGCTGGCTGGTGAGACTCTCCTCCGCCCTCGCCAATTTGGCCTCCACCTGCGCCGTCTGCGCCTTGGTGATGGCCTGGTTGGCCTCCCTCCTTTTCTCCACCAGCTGGCGCCGGAGGTCCGTCCTCTCGCCCTCCAGGGCGGCCACCTTCTCCGCTAGCCTGCGGCTTTTGCTCTCCGTAGCCGACTTCTCCCGGACGGCGTCTGCGTGCTGCGCCCGAAGTCTCTCGACTTCGGCAGCCACGTCTGCCGTAAGGGCACCCGACGCCACGCGGTCGGCAAAGTTGGCCGCCTAACAGACACACATGAGACCACAATCACCATGAAAGCGGCACACACCGAAGTCTAGCTCAACTTACTTGATTCAGCTGTTGCGCCAGCTGCAGTGACGCCTCCCTCAGCCGGTGGGACACAGTGCCCGCTTCGTCCTTGACGGCAGTGGCCGCCGAAATCTCGCCACCAGCGCTGAAAGCGCCACCCTTCACCCCAGGCACTGCGGTAGACGCCGTGGTTGCCACCGTAGGCGGGACGACAACAAGTTGCCCCTCGTCCGACCCTGCAACGCATCACTGGTGAAAAAAAAGCTTACCAACGAGATAGTCGTCCAAGCTAATATTTGTGTCGAAGTCGGCAACGCGTTTCCCCGGCGAAGGCGGTCCGCGGACCTCGCAGCTCCGTCCGGGGCAGACTTGGCTCCGCCGGCGCCGACCGCCTTCGCGCTCTCCGGCACCTTGCTGGACCCAGGGGCAGCCGACCTCGCCGCCAGCGTCGGCTGGCTACCGCCGTGGACAGTAGCCTTCGCAGTCCCCCGCGCCCTCTTCGGCCTAGCTTCGGGGAGCCTGATGACCGTCCGACGCTTCTGCGCAGCATCCTAGCGATCCTTGTTCATCACTGCCGACACAACCACAGCAATATTCTGTCCGTAAGGAAACACTCTCAAGTCACGAGCCATGCGAGACGTAAAGAAGTCTTTGCCAGCCACGCTGGGGATAGGAACGTTCCTGGGCCATCGACCCCCGGTAACCTCCAGCATCCGCGCCGAAGACTCCCAGAGCTCAGGCGAAGACATCCTTCCCCCGGGGGCCGCGCATGTCCCCATCAACTACATAGCAAAGCTATCGGAGATCCCCAGTTCTCCCACCGCAGTACCTAGCTTCCTCTTTTTAGTGGCTGGGGCGGCCTCCGGCGCGGGGTCATCCTCAGTCATGGCCGCTGGCTTTTTTCCCGCGGCGGTGGACGACGTCCTCCCCGGGATAACCACCATACGGCAAACAATTCAACTCGAAGACCCTATTCAGGCGGTCGTTGGATCCACGTATATCCCAACTCCGCTGGGCCTCCGTCTTCGGCACGTAGCGACCAACAATTCGCACCGCCCCATCCTCCACCTCACGCACAACCGCGGCAGGATCCCGCCCTCGCACATCCAAAGCAAAAAGCGGACTTCACACTTTCCGCCCACCCATGGAGGGCATCTCGTGAGGGCATACTTCGCCCAGCGCCCATCCATGCGCCAAGGGCCACACCCCATACCCTATGAATTCCTCAACTAGATCGCATCCACCACTCGTGCGGGCAGCAATCCGAAGGGCCCTCTCATTTTCATCATCCTCCGCCACTTCAAATGGCGGGTACGCCACATAATAATGAGAACACATAATGGCGGCAGGGAGCCCCGGGTGATCTTCGACTTCAGCCTCCGAAACATAAAACCAGTAGTCCCACCAGTTGCCCCACTTATTTCGGGCATAGGGGACCAACTCCACAACTTCCATCGAAGTCTTCCCGGACTTCGGCGTGAAAGTGCACGATCCGAATTGTGCAATCTTATGTCCAATTTTTATCTTCTGCCAGTGCAGACAGTATGTGGCGGAACCGCCCGAATTATTCCAGCTTAAGTGCCTAAGTCACGCCTCAGGGCCATAACACACTTAAATCAGAATAACCCGTCAGTCCCTCAGATCTAGTCTGATAGAGCCACTTAACCAGGATCAAATTCTACAATCTCACTCGAAGGTGAGTCACAGAAGAAACACAATAAAACAAGAACCTCAAATTAAGTGCTGAATTATTACATAGATCGGAGTTTTGAGTAGCAAGTAAGAGTTCACGAAATAAAATGCAGCGGATAATCGATGTCGTCGGTATCGAGGAAATGGGCAAGACCTAGCCCACTACTCCTCGTGCTCCTCTCCTGCCGGAGCAACGTCCCACTCGACCGTCCAACCAGGTGGCAGGGTGGTAGGCCAAGTCACACCATCAACCATTTCCTGAATGGTACCTGCAAAAATTATGCCACAAGCAAGGCTGAGTATACTAATACTCAGTTAGACTTAATCGGTGTGAGGAGTCTACTCCTCTACCTCTAGACTATGCAGCTGTTTGGCTGAGGGGTTTGGTTTGCCAAAAGCACTAGCTGTTTCAAAAATCAATTTTTAGCCTTTCAATTTCTATCATCATTAACTTAGCTAGATTTGCTCCTTCTAAGCATACATGGTGACAAGCATTTAGTTCAATCAACAAGTTATCTCATGTAACCTCATTTCACTTCTTGATGCAGTACAAGGGGTCAAGCAGTCTCATTAGCTGCGAGAAGCAGACAATTCGAATCGAGTTTTAACCTTGCAAGGTAAACCTAAACACACGGCATGTCAGGGTACTCCGACCCCACACATGACAACCGTCCCCATTGATTCCCCGTTCGCGGCCAGGCCTCACCGCCTTGGCATACAATGCTCCACTGACCCCGGCTGCCGCCGTGCAGTGACCGCACTTGTACCCACCATAGCTAGCATGGGAGACCCAGTCTCAGGTCGCATGAGGGATAAAGTCCGCACCCGGCTTCACTCAGGTACTAGGTTTACCGGTTACCATTTTTCCCGGCATGTGCTTAGTACGTTCAAAAGCTTGACTAAGGTATCCACATTAATCCTTAATTCCTTTTCCCGTCTCATGGACAAGGCATCCTCCCTGGACCCAAGTCCATAGACTAACATATATCCCATTATCAATATGAATACAATCAATTCCTGACCTCGCGCGAGTGCTAAAAAAATCACTCGACTTCTACCGAGATCCTGATTAGCAAGCAGCTACTCGACCTAGCATACTAGTATTCATCTCAAAGAGGAATCCTAAGTTCATGCAACTAGAGGTTTCAAGCAACTCCTACACTTAAGTGCACATTACAATCCTACAAGCATTAAGTGTAGTAAAATAGCATAATTAACAGGTTATGCATAAAACCGGGGCTTGCCTTCAATTGCTGGGGCTGCGGGGAGATCCTCAATAGCAGCCTCTGAAGCCTGCTCCTGGTCCTCCTCTTGGACAGGTCCTTGCTCGGGGATGAGCACGTACTCTCCGTCGGCAAGATTACAATCTAATGAATGCAATGCGTAAGATATATGCATGATATGATATGTGCTTTTAGAAATTCCAACTTTGGAGGTGTATGATCTACTTTGAGTTAAACAAGGTTAACTTTACTGATGTAAGACCCTTAGGTGGTATACTTGGTAAACTGGGTTAAACTTAGCTAAGGCAAGTGGCAGGTTTATTTTTGGGGTTCCACTGAATTCCTTTTAAGTCTTAGTGAGAGTTGATAAGTACTCAAGTTAGACTTATTGGGGTGGGGTTTATTTCTTCTTTCCTTTTCTTTTATTCTCTTAAATGTTTTGGAGTGGGTTTGAACTACAAGTTGCTTTTATAAAATTCTAAAAGTTCTGCAAAAATTACAGTGGCTTGGTACTTGTGTATTTTTCTCTGTCTTAAAATTTGGGGATCAGAAAGTGAATGGTTTTCTCTGGACAAAATTATTAAATTCTTGGGCAGAAGGGGTGCTTTGAACTACAACTATTATTTAACAGTGGGTAATTCTCTAAAACTTATTTTTGCTGGTTTTAGGTGTTATAACATGACTTGATACAAATTTCTAGTCATTAATACCTTTTAATTATTTTTCTATGGTTTTCACAAGTTTCTAGCCAAATAGGTGCTTTCTACTACTACTATATTTGAAAAATATCAAACAACAGAGTTTTTATTTTTCTTAGTTATTGTTTTGCACAAGAGCAATCATTCTGAAGTTTGGCATCTTTTTGCTTAAGGGAAGGGGTGGTATGCATTATTTGAATTTAGTGGCCTTTCTCATAAAGCATTAGCAATAGGTAAGAGTTTGCTCCTTTTTTATGGGTTTGTATTTTTCTCTGGTGGTTTATCTCATTATGGACTTAGCTAATTTTTGGTTGCCCACTATTGTATTATTAGGGGTTGTTCATGACTTATTTGGAAAATGCCTCATTATCATCTTATATTTAATTTCCTCACTTAAAAGGTTGGGCTGAGGTGTTCTTTATTTTTGTAGTGGGGCTCTGGTGGTTGTAAGTCCACTGGATTTTTATTATCTATTTTGGGTATAGTTTTGTAATTCTAATAATTGATTTTCAGTTCAAATAAGGCTAAACAAAGCATTCTAATTTAAAACTGATCTGGACTAATGGTCTCTTTATTTTTCCTAGGTTCTCTGTTACTTAAGCAAACTAGGAAAAATAATTTTAATCACTATTCATGAATTCCTAATGCCTTTCTGATTTTTCCTAAGTTTTGGGCAAAATAGCTTTAATTGAATATCTACATCATATTTTCCAATGCTGGGGTTCCTACTATTTTTAAATATTGTCTAAATGAGGTTTGAATTCCCACAAATTTTCTTAAGTTCAGTACAGAAGTAAAACTAATTTTCCTTAATTAAACAAGGTTTGGTCAGTTTCTGTCTTTAATTTTAAACTCTAAAATTTAGAACAGAAAGCATAGGGTTTATCATTTTTAAATGATAGATCATAATATTTAGGATTTAGCAAAATTAGTTTGACAACTTTTTATTAAGAATTCATCAAGTTATGGGTTTTCTAAGTTCTCTGGTCATTTTAAAAAGATTAACAGAATTGATTTAACGGAAAACCACTTTGCACGGGGGTCCCTGGCGGGTATTTTAAGTTTTCTTCGCGGATCAGTCCTTAGGCTACTATTCACATGGGTCACTAACGTTACAGAAAACCCTTTGGGTTCTTCAAATCCTAACCCGAGGTCCTTCTCCTAACTTAAACAGTAACCGCGGCGGAAGAAAGGGCGGAGGGGCTTACCGGCGGCGAGATGGCTCCGGTGAAGTGGTCGAGGACGAAGGGGAGGTCTCGGGGATCACAACGGTGTGCGGGTCGCCGTCGGGGATGGCCGGAGTCGGTCGGTCCACGCGCGCAGGCGGGGATGCTCGTCGGCGGCGAGGAGTCCGGCCTACTCACGGCGAGATAGTTCAATTGGACAGGTCAGAGAGGTTCACGAGATGCCAGAGAAGATATGGGTGCAAGGAATTGGACGGAGACTCACCGATTGGCTCTGTCCACGCGCGGCGGCGAAATACCGAAGTCCGGTGAGGTCGATCTCGGGCCTCCGGTGAAGTCCGGCCTGGTCCGAGGGCTTGGAAAGCTTCACGGGCCACTGGCGGAGCTAGCCGAAGCACTGGCTCGACTTGGGGGTGGCTGGAGTGGGCTGGCCACGGTGGCCGAAGCTCTGGCGGCAATGGCGGGCGGAATTGAGCTCGCCGGAGCTAAGGAGAGGGGGCTGGCCGGTGAAGGTGAACGCGGGGTGAAGTGGGGCGCGCCTGGGGAGGCTTTATAGGCATGGCGCGGTGCACGGGCGACCATGGACCGGCGAGCGCGCGCGGGCGTGCACTGGGAGGCGTGGTGCGCGAACGGGCGTGAACCAGAGGTGTCAGCCACGGTCGAACACGTGTGCCCGTTGCCTCTACCCATGTTCAAGCACTGGTTGGGTGCAAATCTTCGCGAATTTGGGCAAGATCGCTGTGAAGGATTTGTTCACCTGACCTTGCTTTGTCTTTTGTGTATGGACGTCGCGCGATTTTAGGCTAGGGACAGGGAGTTGTAGCGTCACCAAGGTGCCAGTGTCAGAATGTCTGGTCCCGAGGTCAAACTGCGCCAAAACCGTGTAAAATGAATTTGGTTTGAGTTCAAACTTTTCCAGGACGTGTTCAAGGGAATTTGGCACAATTTTGATATTTGGATCTTCTAGTTTTGAGTTTGGAAAAACAGGGAACGCAGTTGATCTTTGGAAAGAGGTCTGAATTTCAGAAATTTAGAAATCTGAATTTCTCCAAGGGTTCATGGTTCAAGGGCTGATTTGGGAATTTTAAAAAGACCAAAAGGCCAAACTCTCTTACTATGTTTTGTTAGTTATTTGATGAACTAAAGTTTTGTAATTTGGTCATATCTAAATTTTTGCATTTTTCCTCATGACTTCTCCTAATTCCCTTTTATGCTTAACTTGGCTTACTTAGGGTTTATTAGGGTTGTAACATTATTACCTTTTGGAAAGACCCATTTGCCTTGATCATGATACTTTTAAGTATATGCTTGGTGAATTCTTTTATTCTTAAGTTAATTTGATGCTCATGCTCACTTGGTTGACATAAAATGATGGTTCTTGATTTGGCATCTTTAAGAGAAACCCCCTAGGTGACACTGGGGTGTCACAGCCTTCCCCCCTTAAAGGAATCTTGTCCCGAGATTCGGGCCAGAGTCCTCCCAGGGTGAAGCGAAGGGTGAGACTTATAGGAATTGGGTGATTATTGTTATTATTAGGGTAAAACTGCTCTTCGAATGTCATTCTCTTTGCAACTTCAGAAGGAAGCCCTTTTTAAGTTTTACTTCATAGTTACTTCATTCTGAATTAAGATCATATTTTTGAAAATTAGATTCGAAGGGCAGGAGGAAAGGTTGGGTGTGATTACGTACCAGCTTCCTTAGGTAGGCAATCGGGGAAGTTGGATCTCAAGAATTCCTCGGTTTCCCAAGTAGCTTCCTCCTCTGAGTGATTACTCCACTGGACCTTGTACATCTTGATCGATTTAGCCCGAGTTGATCTTTCTTTGCAATCCAGAATCTTGGAGGGGTACTCTTGGTACGATAGATCTGGCTCTATCTCCAATTCTAGCTCTGCTATGATCTCGGTCGGCAATCGAACACACTTCTTCAGCTAAGATACATGGAATACACTGTGAATGGCAAACATTTTTGAAGGTAACTTCAACTTATATGCCACGGGTCCACATGCTTCTATGATCTCATAAGGTCCAATGTAACGAGGGGCTAGCTTGCCTTTGATCCCAAACCTCTGCACTCCCTTGGTGGGTGATACCTTGAGGTATACAAAACTTCCCACCTCGAACTGGAGAGGTTTCCTTCTTTTATCATGGTAACTCTTCTGCCTGGCCTGAGCAGCTTCTAGATTCTTCCTGATTAGTTTGACCTTCCTTTCGGCTTCAGTCACTAAGTGAGGTCCAAAAACTTCTCTTTCTCCAGGTTGAGACCAATTGAGTGGTGTCCTACACCTTCTTCCATAGAGAGCTTCAAAGGGTGCCATCCTTAGGCTGGATTGATAACTATTGTTATAAGCAAACTCTGCTAAGGAGAGGTGCTTATCCCAGTTCTTGCCACTATCGATTGCACAAGCTCTTAGCATATCCTCCAGGATTTGGTTTACCCTTTCCGTCTGACCATCAGTCTGTGGGTGGTAAGCTGAACTCCTGATTAGCTTGGTTCCCAAAGACTCTTGCAATTGTTCCCAAAATCTGGCAACAAATTGGGCTCCTCGGTCAGAAACAATGGTCTGAGGTAATCCATGCAAACACACGATCCGGTCAATATACAATTCTGCATACTTCTGAGCCTTATCAGTGGTGTGCACAGGAAGAAAATGTGCCACTTTTATCAGTCGGTCCACAATAACCCAAATCAAATCATGATGACGAGAGGTGTTGGGCAGACCCACAATGAAATCCATGCTGATGTCATCCCACTTCCACGAAGGTATGGACAGGGGTTGCAAAGCTCCAGCTGATTTCAAGTGGCTTGCCTTTATCCTCTGACAGGTGTCACATTCTGATACATACTGGGCTATCTCCCTCTTCATTCTGGTCCACCAGTACAAAGGCTTCAGATCATGGTACATCTTGGTGCTTCCCGGATGCATAGAGAATTTGGAGAGATGAGCCTCATCCAAGATTTTCCTCTTGAGGTCCTGATCTTTAGGAATTACCAATCTGCTTTTGAACCATAACACTCCATTTTCATCCTGGCGGAAACAATTATACTTCTCAACCTTCTGATGGAGATTCTTCTTGTGAATTTGCACTCCCTTGTCACTGAGTTGGGCCATGATAATCTGGTCTTGCAAAGCTGGCTCAACAGAAATGTGAGACAAAGAACCAGAAGGAATCACTTCAATTTGCATCTTGCTCAACTCATCACACAAGGTGTTAATGCGAGAATCCATCAGAATACAATTGCATTGCAACTTCCGACTCAAGGCATCTGCTACTACATTAGCTTTTCCTGGGTGATAATGTACCTCCAGGTCATAATCCTTGATCAGCTCTAGCCATCTTCTCTGCCTCATGTTGAGATCAGCCTAAGTAAAGATGTACTTAAGGCTCTTATGATCAGTGAAGATGTTGCAGTGGGTTCCCATTAAATAATGCCTCCACATCTTTAATGCATGAACCACTGCTGCCAACTCGAGGTCATGAGTGG
The DNA here is from genome assembly GCA_029449295.1 of Zea luxurians. Classification (NCBI taxonomy): domain Eukaryota; kingdom Viridiplantae; phylum Streptophyta; class Magnoliopsida; order Poales; family Poaceae; genus Zea; species Zea luxurians. The sequence continues at coordinate 48,332,810 of JAOPSE010000010.1, forward strand.
GATAGTTTTGCTCATGAGGCCTGAGTGCTCTTGAGGCATAAGCAATGACTCGGTTGTCTTGCATCAAGACACAACCTAGCCCGGTGCCAGAGGCATCGCAATATACATCAAAAGGCTTGCTGTTGTCGGGTTGTGCCAATACTGGTGCTGTGGTCAGATGCTGCCTTAATGCATGGAAGGCATTTTCGCACTTCTGACTCTAAACAAATTTGACTTCTTTCTTCAGCAACTCAGTTATAGGCTTCGCAATTCGAGAGAAGTCCGGAATAAATCTTCGGTAATAACCAGCTAATCCCAGAAAACTCCGAATCTGATGGACAGTTGTTGGTGGCTTCCAGTTCATCACCTCTTGCACTTTATTAGGATCAACAGCTATTCCAGCCTGAGAGATAGTGTGACCCAAGAATTTGATTTCCTTTAGCCAAAAATCACACTTGGATAACTTGGCATAAAGGTGGTGCTCTCACAGACGTTGAAGTACTACATGCAAATGCCCGGCATGTTCTTCTTCGTTCTTTGAGTACACCAAAATATCATCAATGAAAACCACTACGAACTTGTCCAATTCCGGCATGAAAACAGAATTCATCAGATACATGAAATATGCTGGTGCATTTATCAGCCCGAATGACATCACCAAGAATTAATATAGCCCATATCTGGTTGAGAATGTCGTCTTCGGAATATCACTTGCTCGTATCTTGATCTGATGGTAGCCAGAGCGAAGGTCTATCTTGGAGAAGACCTTAGCCCCAACCAACTGGTCAAAAAGAACATCAATACGAGGCAAAGGATACATGTTCTTGATAGTTACCGCATTAAGAGGGCGGTAATCTATACACAGCTTCAAGCTTTCATCCTTCTTCACAAACAGTGCTGGACATCCCCAAGGCGAAGTGCTTGGGCAAATAAATCCCTTGTCCAGCAACTCTTGCAATTGCTTTTTCAATTCTGCCAACTCAGCGGGTGGCATTCGGTAAGGCCTCTTGGAAATTGGGGTCGTTCCCGGTTGCAACTCGATGGCGAATTCAATATCCCGGTCTGGTGGCATTCCTGGCAATTCATCAACAAAGACATCTGCATACTCACAGACCACTGGGATCTTCTTCAGAGGTAACTCCGTCATAGAGAAAGCACATGACTGAGTAGAACCTTGACTAGGCAGAATTAAGGTGAAGTTCCCACAGAACGGAGAATTAACTTCCACGGTACGGCTGACTACATCAAGCACAACTTGGTGCAAGGTCATCCAATTAGCTCCCAGAATAATGTCCACATTTTCCAATCCCAACATAAGAAGAGTGGTTTTGACAATGTGGCTTCCTAGTTGAATAGGCACACTTTGGTTTAATTGGTTAGTTGCAATCTTACCCCCAGGTGTGACTATCATGAATGACCCTTTTGAGTGAGAGAATGGCAGTTTACATTTAGCACTGAACTTCTGGCTAATGAAACTATGAGATGCACCAGAATCAAACAGAATTAAAGCAGGTTGATTATAAACTGAAAAGATACCGGTCATGATAGGAGCTCCTTCTGGTACTTCCTCCAGAGTAGTGAAGTTGAGCTTCCCTTGCCTGACTTGCACCTTCTGCTTTCTTCCCTTGTCTTGATTTGGTGCTGGCATCTGCCTCTGCTGGTTCCTAGGACAATTCTTGGCATAGTGGCCCACATTGCCACAAGTGAAACACTTGTTCCCATTGCCCTGGCGGAACTGCTGCTGCTGCGGAGGTTGATTGCTCCTTGGGGCGGGAGCTGGATAGCGATTGGGTGCCAGCTGCTGCTGCTGCTGAGGTGGCCTGATCACCCATCTGCCTGCCTGCTGCTGAAAACCCCTGCTCTGATTGTGAGAAACAATCCGAAACCTCTGAGCTTGAGCAGATGGTGCTGCCATTGGTGCCTTTCTCTTCTTCTCTGCCCGGTGAGCAACAATGCAATCCTCCTGGGAGATGGCCATGTTGACCAACTCATTGAAGCTATCGGCCCAGACAGTGTTGAGTCGTTCCCGCAGCTTGGTATTGAGACCCCTGCGGAAGCGATCTCTCTTCTTTTCATCAGAATCAGCATGATACCCTGCATACTGGCATAAGTCGTTGAAGGCTTGCGCATACTGCAGTACCGTGCGGGTTCCTTGATTAAGGGCCAAAAATTCATTCAACTTCCGATCAAGAATGCCAGCTGGGATGTGGTGTCCTCTGAAGGCAGTCTTGAATTCCTCCCAAGATACTTCACGATCAGTGGGGAGCATAGCACGGATGTGATCCCACCAAGTCCGAGCAGGGCCACGAAGCTGCTGTGCAGCGAAGCGAGCCTTGGCCTCATCAGGGCAGTCTCCCGTGAGGAGGGGAAACTTGGATTCAACGACGTGAAGCCATACGTCGGCGTCCAACGGATCCTCTGCCTTGGTGAACAAGGGTGGCTGCATGCTCAGAAACTCCTGGTAAGTTGCCATAGCCGGGGGTCGCTGATGCTGGCCTCCACCATGCTACTGAGGGTGGGGCTGGCGCTGCAAGAGTTGTCGCAGAATCTCATTCTGCTGGGCCATCAACTCCTGCACTGTGGGAGCTAGAGGAGGTGGCGGGGGAACCTGCTCGTTATGCCCGCGATGCTACCTAGCTGCCATCTGAAAACAGAGATTGTCGCCATTGTTATCCCAACTCACAGTTTCGAACGACAAGATATCATCTCGTACGGAAGGAAAAAGCCATAATCATAATATTAGGTTCGAAATGAAGATAACATGGTGACAAATATCCCACAGATTTCAAAAGTTCACAGGGTTACATCAATCAGGGGAAAGTACCCATAAGCCTAGTCCAAAATCTGACATTAACTAAGCTCGCATAGGTTTCTATCCGCCTAAAAGTGTCGAAGTGACTGCTTAACCCTGGGCGGTGGAAGCGACACTGGATACGGGTGAAGGAGGCATCACGGAGGTAGTTCCATTGGCACCAGGGGCTGGTCCTAGCTCCTCGGGAGCCTCTTCTCCCTCGCTTCCCGCTTCATTGGCCTCCATCTCTAGGTGGTGCATGTCCAAGTGGTCGTTCGCTTCTTCGAGTTCCCTCTGCACATCGTGAAGCTGGTTCTCCAAGACATCAATAGTGTTGTCTCGGATCTCCACCTGCTGCTCCAAGGTGGTGATGCGCTGGCTCAGCCTCTCCACCTGCAGATCCTTCTCTACCAACTCGGTGGATAGATCGACCACAAAATCTTCTCGACTGTCGAGAGTGAGCTTGGCAGTTTGAGCGGTGTTAGCAAGGAGTGCCATAGCATCGCTCTGAAGGGCCTGAAGGCGGTACAGCGCACTCATGCACTGAACGGTGACCCTCCCAACCAAGTCAGGATACATCGCCCACACATCCTTAACATGGCTCACGCGGTTACACCACATGGGATCATCCTTCCTCTCAGCAGGGAAGAGTCCCAAGGGGTGCATCACCATCTCCAAGGGATGGTAGCCACAGAAAGTCGTCAGAGTCTTCATGGCTGCTGCTTCAACGGTGTCGTCCGTCCTGAGTCCAATCGTCTCAGAATCAAGAGAACGCCAACCCAGCTGAAGGGGATGAGCCTCCAAAGTCAGCCAGACCCGACAACGAGGTACCCGATGCTCCTCATACAACTGCACCGTGTACAAAGGGGGCGTAGGGTAACCGGCGGAGTTAAGCACTTCCCACAAGATGGAAGGAAAGCCATCGCGAGAAAGGAAGTCAGAACTGAAACAAGAGTCTCCTCCACTGGCGGGGGTGGGTGAATTCATCTGTGGAAGGGAATCAAAGGTAAAGATTATGGTGGAAGGAAAAAGAAAAAGAGAGCCCGGATGATTTTAAAGAAAGTGGGTTAGCTCAAAATTTTAATTCTGTTTTGTGTTTATAATGCATGCATGCTGGAAGTAACGTTGCCTCTCAAAAGAAAATAGGGTGCTTTTTAGGGCATCCATAAAAATATAAGTACTGGCCCACGGGGCCTAAGTAATTAGCCACCTAATTCTCCCTCTATGCCTAAGGCCTTTCGTCCTAGGTCTAGCAGTCTAGTCCTGACGATCTGTAGCAGTTTCTAGGCAAGTTTTAGATTTTGAAAATTGCTATTCATGGTTTATTGTCCTTCTCTGTGGTGGAATTTGCTCCGATACCAGCTGTGGTGGAACCGCCCGAATTATTCTAGCTTAAGTGCCTAAGTCACGCCTCAGGGGCCGTAACACACTTAAATCGGAATAACCCGTCAGTCCCTCAGATCTAGTCTGATAGAGCCACTTAACGAGGATCAAATTCCACAATCTCACTCGAAGGTGAGTCACAGAAGAAATACAATAAAACAGGAACCTCAAATTAAGTGCTGAATTATTACATAGATCGGAGTTTTGAGTAGCAAGTAAGAGTTCACGAAATAAAATGCAGCGGATAATCGATGTCGTTGGTATCGAGGAAATGGGCAAGGCCTAACCCACTACTCCTCGTGCTCCTCTCCTGCCGGAGCAACGTCCCACTCGACCGTCCAACCCGGTGGCAGGGTGGTAGGCCAAGTCACACCATCAACCATTTCCTGAATGGTACCTGCAAAAATTATGCCACAAGCAAGGCTGAGTATACTAATACTCAGCTAGACTTAACCGGTGTGAGGAGTCTACTCCTCTACCTCTAGAGTATGCAGCTGTTTGGCTGAGGGGATTGGTTTGCCAAAAGCACTAGCTGTTTCAAAAATCAATTTTTAGCCTTTCAATTTCTATCATCATTAACTTAGCTAGATTTGCTCCTTCTAAGCATACATGGTGACAAGCATTTAGTTCAATCAACAAGTTATCTCATGTAACCTCATTTCACTTCTTGATGCAGTACAAGGGGTCAAGCAGTCTCATTAGCTGTGAGAAGCAGACGATTCGAATCGAGTTTTAACCTTGCAAGGTAAACCTAAACACACGGCATGTCAGGGTACTCCGACCCCACACATGACAACCGTCCCCATTCATTCCCCGTTCGCGGTCAGGCCTCACCGCCTTGGCATACAATGCTCCACTGACCCCGGCTGCCGCCGTGCAGTGACCGCACTTGTACCCACCATAGCTAGCATGGGAGACCCAGTCTCAGGTCGCATGAGGGATAAAGTCCGCGCCTGGCTTCACTCAGGTACTAGGTTTACCGGTTACCATTTTTCCCGGCATGTGCTTAGTACGTTCAAAAGCTTGACTCAAGTATCCACACATTAATCCTTAATTCCTTTTCCCGTCTCATGGACAAGGCAACCTCCCTGGACCCAAGTCCATAGACTAACATATATCCCGTTATCAAGATGAATACAATCAATTCCTGACCTCGCGCGAGTGCTAAAAAAATCACTCGACTTCTACCGAGATCTTGATTAGCAAGTAGCTACTCGACCTAGCATACTAGTATTCATCTCAAAGAGGAATCCTAAGTTCATGCAACTAGAGGTTTCAAGCAACTCCTACACTTAAGTGCACATTACAATCCTACAAGCATTAAGTGTAGTAAAATAGCATAATTAACAGGTTATGCATAAAACCGGGGCTTGCCTTCAATTGCTGGGGCTGCGGGGAGATCCTCAATAGCAGCCTCTGAAGCTTGCTCCTGGTCCTCCTCTTGGACAGGTCCTTGCTCGGGGATGAGCACGTACTCTCCGTCGGCAAGATTACAATCCAATGAATGCAATGCGTAAGATATATGCATGATATGATATGTGCTTTTAGAAATTCCAACTTTGGAGGTGTATGATCTACTTTGAGTTAAACAAGGTTAACTTTACTGATGTAAGACCCTTGGGTGGTATACTTGGTAAATTGGGTTAAACTTAGCTAAGGCAAGTGGCAGGTTTATTTTTGGGGTTCCACTGAATTCCTTTTAAGTCTTAGTGAGAGTTGATAAGTACTCAAGTTAGACTTATTGGGGTGGGGTTTATTTCTTCTTTCCTTTTCTTTTATTCTCTTAAATGTTTTGGAGTGGGTTTGAACTACAAGTTGCTTTTATAAAATTCTAAAAATTCTGCAAAAATTACAGTGGCTTGGTACTGGTGTATGTTTCTCTGTCTTAAAATTTGGGGATCATAAAGTGAATGGTTTTCTTTGGACAAAATTATTAAATTCTTGGACAGAAGGGGTGCTTTGAACTACAACTATTATTTAACAGTGGGTAATTCTCTAAAACTTATTTTTGCTGGCTTTTAGGTGTTATAACATGACTTGATACAAATTTATAGTCATTAATACCTTTTAATTATTTTTCTATGGTTTTCACAAGTTTCTAGCCAAATAGGTGCTTTCTACTACTACTATATTTGAAAAATATCAAACAACAGAGTTTTTATTTTTCTTAGTTATTGTTTTGCGCAAGAGCAATCATTCTAAAGTTTGCATCTTTTTGCTTAAGGGAAGGGGTGGTATGCATTATTTGAATTTAGTGGCCTTTCTCATAAAACATTAGCAATAGGTAAGAGTTTGCTCCTTTTTCATGGGTTTGTATTTTTCTCTGGTGGTTTATCTCATTATGGACTTAGCTAATTTTTGGTTGCCCACTATTGCATTATTAGGGGTTGTTCATGACTTATTTGGAAAATGCCTCATTATCATCTTATATTTAATTTCCTCACTTAAAAGGTTGGGCTGAGGTGTTCTTTATTTTTGTAGTGGGGCTCTGGTGGTTGTAAGTCCACTGGATTTTTATTATCTATTTTGGGTATAGTTTTGTAATTCTAATAATTGATTTTCAGTTCAAATAAGGCTAAACAAAGCATTGTAATTTAAAACTGATCTGGACTAATGATCTCTTTATTTTTCCTAGGTTCTCTGTTACTTAAGCAAACTAGGAAAAATAATTTTAATCACTGTTCATGAATTCCTAATGCCTTTCTGATTTTTCCTAAGTTTTGGGCAAAATAGCTTTAATTGAATATCTACATCATATTTTCCAATGCTGGGGTTCCTACTATTTTTAAACAGTGTCTAAATGAGGTCTGAATACCCACAAATTTTCTTAAGTTCAGTACAGAAGTAAAACTAATTTTCCTTAATTAAACAAGGTTTGGTCAGTTTATGTCTTTAATTTTAAACTCTAAAATTTAGAACAGAAAGCATAAAGTTTATCATTTTTAAATGATAGATCATAATATTTAGGATTTAGCAAAATTAGTTTGACAACTTTTTATTAAGAATTCATCAAGTTATAGGTTTTCTAAGTTCTCTGGTCATTTTAAAAAGATTAACAGAATTGATTTAATGGAAAACCACTTTGCACGAGGGTCCCTGGAGGGTATTTTATGTTTTCTTCGCGAATCAGTCCTTAGGCTAATATTCACATGGGTCAGTGGCGTTACAGAAAACCCCTCGGGTTCTTCAAATCCTAACCCGAGGTCCTTCTCCTAACTTAAACAGTAACCGCGGCGGAAGAAAGGGCGGAGGGGCTTACCGGCGGCGAGATGGCTCCGGTGAAGTGGTCGAGGACGAAGGGGAGGTCTCGGGGATCACAACGGTGTGCGGGTCGCCGTCAGGGATGGTTGGAGTCGTTCGGTCCACGCGCGCAGGCGGGGATGCTCGTCGGCGGCGAGGAGTCCGGCCTACTCATGGCGAGATAGTTCAATTGGACGGGTCAGAGAGGTTCACGAGATGCCAGAGAAGATATGGGTGCAAGGAATTCGACGGAGACTCACCGGTTGGCTCTGTCCACGTGCGGCGGCGAAAGACTGAAGTCCGGTGAGGTCGATCTCGGGCCTCCGGTGAAGTCTGGCCTGGTCCGAGGGCTTGGAAAGCTTCACGGGCCACTGGCGGAGCTAGCCGAAGCACTGGCTCGACTTGGGGGTGGCTAGAGTGGGCTGGCCACGGTGGCCGAAGCTCTAGCGGCAATGGCGGGCGGAATTGAGCTAGCCGGAGCTAAGGAGAGGGGGCTGGCCGGTGAAGGTGAACGCGGGGTGAAGTGAGGCGCGCCTGGGGAGGCTTTATAGGCACGGCGCGGTGCACGGGCGGCCGTGGACCGGCGAGCGTGCGCGAGCGTGCACTGGGAGGCGCGGTGCGCGAACGGTGTAACACCCTAGGTGTTACTCAGGGTGTCCACCCCAGGGTTACCCCCTTTTAACCCATAGTTACATAGAGAATTGTGGGAAAAGTATCTCAATCTTGGAATTCAAGGTCCTAATCAAGTGCAAACTATCTTGGATATCATGCCCTAGCTTGTAATGCACATCTAAGTAGGGATCTCCCAAAACCTTAGAACAAAACCCCCATAGGCAATTATAACCCTAATTGAAGCCATGATCAAAAGATCATGTAAACATCATGATCATGGTTTGGGCCAAATATAGAAGTTGTAATACACTTAATAACCTACAATTAATAGTAAGAAGGTACCCCCAAAAAGTTTTCAGAAGAGCCCTAAAAAGATCACTAAAGGTTGAACACAAGGGAAAAATGCAGATTTTGTCTAAGTCAAAAACCAACCCTTGAGCAAAGATCCCTCATGTTCACCTTGATTCCCTTTTCAAAACCTGTCGACCCAATTGACAAAGTGGCGCCAAATGAACCCTAGAATGCCCTGGAAAAGTTTGAACCCAAGCCAAAACCGGTTGACACGAGTTGGCACTGGTTTTGTCTCGGTTTGCACAGGGCAGACAGACAAGACTTGGCGCTACCATATCTCCTCAACCAGACCACATCTCCTCTTGGAACTCACATGAACTAGGTAGCCCTAGGTGCAGGGAAGAGATCTCCCACAGGCGGTAGGGCAAGATTCGTACGCCTGGCCGCTCAGCAGAGCGAAGAACACGGGCAGAAGCAAACCGCCACGTGTTCGACGCGCTCTGAGCTCGCCAGAGCACGCCCACGCGCGCCCCGCGTGCCCACGTCGCGCCAAACGGTCGAGCCGGCGCCCCGGCCACGCCCGCGCCTATAAAACCCGCCCCAGCGCTTGGTTGCTTCCCCCAGTGCCTCATCCGTACCTCGCCGGACTTGCCCGAGCCAGCCATCGCCTCCGGCGACCTCCCCGCGACCCGCCAGTGCCGACCGAAAGCCACCACCGTAGCCAACCCCTCTCCAGTCCCCCTCCGTTCGATCCAAGCCCCCAGTTAGCTTCCTGGTGAAGCCGTGAGCCTTGCTCAAGCTTGAACCGAGGGCCTGCATCACCGGAGTAGCCGAATCGCGCTCACCGGAGTTCAAGAACCCGCCGGCGCACGTGGACCGAGTAAACCCCTCCACCATTTCCCGATTCGTTGCGCGTATGGCCTCTGTGTCATCCCGTGAAGCTCCTCGTGCCCATTGATTGAACTCTACCGCCGTGGTTTGGCCGGAGCAGGCGTCGCCGTCGACCCCCGCCGCCTGCGCTCGTGGCCAGTGTGACTCCGACCACCTCCAGCGACGACCCGTACATCGACGTGACCGCCGCAACCTCCCGAGTGTCTCTGACCACCTCGCCGGACCTCCCTCGCCGCCGGTAAGCCGCGCCGTCCTTTCTTTTCTGCGGCTACTGTTTTGATTGGGGGAGGGACTGCGGGTGTGAGGGAGAGGAATCCAGGGGGTTAAGTGAAAAGCCAGAGACTCAAATGAATAGTGGCCCGAGGGTAGATCTGCGAAGTTTGATTCGGTTTAAACTCAGGGGCCTCGGCGCAAACCGCTTTTCCAGAAAAACTTAATTAAAACCTAATTTAAATTCAAACAGAAACTTTAAAAACCCATAACTTCTGTTTGGTTTATCCAAATTTGGTCAAACTAATTTTGCCAGACTCTAAATAATATAACCTGTCTAAGAAAAATATAAAACCCCATAAGTACTAGAGCAAAATAAAAGGTTCTGATTTATTTTCAGTTTTGGCCAAAAGCTTAATAATAGCAAGAAAAATGGTTGCACTATTTAACTGGAGTTGGAAAAATTTAGAGAAGTTATTGTCTACCTACTGACCTAATTAAAAATGTTAAACCTCTCTGTCCATTACATTAAGTTAGTTTTAACCCCTTATTCTATAATATGCTTAAGTTTAAGAAAAATAGAAAAAGTGATATAAATAATGAACCAGAGGGCACCCCTATTTTTGTTGAAATATTTAGTCAATGTAGTTCACTGGAAAAATGTATCATACCCTGTTGTAGTAAAAGATAAGGAAGATACCTTTTAAATGAAGAAAATAAGGATAACTTAGAAAAACCCTACAAAAATAACCCTAAGGTGAAACCTCCCCAAACCTTAGGATAACTAATGTATTGATAATAAGAACTTAAGAAAAATCTGAAATCTGTTGTTTGATATTTTTCAAATGGCAAGTTAGTTCTAATCACCCCTTTTTGCACCAAACTTTAAAAATCCATCATAAATTAACCATCATGTGGCTCTCTGTCATTTTTGGTACAAGAGCTTTTTACCACTACTAGAAGCCAACAAAAATAACCCTTAAGTCAGAACCCACTTTAATAAAAGACTTGTAGTGTAAAGTGGCCCATTTTGCCTAACTATTGTTATTTTTGTTTAAGACCTAGCTTTTGTACTTTAAGCCTCAAATTCTTAAAACAAGCTAAAATAGCCAGTAGCAAACCACTGGAAATTTTTACAAAATTTTTTGGAAATTTTTAAACTACTGTCATAGTTCAAACCCCTACTAGAAACCCTAGATGGAAATTAAGGAAAGGAAAATGGATGATGGAATTTAATGTCCTCCTAAGACCTTTATTAATTGTCCACTAAAATCCATGAAGGCAATGCAAATCCAACATGTTATCCTAAAGGAAGACCTAAACCAAAAAGGTAATAAGTCTATATGTACCACCAGAAGACCCACGTAGCCAGAAACCCTAAGTTAATTCTTGACTTCAATTCTGTAGTTAATGATCTTAAATCTTGCATGATCATAACATACATTTTCATTGCATTCGATAGATTGTAATCTTGCTGACGGAGAGTACATCCTCGTGCCGGAGCAAGGAGCTGCCCAGGAGGTTGCCCCAGACCCAGCACCAGAGCCTGCACCAGAGGACCTGCCTGCCACTGCTTTGGAAGGCAAGCCCCGGTTTTATGCATAACCTGTTATATATGCTATTTTACTACACTTAATGATTGTAGGATTGTTTGTGCACTTAAGTGTAGGAGTTGTTTGAAACCCTAGTTGCATGATCTCAGGAACCCCATTGAGATGAATACTAGTATGCTAAAGACGAGTAGCTGCTTTATTAAGTAGGATCTCGGTAGAAGTCGAGTGATTTTTCTAGCACTCGCGCAAGGTCAGGATTTGGTTGTATCCACTTTGATAACAGAATGGTGATGGTCTGTGGACACGGTCCATGGGGACGCGTGGTCTACGAGATGAAAATTGGAATAAGGATTAACGTGCGGATACCTGTGTCAAGCGTTTGAACGTACTAAACACATACCGAGAAATATGGTAAATCGGTAAGCCTAGTACCTGAGTGAACCTGCCCGCAGACATACCTCCTCACGCGACCTGAGACGTAGTCTCCCATTCCAGTTATGGTGGGTACAAGTGCGGTCACTGCACGACGGCCAGTCGGGGTCAGTGAGGCATTGTACGCCAAGGCGGTGAGACCTGTTCTGTTGCCAGGGAATCGATGGGGACGGTTGATGTGTGTGGGGACGGTGTGCCCCTACATGTCGTGTGTTTAGGTTTACCTTGCAAGGATAAAAACTCGATTCGAATCGTCTGCTTCTCGCAGCTAATGAGACTGCTTGATCCATTGTACTGCATTGAGTAACAAGTGGAACTGTGTTGAGATGATACAAGCTGTGATTGCTAAAAATGCTTGCTACTATGTATGAATAGATAGTACACTTTTAGCCTTAAGAGAGTCACACTTAATTTTGACAAAGTTAAAATCTTGATTTAGAAACTCAGCTAGTGCTTTTGGCAACCAAACCCCACAGCCAAACAGCTGCATGTCTAGAGGTAGAGGAGTATAGACTCCTCACACCGGGTAAGTCTAGCTGAGTATTAGTATACTCAGCCTTGCTTGTGGCATAATTTTACAGGTTCTCTGGAGGACATGGTTGCTGGAGTGACTTGGCCATCCACCCTGCCACCGGGTTGGACTATCGAGTGGGACCCTGCCTCGGCTGAGGAGGAGCATGAGGAGTGATGGGACAGGCTTCCCCATCCCTCCATTTATTTATCGTTAGTTTATTTTCCGCTGCACTTCAAAACAATGATGGTTACTTTTGCGAAAACTCCGATGATGACAATGGTGATGTAATAATTTAATACTCTTCCATGCATGGTTTTATGCTTTATTGTAGTTGCTCTGTGACTCACCATCGAGTGAGATTGTGGTACTTGATCCTGTCAGTGGCCGTGTCGGACTAGATCCGAGGGATTGACGGGTTATTCCTATTTAAGTGTGGTCTAGCCGCTAAGGCACGGCTTAGGCACTTAAGTTGGAATAATTCGGGCAGTTCCGCCACAGCTGGTATCGGAGCTTGTACCACCACAGAGGAATCAATAAAACATGAATACCATCCCTTTTCTAAAGTAAAACTTGATAGAAACAATGTTGGATAGACAGTAGGGCGAGCAGGATAGACCTAGGACGTGAAGCCTTAGGATGGTAGAAGGGTAGCTAGGTGGCTAATTAACTAGGCCCTCCAGGCCACTTTTACAGGATGGGAGTTCTTCCCTATTCCTTTTGTTTTCTTGTGAGGTCGTTCAGGACGTGCATGCATGCATTCTTAATTAAGCAAATGAATAACTAAGTAAAAGGACTTAAAAATGAGATAGCAGCCAACTAGGTCCCCCAATGCCTTTTTCTTTTGGCTAGAGGCAAGCTGAGTTTTGTTTTTCCTTGATCTTTTTGTAATTCTTTTTCTTTACTTACGCTTAACCGTACACAGATGACTTCCCACGGATCCTCCGAGGACGGAAATGCACTGACCCACACTGACGGACTTGCACGAGAGGGTTTTCCCCGCATCTTGTGGGAGGTACTTCAGGGGGCCAGATACTTGACACCCCCTCAGTACGCGGTGCAGCAGTTTGAGAAGCACCGGGTGCCTCGTTGTCGGGTGAGGATGACTTTGGAGCCTCATCCCCTGCAGCCAGGCTGGCGCTCCTTGGACTCCGAGTCTTTCGGGTACCGAGCGGAGGACACAATTGAGGCAATTGCTCTGCATGGACTGACTACCTTCTGCGGATTCCACCCCTTGGAGCTGGCTACCCACCCCATTGGGTTGTTCCCCGCGGTAAAGGAGGACGACCCGATGTGGAAGGATCGGGTGGAGCATGCCAAGGATATCTGGGCCCTCTACCCAGGCCACACCGCTCACTTGTCGGTACGATGCATGAACGCTCTGTATCGTCTGCAAGTGATGCGTGGGGAGGCCATGTCTCAGTTGATGGCACTACTGGAGGCTACCAAGATCACCCTGGACAACAGGGAAGAGCTCGTGGTGGATTTATCCCAGGAGCTGGTGGAAAAAGATTTGCAAGTGGAGCAGCTGACTGACGAGATTCATGAGTTGGAGGAGTTAGTGGGCACCCGGGAGAATACCATCGAGGTTCTCGAGGATCAGCTCCTCAACACCCAGCAGCAGCTAGCAGAGGCTAATGCGCACCTGGACATGCATCACCAAGAGATCCATGATGAGGAGGCTGACGAGGACGTGGACATCGAGGGAGGAGATGAGCCTGCCTCCAGTGTAGACACCGCTGGCTCAGGGAGACCACCTTCCCCCGAGTCCAGCGTCGCCTCGTTCGCTCACTAGATGCCAGACTAATACTAGAAGATGATGATAGTTGGACTCCTCGCCGCTAGCTTAGCTTTTGCACCTTAGGGTACTAGGCTAGGAAGAGTTGAGTCTTTTGGGTCATTAATGTAACCAGTGTTAAAACTCTTTTGGAGGTTCAGGGATGATTAATGGCAGTTTAAATTTGGACGGAAGGTTTATGTTTCCGTTTTGTTTTATTTGGAATCTATCAAATTGCTTTAACTCCCCTACCATGTTTGAACCTTAAGCTTGGAGATGTGTTATTGAGCAACCATGTGATTTTTCAGATGGCTGGGAGAGCGCACCGTGGTCAGAATGAGCACGTTCCCCCACCGCCACCGCCTCCCACTCTGCAGGAGCTCATGGCCCAGTAGAATGAGATCCTGCGACAGCTGGCACAGCGTCAGCCGCCACCACAACACTATGGTGGTGGAGACCATCAGCGTCACCCTGTCGCTGCTACCTACCAGGAGTTCCTTAGTACTCAGCCACCACTGTTTACCAGGGCGGAGGACCCACTTGATGCAGATGTGTGGTTGAGGGTGGTGGAATCCAAATTCCCACTGCTCCATGGGGCTTGCTCAGATGTCACCAAGGTCAGGTTCGCCACCCAGCAGCTTCGCGGACCTGCAAGGACTTGGTGGGACCATTTTCTTGCTATGCAGCCAGATGGTAGAGAGGTGGAGTGGAGGGAGTTCAAGGCAGCTTTCAGAGGGCACCATATCCCCGCTGGCATCATGGACCGGAAACTCAATGAGTTTCTGGCACTCACTCAGGGCAGCAGGACGGTATTGCAGTATGCCCAGGCCTTCAATGATTTGTGTCAGTATGCTGGTTATCATGCAGATACGGATGAGAAGAAGCGAGACAGGTTTAGGAGGGGGCTCAGCACCAAGCTCCGTGACCGTCTCAACACCGTCAGGGCCAACAGTTACAATGAGTTGGTCAACATGGCTATCTCCCAGGAGGACTGCATCTTAGCTCGACAGGCGGAGAAGAAGAGGAAGACCCCTGTGGCAGGACCCTCGTCTCAGCCACAGCGCTTCAGGATTGTGTCTGACCCGTAGAACAAGGGACCTCAGCAGCAGCAAGGGAGGTGGGTGATCAGGCCGCCGCAGCAGCAGACACCCAACCGCGCCCAGTTTCCAGCTCAGAGGAACAATCAGCAGCAGCAATACCGCCAGGCCAATGATAACAGGTGTTTCACTTGTGGCAGCACTGGGCATTATGCCAAGAATTGCCCCAAGAATCAGCAGAGGCAGGGGCAGAATGTTAATCAGAACCAAGGAAAAAGGCAGAAAGTGCAAGTGAGGCAGGGCAAGCTGAACTTCACTACAATGGCTGACATTCCAGAGGGAGCACCCGTCATGACTGGTATCTTTACAGTTTTTAAATTTTCCTGCTATTGTTCTTTTTGATTCTGGTGCTTCGCATAGTTTTGTCAGTGCCAAATTTAGTGTCAAGTGCCAGTTGCCTTTTCACCACACCAACGGGGCTATTACCATTTCAACCCCAGGAGGCAGGATTGCCACTAATCAAATCAGCATGAAGGTGCCTCTAAAGTTTGGTAGTTTGATAATTAAAACTGACCTTCTTATCTTGGGACTGGATAGTGTGGATATCATCTTGGGAACTGATTGGTTGACCCAACATCAGGCAATATTGGACATTGCAGCCAGAGCCATTGAAATTCATTCCCCTGCTTATGGCGAGGCTGTTTTGTATTTACCCAACCAGAGTGGTACCCGGTCTTGTGCCTTTGTTATGGCAGAATCCCCAGTAAGGAAGATCCCAGTAGTCTGTGACTACCCCGATGTTTTTCCAGATGAATTGCCAGGAATGCCACCTGACAGAGATATTGAGTTTGCCATTGAATTGCAACCCGGGACTGCTCCTATCTCCAAGAGACCTTATAGGATGCCTCCCGCGGAATTGGCAGAATTGAAGAAGCAATTGCAAGAATTGTTGGACAAGGGGTTTATTCGTCCAAGCACTTCACCATGGGGATGCCCAGCTTTATTTGTGAAGAAAAAGGACGAGAGTTTGAGGATGTGTGTTGATTACCGCCCTCTCAATGCGGTGACTATCAAGAACAAGTACCCGTTACCCCGCATTGATGTTCTGTTTGATCAGTTGGTGGGAGCCAAGGTATTCTCCAAGATAGACCTTCGCTCAGGCTACCATCAGATCAAGATCCGTGCCAGTGATATTCCCAAGACGGCCTTCTCTACTAGATATGGGCTATATGAGTTTTTGGTGATGTCTTTTGGGTTAACCAATGCCCCGGCTTATTTCATGTACTTGATGAACTCAGTGTTTATGCCAGAGTTGGACAAGTTCGTGGTCGTCTTCATCGATGACATTCTAGTGTATTCCAAGAATGAAGCTGAGCACACTAAACATCTGCATATTGTGCTTCAGAGACTTCGTGACCATCAGTTGTATGCTAAGTTGTCCAAGTGTGAATTCTGGCTAAGGGAAATAAAATTCTTGGGTCACACGATCTCTCAGGAGGGGATATCAGTCGACCCTGAGAAAGTGCAAGAGGTGATGGACTGGAAACCCCCGACTACGGTGAAACAGATTAGGAGTTTTCTGGGATTAGCAGGATATTACCGACGATTTATTCTAGATTTCTCCAGAATTGCCAAGCCAATGACTGAACTGTTGAAGAAGGGAGTCAAATTTGAGTGGAACCAAAAGTGTGAAGAGGCTTTTCATACCTTGAGGCAACAATTGACAACAGCCCCAGTGCTAGCCCAACCCGACAATACCAAGCCATTTGAAGTTTATTGTGATGCTTCTGGTACCGGATTGGGGTGTGTCTTGATGCAAGAGAATAGAGTGATTGCTTATGCTTCCCGAGCACTCAGACCCCATGAGCAGAACTACCCGACACATGATTTGGAGTTGGCAGCAGTAGTTCATGCCCTCAAGATATGGAGACACTACTTGATGGGAGCTCACTGTAACATTTACACTGATCACAAGAGTCTCAAGTACATTTTCACTCAAGCAGATCTGAACATGAGGCAGAGAAGATGGTTGGAATTAATCAAGGACTATGATTTGGAGGTGCATTACCATCCTGGCAAGGCCAATGTTGTGGCAGATGCCTTGAGCAGAAAGGCCCAATGTAATTGCATGAACATGGATGCAAGAATCACCACCTTGTGTGATGAGTTGTGCAAGTTGAATCTGGAAGTTGTTCCTTCCGGTGAATTGAGATATATCGCAGTGGAGCCCACATTGCAAGAGCAAATAGCTCAGGCACAGTTTGGGGATAAGGGTGTTCAGGTTACCAAGGAAATGATCAAGCAGAAGGCAGAGAAATACAAGTGTTTCCGCCAGGACAGCAAGGGAACTTTATGGTTTGAAGATCGATTGGTTGTTCCCAAGAACCCTGAGCTCAGAAAGAAGATATTGGATGAAGCTCACCTTTCCAAGTTTTCCATGCACCCTGGTAGCAACAAGATGTACCATGATCTCAGACCTCTTTATTGGTGGACCAGGATGAAGAGGGAAATTGCCAAGTACGTCTCAGAGTGTGATACTTGCCAGAGGGTAAAAGCTAGTCATTTGAAGGCAGCAGGCCCTTTGCAACCCCTTCCCATACCATCTTGGAAATGGGAGGATATATGCATGGACTTCATAGTGGGATTGCCCAATACCTCCAGGCACCATGATTCTATATGGGTTATTGTGGACAGATTGACCAAGACTGCTCATTTCTTGCCAGTGCACACCACCCACAAGACAGAGAAGTACGCGGAAATTTACGTGGATCAAATAGTAAGATTGCATGGCATCCCAAGGACCATTATATCTGATAGAGGAGCACTGTTTGTGGCACGCTTTTGGGAGAAGCTGCAAGAAGCTCTCGGGACCCATGTAATCCGAAGCTCAGCATATCACCCTCAAACAGATGGTCAGACAGAAAGGGTAAATCAGATTTTGGAAGACATGTTGCGAGCATGTGCACTACACTATGGAAAGGACTGGGACAAGTGTCTCTCTTTGGCACAGTTCTCCTACAATAACAGCTATCAGTCTAGTCTGAAGATGGCACCTTTTGAGGCCTTATATGGGAGAAGATGCAGAACCCCGCCGAATTGGTCTCAAGCAGGAGAGAGGGAGATATTTGGGCCAGATTTGGTAATTGAAGCAGAGGAAAAGGTTAGAGTCATCAGGAAGAACTTGGAAGCTGCTCAGGCCAGGCAAAAGAGTTATCATGACCAGAGGCGGAAGCCTCTACAGTTTGAAGTAGGAGACCATGTCTACCTTAAGATATCACCAACCAAGGGTGTCCAGAGATTCGGGATTAAGGGCAAGTTAGCCCCTCGTTACATTGGACCCTATAAGATCAAAGCAAATTGTGGACCTGTAGCTTATCAGTTGGAATTGCCACCCTGCATGGCAGCAGTTCACAATGTGTTCCATGTATCTCAGCTGCGGAAATGTGTTCGTCTACCCACTGAAGTGCTACCAGAGCCAGACATTGAGATAGAACCAGACTTGTCCTACCAAGAGTACCCCGTCAAGGTATTGGATCAGAAGGAAAGGTCAACTCGGGCAAGATCAATCAGAATGTATAAGGTTCAGTGGAGTCACCATTCAGCAGAAGAAGCTACATGGGAGACGGAGGATTTTCTACGCTCTCGCTTCCCCGACTTTCTGCCCAAAGGAGTCGGTATGTAGCCCAAAACCCCACCCCCGCCTGCCCTTTGAAGTCAATTATAAGAAAAACTTAGATAACAAGGATAGTCTAAGTTATGGACTTAACTTAAGAAGGGCTTCCTTCTGAAGTTGCAAAGAGGATGACATTCGAAGAGCAGTTAGGAAAGTGGAACTTGAGTTAAAGGGGAAGGTAGCACCAACACACCTTCCAAGCATCCCTCCAAGGGACTCCACCTGAAATCTCGGGGCGAGATTCCTTTAAGGGGGGAGGGCTGTAACACCCTAGGTGTTACTCAGGGTGTCCACCCCAGGGTTACCCCCTTTTAACCCATAGTTACATAGAGAATTGTGGGCAAAGTATCTCAATCTTGGAATTCAAGGTCCTAATCAAGTGCAAACTATCTTGGATATCATGCCCTAGCTTGTAATGCACATCTAAGTAGGGATCTCCCAAAACCTTAGAACAAAACCCCCATAGGCAATTATAACCCTAATTGAAGCCATGATCAAAAGATCATGTAAACATCATGATCATGGTTTGGGCCAAATATAGAAGTTGTAATACACTTAATAACCTACAATTAATAGTAAGAAGGTACCCCCAAAAAGTTTTCAGAAGAGCCCTAAAAAGATCACTAAAGGTTGAACACAAGGGAAAAATGCAGATTTTGTCTAAGTCAAAAACCAACCCTTGAGCAAAGATCCCTCATGTTCACCTTGATTCCCTTTTCAAAACCTGTCGACCCAATTGACAAAGTGGCGCCAAATGAACCCTAGAATGCCCTGGAAAAGTTTGAACCCAAGCCAAAACCGGTTGACACGAGTTGGCACTGGTTTTGTCTCGGTTTGCACAGGGCAGACAGACAAGACTTGGCGCTACCATATCTCCTCAACCAGACCACATCTCCTCTTGGAACTCACATGAACTAGGTAGCCCTAGGTGCAGGGAAGAGATCTCCCACAGGCGGTAGGGCAAGATTCGTACGCCTGGCCGCTCAGCAGAGCGAAGAACACGGGCAGAAGCAAACCGCCACGTGTTCGACGCGCTCTGAGCTCGCCAGAGCACGCCCGCGCGCGCCCCGCGTGCCCACGTCGCGCCAAACGGTCGAGCCGGCGCCCCGGCCACGCCCGCGCCTATAAAACCCGCCCCAGCGCTCGGTTGCTTCCCCCAGTGCCTCATCCGTACCTCGCCGGACTTGCCCGAGCCAGCCACCGCCTCCGGCGACCTCCCCGCGACCCGCCAGTGCCGACCGAAAGCCACCACCATAGCCAACCCTTCTCCAGTCCCCCTCCGTTCGATCCAAGCCCCCAGTTAGCTTCCTGGTGAAGCCGTGAGCCTTGCTCAAGCTTGAACCGAGGGCCTGCATCACCGGAGTAGCCGAATCGCGCTCACCGGAGTTCAAGAACCCGCCGGCGCACGTGGACCGGGAAAACCCCTCCACCATTTCCCGATTCGTTGCGCGTATGGCCTCTGTGTCATCCCGTGAAGCTCCTCGTGCCCATTGATTGAACTCTACCGCCGTGGTTTGGCCGGAGCAGGCGTCGCCGTCGACCCCCGCCGCCTGCGCTCGTGGCCAGTGTGACTCCGACCACCTCCAGCGACGACCCGTACATCGACGTGACCGCCGCAACCTCCCGAGTGTCTCTGACCACCTCGCCGGACCTCCCTCGCCGCCGGTAAGCCGCGCCGTCCTTTCTTTTCTGCGGCTACTGTTTTGATTGGGGGAGGGACTGCGGGTGTGAGGGAGAGGAATCCAGGGGGTTAAGTGAAAAGCCAGAGACTCAAATGAATAGTGGCCCGAGGGTAGATCTGCGAAGTTTGATTCGGTTTAAACTCAGGGGCCTCGGCGCAAACTGCTTTTCCAGAAAAACTTAATTAAAACCTAATTTAAATTCAAACAGAAACTTTAAAAACCCATAACTTCTGTTTGGTTTATCCAAATTTGGTCAAACTAATTTTGCCAGACTCTAAATAATATAACCTGTCTAAGAAAAATATAAAACCCCATAAGTACTAGAGCAAAATAAAAGGTTCTGATTTATTTTCAGTTTTGGCCAAAAGCTTAATAATAGCAAGAAAAATGGTTGCACTATTTAACTGGAGTTGGAAAAATTTAGAGAAGTTATTGTCTACCTACTGACCTAATTAAAAATGTTAAACCTCTCTGTCCATTACATTAAGTTAGTTTTAACCCCTTATTCTATAATATGCTTAAGTTTAAGAAAAATAGAAAAAGTGATATAAATAATGAACCAGAGGGCACCCCTATTTTTGTTGAAATATTTAGTCAATGTAGTTCACTGAAAAAATGTATCATACCCTGTTGTAGTAAACGATAAGGAAGATACCTTTTAAATGAAGAAAATAAGGATAACTTAGAAAAACCCTACAAAAATAACCCTAAGGTGAAACCTCCCCAAACCTTAGGATAACTAATGTATTGATAATAAGAACTTAAGAAAAATCTGAAATCTGTTGTTTGATATTTTTCAAATGGCAAGTTAGTTCTAATCACCCCTTTTTGCACCAAACTTTAAAAATCCATCATAAATTAACCATCATGTGGCTCTCTGTCATTTTTGGTACAAGAGCTTTTTACCACTACTAGAAGCCAACAAAAATAACCCTTAAGTCAGAACCCACTTTAATAAAAGACTTGTAGTGTAAAGTGGCCCATTTTGCCTAACTATTGTTATTTTTGTTTAAGACCTAGCTTTTGTACTTTAAGCCTCAAATTCTTAAAACAAGCTAAAATAGCCAGTAGCAAACCACTGGAAATTTTTACAAAATTTTTTGGAAATTTTTAAACTACTGTCATAGTTCAAACCCCTACTAGAAACCCTAGATGGAAATTAAGGAAAGGAAAATGGATGATGGAATTTAATGTCCTCCTAAGACCTTTATTAATTGTCCACTAAAATCCATGAAGGCAATGCAAATCCAACATGTTATCCTAAAGGAAGACCTAAACCAAAAAGGTAATAAGTCTATATGTACCACCAGAAGACCCACGTAGCCAGAAACCCTAAGTTAATTCTTGACTTCAATTCTGTAGTTAATGATCTTAAATCTTGCATGATCATAACATACATTTTCATTGCATTCGATAGATTGTAATCTTGCTGACGGAGAGTACATCCTCGTGCCGGAGCAAGGAGCTGCCCAGGAGGTTGCCCCAGACCCAGCACCAGAGCCTGCACCAGAGGACCTGCCTGCCACTGCTTTGGAAGGCAAGCCCCGGTTTTATGCATAACCTGTTATATATGCTATTTTACTACACTTAATGATTGTAGGATTGTTTGTGCACTTAAGTGTAGGAGTTGTTTGAAACCCTAGTTGCATGATCTCAGGAACCCCATTGAGATGAATACTAGTATGCTAAAGACGAGTAGCTGCTTTATTAAGTAGGATCTCGGTAGAAGTCGAGTGATTTTTCTAGCACTCGCGCGAGGTCAGGATTTGGTTGTATCCACTTTGATAACAGAATGGTGATGGTCTGTGGACACGGTCCATGGGGACGCGTGGTCTACGAGATGAAAATTGGAATAAGGATTAACGTGCGGATACCTGTGTCAAGCGTTTGAACGTACTAAACACATACCGAGAAATATGGTAAATCGGTAAGCCTAGTACCTGAGTGAACCTGCCCACAGACATACCTCCTCATGCGACCTGAGACGTAGTCTCCCATTCCGGTTATGGTGGGTACAAGTGCGGTCACTGCACGACGGCCAGTCGGGGTCAGTGAGGCATTGTACGCCAAGGCGGTGAGACCTGTTCTGTTGCCAGGGAATCAATGGGGACGGTTGATGTGTGTGGGGACGGAGTGCCCCTACATGTCGTGTGTTTAGGTTTACCTTGCAAGGATAAAAACTCGATTCGAATCGTCTGCTTCTCGCAGCTAATGAGACTGCTTGATCCATTGTACTGCATTGAGTAACAAGTGGAACTGTGTTGAGATGATACAAGCTGTGATTGCTAAAAATGCTTGCTACTATGTATGAATAGATAGTACACTTTTAGCCTTAAGAGAGTCACACTTAATTTTGACAAAGTTAAAATCTTGATTTAGAAACTCAGCTAGTGCTTTTGGCAACCAAACCCCACAGCCAAACAGCTGCATGTCTAGAGGTAGAGGAGTATAGACTCCTCACACCGGGTAAGTCTAGCTGAGTATTAGTATACTCAGCCTTGCTTGTGGCATAATTTTACAGGTTCTCTGGAGGACATGGTTGCTGGAGTGACTTGGCCATCCACCCTGCCACCGGGTTGGACTGTCGAGTGGGACCCTGCCTCGGCTGAGGAGGAGCATGAGGAGTGATGGGACAGGCTTCCCCATCCCTCCATTTATTTATCGTTAGTTTATTTTCCGCTGCACTTCAAAACAATGATGGTTACTTTTGCGAAAACTCCGATGATGACAATGGTGATGTAATAATTTAATACTCTTCCATGCATGGTTTTATGCTTTATTGTATTTGCTCTGTGACTCACCATCGAGTGAGATTGTGGTACTTGATCCTGTCAGTGGCCGTGTCGGACTAGATCCGAGGGATTGACGGGTTATTCCTATTTAAGTGTGGTCTAGCCGCTAAGGCAGGGCTTAGGCACTTAAGTTGGAATAATTCGGGCAGTTCCGCCACAAACGGGCGTGAACCGGAGGTGTCAGCCACGGTCGAACACGTGTGCCCGTTGCCTCTGCCCATGTTCAAGCGCTGGTTGGGTGCAAATCTTCACGAATTTGGGCAAGATCGCTGTGAAGGATTTGTTCACCTGACCTTGCTTTGTCTTTTGTGTATGGACGTCGCGTGGTTTTAGGCTAGGGACAGGGAGTTGTAGGGTCACCAAGGTGCCAGTGTCAGAATGTCTGGTCCCGAGGTCAAACTGCGCCAAAACCGTGTCAAATGAATTTGGTTTGAGTTCAAACTTTTCCAGGACGTGTTCAAGGGAATTTGGCACAATTTTGATATTTGGATCTTCTAGTTTTGAACAAGGAGGGCAGACGAGCAAGTTCTCCGGCAAACAGGAGCAAGGAGGGCAGACGAGCAAGCGAGCAGTTTGAACAAGGGAGGTTAGGGTTTTTGCGGCGCCCAGAAAGGTAAATTTCAATCCGCGCCGCCCCCACCCCCTTTTTATACACAGGGCGCGACGCTTCGGGAAACCCGCAATCCAACAGTGCGGTGTCAATCAACGGTCATGTCAAAAACCCCCGTGGAACCACTTCGAGCCAGGGCAGCGTCTCCACCATCTAGCGACGCCTTCGGCACCAGATGACTTAGTCGAACTGGTCCCTCGGAGGGCAAGTGTTGGTGCGAAGGCGAAGACGCCACCCTTCGCTCGATGCCTTTGCCAGACTCGCTGCAACAACGGAGACAATACGACTGGCGGACTCTACCCTTCGTCCCACGCACCGGAAGACGAAGGCCTACGGCGAAGTCGTCCCATCCCTCGTCCTCGTCCAACATGGAGGCCCACGTGTGATCCGGCCCATTGCGGCAGGCCCTGTGTGGCCGCTACACATTACGGGCCTAATTTGTAAAGGCTTCCCTGTAATTACAGTCTGTAACCCTGCTTTATGGGAATATTCCAGGGATAACCTGGGTGCCTGAGGGCACATGCGTCCTTAACTCGAGATGCTGGGCACTCAGGCACCTATAAATACCCCCGTACAGTGCCCTTGAGAGGCTAGATTAACAGAGCTATTGCCATCTCGAGTTGAAACCTTGTTTACACCACTTTTGCTCCCCGATTGGATCTACTTGCCCACGAGAGTTTTGCTCCCCCATTGGATCTACTTGCCCAGGAGAGCAAGTCCCAACAATACGCTCGGCTGTGTAGGGCAATTGCAATAACCAGAGAAGGTTTATTGGAGTTTCTTACGATACGATTGTGGAAAAGAATTCGTCGGGAGGAAGATGCTTCTAGTGTCTTGGACCCACGCGCCAGTGAATGTGGTGTCTGTGTGAGGGCGGGCAATTCATTCGACTGGCACTAGGGCCCACCCATCAACAACGAGACTTGGGTCGGCTGAAGGAAAAGAAGCGGGTCGGGAAGAAGGTAGCCTAGCCGGCTAGTTTCACTCTCCATTTTTTTTGTTTTCTATTTTATGTTTTATATTTTTTCCTATTCAATTTAAATTCAAAAAGAGTTTTGAATTCCAAATTAAATGCACAATCAAACTCGAGCATGAATGCAAAGTATAAATTTTATTTATTTATTATCCTATTTAAGCACATGCTTTGAAATATGCAATTCATTCACACAAAAATAGTTATTTAAAAAATAATTTATGGTGTATTTCCTGTATTAAGAGATGATTTAAAATAAATCCTTAAAGGGGTTCTTAAGAATATATAGTTCAACAAAGGAATAACTTCATTCATATAGGGATCTTTTATCAGAAAACATATTTATTTTAGGAGAAGTAACTTCAAAGGTAAGCAAATTCTTATTAAAAGATATTTGAATTCTAAACCTTTGGAGAATTTTTATTAAATTCCCAAAATAAGATTTTGAGGTGTTACAAAACACTTGCAAAACCCTTAGTCCATAGTGTCGGGTACCGTAATTAGGGGTACCCCCCAATACTCCTAAGCATGGCTGAAAAACATCTTCAAAACAGACCGTAAAGGCTGGTAAGCACAGCGCAAAGTTAAAGCCTCATCTACCAAGGGACGCGATCTCGTCTCGCCCGAGCCCGGCCTCGGGCAAGAACAGTGGTCCCGGATGGATTCACGCCTCGCCCGAGGGCCCCCTCAGGCAGCGGGCGCACCCCCGGCTCGTCCGAGGCTAAGCTCAGGCAAACTTTGTCGTATAGCAACCTCGGCCAAATCGCCTTACCGCCGACCGTATCGCATGCGCATTTAATGCAGGGATCACCTGACACCTTATCCTGACACGCGCGCCTTAGTTGGCAAGGTTAAAATGACCGCAGTCACTTCGCCCCTTTACTGATCGTTCTGACAGGAAAACAACACTATTTACCCCGTTCCGACTACTGTGCCAACCACCAGGGTAAGACTAACAACAGTGAGTCATGGCTTCTCCCGAGTTTAGCCTCGGGCGCAACAGGGAGCTCCACCTCGCCCAACCTCAGCCCCGGCCTCAGGAGAAGTTACCGCCTCGCTCGACCTCGGCCTCGGACCGACTACGCTACAGGGGACACATCATTACCCTACCTCTAGCTAGCCGCCTCAGTCTACGAAGGAACAAGACCGGTGTCACATCTAGATTACTCTGGCCACAGGTAATGATGGTTCCCCGCGTGCGTCCATGACGTCGATAGTCCTCAAGCTCTCTACGAAGGCAAAGAAACGTCAGCAGGACCCAGGGCCGCACCGCCAGCTACGCTTCTTCAGGGCTCAAGCACTTCTCCGCCGGCCACGTTAGCACATAGCAACACCCCCATATGTACAGCTGGACCATCCCCTTGTATCTATAAAAGGGGATGCCCAGGGCCTTCTCAAGGGGGAGGAAGGGGGGCACAGGCGGTAAGGACGACAGAGACGGACTCACTCAAACATCGAAGTCCACTCTGCAACACTAGACTTCTTAGGAGACCTAGGACCCATTCCCTCTCTCGCGAAGCTTGTAACCCCTACTACAAGCACCCCGGTGCAAGATAATATAAGCCTCATCCCTCCTCTTGTGTTCCATCTTGCATCAACCCATATGGGCAGGGGCACACGGCACAAAATTCACTAGTCAGTCTGGTTGAGGGTCCCTCGGGTCCGAAACGCCGACAGTTGGCGCGCAAGGTAGGGGCCGCTGCGTGTTGACAATACTTTCCCTTTGAGTTCCAGATGGACAATCTTCAGCAGCCTCTTCAGCCCGGGACGGTGCTCCGCTTTGGGAGTCTCGAGTTCATGTCCCCCGACGGCAGCTACGACATGGTACTCCTCCCCCCGCAGCACGACAACAACGACGGTCGTCGGCTCGCCCGGCGGAGGCAAACTCGGCGACGACATCTCTCCGTGGCGGAAGAAGAACACTTGGGTCAACCCCACCACCCTCCTCGCCGGAGGAGGAGGAGACGGAGCGACCATGGCCACGCAGGAGGCAGCACCTCATCGACTGTCAGACCAGAGCGAGTCGACGACGCCAACACCCCTGCGGGGGACATGTCGGGTGTTATCCTCACAACTAGGACAACGACGGGTGTTGCTTCCCAGCAAGGTGCTAACCCCATGCGGACTGATGACGCCGGCACCCTTGCGAGGGACTTGTCGGGCATTAGTCTCGCACCTGAGATAACGACACTTTCCATCTCCGATGCAACTTCATCGCCGCCCACCAACCAGGAGGTATCATCAGTTTTCCATCCTGTTCCCTTTAGATTCAGCTTCGACCCACCAAGCGACCCCACTTTGGTAAGCGCTTTCGCAAGGGCATATCCTGACCTTCCAGGGTACCACATGTGGTCAACTTGGGACCTACTGACGGCCGTCTCAACCTCTGGACCCGCGGGTTCCGAGGAAGATGATGACCCCGACTTCAGTTGGGATTTCTCTGGACTCCATGATCCTAGTGCCATGCTAGATTTCATGTCCGCATGTGACCACTGCCTCTCCGGCTGCTCTGATGATGGCCATAGCCTTGACGACGAGGGTTACGACCCAACTCGCGAGTGCTTCCACATCGATCAGGAAGATCACGACAGAGACAACCACCTCGGCATGCCAGGAAATGACGGCGCCCTTGCACCTGTGTCCCGTGTTGAGATCCCGTGGGAGCTAGCTGTGGCCCAGGTCCCTACAGGGGGTTAGGGCACACAGCTCGAGCAACTCTACGAGATGCAAGCCAAGCTCGACGAAGAAACGGGGTGACTTGTGCAGCTCCGACAAAAACTCGAGCAAGAGTGGGCAGGCCGAGCGCTCGCCGGAGGAGCGCGTCATCGGGCCCGGGACGTCCAACGCCGTATTATTGACGATGCCAAGGCAATGCTGCCCCCGGCCTTCAACGGGGTCAGCCAAAACCTAGCTGCAGCGGCGATGTTACTTCGAAGTATCCAGGGCGAACTCAAGAACCGAGAACCTGGAGCCATCTACCACTGAGGGGCGACGTATCCAGGGCGAACTCAAGAACCTCCTGGAAAATGCCGCAGCCTGATGAGCCGAGAGCTCTGCCTCCCGAAGGTGAGGATGCCCCTCGGAGCATCACGCAGCGTCCTCCCGACACATGCATGAGGCCTCGGTCCACACCGAGCTCACAGGAGGCGAGACACCTGCAGCCTGGGATCGCCTCGGCGACGAGCAACACCGCCGCGACCGTCGAGCCCGCCTCGAGTAAAAGGTGCGCCGAGGCTACCACCCCAGACGCGGGGGACACTACGACAGTGAGGAGGATCGGAGCCCCTCGCCCGAACCACCAGGTCCACGGGTCTTCAGCCGGGCCATACGACGGGCGCCGTTCCCAGCCCGGTTTCGGGCCCCGACTACCATTACCATGTACTCAGGGGAGACGAGGCTGGAGTTGTGGCTCGCGGATTAGCGGTTGGCGTGCCAGTTGAGAGGGACGGACGACCACAACCTCATCATTCGCAACCTCCCCCTTTTCCTCTCCGACGCTGCCTGGGCCTAGCTGGAGCATCTGCCCCCTGCGCAGATCTTCGACTGGGACGACCTAGTCAAGGCCTTCACTGGAAATTTCCAAGGTACGTACGTGCGCCCTGGGAACTCATGGGATCTCCGGAGCTGCCGCCAGCAGCCAGGGGAATCCCTACGAGAGTACATCTGGCAGTTTTCAAAGCAGTGCACCAAGTTGCCTAACATCATCGACTCGGACGTCATAGGGGCATTCCTCGCCGGCACCACTTGTCGGGACCTGGTAAGCAAACTGGGGCGCAAGACACCCACCAAGGCGAGCGAATTGATGGACATAGCCACCAAGTTCGCCTCTAGTCAGGAGGCGGTCGAAGCCATCTTCCGGAAGGACAAGCAGCCTCAGGGAAGGCAGAAGGAAGACGACCCCGAGGCGCTCATCCAGCGTGGCACGAAGAAGAAGACCAGGAAGAGGGCGCAAGCAAAACACAACGCCGTTGACGTGGATCTCGTCGCTGCTGCCGAGCACAGGAATCCTCGGAAGCCTCCTAGAGGGGCCAACGTGTTCGACAAGATGCTCAAGGAGTCGTGCCCCTATCATAGGGGTCTCGTCAAGCACACCCTTGAAGAGTGCGACATGCTCTAGCGTTACTTCAATAAGGCTGGACCCTCGGCGAAGGGTGGCAAGGACCAAGGCAACAACAAGAAAGGAGGCGACAGGGAATAAAAGTTCCTGGAGATCCACAACTGCTTCAAGATCTATGGTGGGTAAGTGGCGAATGCCTCGGCTCGACACCGCAAGCAAGAACGCCGGGAGGTCTGCTCAGTGAAGGTAGCGACGCTAGTCTACCTAGACTGGTCCGACAAGCCCATCACCTTCGACCAAGACGACGACCCCGACTACGTACCGAGCCCAGGAAGGTACCCGCTTGTCGTTGACCCTGTCATCGGCAACGCAAGGCTCTCCAAGGTCCTCATGGACGGAGGCAGCAACCTCAACATCATCTACGCTGAGACCCTAGAGCTCTTGGGGGTTGATTGGTCCATGATCCGGGCCGGTGCAACACCCTTTCATGGGATTGTCCCCGGAAAGCGTGTCCTGCCCCTTGGGCAACTTGACTTGCCCGTCTGCTTCGGAACTCCCTCCAACTTCTGAAAGGAAACCCTCACTTTCGAGGTAGTCGGGTTCCGAGGGACCTATCACGCGGTGTTGGGAACACCGTGCCACGCCAAGTTCATGGCCGTCCCCAACTACACGTACCTCAAGCTCAAGATGTCAGGCCCCAAGGGAACCATCACCGTCGGATCCACATACCACCACGCTTACGAGTGCGACGTGGAATGCGTGGAGTACGCCGAAGCCATCGCCGAATCCGAAGCCCTCGTCGCCGACCTGGATTGCCTCTCCAAAGAGGCGCCCGACGCGAAGCGGCATGCCGGCAACTTTGAACCAGCCGAGGCGGTTAAGTCCATCTCTCTCGACCCCAGCAACGACGCCAGCAAGAAAGTCAGGATCGGCTCCGAGCTCGACCCCAAATAGGAAGCAGTGCTCGTCGATTTTCTCCGCGCAAACGCCGAAATTTTTGCGTGGAGTCCCTCGGACATGCCAGGCATACCGAGGGATGTCGCCGAGCACTCATTGGACATCCGAGCCGGAGCCCGACCCGTGAAACAGCACCTGCGCCGTTTTGATGAAGAAAAGCGCAGAGCCATAGGCGAGGAGGTCCACAAGCTAATGACTGCAGGGTTCATCAAAGAGGTATTCCATCCAGAATGGTTAGCTAACCCTGTACTTGTAAAGAAAAAAGGTGGGAGGTGGAGGATGTGTGTAGACTACACTGGGTTAAATAAAGCATGTCCCAAGGTTCCCTACCCTCTGCCTCGCATCGACCAAATTGTGGACTCCACCGCTGGGTGCGAAACCCTGTCTTTCCTCGATGCCTATTCAGGCTATCACCAAATCAAGATGAAAGAATCTGACCAGCTCGCGACTTCTTTTATCACACCTTTTGGCATGTATTGTTATACTATTATGCCATTTGGTTTGAGGAATGCAGGTGCAACATACCAAAGGTGCATGAACCATGTGTTCGGAGAGCACATCAGCAGAACGGTCGAGGCTTACGTCGATGACATCGTTGTCAAAACAAGGAAAGCCTCTGACCTCCTCTCTGATCTTGAGGTGACATTCAGGTGCCTAAAAGCAAAGAGCGTAAAACTCAATCCCGAGAAGTGTGTCTTCGGAGTCCCCCGAGGCATGCTCCTAGGGTTCATCGTCTCCGAACGAGGCATCGTGGCCAACTCGGAGAAAATCGAGGCCATCACCAACATGGGACCCATCAAAGATTTAAAAGGAGTACAAAGGTGTAACACCCGGCTTTAAGGAACAAAGCCAGGTGCATCTCATACATGCGCCAAGAAGACAACACATATAATAACAGAGTGTATAGAGATAAATGTCATAAAACATCAGAGTATTTATTACATAGCGGAAGACTTATTACAAAATAAAGTAATAAAGATAAAACAAACTAAGGATCGTCGGCGCCAATGTCGACTGGGAAACGCCACCTAGATCAGATCGAACTCCTCAGTGTTAGGCGGCTCCTCCTGAACCACCTGATCATCTCCTGTGGGGGGGGTGTGAGACAGCAAGGGTGAGCTCACACATGATCATAGCTCAACAAGTTGTGGGGAACCAGTGGACACAAACTCACAAAAGTGTGAGTTCATGTGATGTGTAAGGCTTAATCAATGACAGGGGTTAAAACTGAGCATTGCTTTTAAGTAGTTGGTCAAAATTTTATTAGCAGTTACTAAGTGTAAGTAAATACCAAACCATAAGTAAAGTAATAGAACAAAATTAATAACAAACCCATGCAATGCAAATGACAAAATTGAATTTAAGTTCCATAATTTAAACATCAGAGAGTCCTGAGCTGCTCGTGACCGTGAGCTCGGCTAGTATACCAGTTTTACACTGTGCAGAGGTTGTACCCTTTACCCACAAGTCATGTTACCCATCTGCCAAGGGGTCATGAATCCCATATACCTCTACCTAGGAAGCACGGCAGGGCAACACTACGAGGCCTTTACAAAGTTCCACTAGCTTCCGAAAACCCGCTACAGTTTATAGGAAGATCCAGTACAGGGTTCCTGGCTGACCGCCATCGCAGCAAAATCAACCAGGGACCTCCCCGCACTGACCTCTCCCCTACTGCCCTTGCCCCTTTCGGGTAAGGTAGTCTTCCACTAGCTTTCCTAATTAGTCAGCCAAGGGGTCCCATTCCTCCCTTGTGGTGGCACGTGGTTCTCAAGTTAAGCTCTATGTTCCAATTAACATTAATGATAACAACATGAACATAAACAGAATAACACAAGAATTGGAACATAGAGGTAATAAATGATTATCCCAAAACCATATAAAGCAATAGCAAACTACCCAAGTGATTCAGGGGTAAACAAGGTAATGAGATAAACAAATCTAGGGTGACCTATTGGGTCCCATCAAAATTAACCTATGCATGGATAAGTGATATTTAAAGAACATTATTGGGTAAAAAGTGGTCAAGGGCACAACTTGCCTTCAATGGGCTCCTGCTCAGCTACTTCAACCTGCTGCTCACCAGGCTCCTCAGCAACGGGCTCTTCTACTCGCCACAATACAAACAAGCACAGTGCATATAGAGAAATTAACATTACACCAAACATATATACAAAATACACAGAGATATTCTACATATTAAAATAAAATCCTAGGAACAGAAATCATAATTTTTGGAGTTATAGATTTCAAGTTATGCATTTTCAAAGGTTTTATGTGCTTTAAATAGGATTAAGTGATAAATAAATTTCCTTACTGTTTTTATGCCAAAACAGAGACACTAAGTGCTAGAGAATAAAATTACAAAATTTTAGGAACTGGAATGGATTAATTTGGAGTTAGTATGAATTTTCTATGAATTTATAAAGTTCTAGTAATTATTTTTCTATTAAAAATTCATTTTCCAAATCCTTTATTCGATTTAATTACGCTCTGGACTGGGCGTCAATTCCAGAGAAACCCAGGGGGCTCGGGGTAAAACTACAGAGACACAGCGCACAGTGGAAATAGGACGGCGGGTTGATTTCCCGGAAGCCCGAGGACTCTTTAACAAAAATGACCCGCGAAGGGGTATGGTTGTATCCTGGCCGTTGGATCACACACGGATGGCTCGGATTAGATCCATCCAACACCCGAACCGGTACGCGCACGGGACCACACGATCCGGATCTAACGGCTAGATTTTAATGAACCGATTTTCCCACCGGAACCGCACGATCCCAAATCAACGGCTCCTACCTAAAGTGGCGAACGGGTACGCACAGATCTAATCGCAGCCGTTCACGCGACGATCAACGGGCGCGAATCTCTCTTCTCCCCCCCGACCAACCAAGACGGCGGCGCCGCCGCGATTCCCTTCCGGTTGAACTCCAGCGAGGTGGAATCGGTGTTCCCCAGGTGCTAAGCCTCAAATTGAATCGAGATTTACCATGCGGATATCAAAACGATCACGAGGGACGAATACTTACCGACAATCGAGACACCGACGACGCTGGCCACGCAACGATGCGGATATGCGGTGGTTTGCGCGCTCCGGTGAGGAATTCCCGGCCGGCCGATGTCGTGCTCCCCCGGTAACGGCCCCGCGCGTGTTCCGTGCAACCTCCCGAACGCCCAGGACGAGGCAATCGGAGTAGAGGGGCGACGGCGGCGCGGTTCAACGACGGCGGGCCGAACTTCTTTATGCGGTGTGCGGCAGCGATTTGGTGGCGACGAGCGGTTGAGGCTAAGGAGGGGAACGGAGGAACGGGTCACGGGGGTGCTAAATAAGGCCCGAGTGGCGGCCGAGATCTCCGGGAGGTGAGCGCGAGCTAAGCGATTCCGACGGGGTCGCCGCGGATTCTGTTGGAGACGATGAACCAGTGCCAAGTGACCAAGAGGCTGACGAGGTGGGGTCGAGCTGTCGGCGACGGGCGCGCAGGGTGAGCGCGGAGCGTACTTCGGCCAAGCGGGACCCACATGCCAGTGAAGCGTGCGCGCGGGTTCTTTGGGGAGGAAGACTCTGTCGAGTGGACCACGCGAGACAGAGACGGGGAGCCAGCGCGAGCGGGCGAGAGATTGACGGGTGGGCCCGAACGTCAGTGCTACGGCTTGGTGGGCTGCGCGATGAGTGAACGGTAGATGGGCCGAAATGGGTGGCCGCCGGCCCAGGTAGGGTTTTATTCTTTTTCCTTTTTAATTTCTGTTTTCTTTTCTTTTACTTTTGAATCTAAGTTTTGAATTTCAAATTTGTGATGAACTTGCACTCAAATTTTTCTGAGTATATGATTTGGATAAAGCATTGTGGATCAAATTTATCTATTTGTAAGTTTTATTTCTTTGTACTACATAGCATTTTTCTTTCTCTCTTTCCAAATTTTAGCATTTCTTTTAGGATTTAATTTCTCATTTGGATATTTAATATTTTTCTTGTCACAAAATGCACACAAAAATAAAATATCCAGCATGATGCAACAATTTAGTAGCATATCTTTTTATTAATTGTTCTTGGACATGGTGTTCTCATATGATGATGCATCAAACTCACATAAAGAGAAAATGTTTCTCTATTGATATTACTTCTAGCAATTTACAAAGTGGGTGTTACAAATCCTACCCCCCTTAAAAATAATCTCGTCCTCGAGATTTAAGAAGATCTAGGGAAAAGGTGGGGGAAATCTATGCGAAGCTCTTCTTCTCTTTCCCAAGTTGCTTCATCTTCACTGTGGTGACTCCATTGCACTTTACACATCTTTATCACCTTATTCCTTGTAACTCGAGTCAATGTATCCAAAATCTTGATCGGGTACTCCGTGTAAGTCAAATCACCTTGAACACTAAGCTCTTCCATGGGTAACTGTTCCTCGGGAACACGGAGACACTTCTTAAGTTGAGACACGTGGAACACATTATGCACATCCGATAGACTAGCAGGTAACTCGAGTTGGTATGCCATCTCCCCAACTCTTCTAAAGATCAAGAATGGTCCAATATAGCGAGGGGACAATTTGCCCTTAACTTTAAATCTCCTCATTCCACGCAGTGGTGACACCTTGAGATACACATAATCTACTTCTTCAAATTCCAGTGGTCTCCTTCTATTATCAGCATAACTCTTCTGCCTGGTTTGAGCCACTCTCAAATTTTCTCGAATTATACGAACTTGTTCTTCTGCTTCTTGAATCAATTCAGGCCCAAAGAACTGTCTCTCTCCAGTCTGATCCCAATATAGAGGAGTCCTGCACTTTCTCCCATATAAAGCTTCAAAAGGTGACATCTTCAGACTGGCCTGATAACTATTATTGTACGAGAACTCAGCATAAGGCAGACTCTTATCCCAACTTCCTCCATGTTGAAGGGCACATGCTCTCAACATATCCTCCAATACTTGATTAGTCCTTTCAGTCTGTCCATCAGTCTGAGGGTGATAAGCCGTACTGAAATTCAACTTCGTACTCATGTTCTCATGAAAGCTTCTCCAAAACCTTGAGGTAAACTGCAAACCTCGATCAGACACGATCTTCTTTGGTACTCCATGTAAGCACACAATCCGAGCCATATATAACTCTGCTAACTGAGAACCTTTATAAGTAGTCTTCACAGGAATAAAGTGAGCCACTTTAGTCAATCTATCCACAATCACCCATATAGCATCATATCCTTTCTGGGTGCGAGGCAATCCAGTAATGAAATCCATACCAATCTCTTCCCATTTCCACTCGGGCATCTTCAGTGGATGCAGTAGTCCAGCTGGCCTCTGGTGTTCAGCCTTAACTCTTTGACATACATCGCACATAGCCACATGTGCAGCCACATCTCTTTTCAATCCATACCACCAATACTTCCGCTTCAAATCCTGATACATCTTGGTACTACCAGGATGAATAGAATAATCCGAATCATGGGCCTCCTTTAAAATAGTCTCCCGAAGGCTTTTAATATCAGGGACACACATCCTATTCTTGAACCATACGGTGCCCTGCTCATCTTCCGTGAATTCCGGAACTCGACCTTCAGTAATCAGATCCTTAATCTCTTTTATTTTAGCATCACCAATTTGTCCTCTGCGCATCTCTTGCTCCAAAGTAGGTTCCACATCAATAGTAACTCCTTCAGTATGAGCAACTATCCCCAGGTTAAGTCTCCTGAAGTCCTCAACAATCTCATCGGGTAGCTGGGCAACAACAGCTGAATGAACATGCTCCTTGCGACTCAAGGCATCTGCAACCAAGTTTGCCTTGCCCGGGTGATAGTGAATCTCCAAATCATAATCCTTAATAAGCTCCAACCAACGACGTTGCCTAAGGTTGAGATCCTTCTGAGTGAATATATACTTCAAACTCTTATGATCCGTGTACACTTGGCACTTGGTCCCCATGATATAATGTCTCCAAATCTTAAGTGCATGCACAACGGCTGCCAATTCCAAGTCATGAGTAGGGTAATTCAATTCATGTCTCCGCAACTGACGAGAAGCATAGGCAATCACATGACCTTCTTGCATGAGTACACATCCTAAACCTTGGCCACATGCATCGCAATAGATGTCAAATCCTTTTTGTAAGTCTGGCATAACCAAAACTGGTGGCGACATCAACCTCTTCTTCAATAGATCAAAGCTGTCTTGACACTTCTCGTCCCACTTAAACTCTCTTCCTTTCTCCAAAAGTGAAGTCATAGGCTTAGCAATCTTAGAAAATCCTTCAATAAATCTCCGATAATAGCCAGCAAGTCCTAAGAAACTTCGAATCTCAGTAACTGTAGTGGGTACTCTCCACTCCATTATCTCCTTAACCTTAGCAGGATCCACTGCTATTCCTCCATTAGAAATAATATGCCCAAGAAATGGCACTTCGCCAATCCAAAACTCACACTTGCTGAATTTGGCATATAGCTGGTTATCTCGTAGCTTCTGTAGCACCATCCTCAGATGTTCCTCGTGATCACTCTCACTCTGAGAATAAATAAGAATATCGTCGATGAATACTACGACGAATCTGTCCAAATACTCCATAAACACCTTGTTCATTAAGTTCATAAAATAAGCTGGTGCATTAGCCAATCCAAACGACATAACTGTGAACTCATATAATCCATATCTAGTTGAGAACGCCGTCTTAGGAATATCTGATGGTCCAATCTTCATCTGATGGTATCCCGATCGGAAGTCAATCTTCGAGAGTACCCTTGCTCCTCTCATTTGGTCAAACAAATTCTCAATACGGGGTAATAGGTACTTGTTCTTCACCGTAACATCATTAAGGGTCCTATAATCCACATACATCCCTTGTGATCCATCTTTCTTCTGTACAGACAGAACTGGCACTCCACAAGGTGAAGAATCCGAATGAATATACCCAGCCTCTTGTAACTCTGTTAATTGCTTCTTAAGTCCCTCTAACTCTTCTACAGACATCCTGTAGGGCCGCTTGAAAGTAGGGGCAGTCTCAGGTAAGAGATCAATGACCAACTCCACTTCAAATCTTTGTCCTTTGGAACTGGTGAGTTCTATGATTCCTTTAGCAGAGTGTATAAACTGTCTTTACCTTTCTTAACCGTGACATACCAAGGATCAGATCTATACTGCTTGGCTCCAATATTATAGCGGTAACTCCAAATTCTCTACCCATAATGGTCAATGTCAATCTACGTGTCATTTGATTCGCCACAACAGGCCCTTTAGGTGTAATTACTCTCATGGGCTTTCTCATATTGTCCAACACATATGCCCAAACCAAAATCTCAGCATGACGCATAATTTTATTAGCAACACATGGGGACAAATAGACCTTTTTATTCCTCCTAAAATGGTATCATACCGAATACTAACTAAAGGAACATGTAGATCCTACAAATAGTAGTAATTTACATATATGTTTATGCAGCTTGGTGGAGCTGGTGGTGGTGGAGATGGTGGTTGCTCTTGTCGTTGTCTCTCCAACCGTGATTGCCTTATTTCTTGCTGTATCTCCAGACGGGCCTGACGTATTTCCTCGCGTTCTTGTCTTATCTGGCTTTGCATTTCGGTCATCATGTCTGTCAATTGCTGTATTACCAGCCTTTGGGTTGCGATCACTTGCTCGGCTTCAACAGGTGGGGGATTTGGAGGATTCATTTCTGTTTGCTGTTGCGTGATAATCTTTCCTTTCCTGGTATTGACCATCTGAGTTAGATACATAAGGTAAGAAAGAGCAGTATCCAAGGCAGTAATTACAATCATGTTACTTTGGGGGACTTATCAGCTAAGTAGATTAGTGTGTCACCTACTAAAGCTAATATAGTACCTTATAGTGGTACATGCTAAAATGTCCATAGTTCAATCAATCAAAGAAGCAAATCAGGCATTTAGCATCAGCACAATCAAACAATATTTTTAAGTAGAGAAAATAGTTTTAATTTTGTCTTAGGTTCCCTATCTCTTAAAAATGTCATAAGGGTAGGGATTCCAAGCTGTGAAATCCTTCTTGTCTTAGAGTAGAAAAGATAAGAATGATCAGAGTAGAACAGTAGAAGGTGAGACAGGATCAAGACAAGTGTAGAAAGAATCAGAGTAAGGTAAGTGTGGAATGAATCAGAATAAGGTAAGTAGGTAAGGGTTGTCCATTTCTATCTAGGTCTCGTCCTACAGTCAACATTTCCTCTGATACCACTTCTGTAACACCCGGCTTCAAGGAACAAAGCCAGGTGCATCTCATACATGTGCCAAGAAGACAACACATATAATAACAGAGTGTATAGAGATAAATGTCATAAAACATCAGAGTATTTATTACATAGCGGAAGACTTATTACAAAATAAAGTAATAAAGATAAAACAAACTAAGGATCGTCGGCGCCAATGTCGACTGGGAAATGCCACCTAGATCAGATCGAACTCCTTAGTGTTAGGCGGCTCCTCCTGAACCACCTGATCATCTCCTGTGGGGGGGGGGTGTGAGACAGCAAGGGTGAGCTCACACATGATCATAGCTCAACAAGTTGTGGGGAACCAGTGGACACAAACTCACAAAAGTGTGAGTTCATGTGATGTGTAAGGCTTAATCAATGACAGGGGTTAAAGCTGAGCATTGCTTTTAAGTAGTTGGTCAAAATTTTATTAGCAGTTACTAAGTGTAAGTAAATACCAAACCATAAGTAAAGTAATAGAACAAAATTAATAACAAACCCATGCAATGCAAATGACAAAATTGAATTTAAGTTCCATAATTTAAACATCAGAGAGTCCTGAGCTGCTCGTGACCGTGAGCTCGGCTAGTATACCAGTTTTACACTCTGCAGAGGTTGTACCCTTTACCCACAAGTCATGTTACCCATCTGCCAAGGGGTCATGAATCCCATATACCTCTACCTAGGAAGCACGGCAGGGCAACACTACGAGGCCTTTACAAAGTTCCACTAGCTTCCGAAAACCCGCTACAGTTTATAGGAAGATCCAGTACAGGGTTCCTGGCTGACCGCCATCGCAGCAAAATCAACCAGGGACCTCCCCGCACTGACCTCTCCCCTACTGCCCTTGCCCCTTTCGGGTAAGGTAGTCTTCCACTAGCTTTCCTAATTAGTCAGCCAAGGGGTCCCATTCCTCCCTTGTGGTGGCACGTGGTTCTCAAGTTAAGCTCTATGTTCCAATTAACATTAATGATAACAACATGAACATAAACAGAATAACACAAGAATTGGAACATAGAGGTAATAAATGATTATCCCAAAACCATATAAAGCAATAGCAAACTACCCAAGTGATTCAGGGGTAAACAAGGTAATGAGATAAACAAATCTAGGGTGACCTATTGGGTCCCATCAAAATTAACCTATGCATGGATAAGTGATATTTAAAGAACATTATTGGGTAAAAAGTGGTCAAGGGCACAACTTGCCTTCAATGAGCTCCTGCTCAGCTACTTCAACCTGCTGCTCACCAGGCTCCTCAGCAACGGGCTCTTCTACTCGCCACAATACAAACAAGCACAGTGCATATAGAGAAATTAACATTACACCAAACATATATACAAAATACACAGAGATATTCTACATATTAAAATAAAATCCTAGGAACAGAAATCATAATTTTTGGTGTTGGGGACTTGTTCTCAAATGCTAAGAGTTAAGAACAAGGCAACATAAAAAATGTTAAATGTTAAAGTCCTTCGTCCTTCGGAACATTATTCCCCTTCGGGGAATAATGAGTTTCGGACGAAAGTCACAAGAGACATACCTTCGTAAACGTAACAAGTAATGACGAAGGACTTATATAAAGCATGGAATATGACATGAACATCATCATAAAATCATTTTTATTAATCATGGAAAGATAGAAATGATTTTAAATTACAAATGTACCTTCGGTCTTGAGAGAAGGTAAAAGTACAAGTGTGACGCAAAAGCAAATGCCCAGTCAGCGTGAACAGTACGGGAGTACTGTTCACCTATTTATAGACGCGGGATGCAGCCCACGTAAAATTACATCCATGTCCATTACATTTCACGATGACTTATGGAAATCTGTTAAGGTCCACGTAGTCTTTTCATCTTTAAGTCGGTTCCCCCCTCTGCTATCGCGACGAAGCTTCCCTGCGCACAGCTTCGGCTATGCACCTCCCTTCGCGGAGCTTGGTAATCAGCCCGTCCTTTGTCTGGTTCAGGCTTCGTCCTGACCGTTCTTCATATTCATAGTTCTGAATCCGAAAGCACCTGTTCACATAGTCCACTTGGAAAACATTGTCAAATCATGTTTTTGAGGACCTTCGGAGGACGAAGGCCCCCAACAGTAGCCCCTCGCAATATTAATTTGTCAATAATAAATTCGGATTGCGAAATGGACGAAGGCCCTGAGCCGAAGGTCCGAAAAAACACCTTCCCTTTGCTAGAATAGCAACACTCACTGACAAGCGGGGTCTTTTAATTTTCACCGCCCCGGGGATATAAATAAGATCATACCGCAAGCTTATTTGGTACGCACACTTGCCATCTGCTTCGGCCCACTAAATTTTTAGCTCGTGCACTAAGATTTGCTGATCTTTTTGATTTTGAGGCTTCGGACTTGGAAACAGTTTTTTAGCACTTCCGAAGATGTCTGAAGGTAAGAAGATCACTGCTGAGACGAAGCTGAGTCTCGACGAAGAGAAGAACTTAGGGTTCATTATGGCGATGGCGGAGACCAATACAGAGAAAATCACCAAGGAAATTCTTGAAGGTCTGTCCGAAGATTCTGATGACAGCGACAGCTTTGATGTAGAAAGTGGTGGGGAAGAGGCCGAAGATCGGCCGTGGCGACCAAGCCACACAGTTTTTGGGAAAACCACTATCAAGCAGAGTCATATTGATAATATGAGGGGGCGATATTTTCGAGATATATCTATTGTGAGAGCTGATGCTGGGGAAAAAACTTCTCCCACCCCCGAAGAAGATGAAGTCGTTATCTTCCGAAGCTTTCTCAAGGCAGGGCTTCGATTCCCTCTGAGCGACTTTGTTGTTGAGGTACTAAGAACATTTCAAGTCTACCTGCATCAAATTACTCCCGAAGCCATCATAAGAATGGGGGTATTTGTCTGGGCTGCGAGAAGCCAAGGTTTGGAACCAAACGCTAAAAGCTTCTGCAACATTCACGAGTTATTATACGAGACGAAGCCCTGGGGAAAAGAGCAATATCACAACAATTTTGGGTGTTACAGCTTCGGCGCCCGCTCCGGGTCAAGCTGCCCTGTGCCAACCTTTCGGAAGAGGTGGCCCGGAGCCTGGATGACTGAATGGTTCTATGTAAAGAATGACTTATCAGCGCAAGAAAATGTCAAGAATATTATTATGCGCCCCATCTGGCAACGCTTCGGACTACGAAGGCCGAAGATTGAAATGGATGAAGCGGCCGAGGAATGCCAAAGGGCCTTCGGGGTTATCTGCTCTTTTATTGGGACAAGAGACTTGGTCCAAGAGCACATTGCCTTCAGGGTATGGCCACTTGCAGAAAAATGGGAAATGCCGAAGGAGACCATCAAAGAGTCCGACGAAGGCGGACTAGTCAGATTAAAATATACATTCAAATATGGGGATAAATTTGTTGAACCTGACGACGACTGGTTGAAAAGCATTGAAATATTAAGTGACGAACTTCTTGGGGCATATTCGAAGGCTGAGAACACTGCGTTATCAGCAGCCTTCGGAGGCCGAAAAAAGAAGAGACTCAACCGGGTGTTTGATGCAATCGGGTTCTTCTACCCTGACTATCGTTATCCCATTCGATGGCAGAAAAGGAAAAACACAACCTCTGCAAAAGAAGAAGCTGCAACCGCTCCTAGCGAGCCAGAACCAAAAAGAAAGAGGATAAAGGTCTTCACACATCGGCCACGCCATATTGAACCAGCTTCGGTGCCTGAGTTCACCGGAGAAACTTCTTCGGCCACCGAAGCTGAATAGCCAACCTTGCTGCCAGAAATTGCAGAGATGGCCGAAGCGCCATCCACAGAAAAAATGGAAGAAGCGAAAAAACCGACTAAGGAAAAAACATCAGAAGTTTTGAGTCCTGCAACAAATGTCGAAACAGCAAAAAACCAAAAGGGTCCCTTGGTGACCCCAAAAAGGAGAAGAATGGTAAACGTACTAGATGTCTTGGAGACAATTAAGTCTTCAAGCACAACTCCAAAAAAGAGTGTTGAAGTTGCTGAAGCTTCTACTGAAGCTTCGACGCAACAAGCTGAAGCTGAAGCTGGGCCTTCAGAGCCCTACAAGGAGCAAACTTTGGAAGCCGAAGCAATAAAAATACCAGAACCAGTTTTAGTTGAAGAAACTGACACTGGCATCCCCGAAGCGCCTGCCAGCATGTGTGATTACATCATACGACATGCTTCGGGGAAAAAACTATCTGAAGAAGAAATTCATGAAGCCAACCATTATGCGAAGGAGCTAAAATATCCGAAGGGGGCAGTAATATTCAATGGGACGAATGAAGATGACTTCTTATACTGCCTGCCTGATAACAAAGAGCTATCTGTCTGCCGAGAGATGGCGAGGAGTATAGGCTTCCCGAAGCTCGAAGCTGGATTAAGCGCCATGACGAAAGAGGATCTCGCAGACAGTCTTACATACAATAGCCTAAAGGTATGGGAATTAAGCGTTTGAAAAAACTTTTTTAATACGTAATTCATTCCTTTATTCTTATATGGATTCTTTTTCGTATAGGGCTTAATCCTAAGCAACGCATTAAGAGCCCAAAAAAGCGCCGAAGATGAAAGCTATGAGGTTGCGTTCAACAATATACGCTCCGAAGTTATCAAACTGAGAAACGAAGCTCTAGAAAAGGATAAAATTTTGCTTACACTGGTAGACAAGGTAAAGAAGGACGAAGCTGCTTCAAAAACCCAGGCCGAAGCCCAAAAGCGCGAGATTAAAGATCTTCAGAAACAGCTGGCTAGAGCTAAAGAGGAGCGCGTGCTTGAGGAAACAAAACGAGAACTTAGTGATCATATGGTCAATAAATTGGAATTAAGAGTTAAGGAGCTTCGCGCATCTCAGAGGAAATGCTATGTCAAATCTGTAGAATGCGTCAAGAAGATAAAATCCAGCTTCGCCAGCGTTGGCGCCTTTTCTAGCGAAGAAGATTTTCCAAGAGGCAATCCCGAAGGTCCACTGAATTGGATCAATCACGAAGCAGAAGCCTTCGAGGAAATCCTGAGCAGCCGTGGTGACATCTGCGCTTTTTCAGGTGCCAGAGGAGTCGCTGCTGTTCTAGAGAAAAAAGGTTGTGAACACATAAAATCTTTAGCTCAGTCCGAAGCTGCTCTGTCCTCCGAAGACATTAAAGATCCGTCAACCGAAGCAAGCATGGTTGGCGGTAAATTCTTCACTGATATCTGGGACAATGGCGGCCGAGAAATGGCGCAAGAAATAATTCAAAGAAGTGAAAAAGGCATCCATGATGCAAGGAAAGTGGCAGAGGATGCCGAAAGAAGTACAGAGCCCGAAGAGAAATTAGGTATTAATTAGTCGTTCTTATTGTGTTGTAACTTTTATTTCAAACTTTGTTCGCGATTTGCAATAGTAATGTAGAAATGTTCTCTTCCCTCAGAACCTGCTGGATCGCTCGCTGACCCTCATACAAAAGGGGATGACGAGATTAAGCAAATGGCCGAAGCTATCATGAATAAAGTTGTTGATCAACTGCTAAATGAGGCCGCCGAAGCAGTTTTAAAAGAAGACTAGATGCTATTTAGAAAAAACATTTAAAGTGTAATCTATGTAACATTTTGTACATTTGAATGTAATATACAAGTCTCCTTTCATTATTCAATTCTTTACGATGCATGAAACTCTACATACATACCATTTTTGAGCCTTCGGCGAAAAAACACCTTCCCTTCTTTTCATGCTTCGTGAAGAAGACATTCTTCGTTAAAATTATTCTGATGAATCACATCCATGCTTCGTGAAAACATTCTCCGAAGCTATACAAGTTCGATATCGCTCTGATAAAGCTCGTCCATGCTTCGTAAAAATATTCTCCGAAGCTGTATTCTGAAGCTATACAATTTCGATATCACTTTCTCAAAGCATCCTTTCAAAGGTTGATAGTGTCCCCTTCTCTTGCCAAATGCAATATGATGTATGATGCTTATGCTATGCAGAATGATGTGATGATGTTATGTTATGCAAATGACATTTGTTCCGAAGATACACACAAAACTTATTCGTAAGCTTTGCATTCCCTTAGGAACGTCTTTGGAGCTTCTTCGCCTTTTACTTAGACGGTATAAGCTCTGCATTCCCTTGGGAACGTCTTTGGAGCTTCTTCGCCTTTTACTTAGGCGGTATCAGCGTTGACTTTTCGCTGTAGGCTCTGCATTCCTTTAGGAACGACTTTTGAGCAGAAAACTTACACTGCGCTCCCTTTGGAACGGCTTTTTGTGACTTCATGAACTTACTCTGCGTTCCTTAGAACGACTTTCTGTTTCTCCGAAGGATTTTTCATACTTCGAAGGTCCTCCTTGTTAACAC
The DNA here is from genome assembly GCA_029449295.1 of Zea luxurians. Taxonomy (NCBI): domain Eukaryota; kingdom Viridiplantae; phylum Streptophyta; class Magnoliopsida; order Poales; family Poaceae; genus Zea; species Zea luxurians. Next base: position 48,376,781 of record JAOPSE010000010.1, read on the forward strand.
AAAAACTTCAGCAACTTAAGCCTGTGGGGAAAATAGATTTTCCTCGTGGGAAACAGTGAAATTATTACATGGAAACTATCAATGTTTTTTGCTACACAGAGAATAGAACTGAATAGAAAAGACTGCTATCAAAGGTAGGATATGTGTCAATAAATGTGCTTCGACTCTGGCACAGTGCTGTTGACTGTGCGAGCTTCGGATTGTTCTCTGAAATCCCTTTGATGTGGAGCATATTGACTCCCTTCTGGCTGTTGACCTTGTTGCAATGGGGGTGGAGGCGGAGGCTGCTGCCAGGAAGCTTGAGGTTGACTTGCCGAAGCTACAGAAGCTGCAGGATGGTTGTCTATGTATTGTGGGATGTAAGGCGGATGATACGAAGCAGTATGCATGACCTGCTTCGGCTGAGCTTGTTGAGATGCAGCTTCGGCTATTTCCTTTTGCTTCTGGATTGTAATATGACACGTCCTGGTGGTATGGCCCTTGCTTTCTCCACAGAACAAACAAAACAGTTTCCTTGGTTGATCTCCGAATCTTCCGCCGAAGCCCCTGGCGCCTCTGCCTCTTGGAGCTGGTGGCCGGAAGGAAGTTTGTTGTTGCCCCGAAGCCTGTGAGGAGCACTGCGGTCTGTTCTGACTCCCCTTATCATCATTCTGAGTGGAGTTGTGGATGGACCGGACATGCCTCGGGTAGTATCTTCCTCCGAAGCCCCTGGTCATTTCAGAGAATCTGAAGGCCTCCTCCCTTCTTTGGCGAAAGTCATTGTCAGCACGAATGTACTCATCCATCTTTTGGAGCAGTTTCTCCAAGGTCTGAGGAGGCTTCCGAGCAAAGTATTGAGCTGCAGGTCCAGGACGAAGCCCCTTGATCATGGCTTCGATAACAATTTCATTGGGCACCATTGGTGCCTGCGCCCTCAAACGTAAGAACCTTCGGACATACGCCTGAAGGTATTCTTCATGATCCTGAATACACTGGAACAGGGCTTGAGCTGTGACCGGCTTCGTCTGAAATCCTTGAAAGCTGGTCAGTAACATATCCTTCAGCTTCTGCCATGAAGTGATCGTTCCTGGCCGAAGGAAGGAATACCAGGTCTGAGCAACACTCCTGACGGCCATAACAAAAGACTTTGCCATTACTGCAGCATTGCCACCATACGAAGACACTGTTGCTTCGTAACTCATCAAGAACTGCTTTGGGTCCGAATGGCCATCGAACATAGGAAGCTGGGGTGGCTTATAGGACGGAGGCCAAGGTGTAGCCTGCAGCTCAGCGGACAGAGGAGAAGCATCATCGAAAACAAAATTTCCATGATGGAAATGGTCATACCAGTCATCTTCGTTAACGAAGTCCTCCTGATGAAGGTCTTTTTGCTGAGGCCTTCTGTTCTGCTCATCGTGAGTAAGATGGCGAACTTCCTCAGAGGCTTCGTCTATCTGCCTTTGTAACTCAGCTAGCCGGGCCATCTTCTCCTTCTTCCTCTGCACCTGCTGATGTAGCATCTCCATATCCCTGATTTCTTGGTCTAGCTCATCTTCTTGAAGCGTCGGGCTGACAGCCTTCCTCTTCTGACTTCGGGCCTCCCGAAGAGAGGCGGTCTCCTGGTTGTGGTCCAGCGGTTGCAATGCTGCTGCCCCAGTCGCTGAAGCTTTCTTCGGCGCCATAGTGAAGGTCTACAGCTTCCGAAGGTGTTCAAAAAAGACTCGAAGTGGAAGTGAGTTCACCGGAGGTGGGCGCCAATGTTGGGGACTTGTTCTCAAATGCTAAGAGTTAAGAACAAGGCAACATAAAAAATGTTAAATGTTAAAGTCCTTCGTCCTTCGGAACATTATTCCCCTTCGGGGAATAATGAGTTTCGGACGAAAGTCACAAGAGACATACCTTCGTAAACGTAACAAGTAATGACGAAGGACTTATATAAAGCATGGAATATGACATGAACATCATCATAAAATCATTTTTATTAATCATGGAAAGATAGAAATGATTTTAAATTACAAATGTACCTTCGGTCTTGAGAGAAGGTAAAAGTACAAGTGTGACGCAAAAGCAAATGCCCAGTCAGCGTGAACAGTACGGGAGTACTGTTCACCTATTTATAGACGCGGGACGCAGCCCACGTAAAATTACATCCATGTCCATTACATTTCACGATGACTTATGGAAATCTGTTAAGGTCCACGTAGTCTTTTCATCTTTAAGTCGGTTCCCCCCTCTGCTATCGCGACGAAGCTTCCCTGCGCACAGCTTCGGCTATGCACCTCCCTTCGCGGAGCTTGGTAATCAGCCCGTCCTTCGTCTGGTTCAGGCTTCGTCCTGACCGTTCTTCATATTCATAGTTCTGAATCCGAAAGCACCTGTTCACATAGTCCACTTGGAAAACATTGTCAAATCATGTTTTTGAGGACCTTCGGAGGACGAAGGCCCCCAACATTTGGAGTTATAGATTTCAAGTTATGCATTTTCAAAGGTTTTATGTGCTTTAAATAGGATTAAGTGATAAATAAATTTCCTTACTGTTTTTATGCCAAAACAGAGACACTAAGTGCTAGAGAATAAAATTACAAAATTTTAGGAACTGGAATGGATTAATTTGGAGTTAGTATGAATTTTCTATGAATTTATAAAGTTCTAGTAATTATTTTTCTATTAAAAATTCATTTTCCAAATCCTTTATTCGATTTAATTACGCTCTGGACTGGGCGTCAATTCCAGAGAAACCCAGGGGGCTCGGGGTAAAACTACAGAGACACAGCGCACAGTGGAAATAGGACGGTGGGTTGATTTCCCGGAAGCCCGAGGACTCTTTAACAAAAATGACCCGCGAAGGGGTATGGTTGTATCCTGGCCGTTGGATCACACACGGATGGCTCGGATTAGATCCATCCAACACCCGAACCGGTACGCGCACGGGACCACACGATCCGGATCTAACGGCTAGATTTTAATGAACCGATTTTCCCACCGGAACCGCACGATCCCAAATCAACGGCTCCTACCTAAAGTGGCGAACGGGTACGCACAGATCTAATCGCAGCCGTTCACGCGACGATCAACGGGCGCGAATCTCTCTTCTCCCCCCCGACCAACCAAGACGGCGGCGCCGCCGCGATTCCCTTCCGGTTGAACTCCGGCGAGGTGGAATCGGTGTTCCCCAGGTGCTAAGCCTCAAATTGAATCGAGATTTACCATGCGGATATCAAAACGATCACGAGGGACGAATACTTACCGACAATCGAGACACCGACGACGCTGGCCACGCAACGATGCGGATATGCGGTGGTTTGCGCGCTCCGGTGAGGAATTCCCGACCGGCCGATGTCGTGCTCCCCCGGTAACGGCCCCGCGCGTGTTCCGTGCAACCTCCCGAACGCCCAGGACGAGGCAATCGGAGTAGAGGGGCGACGGCGGCGCGGTTCAACGACGGCGGGCCGAACTTCTTTATGCGGTGTGCGGCAGCGATTTGGTGGCGACGAGCGGTTGAGGCTAAGGAGGGGAACGGAGGAACGGGTCACGGGGGTGCTAAATAAGGCCCGAGTGGCGGCCGAGATCTCCGGGAGGTGAGCGCGAGCTAAGCGATTCCGACGGGGTCGCCGCGGATTCTGTTGGAGACGATGAACCAGTGCCAAGTGACCAAGAGGCTGACGAGGTGGGGTCGAGCTGTCGGCGACGGGCGCGCAGGGTGAGCGCGGAGCGTACTTCGGCCAAGCGGGACCCACATGCCAGTGAAGCGTGCGCGCGGGTTCTTCGGGGAGGAAGACTCTGTCGAGTGGACCACGCGAGACAGAGACGGGGAGCCAGCGCGAGCGGGCGAGAGATTGACGGGTGGGCCCGAACGTCAGTGCTACGGCTTGGTGGGCTGCGCGATGAGTGAACGGTAGATGGGCCGAAATGGGTGGCCGCCGGCCCAGGTAGGGTTTTATTCTTTTTCCTTTTTAATTTCTGTTTTCTTTTCTTTTACTTTTGAATCTAAGTTTTGAATTTCAAATTTGTGATGAACTTGCACTCAAATTTTTCTGAGTATATGATTTGGATAAAGCATTGTGGATCAAATTTATCTATTTGTAAGTTTTATTTCTTTGTACTACATAGCATTTTTCTTTCTCTCTTTCCAAATTTTAGCATTTCTTTTAGGATTTAATTTCTCATTTGGATATTTAATATTTTTCTTGTCACAAAATGCACACAAAAATAAAATATCCAGCATGATGCAACAATTTAGTAGCATATCTTTTTATTAATTGTTCTTGGACATGGTGTTCTCATATGATGATGCATCAAACTCACATAAAGAGAAAATGTTTCTCTATTGATATTACTTCTAGCAATTTACAAAGTGGGTGTTACAAAAGGGTCATGGGATGCCTTGTGGCTCTGAGCCGCTTCATCTCGCGCCTTGGCGAGAAAGGATTGCCCTTGTACAGCCTCTTAAGGAAGGCTGAGTGCTTTACTTGGACTCCCGAGGCCGAAGAAGCCCTCGGAAACTTAAAGGCACTCCTTACTAATACGCTCATCTTGGTGCCCCCTGCTGCGGGAGAAGCCCTCTTGATTTACATCGCCACAACCACTCAGGTGGTCAGCGCTGCAGTCGTAGTCGAGAGACGAGAAGAAGGGCATGCACTGCTCATCCAGAGGCCAGTCTACTTCATCAACGAAGTGCTATCTGAGACCAAAATCCGCTACCCGCAAATCCAGAAGCTACTATACGCAGTGATTCTAACACGGCGAAAGCTGTGACACTACTTTGAGTCTCATCCGGTGACTGTGGTGTCATCCTTCCCCCTGGGAGAGATCATCCAGTGTCGAGAGGCCTCGGGTAGGATAGCAAAATGGGCAGTGGAACTCATGGGGGAAACACTTTCATTTGCCCCTCGGAAGGCCATAAAATCCCAAGTCTTGGCCGACTTCCTGGCTAAATGGACCGACACCCAGTTGCCAACGGCCCCAATCCAGGCCGAACTTTGGACCATGTACTTCGATGGGTCGTTGATGAAAACCGGAGCAGGCACGGGCTTGCTCTTCATCTCACCCCTCGGAGAACATGTGCGTTATGTAATACGCCTCCATTTTCCAGCGTCAAACAACGTAGCCGAATACGAGGCCTTGGTGAATGGGTTACGCATCGCCATTGAGCTAGGGGTTCGGCGCCTCGACGCTCGTGGTGACTCGCAGCTCGTTATTGACCAAGTCATGAAGAACTCTCACTGTCGCGACCAAAAAATGGAGGCCTACTGTGATGAAGTTCGGCGCTCAGAAGATAAGTTCTATGGGCTGGAACTAAACCATGTTGCTCGACGGTACAACGAGACTACAGATGAGCTGGCTAAGATAGCCTCGGGACGAACAACGGTTTCCCAGAATGTCTTCTCCAGGGACATATATCAACCATCCGTCAAACTCAACGACGCACCCGAACCCGAGGAGACCTCGGCCCAACCCGAGGTACCCTCGGCCACCGAGGGTGAGGCCCTGCGTGTCGAGATAGAGCAGAATGGGGTCACACCAAACCTAAACTGGCAGACCCCGTACCTGAAATATCTCCTCTGGGGAGAGCTGCCCCTCGAAAAGGCCGAAGCTCGGCGACTGGCTCAGCGCGCCAAGTCGTTCGTTTTACTAGGTGATGAAAAGGAGTTGTACCACCGCAGCCCCTCAGGCATTCTCCAACGATGCATATTCGTCGCCCAAGGACAAGAGCTGTTACAAGAAATACACTCGGGGGCTTGCGGTCACCATGCAGCACCTCGAACCCTCATAGGAAATGCTTTCCGACAAGGTTTCTACTGGCCGACCACAGTGGCCGATGCCACTAGGATCGTACGCTCCTACCGAGGGTGTCAATTCTACGCGAGACAAACACACCTGTCTGCTCAGGCTCTACAAACAATACCTATCACTTGGTCGTTTGCTGTGTGGGGTCTGGACCTCATCGGTCCCTTGAAGAAGGCACCCAGGGGCTTCACGCACCTGCTGGTCGCCATCGACAAATTCTGCAAGTGGATCGAAGTCCAACCCTTAACCAGCATCAGGTCCGAGCACGCGGTGGTGTTCTTTACAAATATCATCCACCGCTTTGGGATCCCAAACTCTATCATCACCGACAACGGCACGCAGTTCACTGGGAAAAAGTTCCTAGACTTCTGCGAAGACCACCACATCCGTGTGGACTGGGCCGCCGTAGCTCACCCAATGACAAATGGGCAAGTGGAGCGCGCCAATGGCATGATTTTGCAGGGGCTAAAACCAAGAATCTACAACGACTGCAACAAGTTTGGCAAGCGGTGGATAAAAGAGCTACCCTCGGTGGTTTGGAGTCTGAGGACGACGCCGAGCCGGGTCACGGGTTTCTCGCCGTTTTTCCTAGTCTATGGGGCCGAGGCCATCCTACCCACGGACTTAGAATACGGCTCCCCGAGGACAAAGGCATACGATGACCAAAACAACCAGACCAGCCGAGAGGATTCATTGGACCAGCTGGAAGAGGCTCGGGACGTAGCCTTGCTACACTCAGCGCGGTATCAGCAGTCTCTGTGACGCTACCACGCCCGAAGGATTCGGACCCGAGGCTTCCAGGTGGGAGATTTGGTGCTTTGGCTATGACAAGACGCCCGAAGGCGCCACAAGCTTACTCCTCCCTGGGAAGGGCCGTTCATCATCGCCAAAATTTTGAATCCCGGGACATACTAGCTGGCCAACAATCAAGGCGAGGTCTACAGCAACGCTTGGAACATCGAACAACTACGTCGCTTTTACCCTTAAAGTGTTTCAAGTCGTTCATGTACCTCAGTCCCTTTACATGTACAAATAAAAAGTCTAGCTGTCAAGGGACGATTGGCCTTGCCTCAGCAAAAACCAACCCTCCCACGGGGGCTAGAAGGGGGGAACCCCCTCTGCGTCAAAATTTTCCTCAGAAAAGTTTTCTACCAAAACGACTTTCGTGCCTTTCGACTATATCGATAACAGAATCCTAAAAATGAGCGAGAGAGACCTTGAACGACAAGGCCGACCGAGCCAAGGGACTCCTACGCCTCCGGGATACGGATACCTCACTCATCACCTTCCGTGAAAGGTAGCTCACGCTCGGATAAGTGATTATGCTACCGAACAAGTCTTAACGCTCGGGTAGAAAAAGACTTTCATGCCTTTCGACTATTCGATAACAGAATCCTAAAAACGAGCGACAGAGACCTTGAACGGCAAGGCCGACCGAGCCAAGGGACTCCTACGCCTCTGGGATACGGATACCTCACTCATCACCTTCCGCGAAAGGTAGCTCACGCTCGGATAAGTGATTCTGCTACCGACAAACAAGTCCTAATGCTCGAAACAAGAGGAAAGAAAACACAGCTTTATACTCTAACACATAAAATGTTTAGGCCTCAGCGGCCGCAAGAAACATACACATACTTAGAATAAACTGTTCCCCATAGGCTCAGGTGTTGGCAGGGGGAGGAGCAGCACCCTCGGCGTCGTTCCTACCGACGGCGGAATCTGGCCCGGCCTCGGACGGTGACACAGACGGAAGGATCTCCACCTCAAAAAAGGAAGCCAACGCCGCGCCTGGGCCCTCGGCAGCCGCCTCTAGCCTTTGGACCTCGGCTAGGGCGACCTCCTCTTCGTCGGGTAAGCAGTAGCCCTCGCTGACCCGCTCCAGATCCATGTCGTAGTGGGAAGCGAGGATAGCGAAGGCCCGCCTAACGCCGTGTGCAGCGCCCCGCGGAGTCTACTGCGCACGTGGCCGCCTAAGGCCCGCAGGCGACTCTGGGGGGAGCTGCCCGAGGGGACGTCGTCGAGGCCAAAGGTCCGGCAGAAGGCCGAGATGGCCTCAGACATGGCCATGCGGTTGGCCTCTTTCTGCTCAGCCGCCTGGGCAAGTGCCTTGCAGTTCTTGACGGACTCGTCGAGAGCCGCCTCAAACCCTGAAGACAGCCGGACGATGTTCTTCAGACACGAGGAAAAGGATGAAGCTAAACCAAAGTCACAAAGCAGGCAAAACATACCTTTGGCCCGGGCACGCTGCTGTGAGGCCATGGCTTGGGCAGACCCGACGGCCACGGCCAGGCCCTCCGCAAGGGTCCCGGCCCGAGCGGTCGCCTCGGGGTCTAAAAAGAGGGGAACCCCCTCTGCATCAAAATTTTCCTCGGAAAGGTTTTCTACCAAAACGACTTTCGTGCCTTTCGACTATATCGATAGCGGAATCCTAAAAAAGGACAAGAGAGACCTTGAACGGCAAGGCCGACCGAGCCAAGGGACTCCTACGCCTCTGGGATACGAATACCTTACTCATCACCTTCCGTGAAAGGTAGCTCACGCTCGGATAAGTGATTCTACTACCGACGAACAAGTCCTAATGCTCGAAATAAGAGGAAAGAAACACGACTTTATACTCAAATACCCAAATGTTCAGGCCTCGGCAGCCGCAGAAAACAAACGCACATACTTGGGACAACTATGCTACATAGACTTAGATGTCGGCAGCACCCTTGGCGGTTTTCCCGACATGCAGCAGATGTCTTAGTACTTAAAGCAATTACATTTTGCTCTCAGGCAAATGCCATTACATTCCCTTACAAACGGGACCCCAGCTCCATTCCCGCAGGAATGAACTACCTCCACACCGGAAGGGCTGCAAGATAACAAACTCCAAGCGGCTCATCGGAAACCACTGCACCAGCAGCGACAATGACCTCCGCCTCGAGCGGCTAGACAGCAGCAGCGATTGCCCCAGGGCAAATGGTACTGTGAAAAGGCCCTCGCCCTCGTCCCCACACGAGGGGCGAGAACAAGCCATTAAAGCCAAAGAGTCGGAGGTCTGGCCATAGGTGGCACTGACGGTCTCGTCGGTAGAGGCAACCACCTCTGCGGTGGGAAGCCTCACCTATGGTGGCCACCACCTCAGCATCGATGACAACGGCCACCTGCGCACCAATGCCGCACCGGCGAATGGCGGCCACCCCAGCACGCACAAGGAGGTCCTCGCTCCTGTCCTTGCTACGGGAGTGAGGACAAGACCATCCAGGGACGCGGACACCGTCCCTGCGGCGTACGACGTCTTGTACGACCCCCCGGTGTGGCCGGCGGCGCAGGACGAGCCGTGGACGTGGGGGACCTGCGCACGGCGCGACCATCGTCGTGCGGTGGACGGACAGCCACACCCCGACTAGGCAGCAGGTGGCAGTTCGCCTCCTCTGCAAGGCTAGTGAACACCCTTCTCCCCCGAGTGTTGGAGGTAGAAGTGAGTCGCCAGCCCATGCGGAAGGCAGGACCCCAACTCGGCTTGCCCTCGCCCCCAGCACGGATGATGAACATCCTTGAAGCTGAGGGCAGGGGGGAGGCCACAGCCCGACTTGCTCTTCTCCTCCACAAGGCTGGTGGTCATCATTCTGGATGACCACTGGTGGGGAACGGCAGCCGGGCTGCATGATGAAAATCCTTGAAGCCGAGCGATGACTAAAGAGCGCTAACCCCCACGAGGTCGCGCTCCTCCAACGGCAGGAAGAAGAAGGCAACGCCGGTGCACCCCATCTGGAGGCCCGGAAGATGGAAAGACGCGATGAATGCGAGAAGAGCAAAGGCATGGCTACTGCCCAGGGGATCGATCCCTTTTTAAAGACAGATCTCCCCACTCGCACCCCAAAGCATCACGGGCAAAGTCTCCCCCGACGTGCTCCAGGGTTCCCGCCCTACGACACGGGGGTCGGGTCCCACATGTCATACAAACTGACCCGAAACACGAAGATGGTGAACCGCCGCACACGAAGCATGCAACCACCCCATGGGTAAGCGCTCTCTCATCCTCGCCGAATCCAGCGGTCGAAAGGGCGGTCCGCCACATAAGAAGCGTGCAACCGCACCACGGTTGTACACCCTTTTAGCTTCGCTGCAACTGGCGGTCCAGCATGGAGGCTCGGGCCCACATGTCATGTAACCGACGCACCGGTTACCACGTGCAAAGAAACCGCACCGCCACTTGCGCCAATGCCGCGTCTTCTCGGGACTACAGAACCAGTGCAGCGACTCGAGGCAGCCCCGCGCATGACCCAATGGTGCCAATTAAGTGCGACGGTCACGGGTCAGTCAGCCGTGGGGATAGACGCGATAGTTGGTATGACCATAGGCGGACCGGCAGTAATTGCAGCAACAGACGTGCAGAAGCAGCGGTCCAACAACCAACCAGGCCCTGGTCCCACCTACAGGCTCGCATCCTGCCCTGAAGTGGCAGGGGAGCCCTCTCATACAGCATAAAGACGACGCACCCGTGTTCCATTCCTCGAACGACTCGTGCACGCGCAACAGATACCCCGCGAGTCGCACGTCCCGTCGCATTAACTCCCTGGCAGGACACACGTCTCCTCTGGTAGGCGGACGGGCACCGTTTCGCCTGTGTCATGATGACTGCCTCAAAAAAGGTGTGCCACACTGTTAAGAAATATCTCCTTTCTTCCTTTCCTTTCTCTTTCTCTCTCTCCGCAGGGATCGAGAAACGGGACATTTCGAAGGAGTCCTTTGCAGTGAAGGAAACGGGCCCCGAGCCCTCCTACTGATCAGGGGTTCGAAGGTTGCGCCCCGCGAGGTTCGATGACCGCCCTAGAGCACTCGGGCTCCGAGCCCTTTACTGATCAGGGGTTTGAAGGCTGGCCCCTCGAAGGGATTCGACAGCCGCCCCAGAACATGCAGAGTCAGGGATGACCCTAGGTACGTCCGTTACACGGCCAAGGCTCGAGCTACGCTCTCGAGGTACCCTAAGACATTTCCGAGACCAGCGGGAACGATTTATAATGGAATCCCACCGAAGGGAGGCACCAAGCCCTCGGACCCTATCGAATGGGTCCAGGTCCAGCAAATCACCTGCAGGTACTTTTGGAGCGCGCCTCTGGGCCACTAGCCGACCCTTATCGAATAGGGCTCGGGCGTCCACTCCGATTACCCGTTAGCAACTCACTGGAAACACCATGTTCAGCACCCACCGAGGGTAACATGGCGCGTTCCCCCCCTCCTCCTTGCGGAAAGGCGACGAAGGGGCGTACAAAAAAAGCCGAGACGGTCCTCGATCGTCCTCTCGCTCGGTGTAGAGGCTCGAAGGCCGCTCTCGCACCCGGCCACGACCAAATTGTTGACCATGTCAACAAACCAGCTTAAAAACTCGGAGCCTGACCATGCACCAGGGCTGCGGCCAGGTCGCATGAGGGAACAACAAGGCCGACCGAGGAATCACAAGAAGAATTAAGACCTTAGAGGAGTCAAACCACTCCTCCGAGGCCTCGGGGGCTACACCCGACCGGTGCGCTCGCACGCACCCATCGGAACAAAACATAATCGAGAAGGGCTTGTCTCCTTGCAAAAAATCTGGCAGAACCTCCAAGCGAGTGCCTACACTCCCTTTGAGGCTCGGGGGCTACTGTCAGGTACCGTAATTAGGGGTACCCCCAATACTCCTAAGCATGGCTGAAAAACATCTTCAAAACAGACCGTAAAGGCTGGTAAGCACAGTGCAAAGTTAAAGCCTCATCTACCAAGGGACGCGATCTCGTCTCGCTCGAGCCTGGCCTTGGGCAAGAACAGTGGTCCCGGATGGATTCACGCCTCGCCTGAGGGCCCCCTCAGGCAGCGGGCGCACCCCCGGCTCGTCCGAGGCTAAGCTCGGGCAAACTTTGTCGTATAGCAACCTCGGCCAAATTGGCTTACCGCCGACCGTATCGCATGCGAATTTAATGCAGGGATCACCTGACACCTTATCGTGACACGCGCGCCTCAGTTGGCAAGGTCGCAATGACCACAGTCACTTCGCCCCTTTACTGATCGTTCTGACAGGAAAACAACACTATTTACCCCATTCCGACTACTGTGCCAACCACCAGGGTAAGACTAACAACAGTGAGTCACGGCTTCTCCCGAGTTTAGCCTCGGGCGCAACAGGGAGCTCCGCCTCGCCTGACCCTAGGCCTCAGCCTTAGCCTCGGCCTCGGGAGAAGGTCTTCGCCTCGCCCAACCCCGACCTCGGCCTTGGCCTCAGGAGGAGTCACAACCTCGCCCGACCTTAGCCCCGACCTCAGGAGAAGTTACCGCCTCGCCCAACCTCGGCCTCGGACCGACTACGCTACAGGGGACACATCATTACCCTACCTCTAGCAAGCCGCCTCAGGCTACGAAGGAACAAGACCGGTGTCACATCTAGATTACTCTGGCCACAGGTAATGATGGTTCCCCGCATGCGTCCATGACGTCGATAGTCCTCAAGCTCTCTACAAAGGCAAAGAAATGTCAGCAGGACCCAGGGCCACACCGCCAGCTACGCTTCTACAGGGCTCAAGCACTTCTCCGCCAGCCACGTTAGCACATAGCAACACCCCCATATGTACAGCTGGACCATCCCCTTGTATCTATAAAAGGGGATGCCCAGGGCCTTCTCAAGGGGAGGAAGGGGGCACGGGCGGCAAGGACGACGGAGACGGACTCACTCAGACATCGAAGTCCACTCCGCAACACTAGACTTCTCAGGAGACCTAGGACCCGTTCCCTCTCTCGCGAAGCGTGTAACCCCTACTGCAAGCACCCCGGTGCAAGATAATATAAGCCTCATCCCTCCTCTTGTGTTCCATCTTGCATCAACCCATCTGGGCAGGGGCACGCGGCACAAAATTCACTAGTCGGTCCGGTTGAGGGTCCCCCAGGTCCGAAACGCCGACACATAGGTTATGTTGATCATTAAACACCAAAATCACTTTATCAAATGGGCCATGATCCATTTTCTTACAATCTCTCCCTTTTTGGTGATTGATGACAACACAACCAAAGCAAAGCAAATAAAACAAATGTTTAGTTTAAAAATGCAATCTACATGCTGGGATGCACGCAAATCCCTTAATGTGAATTATGAACTTAAGCCTCCCCCTAACTTCATAATCCACATACTTCCTATCTTATACTTCCTATCTTGGACCGAAACCAACATAAATAATAGAATTTCTCCCCCTTTGATATATCAAATACAAACAGCCACTTGAAAATTTTTAAAAATTTTAAAAAGAGTGGTTTTGGTATTTGATATCTTTTGGTTTGCTTTGGTCCTCAAAACCCCCTTGGAATCAAACACCAAAACGGAAGACATTAAGAGCATATAAGAAGTTATACGAACTTGAAGCCTCTAAAAAGTTTTTTCACTTGAAGAAAAATCTCCCTGTTTGGTGAAGCAATCTCTTTCAATTGAAATAGATATATTCACCCTGTCGGGAAACTCTCCCCCTTGGAAAAGGTTTTGCACATAAAAGCATATGAGGATCCAAGAAATGCTTATATAGAGTAGACTCCCACTTTTTTGTATGCAAATTTAAAAGACAAAGGATATTCTAGAGATACCATTTCAAGAAATTTAAAGCATGCATAATGATAACATGGAGGGTAATTGATATCTAAGCAAGATAGCATGGTCTATATATAAATGGAGAAGACATGCAAATGATACAAAATGTGAGATACCACATGCTGTAGGATATTGAATGAATACCACTTCTAAGATCCCGATTGAAAGGTTAGTTTTGTAGTTGAAGCTTATTATCCATCTCCGAGGATTCCATTTTCCTTCAATGAAACCACTAAACATATGATAGGCTTGGAAAATGGGTTAGTATCAAAGAGAACAAATTATAGAGTAACCTCCCCTAAAAGTGTGCATACAACACTACACCAAAATAGTAAACTTCCTAGAGCCTAAACCCTAGGAAGTTAGGCCTAAACTCTAGGAAGTTAGCTAAACTCTCGGAAGTTAAGCCATCCCGTCAGAAGTTTGGCTCTCAGAAATTTTTTGTCGGAAGTTAGCTTAACTTCCTAGAGCCCTCTAGGAAGTTAGCTAACTTCCTACAGCCAAAAAAGCCTCTCAGAAGTTAGTAGATTCTCAGAAGTTAGTATCTTCACGCCGTCAGCGCCGTCAGCTGACTAACTTCCTACGACTAAGGTGCTGTTTGGTTCACGAAATGTAACGTAAATGGTAATGGTAACGATTCACACTCGAATACCGACGAAAACAAATTTGAATAAGACGATATTCATTTGTAATATGGTATCAATTACCATTGGACTTAAACAAACATAATTTAACGTTATCAGTTACCCATTACGTTACCGATATGTGAACCAAATGGCACCTAACTTCCTACGGCTAACCATAGCCCCTAGGAAGTTAGCTGGCTAACTTCCTACGGTTGACTGTAGCCCCTAGGAAGTTAGCTGGCTAACTTCCTACGACTTACTGTGGCCTCTAGGAAGTTAGCTAGATAACTTCCTATGGCATACTGTAGCCCATACCTACGGCTTAATAAGCCTTTAGGAAGTTAATTTGACCAGCATTACAAATGTTGTTTATTTTTATATTTTATACCACATTCCACAACATAACAAATATATCAACAGCTATATAGCACAACATATTTTCACATAAAACATCTCACACACAATCACATAACAATATTTCAATCCATAGTCTCATCAATTAAATCACAAAAGTCTCATCAATTGCATCACAAAAGTCTCATCCATAGTCATAATAAGACACATCTCATCATCCAGTACTAATAAGAGACAATATCTCATATATAGTCATAATAAAAGTCTCAAGTATCAGAATGCAATAACGTGGAAGCTCACGGTCACTGATCACCATCGGGTTACAGTGAAGAGTGATGGTCGATACCTCCACTAGTAAAGAGGGTTTCGACAAAGTCTAATCCGTTGTCTGGTTCATGTGTCGGCAAGGTAGCTGGAGGGGTCTAATATACATGTACCCTTCAACTCTTCCTTTGTTACCAACCATAGAACTAAGCTTCTTTAATGCCCTTTCAATATGATACATCCACCTGTATTGCATAGGACCTCTGTAACACCACTGGTGTTACTGCAACTAAAACTTGAGCATAGCATCATAAACATTGGCATTGCATATGTTTGACACACCTATAGTGCATTCACTAGGTAAAAATTTCAAACAAGTTGTATTGTTATAGCATTTTGCAAATAGAACCCTGGATAGGGAACTTAACCATAAAAAGGGACTAAAGGGGTAAAACCTAACCAAATTGAGAAAACCTAAAAGTTTTAGGGGAATGGTCACAAAATGTTCCCAAGAATGAACTTGAATCACATTTATACCCCTAGGATATCCAAAAACCCATTTGAACCCTAGAAAACCCTAAATCCAAACCCTAGGGGCCTATGTGCAAAAATTGTGCACATTTGGACTAAAGTGTAAAAACTACAATGTTAAGGCATATTAAGTCCTTTGGTTCACAAATATATGAATTTACAAGTTAAACCCTAAGTTTTGGGTCTATTTGCAAAAATCACCCCTTAAGTCCTAAGTAGCCTAAGTCTGAATTTCAGAAGTTTTTGCTCTACTTTTGAGCCTTGCAACTTTCAAATTACAGGGTTTTTACCCTAGGGCACCACATCAAAGTTGTAGACCAAACAAAGGAGAACAACTTTGCTTAAGGTTGTGACCATAGTTGTTAAGAAAATTTGGGAGATAATTAAGTCCAAAGTTGGACTGTCAGGTTACTGGGTCTGACTTTTCAGACAAACAGTGTAACCACTGAGACTTTGAGCTTGAATTCAAGCTTGATTTATTAAGAATTGAACCATGGTTGCTATGACAAACTTGTAGCTAGTTTACAGCTCTACAATATTGCTACAGAAAGTTAGTTGAGTTGCCATTTGAATTTGGGAGAAAATCGAGCCTAAATGTTGACTGTCAGATGCTCTGAAATGGGATTCTGATGGTACAGTAGCGCTGTGGATCAGACTGCCAGCGTTGCTTGCTCGCCGCCGACGACTCCCCGTCGTGATTCGTGCTGTCGCCGTCAGAATTCACGCTCGAGGTGGATGGATAACCTATCGGGTAAAAGAATCCCTGCCGCCGGTGAGCTGGAGGTCACTCCAGTGACTCACCGTGGCTTCCCCTTCTGCTTTGCGGCTGGAGCGATAGGCTCGCCGGTGAACCGCCGCCTCTCGGCCTTGTGCCACGTGGCTCTGCCTTTCCACCGCGTCGCCGTGACTCCCTATCGCTGTCTCATCAACGCCGGTGAGGTTGCCACGACGGAGGACACGAATTCACGACACCGATATTCTTCTTCATCTCCGGCCGCTAGCGTAATCTGCTCAAATTACTCGTCACCGTTACCGTTCCCTATAAATTGAGCCTGCGGCTAGCTTCGCAACATCATCACGCACCCCCACACCCAGTATTGCTCCCAGCCGATCACCAGCGAGCTCCATTTTCGCATTCTCCCCAATCCGGTTCAAATACACCGTAAAGCTAACCTCGCCGTGGTCAGCACCGTTCAGGTCCGCTCATACCATCTTCTTTCCCGTTTAAGTACTCTCATGTGCTTACGATGCTCGCCGACCCGCGCAATTGCGCTAGGAGCTCTCTGGTCTCCGGGAACACGACTGTCTAGCCGCACTGCCCCGGTCACCGTGGCCCGAGCAAACCAATTGGCCATAGATGAAATTACGTTGGGGGAAATGGTCGAGGAGGGTTCAATTGGGTGTTAGTCGCTCGGAGACCCGAGTCGTTGCCCCAATCGGCCAGTCCAGGAGCTCACCGGAGTTTCCCCGCACTCGACGCCGTCGTGGACTTCAAACCGAGAATAGATAGGAATGCGGGGGTCTTTCTGTAAACGGTCAGTGACTCTGTTAAACAGTGAAAAAACCTGTTTTTGGTTAGCCAGAAACCCGAGGGCCTCTGTGCAAAGTCGCCAGAGCGCGCGGGCACGCGCGCGCGTTTCCCTCTGGTTCTGGGCCGCCTGGGCTGAAACCAGCCCATCACTATTTCAAATTTTTCCTTTTCTTTTTCAGTAGAACTTTAGAAATCCATAGAAAATTGTAGAAAAATCCTAAAATTGTGAAACCAATTTTCCTAGACTCCTTATTTTTCATAGTATTTAATAAAAATAGTTTCATGATTTTTAGATTAAATAAGGAATTTTAAGGCATTTAAACTAGCTCAAACTATTAGTTCTGGATTTTAGAAGATAAATGGTAATTCCAAAAATGTCCAAACTTTTTGTATGAGTTCTATACATTATTTAGAAGCCTTGGGTAGAATTTGGGTTGATTTAGACCTTGTTTGATAACTAGAACCCAAAACCCCCTGCCCTGTGAACTCCTTTACTAACTCCAGAAACCCTAAGTTCTCGGAGTTCTGTGAAGGAAAATTGTATTCAAGACCTTAGATAATAAATTCTTATTATCTTTGCACTCTCATGAGCATTACATGGCATTCATTCTTATATACATATATAAATGGTTATGTTTAGAAAACGAAGAAGAGATTGAAGTGATCGAAGAGAAGACACCACCACCTTTGGAATCTCAGGCAGGAACTTGTCTCTACTTTGACATCTGTGGGCCTGAGCCTGACTCACCTACTAACGAAGGCAAGCCCCGGTGCATTTGCCACCTCCTTGTGTTTTAAAAATCTTTTTCACTTGCTTGATGCATTAGGTGATAGGAGTTGATTGCTAAAACAATTCCTGCATTACCTTCCTTGAACTTGATTACCTTCCTTGATCACCTGTTTTACAAAAGATTTTTGATGCTTAGCATTGCTTTAGAAAAACAAAATGTTTTGTTTTTACAAAGGTTGATGTGGCAAAAGTGGGTGGGATGTTTTCGAAAATAAAACTTGATGGTGGATCCATTAGGGCCTTGATGGATTCAACATCGGAAAAGATGTACCTCTGCTAGGTACCAAGTTTTTGGGTTAAAATGATTAAGCTGGGACCGGGCGGGTGACTTGCACGAGAAGAGAGTCTCAGTGTAGTGTCTCCGTCTGAGTCGATTAAGGACCGTCTCGCTGTAGGCCTGCTGACCAAGGACCCTTTAACTGGTCACATGCCTCGTCATGGGTAAGCCTTGCCTCAGGCAGACTAAGGCCAGAATAAGATAACATGAAATGGGCGTGGAGCGGTGGCGAGAGTAGCGTGTACCCTCCATAGCAAGAGGCTGGACGGTGGTGTATCTGTGCTCTCGGTTTGCGTGAACCTGATCTGGTCTTAAGAACCCTGGTGGCGGGTTGACATATGCAAGGGTTAAGTGCTACATATGTCGTGTGATTGGAGATCCTCAGCTGAGTATAATCGATTCGGATCGCCGTACCTTCGCGGTTATGAAGACTTGGTCACTGACTTACATGTAGCAATCCAGTGAAGATGAGGAGTTGATAAGAAATTGGCTAGTGTAGGTCAAGTGCTTGAACGAGGTTAGCAAGAACTCTAGATATAGGTTAGCTTACCTAACTTGACAATAAAACTGGATTTTTAAGGATCCACTTTTAGTAAGCATTTATGCAAAACAGAGTCTTTGATCTTGAGATACCTTACCTTGACTCCCTTATAACCAGCATACCCTTGAGAGTCTTTTCTTTAGTCGGGTAAGACTTGCTGAGTAATTCCATACTCAGGGTTTATTCCCCGTTGTTTTTAGGTGAGGAGGCAGCAAATTTTTGTTGCTTTTGTACCAAGGTGGTTCCAAATGAAGAAAAACAAGAGTGAAGCTGCGGGAGGACATGGTCCTCCATAAAAACCTTTTATGTAAAAACTATCGGGAGGAGTTTTTGCCTCCCTTGGTGTTGTAATAATACTAATCAGCACTCGTTTTATAACTCTAGTCTGTAATAAGTAACTTAATCTTACTTTTTAAATAAATGTAAGTTTATGTAATCACTTTCGCATTGCTATATCTCCAATGTTCTGTAATGTCTGCAAGACGGGTGAAACGTTCCTGGAAAGGTAAGAAAGAAGATACCGAACTTGTCAAGTGATTTAGGAACATCTACAGGGTTGTCTGATGTCTGTTGGACAAGGACAACTGTAGGTGGGCCTAATGGCTTGGGAGGTTCTGTCACAGCTGGTATCGGAGCGAAGCCCTTCTTTGCAAATATTATGAGGCATCTTCAAAAGGATTTTCTAAAAACTCACCTAGAAAGATTTCTTCTATTCTTATCCCTCATATCTGAAGAATCTATATGAAAGACCAGATAGGAGGAGTGCAATGTATAGAAGGTATGAATCAACTAAGGTTGGTTCTGTAATTATACATGCATCATGCTAAGAACTATACTAATAAAATTTTCCCCCTAGAGAAATGCCGCCGCGCACGAGGAAAACCGCGCATAAGTCAACTGGCCCAATTGGTGTACCTCGTCACCAACTTGCTCCACGGCACGAGGATAGTAGTAGCGGAAGCAACGATCCAATTGGGGATCTTGAAGCCCGAGTGAATCAGCTTCAAACGGAACTACAACGCAGGACCAGCATATGGGTTGCGGATGGCAACAGAATAAACGAATTGAGAGGTTACATCCGCCGTTTGCAGGATCAGCTTGCTAATCGGGATTTAGCGCTCGATTGGGTGGTACAGTCTCGTTCAGTGGCTTGGGCTAAGGAGGCAAAGGCTCGAGCTCGAGTCGAAGAACTTAGAGCTGCCATTGACAATCTGCAGGCGTATTGCAATACCCTACATGAGGAAGTCCATGTACTGTATTCGCAACTACATCCCAGTGCACCTACGGATCCTATCGGGTCGGAAGCCGGACCCTCACACATTGCGGGAGAAGCACTTGGTGGTGAGCTAGACCTTTTTAAGCCCCCTCCTTCTATGAGGCTGGTCGATGAATGGTCTCCCACACCCGACGATGAGGCTGCCAGGAGCAACCAAAAGCAGGAATAGTGGTGTAGTAGTAGGAATAGAAGTAGTGTACTGTAGGTTGTACTATTGTATAATAGGTAGTGCTATTGTATACTGGGTAATGTATCCTATTGTATAAAATCGAGTCTGTAACATTACTCTTTTTGGTAATGTAAATTGGAAGGTTTTGTCTTTGGTATATTATATTTGCTTTCAAATGTTTGTTGCCACAGATGTCGTCCAAGACCCGATCACAGGATGCAGCTGGAACCTCCAGTGGGAGGGAGTCTACCCCAAATCCACCTCCTATCCCTCCCACACTTGCCGAGGCGATTGCCGCCTTGGTGAATGCAACCGCGGATAACACCCGTTTTCTGAGAGAGATGGCGGGTCAACAGTTTCAGCAACAAGGCGGGCGGGGTTATCAACAGGGCCCCCACGAAACTTCTTACTTGGACTTCTCAGAGACACGTCCACCCCTGTTTGTCAAAGCCGAAGACCCGTTAGAAGCCGACGAATGGATTCGGGTTATTGAGCAAAAATTCGGACTTCTGCGCTGTTCGGAGACCTAGAAGCCTTTATTCGCAGCCCAGCAACTGCGCGGCCCTGCCAGCACCTGGTGGGGAAATTTCGTGGCCGTTCAACCAGCCAATCATCAGATAACATGGGAAGAATTCAAGGTGGCCTTCCGTGAACATTATATACCCGAAGGTGTTCTTCACATGAAGCAAGAATAATTTATGAAGCTGAAGCAAGGAGGGGATACTGTTAATCAGTATCTCAATAAGTTTAATCATTTGTCGCAGTATACAATCGGTCAAGTGAACACTGATCTGAAAAAGAAGAATTGTTTTATGAGAGGTTTAAATGATCGACTGCAAAGAAAAATGGCAACCTGCATAGATCTTACTTATGGAAGAGTTGTCAGTACAGCATTGGCAGTAGAAGCGAAGTATGCAGGTGTCGGAAAATCCAAGGGATTTGGAGGTGACAGGCCTAGTCAGGCCCGGTGAAAAGGCAACGGTTTGTTCTCTGGCCTTCCAACCAGAATCGCTCTCGTGCACCCTCCTTCCCTTTTAAGCAGCCAATATTTATTCTTCCCAATAATGCCCCCACTGCCCCAAATCAGCCGGGTGCCCCACGCACTCGATTCCCTGCTCTGCCCAGCTCGTCGACTGGATGTTTCAATTGTGTCAAATCTGGACATTTCATCAAAGACTGCCCTTATCCAAAGCAAAACCAGTCAAATAATCAGCAAGGATCTGGGAATTCATATCAAGTCAAGGGAAATACTTCGGGCAAAAATACGAAGAAGACGGGACGCATATATTATACGCAAGTGGCCACTACACCGGACAGAGAGCCGGTAATGATGGGTACATTCCTTGTGGCCAATAATCCCGCAGTTATTCTCTTTGATTCTGGTGCTTCGCATACATTCATCAGCAAGAAATTTGTGGAGCAACATTGCATCTCATGCCATGAATAAAAAGAAGGGTTTAAAATTCACTCACCTGGGGGACAAATCTTTACTAGAGAAGTGGCCTATCAAGTGTCCGTAACATTGGCCGGACGGGACTTTCCTACTAATATGATCGTTCTGAAAGGCCAAGACATAGATGTCATTTTGGGTATGAATTGGTTGGCCAAGCATAAAGCAACCCTCAACACTAATCAAAGAACTATCAGGTTGAGTCATAATCAAGAGGAAATTCTTTTGCCTATCCCCATTCCAACCAAACCTACTGGCAGAGTTTATGAAGCCATTATACCAGAAATCAAGGATATACCGGTAGTATGCGAGTTTCCCGATGTCTTTCTAGAGGATTTGCCTGGATTACCACCTGAAAGGGATGTAGAGTTTGTAATTGAATTGAAGCCCGGTACGGCTCCCATTTCTCGAAGATCGTACTATATGCCTCCAAATGAGTTGGCAGAATTGAAGATTCAATTACAAGATCTACTTGAGAAATGATTCATCCGGCCAAGCTCGTCACCATGGGGTTGTCCAGCCATATTCGTCAAGAAGAAGGATCAAACTTTACGGATGTGTGTGGATTATCGACCCCTGAATGAGGTCACTATCAAGAACAAGTACCCTCTTCCGAGGATTGACATTTTATTTGATCAACTGACCGGGGCAAGGGTATTCTCCAAAATTGATCTCAGATCGGGCTATCATCAGATCCGTATTCGGCCCAAGGATATACCAAAGACCGCGTTCACTACGCGGTATGGATTATTTGAATACCTGGTAATGTCTTTCGGATTGACAAATGCTCCTGCCCACTTCACGTATTTGATCAACTCGGTATTCATGCCCGAGTTGGACAAGTTTGTGGTGGTCTTCATTGACGATATTCTAATATATTCCAAGAATGAAGAGGAGCATGCTCAACATTTACGGATCGTGTTAACGCGCCTGAGGGAACATCAGTTGTATGCCAAGTTCAACAAATGCGCGTTTTGGCTGGAGGAAATTCAGTTTCTAGGACATGTTCTATCTGCTAGGGGGATTGCGGTAGACCCCAGCAAAGTCAAGGACATTTTGGAGTGGAAACCCCCGACCACTGTTCATCAAGTCCGAAGTTTCCTTGTACTGGCTGGATATTACCGCCGATTTATACCAGATTTTTCTAAGCTTGTGAAGCCAATCACAAGTTTATTGAAGAATGATATTAAATTCAATTGGTCTTCCAAGTGTAATGAAGCTTTTGAACAATTGAAGACATTATTAACCACTGCTCCGGTATTGGCTCAACCGGGTATCACTAAGCCCTTTGATGTATATTGTGATGCATCAGGCAGTGGTCTCGGCTGTGTGTTAATGCAATAAGGCCGAGTAATTGCGTATGCTTCAAGGCAGTTGCGCCAACATGAGGAGCATTATCCAACTCATGATCTGGAGCTAGCTGTTGTGGTTCATGCCCTGAAGATTTGGCGTCATTATCTGCTGGGTAATATCTGTCACATTTATACAGATCATAAAAGCTTGAAGTATATCTTCACCCACTCAAAGTTGAACATGAGACAAAGGCGATGGCTTGAGCTTATTAAGGATTATGAACTGGAAATTTATTACCACCCAGGCAAAGCCAATGTAGTGGCAGATGCACTTAGCCGCAAGGTTTCCTGTCACTGTCTTACGATGAAGACCTCTGACAATACATTATGTTAGGAGATGGAGAAGTTAAACCTGGGAATGGTCCAACAAGGAACCCTAAGTCAGCTAAAGCTTGATTCAGTCCTCTTACAAAGGATAATTGATGCTCAAAGGAATAATGAGGGTATGAAACACATTCGTGAGAAGATAAGTGCTGGAAAAGCCAAATGTTTCAAAGAAGATGATCAAGGTATTGTATGGTTTAATAACCGCATAGTGGTGCCGAAGAATGAAGAGATCCGTCAGCAAATTCTTGATGAAGCACATCTTAGTCGCTATTCTATTCATCCCGGAAGCACTAAGATGAACCAAGACTTAAAGCAACATTATTGGTGGACAAAAATGAAGATCGAGATTGCACGCTATGTGGCTAGATGTGACACCTGCAGACGTGTCAAGGCCATACATTTGAAAGCTGCCGGTCCATTACAATCTCTACCAATACCAACATGGAAATGGGAAGACATAAGTATGGACTTTATTGTGGGATTGCCCAGGACCGCAAAAGGGTATGACTCTATCTGGGTTATTGTTGATCGGCTTACGAAAATTTCTCATTTTCTACCCGTCAAGACAGTGCACCCAGTTGATGTTTATGCCCAATTGTATATTGCTCGTATTCTCAGTTTGCACGGGGTTCCAAAGACTATAGTGTCGGATCGTGGACCTCAATTCGTATCCAAATTCTGGGAAGAACTTCATAAGTCCCTGGGTACCAAATTGCTCCACGGTTCGGCCTATCAACCACAAACAAGTGGGCAAACTGAGAGGATTAATCAAATACTTGAAGATATGCTGCGGGCATGTGTTCTGGACTTCTCGCAAAAATGGGATGAATGCTTGCCTTTAGCGGAGTTTTCATATAATAATAACTATCAAGAAAGTATCAAGATGGCACCTTTCGAAGCTTTATATGGACGACGATGTCGTACTCCGCTAAATTGGTTTGAACCTGGTGAAAGGTACTTCTTCAGGCCTGATATGGTGAAAGAGACCGAAGAAAAGGTTCATAAAATAATTCATAATATGAAGAAAGCCCAAGCTCGTTAGAAGAGTTATGCAGACAAACGACGAATGCCCTTGTATTTTCTTGAAGGGGCTATGTCTACCTGAAGGTTTCACTAATGAAGGGCGTATCGCGTTTCGGGATAAAAGGGAAGCTTGCACCCAGGTACATTGGTCCATTCCCTATACTTGAAAGATATGGGCCAGTGGCATATCGACTTCAACTACCCGAAACCTTGTCTGATGTACACAATGTGTTCCATGTGTCACAATTGAAGAAATGTCTTCGGGTACCAGATCGAACCGTTGAAGTGACAGATGT
Organism: Zea luxurians; assembly: GCA_029449295.1. NCBI lineage: Eukaryota > Viridiplantae > Streptophyta > Magnoliopsida > Poales > Poaceae > Zea > Zea luxurians. Next base: position 48,400,942 of record JAOPSE010000010.1, read on the forward strand.
TGTCCTTGAACCAGACTTGACATATTCCGAACAACCCATTCGGGTCCTGGATCAAAAGGACAGGGTTACCCGGAGAAAAACTCTCAAGTTCTATAAGATACAGTGGAACCAACATTCTGAAGAAGAGGCTACATGGGAAACTCAAGACTTTTTAGATAAGAATTTCCCAGGCTTTTTAGCCTCATGTAATTTGTAAAATGTGTATAGTTGTTGTAATAAAAGAGTGAACCCCACACCACCCCTGCCTTGTACCAAAAATAAGGAAATAAGAATGTGACACATTTCCTTTTCCATTACTTACCCTAGGACTTTTAATCTCGGGACGAGATTCTTTTATGGGGGGAAGGATGTAACACCACTGGTGTTACTGCAACTAAAACTTGAGCATAGCATCATAAACATTGGCATTGCATATGTTTGACACACCTACAGTGCATTCACTAGGTAAAAATTTCAAACAAGTTGTATTGTTATAGCATTTTGCAAATAGAACCCTGGATAGGGAACTTAACCCTAAATTGGGATTAAAGGGGTAAAACCTAACCAAATTGAGAAAACCTAAAAGTTTTAGGGGAATGGTCACAAAATGTTCCCAAGAATGAACTTGAATCACATTTATACCCATGGGATATCCAAAAACCCCATTTGAACCCTAGAAAACCCTAAATCCAAACCCTAGGGGCCTATGCGCAAAAATTGTGCACATTTGGACTAAAGTGTAAAAACTACAATGTTAAGGCATATTAAGTCATTTGGTTCACAAATATATGAATTTACAAGTTAAACCCTAAGTTTTGGGTCTATTTGCAAAAATCACCCCTTAAGTCCTAAGTAGCCTAACTATGAATTTCAGAAGTTTTTGCCCTACTTTTGAGCCTTGCAACTTTCAAATTACAGGGTTTTTACCCTAGGGCACCACATCAAAGTTGTAGACCAAACAAAGGAGAACAACTTTGCTTAAGGTTGTGAACATAGTTGTTAAGAAAATTTGGGAGATAATTAAGTCCAAAGTTGGACTATCACGTTACTGGGTCTGACTTTTCAGACAAACAGTGTAACCACTGAGACTTTGAGCATGAATTCAAGCTTGATTTATTAAGAATTGAACCATGGTTGCTATGACAAACTTGTAGCTAGTTTACAGCTCTACAATATTGCTGCAGAAAGTTAGTTGAGTTGCCATTTGAATTTGGGAGAAAATCGAGCCTAAATGTTGACTGTCATATGCTCTGAAATGGGATTCTGATGGTACAGTAGCGCTGTGGATCAGACTGCCAGCGTTGCTTGCTCACCACCGACGACTCCCCGCCGTGATTCGTGCTGTCGCCGTTAGAATTCATGCTCGAGGTGGATGGATAACCTCTCAGGTAAAAGAATCTCTGCTGCCGGTGAGCTGGAGGTCACTCCGGTGACTCACCGTGGCTTCCCCTTCTGCTTTGCGGCTGGAGCCATAGGCTCGCCGGTGAACCGCCGCCTCTCGGCCTTGTGCCACGTGGCTCTGCCTTTCCACCGCGTCGTCGTGACTCCCTATCGCTGTCTCATCAACGCCGGTGAGGTTGCCACGACGGAGGACACGAATTCACGACACCGATATTCTTCTTCATCTCCGGCCGCTAGCGTAATCTGCTCAAATTACTCGTCACCGTTACCGTTCCCTATAAATTGAGCCTGCGGCTAGCTTCGCAACATCATCACGCACCCCCACACCCAGTATTGCTCCCAGCCGATCACCAGCGAGCTCCATTTTCGCATTCTCCCCAATCCGGTTCAAATACACCGTAAAGCTAACCTCGCCGTGGTCAGCACCGTTCAGGTCCGCTCATACCATCTTCTTCCCCGTTTAAGTACTGTCATGTGCTTACGATGCTCGCCGACCCGCGCAATTGCGCTAGGAGCTCTCTGGTCACCAGGAACACGACTGTCTAGCCGCACTGCCCCCGGTCACCGTGGCCCGAGCAAACCAATTGGCCATAGATGAAATTAGGTTGGGGGAAATGGTCGAGGAGGGTTCAATTGGGTGTTAGTCGCTCGAAGACCCGAGTCGTTGCCCCAATCAGCCGGTCCAGGAGCTCACCGGAGTTTCCCCGCACTCGACGCCGTCGTGGACTTCAAACCGAGAATAGATAGGAATGCGGGGGTCTTTCTGTAAACGGTCAGTGACTCTGTTAAACAGTGAAAGAACCTATTTTCGGTTAGCCAGAAACCTGAGGGCCTCTGTGCAAAGTCGCCAGAGCGTGTGGGCGCGCGCGCGCGTTTCCCTCTGGTTCTGGGCCGCCTGGGCTGAAACCAGCCCATCACTATTTCAAATTTTTCCTTTTCTTTTTCAATAGAACTTTAGAAATCCATAGAAAATTGTAGAAAAATCCTAAAATTGTGAAACCAATTTTCCTAGATTCCTTATTTTTCATAGTATTTAATAAAAATAGTTTCATGATTTTTAGATTAAATAAGTAATTTTAAGGCATTTAAACTAGCTCAAACTATTAGTTCTGGATTTTTAGAAGATAAATGGTAATTCCAAAAATGTCCAAACTTTTTGTATGAGTTCTATACATTATTTAGAAGCCTTGGGTAGAATTTGGGTTGATTTAGACCTTGTTTGATAACTAGAACCCAAAACCCCCCTGCCCTGTGAACTCCTTTACTTACTCCAGAAACCCTAAGTTCTCGGAGTTCCGTGAAGGAAAATTGTATTCAAGACCTTAGATAATAAATTCTTATTATCTTTGCACTCTCATGAGCATTACATGGCATTCATTCTTATATACATATATATATGGTTATGTTTAGAAAACGAAGAAGAGATTGAAGTGACTGAAGAGAAGACACCACCACCTTTGGAATCTCAGGTAGGAACTTGTCTCTACTTTGACATCTGTGGGCCTGAGCCTGACTCACCTACTAACGAAGGCAAGCCCTGGTGCATTTGCCACCTCCTTGTGTTTTAAAAATCTTTTTCACTTGCTTGATGCATTAGGTGATAGGAGTTGATTGCTAAAACAATTCTTGCATTACCTTCCTTGAACTTGATTACCTTCCTTGATCACCTGTTTTACAAAAGATTTTTGATGCTTAGCATTGCTTTAGAAAAACAAAATGTTTTGTTTTTACAAAGGTTGATGTGGCAAAAGTGGGTGGGATGTTTTCGAAAATAAAACTTGATGGTGGATCCATCAGGGCCTTGATGGATTCAACATCGGAAAAGATGTACCTCTGCCAGGTACCAAGTTTTTGGGTTAAAATGATTAAGTTGGGACCGGGCAGGTGACTTGCATGAGAAGAGAGTCTCGGTGTAGTGTCTCCGTCTGAGTCGATTAAGGACCGTCTCGATGTAGGCCTGCTGACCGAGGACCCTTTAACTGGTCACATGCCTCGTCATGGGTAAGCCTTGCCTCGGGCAGACTAAGGCCAGAATAAGATAACACGAAATGGGCGTGGAGTGGTGGTGAGAGTAGCGTGTACCCTCCGTAGCAAGAGGCTGGACGGTGGTGTATCTGTGCTCTCGGTTTGCGTGAACCTGATCTGGTCTTAAGAACCCCGGTGGCGGGTTGACATATGCAAGGGTTAAGTGCTACATATGTCGTGTGATTGGAGATCCTCAGCTGAGTATAATCGATTCGGATCGCCGTACCTTCGCGGTTATGAAGACTTGGTCACTGACTTACATGTAGCAATCCAGTGAAGATGAAGAGTTGATAAGAAATTGGCTAGTGCAGGTCAAGTGCTTGAACGAGGTTAGCAAGAACTCTAGATATAGGTAAGCTTACCTAACGTGACAATAAAACTGGATTTTTAAGGATCCACTTTTAGTAAGCATTTATGAAAAACAGAGTCTTTGAACTTGAGATACCTTACCTTGACTCCCTTATAACCAGCATACCCTTGAGAGTCTTTTCTTTAGTCGGGTAAGACTTGCTGAGTAATTCCATACTCAGGGTTTATTCCCCGTTGTTTTTAGGTGAGGAGGCAGCAAATTTTTGTTGCTTTTGTACCAAGGTGGTTCCAAATGAAGAAAAACAAGAGTGGAGCTGCGGGAGGACATGGTCCTCCATAAAAACCTTTTATGTAAAAACTATCGGGAGGAGTTTTTGCCTCCCTTGGTGTTGTAATAATACTACTCAGCACTCGTTTTATAACTCTGGTCTGTAATAAGTAACTTAATCTTACTTTTTAAATAAATGTAAGTTTATGTAATCACTATCCTGCAGACGGCCGATGTAACTCCTCAATTCGTTTATTCTGTCGCCATCCGCGACCCACATGCTGGTCCTGCGTTGTAGTTCCGTTTGAAGCTGATTCACGCGTGCTTCGAGATCCCCAATTGGATCGTTGCTTCCGCTACTACTATCCTCATCCCGTGGGGCAAGTTGATGACGAGGTACTCCAATTAGGCCAGTTGACTTACGCGCGGTCTTCCTCGTGTGTGGCGGCATTTCTCTAGGGGGAAAATTTTATTAACATAATTCCTAGCATGATGCATGTATAATTACAGAACCAACCTTAGTTGATTCATACCTTCTATACATTGCACTCCTCCTATCTGGTCTTTCATATAGATTCTTCAGATATAAGGGGTAAGAATGGAAGAAATCTTCCTAGGTAAGTTTTTAGAAAATCCTTTTGAAGATGCCTCATAATATCTGCAAAGAAGGGCTTCGCTCCGATACCAGCTATGACAGAACTTCCCAAGTCATTAGGCCCACCTACAGTTGTCCTTGTCCAACAGACATCAGACAACCCTGTAGATGTTCCTGAATCACTTGTTAAGTTTAGTATCTTTTCTCTTACCTTTCCAGGAACGTTTCACCCGTCTTGCAGACATTACAGAACATCGGAGATATAGAAATACAGAAGCGATTACATAAACTTACATTTATTTAGAAAGTAAGAGTAAGTTACTTATTACAGACCAGAGTTATTAAACGAGTGCTGAGTATTATTACATTACCAAGGGAGGCAAAAAAAAACTCCTCCCGATAAGTTTGTACATAAAAGTTTCTTATGGAGGACCAAGTCCTCCCGCAGCTTCACTCTTGTTTTTCTTCATTTGGAACCACCTTGGTACAAAAGCAACAAAAATTTACTGCTTCCTCACCTAAAAACAACGGGGAAATAAACCCTGAGTATGGAATTACTTAGCAAGTCTTACCCGACTAAAGAAAAGACTCTCAAGGGTATGTTGGTTATAAGGGAGTCAAGGTAAGGTATCTCAAGGTCAAAGACTCTGTTTTGCATAAGTGCTTACTAAAAGTGGATCCTTAAAAATCCAGTTTTATTTTCAGGTTAAGTAAACTTACCTGCATCTAGGGTTCTTCCTACCCTAGTTCAATCACTTTTCTTGAACTAGCCAATTTCTTATCAACCCTTCATCTCCACTGGATTGCTACGTGTAAGTCAGTGACCAAGTCTTCATAACCGCGAAGGTACGGCGATCCGAATCGATTATACTCTGCTGAGGATCTCCGATCACATGATATATGTAGCACTTAACCCTTGCATATGTCAACCCACCACCGGGTTTCTTAAGACCAGATCAGGTTCACGCAAACCAAGAGCACAGATACACCACCGTCCAGCCTCTTGCTATGGAGGGTACACGCTACTCTCGCCACCGCTCCACGCCCATTTCGTGTTATCTTATTCTGGCCTTAGTCTGCTCGAGGCAAGGCTTACCCATGACGAGGCATGTGACCAGTTAAAGGGTCCTCGGTCATCAAGCCTACATCGACACGATCCTTAATCGACTCAGACGGAGACACTACACTGAGACTCTCTTCTCGTGCAAGTCACCTGCCCGGTCTCAGCTTAATTATTTCAAAACCCAAAGTTTGGTACCTGACAGAGGTACATCTTTTCCGATGTTGAACCCATTACGGCCATAATGGATCCATCATCAAGTTTTATTTTCAAAACATCCCTCCCACTTTGCCAATCATTATTTTGTAAAAACAAAACCTTTTGTTTGGCTAGAGCAATACTAAGCATAATAAAAACCTTTTGTAAAATAGGGTATCAAGGAAAGTAATCAAAGATCAAGGAAGGTAATGTAGGAATTGTTTAGCAATCAACTCCTATTACTTAATGCAGCAAGTAAGTGAAAAAGATTTAAAACATCAAGGAAGGTGGCAAATGCACCGGGGCTTGCCTTCGTTAGTAGGTGAGTCAGGCTCAGGCCCGCAGATGTCAAAGTAGAAACAAGACCCTGCCTGAGATTCCAAAGGTGGTGGTGCCTTCTCTTTAGTCACTTCGATCTCTTCTTCGTTTTCTAAACATAACCACATATATGTATATAAGAATGAATGTCATGTAATTCTCATGAGAGTACAAAGATAATAAGAATTTATTATCTAAGGTCTTGAATACAATTTTCCTTCACGGAACTCTGAGAACTTTAGGGTTTTTGGAGTCAGTAAAGGAGTTCATAGAGCAGGGGTGGGGGTTTTGGGTTCTAGTTATCAAACAAGGTCCAAATCAATCCAAATTCTACCCAAGGCTTCTAAATAATGTATAGAACTTATATAAAAAGTTTGGACATTTTTGGAATTACCATTTATCTTTTAAAAATCCAGAACTAATGGTTTAAGCTAGTTTAAATGCCTCAAAATTCCTTATTTAACCTAAAAATCATGAAACTATTTTTATTAAATACTTTAGAAAATAAGAAGTCTAGGAAAATTGGTTTGACAATTTTATGATTTTTCTACAAGTTTCTATGGATTTCTAAAGTTTTACTAAAAAAGAAAAGGAAAAAGATTGAACAGGACTGGGCCAGTTCTAGCCCAGTCGGCCCAACCCAGAGGGGAAAGCGCGCGCCCGCGCACTCTGGCGATTTTACACAGGGACCCTCGGGTTTAAAGCTAAACCGAAGTAGGTTCATTTACTATTTAACACAGTCGCTGACAGTTGGCAGTATAGTCCCTGGATTTCTATTTCTCTACACCGACTGGCCCTCGACGGCGCTCAGCACGGAGAGCTCAACTCCGACGAGCTAGACCGGCCGGAGGGGGCCAAGACCGGCGCCCAGCTTCGGACTAAACCAAATCCATGACCTAGAGAGTATTTCCCCCATCTTAATTGCACAAATGGTGACCTATTCTAGCCTGCCCACGAGAACCGCGAAGGCCATGAGCATTTGATCGCGTTCCCGATGATTGGGGGTCTCTCAATTCGAATTGGTGACTCGGTAAGCATCACAGAGCTATGCAAGTGCTCAAATGAGGGAGAGAGAGGGATGAACTGACCGGAAAGGTGGCTGGCCACGGTGAGGTTCGTTTCGGGGTGGCGGAGACTGATTTGGGGGAAAAATGAAATTCAAGCTCACTGGTGCACGATTGCTAGTGATTCTTGGTGGCGAGGTGGGTGATGATGTTGCGAAGCTAGTCTCGAGCTCAATTTATAGGAGGTTTCAACGGTGGCGCTTAATTTGATCGAACATCGCGGGCGGTCGGAGATAAGAAAGAACCCTGACGCGGTGAATACGTGTTCAGTGTCGTGGCAGTAATTCCGGTGGTCGAAGGGAAGCTAGAGGGAGTCACAGCGATGCGGTGGCGAGGTTGGGACACGCGGCGCAAGGCCGGAGAACGGCGGTTCACCGGCGAGCATATCAGCTCAAGCCGCAGGGTAGAGGGGAAGTACGGGGGGGTGTCACCGGAGTGGCGTCCAGCTCACCGGCGGCGAGGATTTTTACTGGGCTGTGCTTATCTGACGGCCACGGCGCACGAATCACGGCGAGCAACGATCAACGGCGACAGGCCACCGGCGACGAGCAGGGGGTGGAATCGGGATCTTCTGCAGTTAAACAGTTACTGTACCATGGGCTAACTACTTCAGTCAACCTGACAGTCATAGTTTAGGCTTGATTTTCTCACAAACCTACATGGTAACATACTCCATGCTCTGCAGCAAAGTTGGAGAGCTATATACCATCTATAATTCGACTATAGGGATTGAACTCATTTGAGCACTAGATCAAGGTTGAATTCACAACCAAAGCTGGCTCTGTTACACTGAAAATCTGAATTTCAGAATGGAACCAGCCTGACAGCCAAACTTTAGGCTTAATTATCTCTAGATTTTTCTTAATAACTGAGCTCACACTCTTAAGCAAAGTTGTTCTCCTATGATTGAGCTACAAACTTGATGTGGTGACCTAGGGCAAAAACCCTAGTATTTGAAAGTTACAAGGCTCAAAAGTTGAGCAAAACTCTGAAATTCAGACTTAGGCTATTTGGGACTTAAGAGGTGATTTTTGCAAATAGACCCAAAACTTAGGGTTTAACTTGCAAATTCACATATGAGTGACCCAAATGAATCAAGATACTTATTTAAATTGGTTTTTGCACTTTAGTCCAAAAGTGGACTAATTTTGCACATAAGCCCCTAGGGTTTGGTTTTAGGGTTTTCCAAGGTTCCAATTAGGGTTTTTGGTACCTCAGGGGTATAAATGCAATTCAACTTTATTCTTGGGATCATTTTATGACCCTTTTCCTTAAAGCTTTTAGGTTTTCACAATTTGGGCTAAGCTTTACCCCCTTAATCCCTATCTAGGGCTAAGTTCCTTATCCAGGGTTCTATTTGCAAAATGTTATAACAATACAACTTGTTTGAAATTTTACCTAGTGAATGCACTCTAGGTGTGTCAAACACATGCAATGCCAATGTTTATGATGCCATGCTCAAGTTTTAGTTGCAGTAACACTAGGGGTGTTACAATTATGTGATAATCATGGCTCTTCAATCCAGTTATTTTATTTGTCTTCAAGTTCACAGCTCTCTTAAACCCTACCGCATAACCATCTGGGAATTTCAAATTTTTCAACCATTCCATCACTTCTTTCTTCTGTTTAGGTTTTAGACCTAATCGAGCATGTGGCTTTTTCCATTTTCGTCGAGTTCCTGGGTTGGTCGGTTACAAAGTTTTGCTAAGTCTTTTCTAGCCTTTATATTGTCTTTTGTTTTGTCGCCCAGATTCATGCAAGTACTTAGAATGCTTTCACCAACATTACGTTCCTGATGCATAACGTCAATGTTATGCATCAGAATCAATGTCTTAACATATGGGAGTTCCCATAAACCACATTTATGGGTCCAGTTATGCTCAGTTCCAAACCCGATGTATCCATCACCACTTTCCTTCTCTTTCAAATTATTAAGCATAGCCTCAATCTCAAGTCCGCTCAGACGCCTAAGCGGTCCCTTTGTCACGATAGTGCCCTTCTTAAAGGTGTTAACCTCGAACCTATACGGGTGAGTTTGGGGGTAAGAAGCATCTGTGGCAATCAAAGTAACAGATCTTCCCCCCAAACTCAAGGCGGAAACAATCTGTATCCTTGCCACATATTGGACATGTTAGAATTCCATGGCAGCTCCATCCAGCAAATAAACTGTATGCCATGAAATCATGAATGGACCACAAATACGCAACTCGGAGTGTGAATCTCTCCTTTTTGTAGCAATCGTATGCTTCAACACCTTCCCATAAATTTTTTAGATCATCGATCAAGGGTTGCATCATCACATTCAGCCCTTTCCCAGGATGGTCTGGTCTAGGAATAATTAGGGAAAGAAACATGTAATCATATTTCATGCACAAATGAGGTGGAAGGTTGTATGGAATAACAAATACAAGCCAACAAGAATATGATGCCGCATTTGTATTGAAAGGTGTAAACCCATCTGTCGCCAACCCAATTCGAATATTTCTCGCTTCACTAGCAAATTCTGGATCAAAGTCATCTAGAGCATTCCACGCATCACTGTCAGATGGGTGTGTCATCACATGAGTGTCCTCTCGTTCATGTTCTTTGTGCCATCTGATGTGCCTAGCTGTGTTTCTCGAAAGAAACAAACGCTTAAGACGAGGCGCAAGAGGCATGTAACGAAGTTGCTTTTGAGCTATCGTTGATGTGACCATTTCACCATCATCGTTTTTTACCTCTACATATCTCGACTTGCCACACTGACACTTCTTATCATTCTCATGATCCTTCCAGAAAAGCATACAATTATCTGGACAAACATCAATTTTTTGATAGTCCATACCTAGACCAGAGAGCAGTTTCCTGCACTGATACACGTCTTTCAGCATCTTGTGATTTGGTGGAAACACTTCGCTAATTAAGATCAAGAGCTCGTTGTAACAATTGTTCGAGAACACGAACTTAGACTTAATAGCCATAAGTCGAGTCATGAAAGCGAGGATGGAAACTTTTGTGTGTTCATGCAATGGTTCTTCTGCAGCCTTAAGGAGGTCGAAGAACTTTTTAACATCTGGAGGTAGCTCCTTACTATGTGGTGGAAACACAAAATCAGGATCCTCCCTTAAATCTTGAAGCATCTCTTCCATTCTCTCATATTCCATGTCATCATTGTTGTGGGCTTCAGACACATTTTCACGGGGAAACTCCTCGTCGTGATACAACCAGACTTCATAGTTAGGCATATAGCCATTTTTGCAAAGGTGCCCCGACAGAGTTCTCTTGTCTTGGCATCTACAAACCCGACACATACTACATGGACATCGCACATCCGTGCCTCTTGACAAAGCAAAAGCACGATCAATAAAATTCTCTGTCTTTCTTATCCACTCCGTCGAGGGATGATTCATAAGCCAACCTTCATACATCCATTGACGGTCCTCACCCACCATATTTGATGCTAAAATAAAATAACACTTGATTTATAAATTTTCACGATAAGCTTAATTAACCTAACTAGGATTAATTTTCATCGACGGTCCTCACCCACCATATTATTAATCAAACATAAACTTAATTTTAGCCATAACATACAAGAGTTTAACATAGTTAAACTATATGCAGTAGCTAGCCAATCAAGTTAATTAACCTAACTACCTACGGCATTATTTGAGTTAACTCTCGGAAGTTAGCACATTGAATAAAAAAATAAAAAAGTATAAACACGGCACCTGACGGTTACAGCGGGTGCGGGTCGGTGGCTTGGGTCGGGGGCGGCCACGGCGGGGTCGGTGGCTGCGCAGCGGGCGCCGACGGGCGGGGTCAGCCAGGGCCGGGCGTGGCAGGGGCGGCTGCGGCAGGGGCGTCCGCGGCGGCGGCCGAGCGCGGCAGGAGCGTCTGCGGTGGGGGCAGCCAGGGCCGGGGGTGGGGCGGTCGGGGCCGGGCGCAGCAGGGGCGTCCGTGGTGGGGGTGGCCGGGGCCGGGCATGGCAGGGGTGGTCGTGGCGGGGGCATTTGGGCACGGCAGGGGCGGCCGGGGCCGAGGGCGCGGCGAGGGTGGCCGCAGTGTGGAGTGGGCGGCATATGGGGGCGGCAGGTTGAGGAGAGGTTTAAAATAAAAAACATAACTTCCTAGAGTGAAGCCGTAGAAAGTTACGTAACTTCTTAGAGTTTGTACACTTACTCTAGGAAGTTAAGTAACTTCCTAGAGCCGGCCGTAGAAAGTTAGATTTTCGTTTGACTGGTCAATAGCTAAAACCTAACTTTCTAGAGGAGGCCGTAGGAAGTTAGCTGGGCAGCTAACTTCCTAATGTCGGCCATAGGAAGTTAGATTTTCGTTTGACTAGTCAACAGTTGAAACCTAACTTCCTAGAGGAGGTCATAGGAAGTTAGCTTTTGGTTTGACTGGTCAACAGCTAAAACCTAACTTCCTAGAGGAGGTTGTAGGAAGTTAGCTGGGCAGCTAACTTCCTAGAGCTAGTCATAGAAAGTTAGCTTTTCGTTTGACTGGTTAACAGCTGAAACCTAACTTCCTAGAGGAGGTCGTAGGAAGTTAGCTAGGCCTAGAGCCAGCCGTAGGAAGTTAGATTTTCGTTTGACTGGTCAACAGCTGAAACCTAACTTCCTAGAGGGGGCCAAACCTAACTTCCTACGGTTGTTTAACTTCCGACAGCTTTTATAAAATACTGTAGGAAGTTATGTTTATTTTCTAGAGCTACCAGTTGCCTCTCGGAAGTTATTTATTTTCTACGGTTTGTTATAAAAGCTGTAGGAAGTTAAAAAACCGTAGGAAGTGTATGATTTTGGTGTAGTGCAAGTTTGGAATACTTGTAGAACTATAGGGGAAAATTATATATAATTTGAACTTTGGAACATATAATTCTAAATGATATCAATTAAAATATGTTAGTTGAAGACAAACCTAAGTATGATTTGTTTAGGAATTTAGTTAAGCTATGTGCCATTCTTTAATTGACATTTAAACCATGTAGGATTGCTCCAAGAAAATGAATTGAAGGCGAGCAATCGTACCATATGATTTACTTAGTATACATGCTATGCAAATGAGAGTAAATACCAATTGAAAAAATCAACATTTCCTTAGCATATGACATATCAATTACGAACATAACAACTAAAAGCACAAACTAGGCATGGAGGTAAAGCTAGATACTTTAAGGAAGATACATAAATCTAAACAAAGAATTAACAAATCTAGTTACTTTAGTCATGGGTGGGGAACTTAGGTCCATAATTTTTACTAAACCACTTGGAAATAAACTTGATCCAATATGATGTATCCCATGATATATATCCTAACTTTGGCATGTCTCCAAATTCCCCGACGTCCTTTGGACTTCTCATGTCCTCTTAGGACCCAAACTTTATCTGTGCTCTTCATGTTGGAAATAATGTCCTTAGGCACCCAAATCTGTTTTACCCTTTTTCCTTTGTTTGCTTGCTTGTTGGACTTGATGGCTATCACCTTTCTATTCTTCTTTTTTTTGATCAAATATGGTGTAGCCTTCTTTTTATCCACCTTGTTGTTGTAGGTGTTGGAGATCTTGCATGTTGGATTCTTCTTCTTGTCTTCCTCTGTCTTCACCTTGCATTAGTAAGACTTATTCCCTTCTTTGTGGCACAACCAACAAACCACAGTTTCATCCTCATCACGCTTCTTCACTTCCACAGTGGTGTTATCCTAATGAGGATGGTTTGAAGGGGCATCCTCACTAAATCCAAGGAGGCACCTCCACTAGATTGTAAGCACGCCTTCACCCTCTTATATTAACTGCTCCTCGATCACTCTTCCCCAAAAAAACATGTGGTGTGATGTGGCTCAGTATCCACAACAACAACGACTCACCAATACACATCGCTACAATACTTTGGCTCAAATGGGCATCCTCACTAGCTCCAAGGAGGCACCCCCACCCGATAACCAGTGTGCCCCACCCACTTTACATGCACAATGTTTCGTTTCCAAAGAAAGACAAGGTCTGTCACACCTCTTTGCCTACCCCACTACATGCCAAACTACCTCGACCCTCATGTCCCACACGCGGCAGCCATGGTCAGGCCTCAAATCATCACAAGTACAACTCCCAAAACCCAACTTTGTTCAATACCCCTATTATTACACCCATGTGTTGCAAGCAAGGGGCCACCTAGACTTTATATCCTAAAGTCAAATTTATGCCCCTACAGGCCATCCCAAACAATCATAATGGTCGGAGCTTTGAGCACTAAACATCGGTGGAAATGAGTGAGGGACACATTATGAGTGGGCCCTCTTAAGGGATGTCTGATAGCTTGGTGATAGGGACCTCAGCTAACTAGCAATCGTAGTGTGGTAAATCCTAGCCATTAGTTCAAGTACGTGTTCAAGATCGTACCTCAAACTCCCCTATGGAGACCATAGAGGGGTAGGCCACCTAGCCACCCAATCATACCAAGTCTAGACTAGGTCAAGTAAGGAAGAGTAATATAATAAGATGCCCCCTATGGGTTAGGTACCCACCATGTGGAACATACTACTAGGGCATATCCCTCACTAGTTGGATCCCCACGTCTCACTCAGACTACTGTTTGCAACTCGACAGACATGATGTTTGCACCAACATAGTTCCACGCCCTTTAGGAAAACATAAACACCACAAGGACGAGGATTGATGGGAACAACAACGAACGATACCTATGATCCTATAAAAAGATACGATCAAATGCATCCACTATACGAAAAACTATTTCTTGTCCGACCAAGAGGTCATCCCACTAAATGAACCCCGACTGACTCGACAAACTCGCTCAGGGGCTCAAGGGTCTGCATCTGCTCTAGCGTGCTAAGTGCATCTAGCCGACCAGATGACCAAACTTTGTCCGACTAGAAGGTCGTCCCAATCACCAACTCGACATACTCACTAGGGATTTAAGGGTCTGTGTTTGCCCTAATATGCCAAGTGCGCTCGATCAACTAGATGATCAAACTATGTTCGACACATGGTCATCCGACTCAATGACCCCTAACTAGTTCAATGCACTCGATCTGAGGCTGAGGGTACTATGTTCGCCCTAGTGCTCCAAGTGTGCCCAACTAGCTAGGTGACCAAACTCTGTCCGACCACAAGGCATCAAGGTATCCCACTAAATGACGCTAACCAACTCGATAGACTCGCTCAGGAGCTCAAGGTCTGCGTTCACCCTAGTGCACCAAATGCACTCGATCGACCAGATAACTAAATAAACTATGTTCGATCACAAGGTCATCCCACTCAGTGACCTCCAACCGCCCAACGGACTCACTTGGGGCTCAGGGGTCTATGTCCGCCTGAGTGCACCAAGTGTGCATCCCATCGACTAGATGACCAGACTCTGTCTGTCCACAAGGTCGTCCCACTAAATGACCCTAAATCGACTCAATGGAGTCACTCAGGGGCTCAGGGGTCTGCGTTCATCCCAGGGTGCCAAGTATGCTCGAGTGACCGACAAAATGAATAAACTTTGTCCGCACAAGGTCGTCCCACTAAATGACCCTGGCTGACTCGATATACTCGTTGGGGACTCAGGGGTCTATGTTTTCCCCAATGTGCCAAGTGAGCCCAACGACTAGATGACCAAACTCTGTCCGATCACAAGGTCGACCCACTAACTGACCCTCAACCGACTCGACGGACTTGCTCTGGTGCTCAAGAGTGTGCGTTTGCCCCAACGCGTCAAGTGCGCCCGACTACTAGATGACCAGACTCTGTCTGACCACAAGGTTGGCCTATTTAAAAAAACTTAGGTCCTTCCACTTAGCAACACTCAACCGGTTTTTACAAAATCACCCGGGGCTCAAGGGCTATGTCCACCAGATGTGCTATGTGTGCCTAGTTGATCTATTCCAAGATACTTAGGCCACCACACTCATCAACCCACAACAAATTTTTATAAAATCACCTGATAACTCATGACTACGTCCACCAGACACGTTGCATGCATGCAGTGGGCCTATTTTTTAAAAAAAAACAAAATCTTGCTTAGCAACCCTCCAACGGATTTCATGAAACCACCCAGGGTGCGGGAGCTACATTCATCGGATGCGTTGTGGGCACGTCTGATAGGCCTAGTTTAAAAAATTAAAGGTCATCCCACTTGTCTACCTCGCCCGACTTACAAAATCACACAAGGACATGGGGCTACACCCAATCCAACGGACCCGCTACATGCGTCTAGACAATCAGAATAATCAACCTAAAATGAGAAACCATACAAAGCATCTCTAACAAGGTGCCTCAAAATAATGCCCCAAAATTAAAATACTACATCATTAAAGTGTTTAGGGTACTAAAAACAAATTAATCTCCAACAGTAAACTCTAAATCATGTATTTTAGGTAATAAATTATATTATTAAGAAAGAAAAGGTTGAGGACGATGTATAATACAATGATAGAGCACTAATCAGGGTTGTATTATATTTAGGTCATTTTATGGTGTCTCCTATATTTTTTTTATTTTTTTTGTAAAATAAGGTTTGTTGTAATTGTTTTTATGAGTTGAGCACTATATTTTAACATAGTACATTGATTTAAGCACACTTGGATATGCTTATAGAATTCCTGTTCACCAAAGAAAATTTAAAAGGAGAAGAATTGGCTTTCCTTGTTGAAGATGGAGAAGCTTTCTGCATTTGGTATGTACAGTACGTTGTTTAACAATTTATAGATGCCAAAAAGATTGGACGGAAACGGCATTTCCAACAATTACAGACGTGGATAGTGTTGGACTGTTGCCGGCATCTGCTGCACATCGATCTCCTCCTATCCTCCTCAGAGCATCTCTAACAATACGTTATATTGGTGTCTCAAATTGAAAATATAGGACTCTATATAGGAAAAATTACTCCAATAGTATCTTATTTTATAAAATTTGGTTAAAAAATTATAGAGCACCATCTCAAGTGCATCAAATATACTATATCATAGTGGTCTGCCCTATAATCTAGATTTGAGGCTTTACTGTATTGAATTAATGTGGGCATGTCCCATATTAATATTCAATAATAGTCAATGCTAGAGACCCACTTTAATGCTACAGTGTACTAGTACTTTAGTACCATACTAGAAGTTTAAGGGACAATTTACTCAACTTAAATAGGTGGACCGTTGGTGCATTTATTGAGAAGCTATGAAAAGGATAAAGGACTGCCACACGTGCGCGCGTCGTCGACCGGGCCATGGCCGTGGTAGATCGGACCTTGGTCTGAATATTGCTTCATAACGGTTGTATATTTTGCCTAGAGTGATGACCGTCCATTACTAAGCTGTAATGGCTGTCAGTTAGTAACTGACGTCACATATGGCGTCAATTTCTGCCTAGCTGTAACAGTAGCTCTTATGGAGACAGTTACTGTCCGTTGGCCTCCCTCTGCGTGTGTATATATATGAGGAGGGGAGGCTCCTTCGGGTTACGACACAACAGTACACACATACGGACTTTTTAGACGCAACACGTTGCGTACAGCCTATTCCTGTCCCACATTCTGCGAGCACAGAGAGTTGTGTACAGCCCATTCCTGTCCCACCTTTTATGAGCACAGAGAGCGTGGAAGAGCAGGCCTTCGAAATCGCCGTCCGTAGAGAGACATTTGCACGGTGTGCGGGCGATCAGGTTTTTAGGGAGTGTACTCGCGACTGCTCGCTTCGT
This sequence comes from Zea luxurians, assembly GCA_029449295.1. Taxonomy (NCBI): domain Eukaryota; kingdom Viridiplantae; phylum Streptophyta; class Magnoliopsida; order Poales; family Poaceae; genus Zea; species Zea luxurians. The sequence continues at coordinate 48,417,823 of JAOPSE010000010.1, forward strand.
CCGCTCGACCAGTGCTGATCAAGTTCCTCGTTGTCAGCGCCGATCATGGGACTGCATTGCATACATCTACCTGCGTCGACTGCATATGACTATATCGAACATACACACGAGATGTCTCGTGTGAATAGAGCCACTGATGTCTTGAGCATCGGACCCTCCGCAGGGTACAATCTGTTCTTTGTATTTGAGTATATTTTATGTGAGTAGTAATACACATATGCACATACATGTCGTCACATACATCGCTGTGATTTTCTGGATTAAATTAAAACTGAAAATGACTATTCCTCTAACAATCCAAAAACCTAATATTAGGCATTTTTCTGTTAGTGGTTTTGCTGCTGCGTTAAAACCAAGTGAACCTTTTGATGGGACATTTTATAAGAGGTGGCATAGTAAGATAATATTGTAGTTGACTGCAATGAACTGCTATCACGCCGCATAGGGGAAACCCGAACAGTTCACTCATGAGGAGGAGAGAATGTTCGACATTGCCGATAACCTGTTTCGAGGTGCCGTGATTGGCGCTCTTGCTGAACTGCTATCACGCCGCACAGGGGAAACTCGAACAGTTCACTTCTGAGGAGGAGAGAATGTTCGACGTTGCCAATAACCTGTTTCGAGGCGCCGTGATTGGCGCTCTTGCCAACAAGTATGTTGATTCTTATCTAACGTGCACATATGCAAAAGAGTTATGGGATGCATTAGATGAATAGTTTGGTGTTTCTGATGCTGATAGCGAGTTGTACATCATGGTGCGGCTGTTTGACTACAAGATGGTTGAGAATCGTCCTATAGTCAAACAGGCTCATGAAATACATGCACTGGCTAAGGAACTTGAACAGTTCCCATGTGTCTTGCCTAACAAGTTCGTGGCTGGCGGTATAATGGCTAAGCTGCCACCTTCTTGGACGGATTTTGCTACCACTCTAAAACATAAGAGACAAAGGTTTAGCATGGCTGAGCTTATTGGGTGTCTTGATGTTGAGGAGAGGGCGAGAGCAAAAGACACTCATGGAAAAATAGTTGAGACTTCAAGTGCCAATATGGTACAAAGGAAGACTCCAATGTGTCACATAATAATAAAAGGAAGAACAAGCAACAGAATGCCACGAAGCCCAAGCAGGCAGTCTCGTTTAAAAAGAAGAACAAAGTACCTGGTTGCTTTGTTTGCGGGAGTACTGATCACTCGGCAAGCGCTTGTCCAAAACGCAAATTTAAGCAAGAGAAAAAACTAGCTCAAGAGAAGAAAACAGCAAACATGGTTGTTAGCGAGACCGCAGAAGGAACATCGGGGTATGGTAATCCTTTACCTATTGTTCTTTCAGTGCGTCAATCCCCTGAGTGGTGGGCTGACACTGGTGCTAACATTCATGTGTGTGCTGATATTTCTTTGTTTTTTCTTATCAGTGCAAAGGGGCTGGAGCCTTGCTGATGGGAACGGATCACATGCGCGTGTTCTTAGTGTGGGTACAGTCATTCTGAAGTTTACTTTGGGAAAGACGGTGTTATTGAAGAACGTGCAGCATGTAGCCTCAATCAAGAAGAATCTTGTTAGTGGCTTGTTGCTATGTCGAGATGGCTATAAACTTATGTTCGTGTCCAATAAATGTATATTGTCAAAGTATGGGACATTTTTTGGAAAAGGTTATGACAGTGGAGGCTTGTTTCGCTTATCTTTGCATGATGTTTGTAATAAGTCTGTGAACAATGTGATTTCGAACGAGTCGTATATTTAGCGTTCACGACTTTGTCACATCAATTTTGGTTGTGTGTCGTGGTTAGCAAATTTAAATTTAATCTCAAAATTTGATTTAGTCAAAGGTTCTAAGTGCCAGGTGTGCGTGCAATCTAAGCAACCTCGTAGGCCTCATAAGGCTGTGGAGGCGAGGAACTTGGCACCACTAGACTTAATAAATTCCGATTTATGTGAGATGAACGAAATATTGACTAAGGAAGGCAAATGATATTTTATTACTTTTATCCATGACTATACTAGATTTTGTTATGTGTATCTCGTAAAGTCAAAATACGAAGTTGTAACACCTCAAAACCATCAACTAAAAATAATGCATCTAGATTATTAGTGGTAAATATAGTAATGAATTTTTCTTTCAAGTGTTGATCTCATTTACCTTTAGAATAATTTTTGTTTGCTCATATTTGATTTACAGTTGTTTTTATAGAATTTGTTTTATATTGGAAGTCCAATTTATTAATATAAAAACATTAAAAATAAATATTTTAGTTATAAATAATTTTGGTATAATCATTCTGATTTTTAGATATATTTAAAAATATTTTTATTTATATTTTTAATAGAAAAGAAAAAAAGAAAAAAACACAAAACAAATCGACCGAACCCAAACCCTAGCCATTTTGGCCCATTTGCGACCCATCAGCCGTTTCCCCTCAACCCCCTTCCTCCTCTCTCTTACGCGTGGGCCAGCCCCCGGCCCCGTGGCTTCTTCTCCCTGGCCGCATCATCGCCTAGGCGCGCGCGCCCGCGCCTCGGCCTCATGTCGTCGCATCGATCCGATCTGCGAGCTGGACCGTCCACCGCCCTCTCCCCTTCCTCGGATCGGAAACGAGCGTCTTCTCCTCTCCCTACCCCACTTACTCTCTCCAATAGTGAAGTAATGGTTGCAATCAACGTGGAGGTAGTGGCCGCCGCCATTAATGGCCTTGGCCGGCCGTTTCTCTCCCCCGGTGTCCTCTCCTCTCCCCTTCTCGCTCTATAAATAGAACTGGTCGAGCTCTCTCCCTCTCCCCTACACGAGCTCTCTCTCCCTCCTCGCACTCTCTTCCTCACCCGTGTCTCGCCGGAGCCGCCACCGTCCGTGGAGCTCACCGGACCGCCCGCGTCGTGCCCTACCTCGACCGCGCCCGGACCGTCCGCCTGCATCGTCTGCTCGGTCGCGCTCGTCCCCTGCCGTCGAGACCTCCCTTCCCTGCTCCCTGCTCGCCGAGCCCTCCCTACACCCGAGCAAGAGCTCAAGGTAGAAGAAAGCGGTTTTGCGTTTTGGCCCTCTGAATTTCTGAAAATTATTTCTGTATTTTCTGGAGTACAAATGTATGTAAAAGAGATCCAAAAACCTTATGTGCTACTCCCCGAAGTATACGTGTAATTTGGAATCAACCCCGATAATAGTATGTTAAATAGGGACATTATTTTTATAATGAAAAAAATACATAAGTTATGTTACGATTATTTAATTTTGTGATTAAGTACTAGAATCGTTTTCGATTAACTTCTCCTTTTAGCATATAAAACAATATTATATTAGTAGATGTTTAAGTATAGTTTTACAAATATAAAAAAATGAAAGAGGTACTAGGCCACATCTTTTCGATCAGATTAAAAATATAGGTTTTAAATAGTCATGATAAATGTGTTCATACGTGTAGCAATTAATTACTTAGAATTAGTAAAATATCTATTTATGTCAAAATAACTACGATTATGGTTCTAAAGTCCAAAATTTAGTAAATTACATTAATTCTTAGAATATTAGTGTTATGTGATTTACAAATAAACATTTTTGGCAATAAGTATAATTTCTATTTAGAAAGAAAAGGATAAAACCCAAAGGATTATTATTAGACATAAAGAAAATAATTAATTAATAAATTATTTTCCATAAAATTTGTTAAGTCATTTTATATACATTATACTAGATAAACTAGCTTCGTAGTCACCTGCTCATATTTTCAGCAATGATAACTCAAAGTGGAAGATATAGTGGATTAATAAAATCTTTATGCTTTAGACATATTTATGAGTATAGTTGTGTGATATATGAATGTGTATGTAATGGTGAATGATTACCCATGTAATGGTGTATGTTTATTTATTTGGCGTACGTATTCTTTGTATATATGATACGCAAATCGATGCTAGAAGTTGACTGTGAGGTAGACGAACCAAACTCGTTCGAGGACGACCCACAGGACACTTTCGAGCAAGGCAAGTGGATTCTCCCTCTGCATTTCTATTTGTACCCAAATAATGCATATAATAATGTTTACTTTTTGGATATTGCATAATTTGATGGGATTTGACTAAATAAGGATTTCCTAGAATTACCAACCCTATTCCTTGATTACCCTAGGATAAATGTTATGCTTAGCAATTTTTGCTATTACTCAACTTGATAAATATGATGTCACTCTTTTAATAATACTATATTCCAGAAATGAAGTTTTATTTATGTTGTTAACCCGATGGTTAAACAAGAACATTTTGTATTAAATGGAACATGGATGACCACCCAGGATAACAGTGCAACCACGAGTGCTATAATGGCTCTGGCTTTGGTAATTAGCTCTATAGACTTAGTGCTTAGCAACCCTACCTGAAAGATGGGCAAGAGGGGGCGGTAGTGGTTTGGTGGCAGCTCATGTTAACATGGGGTGGTAGTCTTTGCTAAGTTACCTCACCCAGAGGGCCATCAATACTGACGTGGAAACCTTAGCGGGTGGCTTTGTACTAAGGATATTTTATGAAAGCCTCATAGTGGATCCCTAGCCATTCACCTAGGCAGTGTTTATGGGTCCGATCAACCCAGGCTAGATGGGATACACGGCTTGTGGGTAAAGTTGTACCACCTCTGCAGAGTGTAAAACTGATATGTCAGCCGTGCTCACGGTTAAGAGCAACCTGGACCCTCACATGATAATTGAACTAAAAGATGGAAAATAAATCATGATCCGATGATCTACCAGTGGTTTGCTTAAGTGATTTCACTTAAGTGTTTTTTTATATAATCTTATGCCTTTAGTTAATTGGGATATTTGGGACACACTTACAAGTAGTAAGACAGGTGTTGCTAATAAAATATTGACCAACTAAAATGCTTACCACTTATCCATAGCATACCTTGTTAACTTTGCATTATTTCCCCCACTTGCTGAGCCCCGACCATAAGTGAGCTCACCCTTGCTAATATTTTGATCAAAGGGTGATGACGATGACTTTGCAGATGACGTTGATGAATTTTGAGTCTAACGACGCGCCAGTCACCTTCCTGTGGAAGAGTGTCCATGTTTAATTTCGTCGTACTTTGATAATGATACTTGGTTAAGATACTATGATCTGGATGATGTAATAAAGTTGTTGTACTCCCTTTTACGCCTTTATTGCATTGTCTTTTGATATATTACACTTGTGACGTCAACATATGTGGAGAAAATGGATCCTGGACCACATATGCTATGCATTCGGTTTTGCCCCCAGAACCAGGTGTGACAGAAGCTTTGCATTATTTTAAGACCTACAAAGCTTAAGTGGAAAACCAACTCGAGAGAAAAATTAAACGGTTAAGGTCTGATCGTTGTGGAGAATATTTTCAAGTGATTTTTCTGATTTTTTATTGGAACATGGTATTATTCATGAGAGGACACTGCCATACTCACAACAATCCAATGGGGTTGTTGAGAGAAAGATCCGTACTCTAACTGATTTGGTTAACGCCACGTTAGAGACTTCGGGACTATCTAAGGAATGGTGGGGTGAGGCGATTTTGATAGCGTGTCATGTCCTGAATAAAGTTCCCACAAAGAACAAAGAAATCACACCATTCGAGGAATGGGAAAAGAGGAAATTAAATATCTCCTATTTGTGCACCTGGGGTTGTTTGGCCAAAGTGATTGTGCCAATTAACAAGAAGCGCAAATTAGGATCGAAAACTGTTGATTGTGTTTTCCTTGGGTATGCTTTTCACAGCATTGGATATAGGTTCTTAATTATAAACTTTGGAGTACTGGACATGTTGGTAGGTACTATTATGGAGTCTAGAGATGTTATGTTCTTTGAGGACGAATTTCCCAGGAAAGCTACACATAATATGTCTAGTGATGAACCAACGATACCCCATGAGCATTTTATTCTGGTAGAACACACTAAGGAATCCCATATACATAATCATGTGCAAGATGACAATGTATCAACTCGAAAGAGTAAGAGACCAAGGATTGCAAAGTCCTTTGCTGATGATTACATTGTATATCTTGTGGATGACACCCCAAGTACCATTGAAGAGGCATATTCCTCTCCTGATGCTGACTTTTGGAAGGAAGCAATAAGGGGTGAGATGGATTCTATTATGTCTAATGAAACTTGGGAGGTCGTTGAGCGTCCTTATGGGTGTAAGCTAATTGGGAGTAAATGGGTGTTCAAGAAAAAGCTTATGCCTGATGGTACTATTGAAAGGTACAAGGCGAGGCTTGTAATTAAAGGCTATTCACAGAAAGAAGGTGAGGATTTCTTTTATACTTATTCACCTGTGCCTCGATTGACCACAATTCATGTGCTACTTTCTCTGGCTGCCTCTCATGCACTACAGGAAAACAGTTAATTCCCGTCGGCCAGGAACCGACGGGAATAAGCATTAAACCGACGGGAATAAGTAATTCCCATCGGTTGTCAGTCGCCAGGCGTCCCTTGTCGGGGATAAGGTTATCCCCGTCGGCCGCCGACGGGAATAATTAATCCCCATCGGCCAAAAACCAGCCGACGGGAATTACGGCTAATTCCCGTCGGCCACTACAACCGACGGGAGTTATTAATTAATCCCCGTCGGCCAGGTCAGCCGACGGGAATTAACTATTAACTCCCGTCGGCCAGGTCAGTCGACGGGAATTAACTATTAACTCCCGTCGACCAGGTCAGCCGACGGGAGTTAACTGGGCCGACGGAAGTTAATAGTTAATTCCCGTCGGCTATGGTCAAACCGACGAGAATTAACTGGGCCGACGGGAGTTAACCTATAATTCTGCAACAGCAACACAAAATTAGATATTTCTCCACAATTGCACACATAACATACACAAAACATATATATCACAAACATATGACAAAACATATCACATGAACATATAAATCACAAACGCATTGACATCACACATCACAAATGCATTGATATAATTCACACATCACAAACATTTCAGATACGAGAGTGTTTACACAAACATAACGTCCACGAGTTAAAATACATAACGAGCACGAGTTCAAGTGTTTAGAGATAACCACCACTTGGGTGGTTAGAGCTTTGACCGCTGCCGCCACCACCACCAGGAGGAGGGAACGTGAAGAGCGAATCAACAAATCCAGTCCCTGCTACGGGATCAGAACCACTACCACCCGCTTCGGGCGTAACCTATGCAAGTTAGCAAATATCAACACGTTAAATGCAAATATCAAAAAGTATACAAGTGTATAAATTAATCGATAGTTATCAAACATACCCTATCTCCAGGTGCAGGTATATGTGTCGGAGGGGTGTTGAACTGTGGTGGCGGAGCTGGTGTGTTTGCAAACTGGCTCCATTGTGGTGGCGGTGGAAAATTTGTTGCCATGCCCTGTTGTTGCATTAATTGTTAAACATATGTGTTAATATTGAAGATGTTGTATTGAAATATAATAATTTAGAGTTCGGATTATGTATACTCACTTGATACATCGCTTGGTTATGTGTATTGCATGCCTCCATAAATTCTTGTTGTTGTCTCATCTCCTCACGCATCCTCATAATCTCCAACTCCTGCTCGTTCGGTCGACGAGAGCATGAGCTACGGGAAGACGAACCCGTCCTCTGAGATCTCACCGACGACGAGTCAATGAATCCGTCGAAGAGTGCGTATCTATAAGTGATTCAAAAAATGTGATTACTGCACAATCAATTTAGTGTCAACCATATAATTTCATAAGTTAGAGCTTACCATCCATGCGCTTTGCCACCACCACTTGCGTACACCACTGAGGGATCCACCGGTTCATGGCGCCAGTCGAAGTCAGGGCCATGGCGACGAACCATCTCCTCCCCATATGCCGCCTATACATCATTCACAACCTTACAAATGCAGGAATTTCTATACTTTGAACGTTTGTACTTTTTGGCCAAAACTCACCAGCCGATCTGTGGCTGTCTGGCTACAGAGCTGGTCAGGGTTGTTCGGGTCTGGTCCTTTTGTGGCCCTCCTGGTAGACCTCAATGTCACTAGGCTTTTGGCCACTCGTAGCTTCCTGTATAAACAAAAAACATTCATAAGCAATCGTATTATTTGTTGATCGACATAGATAGATCAAACTTACCATTCTTTTAGCTTTTCGTATCATGTCGTCACCGCCAAACTTGTGGTTAGGATTGGTTCCTCGACATTGTCTATGATGCGCTGACGCTTTCTGGAAGCCTTCGGAAGCCCAATATCGACACCAAGCATAGTACGCATCAGGCACGGGCGCCATCCATGGAACCATCACCTGCACACACAATGTTACATACTATATCAGTCACAACAATCAATATAAAGGGTAAAACAAATTGAATACTAACCTCACGATATTGATCCTCAGTCAAATATATCTTTGAGGACCCTTCCTTTTTATTCAAGGGTCCTGCTTCTTCCGGATGCTTTTGAAAATACAGGTTTGTAGCCTGAATTCTCGCATAGTATATGGCATCCTTCACTAGCTTCTTTGCATTGTTTTGGAAGACACGTTCAGCGTGCCCCATGTAATCCTCTCCGTCAGGCAATCGATATCGAAGCTACAACATAAAGAATACAAATACAATGGTATAAGTCATAGATTTACAATATTAAGAAACATAACAAAAATAATAAAGAATTCATACCCAAAAGTCATTATGCACAAGTCCCTGTCTGTCGGTGTGGTTTCGTTCCTTTTTAAACTTGTACTCGTCCCAGGTACTGACGAGCACCTCATCCTCGGTATCACCGTTTGACACCTTCACTATACCAGGGTAGTGAAGGCGGCAAAGAGAACCGAACGTAAGGTTAACCTGAGTGTGGTGTCCCTTGCCATCAAAGGACAGGTCCTCCCAATTCCTGCATTACACAAAAACATTAACAATACACATAAAATAGTTATATGACATAATAGTTATATGAGATAAGTTAATATATTACACTCACCGATCTCCATGTGGCATGATTAAAGTCCTATCAGCCTCTCGCTCTATCGCGTGACAAGGCTTTACTGAGTGGCTTTTTCTTGAGCGACGTGTGCGTGTCGCTGAAGAGCCTCCTGAGCCATCATCCATCGGGTTGTCAGCCGGTTCGCCCTGTTGGCCCCACTGGTCCCACGCCTGTTGCTGCTCTCTCTGGTGGTCCCACTGGTCCCATGGCTGGTGATGTTGTGCGGCCTAGTCCCATGTCACGTGCTCCACCTCCTCATTGTGCTCCACCTCCTCATTGTGCTCCACCTCCTCATTGTGCTGCTCCTCCTCAATGTGCTGCTCCTCAGTGTGTTGCTCATCCTGGTACATACAACTCAAGATTTATTTGTAAATATGTAAACAAATTTATTTGTACAAGATATGTTACCTCATCTCCATGTACCGCGCTCAACAGCTCTCGACGTCTGCTGCTGCTAGAAGAACTGCCCTGAAAAAGGCCCAGGCCCTTGAACAGCCCCTTCACTGACTTCTTTGATTTTGGCGGCATCCTGCATAAAAAATAAGAAATTATTCATTAGTGCATCAAAATGACATAATACTTAAAAAATAGAAACAAATGAAATAACAAAACAACTTTACTTGTTAAATATCATCAAAATCAGGATCTATTTGTTCTCTTCTATGCAGAGGTCGCCATGTAACTTTTCTCCTAACAGGTTGCTTCTCCGTCTCTCGGGAAAAGTTAAGTCGTTAACGTCTGCAACTAGTGAATCTAATGCCATTGCAGGATCAATATGAAAACTAGTTGGCAACTCTTCTTCTTGAAACACCTCATCAACCTGCTCAAGGTGACCAATTTGATATTCGTCCTCACCAGGAGTGTATAGGCGTTCGCGGGGATTTACATTGTACACAACCCTCTATTTAGACAACTTTTTGCATGGATATGTCGAGAAATAAACTTGGTCTGCTTGATGGGCAAGGATATACGTGTCGTGTCCTTGAAGCAATTTTTCAGGTTGGATCTGTGTCATCCCAAATTCGGTCCTATAATACTTCGGGTCATACCATTTACACTCAAAGAAAACTAGCGCTAAAGGCTTATTTCCAGCAAATGTAATCTCGATTATGTTTTTGATTTTCCCGTAATAGCAGGCTTCCTGTCCTTCCATGTCGGTTGCCCTAGTAACGACTCCACTATTTTGAGTGGCGGCCATAGGATGACTTGATTCGAAAATGCTTGAACGAAAGCGATATCCATTGACGTCGTAACGTCCATAGATTTTGGCAGTTACACTTCCAATAGATAACTAACGTAAGTCATCATTCAAATTCATTTCCTCCCCAAACTGTCAATTATGCCACAAAGCATTAGCAAATTATGTAATATTAGTTAACTGAAATTAGCTCTCGGAGCCACATAATTAAGACTTACACGGTCCCGAAGCCACATAATGAAATTAGGTCGCCCATGCATACCATCGCGTTGCAATTTGTCTATGTCTCTCGCTGTTGGCCTACTGAGACACCTCATGTTTTGTTCATCAAACTCGCTGTCAAATATTATTGTATGACATGAGATATTTGATAACATAAACTAATTCAGATATGAACAGTTTAAAAAAATAAGTCTTACACAAAGTATTTCTCCACCTCAGGCATATTTGTGAACATGTACAGTAAAGCAGACTTTCGTTCTTCCATACTGAGGTGATATGCCTTGGGTGGACCAACGGCTTTGCCGTTTGTCTGAAAAATCGAAAGATCACTACACGGAGGCATCTCTCGTTCATCATCATGGTACCTTTTCTTTCGAGCAAATACATTATGTTCTTCTGCAAAGTAACAACTTGTGAAGTGTGCTACCTCCTTAAGTTTAAATTGTTCCGCAATACATCCTTCAACTCTTGCCTTATTGCCCACCATTGCTCTAAGCTTCTTTAAAGCTCTTTCTATATGAAACATCCACCTATACTGAACAGGACCACCGACCTTAGCCTCATATGGAAGATGTATAAAGAGATGCTGCATAGGATTGAAGAAACCCGGTGGAAATATTTTTTCCAATTTGCACAAAAGCACCGGTGCCTCTTTCTCCAGCTGTTCCATCACATCTCTTCTGATTTCTTTAGCACACAACTGTCTGTAGAAATATCTAACTTCAGCTAACGTTTTCCACACAGCTTCGGAAATGTACCCACGAAACATTATAGGCATGAGCCTCTCCATAATTATGTGGAAGTCATGGCTCTTCAGTCCATTCATCTTCATTGTCTTCAAGTTCACAGATCTTCTAAAACCAGCGGCATAACCATCGGGGAATTTAATATCCTTCATCCACTTCATCACTTCTTTCCGTTGCTTAGATTTCAGACAATAGTCAGCTTTTGGTTTGCCTCCATTTTCTCTAAGCACTTGGGTTGGACGATCACATATCACTGCTAAGTCCATGTGTGCCTTGTCATTGTCTTTTGTTTTATCAGGGAAATCCATGCATGTATTTATGAGGGCTTAGCAAAAGTTACTCTCTTGATGCATGGCGTCGATGTTGTGCATCAAAATCAATGCCTTAGCATAAGAAAGCTCCCACAAGCCACATATGTGAGTCCAGTTATGCTCCTCACCAAACCTTGATACCTTTTCCCACTCTCGTCTAGGACAAGTTTCATATGCTCTTCTGTAATTTCTATCCCACTACGTCGCTTGGGCGGTCCCTTCGTGACGATGGTGCCCTTCCTAAATTCCTTTCTCTGCCTTCTGAAGGGGTGATTGAAGGGTAGAAAACATCTATGGCAATCAAAGTAACATATCTTGCCACCAGCACTAAGACGAAAACAATCTGTATCTTTAGCACAATAAGGACACGTCAATCTACCATGCACGCTCCATCCAGAGAAAATACCATACGCCATAAAATCATGAACCGAGAACAGATATGCAACACGAAGATTGAATTTCTGCTTCTTGCAGCAGTCATAGGCTTCCACACCTTGCCATAGCTTCTTTAATTCTTCAATCAGTGGTTGAAGCATCACATTGAGGCGTACGCCAGGATGCTCAGGCCTAGGTATAACAAGACATAGGAACATAAACTCATATTTCATGCAAAGAGCAGGTGGAAGGTTGTACGATATGGCAATGACAGGCCAACATGAATACGACGCAGCGGTCATATTGAACGGCGTGAAACCATCAGTTGCCAAGCCGATACAAACGTGTCTTGCATCGCTGGCAAAATCTGGATCAAATTTGTCAAGAGCCTTCCATGCATCACCATCTGACGGGTGCACCATTAAACCATCTTGTCTGTCCGTACAATCTTTATGACACCTCATGTGCATAGCGGTCTTCCTCGAGAGAAACAAACGTTTCACTCTAGGAGTGAGAGGCATGTACCGAAGCTGTTTATGTGCAACCTTTGTCACCACCTTCTCCCCATCTTTATTTACATGCTCCACGTACCTCGACTTCCCACATTTTAAGCATTTCTGTTCTCTGTCATGTTCCTTCCAAAAAAGCATACAGTTGTCTTGGCAAACATCAATCTTCTCATACTCCATACCAAGACCTTCAAGCAATTTCTTGGACTGGTACATGTCTTTGGGCATATTGTGACCCGTAGGAAGAACCTCGCTAATCAAATCCACAAGCTCCTTATAACAATTAATTGAGAATGCAAACTTGGACTTGATTGACATCAGCTGTGTCACGAATTCGAGTACGGTCACGTCAGTGTGCCCGTGAAGAGGCTCTTCTGACGCTTTGAGTAGGTCGAAGAACTTCTGTACCTCCGGTGTAGGTGAATCATGATGATCTGGTGCCAGTTCAGGCTGCAGATCCTCAAGCATCTGGTCCATCCTATCAACATTATCTTCACCGTCATCAACTTCTACTTCTGTTGCTCGTTCAACATCTTCACCATGGAGATACCAGACCTTATAGCCTAGCACGAAACCATGCGAGCATAGGTGTAGTGTGACCTGCCTCTTGGTGTGGCTCGTCATATTTCTACATTTATTGCATGGACACCTAATATTATCTATTTGTGACAAAGCAGCTGCATGGTCCAGAAACATCTGCGTCTTGGCAAACCATTCACTTGTGTGACACCCACCCTTCTTGAAACCTTCATACATCCAATCACGTCTATCACCCATTATTGCGGCTGTGTGTACGAGTAAAGAGTGCGTATGAGACATTCATGTTTCTACACGTCACACATACATCTATAGGTAAGTAGTAAAACTATATATATATATACATAACATCACCTTCAACACAATAACATGATATTCATTAATTAACAATAATGCAACATCCAAATTTAAATAAACAATATTTGCAACATTTTCAGAACATCAAATTTGCAACAAATAACAATATTAAATAAAGTGTAATCGCATTACAGTTAACTCCCGTCGGCCATAAAAACCGACGAAAATAAACAATATTTGCAACATTAAATCCATTAAATTAAATAATATTTTCAGAACATCAAATTTATTAAAAATAACATCAAATTTATCAATATCGAAACCTTCATACATCCTAATATTATAAGTTAAATCTAATCAATAAACAATTAATAATTTTAAACTAACTCTAATCACATGAAAGTTAACTCCCATCGGTCATAAAAAACCGACGAAAATAAATATCTACACACATATTTAACTATTATAATCACACTCGTATTCACAATTAAGGATGTATACCTCAACGATAAGGCGGTAACGGTGCTCAGGGAGGCGGTATGGACCGGCGGCGGAACTCGGGGAGGCGATCGGAGGCGACGGTGGACTTGGGGCTATGGCGGTGCTCGGAGAGCCGGTCGGGGCGATGGGCGGCGGTGGAGGAGGCCGACGGGGGAGGCGTCGGCCGGGAGGCTATTGCGGCGGTGGCAGGGTCCGGCAGGGGCGGCGCGGTGGCCGGCCGGCCGTTTGGGGCGGCGTGGGGCCGGTAGGGGATGCGCGGCGGCGGCGGTGGATGGGCAGGGGCGGCGGTGCACGGGACAGGGGCGGCAGCGGACGGGGTAGGGGCGGCTGCGGATGGGGCAGGTGGCCTCGGCTCGGCAGCGCGGCGGCGGCGGCGGTTGGGGAAGAGGCGACGACGGCTTGGGTTGAAGACACAAAGAATGAGTCCGCGTGGGTGGACGCGCGCTCATAAAAGGCTAATCCCCATCGGCCTGCGCTCGGGCCGACGGGCGTTAAGTAATCCCCGTCGGCCTACGCTCTGGCCGACGGGAGTTAACTTAACTCCCGTCGGCTTACTCTCTGGCCGACGGGAGTTAAGTTAACTCCTGTCGGCTCTGTTTTAGCCCACGGGAGTTATATTATCCACGTCGGCTTTGTCCCAGACCAACGGGAATTACCCTGGCCGACGGGAATCATTAGGATTCCTGTAGTGATGGTCTTCTCGTCCATCAAATGGATATTAAGACAGCATTCCTAAATGGAGAGATAGATGAGGAAATCTACATGGAGTAGCCATCTAGGTTTGTAGAAAACGGTCAAGAAGGCATGGTGTGTAAGTTATTGAAATCTTTATATGTCCTAAAACAAGCACCTAAGCAATGACATGAAAAGTTTGATAGAACTTTGACATCTGCCGACTTTGTTGTGAACGAAGCAGACAAATGTGTATACTATCAGTATGGTGGAGAATTTTATGCCTGTATGTTGATGACATTCTAATCTTGGGGACGAGTCTTGATGATTAAAGAGACAAAAGACTTTCTATCAAATAATTTTGAAATGAAAGATTTGGCAGAAGCTGATGTTATTCTTAACATTAAGCTACTGAGAGAAGGCAATGGTGGGGTCACACTTGTGTAATCCCATTATGTGGAAAAGGTTTTGAGTCGCTTTGGTTATAGCGAATGTGAACCTACTCCAACACCTTATGATCCTAGTAAACTTTTGAAGAAAAATCGAAGGATAGCTAAGGATCAATTGAGGTATTCCCAAATAATTGGTTTACTCATGTACTTAGCTAGCGCTACGAGGCCTGACATCTCATTTGCTGTGAGCAAACTTAGCCAGTTTGTTTCAAATTCGGGAGATGATCACTAGCATGCTCTTGAGAGAGTTCTGCGCTATCTAAAAGGTACTATGAGTTTAGGCATCCATTATACCAGGTACCCAACAGTACTTGTCACACCCGAATTTAAGGGATAAAGTCGGGTGCATCTCATATGTGCGCCAAAGAACAACATTACATATAATGACAAAGTGTATAGAGATAAATGTCACAAATACCATAAATGTCATTATTACATAGCGGAAGTCTTACAAAAATAAATGATAATAATAAAGCAAACTAAGTATTATTCCTTGGCGCCATAAAGCTGACTGGGAGACGCCACCTATATCAACTCGTACTCCTCATTGTATGGCTCCTCCTAGACCACCTGTTCTTCTCCTGTGGGGGGAGGGTTTATATATCGCAAGGGTGAGCTCCCAAAAGATCATAGCTCAACAAGTTGTGGGGAATAATGTGCATGAACTCTCCAAAAGTGGGAGTTCATGTGAAGTGTAAGGTTGATCAATAAATAAGGGTTAAAACTAAGCATTGCCTTTAATAAGTTGGTCAAATTTTATTAGAAGTTACTAAATTTAAGTAGATACCAAACTAGAGTAATAGTAGATCAAAATTAATAATAAATCCCAATGTGATGCAAATGACAAATTGAATTTAATTCCATAAATTAATCGTGCAAGAGTCTTGAGCTGCTCATGACCGCGAGCACGACTAGTATAACAGTTTTACACTCTGCAGAGGGTGTACCCTATACCCACAAGTCGTGTATCCCGTCTGGCCAAGGTTAGCTAGACCCTTAGACACTACTGAGGTGAATGGCCAGGGATCCACTACGAGGCCTTTATAAAGTTCCACTAGCTTTAGAAAACCCGCTACAGTTTCTAGGAAGAGCAATGCAGGAATCCCCCGTCTGACCGCCATCGCAGCAAAATCAACTTGAGAACCTCCCTACACGCCTACTCCTCTACTATCCTTGCCCTATTCAGGTAAGGTAGTCCTCCACTAGCTTTCCTAGTTAGTCAGCCAAGGGCGTCCCATTGCACCCTTGTGGTGGCACATTTTCTCAAGTTAAGCTCGATGTTCCAATTAACATAGTTGTCTTATCATGAACAGAAATAGAACAGTAATAAAGAATGATCAAGTGTAATAGTTATCTCAACACCCAAAACCAATATAGCAATAGCAAAGACTACCCAAAAGTTCAGGGGTAAATAAGGTGAAAAGATAACTAGACTAGGGTGATCTATTGGGTCCCATTAAAATTAAGCCTATGCATGATAAAATGATTATAGAGAATATTATTGGGTAAATAAAAGTGGTCAAGGGCACAACTTGCCTTCAATAAGCTCATGCTCAACAACTTCTACCTGCTAAACACCTGGATCCTCGACCACTGGCTCGTCTACTCACCACAATACAAACAAACATGGTACGAGGGAGAAATTAACATCACACCAAACATGAATACATAATACAACATAATAATCTATGCATCGAAACGAGACCGTAGGAACAAGAATCACTAAATTCAGAGTTACGGATTTCGAGTTATGAATTTCCGAAGGTTTTATGTGTTTGGTACGAAAGTAATTAAGTGATCAATTTTACTCTAGGTTTCATGCTAAAATAGAGACACTAGGTGATAAACAATATTAATACCAAATTATAGAAATTGGAATGGGTCAAAAAGGAGTAAGAATGAATTTTCTATGAATTAAACAAGTTTTGGGAATTATTTATATATTAACAATCATTTTCTGGTTTAGTTTATTAAATCTGCTATCTCAATTGGACTGTGGGTGCTATCTTGAGATATTCTAGGGAGCTTGGTAAAAATTCTAGGACCTATCTGTATGGATTCTTAACTCAGTATGTACCGCGGGTTTATTCATCAAAACTATGAGGGCTCTTTTGCAAGACGAGCCACGCGAAAGGGTATCGCGCGACCACGATTGTCCGATCTATAATCAACGTGCCAGATTAGATCGTCAAACTGGAACGCCCCTACACCATCACAGCCACCCGCGGCAGGATCAACGGCCTAGATTTTATGCATGGGAGGGAGTACGCAGGCATCCAATCTGGCCATCCGTTTCGATCTCAACGACTTATATTTAATGAAGACACGTTCTAATATTAGCCTTCCTCCATGAGATTAACAGTTCATGCCTATCCCCGAACTGGTACAGATCGGATTTAATCGCAGCCGTTGACGCCCGATCCAATGGCCCACTCCTGTCGTCTACCTCCCGCTCGTTACCCACGCCGATGGGTCAGCCCAACCCCCCCGGTGGCGAGCGCCGCCGCACTACACGCTAGTTAAGTACCTACCCCTTGCTTGAATGGATGAAAAAATTGAAACATGGTGGCCAAAGCTAACTCGCAGGTAATCGCACTAGCAACCGAGCCACAATGAAGTCAGATCGTCGTGCCAGGCGGTCCAACGGTGGTGCCCATGTTAGAGCACGACGTCCGGCGTGTCTATACCCCAATCTCTAACTCCGAGGAACACGGCATGCATAGGAGAGCAAGGGGATGCAGGTCCAGCGTTCATCTGCTAGAGTTGAAGCTCCCTGTCCCGCGGCGTCTCTATCCACCCACGGCGTAGCTCCCTGCTCGATCTCTAACAGCCGGTTTGGCTTGGCATCTGGACTACGGTGGCTCTACCTTGCTTGAGGCCAACCCCGAGGCCGCAATCCACCCGATAGTTATAGCCTAAGCGGCCAAGGCTCCAGAGTGCGCATCATTTGTTAAGATCCGCCCGATGCGGCGCTCTGTGCAGAGATGGGAGTTAGAAAACGAGAGAGGCCCACCAGCAGTCACACTGAGATGGCATGAGATGGGCCCATGCGATATTGACTCACACAAATACTGCTCTTGTCAGCCGGGTTACTGGCGCCGCATGGCCCACCAGTCGACGACAGCGCACACCCCCCCCACCAGTCGGTATGGCTCGCCAGAGATGGGCCACAAGAGGTCGATTTGGTCCAATTCGGTCGGCGACTACTTTCTTTTTTTTCTTTACTTCCTTTTATTTCCTTTTTACTCTTATTTGTTTTAGATTTCAAATTCCAAATTCAAATTTTGTTGAGAATCTCACTCTTAGGTTAAATGCACAAATCAAAATCCCAGCATGAAGGATAATTTTCATTATATTATATTTTTCCTATTTATTAAGGAATTTGTTCCAATTAGCTTGTATATGTATATGTATATGTATGCATGTGTCAAATAAAAGGAGAATTCCACAAACATCAGATATTCTAACAACTTTATTCTCTATAATTTGGGTATTACAGTACTGGAGGGTTATTGTGATGCAAATTGGATATCTGATGCTGATGAGATATATGCCACAAGTGGATATGTGTTTTCACTTGGAGGTGGCGCTGTTTCATGGAAGTCTTGCAAGTAGACCATATTAACGAGGTCGACTATGGAAGCAGAATTCACAGCATTAGATACCGCTTTAGTTGAGGCTGAGTGGCTTCGTGAACTCCTTAGGGCTAATTTGGTGACAAGGGGATCACGGGGGGATTGAAGGGGATTGAGGGGGAAATGAACTAATTTTCCCCTCAATCCCCTCCAATCCCCCCGTGATCCCCGGTCACCAAATCAGCCCTTATGGATTTACCGGTGGTTGAAAAACCTGTGCCGGCTATTTCTATGAACTGTGATAATCAAGATAAACAGTTCTAAGGATAATATGAAGTCAACAAGGCACATAAAGAGGCATTTAAAATCTGTCAGGAAATCCAGAAACTCTGGAGTAATAGCGTTGGACTATGTCCATACGTCTAAAAATCTGGCAGATCAATTTACTAAGGGGCTATCACGTAGTGTGATAGATAGTGCATCGAGTGAGATGGGCCTGAGACCCACCTAAAGTTTATCGTAGTGGTAACTTCTATGTGATCGGAGTTCCGTGAATTAGAATGGTGAAACAAGCTAGTGGTAGACTGAGAGGAAAGACCCTTAATAAGGTTCATTTCAGATGCACATCTTTCCTTACTGTAAGGTAGGTTGGTGTTTACACCTTAATATGTTCCAAGTGGCTTTGTGAAGCAAAGATGTTGTCTTACAGAACATCTTTAGATGAACATACCTATATGGGTTAACTGCTAGTCACAGTTTATTAGATAATGGGTGGTCTCTAGATACCCATGAAAGGCTATGGAGTTTGACTTATATGCTCCAACCAGAGGGGATGCGCTCGGCAATCTAGTACTGGTAAAGAGTTTAGATGAAACTTATTCCATGCAAAACTGCTAATTCAAGGCCTAGTCCATTGTGCAATTGTGGTCAAGTGTAGTCTAGATTATAGGTGGATGTTCAACTTAACAGTCTTCATCGAAACACCAGTATATCAAACATTTGAGATGATGAGAGCATTTTAGTGTGACTTAGCATTTGGCGGGGATTGTTGAATTAATGTGGGCATGGCCCATATTAATATTCAATAATAGACAATGCTAGAGGTCCACCTTAATGCTACGGTGTACTAGTACTTTAGTACCATACCAGAAGTTCAAGGAACAATTCATTCAACTTAAATAGGTGGACCGTTGGTGCATCTATTGAGAAGCTGAGAAAAGGATGAAGGACTGCCATGCGCGTGCGTGGCGCTGGCTAGGCCGGGCCGTGGTAGATCGGACCTTTGTACGAATATTCCTTCCTAACAGTTACACATTTTGGCTAGAGTGACGACCGTCCATTACTGTCGTACGTTACTGGACGTTTCCTGTGTTATGGCTAGTAATGGAAAAGCTGTAATGGCTGTCAGCTAGTAACGGACGTCACTGATGGCGTCAATTTCTGGCTGGCTGTAACGGTAGCTCTGATGGTGACCGTTACTGTCCATTGGCCTCGCTCTGCGCGTGTATATATACGAGGAGGGGAGGTTGCTTCTACTTACGACACAATAGTACACACATACGAACTTCCTTAGACGCGTTGCGTACAACCCATTCCCGTCCCACCTTTTGCAAGCACAGAGAGTGTGAGAAAGGAGGCCTCTGAAATCGTTGTCCGCGGAGAGACATTTGCACATGTGTGCGGGCGATCAGGTTTTTGGGGAGCGTACTCGCGATTGCTTGTTTTGTCCGCTCGACCAACGCTGATCAAGTTCCTCGTCGCCGGCACCGTTCGTGGGACTGTACTGCGTACATCTGCCTGCATTGACTGCGTACGACTCAAACATACACATGAGATGTCTCATGTGAATGGAGCCACTGATGCCTTGAGCATCGGTCCCTACGCAGGGAACAATCTGTTCTTTGTATTTGTGCATATTTTATTATTGTTTATTGCTTATGTGAGCAGTGATATACATATACACATACATGTCGTCACATACATCAATGTGATTTTCTGGATTAAAATAAAACTAAAAATGTCTATTTCTCCAACTAATGATGAAGTAGTATGTTTTGTTGGTGCCATAAATTTTATAAAATATACTTATTTTTAAATTATAGGATATTTTTAAAGTTGGAGATGCTCGATAAAAAGGGAACGCCTCCCCACGTACGATTTGCTGTTGCATTATTGCAAGAATTTGGATCAGCTCTACCATATTTTGTGGTGGTTAAGACTTGAGAGCGCTGTGTTCATGGAGGCAGCAAACAACATGGAGGACACAAGCCTGCTCATGGAATGGGCGATGGACACGCTGCTGCAGGAGGAGGAGCCTGCGGCGCTCTACGACGGCTGCGGCGAGGCAGTAGCCGTCTTCCCATCGTTGCAAGGGCTCCGCGACGCCTCCCACGCGGCGGAGATGGTGCGGGAGCTGATGGCCGCCGTGGAAACCGACGACGCGGCAAACAGCTGGACGACGAGCGGTTCTGGCGGCGAGGTCACCGATGGCGGCAGCAGCGGGGCCACTGACCCTGCAGCCCCCGCGGCTGCGGAGGCCACAGATTTCTACGGCGGCTCCGGGCCGCCACACTCGCCCAACTCGTTCCCGAGCGGCAAAACCAACACCAGTCTGCCCACGGTGAGGGTGAGCTGGAACTTCGTCACCGGCTCGGCGGCGGCGCAGCCTCGCAGCGACGGCGTGCTGGAGGAAGGCGCCGTCCCTACACGCAGCGTGCCGCCGGAGCTGGCCCACCGCCGCCGGTCGCCGCCACCGCCGCCGAGAAGAGCCCACCACCACCACCCAACACGCGGCATGGGAGCCGCGTCGTGCACGCCGGAACACATCGTCGCGGAGCGCAAACGCCGGGAGAAGATCAACAAGCGCTTGATCGAGCTCTCCACCGTCATCCCAGGACTCAAGAAGGTCCTTTCTCAGTCCCAGCCGATCCATATGAACTGAACCCCTGCCCTTGTTCTCTCTGCACTCTGCTGCATCGATCAAATCCCCGATAACCTGCTCGATCGTGGCATGGCAGATGGACAAGGCGACGATCCTCTCAGACGCGGCCAAGTACGTGAAGGAGCTCCAGCAGCGGCTCAAGGCCCTGGAAGAGGCTGCCGCCGCCGGCGCCGGCAGCAGCAGGACCAAAGCGCCGACGACGACGGACGAGAATGGCGGCTCCCGGTCGCCGACGTCGGCATCGTCGTCGTCGGGGGCACCGGCGCTTCCGGAGATCGAGGCACGCTTCTCCGAGAGGAGCGCGATGGTGAGGATCCATTGCGGGGGCGGCAAAGGGGTGGCGGCGGCAGCGCTCTCCGTGGTCGAGGGCCTCGGGCTCACCGTCGTCCATGCCAATGTCATGCCCTTCTCGATTTGCACTATCATCATAACCATCACGGCAGAGGCAAGTCCGTTTTCTTCTCTTTTTTTTGTCCCCATATTTAGGACATGTTTAATCTCTGTGGTAAACAGTTTGCAGATGAATTTAGCACTTTGGCCTCTAAACCGACTGACTAATAAATTTACTAATTGTTAGTCATAGAGCTGACAAACTATTTGCCCATTGACCATTTAAACTTATTAACAGATGCTAATACATCATATAAAGAGGAAAAAAAACTATTAGTCAAGACTCCAAACATACTCTGGCTTGCTAGCTAATTATTTACCGGCTAATTGTTAACTACTGACAAACAATTAACCACGAAAATCTATCAGTCAAGATTAATGCATTCACCACTCTCTGATCTCTGCATGCTTTCTATATTTGAACATATAGGATGTACTAAAAATACTAAACTTCTGATTTGGTGTACCAAATGCCTGAAAATGCGTTGTTTTAGTTAGCTGGTTAGGAACATCTATAAAATGGTGGGAAAATAGAAGACAAAACACAAATAGCTGGTTGAGATCATTTCAATATTAAAAACATATAATCCACACGTCATTAATATTGATAGTCTATGTTGTAAGGACGGTTTGGTAGTACAAACCAAATAGATAAGTTCAATTCATTCCTACTCTCAATGAAAAGCATGCCATGTTCCCGAAATAATAATATCAATTCTTCCTTCTTATTAGGCCAATATCAGTGAAAGTTTTATTCTGCTTTTAATATATACTGCCACAACACAAACACTTCCGACAGAATTGCCAAGAGATACAAGATAGGAGTTTCATGATGATGAGTCTCTCTCGATTCGGATACCAACTCAAAAATAAGCAACAAAATTATATGTCCATATGAAACAAAATAATAAGACTATGCATCGAAAATAACGGCTTCATCCATATTTTATTGTATTCTATGTTAAGAATAACCATATGAAACTCTGCATAGAGAATGACCCTATACAATTTTAATTATGTGAAATCCCTACACTACCGAAAAACAAGTCATTGCCGAGTGCTAAGTACCGGAAAATAACGCTATGAAATCCTTGCCGACTACAAAAAAAAAGTTTTTGTCGAGTGCCTGAAACACTCGGCAAAGAAATCGAGTCCGGTAATACTAGCTGGTTGTTTTTTTACAAAGAGAACACATATTATGATCGAAATCTCAATGTCGGCTCTAGATTTCATATCGACATCACTAATAGATTGCTTGCTTAATTAGTGACATAAATTAACATTTGATTCAAATACATGTGCACACCAAAACGAGGTGAATATTGGGTGTGTACTTCACTAGGATAATGTCATGATCATGAGCACACACTTGTTCAAAATCTATACCGGTAAGTACGTGTACGTGTGCTTTTATGTATATCAAACATATCTATAATGTGTTCACACACCAAACAAAACTGAATGATATTTTCTTGTTAAATTTGAAAATAAGTACATAAAAACAAATCTACATCTATAGAAATATTGGGTTCAGCGAACCTCGATCTCTTCCATTTTCGAGGCTTGCATTGGTGATACATTTATATTTGTAAATAAAACTAGTAACAAGCCCTAAAATTATTTGTGATAACAAGATAGAAAAGGGTTATTACTTGCATTACTTATTTTGAACAAAATTACTTATGCACCTCTATCTGTTGAAGGTGGATCAAGTCAACCTCATTAGGGCTTATTCGGTTATACCAATCCAGAAGGGGATTTAAAAGGGGATTTAAACCCCTCCAATCCCCTTCTGGATTGGTGTAACCGAACAAGCTTTTAAAGGGAATGCAAAAACGGTATGCAGATCACAATCTCATGCTGGCATGAGAGTCCAATTTGTTGCCAATAGCTAAAACATAAAGTTTTTTGGCGACATTATTTTTTTGGGCCCAAGAACGTACATACGTTTTATGGGATGGAGGTAGTACTATGTTTCAGTTTCCAGTAAAATATATAGCAAATGCAATTGCATACAGAATTGTTCGCATATAGCATATATTTGTTTCATGTGTCTAGCAAGTACTACCTCCGTCCCATGATGTTTTAGGATTTAAAATTCCTTTTGCAAATTAAAACTTGGAGTTTTAGCTCTTTGAACTAGACTGGGCTCATATATAGCAGCTTGAGATTGTGGTATGCATGCCTCCATGTATTTCTTTTAACTAGTGTGGCTTATTCCTTAACTATCAAAGATCACCTTCAATAAAAAGGAGTACATTGCTACATGGGCAATTTCAATTAAAAACTAATCTATCCTAAAAATTAAAAAAAAACATCAAGTTTTGTTTCGAATTTGTTAGCCTTAGCCACTTAATGCAACTAGATGTAATAGACGAGGCGAATTGTAATATAGACATATCATGTTGCAGGTTTGTTTCTTATTATATTGTATAGGCGAACCACTCCAATAAATGCTTGAGCCTGCGAATGGTTTCTACTCTATTTAAGAATCTGTTTGGGAAAAAGTTGGTAATATTTAAGAAAATAGCTAGAATTTTCTATTCTATTATATATATATATATATATATATATATATCCAGTAGGCCGTGTAAATGGTCGTGCAAAGTACTGTTCTAGACTGTTGATTGCACTGTTTGCAGAGTGGAGTTTGAAATAATGAGTGAGATAGGGAGTGTTAGAGAGTCCACTAGAGGTAGTCTTAGAGCTATCAGGACCAATTTGTTTGACTACTCGCGCTTATATATATGATAACGTATCAGGTGCAAACTAAGTTTCTGTGCAAACTCTGTTCAAACCGACTAATAAAAGTCACAAAGAAATCTAAAAAAATTATGGATATACTTTATTGCCTACTTTACCACTATATAAAATTTCAAGTTCAAATTCATCATATGTTAAAAGATACATTTTTTATATCTACATGTGATGAATTTGAACTTAATATTTTATACAATGGTAGAGCGAGGCAATGAAGTATATCCATAAATTTTTTGAGATTTTTTATAATTTTTGCTAGTTAGTTTGTACGGAGTTTAGATGGAAACTTGGTTTGCACCTGATAGCTTTGGCTGTATTATTTCCCGTTGTTTTACTGTGTGCTACTAATATCTATATTTATTTGGTGCAAACGTCAATTTGTTGATTTCAGTTGGAGGAGGGCAGCCTCAGCTTGACAACGGAGCAGATTGTTGGCAAGCTCAAGTCTGCATTATCACATTCAAACCAACAGTAGCTTCAGCTGCAAAGATACAGAAAATCGATTCGATCTACACTCTGCCCTCTCTCCATACTGGGCCCACCAGGGGTGGCTTCCGCATGCGCTCTCTGCCCTAATCTCCGCCCCGACGTGCCCTAATCTCCGCTCCAAATTCCGCCGGGGCCGCCGTCGCCGTCTTGACCGCCCAACCCTATCTTCAGAAGTCTGCGCTTAATTTTCCGCTCGATTGCCCTTTGTGTACCACGCATGATCGATGTGTTATCACAACATAAGAAATTGAATCAGCCCCAATTAATGAGTGTGCCTGCATTAGCATTTCAGAATCGTTTTATTGTAAGTGCATGCCGAACGAGTATATATTCAAATCTAATGGTGTTAAGATGGCTTGTTGTTCTTTCTATCCCAGCATCAGTTCGTTATATATACTTTGTAGTTCATGCAGTCCTGTGTTAGTTTGAGTACTTTAGCTGCCATATGGATTTCGAAAATATCATCACCATTACAATCGGGTGACTCTTGTCAATGCAACTGAGACCACTGTTATAATTTTGAGCCCAGAGTGTATATACTTCGTTGCCATCTACTATAAATATGAAGGAGGTACATGTCCAATTGGAGACAACACAATTGATATACAAACCAGTTTATACATTATTTTCTTCGTTTCTTAGATAAAACAAAACCAGTGAAACTGCTCATAACCAAGAGCGTGACATCTAAAACAAAATAGTTTCTTCTGATTTACACCATACGCAGACTCACTTTATACATAGAGTTTATCCTAAAAATTGTAGAGAAACATTTTCAGACAGAGACAATCCGTTCTCTCCATAACTAGTGCTTAAAATTTTAGAATAAAACTATCATACGCTACATCCTAATAAATTATAGGGTTCTAAAAGGTTAATTATATATGCAGAACCCTGACGACAGAACAATTCAACAAACACCCACTTAATCCAATAAACAATGATGAGCGCCCAACGAAGCATGCATGCATTGATTAACTTCGGTGTGATATACAAGCTTGATTAACAATTAATATAATCAAGTTGATTAGCAGGATCTCGATTGTGTCATGCATATATATTTGCAGTCAAGAAATGACAGTGCAAAAGTTGAGATTGAAAGCGTCATGGGTTTGGTTCGCTGTCTCATATGCCACAGTATGCCACACGTAAGATTAGACAAGTTTGATCGACTTAGGCATGTATTTGGTTTGTAGCCATGTTTATAGCAAGAATTTGCTCTTGCTGTGTTGGTTTCACTCATCAATGACTTGTAAAAATATGATAAGATAATTTTCTTAAGCATGCCAAGTTGTAACTGAAAATTTGAATGTCTAATCTTAAATAAGTGTGACAGAAAATATATCACAATCTATATGGCACTTAGTCATCCAACCAAACATGCACCTCTAGAGCTCCAAATATGCTGCAAGTATCGCTGTCAGGGCACTTCAATTGCAGTTGTGGCCTAGGGCCAGAGCTCCTCCTTCCTCTCTACAACTAGGCCAACCAACGACAAGGAGAGGACCCCGGCCCCATTCCTCGTTTACAGTTGAGCAGTTTTTTAGGTGAACGCAATTAAGTTTGGTTCAAATAAATATATTAACGAAATGACCATTGATCTTTGACCAGGACCTATATTTAGCTGCGATGATTTTGACTATAGCCATTGCGGGAGTTGGACTTTATCGGCTTCAGGCCAGGTTGGCAGGTTAGGGTTGTGGTTATTGTCTATAAACCAAAGGGATAACCCTAGGTCATTGACCTAATCATTGATGTCCGCAAATCGATGTTAAACTACATGTATACAGTCCCTCTCTACACTCATGTCTCCTTGTGTGTTCTATTATTATTCAGTTAAGAAAACTTTGACCTATACTCAGTAGCTAGGGGTTCTTAACATGTTAATCGCCATCGACGACGACGTGCTAGCTAAAGCTAGTGCTACTGCTACCGAGGAAGCAAGAAAGCACATATGCAGGGCCGGCCTCATACGTGCGGGGGCGGGGCTTCACGTGGGTGGGGAGCGAGCGCCACGGCTCCGTGGAACTGATGGCGGCTCGCCTCCCCTCTACTACAATTTGACTCTATACAAGCGGTATGATTTTTACATCCTTGTCGGTTCGGCTAGAAAACCGCCTAGGATGCGCCAGGCTAATCAGACCGCCTAGGATGTATTCGTATCATAAGCGGTCCGAAATAAAAACCGCTTGTGGTGCTCGATTCGTTTCACAAACGGTCCGAAATATAAAAACCGTCTGTGATGCGCGATTTGTACCACAGACGGTTCTCAATTAGATCCGATTGTGATTTGATTACCATATTAATATTTATTAACAAAAATATGCCAAATACAATTTAAATGAATTTTAATAGCACACATAGATAACTAGAGAGAGATTTTAAATTAATTGGTAACAGCAATGCATAGTCGATCATACATGCTAAATACAATTTGATTCATACATTTTTTTACGAACTACCATTTTTCCGCATGTATGGCTTTAAGTTCTTATCAATTTTCTTTTTCACACGCTTGATTCTCTCTGGACCGTTAAAGACGGACATCTCTTCATACTTATTGTATTCCTCATCTCCGTCTCCCATATTCTCAACTCCAACAATTTTTTGCTTTCCAGAAATAACTACATGCATCTTCTCATCTGCTGGATCGAGTACATAGAACACTTGTGCAACACATTCGGCGAGAACCCACGGGTCATCTTTATATCCTACTTTCTTTAAGTCTACCAGTGTAAGTCCGTAGTTATCCACTGTCACCCCCACGGGATGTTGTACCCATTGGCACTTAAATAAGGGTATTTTCATGCTTGGGCCATAATCAAGTTCCCATATTTCCTC
The DNA here is from genome assembly GCA_029449295.1 of Zea luxurians. Lineage (NCBI taxonomy): Eukaryota > Viridiplantae > Streptophyta > Magnoliopsida > Poales > Poaceae > Zea > Zea luxurians. Next base: position 48,445,576 of record JAOPSE010000010.1, read on the forward strand.
TATGAATCCAAAATATGTGGTCTTCTATCCCTATAGGTCAAAAGCATCGATACGAACACCGCTATTTTGCGCAACACTTTTCATGTCTTTTGATTTAGTGTAGAATATGTACCCATTGATGTCATATGCTTGCCATGATGTCACTAAACACGATGGCCCAGAATCCAAATTCTTCATTGTTTTCTCTTCCAAAGAGTCTCCGAATGGGATGTTTTTGTCCATTAACCATTCGCTGAAACGATGTTTGTGCTCCCTCATGATCCAGCCCTCTGTGCGGTTCTGATTTGCTTTACAAAGCTCATCCAGGTGTTCCTCTATGTAAGGCTCAGCTATCGCGAGATGTTGTAGTACACTACCATGAGCACAATGTACTAGCTTGTAATCCTCAACGCGAAAAGTTTTCCTGCCCATTCTCCCTCTCCCACATAGTTTACCCTCATGTTTAGGTACAGGCACACCTATCATTGTTCCGTCTCTGATGTAATCTATACAGCTCTCAATCACTTCTTCTATAGTGTATCCCTCCATGATTGAACCCTCTGGGTGAGCGCGATTTCGCACATAACCTTTTAATACTCCCAGGTATCGCTCCAAATAAAACATATGATGTAAATATAGTGGCCCTAATATTTTTATCTGATCCACAAGATGTATGATTAGGTGTACTTGCATATCAAAAAATGATGGAGGAAAACACATTTCAAGCTTGCACATAGTCTCGATGATGTATGCCTTCAGATAGTCCAAGTCTTCTAAAGCTATTACTTTTTGTGACACCGCACTGAAAAAGTAACACAAACGTGTGATGACAACTTTGACATGCTCTATTTCGAGGGCTCTTACTGCAATTGGGAGGAACACCGTCATCATCACATGGCAGACATGAGAGTTGTAGCCAAATAGAGACAAGTCCTTCATCCTGACTAATTTGATAATATTAGATGAGAAACCTGTGGGCACTTTGACCCCACGCAAACATTTGCAAATTTTTGTTTTCTCCTCAACTGACAAGTTGTAGCTAGCTGGGGGGAGGTAAGGCTTCCCTTTGCCACTATCCACTGGATGAAGTTCTGATCTGATTTGAAGATCTACTAGGTCATTGCGTGATTTAAGTCTGTCCTTTATCTTCACTACAAGAAATTTGTCCTTTTATGACAGAATACCTAATGACAAGGTCAGTTATCGTCATATAATGTCACATAATATGATGGAATTTTTTGAGTCGTCATAATTTCATGAGGCCATGAAGATTTTATGACGATAGTGTTTGTCTTGTCACATAAGGGTACGAAGATTCGTCATATATTGTCAGGCGCCAGAAGTCGGTAGACGGTTTTACTTTTATGACGCTTAGATGTGCCTTTATGTGATGATTTGGTGGCGTCACTTTATGTTTTTTCCAAAAAAGGACCGTACCCCTTTCTGTTGACCGCATTCACTTTCCCATCTCCCGCCCAAGATGACCAAAATTCCCCTCCTACCTTATCCTCTCGGCTGCTCACCTCCGTGTCCGCCCCCACCACCACGCGCCCGCCCCCAAAACCCCCGCAAACCCTAGCGGCCGCCAGCAAACGGGCAGGCTTACGGAGTGGTATCCGCTTGCGCGGGCGGGCACGTGGCTGCAGGCGTCCTCCTCCTCATCGTTGTAGGCATCGTCGTCCAGCTCCTGGTGGTGCTGCGGGGGCGACAACGGGGGCGACTGCGGCTGGTGTCCGTCGTCCTCATCGACCATCTCGGCGACGTCATCGTCGTTCGCATCGTCCTCGTCCTCGTCCTCCGACTGGTCCCCGTGTGTGCGCCCCATCCACCACCGACCTGAGAGAGGAGGGGCCATGGCGGACGAGGCAGCACCGAGGCTGCTGCCGGTGGTGGCAGACAGGGACAAGGACGACCGCCGCCGCTAGGCGGCCCGCTGCGGCTTCGCCGTCCTCGGCATCATGAGTACCCTCCTCGTCTACGGTGTCCTCCAGGTGGGTTGGGTCGGCTTGCTGGTAGTGTTTCCTCCCTCTTTGCTCCCCGCCCCCAATCTGCCACCATTTCTTCTCCACTCTCTCTCGCAGTCGTTCCGTTCCTGCCCGAATCCCCCGCCGCACCGAGACTTCTTACTTTCTTAGACAATAGCATCCGCGAGGGTGGAGCACTGCGTGTTGATCTGTCGCCTTCAGTGCTCCGGCCATGCCCTTCCGTCCGATTCAGCGGCGGCGGCGATACAATTGGCATTGTGGGCTTGTGGCTTCTGGTGCTCGGCTTCCTCGCGGATTTCGCCACCGTGTAGCACAGCATGCAATTTTTAGTTTCGATTGGTCTGGCCAACATAGGGTTCCAATCCCATGGCGCCGCATAGGAGACTTGTTCCCTGGCGCACCGTCCTTCCTGCTCCCTATCGTCTCCCCATATACTGCCTCCAGTCCAAACCAACGATAAGCATGCCTATATCTTACTCGCTCTGCCCTTTAGCGCAATTATCACTAGTTAGTACTAGTAGTTACACTAGCGATTGGTGCATTCACAAACATGTTATTATGAAATGGTACAGCCATATACATGTACTCAAGGTGACACCGAGAATTGGGCAGCGATTGCAGGAACTCAAGGTCGAAGTCGACAGACTGGCTGCAGAGCAGGAACCTGAACTCCAAAACCACAACGTGGGTGATGATGGATACCGGCTGTGGCAGCAGGTCGATTGGGAAGGATTTGGGATAGGGAGTTCCATGTTGCCATCAGAACCTTCAGCTGCTTCCCGTGGCCTGATCATGGGGTTCGCTTCTGAGCTCATGGGGTTTGCTTCCCGTGGCCTGATCAAGCATGGCAAGTTCTTGGAGGAAGGCTACAGGGAATTCCAACAATCGGCTACTACTCTGCACACCTGGTGGGTTTCTCGTGCCAACAATGCTGCACACCGATGGAGCACTGCTTAGGCTGCCTGTTAGTATGTTAGGTTTATTATTAGTTCTTTCACCCGTTCAGCATTGTTCAATTTTGGGTTATATACAGGGCTTGGATTGAATGAAGAGGTTCGACCCAACATGGATTCGAAGACAAAGTTCAGTGATGTCAAGGGAGTTGACGAAGCTAAAGATGAACTTGAGGAAATTGTTCACTACCTACGAGATCCTAAGGTGAATTGTTTTAGTCAGGCACACTATTTGTCTGTGATGACTGATGAGATAGAACAATGATTAACATTATGTCTAGTCCAATATGCCCATTATTTGACTATGTTGTATTGCTGTTGGCATGTACCAATATTTCATGGCAAATATTATATCCCAAGTTTTTTATATGCTCAACAGGCCGCACTTGAAGAAATCTTATATCAGTTTGAGGAAAAACTCCAAGCTGAAAGAGAGGAAGCTGCTAGGAAGCAGGAAGAAAACCAAAGTTTGCTGCGCCAGGCCCAAGAGGAAGTGAAGGGGATGCATACCAAGTTTGAAGAGACCAATGCACTGCTACGAGCTGTCATGAAACTTCAGAAAGATTGAGGTAGGGATGCATACCAAGTCTGAGGATGATGCCTTTGCTTAAGGTTTTTCTACCTTGCTAGAACATATTTGTGGTTAGAACTTTGTTAGAACTACGTGCAATCTATTTGAATGCTTCAAACCTTTGTGGTGGAACCTTTGTATGTTTGAACCTCTGTTGTGGAAGAACTAGTGTGCTAGAATTGTGTATGACTTGTGATGAGAATGTTGTGTATGATGGCTTTTCTGTGTATTATGATTCTGTGAGCTATCATGAGAGCTCAGTGTGTCGTCACTGTATGGTCACTGTATGTGGGTGCCATAAGTGACGATCCCAACTTTAGGTGACACGTTGACTAGAAAAAATGTGACAGATAACACCGTCATATATAGCAACAATATGTGACGGACGAACGCAGCCATCACAAAAGGTGATGACATTATGTGACGGTACTCTGAACAGTCGTCACAAGGTACATAATGTGACGGTCGTTATATGATGACCCTTATGACGCAGCATTTTCGTCATAAGATGCTTTTTATGACTAATTTTGTACTAAACATGACACTTTACTTTTGTCATACAAAACCATTTTTTTTGTAGTGCTTACTCGGCATGCCCAGCAAGGTTCCAATGATGCTATTAAAAACATTCTTTGTTACATGCATCAAATCAATGCTGTGGCAAATTTCCATATCCTTCCAGTATGGGAGGTACTTGAAAAAATCGATTGCTTCTTGAAAGTTGTGTAAGTTGAAGGGTCAGTTCTCTTTCTCTTTTCTCCTTTGTTTTTTCCCTTTTCGAATACAACATGAATGTTCTTTATAATTTCAAAAACAAGTTTCCCACTATAAGGCTTTGGTGCATCTTCACTTTCCAGTTCATTGTTAAATTCCTCTTTCATCTTTTGGTACTTATGCTGCTTCATCAAGAACCATCTCTGTCCCATGAACACCAACTTCTTGGATGATTTAAGGTACAAGGAAGTAGTTCCATCCACACACACTACACAACCATTCTTTCCTTTAGTCTTTTGCCCTGATAGTGTGGCGCCACCGGGAGAATCATGGATGGTAACAAATATAATTGCTCTTAAGTTGAAATACTCATGGCAATACTCATCCCATATTCGAACTCCTTCATTCCACAGCTTTGTCATATCTTCCATAAGAGGTTCCAGGAACACATCAATGTCAACACCAGCTGCTTTTGGGCCTTGAATAAGAATAGTCAACATAATGTACTTTCTTTTGTGACACATCCATGACGGAAGATTGTACATCGTTAAAGTCACAGGCCAGGTGCTATGTACACTTCTTTTTTCACTAAATGGATTCATTCCGTCTGTACCCAAAGCAAATATTACATTTTTGGTTTCTTTGCCAAACTCAGGATACATAAGATCGAAATTTTTCCATTGTGATGCATCAGCAGGGTGTCGAATTTGTTTGTTATTTTGCTTGCGAAGAACTGGGCGAAACTAATTCTCAGAGAGCGAAGATGAACAAACACCCCCATCGCCTGGGGTCAACCGGATATCACCATAAAGTTGTGCAGTGGAACAGGATAATCGAGAAAGCTATAGCTAACGTCACTTTGGACCCAATATTAAAAGATATCGATGAGCGAGCTATTCGTTGGATCTTAGGTCGGGCAGGTTTGACTGAGGACGACAAACTTTTGCATCCAGAATTGGTAGGCGAAGTTTCGACAAAAATTCAAGAATATGCAGAAAAGAGAAAGAAGGGCGAATTTAAGCCTCGGAGGGAGAATGACATACTAACCGCAGCACTAGGCAATCCTGAACACATTGGATGGGCTCGGGGAATCTCTTCTAAGATTTCCTAGAGAGAGGCATTTCCAGAATATGCGGCGTCATATAGGAAACATGAGAAGTCGAAAAGGACCCTTGAAGAGACTATTGATGAAAGGGTTCAAAAGGCTATTAATGACGTGATGAAGAAAATGAAGAAAACAGGATGCATATCATGTGAACTCAAGCCAGGCCACATGAGTCCACCTCTAGTCCCTAGCAGCGTAGGATCTGTGCAAGACTTCGTATCGGGCACCAAGTACCATGTAGAAGATATTGTTGAGGACAAGCCTTGTTGTCTTCATATTCCAATCAATCGATCTGGGACAAAAACAAAACAAGCTGCTACTGGTTTGGTAAAACCAGGACTTGTTAACTACCAGGATAATCCTGTCCCGCCACACTATGCTGTGGTCCAAGTTCTAGAGATCACGGACAGTGGTTGTGAAGATTGGGAGATATACTTCTAGTTGCGGGGATCATAACTTTGCAGGAGGCAATGAACGAGTTGGTCCTTTGGCATCGACGCAACATTAAGTTGGGTGATGAGCCAATCTTAAGCTGTCTATCGCGCCATAAGTCACCAACACCGAATTCAACACCAATGGAACAGAAAGATAGTTCGATCATTCCATACCCCATGGTGCAGGAAAATATAGCACCGGCCTCCATAAAAACCATTGAAACAATCATATCACCTCTTGCGAAGGAACTCGACGAGGGGGACGTAGACAAAATTGTTCCTCAGAATGTCAATGCGGACATCAGAAAGGAAGCAAAGGTTGACACTAATATTGAAGGGCCAACTACTTTAAAGAAAATTCATCAGCGGATCACCATTGACAATGTCAAGAAACCGTCAGAAGTTGTGACACGCTACCTGCAAAAATTGAAGAGAGTTATGACAGATCAATCAAAAGTAGAATCAGCATCTCGTGGAGTACGCACACGGTCCCAAATAGACAATTTCGAAGTATGGGAAGAAGATAGAATGATTCATACTTGAGAATCATTACGTCTTAAAATCAATATCCCGATATACAAGAAGGAGGATGTTCCTCCTAAATTTGTGAATGGGAGGCTGTTCTCGACAACGGTGCAACTTTCTAAGTTGTCGACTTCGGAGATTAGAATGCATGAGTGGTACATGGTGGCTAGCAACAAATACAAACTCGAGGACTTCACATTTGTTATGCCAGAAGATGCATTTTGGAGCAAAGATAATATAGATCTTGTGCGGCATTTATTCTTTGACGATCTGTGGTCGTTGTACCACCGACAAAGGATGGAAACCAACTACTTAACCCTCTTTTGCTTGTAAGTACCTTTAAACTTTCATATTTGTTAGTTTTGTACATGCACACATAAACGAGAGTCTAACAATTAACACTTTTTACATGTAGGATGCAATACATGGATGATAAGAAGAAACAACTTAAGACAAGGTTTCTTGACCCGTTGATGATATCCCAAGCTCGCTACAAAGAAGTTGTTCGGAGACATGGAGAAGAATACATAGACTTGGATGATGATGAATTTGAGAAAGCCGTCAAATAGAATCAGAGAAAGAAAATTTTACAAGTGAAGAGGACTTCATAAGGGGTGACCCCGAAGGCCCAATTGGATGGATCAGCCACGAAGCTGAAGCTTTTGAAGAAGTTTTGAATAGTCGTGGAGACATATGTGCTTTTACAAGTGCCAGGGGGATTGCCACTATTTTGGAGAGAAAAGGCTGTGACCATGTAAAATTTTTGGCACAATCCGAAACCGCCTTGTCTTCTGAAGATATAAAAGACCCCTCGGCCGAAGCGAGCCTGGTTGGTGGAAAATTTTTCACCGACATCTGGGACAATGGTGGCCGGGAGATGGCCCAAGAAATTATACGAAAGAGCGAGAAAGGTATTCATGACGCTAGAAAAGTAGCAGAGACCACTGAGAAGAGTGCAGATGTCGAAGTGCAAATAGGTATTGACTAGCAGTTTTTGGCTCTGTTGTAATTTTTTATTTCGAACTTGTTTACGCTTTGTAACACAGCCGCACTTTCTCGCCCCTCAGAGCCTGCCAAGCCATCGACGGACCCCCACGTGAAGGGGGACGACGAAATTAGAAAAATGGCTGAAGCTATCATGGATAAAGTTGTTGATCAACTACTGAACGAAGCTGCAGAAGTTGTTCTAAGGGAAAACTAGATGTTATTGTAAAAACATTTGGAATGTAATATTTATTGAACATATGTAATACTTTGTAACTTTGAATGTAATATATAAGCTATTTATGGTTCAATTCTTTACGATGCATGAAACTTTACATACATACCGTTTTTTGAGCCTTCGGCGAAAAAACACCTTCCCTTCTTTTCATGCTTCGTAAATAATATCTGTATTTTCATAAAAACTTCCAATCTTCATAAAATCAATAACCGATAAATCTTTTCATTTCGGAGTTTGACGAAGGTATGCTTCTTCAAAATTTACTTTTTTGTGCCTTGGCACTGTTTCTTCGAAACAATCTCCAAATATCAACATTGATCCCCTTCTTGCGTCATTGATGCAATATGATGTATGATGTTATGCTATGCAAATGATGTGATGATGTGATGTTATGCAAAATGATATTTGCCGAAGATCGACGTTTATTTTTCACTCTAAGCCTCCCTTAGGAGCTTCTTCGCCTTTTACTTTCAGCGGTATCAGCGTTTATTTTTCGCTGTAAGCCTCCCTTAGGAGCTTCTTCGCCTTTTACTTTCAGCGGTATCAGCGTTTATTTTTCGCTGTAAGCCTCCCTTAGGAGCTTCTTCGCCTTTTACTTTCAGCGGTATCAGCGTTTATTTTTCGCTGTAAGCCTCCCTTAGGAGCTTCTTCGCCTTTTACTTTCAGCGGTATCAACATTTATTTTTCGCTGTAGGCTCTGCATTCCCTTCGGAACGACTTTTGAGCAGAAAACTTACGCTGCGCTCCCTTAGGTACGACTTTTTGTTATTTCGGAAATTCCCCTTGTAACCATAAATCTTATGCTTCGGCAACTCCGCTACTATGTGGAGAAGGTATATTTTTACTGTGGCAAAAACGAAACTATTACAAGAGATTTAAAAAACGACAAAAATATTTAGGCTTTCAATAATTGTTCCTTATTAAAAAAGAAAATGATACTGAATGTAAAAACTGCTGCCGAAGTAGGATATTTGTTAGTAAATATGCTTCGATTCTGGCACAGTACTATTGACTGTGCGAGCTTCGGACTCCTCTGAAGTCCCGTTGGAGGTGGGGATGCTGACTCCCTTCTGGCTGCTGGCCTTGTTGCATTGGTGGTGGAGGGGGCAACTGTTGCCAGGATGCCTGAGGTTGGCTTGCCAAAGCGACATAAGCTGCAGGGTGGTTGCCTACATACTCTGGAATGTATGGCAAATGGTACGAAGCAGTGTGCATAACTTGCTTCGGCTGGCTCTGTTGGGCCGCAGCTTCTGCTATCTCCTTTTGTTTCTGGATGGTAACATGGCACATCCTAGTGGTATGGCCCTTGTCCTCACCGCAGAATAGGCAATAAATCTTCCTGGGCTGATCCCCAAATCTCCCTCCGAAGCCCCTGGCACCTCTGCCCCTTGGAGCTGGAGGTCGAGGATAGCTCTGCTGCTACCCCGAAGCCTGGGAGGAATATTGCGGCCTCTGCTGCTGGCTTCCCCTGTCATCATTCTGAGTGGAATGAATCGATCTGACATGTCTGGGATGAATTCTCCCTCCGAAGCCCCTGGCTATTTCGGAGAACCTGTAAGCTTCCTCCCTTCTCTGTCGAAAATCATTGCCAGCGCGGATGTATTCATCCATCTTCTGAAGCAATTTCTCCAGAGTCTGAGGGGGCTTTCTGGCGAAGTATTGGGCTGAAGGTCCCGGCCGAAGCCCCTTAATCATGGCCTCAATGACAATTTCATTGGGCACTGTTGGCGCTTGTGCCCTCAGACGTAAGAATCTTTGGACATACGCCTGAAGATACTCTTCGTGATCTTGGGTGCACTGGAATAAAGCTTGAGCGGTAACCGGCTTCGTTTGAAACCCTTGGAAGCTGGTGATCAGCATATCCTTTAGCTTCTGCCATGATGTGATCGTTCCTGGCCGAAGGGAGGAGTACCAGGTTTGCGCAACACTCTTGACAGCCATGACGAAATACTTCGCCATGACTGCAGTATTGCCACCATAGGAAGATATTGTTGCTTCGTAGCTCATCAGAAACTGTTTCGGATCTGAATGGTCGTCGTACATGTGGAGTTGAGGTGGCTTGTAGGACGGGGGCCAAGGTGTAGCCTGCAGTTCTGCTGATAGAGGAGAAGCATCATCAAAGGCAAAATTTTCATGATGGAAATTCTCATACCAGTCATCTTCGTTGAAGAAGCCCTCTTGATGAAGCTCTCTATACTGAGGCCTTCGGTTCTGCTCATCTTGAGTAAGATGGCAAACTTATTCAGAGGCTTCGTCTATCTGCCTTTGCAGATCAGCCAGCCTAGCCATCTTTTCCTTCTTCCTTTGCACCTGCTGATGGAGCATCTCCATATTTCTGATCTCTTGGTCCAAGTCGTCCTCCTGAGGCGTTGGACTGATGGCCTTCCTTTTCTGGCTTCGGGCCTCCCGAAGAGAGAGAGTGTCCTGGTTAGGGTCCAGCGGCTGCAGAGCGGCAGCCCCTATTGCTGAAGCTTTCTTTGGCGGCATGACGAAGGTCTACGCTTGCCGAGGGTGTTCGAATCTCAAAATAGTGGAAGTGAGTTCACCGGAGGTGGGCGCCAATGTTGGGGACTTGTTCTCAAACGCTAAGAGTTAAGAACAAGGCAACATAAAATTGTTAAATGTCAAAGTCCTTTGTCCTTCAAAGCATTATCTCCCTTCGGATATAATAAATTCCGGACGAAGGTCATGAAGGACAAGCCTTCATGAGCACAATAAATGATGAAGAAGGATTCATACACAAGATATGGAAAAGTAATATAAACACTTTAAATGTTATTATTAACTTATTTTAATTTGCATTGCTGTATTCACAATGATAGATTATGAATGTACCTTTGGCTCGAAGAAAAGCAGGGGTACAAGCGTGACATGAGAGCAAATGCCAAGTCAACGTGAACAGTACGGGAGTACTGTTCATCTATTTATAGGCAAGGGACGCAGCCCATGTAAAATTACATTCGTGCCCTTAATATTTGCTAATAACGCTATAGTAATTCTTCGAGGTCTAATTTGCTTTTCATCTTTAAGTCGGTTCCCCTTTTCTACTGTCATGCCGAAGCTTTCCTGTGTACAGCTTCGTGATCACCTTGTCCTTCGTCATAATCACCTTTCGTCTCGCTCAGGCTTCGTCTTAACCATGCTCTGTATGCTCATGATCCGAATCTGAAGATACCTGTTCACATATTTTACTTGGAAAACATTATCAAATCATGTTTTTTAGGACCTTCGGAAGCCGAAGGCCCCCAACACTGTGAGTTTTCATGATATATATTCATCTGGTATAACACATGCAATCTCTTCTCTGTGCAGGAACAATCTGGGGCAGCATCCAACAACCATCATGGATCCGCCAGCCCATCGCCGCACCAGTCCAGCCGCCCACCTCGATGAGATATTATCTTTGTTAGTATTGTTCATACTTTATGAAATAACCCAGTTTGAACTTGTTAGATGTTGGTAATGCTTTGTGAGATACTTGAGACTTATGTTCTTGAGTGTTGAATACTTATGTTTGTGTCCGAACATGTTGGTAATGCTATGAGAACTTGTTTGATTTATGGTGTTTGTGAGATATGTGATGTATATGTGATATCTGTGATGATTATGTGATATATGTGATGTATATATGATATCTTTTGTTTGTTTGGATGGAATAGAAAAAACAAATAAAAAAGTGTATACTGGTCACTTTACCGAGTGTCAGGGTCATAGCACTCGACAGAGAAGGAACACCTGGGCACCGGTAAAGCTTCTTTGCCGAGTGTTGTGACCCTGGCACTCGGCAAAGAAGCAAGCTTTACCGAGTGCCTCCTAGCGCACTCGCCAAAGAAACTGACAAAGGACCCCGCCGGTGGCCCCTTTGCCGAGTGTAGGCTGGCGGACACTCGGCAAAGGCGCCGTCTCCGTTACCAGTCGCCGTGACGGCGGCTTTTCTTTGCCGAGTATCGAGTGACACTCGGCAAAGTCTTTGCCGAGTGCCCGATAAAAAGTACTCGGCAAAAAAAAACCGTTGCCGATGTATTGTTCGCCGAATTTTCTTTGCCGAGTGTTTTCTAGGCTCGGCAAAGAGCTCGATTCCAGTAGTGACGTAGGCTACTAAAGAATAGGGAAAAAGTTTATTTAATATAAGCTTTTTAAAATCATTACATATTTAAGTGAATCTTAGTTTCCTTGTATATCACTAGCCCCCATGTGTCATATACATGAAAAAATCATATATATCGTTTAATGGCACACAAGAGAATGAGTATAAAATTCTTATAATAAAACAAGAATTTGGAACTGTACTGCTCTAGCACGGCATGCAAATATGGCAAATGGCATTGACAAATGACAATGGTGGTGGTCAAAACCTGTCATGTTCAGGGCACGTGGTAGCCCTTCTGCTCACAGCCCTTTCGCCAAAGTGATGGACGACGACGTAACGTACTCATCCCCCGGCCGAGAGCGAGTGCATGCGTGGTTTGGTTTGGGCTAGAGAATAAACCGCGACGTGGAAGCGGCGAGGCCTTGCGACTTTGCAGACCAGTTAGGACGATCTATCTGAGCACGTACGTCGACGACTTGTCCGGACAGCCACAGAGGCACAGACATGCATCAGTACTATGATATATAGTGTCCCGGTTCGTTTACATCCATCTATCTTGTGACTGTGACCTGGTAGATACCTGGGATCACACGCACGCAGCGACGTGTGTGCGTGGCTGGCCGGCACAGCAGCCAACCGTGTCCGAGACACGACCAGGGGAGGACGACGAGCCCGCGTGCACGCACAGAGGCTACATAGCGAAATCGATGTGCATCTCTGAGGCGGCTAGCTAGGGTTTGGTTAATCGCCGTCGTCGTCGACGACGCGTGCAGTGCTAGCTAAAGCTAGTGCTGCTGCTATACTCCCTCTGTCCACGTAAAAGTGTCGATTTAGCCCTTTCAACTTGTCTACGTAAAAACGACGCTCCACCGTTCTCACAGCCGTATCGTCGCTTCGTTCCCCACCCGCGGTCTCCTCGTTCACACGGCCTCGCCTCCGATAAAATCCATGGCCAGCGCCCAGATCCATGCCTCCCCTCGCAGTCTGCCTACCTCGTGTGTGGCTCCCCACCTCCGACCACCTCGTCGTCACCGATGGAGCCAGTTCCGTGGTCCCCCTCATCAAGCTCGGAGTCAGACCCGACTTGGAAGTGGCGCTCGCCGGCGGCACAGGCGGCACGGGCTGCACGGGCTGCACAGGCTGCACAAGGACGCTCTACTGGCCGCCGCACTGGTTCGCGCATCCGCCATCACCCATACGTCCGGCCAAGCTTTACTCGTCGGCGAAGGGAAGCGATTCTGGCAAGGTCAGACGACGAAGACGAAGTTGACGGTCCAGCTAAGAATAAGGTTACCGGCAAGAACGAAGAGAAGGTGAAGGAAGAGGCTGAGATACAGAAGAAAGGGGGCCAGATGCAGAAGGAAGGGGACAAGAGAAGGAAGGGGACGAGATCCAGAAGGTTTCTCCATAAAATTTGTAAGGTGCTGCAATGAAATTATTAATACAACTGTTATTCAGTTTGGTTGTCCTTGATTGTTCAAAGTCTGCAGCACAAGTTCATACACCTCACGTGGACATTCTAATGTCTTTGGCAACATGTTCATAGCCTCTAATCTGTCTTTGTTCATGTGTGGCACTTTGTAGCGATTGCCACCTCTTTCTTTCATAACCTCAATCATGCACGACTGTAGTGTCACATATGCAAGCAAGAAAGAAAGCACATATGCAGCAGGGCCAGCCTCGTACGTGCGGGCGGGCGCGGAGCTTCACGTGGGTGGCTCCATGGAACTGATGGCGGCTCACCTCCCCAGACCTTTGTTTGCCTCGTCGTCATCGTACGTCACACAGCGCATGCTCATCCGATGATGGCGGTGTCCGGTGTGTGTCTTGCCTAGTTGTATGTCACCGTCGTGGCTCGTGTCGTGGGGCAGGCAACCAGGCACCACACGAGCCGCCGTGAAAAGGACAAAGGGGTCGTCGGTCTCTGTTTCCGAAGCAAAAAGATCTTTCCATGTTGTTCAACTAACTATCGATCAAGGACGTTCTATCTACGTCTACTAGTCCTTTTTTATGCTCTATACATTATATATCCTCATTATTGTGGAGCGAGTTATAGGATTTTGATCATCGGATTCAACAAAGACCACACTTTGGCTTCGGCATTCGATAACTCTGCTCATCTACTACACTAGCAGCAGGCAGTTCCTGACTTTTTAGGGGACTAAGGTGAAATTCGATATGCAGGCCCTATATATATATATATGGATGAGCTAATGGAAGTCTAGAGCTTTCATTAGTACCGGGAAGCTCCAGCCAGGTATACCTCCGCATAGGTAGGCGTGCACCGATCTTGCACGGTTCTGGCTCAGACAGATTTTAGCGTAAAACGTGAACCAAACTAGCGTAAAATGTAGATCAGTTTCATAACGACGAATGGGGCATAAAAATTACGGCGTAAAAGTCGCGCACGTCCGATCATGCGCGGGTTCTGGCTCGGGCAGTTTTTAGCGTAAAACATGAAACAAAACAACGTCAATGAGTACGAATTTTAGCGTAAATCGTAGTAGATCTGTTTCATAACGACGAATGGGACCCAAAAATTACGGCGTAAAAATCGTGCGCGTCCGATCGTGCGCGGGTTCTGGCTCGGGCGGATTTTTGCGTAAACCGTGAACCAAAACATCGTAAATTGGTACGAATTTTAGCGTAAATTGTAGATCTGTTTCATAACGACGAATAGGGCCCAAAAATTACGGCGTAAAAACCGCGCGTGTCCGATCGTGCGCGGGTTCTCGCTCAGGCGGATTTTTGCGTAAAACGTAAACCAAAATAGCGTAAATAAGTGTGAATTTTAGCATAAATCATTGATCTGTTTTGTAACGAATTACAACGTTTAAATCACGCATGTTTAGCTTTAGTCTCCATGCATGTCGCGTTGAAATTTTTGAATGTAAAACATATCGACTAGACCATTTATTATGTAACAACTCAAAAGGCAACGCATGGTTCAGATCTAAAAAATTAGAAACCTATCATTTTATATCCGTGAACCCATAAATGATATACAAAAGATGATAATGAATGTCACAATGATGATGAGGAGGTTAAAAAGATCCATCGTTCATGTCGCACACATCAATCAAGAACAATGTCATAGATATAACAAAGATGGCAGATGTCATGCCATAAATCATATCAATATATGTGCATGCTGAACCAATAACAGAAAACACAATTGAAAAAACAAATCATCAGAACACTTGGCTTTTGCTATATAGCAAGAACTAAACTATATCTTAACTAGTAAATTGTGTGCGCTCCGCAGTCTAGAAAACATTTAAGTGTGTTTAGTGTATAGATGGGTCCACAAATAGTGGATGCACTACCGGAATCGGGCGCTTTGCCAAGTGCCTGAAGCACTCGGCAAACCTTGAAAAGCACTCGACAAAGTCTTTACCGAGTGTGGCACTCGACAAAGAGGGCTCGACGAACAGTACATCGGCAAAGGCTTCTTTGCCGAGTACTTTTTATTGGGCACTTTTGCCGAGTGCCTGTCGGTACTCGATAAAGAAAAGCGGTCGTCACGGTGCCGGGTTACGGAGACGGTGGCTTTGACGAGTGTTCTAGGTGACACTCGGCAAAGAAGTTACCTCTTTGCCGAGTGTCTGTCGACATGTACTCGGCAAAGGATCCACCAGTCGGTCCCTTTGTCAGGTTCTTTGCCAAGTGCTCTGTGTGGCACTCGGCAAAGCGTGCCTCTTTGCCGAGTGTCAAGGCCACAGCACTCGGCAAAGAAGCTATACCGGTGCCTAGGGCCATATGGTAGAAAGATATGACAGAGCCACTGCCATTTATCATGGAAGAAAAGCCCGATATGCATTCCATTCCTTGAAAGATTTCTAAAGATCTCATAGAAAGAAATAAGGTCGTGAATCCATAACACCACCCGGTTGTATCCTTAGACATTGTAGAGGCAGCAATGTATATGCGCACGCGCATAATGGAGACAAGGTTGTAACCACAACTGTATTTTCACTATTTGTAATGCTAGTTGTAAATATTGTAAATTGAAAGTAGCGCAAACCAATTATGATTCAGTTCTAATAAATAGACTGTAAAACTTGATGGCTTGATATACTATTAAAATTAGAATAGGTAAGCGTAAAATATTTCATTATGTCCTGGTTACTGAATTAACTTTGACACCCAATTTATATATGTAATAAAATAAAACTCATGATCAAACCTTTTTCGTCAGAATTGTAGGTCCGCCCTTCTTATACTATCATTGATGGACTCCTTACATAGTTGATCATGTCATAAATTTTGCTTGCTGTAGAACATTCATGACTGGATCAAAAACAAAACACAAAGTGTACATGTAGATAACCCCAATTTGTCTAATTTGTGAGACATAAAGCATATTGGACATATGCTACAGTAAATAATGCAGAAGAAATACAATGTCAATACAAAATATGGTTCAGCAGCAATCCTAGTCTTGTACCAAGATTTCGGCTTATTTGCAAAGTAGATACGAGATTTACAAGCACAACTAAAGGTAAGATTTATTCAAAAAATGTGTTTGTTTTATCTAGTATACAACTAGAAACACAAATAAGTCTAGTATGCAACTAGAAGACATATTATGAAATAAATAAGTAGTGTTACATGAACATCCTTTTTGTTAGGGTTTGTAATTGGTTGCAAATTACAGGACTACATACAATTGAAACCCGAGCTAAGCTTTGACAGATAAAATACTAGCAACTAACAGGGTAGAGGTAAAAAGAACTTTTGGAGTATCAAAAAGACTACAAGCTAGCGGCAACAAAAAATGGGTTACTAACATCTCTATAACACTTGCTACATAGGTGTTAGTTAGCCATACAAATTTCTAAAATTCTAAAAATAAATGTAAAATCTAGTAATTAAAATCAGAGGAACTCTACATCTGCTAACAAAGGAAACAATAACAAACTAAGTAAATCTAAAGTGGGCTACAAAAAACTAACTGCAATGACCTTAAACGGTGTCCGGGTTCGCGCAGAAAATATTCCTAGCTCTAAGTTCACCAAACTAAAGGAACATGCCAAGTCCAAGACACAGATTAGTTTCATTGTGATGCCCTCTATACAAAAAGGATTTCCAACTGATGCAGCGCCAACTGGTAAATTTCGCAAGGAAGAGTTGGGACCGTCTTTGATAAGGCACGTCAGATCTTTCAGGTAAACCATATCAAGGAAAGCTGGCAGATCTGGACTAGGCAAGTAAATCCCCTTTATATTAGCTTCCTTGACATGAAAATTTCCACACAATAACCACGCATGGACCTGGCCACGAATGAATTCCAGTCATTGTTATGATCCAAGCTGAGCCATTACCTGCTAGCATATCTCCCCACTAGGACTCCCCACAAAGCAAAGCTAAACTCATTCTTTAATTCAATACCTAGAGACCCAAAGACTCCTAACACGAAGAAGCTCGATCTATCCAACAAGACAAGAAAAAACGTAAACAAAAAGCAACCATATGGAGTGAATGTGCAGGATCTACTTACCACGATGCTGATGAACCAGTTCTTCTCGTTCTCGCTGCATCAGGGGCCCTTCCTAGTCGTCTGCGCATCGCCATCGAGCAGCTCATCGCTCCTCCAGCACCCTGCCCCTTCTTGAACCCAGGGCACGACACAATTCTTGATGTCTGGGAGGGAGGGATCGACGACCACTCCTTGCGTCATCCGAGGGGGAGATGAGGTGAATGGGGATGGGAGGATGAGGTGGTGGCGAGGGCGTGCATGAAGACGGCGAGTGCGGGTTCTGCGATGCATGCGGAGGAACGGTGACGGCGGATGTGGGATGGAGAGCGGTTAGGTTTTTGTGGGTGGGTGGGATAACAATCTGACAGGTGGATTTTGTGTGTGTGCGTGTGGGGGTTACACATGCACAATGAGGAGGTCAGACCCGTGCGGTGCGTGCAGGCGCACCTGGTCGTTTGTTCTGTGGTCAGGGCTTTCTTCAGTTAGAAAGAGCTCAGGGCTTCAAATATATAAACTATATATATAGTTGAATATATTATACACTATTTTAAAGTTTGTAAGATGACAAATGTAAAATATATCCAAAAACACTTATTTGTTATTTGATATCATCAAAAAATATCTTCTAACATTTTGTGATACAAAGTCATCGCTTATACTATTGAGATCAATCTCATCCAACACTTCTTTTTGATACATAGAATCCCAAACCATTTAACCTTTTTTGAGTCATTGTTGACCTTAAATAGTTCATAAAATATTTCAATTTTAAAAAGTTTCTCTCTGCCGATGCAACCATCATGTGTATAGTAAATAATACTCCATTTGTATTAAAATAGAATTCATTTTGTTTCTTTAGTGGATTTATCGTCATCTAGTTGAATATAGATATAAAAATCAAGAGCTAAAACAAATACTATTTTGGAACATAAGAAGTATTCGATAAGTAATTGAGACATTAATTTAACCATCTAAACGAGACTGATCAATAACACGTCGCTCTTTGCGTATTTATTCTAGAATAAATAGGATTAACGGGAAAAGCGCTAACGTCCGGTAGCTATGGGGCCCTTTGTTTTTGGGTGCTCGGTGCAGCCGCACCCTCCGTATCTCCTCAGGTACGGCCCTAACTAGCAGAACAGATAAAACAGTGGATGCAACACTTGTAAAATCATATGATACCTTTGTAATTATTGTTCCCATTGATCAATAAAAAAACTGTAGGGTAAAACCCTAAAGTAATTTGTTTAAAAAAAACTCTACTCATCTAGAGCATTGGCTGTACTGGAAGCACTTGGATATAATATTTTTAAAATTTCAGGTAATTTTATATGTAATTAATTTGAGGATGTACTACAAGCCATTTTTCCCTTCGCAGAGAAAAAAAATTGAATCAGAAAGCGACGGTGTTTGGATTGAGAAATTAGGTTAACCTGACAACAGACAAGTAGTAAACACGAAGATCTTCGTTCAGCAACCCTGGAGGCTAGGACCCATTATGGTTATTCTGCTGTATATGTATGTGCTGTATCGACGAATATCATTGTTTGGTGAGCGTTCGTGATCGAAACAGGTGACATTTCTTAATTAGCTAGACAGCTCTTGCACTACCGGAATCGTGTTCTTTACCGAGTGCCTAAGACACTCGGCAAAGGCTATTTTATACTCGTCAAAGGCTTTTGATTACTGCAAGTGTATGCGTGCGCAGGTATTTATTTTTAAATTTCCACTTGTTTGTGGTGAAGCAAATCAAAATGTATTGCATGCCCAATAATAATATGAATTCTTTCACGTCTATTGTTAACAGTATTAATTTAGAAACTCCATTTTCTCAAGGGGTTCCTATTTTTCTAAGAAAAATAGAAATTTCTTAGAAAATAAGATTTCCAAACTAGTCCTGCATGTATATTTTATTCGTCAATGCCAGATACTTTGAAAACATTTCCCAAATAATCCACTGGTGGGTCTAAGCTCATGTTGTTGTCTACATTGTCATCTTCTATTTCATGAAGAAGCCTGACGTGGACCTTTATTTTATTAACTCCATGTCTCAAGATCTACCATCATCAATGTGGTCTCATATATTTTGCTAGAGACTGATATTCCTTTTTAACAATGTGCAAAATCACCAGGAGAGCAGCAGTCAATATTTCCGGCATGTCACTATTGCGGTATAGTTACTTGACATTGCATGTAATTTATGATGATTCTGTCTTGACATCGAAATGATCATTTTTTCCTACTCTTTTACACCCGTCAGCAATGCGCCAATGAACTCCTACTCTTGAACAAAATCCCTTTCCATGACACGTTGAAAACTGTTAGCGCGAGTTGAGACGTGGTGGCTGCCACGGTCGAGGTCGTGATATTTGCGAAGATATGTATCTTTATAGTTCGGATGTGTGACCAATGATTATCAACACGAGAATAGGTTGAGTTATATGGACTAACCAAGATGTGAGTGTACATACAACTAGGGATGAAAACGGTCGGAAACGGTCGGTAAACACTAAAACCATTACCGTTTTCATATTTTTTATCGGAAACGAAACCGAAAACGGTAACTCCGAAAACGGAAACGATATCGGTATTTCGGAAACATCGGAAACGAAAGTTCGGTGCGGAAAATACACCGGTAACGGTCGAAATTTAAAATACGATCGGTAAACATATCAAACTTCATAATACAACAAAGTTGACAAAAGATCACAAAAACCACAAGTTCACAATTCATGATATAACAAGTTCACAATATAATAAGTTCACAAGGATCACAAATTTATAATATAAAAAGTTTACAAAGATCACAAGTTCACAGTATAACAAGTTCATAAAGATCACAAGTTCACAGACTCAAAGTTCACAATTCACAATATCCACTAGATTTAGCTGACATGACATGCCTACTCATGAAATATTTTTTCCTCACATAAAGAGTTTTTCACAGCCTCACAAGAAAACCATAAAATCTAGTGTGTGGAAAAGACAGACTATCGGCTCTCTATCATTATATATTACTAATACATAACATGTGCATAGAAAAGGGTGGATTCGTTTGAGAGACCAAATGATTAATCTCAACTGCCTTCCGACACTATCTATCCCAAAATAAATCTTAAAACGTTCAAAAAATATAAAAATAAGTAATTCTTATCCAGAGACGTACAGGCGATGTGAAAAAATCACATGCTGGAAAATTCCGAAAAAAATTCCGAGACACAATTCCGGAAATTTCCGAGACACAAATCCGGTAATTTCCGACAAATACCGATAACCGAAGGAAACGGTCGGTAAAACACAACGCCGATTCCGATACCGATTCCGATAGAAAATTCCGAAAACCGATTCCGTTTTCGAAAAATACCGTTACCGGTGAATCCGATCGAAAAATTTCGAAATCGGTTTCCGGAATTCCGAAAAATTCCGAAACCGTTTTCATCCCTACATACAACAAGTGTCTTGACTTGCGCAGATGTGGAGTCCCGAGATGGTGAGATAACGAATGTGAAGATCATACAGGTTCGTGCTGATAGACCAAAAAGCATTGAAAGATAAGCACTGAGCCTTGACTAGAGGATTCGAGAAGCTAGATGACTAGTCAAAGTGACTGACACCTAGGAACACTAACAAGCGCAAAAACATGGTGGAACGGATCGTATTGCCGACGCGATTGAAGATCGACGAGACACGTGTTCAGGATGTGGGAAATGACTATGAAGTACGCTACCTGTGGAGGTTTGGTGGTTGAGCCTTAACTATCCAGCGAAATGTTCACACGCTTCACCGAGTTTGGGTCTGAAAACTTGAGAGCACGTTCTAGAGAGAACCGGAGGCAACACATGACGTCATCGCGGAGGATGTGTTAAGGCGGAGTAACTTCAAGAAGAGAGTGTGGATGTCAGCTCAATATCTTAAGAGTTGGTTCATTTTGTCCCTATCTGAGTGGATAAGCTCTATGTATCTATGTGTAGTTTAGAAAAGACAAAATTCTTTATAGATAAGGGGGAGGGTTGCACAACGCTATCTCTCTGACTATATCTATAGTCTTCCACTTAGGGTTTTGCTCTCTAATTTCTCTTGTTAGGCGAACCTTATTTGCTTTTGGACTTGTTGCATCTATGATTTTATGAATCAAGAAGTGTGGGTCATGACCTCTACGGTAAATCCCTACACAAAATGGTTTGCTTGAAGTTTTTCGTTTAAGTTTTCTTGATGAGCTCTTCGTTTCGATTTTTTGTGGGATTCTATGAATATGAGTTCTTGGGGTCATTTGGAAGGGATAGAAACATGCTACGACCTCATAGGACTATTGTCACCAAATGGTATGCCCTGGACAACCTAGAGCACGATTTTCCAATCTCTTGTGTCATTTGGAGAAAACCGTCATTCAAATTCATATTTTTCGATCTAACTTTGAAGTTGAAATATTTTTGAGCTTAAAATTTGTGGATGCCTTCGAAACTAGCTTGTTAAGGTGTGTGGAAAATTTTAGCTTAATCCAAGTTTGTTTGGATTGATTTTGCATTTTGGAACCTAAATTTGAGCCAAAACACCCATGTCGGTTCAATCAGGATCAAAAGCCGATGGACCAAAACATCCATGTCACCCTTGTTGTGAGCCCATTTCTCCGATATGAACCTCTCACGAGCCCATCACCATTCATAGCCCAAACTGAAACGTGGCAAGATTAGTCATCATGTTCGAAACAGGATACAGACATTGGGCTGAAGGCGACAGACGTGCCGGGACCAGGCCGTCGCGCGGGCGGACCATGACCCAGTCCCAGCGGACAAGGAGTTGTGGGGGCTGATGGAACAATACGGCCAGTAAAGTAAAGAAGCACTAGCTGCTGCCGGCGCCCGAATTTTTTTTACATTTTAGCCCTTTTTTAAGGAAAAAATCACATTTAGACTCTAAAAAGTTTTAATAGCAATTTTAGACCCTTTGCTCGGCGCCATAGGTTATGGCGCCAAGGTAACACAGCTCGGCGCCATAGCCTATGGCGCCGAGGTACGTGCTACGCTGGCACACCTGGATGCCGTGGCATCGACGTGGCACCGAGCTCGGCGCCACAGATCTTGGCGCCGAGCTCTGTTGTGTTTTAATGATTTTGTTGGAAAGCTATAAGCACAAAGCTTGTCTATAGGCTATAGTTTGCATTTCAACAAAACCATTAAAACAAAGCCTTGTGCTCTACCAACTAGGCTAGACAAGCTTTGTGCTTATAGCTTTCCAACAAAACTGTTAAAACACAATCGAGTTCGACGCCAAGATCTGTGGCGCCGAGCTCGGTGCCACGTCGGTGCCACGGCGTCTACGTGTGCCGGCATAGCACGTATCTCGGCGCCATAGGCTATGGCGCCGAGCTGTGTTACCTCGGTGCCATAACCTATGGCACCGAGCAAAGGGTCCAAAATTGCTATTAAAATTTCTTAGGGTCTAAACGTGATTTTTTTCTTAAAAAAGAGCTAAAATATAAAAAATTCGGTGCCGGCGCGGGGTATAGGTAGTTGTCCCGGCGCCGCACGTGAACGCTCGCCGAACCTGGGGCCGACGTCACGGCACGACGCATGCGGATCGAAAGCTGCATAGCTGAGGGCCACCTGCCCGCGCGGATCGCACGAATCAACAGCAGCAGCGGCGGAGAATCTTGAGGCTCTTCGCACGTGGCACCACATTGGCACGCGACCCATCCTGTTTGGAGCTTTTTTTGACATATCTGGTGCACATAAAAGACTGGTGCACATGGTACACATATTAAATTATCAACACTCATTTTAGATATAACGTCTCTAGTTAATTATTCAATTTACAAATAACACCTTCCACCACTACATATCACCACGTTGAAGGGTGTCCTTAGTAAAATGTACCAAACAACTAAAGACCCTAGATCTAAAATGAGTGGTGATGATTTAATATGTGCACCATGTACATCAATGTTCCATGTGCACCAGATATGTTGTCATTTTAACGTAACAACTACGAAGGGCACCAACAACCTAGAGCTCCTTGCTCGATTTTTTAAGTAGAAGAGACAGCTAAGAAATTGTATTATACAACCATAAGCTTCTAGAACATTAATGTAGTTAAGAGACAATATGTATAAAAAGACATGAATAGACGGGCTATTCGCGAAGAGCTCGTTTTTTTGATTTTTTTACACTTAAACCCATAGAGACTCCTCAAAACACCCCTCAATTAATAAGGTTGTACATGCCCTAAGGCTATCAACCGATAGTGTAAAATAAAAGATTTATACTGTAGTTTAAAATAAGGAATAAGATAGGGGATTGTTGAGCACCATTTGTTGCAGTGTGCACAGGTGAACGGTCCGGCCTTCGAACGGTCCGCCCATAGGCGTGGACAGTCCACGATAAGATTAGATCAGACATGTTGAGCACTGTTTGTCGCGCTGGGCACGGCCAGACGGTCCGCCCTATGGACAGTCCGCCCTTAGGCACAAACAGTCAACAATTTGATCAGATCAGGTGGATTAACTCCTATCTCCACACATGTTTATCTCTCTAAACTCATGGGAGTTGTTGGAGGACGCCTAGGAACGAAGACCCTAACTACCATGGACGGTCCAACCCTGAAGGATGAGTGGTCCGACATTCCGATAGTCAGTCCGTCCCCTAAGGCTGGACAGTCCAGCAACAACTAGAGAGGGCAACAAAGCGGGTCCACTATCGCGGACAGTCCAACCGGACAGTCCGCAAATGCGCAGACAGCCTCAAACTCTTTTGAAGTAAGCACAATAGAGGAGTTTAGAGATCTTGATAAATTAGGACAGGGGTTTACATCGGGCGACCGTTTGGAGGAGATTGACATAGGAAATGGTAAAACTCTAAGGCTGACTTTTGTGAACAAGATCCTAGAAGCCAATCCTATGAATGAAATGATCGGCTTATTAAAAGAATATCTGATTGCTTTGCTTGGAGTGCACTGAGATGCTAGGATTAAGCCGAGAGCTAGTGGAGCATCAGTTACCTATTAACCCTGGTTTCAAGCCCTTCAAGCAAAGACCAAGGTCATTTCGTCCGGACTTACTCTCTAGGATCAAAGACAAATTTTACCAGCTCTTGGAAGCTAACTTTATTAGGCCTTGCAGATATGTGGAGTGGGTCTCTAATATTGTGCCGGTGAAGAAGAAGAATTCAAGTAAGCTTAGAGTATGTATTGACTTCCAAAATCTAAATAGAGATGAATATCCTACGTAGTCGACATGTAAATTAATAATGCATCAGGAAATAGAGTTATTAACTTTCTTGATGGTAATGCCGGATATAATTAAATTTTAATGGCCGAGAAAGATGCATCTAAAACGACCTTTATATGTCCAAGCTTTATTGGGTTGTTTGAGTGAGTTGTCATGACATTCAGTTTAAAAAAATGTTGGTGTCACTTATCAAAGGGCTATGAATTTGACCTTTCATGAGTTGTTGGGAAATATTGTGAAAGTTAACATTGATGATATAGTAGTTAAATTGGCTGAATTTGGTTCTCATATAGCTGATTTGTGCAAAATCTTTGATAAGATGTGTCGGTATGGTTTAAAAATGAACCCTCGTAAATATGCTTTTGGGGTGTCAGCTGACAAGTTCTTAGGATTCATCATTCATGAGCATGGCATAGAGATAGATCCCAGCTGAATTAACTCCATTTAGAATGTGGGGGCTCCAACTTGTAAGCTTGAAATGCAGAAGTTTCTCGGCAAGGTAAAATATTTGCGAAGGTTTATTTCTAACTTAGCCGACAAGGTTGATGCTTTTACTCCTATTTTTCATCTTAAAAACAATGTCGATTTTACTTGGAGGGCATTTGATCTTATTAGAAACTATTTGTCTTCGGTTCCAGTATTAAAAGCACCAAAATTAGGTGTACCATTCAAGTTATACATTGCAGCCGAAGATAAAGTGATCGAACTTGTTCTGATCCAAGAGACTGAAGGAAAGGAGCATGTTGTGACCTACTTAAGCCGGAGGCTGGTGGATGTTGAAACAAGGTACACCTTTGTTGAGAAATTATGATTATGTCTGTTTTATGCATGCACTAAGCTTAGGTGTTATCTATTGTCTAGTCCTTGTACTGTTTCTGGTCAAACCGATGTGATTAGATTCATGTTGCAAAATCCAATTACGAGTAGTAGAATTGGTAAATGGGCTTATGCACTTATAGAATATGACTTGCCTTATGAATCATTAAATCTATAAAAAGTCAGGTTGTAGTAGATTTTATTGTATAACATTGGATTGGTGATACTCAGGAACTAGACATATCATACCTCACTATTACTCTGTGGGCTCTGTATTTTGATGCATAGGTTTGTAATGAGGGATAAGGAATTGGCATCTTGGTTGTTTCACCAAGGAATGCCTCTTTTGACTTCTCTAGATAAATATTATATGATAATTTTCCCTAAAGTAGATAAGTAATGCATATTAATTCTTGAGTATACCATTAGTTTGGCTACACATTCAAATAATATTTTCCTAATATAAATGAGTTGTCAAATATTCTTTATTGATTTATATGTTCTGAAGCATGGGTAAAAGAATTAAAATAAAAATATAGATATAACATATCCTTGCATTCATGCTGATCTTTTTGCTTGTACACATATAATTGGACCACCGATACAAACTCAACTTTGAATTCAATTAGAATTGGAATAATAAAAACAAAAGGAAATAGAAAACAAAGCAGACAGTAAAGAAAAGAAAAGAAAAGGGGAGAGGAACCTCCGGCTGGGCCGACTCTTCCTTACCAAGCCCATTTACTCCCCCTTCCCTAACCCAGTTCTTGCGCTTCCTTAGCTCGCTAGGATGCCGCGCGTGCTGCCCACCTTTGCCACTGCTTTGTGGGTCCCCTCGACCAGTCGCACCACCTCACCCTCACACACGCGTCTTGGTCACTGGTAGGTGGGGCCATGTGGTCAGCTACCTCTTCTCCACGCTAACAGAATCGAGGTAGAGAAGTACCTGTGATCCCACGATTTCTAGGCACCGATCCGCCGTGGCTTAGGCTCGGACTCCAACCGTTGGACGTCCCTCTAGGGTATATAGGCAAACCCGCGGTCGTCGCATCCATCCAAGGTGAACTCCGAGCCACCTTCATCGTGTAGGGAGAGAAGCGAGCCGACACCATGGATTCCCGACATTTGCGACGTCCGGAGGTCAAAGTTGAAAGGGAAATGGACTTAATCATTTCCTATAATCGATTTTGGTGTTTAACGTCCATCACAAACCACGTGGACTAACGAGTTTGCCTAGTTGTCATTTATCTCAGGTGCATAAAGTTCAACATAAACCAACAAAGAAAATAAGTTGGGGAACTCTACAAAGTTTGGAGCAAAGACAAGCATTGGTGCTGCCAGTGGCGCACCGGTCACTGTCCAGTGTGCACCGGACACCCGGTGCCTAGGCCGAGCACCTCACGAACTGGCCACTCTTGGGTTTCTCTAGGAGTCGCTCCACTATAATTCATCGGACTGTTCGGTGTGCACCGGACATGTCCGGTGAGCCAACAGAGCAACGGTCAACTGCGTCCAACGGTCGACTGCGGTGAACAGTGGACAGCGCAGAAGTCAGAAGTCAGAGCTGTGGAGTCAAAACACACCAGACTGTCCGGTGCTGCAAGAGGACAAAGGACTTCAACGGTCAACCGCACCAAACCCCAATAGTCTGCTAACGTGGCACGCACCGGACAATGAACAGTGCCATGTCCGGTGCACCACCGGACTGTCTGGTGTGCCATCGACAGCAACGGCTAGAATAGTGGTTGGGGCTATAAATACCCCCCAACCACCACCATTCAAGCCATCCAAGTTTTCTGAACTCCACATTCAATACAAGAGCAAAAGCATACACTCCAAGGCACAATCAAAAGATCAAATCCTCTCCAAGCCTCAAAATCAACTCAACTGCTTAGTGACTTGAGAGAGGGTGTTTTGTGTTTCTTTTGTTGCTCTTGTTGCTTGGATTGCTTTCTCCTTCTCATTCTAATTCTTCTAAGTGCTTTGTAAAGCTAGCAAGAGACACCTAAGTCTGTGGTGATCCTTGCGGGGTCTTAGTGACCCAAGTGATTAAGAAGAAGCACTCGACTGGTCTGTGTGACCGATTCAGAGAGGGAAAGGGTTGGAATAGACCTGGCCTTTGTGGCCTCCTCAACGGGGACTAGGTTCTTTGGAACCGAACCTCGGTAAACAAATCATCATGTTCATTTGTGTTGATCGTCACTTGATTTGTTTCCCTTTCTTTCCTCTCTCTAAAAGTTCCCTTGCTCACATTGATTTGAGTTTGCTCCAAAGGTTATCTGTATTGATTGAGCAACTCATAGCAAGGAGAACTATCTTCCGCACTCTGAATTATTTCTAACGCTAACCCCGAGCATAGTGCGTGTTTAAACTTTGTAAATTTTAGGTTTCACCTATTCACCCCCCCTCTAGGTGACTTTCAATTGTTATCAGAGCCCGGTTCTTTATTAGAGTCTAACAACTCGAAGTAATGTCGAGAGAACACACCAAGAGGGTGATAGTCACCGGTGAAAAGCTCGAAGGCTCGGGAAGGAAGAACGATGAAAGGACTCCGTCAAAGGAGGCTGGCAACAAGAACAAGGAGGAATTTGCTTCCTCCATCAAGTCACATAGGAAGGGTGACAATAAGAAAAAGAAAATGAAGAAGGTGGTCTACTATGAGACCGACTCTTCATCACCTTCCACATCTGGCGCCGAGTCTACCACTTCGAAGCGCCAAGAGCGCAAGAAGTATAGTAAGATGCCTCTACGCTATCCTCGCATTCCTAAACACGCTCCTTTACTTTCTGTACCCCTAGGCAAACCACCATATTTTGATGGTAAGGATTATTGTATGTGGAGTGATAAAATGAGGCACCATCTAACCTCACTCCATGAAAGCATATGGGATATTGTTGAGTTTGGAGCACAGGCACCATAGGTGGGCGACGAGGACTACGACTCCGATGAGGCCGCCCAAATAAGGCATTTTAATTCCCAAGCAACTTCTATACTCCTCGCCTCCTTGTGTCGAGAGGAGTATAATAAGGTGCAAGGGTTGAAAAGTGCCAAAGAAATTTGGGATGTCCTCAAAATGGCGCATGAAGGGGACGAGGTGACCAAAATCACCAAGTGCAAGACGATCGAGTGAGAGCTCAGTCGATTCGTCCTCAACAAAGGAGAAGAGCCACAAATGATGTACAACTGGCTCAAAACAATGGTCAACCAAGTGCGCAACCTCGAGAGCGCCAAATGGGATGACCATGAAATGATCAAGGTTATTCTAAGATCTCTTGTTTTTCGTAATCCGACTCAAGTTCAATTAATTCATGGAGATCCTAGATACAAACAGATGTCCCCCAAGGAGGTCATTAGCAAGTTTGTGAGCATTGAACTTATGATCAATGACTCCAAACATATTGTCAACTTGGAGCAAGGCGCCACCTCCACACCCGAGGTGCAACCCGTTGCATTCAAAGCAACGGAAGAAAAGAAGGAAGAGTCTACACCAAGTAGACTCTCAATCGACGCCTCCAAGCTCGACAACGAGGAGATGGCTCTTATCATCAAGAGCTTTCAGCAAATCCTCAAACAAAGGAAGGGGAAGGACTACAAACCCCATTCCAAGAGGGTATGCTATAAGTGTGGTAAGTCTAGTCACTTTATTACTAAATGTCCATATACAAGTGACAGTGATAGGGACGACAACAAGAAAGGGAAGAAGAAGATGGAGAAGAAGAGATACTACAAGAAGAAGGGTGGCAAGGCACACATGGGGCGGGAATGGGACTCCGATGAGAGCTCCGCCGACTCCTTCTTCAACGAGGACGCCGCCAACATCGTCATCAATAAGGTACTTCTCTTCCCCAACGTTGGCCACAAATGCCTCATGGCTAAGGACAACAAGAAGAAGAAGGTACATTCTAGAGATACCCCCAAATATACTACTTCCGATGATGAGGGTAGCTCTAGTGATAATGAAGATGATTTAACTTCTCTTTTTGCAAACCTTACCAAGGATCAAAAGAAAAAGATAAATGAATTGATATAATCCATTAACGAAAAGGATGATCTCTTGGAATGCCAAGAGAACTTGCTCGTTAAGGAAAATAAGAAGTTTGTTAAACTAAAAAATGCTTATGCCCTTGAAATAATAAAATGTGAAAATTTGTCTAAAGAGCTTAATGTTTGCAATGATTCAATTTCCTGTCTTAGAACTAAGAATGTTAGTTTAAATGCTAAGATAGAAGAATTGAATGCTTGCAATGTTTCTACGTCTACTGTTGAGCATGTCACTATTTGCACTAGATGTAGAGATGTTAATATTGATGCTACAAATGATCACCTTGCCATGATTAAAGAACAAAATGATCACATAGCTAAGTTAAAAGCTAAAATTGCCGAGCATGAGTTAGAAAATGAAAATTTTAAATTTGCTCGTAATATGCTTTATAATGGGAGACGTCCTGGCATTAAGGATGGCATTGGCTTTCAACAAGGGAGCCAAAGCAACATCAAACTTAACGCCCCAAAGAACCGACTCTAATTTTGTTAAGGGTACGTCTCCCATGGTTCAGGATAGAGAAGGTTACATTTTATATCCTAAGAACTATCCTGAGCACAAAATTAGAAAAATTCATGCTAGAAAATCTCATAATGTTTCTCATCATGCTTACATGTATAGTAATGAGGCTTCTAGTTCTAGGCATTCAACTCATATCACAATGCCTAAAAACAAAACTATTAATGCATCAAATGAACATTGCATCTCATTTAAAACTTTTGATGCATCTTTTGTGCTTACTAACAAATCAGGCAAAATAGTTGCCAAATATGTTGGGGGCAAACACAAGAGTCCCAATACTTGTGTTTGGGTACCCAAGGTGCTTGTTTCTAATGTGAAATGACCCAAGACCATTTGGGTACTTAAGAACAAAGCCTAAATTTGTTTTGTAGGTTTATGCATCTGGCGGGTCAAGCTGGATAATCGATAGCGGGTGCACAAACCACATGACAGGGGAGAAAAGTATGTTCTCCTCATATGAGAAAAATGAAGATCCCCAAAGAGCGATTACATCCGGGGATGGAAATCAAGGTTTGGTCAAACATTTGGGTAAAATTGCTATATCTCTTGAATATTCCATTTCTAATATTTTTCTTGTAGATTCTTTAGATTACAATTTGCTTTCTATTTCTCAATTATGTAAAATGGGCTACAACTGTTTGTTTACTGATGTTTGTGTTACTGTCTTTAGAAGAAGTGATGATTCAATAGCATTTAAGGGAGTGTTAGATGGTCAGCTATACTTAGTTGATTTTAATGATAACAATGCTGAACTAGACACTTGCTTAATTGCTAAGACTAATATGGGTTGGCTCTGGCATCGCTGACTTGCTCATGTTGGGATGAAGAATCTTCACAAGCTTCTAAAGGGAGAACACATTTTAGGACTAACAAATGTTCATTTTGGTAAACATAGGATTTGTAGCGCATGTCAAGCAGGGAAGCAAGTTGGAGCTCATCATCCACATAAGAACATCATGACGACCGACAGCCCGCTTGAACTACTCCACATGGATCTATTCGGCCCGATCGCTTACATAAGCATCGGTTGGAGTAAGTATTGTCTTGTGATTGTGGATGATTATTCTCGCTTCACTTGGGTATTCTTTTTGCAGGAAAAATCTCAAACACAAGAAACCTTAAAGAGATTCTTAAGACAGGCTCAAAATGAGTTCGGATTAAGAATCAAAAAGATTAGAAGCAACAATGGAATGGAGTTCAAAAACTCTCAAATTGAAGGGTTTCTTGAGGAGGAAGGCATCAAGCATAAGTTCTCTTCTCCCTACACACCTCAAAAAAATGGTGTAGTGGAGAGGAAGAATAGAACTCTTTTGGATATGGCAAGGACCATGCTTGATGAGTACAAGACACTGGATTGTTTTAGGCGGAGGCGATTAACACCGCTTGCTACTCCATCAACCGACTCTACCATCACCGAATCCTCAAGAAAACATCATATGAACTCCTCACCGGTAAAAAGCCTAATGTTTCTTATTTTAGAGTTTTTGGGAGCAAATGCTTTATTCTTATTAAAAGAGGTAGAAACTCTAAATTTGCTCCTAAAGCAGTAGAAGGATTTTTACTTGGTTATAACTCAAACAAAAGGGCATGTAGAGTCTTAAACAAGTCCACTAGATTAATTGAAGTCTCTTGTGACATTGTGTTTGATGAGACAAATGGCTCCCAAGTCGAGCAAGTTGATCTTGATGAACTTGATGATAAAGAGGCTCCGTGCGTCGCACTAAGGAACATGTCCATTGGGGATGTGTGTCCAAAAGAATCTGAAGAGCCTCCACAAGCACAAGATCGACCATCATCTTCCACACAAGCATCTTGAAAGTCGCCTAGAGGGGGGGGGTGAATAGGGCGAAACTGAAATTTACAAATATAAACACAACTACGAGATGGGTTAGTGTTAGAAATAAACACGAGTCCGAGAGAGAGGCCACAAAACAAATCGTGAGCAAATGCGGAGTGAGTCCTAGGACCTGGCTGTGGGCGGCCCGGACCCCACACAGAGGGGTCCGGGACCCGTCCCTGGGGTCCAGGTCGCGCCCGTGGGGATCCTGGTCCTTTCCTGGGGGTCCGGTCTACATGTATAGGGGTCCGGCACTTTCCCATAGGGTCCAGACCCACTGTTGACATCTTGGAGTATATCGTCTTCTCTAGCCACGTGGCGACCCCAGAGCCGCCCACGTGGTGGAGTCGGGCGCTGCTGTGGACCCAGAATAGCCGCCTGAGACTGGGGCGAGCCGTGGCTTGGTCCTACACGCAGCACTTCTTCCACGTGACTAAGTGATAGCCATGTGGGTACTGTGTCTTTGCACAGTAGTAAGGGGTACCCCTGTTTTAGGGTACCGACAGTGGCCCCCGGGCCCACCTCAGGGGAGGATACGATCCTACAGGTGGGGCCAAAGCTTGATTGGCGATTGGCGCGCCGCTTCCGTGCGCCTGCTGACATAATCACTGCCCGTCCGCCTTCGGTCACGCCAACTGCCACGTCTGTCCTTGTTGCTGACTTGACCCGTGGCCCCCATTCTTGATGGTTTCGCCGGGCCACGCGCGAGGCGCCTCGATACCACTGTGTTGGTTTAAAAATTCACCTTCTCTGTCTTCTGCGGCTGACTTGAGGAGGCGTAGTACTGGCATGAGCAGCGGTTCGACTTCTCTGCACCCAGGAACCGGTGCCCAAGGAGGATGACTCGTGGGCCCGGGCCCCCATGCTAGAGACTGGGCAGTTGGTTTTGGCGGAGATGAAGAGGCGCACCGCCGCGGGCGGCGGCATGCTCCTCACGTGGCGGTTCGCCTTCTTCGCACTCGAAGACCCGCACCCCAGCTGAATGACTTGTGGGCCCGGGCCCTCGTGTCATAGGCCGGGTTGCTTCGGTGCGCGTCGGGCGACATTTTTCACGGCGTCTCAAGGCACGAGCAAGGGAGTCTTTCTTTAAAAGGGGTTCACCCCATGTGCAGCGGTTTAAGCTTATGCATTTTCTCCCAACTGCTGTGCCTTTTCGCCTTCAAGCTCTCCGCGCCCCTTTGGACTTGCACTTCTTCTGCCGCCGTAGTCGCCATGGCCTTGCTAGACCCTCCTGAGTGCCTCCAGTCTGAGGTGGCACTCAACTTGGTGCGCAACCTGCTCGGATGGGGTGCGCCGGCGTTCACCGGAAGGATACGCGTCGGCGCCACTCCCCTTGGCAATCTCGCCGCTGGAGAGTTCGTGCTCTTCGTCTCCTACCTCTCCTGCGGGCTGGCGCTGCCGATCTTATCTTTCTTCATGCTATTGCTGGAGGAACTCAGCCTCCAACCTCAGCACTTCATGCTCCACTTCATCCTCCGGGCGGCCATCTTCGCCTACCTCTACGATATGTCCGTGGGGGCGACGCTTCTTCCGCCAGCGCCCGGATGAAAGGGTGTTGTGCAGCCATTTTCTGGAGGTGGAAAGCGAGCTGAGCTGCGGCTCCATCTTTCGCATGAGCTTCACCAGCATCCCATGGTACACCTCCATGAACTGGTCTAGCTCCAACTCCATGAGGTGGGAAGCGAGCTGAGCTGCGGCTCCATCTCTTTGGCTTTAATGGCCTCGACATCGCCTCCAAAGGTGACCGCTGGTCCGGTTGCCGATACTGAAGACGCCACCCAGGAGGTCATACAAGATGCCGTGGAGACGGCGGCCGCGTGCTTCCAGCGCGACCCTACTGATGTCGAGTAGCTCACACCTATAGAAATGAGGCTAGGGCTCTGCTTGAAGGCGGATGTAATAACTTTTGTTTTTGTAAGATATTTTTGGGAACTATTAATAAAACAGCTCTTATCTGTGTAGTATTTGTCCTTGCTGTGTGTGGCTTTACCAACTCCTCTCCTGGTACTTGGCCCCCCTGGGATGTAAGCTCGATGTGTCGAGGCTGGATACCAGCATACCTAAGAAAGAGTTAGTGTCCCGGCCCCCAGGAGGTAGCCTCGACTAGGACCTGGACCTGTTCACAGCTTCAGCTAGGAAGTGTTAGTAGCACACCCATAAGGCCCATCGTCTAGTATCAGCCATTCTTTGATTCATGCAACAGGACCTGCAAGATTTGGCCTGGGAAGCCAAGTCGTGTGCCTGGACCTCCTGAATCACAGTTCCAGATACTAGGACATCCATCACAGGGTGGTGGAGCATGTAGGCTTAAGGTATGGGACCAGGCTAAGCGGCTACACGGCTCTGGACCACCCCAGGGGATGTGTGTCCATTTTCTAGAACCGGACCCCAGGTTCGCAGACCCACAGGGCTATAGTTCCAAATACTAGGATACCCATCGCAGAGTGGTGGAGCGTGTAGGCTTAGGGTGCGGAACCAAGCTAAGCGGCTACACAGCTCCGGACCCCCCAGGGGATGGGTACCCATTCTCTAGAACTGGCCCCCAGGCTGCCGGACCCCCCTGCTTTCGTAGAGTGGTCCTAAACTGCAAGCCTGGCTACTCAATTTGGATGTCATTATACCAACAAGAGTGGGAGACCGTATGGGTGGGTTAGATAAAAATAATAATATCTGGAATCTGTAGCAGAATAAAACCACCACAAGAGCACATCTGAGGGGGTAAATCCTTTGTTTATAACTCGATATGCATGAGTGCAGACCATGTATGCACAACCTAGTTACAAAAAAGAAGGGACCCCAACCCCTCAGACCTGCTCCTACGGATAGAACTTACGGAGATGCTCTATTTTCCGGAGGTTGGGAAGAGGCACTCCTTCAGTTGTGGCAAGGCGGACACACCCGGGTCAGCGTATTTCCATCACCTTGATGGGTCCTTCCCAGCTAGGGGAGAGTTTGAGGAGCCCTTCTTGGTTTAGGATTCGCCTTAGGACCAGGTCCCGTACCCCGAGCTCTCTACTATGCACGATTTGCTGGCGGTGGCACCCGAGCGCTTGGTTGTATCGTGCATTTTGGGTCACCGCTTGCCTTCTGCGTTTGTTGATGAAGCCCATGTCCTTACGCTGCAGCCATTCCTGCATAGATTCACCAAAAGACTGGGCCCATGGGGAGCCCATAAGGGTTTCCAAGGGAAGGCGGGCTTCAGCCCCGTAGACCAGGAAGGGCGGGGTCGTCCCGGGAGCCCGGCTAGCTGTCGTCACCAGAGTCGGAGCCTTCGGTGAAAACATCCTTTAGGACCCCCTCGGGTGACTGATACCCGAGGTCTCGTTCTCTCGCAGCCACCTCACCGCTGTCGACTCTTTCCTTGCCTGGGCGGCGACGAGGTGGGGAGCCATCCCTGGAGGTCTGCTCGCACCGCTCGCTGACGCGCTTCGCGAGTTCGATGATCTCGCGACACTCCATGGCGCTGTGGCGACTATTGGGGTGCATAGGGCATGAGCCGCTGCTACCCCTCTGCGGCCGTGGGCGCTTGTTGCGCTCGTTTTGGCCCCCAGACCCAGCTGCTACGACCAGAGCAGCAGACGACGGCTTCTCGTGGCCGCGATTCTTTTTCTTCTTCTTTTTGCCGTCCTAGGCGACGGCCCCCGAGCCGCCCGTCTAGGCGACCCTGGTCTGTGGTGCTGAGTGCCATGCACGGCCCTCGGCAGCCCTGACGCACTTGTCGGCCAGAGCGGAGAGTGTTGTGACAGTTTCCACATCGTGCATGGCCAACTTCTCCAACATCTTCTCATCACGTACCCCCTGGCGGAAAGCAGTGATGATGGTAGCATCTAAGATACGAGGTATGGTGCCTCGTACCTTAGTGAAACGGGAGATGAAGGCCCAGAGAGTTTCCCCGGGCTCCTGCCTCACTGCATGGAGGTGTGCCTCCATGCCATGTTGTTGGTAAGCGCTAGCGAAGTTCGTGGTGAACCGCGTGCAGAGCTCTTCCCAGGAGTAGATCGATCCTGGGGCAAGGTTCATGAGCCAAGTCTAGGCCAGCCCAGACAAGGCTACATGGAAGTATGTTGCCATCACAGCGGTGTCTCCACCTGCTACCATGATGGCGGTGACGTATACCTGCAGTAATTCCGACGGGTTCGACGTACCGTCGTACTTTTCCAGCAGGTGTGGCTGGAACTTGGATGGCCACGTCGCTGCGTGGAGGTGATCCATGAGCGCGGCGCAGCCCACACCGGCCAATGGGACACCCGTTAGGATTCAGGCGCCCGTCGGGGTCTACAGTGCAACCGCAGCGAAGTCGTAGTCGAGGTTGCGACCCTCGATATTTTGTCGGCGCTCACGCGTCCTCTCTAGAGAGACATGGGCATCCTCGCTCGCACGCCTGCGGTTGAGTTTTGCCCGCAGGTCATCAGGCCCCTCTAGAGAGACCGGAGCGTCCTCTCCCGCCCGCCGGCGGTTGAGCTCCGCCCGCAATTCCTCGGTCGACGTAGCCCTTACAGAGGGCAAGCGCAACGATGCTGATGCCTCATGTTGACGCCGGGACGAGTGAGGCCTGGGCCTGGCTGTGCCAGAATGCGCCATGCCGAGTAGACGGTCGACATCGTCCCGCCACTGCTTCATGGCTCTTGGAGAGGCCATGGAGCTAGGAGGGTGGCACAGCAATTTCCTGGCTGCTGACAGCGCCCCAGGCACAGCCCTAGATGCCCTAGATGTTTGCGCGGGAGTGTGTTGCCGTGCAGAGTGCATAGCAGCCGCAGTACCCCGCGGAGTGGAAGAGGCAGCCTCCTCCTCCAGCATGAAGTCCTCGGGCACGAAATCTTGGTACTCGATGAAGTGGACCATGGTGTTGAGCAGAAAAACAAGCAAAAACTTAAAGCCAAACCCCCTACCTGGCGCGCCAAATGTCGGAGAGGAAATCTCCAGCCGGGTGGCGGAATGCACCTGCCCTAAATCCTAAGATAAGGAGGGGGCCTAAGCGTTTTGCCTGTTTGCTAGTTTGGTGGATGAACACACAAGAACACACAAGAGTTTAGAGTGGTTCGGGCCGCCGGAGCGTAATACCCTACTCCACTAGGCGTTGTATTGCTTGAGAGCTTGAGTTGCCTCTAAGTGAGCGTGAGTGAGAATCTGCCTTGTAACGTTGCGTGCCTCCCCTTTTATAGCTCAAGGGGGGCACGCACAAGGGTACTGAGCCCCGACATGTGGGCCCAGGGACATAATGGATGTAATACTTGGA
The DNA here is from genome assembly GCA_029449295.1 of Zea luxurians. Taxonomy (NCBI): domain Eukaryota; kingdom Viridiplantae; phylum Streptophyta; class Magnoliopsida; order Poales; family Poaceae; genus Zea; species Zea luxurians. Next base: position 48,482,308 of record JAOPSE010000010.1, read on the forward strand.
GCAACTAATGCTAGTCGCTAGTGCAATCTTCCTGCGTCCTGGTATTCGCGGTCTGTGTAGCATTGGCGTGCAGTCGAAGCTTCCCTGGCAACATACGAGTGATGATGAGTATTGTGCATGCGGTGCATGGGCGTGTTGCCTGCCATCGGAATGGACAGGTCTCATTAAATGCTGAGGCGGCACACTGCTTGCTAGTGGAATGGACAGGTCGCCGCCTGACAGCAGAGTGGGCAGGCCTCATTAAATGCTGAGGCGGCACATCGCTTGTCAGGTGGCGCGCCTTATCCGCAATAAATGCAGGGGCCGCGTCACCCGAAGGCCCTACGTCAGGCTCCGCCCGCTGGCTTACGTCACGTGCAGTAGGCCACGTGGCAGCATCGGGTCTCCGCCTGGGCGGGGAGCAGTAGCGTATGCGGATAGGTCCGCACCAGGCTGGGCCTGGACATGTGTCGACACCGGACCCTCGCCTGACCTTGAGCAAGGCCTGGGTATTCTCTGTCCTAGAGTCCCGGGACCCGGCTGTTGGCGGACCGGACCCCACACAGAGGGGTCCGGGACCTGTCCCGAGGGTCCAGGTCGCGCCCGTGGGGGTCCTGGTCCTTTCCCGGGGGTCCAGTCTACATGTACAGGGGTCCTGCACTTTCCCATGGGGGTCTGGACCCACTGTTGACATCTTGGAGTATATCGTCTTCTCTGGCCACGTGGCGACCCGGAGCCGCCCATGTGGTGGAGTCGGGCGCTGCTGTGGACCCAGAATAGCTGCCTGAGACTGGGGCGAGCCATGGCTTGGTCCTACACACAGCACTTCTTCCACACAACTAAGTGATAGCCGCGTGGTTACTGCATCTTTGCATAGTAGTAAGGGGTACCCCTGTTTCAGGGTACCGACAGTGATGTTGGTGGCATCCTCGTCGGAGGAGGAGTCGGTGGAGCTCTCATCAGAGTCCCATTCCCGACACACATGGGCATCACCGCCCTTCTTCTTGTAGTATCTCTTCTTTTCCTTTCTCTTTCCCTTCTTGTCATTGCACCTGTCACTATCACTAGAGAATGGACATTTAGCAATGAAATGATCGGGCTTACCACATTTGTAGCACACCCTTTTGGAACGGGGTTTGTAATCCTTCCCCTTCCTTTGTTTGAGGTTTTGGCAAAAGCTTTTCATGATAAGCGCCATTTCCTCGTTGTCAAGCTTGGAGGCGTCGATAGGAATCCTACTTGGTGTAGATTCCTTCTTTTCTTCCTCCATCGCCTTGAATGCGACGGGTTACACCTTGGGTGTGGAGGTGCCGCCTTGCTCCAAGTTGATGATTTGTTTGGAGCCTTTGATCATCAATTCAAAGCTCACAAACTTTCCTATAACTTCCTCGGGAGACATTACCTTATATCTAGGATCACCACGTATTAATTGAACTTGAGTAGGATTACAAAATACGAGTGATCTAAGAATAACCTTGACCATTTCATGGTCATCCCATTTTGTGCTCCCGAGGTTGCGCACTTGGTTCACCAAGGTCTTGAGCCAGTTGTACATGGCTTGTGGCTCCTCTCCTTGGTTGAGGACGAACCGATCGAGCTCCCCCTCGATCGTCTACCGCTTGGTGATCTTGGTCACCTCATATCCTTCGTGCGCGGTTTTGAGTACGTCCCAAATCTCCTTGGCACTCTTCAACCCTTGCACTTTATTATACTCCTCTCGACATAGAGAGGCGAGGAGTATAGTAGTTGCTTGGGAATCAAAGTGCTTGATTTGGGCGACCTCGTCCGAATCATAGCCTTCGTCCCCCACGGATGGTACCTGCGCTCCAAACTCAACAATGTCCCATATGCTAGCGTGGAGTGAGGTTAGGTGATGCCTCATTTTATCACTCCACATACAATAATCTTCACCATCAAAAACTGGTGGTTTGCCTAGTGGGACGGAAAGTAAAGGAGTGTATTTAGAAATGCAAGGATAGCATAGGGGGATCTTACTTAACTTCTTGCGCTCATGGCGCTTAGAAGTGATGGACGGTGCGTTGGAGCTGGATGTAGAAGGTGACCATGAGTCGGTCTCGTAGTAGACCACCTTCTTCATCTTCTTTTTCTTGTCGCCACTCTGATGCGACTTGTGAGGAGGTGATCCCTCCATTAGCTTGTTGCCGGACTCCTTCGATGGAGCCTTCCCGTGGCTTGTGGTGGGCTTGTCGCCGGTCACGATCTCCCCCTTGGCATGTTCTCCCGACATCACTTCGAGTGGTTAGACTCTAATGAAGTACCGGGCTTTGATACCAATTGAAAGTCGCCTAGAGGGGGGTGAATAGGCAGAATCTGAAATTTATAACTTAAAAGAAAAACTACAAGCCGGGGTTAGCGTTAGAATTAAATTCAAGTCTGAAAGAGAAAGCGAAAACAAATCAACCAAGAAATAAAGCGGATGACACGATGATTTGTTTTACCGAGGTTCGGTTCTTGAAAACCTACTCCTCGTTGAGGTGGTCACAAAGACCGGGTCTCTTTCAACCCTTTCCCTCTCTCAAACGGTCACCTAGACCGAGTGAGCTTTCTCCTTAATCAAACGGGTCACTTAGACCCCACAAGGACCACCACACAATTGGTGTCTCTTGCTTTGATTACAAGTCACTTAGAGAACAAGAATGAGGAAGAAGAAAGTGATCCAAGAACAAGAGCTCAAAGAACACAAGCTAAACTCTCTCTAGTCACTAGTTGTTTGGAGTGGATTTGGGACTTGGAGAGGCTTTGATTCTTTTGAATTGTGTCTTGTATTGATTGCACTAGCTCTTGTATTGAATGAGATGTCTGAAAAACTTGGATGCTTGGAGTGGTGGTGGTTGGGGGGTATTTATAGCCCTTAACCACCACATAGCCGTTGGGGAAGCTGTCTGTCAATGGGCACACCGGACAGTCCGGTGCGCCACCGAACACTGTCCAGTGCACCATCCACGTCACCCAACCATTAGGGTTCTGAAGATTCTAATCGTTGGAGCGCTGACTTCATGTCACACCGGACAGTCCGGTGCTGCAACGGATAGGTCCTGTTCACTGTCCGGTGCGCCTCTGACGCCTGCTCTGACTTCTGCGCACACTACTCATGCTTTTGCAGATGACCGTTGCGCTGGTAGCCGTTTCTCCGTTGGCACACCGGACAGTCCGGTGAATTATAGCGGAGCGGCGTCTCAGAAACTCGAAGGTGAAGAGTTCAGACTGTATGGCCCCTGGTGCACTTGACACTGTCCGGTGGCACACCGGACAGTCCGGTGCGCCAGACCAGGGTTCTCTTCGGTTTCTTTTGCTCCTTTCTTTTGAACCCTAACTTGCTCTTTTTATTGGTTTGTGTTGAACCTGTATGCACCTATAGAATACATAATCTAGAGCAAACTAGTTAGTCCAATATTTGTGTTGGGCATTCAACCACCAAAATCATTTATAGGAAAAGGTTTGACCCTATTTCCCTTTCAATGACATTTACAGCGACTTTGCTCGTCTCGGAATGGACCACTAGAAATCTATAATCTGCACTGTTATGTGCATAACCTAGGAAGACACAGTCTACAGTCTTAGGGCCTAGCTTTCTCTTCTTCGGCAATGGGACATTCACCTTTGCGAGGCAGCCCCAAGTCCGAAGATGTGAAAGATCTAGCTTCCTTCCTTTAAATCCTTGTGATACCCGGTTTGCAAAGAAGAGAAGTTGGGGGTTGTTCTTTTTGTTTTTTTCCTCATCCGGTTGTTGTTTTGGGGATTTGGAATTTGTGGAAAACATTCACAACTAGGGCAGTAGAATTTATTTGGTTTGGCACTTGCGATGGGGTCGGGAGCTGTCGCGTGGGCTAGTTGGGCCACGATTGGTGATTCGGCCCATTATTCCTCCCAAACCCTAGCCGCCCTCCCTCCTAACCCCCTCCCCCTTTGTGCAGCCGCCCCCCCCCCCCCCCCACTTCCCCCACACCTTGGCTGCCCCCCCTTCCCATCTCCTCCTCTCTCAATCCTTGCAGCCACACCACCATACCCTAGCCGCCCCCCCCCCCCAATCTCCTCCTCCCAAGGTGCCAATCCTTGCCGCTCGGATCGTCGTCACGTGGTGCGAATCTTCAATCGTTTTGGTGGAGGGAAGAAGGGAGGAAGGAAAGGGGGAGAATCCAAGGTGATTTTTGTGTTCATCCCTTGTTCATTTGTGCTGCAATTCAGTTGATTAGATGTTGCGTTTGCGATTGGGTAGAGAGGGCTGTCCAGAATTTTAGGTGGTGGATGAACAGCGGTAGTTCTAGCAGTTTCTAGGTTTTTTTCGTGAAAAATTAATGGGAATCAGTTTGGGGATCATGTAGAACTTTGTTTTACCTTTCCAACGAGTATTTATGCGCTCAATTTGGAGTTATAAATTAAAAGTTATCATCGTTTGAATCCGGGTATGTGGCTATCCAAAAAAACAGATTTTTAGGAGGATGAACAGCATCAGTATTAGCAGTTTCTAGGGATTTTTCGGGAGTAATTAGTGTTAATCAGTCTGAGAATCATGTAGGGATTTTTCTTATCTTTCCAACAAGTACTTATGCGCTCGAATCGGAATTATATTTTAAAAGTTATCGCTGTTTGAATCCGAGTATGTCGCTGCACAAATCAGAAAAAAAACAGATTGCAGGGTTTATTTTGTGGACCGTTTAGAGGTAATTAGATGTTAGCATTTAATCATAAATTGTATACAAAACTTATGGGGAATTCTATGTAGTTGTCTCTAGAGTTTTTGTTTGACACCACTGCTGTCGGCATTTTGACCCCGGGGGGGTCCCTGGACCGACGAGTAAATTGTCGCTGCGTGCCCCAGCCCAGATGGGTCGGCGCGAGGCGGAACGCGAAGGGGGGAGAAGCAGCCGGAGGGAGACAGGCGTGGGAGTGTGGAACCCGTGGCCTTCGTGTTAGCCCCGCGCCCAGGTCGGGTGCGCTTGCAGTAGGGGGTTACAAGCGTCCACGCGGGAGGGAGCGAGCGGCCTTGCGCAAGCGCCGTCCCGTCCTTCCCCGCGCGGCCAACCCTCTGTAAGAGGGCCCTGGACCTCCCTTTTATAGGCGTAAGGAGAGGATCCAGGTGTACAATGGGGGTGTAGCAGGGTGCTAACGTGTCTAGCGGAGGAGAGCTAGCGCCCTAAGTACATGCCATCGTGGCAACCGGAGAGGTTTTGGCACCCAGTTCGTGTGATGTCGTGGCCGTCGGAGGAGCGCTGGAGCCTGGCGGAAGGACAGCTGTCGGGGCTGTCGCGTCCTTGCTGACGTCCTCTTGCTTCCGTAAGGGGGCTAAGAGCCGCCGTTATCACAGGGCATGCGGGGCGCCATCATTACTCGTATAGTGGAGCGAGCCGGATAGGACGCCGGTCTTGTTCCCCGTAGCCTGAGTCAGCTCGGGGTAGGGTAATGATGGTGCTTCCTGTCGACGTGGTCGGTCCGTGCCCTAGGTTGGGCAAGGTGGAGGCTCCTCCGAGGTCGAGGTTGAGTCTGTCTTCCAAGGCCGAGGTCGGGTCCGAGCCCCCGGGTCGGACGAGGCGGAGACCGTCGGCTGAGGCCAAGGCTGAGTCCGAGCCCTGGGGTCGGGCGAGGTGGAGTTCGTCGTCTTTCGGGGCTGAGCCCGAGTCCGAGCCCTGGGGTCGGGCGAAGCGGAGTTCGTCGTCTTCCGGGGCTGAGCCCGAGTCCGAGCACTGGGGTCGGGCGAAGCGGAGTTCATCGTCTTCTAGGGCTGAGCCCGAGTCCGAGCCCTGGGGTCGGGCGAAGCGGAGTTCGTCGTCTTCTAGGGCTGAGCCCGAGTCCGAGCCCTGGGGTTGGGCGAAGCGAAGTTCGTCGTCTTCTGGGGCTGAGCCCGAGTCCAAGCCCTGAGGTTGGGCGAAGCGGAGTTTCCTATGACGCCTGAGGCCGGACTTGGCTGCTGTCAGCCTCACTCTGTCGAGTGGCTCAGCAGTCGGAGCGGCGCAGGCGGCGCTGTCTTCTTGTCAGACCGGTCAGTGGAGCAGCGAAGTGACTGCGGTCACTTCGGCTCTGTCGACTGGAGGGCGTGCGTCAGGATAAAGGTGTCAGGCCACCTTTGCATTAAATGCCCCTGCGATTTGGTCGGTTGGCGTGGCGATTTGGCCAAGGTTGCTTCTTGGTGAAGACCGGGCCTCGGGCGAGCCGAGGGTGTGTCCGTTGCTGGAGGGGGTCCTCGAGCGAGACGTAGATCCTCCGGGTCGGCTGCCCTTGCCCGAGGCTGGGCTCGGGCGAGGCGTGATGTGTCCCTCGAATGGACTGATCCTTGACTTAATCGCACCCATCAGGCCTTTGCAGCTTTGTGCTGATGGGGGTTACCAGCTGAGATTTAGGAGTCTTGAGGGTACCCCTAATTATGGTCCCCGACAGTAGCCCCCGAGCCTCGAAGGGAGTGTTAATACTCGCTTGGAGGCTTTTGCCGCACTTTTTTGCAAGGGGACCAGCCTTTTTTGGTTGCATTTTGTTCCGGTGGGTGCGCGCGAGCGCACCCGCCGGGTGTAGCCCCCGAGGCCTCGGAGGAGTAGTTTGACTCCTTCGAGGTCTTAGTGCGTTTCGCAACACTTCGGCTGGTCTGGTTGTTCCCTCATGCAAGCTGGCCGTAGCCCGGGTGCACGGTCAGGTCCCAAGTTCTCGGGCTGGTATGTTGACGCTGTCAACGGGTTGGCCGGAGCCGGGTTTGCGAGAGCAGCCCCCGAGCCTCTGCACAGGGCGAGAGGACGGTCAAGGACAGACTCGACTTTTTTACATACGCCCCTGCGTCGCCTTTCCGCAAGGAGGAGGGGGGGGGGGAAAGCGCCATGTTGCCCTCAGAGGGCGCCGAACATGGTGTCTCCGGTGAGCTGCTGGCGGGTAATCCGAGTGGACGCCCGTGCCCCATTTGTTAGGGGTCGGCTAGAGGCCCAGAGGCGCGCTCCAAAAGTACCTGCGGGTGATCTGCCGGACCCGGTCCCCTTTTGACGGGGTCCGAGGGCTCGATGCCTCCCTCTGATGGGATTCCGTTACAAGATCGTTCCCGCTGGTCTCGGAAATGTCCTAGGGTACCTCAGGAGCGTAGCCTGAGCCTTGGTTATGTATCGAACGTACCCAGGGTCATCCCTCGCTCTGTGTCTGAGGCGACTGTGAACCCTTCGAGGGCCAGCCTACGAACCCCTGATCAGTAGTGGGCGCAGAGCCCGAGTGGCCTGAGGCGGCCATTGAACCCTTCCGAGGGGCCGGCCATCGAACCTCTGACCAGTAGTGGGCGCAGAACCCAAGTGCTCTGAGGCGGTCGTTGAACCCCTTCGAGGGGCCAGCCTTTGAACCTCTGATCAGTAGGGAGGCTCGGGGCCTGTTTCCTTCACGGAGAAGGATCCTTTTCGAGGTATCCCCCTTTCCCGGTCCCTGTTGTAAGAGAGAGAAAGAGGAAAAGGGAAAGGATACAAAATCGAATGACGTGGCGTACCTTTTTCGACGCGGTCATTATGGCGAAGGTGAAGCGTCGCTTGCTTCTCCTGCCTGAGGCGCCGCCTGTCCCGCCGCGGAGTTAATGCGACGGGGCGAGTGGTTCACGAGGCGGTCGTTGTGCGTGTGCGAGCCGTTCGAGGAACGGATCATGGGCGCGCTGTCTTCACGCCGTGAGAGAGGGTTCTCTCGCTGCCCCTGGATGGGACGTAAGCTTGGCTGACGACGTGACCGCTGCTCCTGCCCGCCTACCACCGCCATTACTGCCGGCCCATTTTTTGGCCGCATCGACCGTCGCGCCTTCTCCCACGGCTGGCCGGCCCGTGACCGATGTGCCTGGCTGGCACTGTTGGGTCACACGCAGGGCTGCCTCGAGTCGCGGTGCTGGTTCCGCAGTCGAAGAGGCGCGGTAGTGGTGCGAGTGGCGGTGCAGTTGCTCGCACGTAGCAATCAGCGCGCCGGTTGCATGACGTGTGGGCCTGGGCCTCCATGCTGGGCGCGTTGGAGTCGAAGGGGCGCGCCCACTTGGCGCGGTTGCATGCCGACTGCATGGCTGTCCACCCTTTCACCCGCTGGTCTGGGCGAAAGTGGAGGAATGCTTGTAACCGCTGGGCAGCTGCATGCCCTGCGCGCGGCGGTTTCGCTCCTTCTGCCCTAGACCAGCTTGCATGACGCGTGGGGCCCAGCCCCCGTGTCATAGGGGGAGGACCTTGGAACGTGTTGGAGAAGACTCAGCCCGCGATGGCTGAGGACGCAAGTGGGGAGAGTTGCCTTTAAAAGGAGGGTGACCCCCTTGAAATACGATCATGTCTTCGCGTTCCCTTATGCGTCGTGTCTTTCCACCTTCCGAGCCCTCGGATGGGGGACGCCTGCAATCCTTCCACCTTGTCGTCGGAGGAACGCAACTTCAAGGAAGTTGGTACCTTTCATCCATCGTTCGGCTTCAAGGATTTTCATCATGCAGCCCGGCTGCATCGCCTCGCCGGTGGTCACCCAAGATGGCGACCTCCAGCTTGATGGCGGGGAGAAGCGAACCGGGCTGTGGCCTTTGCCCCTCCCTCAGCTTCAAGGATGTTCATCATCAGTGCTGGGGAGGGGAGTGTGCCGAGTTGGGGTCGGTCCCTGCGCGGGCGGCAGCCCGCTCCTTCCCTCAGTGATCGGGGGAAGGGCGTTCGCCGTTCGTGGCGTTGGCAGCTGCCGCGTGCCTGGCTCTCTGAGCCGAATGGCTTCGGAGCCGCTCCCGGCGCCGCCTTCCGCCACGGCAGCCAGAAGAGGTTTCTCCACCGACGAGCTAGCCAGTGCCACCCACGAACTGACCTCCAACTCTACGGCCTTCTGCCCATCCTTGCCTCTCGAGTGAAGGCATGGGCGAGGGCCTCATGGCAGCAGCATCCGCCCTAAGGTCATCGTTGCTGCTGTTCGGCCCCTCGGAGCAGAAGTCGTCATCGTCGCCACTGCTGGGGCGGGCGACGGCGAGCCGTTCGTCGGTCTTCTGTTGCTCCGCAGGCCCCCCAATCGTGTGGGGTTGTTCGTACCTGCGGAGGTGGAACCAGAGTTCCGTTTGTAATGGCACTTTGAGTGCCGGTGTCTTGTTCATTGTGGCTGTCGGGGCCTAAACATGTATGTATCTTTGGCACGGAGCCGTGTTTTTCCTTCATTTCGAGCACTAAGACTCGCCTGTCGACTATCTGAACCGCTTCACCGAGCGTGAGTCGCCTCGTGCGAAGGTGACGAGTGAGGTATGCATATCCCGGAGGCGTAGGAGTCCCTCGGCTCGGTCGGCCTTGCTGTCTGAGGCTTCTCTCGCTCAGTTAAAGGAACCCCTGAGAACACCTAGAGGGGGGGTGAATAGGTGATCCTGTAACACTTCAAAAACTTAAGCCACAAAACTTGGTTAATTGTTAGCACAATAATTGCCAAGTGGCTAAAGAGGAATCCTCAACAAAACACAATAACCAACAAGGGTCAATCACAGAGATGGCACGGTGGTTACCCCGTGGTTCGGCCAAGACCAACGCTTGCCTACTCCACGTTGTGGCGTCCCAACGGACGAGGGTTGCAATCAACCCCTCTCAAGCGGTCCAAAGACCCACTTGAATACCATGGTGTTTTGCTTGCTTTATCTCAATCCCGCTTGCGAGGAATCTCCACAACTTGGAGCCTCTCGCCCTTACACTTGAAATTCACAAAGAACACAGAGCAAGGGAGGGATTAGCAACGCACACAAGACACACGAATCAGAATGTCAATACGCACACAAGTTGCAACAAGAGCTCGCAACACAACTCAATGAGTTCACAACTCCACTTGAGCTCTATATGCTATCACAATGAAACGAATGCGCGGAATCGATGTCTTGGTGCTTAAGAATGTTGTAGGAATGTTTGGTATCCTCCTCCATGCGCCTAGGGGTCCCTTTTATAGCCCCAAGGCAGCTAGGAGCCGTTGAGAGCAATCTTGGAAGGCTGATCTTGCCTTCTGTCGACTGGCGCACCGGACAGTCCGGTGCACACCGGACACTGTCCGGTGCCCGATTTCTTTCCATAAACGGCGCAGTCGACCGTTGGCGGCCTGAGAGCCGTTGGCGCACCGGACATGTCCGGTGCACACCGGACAGTCCGGTGCCTTCTTCTAGCCGTTGGCTCGGCCACGTGTCCCACGCAGATTGCGCGGACGACCGTTGGCCCGGCCGACCGTTGGCTCACCGGACAGTCCGGTGCACACCGGACAGTCCGGTGAATTATAGCCGTACGTCGCCGGTGAATTCCCGAGAGCGGCCACTTCGCTTGTGAACGACCCACCGGACAGTCCGGTGCACCACCGGACAGTCTGGTGAATTATAGCCGTACACCGCCGTTGAAGTCCCGAGAGCAGCCTGTTTGCCCGAGCCAGCCTGACGCACCGGACACTGTCCGGTGCACCACCGGACAGTCCGGTGCTCCAGACTGAGCAAAGTCTTGGCTGCTCGAGCCAAGGCATTTCCAGTTGGTCTTTTCCTGTTTCCAGCACTTAGACACGATACATTAGTCTCTAAAACAATGTACTAAGTCTGAGAAACATACCTTTATCCTTGATTTGTACTTTGTCTACCATTTTACACTTAGGCACTTGTGTTGGACATTAAATCACCAAAATACTTAGAAATGGCCCAAGGGCACATTTCCCTTTCAATCTCCCCCTTTTTGGTGATTTATGCCAACACAACATAAAGCAAGTCGAACAAGTACAAAAAACAATTCAACTAAGAACTCAAAGTTGTTTTGATTCAATTTGACATATATGGATCACTCTATGCCACCACTTGGTTTGTTTTTGCAAATCAAACTCACATTCCTATCTCTAAGTCAAATCCACTTGTAGAGACATAAAGAGAGGTTTTCCAAATAAATTTGATCAAGGATTTCAAAAACTCCCCCTTTTTCCCATAAACAACACTTCTCCCCACAAGAGACCAACTTTTGACATAAGAGACAATAAAAGAGTTTTGACAAACCAAAAGCTCTAATCTACTATTTTCAAAATTTCTCAAGTGGTAGCTGATCCATTAATCGCTTTGGCCTTTATTTTCTCCCCCTTTGGCATCAAGCACCAAAACGAGATCAATCTTGGCCCTTTAACCCCATTGCCTCACCAAAATCTTCAAATAAGAGTACAAAGGCAATAAGAGTATAAAGATGAACTTGGAAAAGTTACTCTTTTCATCGGAGTGCAGTGGAAGTCTTGCATGGTCCAAGTCCACCTTTTCCCTTTCAATCCTCCTTTGAGACTAACACAACCAAACTCAAGAAAATGGTTAGTCTCAAAGGGTCAAGTTGTAGCACAGCTCCCCCTAAATATGTGCATTACTTGCAAAAAGGACTTGTGAGGTCCAGGGAGTGTTTGTACAACTTGAGCACCACAATAAGCAACAAAATGCAGAATGAACATGATCAAAGGCATAAACACATATATGCTACAATTCAATCCAAGTTCCGCGAATCTAAGATATTTAGCTCACTACGCAGCCTGCAAAAGGTCTTCTCATCTAGAGGCTTGGTAAAGATATCGGCTAGCTGGTTCTCGGTGCTAACATGAAACACTTCGATATCCCCCTTTTGCTGGTGGTCTCTCAAAAAGTGATGCCGGATGTCAATGTGCTTTGTGCGGCTGTGCTCAACAGGATTTTCCGCTATTCGGATAGCACTCTCATTATCACATAGGAGTGGGACTTTGCTCAGATTGTAGCCAAAGTCCCGGAGGGTTTGCCTCATCCAAAGTAGTTGCGCGCAACACTGTCCTGCGGCAACATACTCGGCCTCAGCGGTGGATAGGGCAACGGAGGTTTGTTTCTTAGAGTTCCATGACACCAGGGACCTTCCTAAGAATTGGCACGTCCCCGATGTACTCTTCCTATCGACCTTACATCCAGCATAGTCGGAATCCGAGTACCCAATCAAGTCAAAGTTAGACCCCTTTGGATACCAGATCCCGAAGCAAGGCGTAGCGACTAAATATCTAAGAATTCGCTTCACAGCCACTAAGTGACACTCCTTAGGATCAGATTGAAATCTAGCACACATGCATACGCTAAGCATAATATCCGGTCTACTAGCACATAAATAAAGCAAAGAACCTATCATGGACCGGTATGCTTTTTGATCAACGGACTTACCTCCTTTGTTGAGGTCGGTGTGTCCGTCAGTTCCCATCGGCGTCTTTGCGGGCTTGGCATCCTTCATCCCAAACCGCTTTAGCAAGTCTTGCGTGTACTTTGTTTGGGAGATGAAAGTGTCGTCCTTGAGTTGCTTCACTTGGAACCCAAGGAAGTAGTTCAACTCGCCCATCATCGACATCTCGAATTTCTGCGTCATCACCCTGCTAAACTCTTCACAAGACTTTTGATTAGTAGAACCAAATATTATGTCATCGACATAAATTTGGCATACAAAAAGATCACCATCGCAAGTCTTAGTAAAAAGAGTTGGATCGGCTTTCCCGGCCTTGAAAGCATTAGCAATTAAAAAGTCTCTAAGGCATTCATACCATGCTCTTGGGGCTTGCTTAAGTCCATAGAGCACCTTAGAGAGCTTACACACGTGGTCGGGGAACCGTTCATCCTCGAAGCCAGGAGGTTGCTCTACATACACCTCCTCCTTGATCGGCCCGTTGAGGAAAGCGCTCTTCACATCCATTTGGTACAACCTGAAAGAATGGTGAGCCGCATATGCTAGCAAGATACGAATTGATTCTAGCCTAGCCACAGGAGCAAAAGTCACCTCAAAGTCCAAACCTGCGACTTGGGCATAACCTTTTGCCACAAGCCGAGCCTTGTTCCTTGTCACCACCCCGTGCTCGTCCTGTTTGTTGTGGAACACCCACTTGGTTCCCACAACATTTTGCTTGGGGCGAGGCACCAGTGTCCAAACTTCATTGCGCTTGAAATTGTTGAGTTCCTCCTGCATGGCCAACACCCAGTCCGGATCTAGCAAGGCCTCTTCTACCCTGAAACGCTCAATAGAAGAGACAAAAGAGTAATGCTCACAAAAATTAACTAATCTTGAACGAGTAGTTACTCCCTTGCTAATATCACCCAATATCTGGTCGACGGGATGATCCCTTTGAATCGTCGCTCGAACTTGGGTTGGAGGTGCCTGAGGTGCTTCTTCCTCTTCAACTCGAACATCCTGTGCTCCCCCTTGATCATGCGCCTCCACTTGAGGTACCTGTTCGTCATCTTTGGTTGGGGAATGCACCATAGTTGAGGAAGACGGTTGATCTTTCTCCAATTGTTCCTGAGGTCGTACATCTCCAATCGCCATGGTGCGTATTGCGGCCGTTGGAACGTCTTCTTCATCTACATCATCAAGATCAACAACTTGCTCTCTTGGAGAGCCATTAGTCTCATCAAATACAACGTCGCTAGAGACTTCAACCAATCCCGATGATTTGTTGAAGACCCTATACGCCTTTGTATTTGAATCATAACCTAATAAAAACCCTTCTACAGCTTTGGGAGCAAATTTGGAATTCCTACCCTTCTTCACTAGAATGTAGCATTTACTCCCAAATACACGAAAGTACGATACATTGGGTTTGTTACCAGTTAGCAGCTCGTATGAGGTCTTCTTGAGGAGGCGGTGAAGGTAGACCCTGTTGATGGCGTGGCAAGCCGTGTTCACGGCTTCCGACCAAAAGCACTCGGGGGTCTTGAACTCTCCAAGCATAGTCCTCGCCATATCTATGAGCGTCCTGTTCTTCCTCTCTACCACACCATTTTGCTGAGGTGTGTAGGGAGCGGAGAACTCGTGCTTGATCCCCTCCTCCTCAAGGAACTCCTCCACTTGAAGATTCTTGAATTCGGACCCGTTGTCGCTCCTTATCTTCTTCACCTTGAGCTCAAACTCATTTTGAGCTCTCCTGAGGAAGCGCTTGAGGGTCCCTTGGGTTTCAGACTTATCCTGCAAAAAGAACACCCAAGTGAAGTGGGAAAAGTCATCAACAATAACTAGACCATACTTACTTCCTCCTATGCTCAGATAGGCGACGGGTCCGAAGAGGTCCATATGTAGCAGCTCCAGGGGTCTTGATGTTGTCATCACATTTTTGGTGTGATGAGAGCCTCCCACCTGTTTTCCTACTTGACAAGCTGCACAAGGTCTATCTTTTTCGAAATGTACATTGATTAGACCTATCACGTGTTCTCCCTTTAGAAGCTTGTGGAGGTTCTTCATCCCCACATGTGCTAAGCGGCGATGCCACAACCAGCCCATGCAAGTCTTAGCCATTAAGCATGCATCTAGACCGGCCTCTTCTTTTGCAAAATCAACCAAATAAAGTTTGCCGTCTAGTACACCCTTAAAAGCTAGTGAACCATCACATCTTCTAAAGACAGACACATCTATATTTGTAAATAGACAATTATATCCCATATTACATAATTGACTGACAGATAGTAAATTATATCTAAGAGACTCAACTAAAAACACATTAGAGATAGAGTGCTCATTGGATATTGCAATCTTGCCTAAACCTTTCACCTTGCCTTGGTTCCCATCACCGAATATGATTGAATCTTGGGAATCCTTATTCTTGACGTAGGAGGTGAACATCTTCTTCTCCCCCGTCATATGGTTTGTGCATCCGCTGTCGATAATCCAGCTTGAACCCCCGGATGCATAAACCTGCAAGGCAAATTTAGGCTTGGGTCTTAGGTACCCAACTCTTGTTGGGTCCTACAAGGTTAGTCACAATTTCCTTAGGGACCCAAATGCAAGTTTTATCACCTTTGCATTTTGCCCCTAACTTCCTAGCAACTATCTTCCTATCCTTTCTACAAATAGCAAAGGAAGCATTCAAAGCATGATAAATTGTAGAGGGACCATTCATAACTTTCCTAGGAGCATGAACAAAATTCTTTCTAGGCACATGATGAATATTTTTTCTAGGCATATCTCTACAATGCATATAGGAAGAACTGGAAGCATACATAGCATAAGAATCATAGGCATGTGAATCAAAAGCATTACAACTCCTATGAGTGTAACACCCCTGGTGTTACTATAACTAAAACTTGAGCATGACATCATAAGCATTGGCATTGCATATGTTTGACACACCTAGAGTGCATTCACTAGGCAAAAATTTCAAACAAGTTGTATTGTTTTAATGTTTTACAAATAGGACCCTGGTTAAAGGACTTAACCCTAAATAGTGATTAAAGGGGTAACACTTAACCTAAGTTGAGAAAACCTAAAAGCTCTAGGGTAAAAGTCATAAAATGACTCCAAGAATAAAGTTGAATCCCACTTATACCCCTGGAATACCAGAAACCCTAATTGGAACCCTGGGAAACCCTAAAACTAAACCCTAGGGGCCTATGTGCAAAATTAACCCACTTTTGGGTTAAAGTGCAAAAACCAAGCCAAATAGGTTTCTTAAGTCCTTTGGTTCACAAATATGTGGATTTGAAAGCCAAACCCTAGGTTTTGGACTTAAATGCAAAATAGACCTCATGTGAGTTTATTCTAAGTCTGGATTTCAGTGATATTGGCTCAACTTTGGAGCCTTGTATCTTTCAGGATATAGGGTTTTTGCCCTAGGTCACCACATCAAAGTTGAAGACCCATTATAGGAGAACAACTTTGCTAAAGAGTGTGAGCTTAGTTGTTATGAGAAATTTGGAGGAAAACCCAATCAAAGTTTGACTGTCAGACTTGTTCATTCTGAAAATCAGCTTTCCAGTGTAACAGAGTCGACTTTGTGGGTGAATTAATCCTTGATCCAGTGACTTTTTGTGAATACACATTGTAGCAAAGTTGTAGAGGGATTATAGTTCTACAACTTTACTACAGAGAGTTGGCTTAGCTTTCACACAAAAATTTGAGAAAACTGGGCTCTAATGTGCTCTGTCAGTCACTCTGAACTGGTATTCACATGGTACAGTAACAGGTATACTGAAGAAGATTATGTTCCTGCTCGTCGCCGATAGCCGTCGCCGTCGATCGTCGTTCGCCGTGATTCGTGCTCGGCGGTCACTAGATAAGTCTGTCACGGTAAAGGTCCTCGTCACCGGTGAGCTGGAAGTCACCCCGATCGGCCACAGCACATCTCCCCTGGCTCACCGCCCGCGGTAAACTGCTCGCCGTCGACCGCCGCCTCTCGGCCGGGTGCCGCGTGGCTCAACTCTTTCACCGTGTCGCCGTGACCTCCTTTGAACTCTCCGTGGCTCACCGGAGTAACTGCCACGACGGGGGGGCACGTATTCACCGCGCGCCAAGCTTCTTCCCCGTCTCCGGCCGCCAACACATCGCGGTCAAATTAAGCGCCACCGCCTCGGGGTTCTATAAATTGACCCTGCCGTGAGCTTCACCATATCCTCACACATCCAGCCACCGCTAATCGGCCACAATCATCCACTCGTGTGCTTGAATTCGGAGTTTCCCCCAAATTGGTTTTCCGCCGCCGTAGAGTTGAGCTCGCCGTGGTCAGCCCTCCACAGGTCAGCCCCGGTCCTCTGCTACTTCGTTTGAGTACCCTCCCACCTCCGTGATGCTTGCCGAGCCACCGAATTGAACCGGGAGACCCCCAGTCGCCGGGAACACGATCATATTGCCGCTTTGCTTACGGTCACCGTGGCCGGAGCTCCATAATTCACCAATGGTGCAATTAAGTTAGGGGAAGTAATCAGGCTGACCCCAATTTCATGTCCGCCGCTCGGAGAACCCAGTCTTAGCCCCAATCGGCCGGCGTAGGTCCTCGCCGGAGCGCGGCGGTGCGCGAGCGCCGTCGGGGACTTTCGGTTGTGAATTGATAGAACCGCAGGGGCCTTTTTGTAAGTGTTAGTGACTCTGCGCAATAGTGAACGACCCTGTTCTGGTTTAACTAAAACACCGAGGGCCTCTGCGCAAGATCGCCTCGCGGGCGCGGGCGCGCGCGCGATTCCGCGCGGATCTGGGCCGTCTGGGCTGATTTCAGCCCGTTATTGTTGAAGCTTTTTCTTTTTCTTTTTCCGCAGAGCTTTAGAAATCTGTAGAAAATTATAGAAAAATCCTAAAAATATGAGACCAACTTTCCTAGGTTCCTTATTTTCCCTAGTATTTAATAAAAATAAACTCATGATTTTTAGATCAAATAGGGAATTTTAGGGTATTTAAAATAGCCTAAACCATTGATTCTGGATTTTTAGAAAATAAATAATAAGTCCAAAATTTCCCAAACTTTTTATGTGAGCTGTTCACATTATTTAGAAGCCATGGGTAAAGTTTGGTTTGATTTGAACATTGTTTGATAACTAGAACCCAAAACCACCCCCCTGCTCCATGAACTCCTTTACTGACTCCGGAAACCCTAGGTTCTCGGAGTACCGTGAAGGAAAGTTGTACTCAAGACATAAATAATAAGTTTATATTATCTTTGCATCCTCATGAGCATTCCATGACATCCATTCTTATGCATGTATATGGTTATATTAGAGCACGAAGAAGAAGAAGAAGTCTCTGAAGAAGGGATACCACCCACCTCTGATCCTCAAGCAGGCAACTGCTTTTATTTCGATATTTGTGGATCCGAGCAGGACTCACCTGATAACAAAGGCAAGCCCCGGTGCATTTGCCACCTCCCTTGATGTTTTTAAAATCTTTCTCACTTGCTTGCTGCATTAGGTGATAGGAGTTGATTGATTAAACAATTCCTGCATTACCTTCCTTGATCTTGATTACCCTCCTTGAAATCCTGTTTTTACAAAAAGGTTTTACTATGCTTAGTATTGCTTTAGAAAAACAAAAGGATTTGTTTTACAAAAGATGTTTGGCAAAGTGGTTGGGATGTTTTCGAAAACAAAACTTGATGGTGGATCCATCATGGCCATGATGGGTCCAACATCGGAAAAGATGTACCTCTGCTAGGTACCAACCTTTGGGGTTAAATGATTAAGCTGAGACCGGGCGGGTGACTTGCACGAGAAGAGAGTCTCGGTGTAGTGTCTCCGTCTGAGTCGATTAAGGACCTTGTCGATGTAGGCCTGCTGACCGAGGACCCTTTAACTGGTCACATGCCTCGTCATGGGTAAGCCTTGCCTCGGGCAGACTAAGGCCGGAATAAGATAACACGAAATGGGAGTGGAGCGGTGGCGAGAGTAGCGTGTACCCTCCGTGGCAAGAGGCTGGACGGTGGTGTATCTGTGCTCTCGGTTTGCGTGAACCTGATCCGGTCTTAAGAACCCCGGTGGCGGGTTGACATATGCAAGGGTTAAGTGCTACATATGTCGTGTGATTGGAGATCCTCAGCTGAGTATAATCGATTCGGATCGCCGTACCTCCGCGGTTATGGAGACTTGGCCACTGACTTACACGTAGCATTCCACTAAAGATGATGGGTTTTTGTTAAAGAAATTGGCTAGTGCAGGACCAGTGATTGAACTAGGGTAGAAAGAACTCTAGTGCAGGTAATTTTACCTAACTTGACAAATAAAATTGGATTTTTAAGGATCCACTTTAGTAAGCATTTCTGCAAAACAGAGTCTTTGATTATTGAGAAGCCTTACCTTGACTCCCATATAACCAGCATACCCTTGAGAGTCTTTTCCTTAGTCGGGTAAGACTTGCTGAGTAATTCCATACTCAGGGTTTATCCCTTTGTTGTTTTTAGGTGGGGAAGTAGCAGACTTTTGCTGCTTCTGTGCCAAGGTGGTTCCCAAAGAAGAAAAACAAGACTGAAGTGCGGGAGGACTCGGTCCTCCACCTAGGATCTTTTTCTTTTGCTTATCGGGAGAAGTTTGTGTCTCCCTTGGTTTGTATAATTATTACTTCTATGCACTCACTTTTAGACTGGTCTGTAATAAATTAACTCGAGCTTGCTGTTGAAATAAATGTAAGTTTATGTAATTCGCTCCCGCATTTCTTCATCTCCGATGATCTGTAATGTCTGCAAGACGGGTGAAACGTTCCTGGTAAGGTCGGGAAAGATACCGAGCTTGTCAAGTAACTTAGGAACATCTACAGGGTGTCTGATGTCTGTTAGACAAGGACAACTGTAGGTGGGCCTGATTACTTGGGAGGTTCCGTCACAGCTGGTATCGAAGCGTAGCCCTTTTTTTTTGCAGATATTATAAGGCATCTTCAAAAAGATTTTCAAAAGTCTTACCTAAAGATTCTTTTCTCTTCTTACCTAAGTATTCTGAAGAGTTTATCTTAAAGACCAAATAGGAAGAGTGCAATGTATAGAAGGTTGAATCAACTAAGGTTGATTCTGTACTTATTCATGCATCATGCTAAGAATTATGCTAATAACATTTTCCCCCTTAGAAAGATGCCGCCACGCACAAGGCTAACGGCACGTAAGTCAACGGGACCGATTGGAGTACCCCGGCATCAACTAGCCCCTCGACACGAAAGCAGTAGCAGCGGAAGTAATGATCCTATAGGAGACTTGGAAGCCGAAGTGCGTCGACTTCAAGCAACGCTGCAACACAGGACCAATGCTTGGATTGCAGACGGAGATAGAATCAATGAACTAAGAAGGGATATCCGTCACCTACAGGATCAGCTGGCTGATCGGGACTTAGCACTTGACTGGGCAGTACAGTCTTGTATGTTGGCATGTGCTAAGGAAGCGAGGGCTCAGGCCCGAATTAAAGAACTTAGCTCAGTTGTCGACAACCTGCAGGTCTACTGCAATACTTTGCATGAGGAAGTCCATGTGTTATACTCACAATTACACCCTAGTGAGCCTGTACACTCTGCTGAGTCAGGAGCCGGACCCTCTCACGTTGCGGGACGCGCGTTGGGTGGGGAGTTAGATCTTTTTGAACCCCCTCCTTCTTTGAGGTTGGTTGACGTCTGGACTCCCACACCTGACAATGAAGCCGCCAAAAGCAACGGAAAGCAGGACTAATGGTGTAATAAAAGTAGAGTAGTGTATTGTAGGATGTACTGTTGTACAATAGGTTAAACTTTTGTAAAATGGGTAATGTATCCTGTTATGTAATATCGAGTCTGTATCATTACTCTTTATAGTAATGTAAAATGGAAGGTTTTCTTTGGCACATTATGTTTATTCAAATGTTTTTGCCTCAGATGCCGACCAGGACTCGCGGACAGGACGCAGCCGGAACATCTGGGGGTCGGGATGTTACCCCGAATCCACCTCCAGTTCCACCCACGCTAGCCGAGGCAATTGCTGCCTTGGTGAATGCTACCGCCGACAATACCCGCTTCCTGAGGGAAATGGCGGGTCAGCAGCAGCTCCAGCAACAAGCAGGAAGAGGTTTTCAACAAGGTCCCCGTGAGACTACTTATCTGGATTTCTCCGAAACTCGTCCGCCTCTCTTCATCAAAGCAGAAGACCCGCTCGAAGCCGACGAATGGATACGGGTCATTGAACAGAAGTTTGGCCTTCTTCGTTGTTCGGAAACACAGAAGCCATTGTTCGCGGCACAGCAACTCCGAGGCCCTGCCAGTACTTGGTGGGGAAACTTTGTGGCTATCCAACCGGACAACCATCAAATTACATGGAACGAATTTAAAGCAGCCTTCCGCGAGCACTATATACCAGAGGGAGTGCTGCACATGAAACAAGAAGAGTTTATGAAACTGAAACAAGGGGGAGATACTGTTAATCAGTATCTCAACAAGTTCAATCACCTGTCACAATATGCAATTGATCAGGTGAATACCGATTTGAAGAAAAGGAACTGTTTTATGAGAGGTCTAAATGACCGGATGCAGCGAAAAATGGCTGCATGTATTGATCTTACATATGGAAAGGCTGTCAGTACAGCCTTATCTGTGGAGGCAAAATATGCAAATTCTGGGAAAAGTAAGGGATTCAGTGGTGATAGGCCTAGTCAGGGCCCGGTAAAGAGGCAACGGTTTGTTCTCCGGCCCTCTAACCAGAACCGTTCAAGTGCACCATCTTTCCCTTTCAAGCAGCCCATAATTATTCGTCCCAACAAAGCCCCTACTGTCCGAAGTCAGCCGGGTGCCCCAGGCACTCGATTCCCTGCTTTGCCAAGTTCTTCAACTGGATGTTTTAACTGTGGCAAATCTGGGCATTTTATTAAAGATTGCCCCTATCCTAGGCAAAATCAGGCCAATAATCAGCAAGGATCGGGGAATTCAGCTCCAGGCAAGGGAAGTACTTCGGGCAAGAATACCAAGAAGACGGGGCGAGTATATTACACTCAAGTGGCTACTACACCGGAGGGAGAGCCGGTGATGATGGGTACGTTCCCTGTGGCCAGTCACCCTGCAATTATTCTTTTTGATTCTGGTGCTTCGCATACCTTCATTAGCAAGACATTTGTGGAGCAACATCACATTGCATGTCATGAATCAAAAGAGGGATTTAAAATTCATTCACCTGGGGGACACATTTTTACTAGAGAAGTGGCCTATGAAGTGCCAGTAACCATGGCCGGACGGAACTTTCCTGCTAACATGATTGTTCTAAAAGGCCAGGATATAGATGTAATTTTGGGTATGAATTGGTTAACCCAATACAAGGCCATTCTCAACACTGAACTCAGAGCCGTCAGGTTGAGCTATAATCAAGAAGAAATCCTTTTATCTCTCCCCAAAACCAATCCAGTCAAAGCTTCTGGTAGAATATTTGAAGCCATTGTACCGGAGATCAAGAACATTCCGGTAGTATGTGAGTTTCCAGATGTATTTCCGGAAGATTTGCCTGGACTACCCCCTGAAAGAGATGTAGAATTTGTAATTGAGTTAAAGCCCGGTACGGCTCCCATCTCTCGAAGATCGTACCGTATGCCCCCTAATGAGTTGGCGGAATTGAAGATTCAATTACAAGATCTACTGAACAAAGGATTTATCCAGCCAAGCTCGTCCCCATGGGGTTGTCCCGCCATCTTTGTGAAGAAGAAGGATCAAACCTTGCGCATGTGCGTGGACTATCGGCCCCTAAATGAGGTCACTATCAAGAATAAGTACCCTCTTCCAAGGATCGACATCTTATTTGATCAACTGACTGGGGCGAGGGTATTTTCCAAAATTGATCTCAGGTCGGGCTATCATCAAATCCGTATTCGGCCCGAGGATATACCGAAGACCGCATTTACTACGCGGTATGGATTGTTTGAATACTTGGTAATGTCTTTCGGGCTCACAAATGCTCCTGCCCACTTCACCTATTTGATGAACTCGGTGTTCATGCCCGAGTTAGACAAGTTCGTGGTGGTCTTCATCGACGATATTTTGATATACTCTAAAAATGAAGAGGAGCATGCTCAGCATCTACGGATTGTATTGACGCGCCTGAGGGAACATCAGCTGTATGCCAAGTTCAGCAAGTGCGCGTTCTGGCTGGAGGAAATTCAATTTTTGGGGCACGTGTTATCAGCTAAAGGAATTGCGGTAGATCCTAGCAAGGTCAAAGATATTCTGGAATGGAAACCCCCAACAACTGTCCACCAAGTCCGGAGTTTTCTTGGACTAGCGGGATATTATCGCAGATTCATACCTGATTTTTCTAAGCTTGTGAAGCCAATCACAAGTTTATTGAAGAATGATACTAAGTTCAATTGGTCTTCTAAATGTAATGAAGCCTTTGAGCAATTGAAGACACTATTAACCACTGCTCCGGTTTTGGCTCAACCGGACATCACTAAGCCTTTTGATGTATATTGTGATGCGTCAGGCAGTGGACTCGGCTGTGTGCTGATGCAAGAGGGCCGAGTAATTGCGTATACTTCAAGGCAGTTACGCCGACATGAAGAGCATTATCCAACACATGATCTAGAGCTAGCTGCTGTGGTTCATGCCCTGAAAATATGGCGTCACTATCTGCTGGGAAATATCTGTCACATATATACCGATCATAAAAGTTTGAAGTATATATTTACCCAGTCAGAGTTAAATATGAGGCAAAGACGATGGCTCGAGCTCATTAAAGACTATGATCTGGAGATCCATTATCGCCCAGGCAAGGCCAATGTGGTGGCAGATGCATTGAGTCGTAAGACTTCCTGCCACTGTCTTATAGCAAAAGCCTCCGAGAATACGTTATGTCAAGAAATGGAGAAGTTAAACCTGGGGATAATCCAACAAGGGACTCTGAATCAGCTAAAGCTTGAGTCAACCATTTTGCAAAGGATAATTGATGCTCAAAAGGATAATCTGGGCATGAAGCACATACGAGAGAAGATAAGGGCTGGTACAGCCAAATGTTTCAAGGAAGACGATCAAGGTGTGTTATGGTTTAACAACCGCATAGTAGTGCCAAAGAATGAAGAACTCCGCCAGCAAATCTTAGATGAAGCGCATCTTAGTCGCTATTCTATTCATCCGGGAAGCACTAAGATGTATCATGATCTAAAACAACATTACTGGTGGACGAAGATGAAGATTGAAATTGCACGCTATGTGGCTAAGTGTGACACTTGCAGACGTGTCAAAGCCATACACATGAAAACTGCTGGTCCATTGCAGTCATTACCAATACCAACATGGAAATGGGAAGACATCAGCATGGACTTTATTGTGGGACTGCCCAGGACGATAAAAGGGTATGACTCTATTTGGGTTATAATTGATCGGCTTACAAAGACTGCTCACTTTCTGCCGGTCAAGACAAATTCCCCGGTTAATGTCTACGCCCAATTGTACATTGCTCGTATTCTTAGTCTGCATGGTGTTCCAAAGACCATAGTGTCGGATCGTGGACCTCAATTTGTAGCCAAGTTTTGGGAAGCACTTCACAAATCTTTGGGTACTAAGTTACTCCACAGTTCGGCCTATCATCCTCAAACCAGTGGGCAGACTGAGAGAGTGAACCAAATACTGGAAGATATGCTGCGGGCATGTGTCCTGGATTTCTCACCAAAATGGGATGAATGTTTACCTTTGGCGGAGTTTTCATATAATAACAGTTATCAAGAAAGTATCAAGATGGCACCTTTTGAAGCTTTATACGGACGTCGGTGTCGAACTCCGCTAAATTGGTCTGAACCTGGTGAAAGGTATTTCTTTAGGCCTGATATGGTAAAAGAAACCGAAGAAAAGGTTCAGAAAATAGTTCATAATATGAAGAAAGCCCAAGCTCGTCAGAAGAGTTACGCAGACAAACGGCGAAGGCCCTTGTATTTCCTGGAAGGAGACTATGTTTACCTGAAGGTCTCACCAATGAAAGGCGTATCGCGTTTTGGGGTTAAAGGAAAACTTGCACCCAGGTACATTGGTCCATTCCTAGTACTTGAGCAATGTGGACCAGTGGCATACCGACTTCAGATCCCCGAAACATTGTCTGCTGTACATAATGTGTTCCATGTATCGCAATTGAAGAAGTGTCTTCGGGTTCCCGATCGAACCGTTGAAGTGACTGATGTTGTCCTGGAACCAGACTTAACGTACTCGGAACATCCCATTCGAGTCCTGGATCAAAAGGACAGGGTTACCCGGAGAAAGACTCTCAAGTTTTATAAGATACAGTGGAACCAGCATTCGGAAGATGAGGCTACATGGGAAACCCAAGATTTCTTAGATAAGAATTTCCCAGGCTTTCTAGCCTCTTGTAAGTTGTAAAGTTTGTATAGCTATATAATAAAGGAATGAACCCCCACACCACCCCTGCCTTGTACCAGAAGTAAGGAAATAAAAACATGACACATTTCCTTTTCCATTACTCACCCTAGGACTTTAAATCTCGGGACGAGATTCTTTTATGGGGGGAAGGATGTAACACCCCTGGTGTTACTATAACTAAAACTTGAGCATGACATCATAAGCATTGGCATTGCATATGTTTGACACACCTAGAGTGCATTCACTAGGCAAAAATTTCAAACAAGTTGTATTGTTTTAATGTTTTACAAATAGGACCCTGGTTAAAGGACTTAACCCTAAATAGTGATTAAAGGGGTAACACTTAACCTAAGTTGAGAAAACCTAAAAGCTCTAGGGTAAAAGTCATAAAATGACTCCAAGAATAAAGTTGAATCCCACTTATACCCCTGGAATACCAGAAACCCTAATT
This sequence comes from Zea luxurians, assembly GCA_029449295.1. NCBI lineage: Eukaryota > Viridiplantae > Streptophyta > Magnoliopsida > Poales > Poaceae > Zea > Zea luxurians. Next base: position 48,507,217 of record JAOPSE010000010.1, read on the forward strand.
GGAACCCTGGGAAACCCTAAAACTAAACCCTAGGGGCCTATGTGCAAAATTAACCCACTTTTGGGTTAAAGTGCAAAAACCAAGCCAAATAGGTTTCTTAAGTCCTTTGGTTCACAAATATGTGGATTTGAAAGCCAAACCCTAGGTTTTGGACTTAAATGCAAAATAGACCTCATGTGAGTTTATTCTAAGTCTGGATTTCAGTGATATTGGCTCAACTTTGGAGCCTTGTATCTTTCAGGATATAGGGTTTTTGCCCTAGGTCACCACATCAAAGTTGAAGACCCATTATAGGAGAACAACTTTGCTAAAGAGTGTGAGCTTAGTTGTTATGAGAAATTTGGAGGAAAACCCAATCAAAGTTTGACTGTCAGACTTGTTCATTCTGAAAATCAGCTTTCCAGTGTAACAGAGTCGACTTTGTGGGTGAATTAAACCTTGATCCAGTGACTTTTTGTGAATACACATTGTAGCAAAGTTGTAGAGGGATTATAGTTCTACAACTTTACTACAGAGAGTTGGCTTAGCTTTCACACAAAAATTTGAGAAACCTGGGCTCTAATGTGCTCTGTCAGTCACTCTGAACTGGTATTCACATGGTACAGTAACAGGTATACTGAAGAAGATTATGTTCCTGCTCGTCGTCGATAGCCGTCGCCGTCGATCGTCGTTCGCCGTGATTCGTGCTTGGCGGTCACCAGATAAGTCTGTCATGGTAAAGGTCCTCGTCACCGGTGAGCTGGAAGTCACCCCGATCGGCCACGGCACATCTCCCCTGGCTCACCGCCCGCGGTAAAGTGCTCGCCGTCGACCGCCGCCTCTCGGCCGGGTGCCGCGTGGCTCAACTCTTTCACCGTGTCGCCGTGACCTCCTTTGAACTCTCCGTGGCTCACCGGAGTAACTGCCACGACGGGGGGGCACGTATTCACCGCGCGCCAAGCTTCTTCCCCATCTCCGGCGGCCAACACATCGCGGTCAAATTAAGCGCCACCGCCTCGGGGTTCTATAAATTGACCCCGCCGTGAGCTTCACCATATCCTCACGCATCCAGCCACCGCTAATCGGCCAATCATCCACTCGTGTGCTTGAATTCGGAGTTTCCCCCAAATTGGTTTTCCGCCGCCGTAGAGTTGAGCTCGCCGTGGTCAGCCCTCCATAGGTCAGCCCCGGTCCTCTGCTACTTCGTTTGAGTACCCTCCCACCTCCGTGATGCTTGCCGAGCCACCGAATTGAACCGGGAGACCCCCAGTCGCCGGGAACACGATCATATTGCCGCTTTGCTTACGGTCACCGTGGCCGGAGCTCCATAATTCACCAATGGTGCAATTAAGTTAGGGGAAGTAGTCAGGCTGACCCCAATTTCATGTCCGCCGCTCGGAGAACCCAGTCTTAGCCCCAATCGGCCGGCGTAGGTCCTCGCCGGAGCGCGGCGGTGCGCGAGCGCCGTCGGGGACTTTCGGTTGTGAATTGATAGAACCGCAGGGGCCTTTTTGTAAGTGTTAGTGACTCTGCGCAATAGTGAACGACCCTGTTCTGGTTTAACTAAAACACCGAGGGCCTCTGCGCAAGATCGCCTCGCGGGCGCGGGCGCGCGCGCGATTCCGCACGGATCTGGGCCGTCTGGGCTGATTTCAGCCCGTTACTGTTGAAGCTTTTTCTTTTTCTTTTTCCGCAGAGCTTTAGAAATCTGTAGAAAATTATAGAAAAATCCTAAAAATATGAGACCAACTTTCCTAGGTTCCTTATTTTCCCTAGTATTTAATAAAAATAAACTCATGATTTTTAGATCAAATAGGGAATTTTAGGGTATTTAAAATAGCCTAAACCATTGATTCTGGATTTTTAGAAAATAAATAATAAGTCCAAAATTTCCCAAACTTTTTATGTGAGCTGTTCACATTATTTAGAAGCCATGGGTAAAGTTTGGTTTGATTTGAACATTGTTTGATAACTAGAACCCAAAACCACCCCCCTGCTCCATGAACTCCTTTACTGACTCCGGAAACCCTAGGTTCTCGGAGTACCGTGAAGGAAAGTTGTACTCAAGACATAAATATTAAGTTTATATTATCTTTGCATCCTCATGAGCATTCCATGACATCCATTCTTATGCATGTATATGGTTATATTAGAGCACGAAGAAGAAGAAGAAGAAGTCTCTGAAGAAGGGATACCAACCACCTCTGATCCTCAAGCAGGCAACTGCTTTTATTTCGATATTTGTGGATCCGAGCAGGACTCACCTGATAACAAAGGCAAGCCCCGGTGCATTTGCCACCTCCCTTGATGTTTTTAAAATCTTTCTCACTTGCTTGCTGCATTAGGTGATAGGAGTTGATTGATTAAACAATTCCTGCATTACCTTCCTTGATCTTGATTACCCTCCTTGAAATCCTATTTTTACAAAAAGGTTTTACTATGCTTAGTATTGCTTTAGAAAAACAAAAGGATTTGTTTTACAAAAGATGTTTGGCAAAGTGGTTGGGATGTTTTCGAAAACAAAACTTGATGGTGGATCCATCATGGCCATGATGGGTCCAACATCGGAAAAGATGTACCTCTGCTAGGTACCAACCTTTGGGGTTAAATGATTAAGATGAGACCGGGCGGGTGACTTGCACGAGAAGAGAGTCTCGGTGTAGTGTCTCCGTCTGAGTCGATTAAGGACCTTGTCGATGTAGGCCTGCTGACCGAGGACCCTTTAACTGGTCACATGCCTCGTCATGGGTAAGCCTTGCCTCGGGCAGACTAAGGCCGGAATAAGATAACACGAAATGGGAGTGGAGCGGTGGCGAGAGTAGCGTGTACCCTCCGTGGCAAGAGGCTGGACGGTGGTGTATCTGTGCTCTCGGTTTGCGTGAACCTGATCTGGTCTTAAGAACCCCGGTGGCGGGTTGACATATGCAAGGGTTAAGTGCTACATATGTCGTGTGATTGGAGATCCTCAGCTGAGTATAATCGATTCGGATCGCCGTACCTCCGCGGTTATGGAGACTTGGCCAGTGACTTACACGTAGCATTCCACTAAAGATGATGGGTTTTTGTTAAAGAAATTGGCTAGTGCAGGACCAGTGATTGAACTAGGGTAGAAAGAACTCTAGTGCAGGTAATTTTACCTAACTTGACAAATAAAATTGGATTTTTAAGGATCCACTTTAGTAAGCATTTCTGCAAAACAGAGTCTTTGATTATTGAGAAGCCTTACCTTGACTCCCATATAACCAGCATACCCTTGAGAGTCTTTTCCTTAGTCGGGTAAGACTTGCTGAGTAATTCCATACTCAGGGTTTATCCCTTTGTTGTTTTTAGGTGGGGAAGTAGCAGACTTTTGCTGCTTCTGTGCCAAGGTGGTTCCCAAAGAAGAAAAACAAGACTGAAGTGCGGGAGGACTCGGTCCTCCACCTAGGATCTTTTTCTTTTGCTTATCGGGAGAAGTTTGTGTCTCCCTTGGTTTGTATAATTATTACTTCTATGCACTCACTTTTAGACTGGTCTGTAATAAATTAACTCGAGCTTGCTATTGAAATAAATGTAAGTTTATGTAATTCGCTCCCGCATTTCTTCATCTCCGATGATCTGTAATGTCTGCAAGACGGGTGAAACGTTCCTGGTAAGGTCGGGAAAGATACCGAGCTTGTCAAGTAACTTAGGAACATCTACAGGGTGTCTGATGTCTGTTAGACAAGGACAACTGTAGGTGGGCCTGATTACTTGGGAGGTTCCGTCACAATGAGACTGTCTTCTATCATTGTACATAAAAGCATGGTTCTTTTTAGTACTACTTGCCATAGGGGCCTTCCCTTTCTCCTTGGCGGAGATGGGAGCCTTATGGCTTGTTAATGTCACACCCGGTTTTGGAAGGCAAACCGAATGCGAACCATGTACGTGCCAGGATCAGAACTCACGTACACAGTAGTTACATAAATGAACATCAACGCACATTGCTCGAATAATAACATAAAAGAGTATTAACTTGTTACATCACAGAGTCATAGACATCCACATAGTCATCAACTTAACAGATAGATCAAAGTGCTAGCGAAACGCAGTAAAGATAAGGCCTTCACAGGCAGCTGACTGGGGGTTGCCGCCAACCCACACCTAGAATTTGTCGTAGTCTTGGAACTCCTGGAAGTCTCCTTCCACGACTTCGCCTTCTCCGGAGCAGTGGTTACAATGCGGACAACCTGGTGTTTTGTGGTAAAGCAAGGATGAGTACACATCAACGTACTCAGCAAATGTCCCGTTTGGCTGAGGTGGACTAGCTTTATGTGGGGTTAGGCTCAAGCAGTTGCTTTTAGTTGGTCAGGTATTTATCATTAGTAGAAGCCAGATTTTAGTACTAACCAACCCATGAACCATTTCCTCATCGAGGAACAGCATCATCATATTTGAACCAAAACCATAACATAATCCTTGTATCTCGAACCATCTGTATCTCTAATCAAAGAGGATCCCAAGGCTGCTCTTAACCGTGAGCACGGCTGATATATCAGTTTCACTACCCTCTGCAGAGGTCACACACTTTACCCATGAGTCATGATTCCCTTTCTGCCCGGGGAGAGCTAATCCCCATTGACCACTACCTAGGTGGTCCGGCAGGGTATCACTACGTAGCTTTTACAAAGATTCCCTAGAGATCATAGTTGCCCGTTAGGTTTCTCCAGTTTGATAAACACAGTACTCCTCCCCGCAGGAGAGTGACTAACAAAAAGCAAAACGAAAGAACCTCGGCACTCAGCCTCGGCAGAGCAAGCACTGTGCCTGGACCCCATTAACGGCACGACGGCTAAGCAACTACACCTCTAGTTCCTCTAATTATTTAGCTAAGGGTGCCCCATTTCACCCTCATGGTTGCACTATTATCCCGGGTGGTCTCTCAACGAACAGGTCCTTACGGAGAGGTACTCAGGAAACAGCCTGAGCCCCCTGGAGTATCACAAGATCATCAACATCATCAGGCTAACAGTATCATAAATATTCACATCATGTTCATTGATTAAGTTAGGGCAGTAGCAGAATGCTAGCCATGATAACCCAAAAGGTAAATAAGGATAAGGTAAATAGAAAGCTAGTCAGTCCTTAGGTTTCAAGTAAGTAATGCGGGATAGTAAGTTATAAGTGAATAGGACATAATGGGTCAGAGGACACTTGCCTTCACCAAACTGTTGATCAGGAACTTCCTCTGCAACTTCCTCGGGAAACACAGACTGCTCGTTGTCTACGTAAAGTAATCATTCACACTATGCACTTGGGAAGTAACAAACAAAAAAACAATATACCAAACATATGCAGCAGAGAGAGATCACAAGTTCATAATAGAAAAGGGATAGGCACTCTGGTATTCTCTAGGTCTGGGGTAGAGGACTATACAAAGTGATTCATTATCCACTAATCAGGTTTAAGTCAGTGGTGGGATTAAATCATTATCTGGTTTTAAGTTCCTAAACTTAGGTGTTTAAGTCCTTAAACTTAAGTGCTCCAACTTTTATTAAAGTCTACCAACTTCTAATTATCTCAAATAAGGTTCCAATAACCTTAATCCTATCCTAATGATTAACCATTAATTGGGACATGGAAACAGCAGGGAAACCTTGCTTAAACAGATAGATAATAATATTATGAACATTTTGCAATTTGAAGCACCTAATTTGCAGTTCATATGGCAAAGTTATGAATTTTACAAGTTTAGGGGTTAAAAATATACCCTAAGTACCTATTTTGGATTAAATAAAAGGTCCGAGGACCTAACTGTAAGAAACCAGGGACGGCGGGTTAAATTTCAGAAAACCGGGGGTCTCTTTAAGAAAACGCGCGGGCGAAGGGGTATCGGGCTCCTACGGCCGTTGGATCTCAAGCGGACGGCCAGGATTAGATCCTGCGGGCGGGCGCGCGAGCGCGCGGCGGCCGGGGTGGCTGACAGGCGGGGCCGGGCGGCAGAGCGGGGCGCGGGTGGGCTGACAGGCGGGGCCCAGCGGCAGAGCGGGGCACGGGCGGGCTGACAGGCGGGGCCCAGCGGCAGAGCGGGGCGCGGGCGGGCTGACAGGCGGGGCCCAGTTGGCAGGGAGGCGGGGCGCGGGGGAAACGGCTCTGGGCCGTCGGATCTCAGGCGAACGGCTGAGGTTGTGTTCGGGCTATTTGAAACAGGGCCGTCCGATCTAAGATGGACGGCGGAGATGGGGCGGCTGGCTTCTGTCTCCTTCCCCAGCTAGCTGAGGCGGCGGCGCCCGTCCCCGCGGCGGAGGAGCTCGCCGGAGACGAGGGGCGCGGGGGCCCTGCGGGTCCTTGGGGCGACCTGAATGGCCGGGGAGGTTGGGGAGGGCGCGGGGAACCTTTTGGTGGGGACTAGGTCGGGACAGGGGCACCGGAGGAGGGCGGTCCACGGCGAAGTGGCTCGGCGGCGGCGCTATGGGACTCCGGCGAGCGATTAAGCGCAGCAGAGTGCAATAGAGGGGAAGGGAGGGGGCATGGGAGGTTCCTTACCTCAAGGCGAACTCCGGGGACTCCTCGGTAGCGACGGAGACGCGGCGACAGCCCGAGTCGACGGTGGCGGACCTCGGCGGCTGCGCAGCGAACGACGGGTGAGCGCGGGCGGAGGGATTCGGGGAGGGAGAGGGGAAATTGGGACGCGTCCCGGATTGTGGACGTCGGGGCAGAGCTCACCGTGGCAGAGGGCACGGCGGGGCTCCAACAGCGACGGAGGAACGAGCTCGGGACGGCGGCGGTTTAATGGCGGTGGCGCTCGGGCGTGCGCGCAGCGTGGGGAAGGTGAGGGAGGGGTCTGCGGGTGCGCAAATGAGGGAGGGGGAGATGGCGAGCGAGGTTCGGGGCTCAAGTGGCCAAGGGCGAGGTGGTGGCGAGCCCCACGCGCAGCGTGGGCGCGGAGTCCGCGGCACGCGCGGATCGGGGCGGCGGTTACGCGAAGACGGAGAAGCTGACAGCCGGGGCCCGCGGGCAGAGAGAGAGGGGAAAGCGGGCGCGGGCGCGGGGAACGGTTGCGCTGACGGGTGGGCCCGCCAGGGCAGAGAGAGCGGAGGAAGCGGGCGCGCGCGGGATTGGGCCGGCTGCGCTGACGGGTGGGCCCGCCAGGGCAGAGAGAGGAGGGGGGGAGGCGCGCGCGGGATGGGTCAATTGGGCCGAAAGGCCGAGGGGGGCGGGGGTTTGGGCTTTTTTTCCTTTTCTTTTTAATCTGGAATTGTTTTCTCTTTTCTTTTTATTTTCTCTATTTGATTCAAATTCAAATAAGCCACAAATTCAAATTAGACTTTCTAAGAATTATGCACCAAACAAAAGTGAAATCTAGGGTTCAACATGATGCAACAATTCATACTCCCTTGGAGTTTGAGCTAATAGACTATAGTTACAAATAAAATAACCACTTTTCTCCTATAGAAATGAGAAAGAGAAGATTGGGGAAGGATGAGAAAAGGGAAGTAACACCTGAATTTGTGAATATGAGCAAAGAAATTTTATACCCCCAAATTCAGGGTGTTACAAACCTATCCCCCTTAAAAGAATCTCGCCCCGAGATTCAGGGTTGGTCAGCAAAGAGTTCAGGGTATTTGGCCTTCAGATCATCTTCTCGTTCCCAGGTTGCTTCTTCCTCCGAGTGGTGACCCCATCTGACTTTGCACATTCTGATGGTGTTCCTCCGGGTGACTCTGTCTGCAAACTCCAGAATCTGCGTTGGCTTCTCTATGTATGTTAGATCCTCCTGGACTTCCAAACCCTCCACTGGCAACTGTTCTTCTGGTACTCGCAGGCACTTCTTCAATTGCGACACGTGGAACACATTGTGCACTGCTGACAAACTTTCTGGTAGGTTGAGTTGGTAAGCCACTTCTCCACGCTTTGCCTGAATCTGATATGGTCCCACGTACCGGGGTGCTAACTTGCCTTTAACTCCGAACCTTCTGACTCCCCTGATAGGTGACACCTTCAGATAGACGAAATCCCCCACTTCGAAACTCAGTTCTCTTCTCCTTCGGTCCGCGTAGCTTCGCTGTCTTGACTGGGCTATCTTCAGGTTCTCCCGAACCATTTTGATATTCTCTTCGGCTTCAAGCAAAATGTCGGGGCCAAACACCTGTCTCTCTCCAGGCTGGTCCCAATGCAGCGGAGTCCTACAACTCCGTCCATAGAGTGCCTGAAACGGCGACATCTTCAAGCTAGCCTGATAGCTATTGTTATAGGAGAATTCTGCATAAGGTAACCTTTTGTCCCATCCTGACCTGTCTTGCAACGCACAGGCTCTCAGCATATCTTCTAGGATCTGGTTAGTTCTTTCGGTCTGACCGTCTGTCTGTGGATGATAAGCCGAGCTGAAGTTCAAATGTGTGCCTAAAGCTTCTTGTAGCTGCTGCCAAAAATGAGAGGTGAACTGCGTTCCTCGATCTGACACTATCTTTTTCGGCACACCATGAAGGCAGACTATCCGTGACATGTATAACTCAGCTAACGTTGCTCCGGTGTATGTGGTCTTCACAGGTATGAAATGGGCCACCTTTGTTAAGCGGTCCACAACCACCCAGATGGAATCATAGCCGGCTCGGGTACGAGGTAGGCCAACTATAAAATCCATCCCGATCTCATCCCACTTCCACTGAGGAATCCGCAAAGGCTGCAACAATCCGGCGGGCCTTTGATGCTCTGCTTTGGTCCTTTGACAGCTATCACAGATGGCGACATATTCTGCGATTTCTCTTTTCATGCCATACCACCAAAACCTCCTCTTTAAATCCTGGTACATCTTTTCACTTCCCGGGTGTATGGAGTAGGCTGTCTCATGAGCTTCCTTGAGGATCAGCTCCCGGATAGGTTTGAGGTCGGGGACACACAATCGGTCCTTGAACCATATCGCTCCCTCTTCATCCTCTCGAAAGTCTTTGCCTCTTCCTTCTAAGATTAGCTGCCGGATCTTGTTGATGCTTTCATCATCCTTCTGCCCTTCTTTGATCTCCCGCTCTAGGGTGGGCTCTAATTCCACTGTTACCCCTTGCGTACTGTTCAGGAAACCGAGACTCAGTCTGTCGAACTCCTTGGCTAACTCATATGGCATTGGGTATGTGGCCATCATATTGACTTGACTCTTCCTGCTCAGAGCATCTGCAACCACATTGGCTTTGCCTGGATGGTAATGTATCTCCAACTCGTAGTCCTTGATCAATTCCAACCATCTTCGCTGTCTCATGTTTAACTCTGACTGGGTGAATATGTATTTCAGACTTTTATGATCTGTGTAGATGTCGCACTTCTGCCCATACAGGTAATGTCTCCATGTCTTTAGAGCATGAACCACTGCTGCCAACTCTAGGTCATGTGTGGGATAATTTTTCTCATGGATCTTCAGCTGTCGAGATGAATATGCTACAACTCTTCCTTCTTGCATTAGCACACATCCCAATCCGATGTAAGAAGCATCGCAATACACTGAGAATGGCTTGTGAACATCAGGCAGGACTAACACCGGAGCTATAGTCAATCTATTTTTCAGTTCTTCAAATGCTTCCTGACACTTTTGGGTCCACTTAAACTCAACTTTCTTCGCTAGCAACACTGTCATTGGTCTAGCAATCTTTGAGAAGCCTTCGATGAAACGCCTGTAATACCCAGCCATTCCAATGAAGCTCTTGATCCCACGAACATCCTTCGGTGCTTTCCAGTTCAGGATATCTGCCACTTTCTTTGGATCCACTGCCAACCCATCTTGATTTATGATGTGACCCAGAAACAAGACTTCATGAATCCAGAACTCGCATTTGCTCAGCTTGGCATACAGCTGATGCTCTCGAAGTCTTTGCAATACCATCTTCAAATGCTCTACATGATCTTCCTCACTTTGAGAGTATATGAGAATATCATCGATAAACACTACCACAAACTTGTCCAGATAATCCATGAACACACTGTTCATCAGGTACATAAAGAAGGCTGGCGCATTTGTCAAACCAAAGGACATAACTGTGAATTCATATAACCCGTACTTGGTGATGAATGCTGTCTTCGGTATGTCCGAGGGTCGGATTCTGAGTTGATGGTAGCCTGACCTCAGATCTATCTTCGAGAATACGCTGGCACCTCTGAGCTGGTCGAACAAATCTTCTATCCTTGGCAGGGGGTACTTGTTCTTGACAGTGACTTCATTCAAGGCTCTGTAATCTATGCACATCCTTTTGGTTCCATCTTTCTTCTCTACAAACAACACTGGAGCGGCCCAAGGCGAGGTACTTGGTCTGATGTAACCCTTCTCTAACATCTCATCTATCTGCTTCTTGAGTTCCACCAATTCTGGTCCAGACACTCGGTAGGCTCTTTTGGAAATGGGGGCGGTACCAGAAATAAGCTCTATGGCAAACTCAACCTTTCTCTCGGGTGGCATGCCCGTTAGCTCCTCGGGAAATACGTCCGGGAAGTCCGACACAACCCTGATAGCCTCGAGCGGGTTGGGCTCCTTACTATCAACTGAAATCTGGTGACAGACACCCTCCGCTGACTTAGGCATCCTTAGCTCGGCCACTACCTCTTCTCCTGACGGGGACTTCAATGTTATGGTCCTCTTGTCACAACTAACATTTGCTTCATACTTCATTAACCAATTCATCCCTAGAATAACATCTATCCCAGGGGTGTCTATTACTATTAAGTCACTGGGGAATCCTATCCCCCTTATTTCCACCCTTATATTTGAGCATATTTTATCTGTTTGCACCTTGCCACCAACCGAATTAATCCTCATGGGCGGCATCATTGCCTCTACTGAGATGTTATGCAATTCTACCCAGGTTGCAGTGACAAATGAATGAGTTGCACCAGTATCAAATAGCACTTTCGTGGGATGAGATTCGACTGAGAACATACCTACTGCCACATCTGGTGCATCCTGGATCGCTTCGGCCTCCAAGTGGTTCACCTTTCCACGGTTGTACGCTTGGTTACGATTGCCTGCTGTTGGCTGCAGTACACCTTGCCTTGTTGGAGCATTGGGGTTGGTCTGCTGCTGTGCCATCTTCTTCGGGCATTGCATCGCCCAGTGGCCTTGTTCTCCACAGTGGAAACATCCTCTGCCTCCTCCTTGTGCTGGGGCTGCTTGGTTACTCTGGTTTGCTGCTGGGGCAGGAAGGCGAGGTGCCTGGTTGTTCTGCTTTTGATATTGATTACCTCCTTGCTGGCTGTGCTGACGATACTGCTGTTGCTGCTGCTGATACTGCCTCTAAAACTGCTGCTGATGCGGACGCTGATTCTGATTTTGATATCCCTGTGGGTGACCAGGCCTGCCTTGCTGAGATGAACTGCCTGAGAAACGTGGACGGCTGATGCTTCCGGACTGGGGTCCACTCATCTTACGCTTCCGATCTTCCATATCCTTATGCTTCTTCTCAGTCATAACTGCCCTATCGATCAGGTGCTGGAAGGTGGGGAAGGTGTGATTCATCAGCTGGTAATGCAGGGGATCCACCAAACCCCTCATGAACCTGTACTGCCTTTTAGCATCAGTGTTGACATCCTCAGGTGCATACCGAGATAGCTGCAGAAACTTGTCTCTGTATTCACTAACAGACAGGGGTCCCTGCCTCAGAGCCAGAAACTCCTCCTTCTTCACGATCATCAGTCCCTCTGGCACATGGTACCTGCGGAAACTCTCGCTGAATTCTTCCCAGGTGATGGCTTCGGGGTCAGCATGTGTGGCGAGGTAGGACTCCCACCAGGACTGGGCTGCTCCCCTTAGCTGACGGGGACCATACAGAACCTTCTCCCTGTCGTCACATTGGGCGGTGCGCAGTTCTCTCTCCACTGCACGCAGCCAGTCTTCTGCATCCATGGGGTCAGCAGAATGGGCGAAGGTAGGAGGGTGCCCTCTCATGAACTCACCACGCTTATCCCGTGGCATCTGGGGCATCTGTACTTGCAATTGGGGTTGGGGTTGCTGTTGAGCCTGCTGCATGGCTGCCAGAGTCTGCCCAATGGCCTGCACTGCCTGAGTCTGCATCAAGAACATCTGCTCCACTGTCATCGGGGGTGGCGGGGGAGGCTGCCTCTGTTGTTCCTCCTGCTGGTCATGCTGCTCTTGCTGAGCACGCCTGTTGCATCGGCGCCTGTTGTCAGACATCTGTGGAAGACATTCATACATCAGCATTGATCTTACAACCCTCCAGCATAAGAAAAGAGAACCCAGAATTCTTCATGACACTGAGTGAACAAGGAGCTTCACTGATCCTCATTATGATTCGACACAGCTTCTCAGATAAGAAGGAAAGTAGAAGTAAATGGCTTCCCAACTAAATAACTGACTTTATTAACATTACTAGCTAGGCCAAACTGCAGGAGAAACCCACAGGTTGGCAACAGTCATTACAAAGATTCAAATCCAGCACAAGTTCATCATAACAAGCATGCAAGCAACTGATAAGCAAACTAAGCTAATTGGAAACAACTGATAAGCAAACTAAACTAACTATCTAAGACTGAGACATCTGACTTAAGAATTATTACAAACTTCGACGCTAACGATCTAAGGATCCAGATCTATCCTGGTCTTACAGGCAGGGGAACCATAAGTGTGGTGACCACGTGGCGGCGAGCGGTAAGGGTGCTGAGTCCCAACAAGAGCGGGAGAACCACCCTCCTGGTGATGGCGCTCTGCCAACTCAGCATGCAACTCCGCAATCTCCGTTCGAGCCCTGCTCAGCTCGTCCAGAGAGTGATCCAGCTCAGTGTTAAGCACTGCGGCTAGGTTGACTGTGCTGCTCAACCTAGGGTTAGCCTCACCAACAGGTGAGTCAACCACACTCTCTGTGCTGCCAGTAGGGCGGCGGGGGTAGTACCGAAGGTTAAGACCGTCGGCCACGCCACCGAACAAAGAACAGTACTGGGAGAGTGCACGTCGTGCTGCATCCTGCATAGCCGCCTCTGCAGTGTCCCTCTCGGAGATGGAATAGTGCTCCGAAACGGCCTCCGCACCCCGGAGGTCATCCTCCGGACGGCGAACTAGGCAGGTAGCCTCCCAGCGGTCCGGGTACCTCCCGCGACTGTGCTGGTAGACTACACAACGATATTCGATCGACCAGGTGTGCCGGTCGAAAGCCTGGCGCAGCAAGGTGTCGAGTGCGTCGTGGAAGTGACAACCGTGAGCGGCGTCACGGGTGATGGGTCGGGCGACCCATCCTTCCGCCTCCTACGGCTCAGAAGACTCCGTGCTGTGGTCTGAGTCGTCGTCGTTGGGGTCTCCTCCAAGACCTCCTCCAGTAGCTCCTCCAACAGCCGGGGCGTCCCGCGGTGGTGCAGGGGGCGCCTCCAGCTGGGCAACAGAGGAACGGGGCCTCACGGACACCACCTCCTGCTGGGGTGGGGAGGAAGAGCCCTGCTGCTCTCTGTGCTGGCGCCGGCGTTCCTGCTCCTCACGCAGGCGGTGGTGCAGTCTCTCCAGGTGACTCGACTGACCGGACACGGTGCGGCGCAGAGGACGCTCCGCAAGGCGAGACGGCAGGAAAGGGATCACCGACTTACGTGCAGTGTGTCTAAGACGAGCCATCTACAAAAGACACCGTAAGCATAAGAGTAAGAACAGAACTAATATGACAAGTAAGTAAACCATAGATAGAACAAAAAAAATTTTAGCAAGGTATAATATAATATATATATATATATATTTATGTAGTAGAACATAGGGTTGGTCGAGGTGACCGACTTTTGAAGTAACATCAGAGGTCAAGGTGAGGGGGGAAGGTCAATAGTCCTTAGTACGACCAGTGCTACTCTAGGTCAGCGGTCCTACAGTCAGCACGGCTTTGATACCACTTATGTCACACCTGGTTTTGGAAGGCAAACCGAATGCGAACCATGTACGTGCCAGGATCAGAACTCACGTACACAGCAGTTACATAAATGAACATCAACGCACATTGCTCGAATAATAACATAAAGGAGTATTAACTTGTTACATCACAGAGTCATAGACATCCACATAGTCATCAACTTAACAGATAGATCAAAGTGCTAGCGAAACGCAGTAAAGATAAGGCCTTCACAGGCAGCTGACTGGGGGTTGCCGCCAACCCACACCTAGAATTCGTCGTAGTCTTGGAACTCCTGGAAGTCTCCTTCCACGACTTCGCCTTCTCCGGAGCAGTGGTTACAATGCGGACAACCTGGTGTTTTGTGGTAAAGCAAGGATGAGTACACATCAACGTACTCAGCAAATGTCCCGTTTGGCTGAGGTGGACTAGCTTTATGTGGGGTTAGGCTCAAGCAGTTGCTTTTAGTTGGTCAGGTATTTATCATTAGTAGAAGCCAGATTTTAGTACTAACCAACCCATGAACCATTTCCTCATCGAGGAACAGCATCATCATATTCGAACCAAAACCATAACATAATCCTTGTATCTCGAACCATCTGTATCTCTAATCAAAGAGGATCCCAAGGCTGCTCTTAACCGTGAGCACGGCTGATATATCAGTTTCACTACCCTCTGCAGAGGTCGCACACTTTACCCATGAGTCATGATTCCCTTTCTGCCCGGGGAGAGCTAATCCCCATTGACCTCTACCTAGGTGGTCCGGCAGGGTATCACTACGTAGCTTTTACAAAGATTCCCTAGAGATCATAGTTGCCCGTTAGGTTTCTCCAGTTTGATAAACACAGTACTCCTCCCCGCAGGAGAGTGACTAACAAAAAGCAAAACGAAAGAACCTCGGCACTCAGCCTCGGCAGAGCAAGCACTGTGCCTGGACCCCATTAACGGCACGACGGCTAAGCAACTACACCTCTAGTTCCTCTAATTATTTAGCTAAGGGTGCCCCATTTCACCCTCATGGTTGCACTGTTATCCCGGGTGGTCTCTCAACGAACAGGTCCTTACGGAGAGGTACTCAGGAAACAGCCTGAGCCCCCTGGAGTATCACAAGATCATCAACATCATCAGGCTAACAGTATCATAAATATTCACATCATGTTCATTGATTAAGTTAGGGCAGTAGCAGAATGCTAGCCATGATAACCCAAAAGGTAAATAAGGATAAGGTAAATAGAAAGCTAGTCAGTCCTTAGGTTTCAAGTAAGTAATGCGGGATAGTAAGTTATAAGTGAATAGGACATAATGGGTCAGAGGACACTTGCCTTCACCAAACTGTTGATCAGGAACTTCCCTGCAACTTCCTCGGGAAACACAGACTGCTCGTTGTCTATGTAAAGTAATCATTCACACTATGCACTTGGGAAGTAACAAACAAAAAAACAATATACCAAACATATGCAGCAGAGAGAGATCACAAGTTCATAATAGAAAAGGGATAGGCACTCTGGTATTCTCTAGGTCTGGGGTAGAGGACTATACAAAGTGATTCATTATCCACTAATCAGGTTTAAGTCAGTGGTGGGATTAAATCATTATCTGGTTTTAAGTTCCTAAACTTAGGTGTTTAAGTCCTTAAACTTAAGTGCTCCAACTTTTATTAAAGTCTACCAACTTCTAATTATCTCAAATAAGGTTCCAATAACCTTAATCCTATCCTAATGATTAACCATTAATTGGGACATGGAAACAGCAGGGAAACCTTGCTTAAACAGATAGATAATAATATTATGAACATTTTGCAATTTAAAGCACCTAATTTGGAGTTCATATGGCAAAGTTATGAATTTTACAAGTTTAGGGGTTAAAAATATACCCTAAGTACCTATTTTGGATTAAATAAAAGGTCCGAGGACCTAACTGTAAGAAACCAGGGACGGCGGGTTAAATTTCAGAAAACCGGGGGTCTCTTTAAGAAAACGCGCGGGCGAAGGGGTATCGGGCTCCTACGGCCGTTGGATCTCAAGCGGACGGCCAGGATTAGATACTGCGGGCGGGCGCGCGAGCGCGCGGCGGCCGGGGTGGCTGACAGGCGGGGCCGGGCGGCAGAGCGGGGCGCGGGCGGGCTGACAGGCGGGGCCCAGCGGCAGAGCGGGGCGCGGGCGGGCTGACAGGCGGGGCCCAGCGGCAGAGCGGGGCGCGGGCGGGCTGACAGGCGGGGCCCAGTTGGCAGGGAGGTGGGGCGCGGGGGAAACGGCTCTGGGCCGTCGGATCTCAGGCGAACGGCTGAGGTTGGGTTCGGGCTATTTGAAACAGGGTCGTCCGATCTAAGATGGACGGCGGAGATGGGGCGGCTGGCTTCTGTCTCCTTCCCCAGCCAGCTGAGGCGGCGGCGCCCGTCCCCGCGGCGGAGGAGCTCGCCGGAGACGAGGGGCGCGGGGGCCCTGCGGGTCCTTGGGGCGACCTGAATGGCCGGGGAGGTTGGGGAGGGCGCGGGGAACCTTTTGGTGGGGACTAGGTCGGGACAGGGGCACCGGAGGAGGGCGGTCCACGGCGAAGTGGCTCGGCGGCGGCGCTATGGGACTCCGGCGAGCGATTAAGCGCAGCAGAGTGCAATAGAGGGGAAGGGAGGGGGCATGGTAGGGTCCTTACCTCAAGGCGAACTCCGGGGACTCCTCGGTGGCGACGGAGACGCGGTGACAGCCCGAGTCGACGGTGGCGGACCTCGGCGGCTGCGCAGCGAACGACGGGTGAGCGCGGGTGGAGGGATTCGGGGAGGGAGAGGGGAAATTGGGGCGCGTCCCGGATTGTGGACGTCGGGGCGGAGCTCACCGTGGCAGAGGGCACGGCGGGGCTCCAACGGCGACGGAGGAACGAGCTCGGGACGGCGACAGTTTAATGGCGGCGGCGCTCGGGCGTGCGCGCAGCGTGGGGAAGGTGAGGGAGGGGTCTGCGGGTGCGCAAATGAGGGAGGGGGAGATGGCGAGCGAGGTTCGGGGCTCAAGTGGCCAAGGGCGAGGTGGTGGCGAGCCCCACGCGCGGCGTGGGCGCGGAGTCCGCGGCACGCGCGGACCGGGGCGGCGGTTATGCGAAGACGGAGAAGCTGACAGCCGGGGCCCGCGGGCAGAGAGAGAGGGGAAAGCGAGCGCGGGCGCGGGGAACGGTTGCGCTGACGGGTGGGCCCGCCAGGGCAGAGAGAGCGGAGGAAGCGGGCGCGCGCGGGATTGGGCCGGCTGCGCTGACGGGTGGGCCCGCCAGGGCAGAGAGAGGAGGGGGGAGGCGCGCGCGCGGGATGGGCCAATTGGGCCGAAAGGCCGAGGGGGCGGGGGTTTGGGCTTTTTTTCCTTTTCTTTTTAATCTGGAATTGTTTTCTCTTTTCTTTTTATTTTCTCTATTTGATTCAAATTCAAATAAGCCACAAATTCAAATTAGACTTTCTAAGAATTATGCACCAAACAAAAGTGAAATCTAGGGTTCAACATGATGCAACAATTCATACTCCCTTGGAGTTTGAGCTAATAGACTATAGTTACAAATAAAATAACCACTTTTCTCCTATAGAAATGAGAAAGAGAAGATTGGGGAAGGATGAGAAAAGGGAAGTAACACCTGAATTTGTGAATATGAGCAAAGAAATTTTATACCCCCAAATTCAGGGTGTTACAGTTAAGTTCTTGGCTTCCCTCTTGAAGCCAAGCCCATCCTTAATGGAGGGGTGTCTACCAATCGTGTAGGCATCCCTAGCAAATTTTAGTTTATCAAAATCACTTTTGCTAGCCTTAAGTTGGGCATTAAGACTAGCCATTTCATCATTTAATTTTGCAATAGACGCTATGTGTTCACTACAAGCATCAATATCAAAATCTTTACATCTATTGCAAATAACAACATTTTTTGCACAAGTTGTTGATTTACTAGCTATTTCTAACTTAGCATTCAAATCATCATTAATGCTTCTTAAGTTAGAAATTGTCTCATGGCAAGAAGATAATTCACAAGAAAGCATTTCATTTCTCTTAACTTCTAAGGCATGAGATTTTTGAGCTTCTACAAATTTGTCATGTTCTTCATACAACAAGTCCTCTTGTTTTTCTAGAAGCCTATTCTTATCATTCAAGGCATCAATCAATTCATTAATTTTGTCTACCTTGGTTCTATCTAGGCCTTTAAACAGACATGAATAATGTATTTCATCCTCATCACTAGATTCGTCCTCACTTGAAGAAGCATAAGTAGAGTCTCGAGTACATATCTTCTTCTCCCTTGCCATAAGGCATGTGTGACGCTCGTTGGGGAAGAGGGATGACTTGTTGAAGGCGGTGGCGGCGAGTCCTTCATTGTCGGAGTCGGAGGAGGAGCAATCCGAATCCCACTCCTTTCCTAGATGTGCCTCGCCCTTTGCCTTCTTATAGTTCTTCTTCTTCTCCCTCTTGTTCCCTTGGTCCTAATCACTATCATTGTCGGGACAGTTAGCAATAAAATGACCAAGCTTACCACATTTGAAGCATGAGCGCTTCCCCTTTGTCTTGGTCTTGCTTGGCTGCCCCTTGCGACCCTTTAGCGCCGTCTTGAATCTCTTGATGATGAGGGCCATCTCTTCATCATTAAGTCCGGTCGCCTCAATTTGTGCCACCTTGCTAGGTAGCGCCTCCTTGCTTCTTGTTGCCTTGAGGGCAAGGGGTTGAGGCTCGTTGATTGGACCATTCAATGCGTCGTCCACGTACCTCGCCTCCTTGATCATCATTCGCCCGCTAACGAATTTTCCAAGGACTTCTTCAGGCGACATTTTGGTGTACCTGGGATTCTCACGAATATTATTCACCAAATGAGGATCAAGAACGGTAAAGGACCTTAGCATCAGTCGGACGACGTCGTGGTCTGTCCATCGCATGCTTCCGTAGCTCCTTATTTTGTTGATAAGGGTCTTGAGCCGGTTGTATGTTTGAGTTGGCTCCTCACCCCTTATCATCGCGAACCGTCCAAGCTCGCCCTCCACCAACTCCATTTTGGTGAGCAAGGTGACGTCGTTCCCCTCATGAGAAATCTTGAGGGTGTCCCAGATCTGCTTGGCGTTATCCAAGCCGCTTACTTTGTGATATTCATCCCTGCACAATGAAGCTAGAAGAACAGTAGTAGCTTGTGCATTCTTATGAATTTGCTCATTAATGAACATGGGACTATCCGAACTATCAAAGTGCATTCCACTCTCTACAATCTCCCAGATACTAGGATGGAGAGAGAATAGGTGACTACGCATTTTGTGGCTCCAAAATCCGTAGTCCTCCCCATCAAAGTGTGGAGGCTTGCCGAGTGGAATGGAGAGAAAATGTGAATTTGAACTTTGCGGAATACGAGAGTAGTCAAAAGAAAAGTTCAAATTAACCGGTTTCCTTCTCTCGTAGTCGTTGTGGTCGTCGTCCTTTTGGGAAGAAGTAGACTCATCGCTGTCGTCGTAGTAGACGATCTCCTTGATGCGCCTCGTCTTCTTCTTCTTCCCTTCCTTCCGTCTATGGCCCGAGCCGGAGTCGGTAGGCTTGTCGTCCTTCGGCTCGTTGACGAAGGATTCCTTCTCTTTATCGTTGATCACGATACCCTTCCCCTTAGGATCCATCTCTTCGGGCGGTTAGTCCCTTTGTGAAGAGAACGGCTCCGATACCAATTGAGAACACCTAAAGGGGGGTGAATAGGTGATCCTGTAACACTTCAAAAACTTAAGCCACAAAACTTGGTTAATTGTTAGCACAATAATTGCCAAGTGGCTAAAGAGGAATCCTCAACAAAACACAATAACCAACAAGGGTCAATCACAGAGATGGCACGGTGGTTATCCCGTGGTTCGGCCAAGACCAACGCTTGCCTACTCCATGTTGTGGCGTCCCAACGGACGAGGGTTGCAATCAACCCCTCTCAAGCGGTCCAAAGACCCACTTGAATACCACGGTGTTTTGCTTGCTTTATCTCAATCCCGCTTGCGAGGAATCTCCACAACTTGGAGCCTCTCGCCCTTACACTTGAAATTCACAAAGAACACGGAGCAAGGGAGGGATTAGCAACGCACACAAGACACACGAATCAGAATGTCAATACGCACACAAGTTGCAACAAGAGCTCGCAACACAACTCAATGAGTTCACAACTCCACTTGAGCTCTATATGCTATCACAATGAAACGAATGCGCGGAATCGATGTCTTGGTGCTTAAGAATGTTGTAGGAATGCTTGGTATCCTCCTCCATGCGCCTAGGGGTCCCTTTTATAGCCCCAAGGCAGCTAGGAGCCGTTGAGAGCAATCTTGGAAGGCTGATCTTGCCTTCTGTCGACTGGCGCACCGGACAGTTCGGTGCACACCGGACACTGTCCGGTGCCCGATTTCTTTCCATAAACGGCACAGTCGACCGTTGGCAGCCTGAGAGCCGTTGGCGCACCGGACATGTCCGGTGCACACCGGACAGTCCGGTGCCTTCTTCTAGCCGTTGGCTCGGCCACGTGTCCCGCACAGATTGCGCGGACGACCGTTGGTCCGGCCGACCGTTGGCTCACCGGACAGTCCGGTGAATTATAGCCGTACGTCGCCGGTGAATTCCCGAGAGCGGCCACTTCGCTTGTGAACGACCCACCGGACAGTCCGGTGCACCACCGGACAGTCCGGTGAATTATAGCCGTACACCGCCGTTGAAGTCCCGAGAGCAGCCTGTTTGCCCGAGCCAGCCTGACGCACCGGACACTGTCCGGTGCACCACCGGACAGTCCGGTGCTCCAGACTGAGCAAAGTCTTGGCTACTCGAGCCAAGGCATTTCCAGTTGGTCTTTTCCTGTTTCCAGCACTTAGACACGATACATTAGTCTCTAAAACAATGTACTAAGTCTGAGAAACATACCTTTATCCTTGATTTGTACTTTGTCTACCATTTTACACTTAGGCACTTGTGTTGGACACTAAATCACCAAAATACTTAGAAATGGCCCAAGGGCACATTTCCCTTTCAACCCCTCGGCCGCTCTTCGATGAGCCGAAGCCGGAGGTAGCGGTGTCAGCACAGACAGAGGCAGAGTTGGCTAGAAAAGAAAACCTGGTCGGCCAGAGCCTGGCCGGGTCGTCCACTGGCGGGACCGACGACGGAGTTGAGTTGACAAGGCCACAAGCCGGGCTGATGTCTTCGGAGGATAGCTGGCCGAGGCCTCGGGGTGGCCGGCCGAGCCGTCCGCTCGAGCCGGATTCCTGGAGAAGACCCTGGCGGCGATGGCCAGGGGGTGGTGCTGATGTCATCCTTCAGAGTGGAGATCCTCCAACCGCGTCGCTGTCCGAGGCTAGGTCAGACCCCGCCGAAGGTGTAGTAGACGCCGAGGGTGCTGCTGCCCCCTTCAACTGTCGACGTCCGAGCCTGCAGGATCAGGTCGTCTTGTAGTGTGTGTATGTTTTCTGCGGCCGTCGAGGCCCAAACACACCATCGTCGTGTTGTAAAGCTGCGTTTCTTTTCCTCTTGTTTCGAGTATACGGACTTATTTGTCGGTAACAGAATTGTTTGTGCGGGCGAGAGTTGCTTTTCACGGAAGGTGATGAGTGAGGTATCCGTATCCCGGAGGCGTAGGAATCTCTCGGCTCGGTCGGCCTTGCCGCTTACGCGCACTCTTACTCGTCCATAGTGTTCTGTCACCGACGCAGCCGAAAAGGCCCGAGAAATCGCTCCGGCAGAGGAACTTTCGAGCGTGAAGACTTGTTCGGTCCGTGGAATCACTTATCCGAGAGAGAGTTACTTATCGCAGAAGGTGATGAGTGAGGTATCCGTATCCCGGAGGCGTAGGAGTCCCTCGGCTCAGTCAGCCTAGGCTGCTTACGTGTACTCCGTCGTTTTCAGGATCCACTTTCGAAGTAGTCGAAAAGCACGAAAGGCATTCTGGCAGAAAAGATTTTTTTTTCTTTTTTCGAGGAAAATTTCAACGCAGAGGAGGTTCCCCCCTTCTAGCCCCCGAGGGAGGGTCAGGCTTTGCCGAGGCAAGGCTGACCCTTCCTTGACAACCACACTTTGTGTGTGAACGGGGTGTACGAATAACTTGGAAGCATCTTAAGGGTAGAAGCGACGTAGCTGTTGGATGTTCCAAGCGTTGCTGTAGACCTCGCCTTGACTGTTGGCCAGCTTGTATGTTCCGGGCTTCAGAACTTTGGCGATGACGAACGGCCCTTCTCTGGGAGGCGTGAGTTTGTGCCGCCCTCGGCCGTCTTGTCTTAGCCGAAGCACCAGGTCGCCCACCTGGAGGTCTCGGGACCGAACCCCTCGGGCGTGGTAGAGTCGCAGGGACTGCTGGTACCGCGCCGAGTGTAGTAAGGCCATGTCCTGAGCCTCTTCCAGCTGGTCCAGTGAGTCTTCTCGATTGGCTCGGTTGATTTGGTCGGCGTAGGCCCTCGTCCTCGGGGAACCGTATTCTAAGTCTGTGGGCAAGATGGCCTCGGCCCCATAGACTAGAAAGAACGGTGTGAAGCCCGTGGCTCGACTCGGCATTGTCCTCAGACTCCAGACCACCGAGGGGAGTTCCTTCATCCACCGCTTGCCGAACTTGTTGAGGTTGTTGTAGATCCGAGGCTTGAGTCCTTGCAGAATCATGCCGTTGGCACGTTCTACCTGCCCATTTGTCATGGGGTGAGCCACGGCGGCCCAGTCCACCCGGATGTGGTGATCCTCGCAGAAGTCCAGGAACTTTCTGCCGGTGAAATGGGTGCTGTTGTCGGTGATGATGGAGTTCGGGACCCCAAAGCGATGGATGATGTTGGTGAAGAACGCCACCGCCGGCTCGGACCTGATGCTGTTTAGGGGTCGGACCTCGATCCACTTGGAGAATTTGTCGATGGCGACCAGCAGGTGCGTGTAGCCCCCGGGTGCCTTCTGCAAGGGGCCGACAAGGTCCAGGCCCCACACAGCAAACGGCCAGGTGATGGGTATGGTCTGCAGAGCCTGAGCGGGCAGGTGGGTCTGCCTCGCGTAGAACTGACACCCTTCGTAGGTGCGGACAATTCTAGTGGCGTCGGCCACCGCCGTCGGCCAGTAGAAACCTTGTCGGAAGGTGTTTCCAACAAGGGCTCGAGGTGCTGCGTGATGGCCGCAAGCCCCCGAGTGTATCTCTTGTAGGAGTTCCTGGCCTTCGGCGATGGAAATGCATCGCTGGAGAATGCCTGAGGGGCTGCGGTGGTAGAGCTCCTTCCCATCTCCCAGCAAGACGAACGACTTGGCGCGCCGCGCCAACCGCCGAGCTTCGGCTTGGTCGAGGGGTAGCTCTCCTCGGTGGAGACATTGCAGGTACGGGGTCTGCCAGTTTTGATTAGGCGTGACCCCGCTCCGCTCCTCCTCGAAGCGCAGTGCCTCACCCTCGGGGGCCGAGGGTACCTCGAGCCGAGCCGAGGGTACCTCGGACTGAGCCGAGGGTACCTCGGACTGAGCCGAGGGTGCCTCGGGCTGGGACGAGGCCTTCTCAGGCTCGGGCGTGTCGTCGGTCTTGACGGAGGGTTGATGCGGGTCTCAGGAGAATACGTCCGGGGGAACCGTTGTTCGCCCCGAGGCTATTTTAGCCAGCTCGTCCGCAGTCTCGTTGTAGCGTCGGGCGATGTGGTTGAGCTCGAGCCCGTAGAACTTGTCTTCCAGGCGCCGAACCTCATCGCAGTAGGCTTCCATCTTTGGGTCGCGACAGTGGGAGTTCTTCATGACTTGGTCGATGACGAGCTGCGAGTCACCGCGAGCGTTGAGGCGTCGGACCCCTAGCTCGATGGCGGTTCGCAACCCGTTTACCAGAGCCTTGTACTCAGCCACGTTGTTGGACACCGGGAAGTGGAGGCGTAGCACGTAGCGCAGGTGCTTCCCGAGGGGTGAGATGAAGAGCAGGCCCGCGCCGGCCCCCGTCTTCATTAGCGACCCGTCGAAAAACATGGTCCAGAGCTCTGGTTGGATCGGAGCCATTGGGAGCTGGGTGTCGACCCATTCAGCCATGAAGTCCGCCAAGACCTGGGACTTGATGGCCTTCCGAGGAGCGAACGAGATCGTCTCGCCCATGATCTCCACCGCCCACTTTGCAATTCTACTCGAGGCCTCTCGGGACTGGATGATCTCCCCCAGGGTGAAGGATGACACCACAGTTACCGGATGAGACTCGAAGTAGTGTCGCAACTTCCGCCGCGTCAGGATCACCGCGTACAGCAGCTTCTGAATTTGTGGGTAGCGGATCTTGGTCTCGGACAGTACCTCACTGATGAAGTAGACTGGCCTCTGGACGGGCAATGCATGCCCCTCTTCTCGTCTCTCAACCACAATCGCGGCACTAACCACCTGAGTGGTCGCGGCGATGTAGATCAAGAGGGCTTCTCCGGCAGCGGGGGGCACCAAGATGGGCGCGTTCGTGAGGAGCGCCTTCAGGTTCCCGAGGGCTTCCTCGGCCTTAGGGGTCCAAGCGAAGCACTCGGCCTTCCTTAAGAGGCGGTACAGAGGCAGGCCTCTTTCGCCGAGGCGCGAGATGAAACGGCTCAGAGCCGCGAGGCATCCCATGACCCTCTGTACACCTTTCAAGTCCTTGATGGGCCCCATGCTGGTGATGGCTGTGATCTTCTCCGGGTTGGCCTCAATGTCTCGCTCGGAGACGATGAACCCCAAGAGCATGCCTCGGGGGACCCCGAAGACACACTTTTCGGGATTGAGCTTCACGCCTTTCGCCTTGAGACATCGGAATGTCTCTTCAAGGTCGGAAAGGAGGTCGAAGGCCTTCCTCGTCTTGACTACGATGTCATCGACGTAGGCCTCGATCGTTCGGCCGATGTGTTCGCCGAACACATGGTTCATGCATCGCTGGTACGTTGCACCCGCATTCCTCAAACCAAACGGCATGGTAACATAGTAGTACATGCCGAAGGGTGTGATGAAAGAAGTCGCGAGCTGGTCGGACTCTTTCATCCTGATCTGGTGATACCCTGAGTAGGCATCGAGGAAAGACAGGGTTTCGCACCCAGCAGTGGAATCCACGATTTGATCGATGCGAGGCAGAGGGTAGGGAACTTTCGGACATGCTTTGTTTAGACCAGTGTAGTCTACACACATCCGCCATTTCCCCCTTTCTTTCTCACAAGCACAGGGTTGGCAAGCCATTCGGGATGGAATACCTCTTTGATGAACCCTGCCGCCATTAGCTTGTGGATCTCCTCGCCTATGGCTCTGCGCTTTTCTTTGTCGAATCGGCGCAGAGGCTGCTTCATGGGTCGGGCTCCAGCTTGGATATCCAGCGAGTGCTCGGCGACTTCCCTCGGTATGCCGGGCATGTCCGAGGGACTCCACGCGAAAACGTCGGCGTTTGCGCGGAGAAAGTCGACGAGCACTGCTTCCTATTTGGGGTCGAGCTCGGAGCCGATCCGGATCTGCTTGGAGGCGTCGTTGCAGGGGTCGAGAGGGACGGACTTAACCGTCTCCGCTGGCTCGAAGTTGCCGGCGTGGCGCTTCACGTCTGGCGCCTCCCTAGAGAGGCTCTCCAGGTCGGCGATGAGGGCCTCGGACTCGGTGAGGGCCTCGGCGTACTCCACGCACTCCACGTCGCATTCGTACGTGTGTCGGTACATGGGCCCGACGGTGATGACCCCGTTGGGGCCCGGCATCTTGAGCTTGAGGTAGGTGTAGTTGGGGACGGCCATGAACTTGGCGTAGCATGGCCTCCCCAGCACTGCGTGGTAGGTTCCTCGAAACCCGACCACTTCGAACGTGAGGGTCTCCCTTTGAAAGTTGGAGGGCGTCCCAAAGCAGACGAGTAGATCGAGTTGTCCGAGGGGTCGGACGCGCTTCCCGGGGATGATCCCGTGGAAAGGCACGGCGCCCGTCCGGACCGAGGACAGATCGATCCGCAGGAGCCCGAGGGTCTCGGCGTAGATGATGTTGAGGCTGCTGCCTCCGTCCATGAGGACCTTGGTGAGCCTGACATTGCCGATGATGGGGTCGACAACGAGCGGGTATTTCCCCAGGCTCGGCACATGGTTGGGATGGTCGGCCTGGTCGAAGGTGATGGGCTTGTCGGACCAGTCTAGGTAGACTCGCACCGCCACCTTTACCAAGTAGACCTCCCGACGCTCTTGCTTGCGGTGCCGAGCCGAGGCGTTTGCCACTTGCCCACCGTAGATCATGAAGCAGTCGCGGACCTCGGGGAACTCTCCTGCCTTGTGATCTTCCTTCTTAGCGTCGTCGAGAGCCTTGCCACCCTCCGCGGGTGGCCCGGCCTTGTGAAAGTGGCGTCGAAGCATGGCACACTCCTCAAGGGTGTGCTTGACGGGCCCCTGATGATAGGGGCACGGCTCCTTGAGCATCTTGTCGAAGAGGTTGGCACCTCCGGGAGGTTTCCGAGGGTTCTTGTACTCGGCGGCGGCGACAAGGTCCGCGTCGACGGCGTCGCGTTTCGCTTGCGACTTCTTCTTGCCCTTCTTCTTGGTGCCGCGCTGAGTTGACGCCTCGGGAACATCTTCCGGTGGGTGGCCCTGGGGCTGCTTGTCCTTCCGGAAGATGGCCTCAACCGCCTTCTGGCGAGAGGCGAACTTGGTGGCGATGTCCATCAGCTCGCTCGCCCTGGTGGGGGTCTTGCGACCTAGCTTGCTCACCAGGTCGCGGCAGGTGGTGCCGGCGAGGAACGCGCCGATGACATCCGAATCAGTGACGTTGGGCAGCTCGGTGCGCTGCTTTGAGAATCGCCGGATGTAGTCCCGGAGTGACTCTCCCGGCTGCTGGCGGCAGCTTTGAAGATCCCAGAAGTTTCCAGGGCGCACGTACGTGCCTTGGAAATTGCCGGCGAAGGCTTAGACCAGGTCATCCCAGTTGGAGATCTGCCCCGGAGGTAGGTGCTCCAGCCAGGCTCGAGCGGTGTCGGAGAGGAACAGGGGGAGTTTGCGGATGATGAGATTATCATCGTCCGTTCCACCCAGTTGGCAGGCCAGCCGATAGTCCGCGAGCCACAGTTTCGGTCTCGTCTCCCCCCGAGTACTTTGTGATAGTAGTCGGGGTTCGAAACCGGGTCGGGAACGGCGCCCGTCGTATGGAGCGGCTGAAAGCCAGCGGACCGGGTGGTTCGGGCGAAGGACTCTGATCCTCCCCGCTGTCGTAGCGTCCCCCACGCCTGGGGTGGTAGCCTCGGCACACCCTCTCGTCGAGGTGGGCCCGACGGCTGTGGTGATGGTGCTCGTTGCCGAGGCGACCCGGGGCCGCAGGCGCTGTGTTGCGTGTGCGCCTGGTGTGGACCGAGGCTTCCCTCATGAATCGGGAAGTCGCGGCGCGATGTTCCGAGGGGTACCCCTGCCTTCGGGAGGCGGAGCTTTCGGCCCGTCGGACCGCGGCGTCCTCCAGGAGATTCTTGAGCTCTCCCTAGATTCGCCGCCCCTCGGTGGTTGATGGCTCCGGCATCGCGCGGAGAAGTATTGCCGCTGCAGCCAGGTTCTGGCCGACTCCACTGGAATCCGGTGGCGGTCTTACCCTGACGTCATCGGCGATGCGGTGCTGGATGCCCTAGGGGAGATGACGCGCTTCTCCGGCCGGAGGTTGGCCCGCCCATTCCTGCTCGATGTCCCGGCGGATCGGCTCAAGCGTTCCTGCTCCCTCATCGAGCCTGGCCTGCATCTCGCGGATTTGCTCGAGCTGTGGGTCATGACCCCCCGCCGGGACGGGGACCACAGCTAGCTCCCGAAGGATGTCAATGCGAGGCACGGGGCTAGGGGGATCACCGTTCTCCGGCATACCAAGATGGTTGCCTTCGCTGGGACCCCCTAGATCGACGTGGAAACATTCGCGACTTGGGCCGCAGTCCTCGTCGCTGAGGCTGCGGCTACCGTCGGAACAGTCGGAAAGGCAGTAGTCGCATGCGGTCATGAAGTCCCGCACGGCACTGGGGTTACCAAGTCCGGAGAAATCCCAACAGAGGTCGGGCTCGCCATCTTCCTCGAACCTCGAGGGCCTGTAGGTCGAGACGGCCGTCAGCTGGTCCTAGGGTGACCGCACACGATACCCCAGAGGGTTTGGACTCGCCTCTATGAGAGTGTCCACCGAAGCGGAGTTCCTTGGCGGGTCGAGGCCGAATCCAAAAGACGCGAGATGGGAATCGGTCGGTACCTTTTGGTCGACGGGCGGTGACAAAGTCACGTCAGGGACTGACTGCACCGTCGTCTTAGGTACGAGGGTGACGCCCAGCAAGTCCTTCGCGAGCGTGCTGGCGTCGTCCGTTTGCTTGAGGTTGGTGTGTTGTGGGGAGACGGCGCTCGTCTTCGTCTCAGACGCGAGGCCGATGCCTGACGCGCTCTCCGTCGGGGCGCCGACGCCGTCGACTCGCTCGACAGCCAACGAGGTGCCGCCTGCTGCTTGGCCTTGGTTGCCTCGCCTCCTCCTCCGTCGGCGGGGGAGGGGACGGGACAAGCCCGAATGTCGTCCTTCCACCACGTGGGGAAGGTGTCGTCGATTTCCCCGCCGGCGAGCGGGTTGTCGACCGCCATTGTCGCTGTCGCACGGCGGGGGAAGGAGTATCATGTCGTAGCTGCCGTCGAGGGACATGAACTCAAGACTCCCGAAACGGAGCACCGTCCCGGGCCGGAGAGGTTGCTAGAGACTGCCCATCTGGAGCTTGACGGGAAGCTATTCGTCAACACGCAGCAGGCCCCTACCTGGCGCTCCAACTGTCGGCGTTTCGACCCCGGGGGGTCCCTGGACCGACGAGTAAATTGTCGCCGCGTGCCCTAGCCCAGATGGGTCGGCGCGAGGCGGAACGCGAAGGGGGGAGAAGCAGCCGGAGGGAGACAGGCGTGGGAGTGTGGAACCCACGGCCTTCGTGTTAGCCCCGCGCTCAGGTCGGGTGCGCTTGCAGTAGGGGGTTACAAGCGTCCACGCGGGAGGGAGCGAGCGGCCTTGCGCGAGCGCCATCCCGTCCTTCCCCGCACGGCCAACCCTCTGTAAGAGGGCCCTGGACCTCCCTTTTATAGGCGTAAGGAGAGGATCCAGGTGTACAATGGGGGTGTAGCAGTGTGCTAACGTGTCTAGCGGAGGAGAGCTAGCGCCCTAAGTACATGCCATCGTGGCAGCCGAAGAGGTTTTGGCACCCAGTTCGTGTGATGTCGTGGCCGTCGGAGGAGCGCTGGAGCCTGGCGGAAGGACAGCTGTCGGGGCTGTCGCGTCCTTGCTGACGTCCTCTTGCTTCCGTAAGGGGGCTGAGAGCCGCCGTCGTCACAGGGCATGCGGGGCGCCATCATTACTCGTATAGTGGAGCGAGCCGGATGGGACGCCGGTCTTGTTCCCCGTAGCCTGAGTCAGCTCGGGGTAGGGTAATGATGGCGCTTCCTGTCGACGTGGTCGGTCCGTGCCCTAGGTTGGGCGAGGTGGAGGCTCCTCCGAGGTCGAGGTCGAGTCTGTCTTCCAAGGTCGAGGTCGAGTCCGAGCCCCCGCGTCGGACGAGGCGGAGACCATCGGCTGAGGCCAGGGCTTAGTCCGAGCCCTTGGGTCGGGCGAGGCGGAGTTTGTCGTCCTTCGGGGCTGAGCCCGAGTCCGAGCCCTGGGGTCGGGCGAAGCGGAGTTCGTCGTCTTCCGGGGCTGAGCCCGAGTCCGAGCCCTGGGGTCGGGCGAAGCGGAGTTCGTCGTCTTCTGGGGCTGAGCCCGAGTCTGAGCCCTGGGGTCGGGCGAAGCGGAGTTCGTCGTCTTCTGGGGCTGAGCCCGAGTCCGAGCCCTGGGGTCAGGCGAAGCGGAGTTCGTCGTCTTCTGGGGCTGAGCCCGAGTCCGAGCCCTGAGGTCGGGCGAAGCAGAGTTTCCTATGACGCCTGAGGCCGGACTTGGCTGCTGTCAGCCTCAATCTGTCGAGTGGCTCAGCAGTCGGAGCGGCGCAGGCGGCGCTGTCTTCTTGTCAGACCGGTCAGTGGAGCAGCGAAGTGACTGCGGTCACTTCGGCTCTGTCGACTGGAGGGCGTGCGTCAGGATAAAGGTGTCAGACCACCTTTGCATTAAATGCCCCTGCGATTTGGTCGGTTGGCATGGCGATTTGGCCAAGGTTGCTTCTTGGTGAAGACCGGGCCTCGGGCGAGCCGAGGGTGTGTCCGTTGCTGGAGGGGGTCCTCGGGCGAGATGTAGATCCTCCGGGGTCGGCTGCCCTTGCCCGAGGCTGGGCTCGGGCGAGGCGTGATCGCGTCCCTCGAATGGACCGATCCTTGACTTAATCGCACCCATCAGGCCTTTGCAGCTTTGTGCTGATGGGGGTTACCAGCTGAGATTTAGGAGTCTTGAGGGTACCCCTAATTATGGTCCCCGACAACTGCTGTCTTAGTTTTTAAGTTATGGAATTGTTAAGCAGCGCCGCTGCAGTTTGGTTGGTGAGGGGAGAATTGTTACCCGCGGCAGGGTTTGAGATTGCGCGTAGGTGCGGCGTTGTCTTTGAGGTTTTTTTATGTGAATTTGGTGCACTAAGTTGGGTGTCAAAAACAGGTGGTGGACTTTCGGATCGTTCTTAGGGATTTGCCCAAACTTCCGGTGAAGGCAAGTAAAACTGTGATGGTTATTCCGTCTTGCAAATGAGGAGTCTTATTCTTGAATATGTTGTGCTATTGTGTTCATATTCATATTTTTTGTTTATTGAGTACCCTCATTTGAGAATGTTCATGTTTCATGGATTTCATATGTTGAGTTTGGGGTTTGATCATGTTACTCAAGTGGTTATTATGTGGAATGGGTGGAAGTATATGTCTAGCACATTTTTATTTGGGAAGAACTCATGATGTTGTCATGCATAATGCACTCATCATCCATTGCATTGAAGTTTCGTCGCGATCTTATGGTCCGACCGTACCGGTACATTGAGCATCATATGTTGCCCGAGAAGGGGTATGGTGCAGCTTCATATCCTTAGAGATATGGAGGCAGAAGTCATTATTGCATCTGTAGCCATGTGCATTCATGGGAGAGGTGTGGAATCTATTATGTGGATGTGGATAATCTGGACTTGTGCATGGTGATTCATCTTGGCATTAAGTATTTAGTTACTTGTTTACTTGCTGCAATTTACTGTTCAAAAAAAAGAAGAAGTTCTGAACCACGTGGTTGTGTAAGCACAGTTGATTTACAATGTCCTATTTGTTGTTGTTATGTTTACTTGCTGAGATGTGTTATCTCACATCTTGCATTGTTTGATGCAGGCACCTAATTTCTGCTTTGGGAATAGAGGGATGTAGCAGCACGGCCACTACACCTTTAATAAAGGAACCACCACTTAATAATGTTGTTAATCAGAGTTGGTCAAGTCTAGTGAATTACTTTGTTCTTGGTTGAGCGTTTGTTTTGGGGTGGGCTGAGTTCCTTATCCCATTTGTTTTGCTTCAGTTGGGTCTTAAATGAGTTTTACCACTTTTGCATTTAGTTTCTACTATGTGAATTATATGTCTTTATATCATGTATGAACTTCATGTTTCCCCTCCTTGTTATGCTAGTTTCAAAGGAGGTGCTGCCGGATTTTGCTATATTTTCTTTCTTTATTACATCTCTTGTGTTGAGTAAGTTTGGTGGGTGGGGTTTTTGGTAATATCCATTGTGTGTGACCAGTGGGGTGTTACAGTTGGTATCAAAGGATAGGTTGTAGGTCCTAGCAAGTGGAGTAGTAATAAATTGACACACTGCACATGTAGGATGGGATTTCTGTCTTGCTATTGATATGTTATGTTATTGTTTGTGCTAGTTTTGACATTATCTGGAGAGATGCTATGCCTATCTCATTTACTTATTATTCTCAACCCTGTGGCTGTAGCTATGCCGCCTCGTAGGGCTCGGGGTAGTCCGCAAGCTCCTAGTGGGGACTCGATGAGTCCGGCGGCAATGTTAGCTGCGATGCAGGCCATGCAGCAGGAGTTGGCCCTTCTGAGGCAAGCCATTCATGTCGCCCCTGCGGGTGTTGCTCAGGGTGCTGGAGGTGGAGAAGTGTCCGGGGGCGCTGTCCCTACGGGTGCTGTTCCAGGTGGCGGGGCCGAGGTGCCTCTTCCAGTCAGTGGTCTTTCTCTGATGCAGTGGATGGGCATGAAGTTGGATTCTTTTGATGGCAGTGGTACTCCGGTCGAGGCGGTAGATTGGTTGACTTATGTGGAGGATAAGATGAATGTCTTCGAGATTGCATATGGAGATCGGGTTCGCTTTGGCACTCAGCTGGTGAAGGGAGAGGCTCAAATTTGGTGGAGAGGCGTGCAGGCAACGCACTCCTCCTCACCAGGAGTCCTATCTTGGGATGTTTTCATCAGGCAGTTTGAAAGGAGATTCTACCCGGTCACCTTTCTGGAGAAAATGAAGATTGACTTGCAGTCCTACAAGCAAGAGAAGAAGTCTATCACAGAGTATGAGGTGGGCTTCAACAAGATGGTCCGCTTTGTCCCTCATGTGGCTTATAATGAGATGGAGAAGGCGAGCCAGTTCCGTCAGGGTCTGAAGCCTTCTATCAGGCATGCACTGGGGGCCTTTCCGTTGGTGGACTTCCGTACCACGGTGGAGCAGGCACTGGGTGTGGAGATGCAACACCAGTATACCATGGAGTCGCAGAAGTCTTCGGGTGTTGATCAGCCTCGTAGCCAGGACGCGAGGAGGGGCAACGCTGGAGGTCCAGCCCACAAGAGGGGCAAGTCTCAGCATCAGCGCCACCATCCTTATCGTGGCAAATCTTCTGACTCGGGTACTTCGGGAGGAAGTACTCAGAGGTTTCGGGCCGTTCCTAAGCCCGGGCTGGGGCTGGTGTGTTTCCGCTGTGGTGATGCGCATCGCCGTGCAAAGTGCCAGTGGAGTGGCAGGTGTTCTATCTGCAGTCAGGACCACAAGGATGTGGTGTGTAGGAGGAATCCTAATGGGAAACTCATATGGGAGCCGGTGACTTCCTCCTCTTCTCAGGGCACTATCAACATGATGTCAAGTGCTGAGCAGCAGTTTTCAGTTCCTCTTCCTCCACAGCAGCTTTATGTGCCTGGGACTTCTCAGTTCGTGCCGATGCAGGGTTTTCCTCAGTATCAGGCCGTGTCTACTCCTGCACCGTCTACTCCTATGCCGACTCAGTTTGGAGCTCCACGCCAGCCTCATCCGGTGGCTCAGTGGGGTTCTTCTGTTAATTTCACTCCGAGAGCTTCCTCTTCTGCGGGTATTTCTGGAGCTTATGTGCTACCCGCTGTGGATGGCAGGGAGCAAGGAGACGTGGTGACATGTACGATTTCAGTTGATTCGTTTGAAGCCCATGCTCTTTTTGACTCTGACGCTAGCTATTCGTTTGTTTCGGAGGATTTTGTGTCGCGGGCTGGTCTTTCGGTGCAGAGGCTAGGTCACCCAATTTTGGTTAGATCTGCTAATGGCTCCATTAGTAGCTGCTCAGCTTGTCAGGGGTGTTCTGTCATTCTTGCTGATGAGGTCTTTTCAGCCAATCTGGTGGTGATTTCCTTGGGGGCATTCGATGTTATCTTGGGTATGGACTGGTTATCCCAGTATCGCGCGGTTATATCCTGCTTCTGGAAGACAGTGTTATTGCAGGCGCCGTCGGGTAAGGAGGTGGTATTCTTGGGAAGTTCCCCGAAGTTCACGCTATCCTTGTTGGCGCAATTGCTTCCAGATCGCCGATCAAGGAAGTCGGGGATCTTTTTCTCCATGGTGGTGGAGGGTGAGGCTACCTCGCGGGTGCAGGACATCCGGGTGGTGTGTGACTTTGCTGACGTGTTTCCGGCAGAGCTTCCAGGCATTCCTCCGGAGCGCGATGCAGCTTTTGAGATTAAGCTGATCTCGGGTACGCAGCCTATTCATAAGGCCCCATATCGAATGGCCCCAAAGGAGCAGATTGAATTGAAGCGGCAATTGGATGATCTGCTGGCTAAGGGCTTCATTAGGCCTAGCCGGTCTCCATGGGCTTCCCCAGTATTGTTTGTTGAGAAGAAGGATAAAAGCAAGCGGCTGTGTGTGGATTATCGCGCTTTGAATCAAGTGACAATCAAGAATAAATATCCGCTTCCCCGAATTGAGGTCCTCTTTGAGCAGTTGAGGGGTGCCCAGGTGTTCTCCAAAATTGATTTGAACTCGGGTTATCATCAATTGAGGATTCGTGAGGAGGATATTGAGAAGACCGCCTTTTCCACCAGGTATGGGCATTATGAGTTCATAGTCATGTCTTTTGGCTTAACTAATGCCCCTGCTGCCTTTATGGAAGCAATGAATAGGATGTTGCATGAATTCCTGGACGACTTTGTGGTCGTGTTCCTAGATGATATTCTGATTTATTCAAAGACCAAGGCCGAGCATGAGCAGCATCTCCGTCTCGTTCTGGGTGCCCTAAGGAAGAATCAATTCTATGGCAAGTTGAAGAAGTGTGCCTTTTGGCTATCCGAAGTGGCTTTCCTGGGGCACGTGATTAATCAACAGGGTATTGCGGTTGATCCCAAGAATGTTGCGGCTGTGGTGGAGTGGAAGAGACCCTCTAGTGTCTCTGAAATCCGAAGTTTCTTGGGGCTTGCTGGGTATTATCGGCGCTTCGTACCAAATTTTTCCAGCATTGCTAAGCCTTTGACTAGGCTCTTGGAGAAGGGTGTTCCCTTCGTCTGGTCCGGCGATTGTGAGGTCAGTTATCAGTCATTGAAGAGCAAGTTGGTGGATGCCCCTATCCTAGCTTTGCCTGAGAGCGGTAAGCGTTTCACAGTTTATACGGATGCTTCGCGTATTGGTCTTGGTTGTGTGCTGATGCAGGAAGGCAGAGTGATTGCTTATGGCTCAAGGCAGTTGAGGAAGCATGAGGGGAATTATCCAACTCATGATATGGAATTGGCCGCGGTAGTTTTTGCTCTAAAGTCGTGGAGGCATTACCTTTATGGCGAGGCTTGTGACATTTTCACCGATCACAAAAGTCTCAAGTATATTTTTACTCAGAAGGAGCTGAATTTGAGGCAGCGTCAGTGGCTGGAATTGATTAAAGATTATGATTTGTTCATTCATTATCACCCGGGGAAGGCTAGTGTGGTGGCTGATGCCCTTAGCAGGTCCGGGGTTCCAAAGGTGGCCTTGCCGTTGATCGCTGATCTAGACCATTTGGGGATCGCTTTGTGTTATGTCGGCACCGCTAGCGAGGAGACTCGGATGCTTATTCAATCCTCTCTCATGGAGAGAGTGCGTGCGGCTCAGCAGCAGGATCGTCTATTGCAGGAAGCTCGAAAGAGGGTTGGAGATGGTAAACCGCGGGAGTTCACCATTGATGAGAATGATTTGGTTCGTTTCAGGGGCCGTCTTTGTGTGCCTCAGAAATCAGAGGTGAAGCTGGATATCCTGCGAGAAGCTCATAAAACGCCTTACACCGTCCATCCTGGCGAAACCAAAATGTACCGAGATTTGAAGCAAAACTTCTGGTGGAAGCGGATGAAGGTTGATGTTTCTAAGTATGTGGCCGCCTGTGAAGTATGTCAGCGCGTGAAGGCCGAGCATAAGCGGCCTGCAGGTTTGCTGAAGCCATTAGAAATTCCAGAGTGGAAATGGGAGCATATCACCATGGATTTTGTGGTGGGTCTACCTCGTTTCCCTCGTGGCAGGGATGCTATTTGGGTGGTAGTGGATCGCTTGACTAAGTCTGCGCATTTTATTCCCATGAAGACCACAAATTCAGCTTCAGATTTGGTTCCCTTGTATATGAAGGAAGTAGTCAGGCTTCATGGGGTACCTAAGTCTATTGTTTCTGATCGAGACTCCAAATTTGTATCCAAATTCTGGGAGAGTCTCCATAGTGCATTGGGCACCAAGCTTTCGCTTAGTGTCGCTTTTCACCCTCAGACGGATGGTCAGTCAGAGCGAACAATCCAAACCTTGGAAGATATGTTGCATGCTTGTGTTCTGTCATGGAAGGGTAGCTAGGAGGATCATCTTGCACTGGTAGAGTTTGCTTATAACAACAGCTACCAGGCTAGCATCAAGATGGCACCATTTGAGGCTTTGTATGGCAGGCGGTGTATCTCTCCTCTGTGCTGGGAGACTTTGGGAGAGAGATCCCTGGTTGGTCCTGATTGGGTTCAGCAAACTTCTGAAAAGGTTCGGGAAATTCGTCAGAATATTTTGGCAGCTCAGAGTCGTCAGAAGAGTTATGCTGATGTGAGGAGGCGGGATCTGGAATTTGCTGTGGGTGACCAAGTCCTTCTCAGGGTATCACCCACTAAGGGAGTTGTTCGGTTCGGTGTCTCTAGGAAGCTCAGCCCGAGATACATTGGACCGTTCACTATCTTGGCCCGAGTGGGCAGCCTGGCTTATCGCTTGCTACTGCCGGATTCCATGGCAGGGGTACACCCGGTTTTTCATGTCTCTATGTTGAGGAAGTTCTTGTGGGATCCAGACCATCAGATTGAGATGGAACCAATTGCGGTGCAGCAGGATCTGACTCTGGAGTGTCGTCCGGTGCGTATATTGGAATTCTCGGAGCGTGTATTGAGGAAGAGATCAATTAAGTATGTCAAGGTCTTATGGACTAATCAGTCTGAGCGCGAGGCTACGTGGGAACTTGAGGAGCTGATGCGGCAGAAGTACCCAGAACTTTTCATTGTGGGTAAGTGTTGTTGATTCATTAATCTTTTCTTTTGTCATTCCGATAGAAGCGTCAGAATTCGAGGTCGAATTCTTTTTAAGAGGGGTAGAGTGTGATACCCGGTTTGCAAAGAAGAGAAGTTGGGGTTGTTCTTTTTATTTTTTTCCTCATCTGGTTGTTGTTTTGGGGATTTGGAATTTGTGGAAAACATTCACAACTAGGGCAGTAGAATATATTTGGTTTGGCGCTTGCGATGGGGTCGGGAGATGTCGCGTGGGCTAGTTGGGCCGCGATTGGTGATTCGGCCCATTATTCCTCCCAAACCCTAGCCGCCCTCCCTCCTAACCCCCTCCCCCTTTGTGCAGCCGCCCCCCCCACTTCCCCCACACCTTGGCCCCCCCTTCCCATCTCCTCCTCTCTCAATCCTTGCAGCCACACCACCATACCCTAGCCCCCCCCCCAATCTCCTCCTCCAAAGGTGCCAATCCTTGCCGCTCGGATCGTCGTCGCGTGGTGCGAATCTTCAATCGTTTTGGTGGAGGGAAGAAGGGAGGAAGGAAAGGGGGAGAATCCAAGGTGATTTTTGTGTTCATCCCTTGTTGATTTGCGCTGCAATTCAATTGATTAGATGTTGCGTTTGCGATTGGGTAGAGGGGGCTGTCCAGAATTTTAGGTGGTGGATGAACAGCGGTAGTTCTAGCAGTTTCTAGGTTTTTTTCGTGAAAAATTAATGGGAATCAGTTTGGGGATCATGTAGAACTTTGTTTTACCTTTCCAACGAGTATTTATGCGCTCAATTTGGAGTTATAAATTAAAAGTTATCATCGTTTGAATCCGGGTATGTGGCTGTCCAAAAAAACAGATTTTCAGGAGGATGAACAGCAGCAGTATTAGCAGTTTCTGGGGATTTTTCGGGAGTAATTAGTGTTAATCAGTCTGAGAATCATGTAGGGCTTTTTCTTATCTTTCCAACAAGTACTTATGCGCTCGAATCAGAATTATATTTTAAAAGTTATCGCTGTTTGAATCCGAGTATGTCGCTGCCCAAATCAGAAAAAAAAACAGATTGCAGGGTTTATTTTGTGGACCGTTTAGAGGTAATCAGATGTTAGCATTTAATCATAAATTGTATACAAAACTTGTGGGGAATTTTATGTAGTTGTCTCTGGAGTTTTTGTTTGACACCACTGCTGTCTTAATTTTTAAGTTATGGAATTGTTAAGCAGCGCCGCTGCAGTTTGGTTGGTGAGGGGAGAATTGTTACCCGCGGCGGGGTTTAAGATTGCGCGCAGGTGCGGCGTTGTCTTTGAGGTTTTGTATGTGAATTTGGTGCACTAAGTTGGGTGTCAAAAACATGTGGTGGACTTCCGGATCGTTCTTAGGGATTTGCCCAAACTTCCGGTGAAGGCAAGTAAAACTGTGATGGTTATTCCGTCTGGCAAATGAGGAGTCTTATTCTTGAATATGTTGTGCTATTGTGTTCATATTCATATTTTTTTGTTTATTGAGTACCCTCATTTAAGAATGTTCATGTTTCATGGATTTCATATGTTGAGTTTGGGGTTTGATCATGTTACTCAAGTGGTTATTATGTGGAATGGGTGGAAGTATATGTCTAGCACATTTTTATTTGCGAAGAACTCATGATGTTTTCATGCATAATGCACTCATCATCCATTGCATTGAAGTTTCATCGCGATCTTATGGTCCGACCGTACCGGTACATTGAGCATCATATGTTGCCCGAGAAGGGGTATGGTGCAGCTTCATATCCTTAGAGATATGGAGGCAGAAGTCATTATTGCATCTGTAGCCATGTGCATTCATGGGAGAGGTGTGGAATCTATTATGTGGATGTGGATAATCTGGACTTGTGCATGGTGATTCTTCTTGGCGTTAAGTATTTAGTTACTTATTTACTTGCTGCAATTTACTGTTCAAAAAAAAGAAGAAGTTCTGAACCACGTGGTTGTGTAAGCACAGTTGATTTACAATGTCCTATTTGTTGTTGTTATGTTTACTTGCTGAGATGTGTTATCTCACATCTTGCATTGTTTGATGCAGGCACCTAATTTCTGCTTTGGGAATAGAGGGATGTAGCAGCACGGCCACTACACCTTTAATAAAGGAACCACCACTTAATAATGTTGTTAATCAGAGTTGGTCAAGTCTAGTGAATTACTTTGTTCTTGGTTGAGCGTTTGTTTTGGGGTGGGCTGAGTTCCTTATCCCATTTGTTTTGCTTCAGTTGGGTCTTAAATGAGTTTTACCACTTTTGCATTTAGTTTCTACTATGTGAATTATATGTCTTTATATCCTGTATGAACTTCATGTTTCCCCTCCTTGTTATGCTAGTTTCAAAGGAGGTGCTGCCGGATTTTGCTATATTTTCTTTCTTTATTACATCTCTTGTGTTGAGTAAGTTTGGTGGGTGGGGTTTTTGGTAATATCCATTGTGTGTGACCAGTGGGGTGTTACAATCCTTCATGGGGCATGGCCTCATGGTTGCGAGGTGGTACCTTGTTCAGGACATAGCATACCGTGAGTACTACCTCGCCCCACCAGATGTTAGGCATCCTTGAACTTTGCAACAAAGCATTAGCTAAGTCACACACCATTTGGTTCTTCCTTTCAGCTACCCCATTTGACTGAGGTGAATATGGAGCGGTGGTTTCATGAATGATTCCACACTCTTTGCAGTACTCATAAAAAAGGTTGGAAAGGTATTCACCTCCTCTCTCAGACCGCAATCGTTTAATTTTCTTGTCTAACTAGTTTTCAACTTCAGTCTTATAGATCTTAAAGTGTTCTAGTGCCTCATCTTTGGTTCTGAATAAGTTAATATAACAGAATCTAGTAGCATCATCTATCAAGATAAGAAAGTATCTTTTACTGCCTTTTGTGATTATACCATTCATCTCACAGACATCTAAGTGAATTAGTTCTAAAGGAGTGGTACTTCTGCCTTCAACCATATGAAATGGTTTCCTAGGCTACTTAGCTTGCACACAAATACCGCACTTTGCACCTTTAACATGTTTAAATTCAGGAATTAAATACATGTCACTTAATCTCTTAATGGCCTCAAAATTGACATGACACAAACGGGAATGCCAAATATCATTAATGGAATCGTTATTATAGACCACATTAACATGGTAAGAAGAATGATTGTTTAAAACAGAAAGATGGAACAAAACCGCCTTACTCATATGACTTTCCAACAAAAGTACCAAACTTAAACTGGACCACTTTATTAGACTCAAACACTAATTTGAGACCCAGATATGAGGTTCCGGCTCATCGAGGGCACATAGAGCACGTCCTTCAGCACGAGCGTCTTCCCTGAAGTTAACTTCAGATAGACCTGTCCAGTACCACGAACTGCTACCGGAACACCATTTCCCATCAAGACAGTGCGTTGTTGTATCCCTGGAAAGAAGAGAACATGGATCAATCAGCACAAATATGAACAGTAGCACCTGAATCCATCCACCAGTCATCTGATGGACTTGCCATAAAGGCCTAAGGTGCATACACTGGGGTGGAGTTAACCACCATGTTCCCTTCTTTGCGCTGAGGTGGAGGACCTTCTCCCTTCCTTAGTTTGCACTTCCGAGTTGTATGCCTGGAGTCACCACAAACATAGCAGATAAAGTCCTCCTTTTTCTTCTTCATCTTTTTGGACTTAGGTTGGTTCAGATTCTTCTATGGAGAGTTCTTCTTCTTCTGGAATTTTCTATCTCCGCCCTTCTTAATAATGTAAGCTTGGAGTTGCTGGGATGGCTTGTTACTAGCCCTTGCACGCTCTTCCACATTTATAGCAGCACACAACTCAGTGAGAGTCATTTGCTTCTTCATGTGGAGACGTGAAGTCACAAAGTCTCGCCAAGAAGGCGGGAGCTTTGCCAGTATTGCATTCACCTGAAAATTGTCTAGTAGGACGCAGCTATATTGGACCAAGTCCCTAACAAGGAGTTGAATCTCCTGTAGCTGCTCCATAACAGACCTTCCCTCAGCCATTTTATAGTTGAGGTAGTTTTCCGTTGTGAATGATTCATTGCCATTGTCAACTTCAGAGAACTCATTATCAAGTTCAGTCCACAGACCCTTAGCGGAGGTAAAACCAGAGTACACGTCAAATAAGCGGTTCGACAAGATGTTCAGCAGACGAGACAGGCATGCCTCATTGGCTTTGTCCCACTTGGCCTTCTCCGCTAGTGCGACGGCCTTTGTTGCAACATCATCATCATCTAATGCTACATCGGGAACATCCGATATCACTACCCAAAATAGTTTTAGGTCAGTGAGCCACATGCGAGTCTTAATATGCCAGCGCTTAAAGCTTGCGTCGTCGAACGCTTCATGCTTAATGACATCAAAACTAGAGGCCACTATACGTATTAGTTTTCTAGATTGTTGAAGTTTTAGAGAAATAAGTGACATGCTTCTAACATACTTAAACATATTAAATATTCTAATTTCGAATAAAACAAGCATATAACTCGGATAAATGTCATATGTAAATACAATAGCAATGAACAGTAGCAATTCTAGGGCACGAAAACATGTAAAATAGCTACTCAAGTCCATTTCAACAATAAACATGGCTAGTAGATGAAGAACACAGATTATGCACATAAACATTATTGTTTATCTTTTGATATTGCTCTCAAAATAGCGGGTTGCTGTAATAAACAGTCCTCCAACGCTAAATGGTGATTAGAGATCCTCGACTAACGTGACAGTCCTATCTTACCAAATCAGGGTTTTAGATCAAATGTAATAAGCCTAGAAATCAAGCATGAATACAAATAGTAAGGAGTTGCGTACTAAATAAAATAACAGAATTTAACACAGGTAAACAGCCTCAACAAATAGAGATATAATTAAGCACAAATATATACTTGATGCTGAAATTAACAACACAGTAAAATCCAGACTGTCATGTTGTCTCACTACACCGCAATTATCATTGAGCATACAAATCCACCCACAATAGTGCAATCACACCCAAGTATATAATACTAGCAGATTGCACAAAATTAAACAGTAAATAGAGTGAGGCAACGGGCAACTCACAGCACGTAGATTGTCTACGTGGGAAGACCAGCTCAGCGAACACGAAATTCTGTCCCAGAAAACCAATACAGCCGCTCACGTCCGAGCCTGCACAGCGGGAGGTTGACGGAGATACTAGAGCCGCTGCTGAGGCCGTGGGAGACGTCCACGGCACCAGCCCGAGAAGACGAACACTGTGCAGCAGGGAGCCCAAGCACGAGGCCATGGTGGACAATAATCAGACGAACACAACACCACACAGGCGCACAAGTGGAGCACTGCAACATGGGAGAAATGCACTGCACACGAGCAGCACTACCTCCACCTTCTTCCAATCACCACCAGTGAGCCAAACACAAGAACGTCAGGACCAAAATAGATCAATCCGATTGGAACAGAGAGCAGGAGAGAAGAGCCAGGAACCGGTGTTCTGTAGTGCACCGTTCAGAGAGTGACTGCCCATCCTTTAAGGAGCCGAGAAAAGAGAGGAGGCAAACGGATTAGCGAGAAGAGCGGATGATCGAGTCGCAGAGATCGGCGTTCGTTGAACGCTGCTGCTGCTGACTTCTACCGCTGCCGCCATCCCCTGCCTTTCTCTCGTTAGCCAGTCGAAGGCACTGAGGTGCCCTGCTACTACCCAGTCGGCTGGGCTGCTTGGCCTTTGGGCCTTGAAGTGGCCCAGTTCGGCTGACCACACATTTTTTAAAAAATAAAGGAAAAAACCCCAAATAAACAGCAACCATTACAACTAATTCATTTCGAGTTTGTGTATATAACCTCTCAAAAGCCATCGCGATGAGCGGCTTTGCACCATTAATTACAACTAATTTATTTCGATTTTATGTGCAATGAATAATGGTGAGTTGACCAAACATGATAAAAGGTACTTCGTAATGTTTATAGACGATTGAACTAGATTCTGCTATGTATGCTTGTTAAACTCAATAGATGAAGCATTACATCATTTTAAAATTTATGAAGTCGAGGTAGAAAATCAACTTAAGAAAAAAATAAATTGTTATGGTCTGATCGCGAGAATAATATATCTTAAATGAGTTTTATGAGTTCTGCACGGAGCATGATATTATTTATGAGATGACAACGCCATACTCACCATAATCCATTGAGGTCACTACAAGAAAGAATCAAACTCTAACTGAGTCTGTTAATACCATATTAGAGACAGTGGGACTATCTAGGGAATAATGGGGTGAGGCAATTACGATAGTGCCAGGTACCATAATTAGGGGTTCCCGAATTATGCCCCTAAGCATACCTAACACCTAAGTACCAGGAAATCATAAACCAAAAAACACGCTCCCCGAGGTCACGTAGGGTCGAATCACGATTTGCCTGAGACCCCGCTTAACGACTGCCCAAAACTACGCCTCGCCCGAGAGCCCATCCTCGGGCGAAGGCTGTGCCCGTGTGGATCCTCAACTCACCCAAGGGGGCCCCTTTTACGGGAAGCAAAAATCTGCCTCGCCCGAGGGCATCTCGGACGAAGGCCGGCCCCGAGCCCGGCCTCGACCAAAGTTCTCAGGAACCACAAGACATATGCATTAAATGCAACCGATACGAATACCTGCTCCACCAATGACACCGCAGTCAACAGAGGACGATGGGACCGCGGTCTATCTACTTTCACCGTCCACGATGACGCACGCCCGCGAATACCGGGCATTGCTCCCCCTCCGGTCGTTGTTCTCAACAACTTCGGATGTGACATACGATGTCTAGGCACAACATAAGCCTCGGGAGGGAACTCCGCCTCGCTCGAGGTCGGCCTCGGCCTTGGGAGGGAACTCTGCCTCGCCTGAGCTCAATCTTAGCCAACTGCCCCGGCAGTGGAGTATTAAATGTCACCAACTCCCCGCGAATCCCGCAGGAGACCACTCCGACTACTATTCTGACCACTCCTAGCATGACTACGTGTCCAGGCGCAGACCCGACCATGGCCTCGGGAGAAATCTTCGTCTCGCCCGAGCATGGCCTCGGCCAACAACATCACCAAAAGAGCACCCGACGCCACCAACCCTTCCGCAAAAATCGCTAACAACAGGATGTCTACAGAAACCACAAGACTGGGGTCAAGTTCGCTTTATGCCATACGAGCCTGGATTACCATGCACTTTTCACCATACTCATCGCTATTTCAACCACTATGGCTCAGGCTCAGACGTCTCGTCCACAAGATGGGCTCGGGTACGCATCCGAGCCCCCAACCCTGGCCTCGGTTCTCTGCTTGGTCAAAATACAGGATACAAGAACCGGACATCCTCCTCCTGATCAAAGGCGACAGCTAGGACAAGGGTCATCCCGGTGGCCATACTGCTACAAGGGCTCGGGATCACCCCCTCTCAATAACTATGACAACCTTTGTACTCATGGGCTTCCTCCTTGCGGCAATAAAAGGAGGAGTCCAGGTCCCTAGGGAGAGAGAGGACAACACTTCACTGTTTGCCCTCCATGTTTGATATTGACACTAGCCTCAATCACTCAAAGAGACTTGGGATCTGTTCCGTCTCTTGACCAGCTTGTAACCCTTACTACGAGCACCTAGATGCAAGATAATATAATTCTCACCCCCTCCCCTCGCTGGAAGTAGGGCCTTCTAAATCTTGTGTCTTCTTGCATCACTCATCTGGACTGGGACACGTAGCACAAATTCACTAGTTGGTTAGGACCCTCGGGTCAAAACACCGATAGGACCCTCGGGTCAAAACACCGCAAAGAACAAAAAAATAAACATATTGCTACTAAATAAATAGAACCTATACATACTAACTTTGAAGTTATTTATCAAAATAGTTTAAAAAGACCAATTTTTTAAAAACTAATGTTAACCTAAACTAAACATAAAGAAAAACTAAACCTAAACTAAATCTTATCTAAACCTAAACCTAAATCTAAACTGAGAATACCTAAACTAAGTAACTAACTAACTCTAACATCTAAAATATTAGCCCTTGCTATCAATTATCATTCAAATAACAAATTAAGAATAGAAAAATATACCTTACCTACAAGATGAGGAGTGGTGGACATAGATTAGGAGGGACATAGATTAGGAGGGGCAATCGTCTAGGTGGAGGGTCGTGCGTAGTGACAAACCTAGCATCGATGCAATGGCATGAGAGCAGAGGGAGGGTCAGCAGGAGAGAGCCGATGTCGTGGCAAAATGGACAACACC
The DNA here is from genome assembly GCA_029449295.1 of Zea luxurians. Lineage (NCBI taxonomy): Eukaryota > Viridiplantae > Streptophyta > Magnoliopsida > Poales > Poaceae > Zea > Zea luxurians. The sequence continues at coordinate 48,551,782 of JAOPSE010000010.1, forward strand.
ACTGATCGGTGTGTGGCTGACCTATCATGTCAATAGGTCAGCTGCGCTAGGTAGATCGATGTTAGGTAGTTTGACGCGTCCAGATAAATTAGGGAGTTTGAGGCCCAGCACTGGTGGCGGTCGCGCGAGCAAACGCCGGCTACAACATACCAGCCAGCAGTGCGACGAAGAAGGTTGTATAGCCTTGCCTCCTCCGTGCAGCCTCATCCTCATCGTAGCCGTACACCAGAGCAGGAAGTTTCTGAGCTCTATGTAGAGCCCTATGTAGTGGACGAGGAGGACGCCCTACATTATAGCGAACCTTTTACGGTGACTTGCTACGGAACGAGAGCTGAAAACGCTAAATTTACTGTTGCTGGAGAGTGAGTCTTAGACACGTGAAATTTAGCATCTCCCTTTGTAGTTTGTACTAATATTTATTAGAAGGAGATGGTTAAGCTGGAGCATGTTTTGCATTATAGAAGAGTGAAGTATCTGCTTTTTTCACTAAAAACCTAACTATCCACAGGCAGCCAATAAACAGGTGTCTGCAAGTCGGAAACAAGCGTTTTATTTTGTGTGGTGTATACTCCATATCGGATACCCCAGGCCCCAGCCAAGCGCGTGCGCTGCCGTTGCCGTCGCGCGCCCCATGCCCCCACCTCCCGTCCCCTCCTCAGCGCTCCGCTTCTTGGAGACCCATCCAGCATCTACCATCACTGGCCCGTCCGTAACGGCGACACCTCCTCGTCCTCGGCTCCTGCTTCTACGGCGGTAGGTAGGTGCCGCGTCGGCGCGTCGCCTTCCTTCAACTGCGCCTGCCCGCACCGCATCTCTTCTCCTTGCTCCATCTCCCTACTGCTCCAGCTCCTATCCTCTTGGTTCTGCCCGTCCGCGGTCCGCGTGTGTGCGCTCCATCCTTCTCCACCTGTCGCCGGGCCAACCGCACCGCCCTCTGATGTCAGTCCCTGCCCGCACCATTTCTCGTTCTTGGTTCCATCCAGAGGCTAGCTCCGGATTCTGATGCCCGTTTCGATTTCCATCTGTAGGACTGGGCCGGGCGAGGAGCTGGCCGAGCTGCTGTGGGACCGTGGCCCGGCGCTGCGGAGGGCGCCGCCGCCGTTCCAGCCCTTCACCTGCAGCGCCGCCGGCAGCAGCAGGTCGCAGGAGCTGAAGCGGCACGCCTCGGACGCCACCAAGGCGGCAGCGTTCGTGACCGCCGTCTCCGTCCCGCTGGGCACGCACGACGCCGGCTCCGGGCTCGGGCTCGCCGGCCTCCCCGTCCACGACGACGACGACGCCGTGCCGTGGTTGCATTGCCCCGTCGCCGACGACGGCGACGGCGACACGGCGCCGCTGCCGCCGGAGTTCTGCGCTGGCCTCCTGTCCGAGTACTCGGAGGTGGCCGCGCCGGCGCCGGCCTTCCACGCCGCGGCCACGCCGCCGGCCGAGGCCGCGGCCAACAAGCTGGCCCCGCCGAGCGCCGCCGGCGGAGGGGAGGGCGTCTTGAACTTCACCTTCTTCTCGCGACCCCTACAGCGCCCGCAGGCGGCGGCGGCGCCCGCCGCCGCGGCCGCGAGCAACCCTGTCGAGTCCACGGTCGTCCAGGCGGCAGCGAACCGGCTGCGGAGCACGCCGCTGTTCTCCGAGCAGAGGATGGCGTGGCTGCAGCCACCCAAGGCGCCGCGCACCACGGCGGCAGCGGCGGCGCCACCTCCTCCTCCGCTGGTGCCTCTGCTCCCAGATAGCCGCCATGGGGAGACGGTCGGCACGGTAGCTCAACCTCAGCCCCGGTCGCAACCAGAAGCAAGACCTCCGGATGCGGCGGCGGTGACGACCTCTTCGGTCTGCTCCGGCAACGGTGGTCGGAGCCAGCTCAAGAGGAGCCGGCACCTGGCCGCGGACTGCTCGGTCAGTCCGGACGAGGTAGTAATAGCATGCCCGACCAGGCGACCACGCTCGCCACTGCACCCATTGATCCAATCCAATCTCCCCGCGCCTCCATCCATGGATCCTGCCTGACTTGGACTTGTCTCTTCTATCTGCAGGACCTGGACGACGAGCCCGGCGCGACGAGGAGGTCGGCGGCGCGGAGCGCCAAGCGGTGCCGCACCGCCGAGGTGCACAACCTGTCGGAGAGGGTACGCGCCGCTCGCTCGCCTCCCCTCTCCTTCATGCACGCTCTGGCAATGCGCACATGCATGCCATCTCACTGACCAACCTTGCTACGTCTACGTGCGTTGCACTTGCAGAGGAGACGGGACCGGATCAACGAGAAGATGCGCGCCCTGCAGGAGCTCATTCCCAACTGCAACAAGGTCTGTCTGCTCGACTGAGCATGAGCTGCTCCGTCGTCGTCGTCGTTCATCCACACGTACGACGCGAGGCAACGTTGTGATGATGACTGATGACCCCGCTAACGCCACGCATCATCCGCTCCTCTTGCGTGCAGGTCGACAAGTCGTCGATGCTGGAGGAGGCGATCGAGTACCTGAAGACGCTGCAGCTGCAAGTGCAGATGATGTCGATGGGGACCGGGCTGTGCATGCCACCGGCGGCGATGCTGCTGCCAGCGATGCAGCAGCAGCTCCTGCACCACCACCCCATGGCGCACTTCCCCCATCTCGGCATGGGCCTGGGCTTCGGCATGGGCGCGGCGGACATGCTCCCGTTCCCGTGCGTCGCGGCCGGCGCCCACTTCCCGTGCCCGCCGGGGGGCATGTTCGGCGTGCCGGGGCAGGCGATGCCCTCGCTGCCGCCGGCGTTCGCTCATATGTACGGCGCTGGCAGTGGCGCCGGGCCGGCTGGGCAGACGGAAGCTGCTGATGCGGCTGCTCCTGCACGGCCAGGAGAGGCAGAGCAGGGTGATCAGCAGGTGCAGGTGCAGCACCCGAAGCAGACGTGATGGCGAAGGCGACGAGGCGGCTACCCGAACATTCCCACGCGTTTGGATTTATGGGGATTATGAGAATGAATCTACCCATCAAAATCTGCCCAGCCGGCACAGAGTCCTTTCTTTTGGTTGCCCTGGTGTTGGTGAGATGATATCAGATGCGCGCGCATGCATGCAGTGATGCAGATGCAGCCATGTCGTGCAAATGCAAATGCAAAGTGTTTTTTTACCCAGCTAGCCGGCTATACCTTGCCTGTACTATACTCGTAAACTGCAGGAGAATGTAGAGAAGAGGAACTGGAGCCTGGAGGAACGTTTGTTTTCACCCATGATACTGGTCTGTGACGTCTCATCAGCAGAAAAACGCCGTCCCCTGCACGGAAGCTGGCCATCAAGATTCAAGAAGTGGCATGGTGGTGTTTGGTTCAAGTATTTATAACTTGATGGATAACTGATAAAGCTAAACTATATTTATTTAAGTCTAATCGTAATAAGATATCACGCTAACAAATGATATATAACATCGGTCTACTTAAACTTTTTATCCCTGGTACTCAATGTAAATTATTATCGATGTCATTTATATTATATTTCGTGAACTATAACAGGCTAACAGCACCTGACTGTCCTCTATTGCCTTTGATCAGTTTGTAACTTGTTATGCCAACCACTCGCACGTAGTAAAAACCTAACGATCCAGGCAGCAACAGAGTATGGAACTATTGGATGGGCTCATACATACATGATGCATGTACTGTACTCTACTCATTCCGTGTACCCATACTACTACTACACCCCGCCTGCCTCCAAATCCAACTCATCATCAGTTCATCACGATGGTGATGATGGGCGTGGGCATGGCGTCCGACCGTAAAAAGACCAAAAACTGGTGTCCGACCATGAATGGGGGCCGATCATTTGGCTCTTGAATATATATTCAAGGAACAATAATTAGTAAAAACGCTAAACTTTAATCTATACTACTCTATTAAAAACCTAATATGGACGCCCAGGCGATACCATGTCTCCGCTTCGCCCTTCTCCTCACCGTACGATCGACACACACCAACGCCTGGCCGCAGATCCTGCCCACACAACAAGTTACTAGGGTGAAACTTCTCGTTTTACCATGGCTCAATAGCTCTTCTAAAGGAAGGAGTCGGTAACCGACCCCCTGAAAGTCGCCTAGAGGGGGGTGAATAGGGCGAAACTGAAATTTACAAAATTAATCACAACTACAAGCCGGGTTAGCGTTAGAAATAATAATGAGTCCGAGAGAGAGGGCGCAACACAAATCGCAAACGAATGAAGAATGACACGCGGATTTGTTTTACCGAGGTTCGGTTCTTGCAAACCTACTCCCCGTTGAGGAGGCCACAAAGGTCGGGTCTCTTTCAACCCTTACCCTCTCTCAAACGGTCCCTCGGACCGAGTGAGCTTTCTCTTCTCAAATGTTTGGAACACAAAGTTCCCACAAGGACCACCACAAGATTGGTGTCTCTTGCCTCAATTACAAGTGAGTTTGATCGCAATGGAGAATGAAAGAAGGAAGAAAGCAATCCAAGCGCAAGAGCTCGAAAGAACACAAGCAAATCTCTCTCACTAATCACTAGGGCGTTGTGTGGAGTTTGGAGAGGATTTGATCACTTTGGTGTGTCTAGAATTGAATGCTAGAGCTCTTGTAAGTAGTTGAAGTGGGAAAACTTGGATGACTTGAATGTGGGGTGGTTGCGGTATTTATAGCCCCAACCACCAAACTAGCCGTTTGGGTGGAGGCTGTCTGTCGTATGGTGCACCGGACAGTCCGGTGCACACCGGACAGTCCGGTGCACCAGCCACGACACCCGAACGTTGGGGTTCCGATCGTTGGAGCTCTGACGCAGGGCCTGTCTTGATGTCAGGTGGCGCACCGGACATACACTGTAGAGTGTCCGGTGCGCCTGTTCGCGCGTGCCTGACTTCTGCGCGCTCTGGCGCGCAATTAATGCGCCTGCAGGTGACTGTTGGCGCCGAAGTAGCCGTTGCCCCGCAGTTACACCGGACAGTCCGGTGTACACCGGACATGTCCGGTGAATTATAGCGGAGCAGCCGATGCGAATTCCCGAGGCTGGCGAGTTCTGGAGGTCGCCTTTTCTTGGAGCACCGGACAGTCCGGTGAATTATAGCGAGCCGCCTCCGGATTTTCCCGAGAGTGAAGAGTTCAGCCTCGAAGTGCCTCCGGTGCACACCGGACAGTCCGGTGCGCCAGACCAGGGATGCCTTTAGCTCATTATCTTGAACCCAACTTTGGTCTTTTTATTGACTTGTTGTGAACCTTTGGCACCTGTAAAAGCTATAAACTTGGGCAAACTAGTTAGTCCAATTATTTGTGTTGGGCAATTCAACCACCAAAATTAGATTAAGAAATAGGTGTAAGCCTAATTCCCTTTCAATCTCCCCCTTTTTGGTGATTGATGCCAACACAAACCAAAGCAAGTATAGAAGTGCATAATTGAACTAGTTTGCATAATGTAAGTGCAAAGGTTACTTAAAATTGAGCCAATAAATGTTACTTACTAGATATGCATGGATTGTTTCTTTATTTTTAACATTTTGGACCACGCTTGCACCACATGTTTTGTTTTTGCAAATTCTTTTTGTAAATCCTTTTCAAAGTCCTTTTGCAAATAGTCAAAGGTAAATGAATAAGATTTTTGCGAAGCATTTTCAAGTTTGAAATTTTCTCCCCTGGTTTCTAATCCTTTTCCTTTGACTAAACAAAACTCCCCCTCAAATAAATTCTCCTCTTAGTGTTCAAGAGGGTTTGAAGATATCAATTTTGAAAATACTACTTTCTCCCCCTTTAGAACACAAATAGATACCAATTTGAGATTTACCAATCATTAATTATAAAATTAGGGTGGTGGTGCGGTCCTTTTGCTTTGGGCTCATACTTTCTCACCCTTTGGCATGAATCGCCAAAAACGGATACTTTGAGTGAGATATAAGCCCTTTCCTAACTACATTCTCCCCTTTGGCAAATAAAACATATAAGTGAAGATTATACCAAAGATAGAGAGTGATGCGGAGCGACGACGAAGGATGAGTAGTAGAGTGGAGTGGAAGCCTTTGTCTTCGCCGAAGACTCCAATTCCCTTTCAATATACCTATGACTTGGTTTGAAATATACTTGAACATACATGAGTCATAGCATATATAAAAGGGACATGATCAAAGGTATACTTATGAGCTATGTGTGCAAATTAGCAAAAGAAATTCCTAGAATCAAGAATATTAAGCTCATGCCTAAGTTTGGTAAAAGTTTGTTCATCAAGAGGCTTGGTAAAGATATCGGCTAATTGATCTTTAGTGTTAATGTATGCAATCTCGATATCCCCCTTTTGTTGGTGATCCCTAAGAAAATGATACCGAATGGCTATGTGTTTAGTGCGGCTATGCTCAACGGGATTATCCGCCATGCGGATTGCACTCTCATTATCACATAGAAGAGGAACTTTGGTTAATTTGTAACCATAGTCCCGCAGGGTTTGCCTCATCCAAAGCAATTGCGCGCAACAATGGCCTGCGGCAATGTACTCGGCTTCGGCGGTAGAAAGAGCGACCGAATTTTGCTTCTTTGAAGCCCAAGACACCAAGGATCTTCCCAAGAACTGGCAAGTCCCCGATGTGCTCTTCCTATTGATTTTGCACCCTGCCCAATCGGTATCCGAATAACCAATCAAATCAAATGTGGATCCCCGAGGGTACCAAAGCCCAAACTTAGGTGTATAAGCCAAATATCTCAAGATTCGTTTTACGGCCGTAAGGTGTGATTCCTTAGGGTCGGCTTGGAATCTTGCACACATGCATACGGAAAGCATAATGTCCGGTCGAGATGCACATAAATAAAGCAATGAAACAATCATCGACCGGTATACCTTTTGATCCACGGACTTACCTCCCGTGTCGAGGTCGAGATGCCCATTGGTTCCCATGGGTGTTTTGATGGGCTTGGCAACCTTCATTCCAAACTTGGTTAGAATGTCTTGAGTATACTTTGTTTGACTAATGAAGGTGCCCTCTTGGAGTTGCTTGACTTGGAATCCTAGAAAATACTTTAACTCCCCCATCATAGACATCTCGAATTTCTGTGTCATGATCCTACTAAATTCTTCACATGTAGATTCGTTAGTAGACCCAAATATAATATCATCAACATAAATTTGGCATACGAACAAATCATTGTCAAGAGTTTTAGTGAATAAAGTAGGATCGGCTTTGCCGACTTTGAAGCTATTAGCAATAAGGAAGTCTCTTAGGCATTCATACCATGCTCTTGGGGCTTGCTTGAGCCCATAAAGCGCCTTAGAGAGCCTATAGACATGGTTAGGGTACTCACTATCTTCAAAGCCGGGAGGTTGCTCAACATAGACCTCCTCCTTGATTGGTCCATTGAGGAAGGCACTCTTCACGTCCATTTGATAAAGCTTGAAGCCATGGTAAGTAGCATAGGCCAATAATATGCGGATTGACTCAAGCCTAGCTACGGGTGCATAGGTTTCACCAAAATCCAAACCTTTGACTTATGAATACCCCTTGGCCACGAGTCGAGCTTTGTTCCTTGTCACCACACCATGCTCATCTTGCTTGTTGCGGAAGACCCACTTGGTTCCTACAACATTTTGATTAGGACGTGGAACTAAATGCCATACCTCATTCCTAGCGAAGTTGTTGAGCTCCTCTTGCATCGCCATCACCCAATCCGAATCTTGAAGTGCTTCCTCTACCCTGTGTGGCTCAATAGAGGAAACAAAAGAGTAATGCTCACAAAAATGTGCAACACGAGATCGAGTGGTTACCCCCTTATGAATGTCGCCGAGGATGGTGTCGACGGGGTGATCTCGTTGGATTGCTTGGTGGACTCTTGGATGTGGCGGCCTTGGCTCTTCATCCTCCTTGTCTTGATCGTTTGCATCTCCCCCTTGATCATTGTCGTCATCTTGAGGTGGCTCATCTCTTCGATCTTCTCCTTCATCAACTTGAGCCCCGTCCTCATTTTGGGTTGGTGGGGATGCTTGCGTGGAGGAGGATGGTCGATCTTGTGCATTTGGAGGCTCTTCAGATTCCTTAGGACACACATCCCCAATGGACATGTTCCTTAGCGCAATGCACGGAGCCTGTTCTTCACCTATCTCATCAAGATCAACTTGCTCTACTTGAGAGCCGTTAGTCTCATCAAACACAACGTCACAAGAAACTTCAACTAGTCCTGAGGACTTGTTAAAGACTCTATATGCCCTTGTGTTTGAATCATATCCTAGTAAAAAGCCTTCTACAGTCTTAGGAGCAAATTTTGATTTTCTACCTCTTTTAACAAGAATAAAGCATTTGCTACCAAAGACTCTAAAATATGAAATATTGGGCTTTTTACCGGTTAGGAGTTCATAGGATGTCTTCTTGAGGATTCGGTGTAGATATAATCGGTTGATGGCGTAGCAGGCGGTGTTGACCGCCTCGGCCCAAAACCGATCCGGCGTCTTGTACTCATCAAGCATGGTTCTTGCCATGTCCAATAGAGTTCAATTCTTCCTCTCCACTACACCATTTTGTTGTGGAGTGTAGGGAGAAGAGAACTCATGCTTGATGCCCTCCTCCTCAAGGAAGCCTTCAATTTGTGAGTTCTTGAACTCCGTGCCGTTGTCGCTTCTAATTTTCTTAATCCTTAAGTCGAACTCATTTTGAGCTCGTCTTAAGAATCCCTTTAAGATCTCTTGGGTATGGGATTTTTCCTGCAAAAAGAACACCCAAGTGAAGCGAGAATAATCATCCACAATAACTAGACAGTACTTACTCCTGCCGATGCTTATGTAAGCGATCGGGCCGAATAAATCCATGTGTAGGAGCTCCAGTGGCCTGTCACTTGTCATGATATTCTTGTGTGGATGATGAGTGCCAACTTGCTTCCCGGCTTGGCATGCGCTACAAATCCTGTCTTTCTCAAAATGAACATTTGTTAATCCTAAAATGTGCTCTCCCTTTAGAAGCTTATGAAGATTCTTCATTCCAACATGGGCTAGTCGGCGGTGCCAGAGCCAACCCATGTTAGTCTTAGCAATTAAGCAAGTGTCGAGTTCAGCTCTATCAAAATCTACCAAGTATAGCTGACCCTCTAACACTCCCTTAAATGCTATTGAATCATCACTTCTTCTAAAGACAGTGACACCTACATCAGTGAATAGACAGTTGTAGCCCATTTGACATAATTGAGATACGGAAAGCAAATTGTAATCTAAAGAATCTACAAGAAAAACATTGGAAATGGAATGGTCAGGAGATATAGCTATTTTACCCAAACCTTTGACCAAACCTTGGTTTCCGTCCCCGAATGTGATAGCTCGTTGGGGATCTTGGTTTTTCTCGTAGGAGGAGAACATCCTCTTCTCCCCCGTCATGTGGTTTGTGCACCCGCTATCGATGATCCAACTTGAGCCCCCGGATGCATAAACCTACAAAACAAGTTTAGTTCTTGACTTTAGGTACCCAAACGGTTTTTGGTCCTTTGGCATTAGACACAAGAACTTTGGGTACCCAAACACAAGTCTTGGAACCCTTGTGTTTGCCCCCAACAAACTTGGCAACTACCTTGCCGGATTTGTTAGTCAAAACATAAGATGCATCAAAAGTTTTGAATGAAATGTCATGATCATTTGATGCATTAGGAGTTCTCTTCTTAGGCAACTTAGCACAGGTTGGTTGCCTAGAGCTAGATGTCTCACCCTTATACATAAAAGCATGATTAGGGCTAGAGTGAGACTTCCTTGAATGAATTCTCCTAATTTTGCTCTCAAGATAACTGGTGATAGTCGCCTAGAGGGGGGGTGAATAGGGCGAAACTGAAATTTACAAATATAATCACAACTACAAGCCGAGTTAGCGTTAGAAACAATAACGAGTCCGCGAGAGAGCGAGCAAAACAAATCGCAAGCGAATAACAAGTGAGACACGTGGATTTGTTTTACCGAGGTTCGGTTCTCGCAAACCTACTCCCCGTTGAGGAGGCCACAAAGGCCGGGTCTCTTTCAACCCTTCCCTCTCTCAAACGGTCCCTCCGACCGAGTGAGCTTTCTTTTCTCAATCACTTGGAACACAAAGTTCCTACAAGGATCACCACAAGATTGGTGTCTCTTGCCTCAATTACAAGTGAGTTTGGTTGCAATGAAAGAATCAAGAAAGCACGATTAAAAAGCCAAGCAACAAGAGCGACAAATAGCACACGGATCACTTTCTCTCTCAAGCCACTAATCACTAATGATCTCTTTTCTCAATTGTGAAACTTGGAGAGGTGGAGGCTTTGAATGTGTCTTGGAATGGATTGCTAGCTCTTGTATTGAATGTTGAAGGTTGGAATGCTTGGATGAAGTGAATGGAGGTGGTTGGGGTTGTATTTATAGCCACCAACCACTTCCTAGCCGTTGCACCATTCTGCTGAGCGCGGACGGTCCGCGAGCCAGGTCCGGACGGTCCGCCCCTGTAGATCAACGGCTGAAAATGCAACGGTCAGCAGTAACGGCTATATCAACGGCTATATTGCATTTAATGCGACGTCAGATGTCAGACAGAGCCAGTCGCGGACGGTCCGGTCGTGCACCCCGGACGGTCCGCGAGGCCCTCTATAATTCATTTCTCCGAACCCGTTACCTTCGGGTTTTTCGGTTTCTTACCGACCGGACGGTCCGCGCCTGAGGCCGGACGGTCCGCGAGTGGGCTCGGACGGTCTTTCCTTTTCCTCCGGACAGTCCGTAGTGGAAACTTGTATTTTTGCATTGGTTCTGTCCGAGAGTCATCCTAGTGTCGCGGACGGTCCGCCGCAAGGGCCCGGACGGTCCGCGCTTGGCCTGTTTTTCCAAAAAGCTTCTCCTGTCCGGAATAATCTACGGTATTCCGGACAGTCGATTTAGTATAGTTATAGATGAACCTTTGGCACCTGTAGAACATATAATCTAGAGCAAACTAGTTAGTCCAATTGTTTGTGTTGGGCAATTCAACCACCAAAATTATTTAGGAACTAGGTGTAAGCCTAATTCCCTTTCAATCTCCCCCTTTTTGGTGATTGATGCCAACACAAACCAAAGCAAATATAGAAGTGCATAGTTGAACTAGTTTACATAATGTAAGTGCAAAGGTTGCTTGGAATTGAGCCAATATAAATACTTATGTGATGCGCATGGATGGTTTCTTTGTTTTTGACATATTGGACCACATTTGCACCATAAGTTTTGTTTTTGCAAACTCTTTTGTAAATTCTTTTCAAAGGCATTTTGCAAGATAGTCAAAGGTAAATGAGTAAGATTTGCAAAGCATTTTCAAGTTTTGAAATTTTCTTCCTTTGTTCCAAATGCTTTTCCTTTGACTAAACAAAACTCCCCCTAAATGAGATCCTCCTCTTAGTGTTCAAGAGGGTTTTAAGACATCAATTTTGAAAATACTAGTTGCTCCCCCTTTAGAACACAAAGAGATACCAATTTTGAAATTTACCAATATAAAATCATTAAATTTATAAAATTAGGTGGTGGTGCGGTCCTTTTGCTTTGGGCTCATATTTTCTCCCCCTTTGGCATGAATCGCCAAAAACGGAATCATTAGAGCCCAATGAAGTACTTTCTCCCCCTTTGGTCATGAAATGAATGAGTGAAGATTATACCAAAGTTGGAGAGGTGATGTGGAGCGACGGCGAAGGATGAGTAGTAGAGTGGAGTGGAAGCCTTGTCTTCGCCGAAGACTCCTATTCCCTTTCAATATACCTATGACTTGGTTGAAATACACTTGAAAACTCATTAGTCATAGCATATATAAAAGAGACATGATCAAAGGTATATTTATGAGCTATGTGTGCAAGACTAGCAAAAGAAATTCCTAGAATCAAGAATATTAAGCTCATGCCTAAGTCGGGTAAAAGATTGTTCATCAAGTGGTTTGGTAAAGATATCGGCTAATTGATCTTTAGTATTAATATAAGAAATCTCGATATCCCCCTTTTGTTGGTGATCCCGAAGAAAATGATACCGAATGGCTATGTGCTTAGTGCGGCTGTGCTCGACGGGATTGTCGGCCATTTTGATTGCACTCTCATTGTCACATAGCAAGGGGACTTTGGTTAGTTTGTAACCGTAGTCCCGCAGGGTTTGCCTCATCCAAAGCAATTGCGCGCAACAATGGCCTGCGGCAATATACTCGGCTTCGGCGGTGGAAAGAGCGACCGAATTTTGCTTCTTTGAAGCCCAAGACACCAAGGATCTTCCCAAGAACTGGCAAGTCCCCGATGTGCTCTTCCTGTTAATCCGACACCCCGCCCAATCGGCATCCGAATATCCAATCAAATCAAAAGTGGATCCCCGAGGGTACCAAAGCCCAAACTTAGGAGTAAAAGCCAAATATCTCAAGATTCGTTTTACGGCCGTAAGGTGTGATTCCTTAGGGTCGGCTTGGAATCTTGCACACATGCATACGGAAAGCATAATGTCCGGTCGAGATGCACATAAATAAAGCAATGAACCAATCATTGACCGGTATACCTTTTGATCCACGGACTTACCTCCCGTGTCGAGGTCGAGATGCCCATTTGTTCCCATGGGTGTCTTGATGGGCTTGGCATCCTTCATTCCAAACTTGCTTAGAATGTCTTGAGTATACTTCGTTTGGCTAATGAAGGTGCCTTCTTGGAGTTGCTTGACTTGGAATCCTAGAAAATACTTCAACTCCCCCATCATAGACATCTCGAATTTCTGTGTCATGATCCTACTAAATTCTTCACATGTAGATTTGTTAGTAGACCCAAATATGATATCATCAACATAGATTTGGCATACAAACAAATCATTATCAAGAGTCTTAGTGAATAAAGTAGGATCGGCCTTGCCGACTTTGAAGCCATTTGCAATAAGGAAATCTCTAAGGCATTCATACCATGCTCTTGGGGCTTGCTTAAGCCCATAAAGCGCCTTAGAGAGCCTATAGACATGGTTAGGATACTCACTGTCTTCAAAGCCGGGAGGTTGCTCAACATAGACCTCCTCCTTGATTGGTCCATTGAGGAAGGCACTCTTCACGTCCATTTGATAAAGCTTGAAGCCATGGTAAGTAGCATAGGCTAATAATATACGAATTGACTCAAGCCTAGCTACGGGTGCATAGGTTTCACCAAAATCCAAACCTTCGACTTGTGAATACCCCTTGGCCACGAGTCGAGCTTTGTTCCTAGTCACCACACCATGCTCGTCTTGCTTGTTGCGGAAGACCCACTTGGTTCCTACAACATTTTGGTTGGGACGTGGAACTAAGTGCCATACCTCGTTCCTTGTGAAATTGTTGAGCTCCTCTTGCATCGCCATCACCCAATCCGAATCTTGAAGTGCTTCCTCTACCCTGTGTGGCTCAATAGAGGAAACAAAAGAGTAATGCTCACAAAAATGTGCAACACGAGATCGAGTGGTTACCCCCTTGTGAATGTCGCCGAGGATGATGTCGACGGGGTGATCTCGTTGTATTGCTTGGTGGACTCTTGGGTGTGGCGGCCTTGGTTGTTCATCCTCCTTGTTTTCATCATTTGAATCTCCCCCTTGATCGTTGCCGTCATTTTGAGGTGGCTCATCTTGTTGATCTTCTTGTTCAACATCTTGAGCCTCATCCTCAACTTGAGTTGGTGGAGATACTTGCGTGGAGGAGGATGGTTGATCTTGTGCATTTGGAGGCTCTTCGGATTCCTTAGGACACACATCCCCGATGGACATGTTCCTTAGCGCTATGCATGGAGCCTGTTCTTCACCTACATCATCAAGATCAACTTGCTCTACTTGAGAGCCATTAGTCTCATCAAACACAACGTCACAAGAAACTTCAACAAGTCCTGAGGACTTGTTAAAGACTCTATATGCCCTTGTGTTTGAGTCATATCCTAGTAAAAAGCCTTCTACAGTTTTAGGAGCAAATTTAGATTTTCTACCTCTTTTAACAAGTATAAAACATTTGCTACCAAAAACTCTAAAATATGAAATATTGGGCTTTTTACCGGTTAGGAGTTCATAAGATGTCTTCTTGAGGATTCGGTGAAGATATAACCGGTTGATGGCGTAGCAGGCGGTGTTGACCGCCTCGGCCCAAAACCGATCCGGTGTCTTGTACTCATCAAGCATGGTTCTTGCCATGTCCAATAGAGTTCGATTCTTCCTCTCCACTACACCATTTTGTTGTGGAGTGTAGGGAGAAGAGAACTCATGCTTGATGCCCTCCTCCTCAAGGAAACCTTCAATTTGAGCGTTCTTGAACTCCGTTCCATTGTCGCTTCTAATTTTCTTGATCCTTAAGCCGAACTCATTTTGAGCCCGTCTCAAGAATCCCTTTAAGGTCTCTTGGGTTTGTGATTTTTCCTGCAAAAAGAATACCCAAGTGAAGCGAGAATAGTCATCCACAATTACAAGGCAATACTTACTACCGCCGATGCTTATGTAAGCGATCGGGCCGAACAAATCCATGTGAAGGAGCTCCAGTGGCCTGTCGGTAGTCATGATGTTTTTGTGTGGATGATGAATGCCAACTTGCTTCCCGGCTTGGCATGCGCTACAAATCCTGTCTTTCTCAAAGTGAACATCGGTTAGTCCCAAAATGTGTTCTCCCTTTAGAAGCTTGTGGAGATTCTTCATTCCAACATGGGCTAGTCGGCGGTGCCAGAGCCAACCCAAGTTAGTCTTAGTAATCAAGCAAGTGTCGAGTTCAGCTCTATTAAAATCTACTAAGTATAGCTGACCCTCTAACACTCCCTTAAATGCTACTGAATCATCACTTCTTCTAAAGACAGTAACACCAATATCAGTAAAAAGACAGTTGTAGCCCATTTGACATAATTGGGATACGGAAAGCAAATTGTAATCTAAGGAATCTACAAGAAAAACATTAGAAATGGAATGGTCAGGGGATATAGCAATTTTACCCAAACCTTTGACCAAACCTTGATTTCCATCCCCGAATGTGATAGCTCGTTGGGGATCTTGGTTTTTCTCATATGAGGAGAACATCCTTTTCTCCCCGGTCATGTGGTTTGTGCACCCGCTGTCGAGTATCCAACTTGTGCCCCCGGATGCATAAACCTACAAAACAAGTTTAGTTCTTGATTTTAGGTACCCAAACGGTTTTGGGTCCTTTGGCATTAGATACAAGAACTTTGGGTACCCAAACACAAGTCTTGGAGCCCTTGTGTTTGCCCCCAACAATCTTGGCAACTACCTTGCCGGATTTGTTAGTTAAAACATAAGATGCATCAAAAGTTTTAAATGACATGGCATGATCATTTGATGCATTAGGGATTTTCTTTCTAGGCAACTTGGCATGGGTTGGTTGCCTAGATCTAGATGTCTCACCCTTATACATAAAAGCATGATTAGGGCCAGAGTGAGACTTCCTAGAGTGAATTTTCCTAATCTTGTTCTCAGGATAGCCGGCAGGGTACAAAATGTAACCCTCGTTATCCTGAGGCATGGGAGCCTTGCCCTTAACAAAGTTAGATAGGTTCTTAGGAGGGGCATTAATTTTGACATTGTCTCCCCTTTGGAAGCCAATGCCATCCTTAATGCCAGGGCGTCTCCCATTATAGAGCATGCTTCTAGCAAGTTTAAATTTTTCATTTTCTAAGTCATGCTCTCTAATTTTAGCATTAAGTTGTGCTATGTGATCATTTTGTTTTTTAATTAAGGCTAGGTGATCATGGATAGCATCAACATTAATATCTCTACATCTAGTACAAATGGAAACATGCTCAACATTAGATGTAGAGGGTTTGCAAGATTTAAGTTCAATGACCTTAGCATGCAACATATCATTTTTAGTTCTAAGGTCGGAAATAGTAGCATTGCAAACATCAAAATTCTTAGCCTTAGCAATTAATTTCTCATTCTCATTTCTAAGGCTAGCAATGGAAACATTCAACTCATCAATCCTAGCAAGCAAATCAACATTATCATTTCTAGGATCAATGCAAACATGAGAATCAACCTTAGCAATTAATTTGACATTTTCATTTCTAAGGTTGGCAATGATGTCATGGCAAGTGCTTAGCTCACTAGATAATTTGTTACATTTTTCTACCTCTAGAGCATAAGCATTTTTAACCTTAACATGTTTCTTGTTTTCCTTGATTAGGAAGTCCTCTTGGGAGTCCAAGAGATCATCCTTTTCATGGATGGCACTAATTAGCTCATTTAATTTTTCTTTTTGTTCCATGTTAAGGTTGGCAAAAAGAATACGCAAATTATCCTCTTCATTTTTATCATTATCCTCATCACTAGATGTTTCATATTTAGTGGAGGACTTTGATTTTACCTTCTTTTTGCCGTCCTTGGCCATGAGGCACTTGTGGCCGACGTTGGGGAAGAGGAGGCCCTTGGTGACGGCGATGTTGGCGGCGTCCTCGTCGTCGGAGGAGTCGCTAGAGCTTTCGTCGGAGTCCCACTCCCGACAAACATGGGCATCGCCGCCCTTCTTCTTGTAGTACTTCTTCTTCTCCTTCCTCTTGCCCTTCTTGTCGTCGCCCCTGTCACTATCACTTGATAATGGACATTTAGCAATAAAGTGACCGGGCTTACCACACTTGTAGCAAACCTTCTTGGAACGGGATTTATAGTCCTTCCCCTTCCTTTGTTTGAGGATTTGCCGGAAGCTTTTGATGATTAGGGCCATCTCCTTGTTGTCGAGCTTGGAGGCGTCAATTGGTTGTCTACTTGGTGTAGACTCCTCCTTCTTCTCCTCCGTTGCCTTGAAGGCCACGGGTTGCGCCTCGGATGTGGAAGGCTCATCAAGCTCGTTGATCTTCTTGGAGCCCTTAATCATGCATTCAAAACTAACAAAATTCCCGATGACTTCCTCGGGGGTCATTTGTGTATATCTAGGATTGCCACGAATTAATTGTACTTGAGTAGGGTTAAGGAAAATAAGGGCTCTTAGAATAACCTTAACCACTTCGTGGTCATCCCATTTTGCGCTCCCGAGGTTGCGCACTTGGTTCACCAAGGTCTTGAGCCGGTTGTACATGTCTTGTGGCTCCTCCCCTTGGCGAAGACGGAAGCGACCGAGCTCCCCCTCGATCGTTTCCCGCTTGGTGATCTTGGTGAGTTCATCACCCTCGTGCGCCGTCTTGAGTAGGTCCCAAATCTCCTTGGCGTTCTTCAACCCTTGTACTTTGTTGTATTCCTCCTTGCTTAGAGAGGCAAGAAGGATGGTTGTGGCTTGGGAGTTGAAGTGCTCGATTTGGGCCACTTCGTCCGTGTCGTAGTCTTCATCCCCTACGGATGGTACCTGTACACCATACTCAACAACATCCCATAATCTTTTGTGGAGAGAGGTTAGATGAAATCGCATCAAATTACTCCACATAGCATAATCTTCACCATTAAAAGTTGGTGGTTTGCCTAATGGGACGGAAAGTAAAGGTGTATGTTTAGGAATGCGAGGGTAGCGTAGGGGGATCTTACTATACTTCTTACGCTCTTGGCGTTTAGAAGTGACGGACGCCGCGTCGGAGCCGGAGGTAGATGTTGATGAAGTGTCGGTCTCGTAGTAGACCACCTTCCTCATCCTTTTGTGCTTGTCCCCACTCCGATGCGGCTTGTGAGAAGAAGATTTTTCCTTCTTCTCTTTGTGATGAGAAGAGGAAGATCTTTTCTCCTTCCGCTTGGAGGATTTCTTCTTCTTCTCTCTTCTCTTGGTGCGGGACTCTTCCGATGAGGATGAAGTGCTCCCTTGACTTGTAGTGGGCTTGTCATCGCCGGTCTCCATCTCCCTCTTGGTGTGATCTCCCGACATCACTTCGAGCGGTTAGGCTCTAATGAAGTACCGGGCTCTGATACCAATTGATAGTCGCCTAGAGGGGGGGTGAATAGGGCGAAACTGAAATTTACAAATATAATCACAACTACAAGCCGAGTTAGCGTTAGAAACAATAACGAGTCCGCGAGAGAGCGAGCAAAACAAATCGCAAGCGAATAACAAGTGAGACACGTGGATTTGTTTTACCGAGGTTCGGTTCTCGCAAACCTACTCCCCGTTGAGGAGGCCACAAAGGCCGGGTCTCTTTCAACCCTTCCCTCTCTCAAACGGTCCCTCCGACCGAGTGAGCTTTCTTTTCTCAATCACTTGGAACACAAAGTTCCTACAAGGATCACCACAAGGTTGGTGTCTCTTGCCTCAATTACAAGTGAGTTTGGTTGCAATGAAAGAATCAAGAAAGCACGATTAAAAAGCCAAGCAACAAGAGCGACAAATAGCACACGGATCACTTTCTCTCTCAAGCCACTAATCACTAATGATCTCTTTTCTCAATTGTGAAACTTGGAGAGGTGGAGGCTTTGAATGTGTCTTGGAATGGATTGCTAGCTCTTGTATTGAATGTTGAAGGTTGGAATGCTTGGATGAAGTGAATGGAGGTGGTTGGGGTTGTATTTATAGCCACCAACCACTTCCTAGCCGTTGCACCATTCTGCTGAGCGCGGACGGTCCGCGAGCCAGGTCCGGACGGTCCGCCCCTGTAGATCAACGGCTGAAAATGCAACGGTCAGCAGTAACGGCTATATCAACGGCTATATTGCATTTAATGCGACGTCAGATGTCAGACAGAGCCAGTCGCGGACGGTCCGGTCGTGCACCCCGGACGGTCCGCGAGGCCCTCTATAATTCATTTCTCCGAACCCGTTACCTTCGGGTTTTTCGGTTTCTTACCGACCGGACGGTCCGCGCCTGAGGCCGGACGGTCCGCGAGTGGGCTCGGACGGTCTTTCCTTTTCCTCCGGACAGTCCGTAGTGGAAACTTGTATTTTTGCATTGGTTCTGTCCGAGAGTCATCCTAGTGTCGCGGACGGTCCGCCGCAAGGGCCCGGACGGTCCGCGCTTGGCCTGTTTTTCCAAAAAGCTTCTCCTGTCTGGAATAATCTACGGTATTCCGGACAGTCGATTTAGTATAGTTATAGATGAACCTTTGGCACCTGTAGAACATATAATCTAGAGCAAACTAGTTAGTCCAATTGTTTGTGTTGGGCAATTCAACCACCAAAATTATTTAGGAACTAGGTGTAAGCCTAATTCCCTTTCAACTGACAGGGTACAAAATGTAACCCTCGTTATCCTGAGGCATGGGAGCCTTGCCCTTAACAAAATTTGACAATCTTTTAGGAGGGGCACTAAGTTTGACATTGTCTCCCCTTTGGAAGCCAATGCCATCCTTGATGCCAGGGCGTCTCCCATTATAGAGCATACTTCTAGCAAATTTAAACTTTTCATTTTCTAAGTTATGCTTGGTAATTTTAGCATCTAATCTTGCTATATGATCATTTTGTTGTTTAATTAAAGCCACATGATCATGAATAGCATCAATATCAACATCTCTACATCTAGTGCAAATAGAAACATGCTCAACATTAGATGTAGAGGGTTTGCAAGATTTTAATTCTACAACCTTAGCATGTAATATATCATTCTCACTTCTAAGGTTGGAAATAGTAACATTGCAAACATCAAAATCTTTAGCCTTAGCAATCAAATTTTCATTTTCTACTCTAAGGCTAGCAAGAGATACATTCAATTCATCAATCTTAGCAAGCAAATCATCATTATCATTTCTAAGATTTGGAATTGAACCATTACAAACATTTGAATCAACCTTAACAATTAATTTAGCATTTTCATTTCTAAGGTTGGCAATAGTGTTATGGCAAGTGCTTAGCTCACTAGATAGTTTTTGACATTTTTCTATTTCTAGAGCATAAGCATTTTTAACCTTAACATGTTTCTTGTTTTCCTTAATTAGGAAGTCCTCTTGGGAATCCAAAAGGTCATCCTTTTCATGAAAAGCACTAATTAATTCATTTAATTTTTCCTTTTGTTCCATGTTAAGGATGGCAAAAAGGGTACGCAAGTTATCCTCCTCATCACTAGCATTTTCATCACTAGAAGACTCATATCTAGTGGAGGATTTAGATTTAACCTTCTTCTTTTTGCCGTCCTTTGCCATGAGGCACTTGTGGCCGATGTTGGGGAAGAGGAGTCCCTTGGTGACGGCGATGTTGGCGGCGTCCTCGTCGTCGGAGGAGGAGTCGGTGGAGCTTTCGTCGGAGTCCCACTCGCGGCACACGTGGGCATCGTCGCCCCTCTTCTTGTGGTACCTCTTCTTTTCTCTCCTCTTGCCCTTCTTGTCGTTATCCCTGTCACTGTCACTTGATAATGGACATTTAGCAATAAAGTGACCGGGCTTACCACACTTGTAGCAAACCTTCTTGGAACGAGATTTGTAATCCTTCCCCTTCCGTTGCTTGAGGATTTGGCGAAAGCTTTTGATGATTAAAGCCATCTCCTCATTGTCGAGCTTGGAGGCGTCAATTGGTTGTCTATTTGGTGCAGACTCCTCCTTCTTCTCCTCCGTCGCCTTAAATGCCACCGGTTGTGCTTTGGACGTGGAGGGTTCATCAAGCTCGTTGATCTTCTTTGAGCCTTTAATCATACATTCAAAGCTCACAAAATTCCCGATTACTTCCTCGGGAGTCATTAGTGTATATCTTGGGTTGCCACTAATTAATTGTACTTGAGTAGGGTTAAGGAAAATAAGTGATCTTAAAATAACCTTAACCACCTCGTGGTCATCCCATTTCTTGCTCCCGAGGTTGCGCACTTGGTTCACCAAGGTTTTGAGCCGGTTGTACATATCTTGTGGCTCCTCTCCTTGGCAAAGACGGAAGCGACCGAGCTCCCCCTCGATCGTTTCCCGCTTGGTGATCTTGGTGAGTTCATCACCTTCGTGCGCGGTCTTGAGTAAGTCCCAAATCTCCTTCGCATTCTTCAATCCTTATACCTTGTTATATTCCTCTCTACTTAGAGAGGCGAGGAGAATGGTTGTGGCTTGGGAATTGAAGTGCTCGATTTGGGCCACTTCATCCACATCATAGTCTTCATCCCCTACGGATGGTACCTGTACACCAAACTCAACAACATCCCATATACTTTTATGGAGTGAGGTTAGATGAAATCGCATTAAATCACTCCACCTAGCATAGTCTTCACCATCAAACGTTGGTGGTTTGCCTAATGGGACAGAAAGCAAAGGTGTATGTTTAGGAATGCGAGGGTAGCGTAAGGGGATCTTACTAAACTTCTTACACTCTTGGCGCTTAGAAGTGACGGACGCTGCGTCGGAGCCGGAGGTGGATGTCGACGAAGAATCGGTCTCGTAGTAGACCACCTTCCTCATCCTCTTTTTCTTGTCCCCACTCTGATGCGGCTTGTGGGAAGAGGATTTTTCCTTCTTTTCTTTGTGGTGTGAAGAAGAAGATCTTTTCTCCTTCCGTTTGGAGGAGTCCTTCTTCTTTTCCTTCCTCTTGGTGCGGGACTCTTCCGATGAAGTGCTCCCGTGACTCGTAGTGGGCTTGTCGCCGGTCTCCATCTCCCTCTTGGTGTGATCTCCCGACATCACTTCGAGCGGTTAGGCTCTAATGAAGCACTGGGCTCTGATACCAATTGAAAGTCGCCTAGAGGGGGGGGTGAATAGGGCAAAACTGAAATTTACAAAATTAATCACAACTACAAGCCGGGTTAGCGTTAGAAATAATAATGAGTCCGAGAGAGAGGGCGCAAAACAAATCGCAAACGAATGAAGAATGACACGCGGATTTGTTTTACCGAGGTTCGGTTCTTGCAAACCTACTCCCCGTTGAGGAGGCCACAAAGGCCGGGTCTCTTTCAACCCTTACCCTCTCTCAAACGGTCCCTCGGACCGAGTGAGCTTTCTCTTCTCAAATGTTTGGAACACAAAGTTCCCACAAGGACCACCACAAGATTGGTGTCTCTTGCCTCAATTACAAGTGAGTTTGATCGCAATGGAGAATCAAAGAAGGAAGAAAGCAATCCAAGTGCAAGAGCTCGAAAGAACACAAGCAAATCTCTCTCACTAATCACTAGGGCGTTGTGTGGAGTTTGGAGAGGATTTGATCACTTTGGTGTGTCTAGAATTCAATGCTAGAGCTCTTGTAAGTAGTTGAAGTGGGAAAACTTGGATGACTTGAATGTGGGGTGGTTGGGGGTATTTATAGCCCCAACCACCAAACTAGCCGTTTGGGTGGAGGCTGTCTGTCGTATGGTGCACCGGACAGTCCGGTGCGCCAGCCACGACACCCGAACGTTGGGGTTCCGACCGTTGGAGCTCTGACGCAGGGCCTGTCTTGATGTCAGGTGGCGCACCGGACATACACTGTAGAGTGTCCGGTGCGCCTGTTCGCGCGTGCCTGACTTCTGCGCGCTCTGGCGCGCAATTAATGCGCCTGCAGGTGACCGTTGGTGCCGAAGTAGCCGTTGCCCCGCAGTTATATCGGACAGTCCGGTGTACACCGGACATGTCCGGTAAATTATAGTGGAGCAGCCGATGCGAATTCCCAAGGCTGGCGAGTTCCGGAGGTCGCCTTTTCTTGGAGCACCGGACACTGTCCGGTGTACACCGGACAGTTCGGTGAATTATAGCGAGCCGCCTCCGGATTTTCCCGAGAGTGAAGAGTTCAGCCTCGAAGTGCCTCTGGTGCACCGGATAGTCCGGTGCGCCAGACCAGGGATGCCTTTAGCTCATTATCTTGAACCCAACTTTGGTATTTTTATTGACTTGTTGTGAACCTTTGGCACCTGTAAAAGCTATAAACTTGGGCAAACTAGTTAGTCCAATTATTTGTGTTGGGCAATTCAACCACCAAAATTAGATTAAGAAATAGGTGTAAGCCTAATTCCCTTTCACCCCCACCTTGGTCTATAAAAGGGGAGGGTCGGAGATGGACATAAGGAGGTGGACACGAGAGACACACAGACAGACCGGAGGACCCAGAGAACCACAGAGGCCGGAGCCGAGGAGCGAACCACCGCGACATCCAAGGCTTAGTTGAGAGCTCTAGTCCCGTATTCCTTAGGTCTAGCCACACACAAGAGACTTGGGAGCTCTTCTTTCCTCTCTTGACCACTAGGTTCGAACACACCAACACTAGGCCAACCACCCTCCCATGGAGAAGTCAACAGAGAACGACGGTGTTGTTAACTTGTTTTTGGTAACTATATAGAATCAAAAAACAAGGCAACACAATATTAAATAGTAGGGACCTTTGTCTTCGGGGCATTAATAATCCAAGAACGAAGGTAGTGAGGGACACTTGTTTTTTAATCCTTCGGGGCGTCAAAAATAATTTAACATGAATTAATACGCTACCCGTCTCTTCCTTCATATGACATCTTTCTGAAGGTCATAAGAAGGAAGAGGGTGACAAATAAAGAATGTTTATATAACTAACTAGAATAGGTAATAAAGAATAAGCCTTCTAACTTATCTGCATATTCATTCCAACTTTCATTCCTAGTGATTTGATAAACAATTATAAACATACCTTTGGTTTTACATGAATGAGAGCACGAAGGTTACGTCAGAAGCTGAATAAATGAGAGTGTTCCCTTCCTCGACAAAAGGTGAATCTATGCATGGTACTGTTCAGCTATTTGTAGGGGAGAGGTACAACTTCGCATGAAATTACAAGTGTATCCACAAAGCTTGTATATATGATTTACCAATGACACAAGGATAGTATTGTCTTCTATCTTTATCATCTTGACAACAGAATCTTGTGAACACCTTCTTTCGGCCTTGTTTGGCTTCTGTCTTCGTCTCCCCGTATTGTTATGATGAAGCTAATGCCTTCATCCTTTTCTTGATTTATTCCGAAGGTGGCTACTGTCGAAGCACCTGCAACACTTAGAGATGTATCGGGAAATAGTGGTTAGCCGTGATTTTGAGGACCTTCGAAAGACGAAGGCCCCAACAGACGGGTAATCCATTGCAGAATAAGATGGCACATAATAGTGCTCGCAACATCGCCACAAATCTGATGGAAGGATGGAAAGTCATCAACAGGAGCCCTTCGGTAGGTAAGAACCCTAGAGGACATGAAGCAATGTGATAAGTCCCGACCCCCACTCATATCGTCCGACCCTTTGGAGTTGTGTAACAAGCTTTCTGTTTGCCTTGACCTATAAAAGGAAGAAGAGGGTCCCGGTCTAGGAAATGTGCAACAAGTCAACACAAAAGTAGCCAAACACTTGTAACTGCATTGAGCACTTTACACCACTCTCACTCCACTCGAGAGGCTTAGGCATCAGGATCTCCATCGACCAAAGTTTGTAATCCACCCTCGTTACAGATCCAGTGTTGAGTACGCAAGTTGCCCAAGTAGACGTAGAGACATTCCACCTGAATCAGTATAAAATTATTGTGTCTCCCTCGCACACCATCCGTACTGTACGTGCAAAGAACTTAGGACTACTAGCCAGTGTTTTTTAACACCAACATTAATGATTTATATCCCGCCTTTATCTTGCATTTCCATTTAGGTCATATAAATGAGAAACATATAAAGATGATCTATAAAAGATAGACTTCTCCATCCTTCTAATTTTGAATAATTTAAGATTTGTGAATCATGCTTACTTGGCAAGAAAACTAAGACGTTTTTCACTAGCCAAAGTAAGAGAGTAATTGACTTGTTGGGTCTAGTACATGCCGTCGTCTCTCTTTCGTGGGTTACAGGGGCTCAAGACGTCATTGTCATTTCTTTCATTGCACGCACGGTACTAGCATAATGACGTTATATCGTTTTTATCTCTGCACGTGTAGATACCATGAAGGAATGGTTGTTATTATTGTTGTTGCTATATTGATCAATAACGAACTTGAGAAGAACGGATGAACATGTTGGTGTTGCAGCTGCTGCACGAGGATGTTTGACTACTTTTACCATATCCAGCCCCGTTTGGATCATTGGAATTGAATATCATTCTAATAATCGTAATTTAGACATAGATCAATTTAAGGTAATATGGTTTTATGCAGAATATATTTGTATATATTGTTGACCATATGATGGAGATATTTATATGCTACATTTGTACTATAGAGGAGCGAGTCGAAGAGCATGCATGTTATAAGTTGCAGAGTAGAAATATAGACTAGTGATATATAAAATCAATTTTGGCCCTCTGGTCCTATAAATTTGAGATAGTTTTATATCTAAGCTTTGGAAACCGGTGGAATACAAATTCCAAAACAATTAACCTACTTTTTTAAGTAGATTCTAATTCCTTCAGGAATCGGAATGGTCCTTAGTTATTTTCTATCCATAACTCTCCTATGTATCTCCCTTTATCTCATCTCTGCAAACTTGTTTTACAGGGTTATATACACTGTCACCTGCTGCTAGACACATACTTATTAGACCGCCACGACAGACGGATCACATTCACACACAGCGTCAGGCGGCAGCAGTAGGTGTGCTGTGACACTGAGGCCTGAACAGTGAGCGATCTGACTGCGCAAGAGGATAGGGACAGACGGACAGTGGATGCTGCCTGCTGGAGACAGATCATCAGGGATCAGTCAGCCTGTTCCTGTTCCTGTTCCTGTTCCTCGCCTTCAATTCTCGGCCACCTTTCTTTAATAAAATAAAATAATACTAAAGGAAAGGAAGGCTGCTCGGCTGACTGCCGCCGTCCATGCGCCCCTGTCCTGAACCTGAACCGCCGGGCACGACCTAGTCCGGCGTCGATCTCGCAAGCCTTGCTGCTCCTCGTGTGGCGGTGTGCCTGCTGCCTCTTGTGTCGTGGCGGCGTCGCGTCAGCTACGGACTAGCAGTACACAGCTACAGGGATATGCTGCCGCTGCGGGGAGCGGAGCTGCATGTTCACGCAGAGCCGTTGAACACAGTCTCTTCGCTCGTTGCTTGTAGGCAGCCACGGGCGTTGCTGTTCTTGGATCTTGACTGCGGCGCGCATCATGTCATGTCATGTCTCATCTCAACCCCCGCAGCAAGCCTGGCAACTGGGATTTCTCCCCCGTGTGTAATGACTCCCCGCCCCGTCACCGCGGAAAAGAAAAATTCCCCATTCCCGTGAACACTCACGGTAAACTTATTCCACGTTCCCGTGGACACTCACGATAAACTTTTTCTCTCGTTCGTGTCCTCGTAAGGGAATTTATCTCGGTTAGGCTGGTTTGGGTACTTTAGTAATAAGAGGAAATGGAGCGGATTAAGATGTATCGTGAGAGTTTTTGATTTATTAGGGATTTAAATACCCTCTAGTCCCTCCAAACCACTTCAATCTAAGAGTATCCAAACTAGGCCTAAGGAATCTCACGGAAAATCTGTTCCCGCTAGAAATATAATATTTAAAGATAAAATTCAATTGATTGTATCAAATTTATACAAATTTAACAAATAAGATTGAAAATTACAAGAGACATCTACTTAAGAGTTTAGTTTGATATTTTATAACATACAATGCACTAAGTTTTTCTTATAATTTTAACAAGTAAATTGACTAATTTGGATAAAAAAGTTTCGTCGGGCGGGTACACGGGGAACAGGGACAGGGATGGTTTCTCGTCCCGTCCCCGCGAACCCGACGGGGATTAAATTTCTCCCAATTAGATTCCTGCGGAGATTAAATTAGTCTCATACCCATCCTCTAATAGGGGAATTCTCCACAGAATTTGGGGATCGGGTCCCCATTACCATCTCTACTCCATACCAAGGCAACTATTAATTTTAGGCTGTCCGCAGTGGTGACGGTAAAACTCAACCTCAAATATTTACAGTATCATATAGCGCTCAGAGTTGCTGCAGCGGGTGACTGAAAAGAGCACTGTAAGTTTTCCGAACCCCACAGTCAGCGCACGTTTCCCCCCAACTGCATAATCTCTCTCCTATTTCCATTGGTTGGCTAGCAGTTGAGTGTGGGTTGAGTGGGGACAGGAGAGATGAAAAAATAGAATACATGGTAGTTGGTATAGGGTAGAGATTTAGAGTAAATATGATTGCGGAGGATTGTAGAATAGAGTAGAGAATCTCGCTGACCAGGATGAAATATTCCTTTTAGAGTAGAAATTTAGGGTTCCATGAGTGCGGATAGCCTTAGGTCCTTACCGTCCCCATTGGATGGTACCCATAATGTAACACTAGCCAGTTGACCCTACTTTGTTACGATGCTATATATCATATAAATATGTATCGATATATTTATTTAAATATAATTATTGTTTATTTCTAAACATTAAGGTACGTGTGGTGTGTTGGTTAGCCTCAAAATTCTATAATAAGGAGACGTGGACTTGAGTGCTCGCTTTGTACTATTTTTTGCGCGGACGGGGTCGGATGTTGGGCAGACGTAGTAGCTGGCTACACGGGCGCTGGGGGTCCACATGGCAGTAGCTAGCTACGCGGGCGCTGGGCCCACAGGCACGACGCTAAGACGGGGCGTGTGAGGCAGACCCAGAGTGTCAGCGTGGAGGTTGAAGCCATGGTAGCACCAGATGTCCACATTAGGGTTTTACAGATTTAGAAGCAAGGATATTAATTAACTAGGGGGTTTGGCTACATTTATAGCCAGTGAGGACACTGCCGATTTCCACCTTCCACCAATGGAGAAAGTTGGAAAGGAAAGAGATCCACACATTCAAGGAAACAGAGCAGAGGAAAATATAGAAAGGGACCCACCTCCGCTAAAATTACAGAGGTAAATATGGCATTCGCACTACAGACATCAGGCAGGCAATAACGTGTGGAGGGAAACTCGTCTACACAGACATGATTAGTGGCTTTCTTTCCAACCTGGCCGCTCGGATCTACAAAGGCATGATTTGTTGCTTTCTTTAGTCTGGCCGCTTGCCTGGCCGGGTATATGCATGAAAAGGCTTCGGCTAGACTTCACCAGAGATCTCACAGGACAGGCTTCACCAGAAGGCTTCGCCCACCTCGATTGCTAAAAAGGTACGTGTCTGCCATTGAACTATACCAGCAAATTCTAAAAGGACGACGACCTTGATTAGAGGGAAAGTACCGCACCACAGAGCAGTTAGGCTTTACGATTTCATTACGCCCTCACTGATTTCGTGTCCCTGTGAAATAAGGAAAGGCTGGATGGATGCTCTGAGTAGGGGGGAGATGACGTGGAGGCAAATAATTGAAGTGAAGTGGAGAGCAAAGTGGCATCTCTGCCCCCGCTTGAGATGTTGGTTTGCTAGATTCAGTCGTCACTGCGCCACCCAGTCTTCTAGCTTAAGGAAAACGAGTAGTACTCCAAAAGGCCGCTTTTGATGTTAATGGTAACAAATTTTTTTGTTTCACTCTACTTTTGGCCAGCTCTTGCTCTGTCAAGATGGCCACTCCAAAAGGCCGCTTTTTCGTACCTACAAATTTCACATCGTGTAGTGACCTATGCTAGAAAAAATAGTAGCATCCTATGTACTGCCAGGAATTGAAAACATTGATGAATAATCTAAATTGTCAATACTTATGAGTACTCTTTTTGTCTACCTAGATAATGCTTCCCTTTGAATACACAAATACATTGTCTTTTTTAGATTATGCATTTGGTCTCTCAGACAGCATTGCCATTTCAAGCTA
The DNA here is from genome assembly GCA_029449295.1 of Zea luxurians. Classification (NCBI taxonomy): domain Eukaryota; kingdom Viridiplantae; phylum Streptophyta; class Magnoliopsida; order Poales; family Poaceae; genus Zea; species Zea luxurians. The sequence continues at coordinate 48,580,138 of JAOPSE010000010.1, forward strand.
AAACATTTTTCTTTTTGCTCTCCACAGGTTTTCTTTCTGAAAAAATGCATGCTCACACTTTGCATAAAGATCATTTACATATATTTCAGCTTAATAGTGCTGGAATATCAGGGCAAACAAAAAAATGTACTCCAAACTTATATCGATAGCAAGCAAAATGGTAGCAGTAAAGTTGAACGTATTTTCCCCAAAATAAAAAGAGAGACCTAAAGTCTAAATGTACAATATCTGCAAAACAAAGGAGGAAATTCGCACAAGTTACTCATAATAGCCTGGGTAAAGGGTAATGGTGGGAATTCTTTATCGGTAAGCGAATGTCGAGCACACATCAAGGTTCTCTGTATCTGTTTTTAAGGATTCATCTCAACTTGGAGTGATCCAATATCTTTATAGAGATGTAGAAAAAAACTGACCTGTTATGCTTCTCAGAGACAACACATTACCCCTTGTGTTTGCCAACATAATCAATAAAGTTTCTGCTTAACATACAGGTGAATGCAATGCAATTTGATGTACCGCTGCCCCTCAAAAGTCATCGACGCAACAGAAAATGTCATTGTTCACCAAATTTGACCACGCCATGCCACTGAGCCATCAGAAACAAGAAATGTTCAAACTAATGCTTACCAGTGCATAGGCGACAGTGCCCACCGGAACAACAGTTTCTTATACTATTTGGATAATTTGAGTTTATTCGACTAATGAGGCTCAAAGGTTTGTGACATCATTCTGCCATCATGCATAATAGACCTAGATACAGAAACAAGGCTGTGTCAATTTCCATTAGAAATCTTCAGAGCTGGCTATGTCCATAATGACAACACGGGATACCACAACAAAGCATGTGGTGCATCATTTATCCATCTCCTAGATAATGCCACTGTCCTCTAGATGAAGCAATGAACAAGAGTGAGAAGATGCATAGAATATCATTAGTACGAGTACATCAGCACGTATGCAATCCTGATATGTGCTTTCTGCAGTACAACTCATAATCCAATAACAGAAGAGAACACCTCATAACCTTAAGTTTCCCAGATACAGTCCTAAGGTACGAAAATCAAGTAGGCTTTTTGATCTTTCTGCTGCTATGAAATGCAGGAATATACCTTTGATCTTTTTGTTTATCCAAACCTCAAGAAGCATCCCTGCATCAAAGCTAGCAGCACATACAGCACCATAGATTGTCAGTGCAGAAGGCCAGGACGGACGAGGGAGAAAATAGCAGTTGAGAGCACCTAGAGGGGGTGAATAGGTGATCCTGTAAAAACTTAAGACTTATTGCCACAAAAACTAAGTTAAGTGTTAGTGCAATAGAATCAAGTAGCTGGAGAGGAGTACTTGTGAAACACAGAAACCACAGAGAGAAACAACACAGTAGACACAGTGGTTTATCCCGTGGTTCGGCCAAGTACAAAACTTGCCTACTCCACGTTGTGGCGTCCCAATGGACGAGGGTTGCACTCAACCCCTCTCAAGTGATCCAACGATCAACTTGAATACCATGGTGTTCCTTTTTCTTATCACTTTTCCCGTTTGCGAGGAATCTCCACAAGTTGGAGTCTCTCGCCCTTACAACAAATATCAATGTAAAAGCACTAGAGTAAGGGAGGGAAGCAACACACACAAATCTGCAGCAATACGCACACACACATGCCAAGACTTGAGCTCAAATGAAATGCAACAAGTTCACCACTAGAACGGAGCTCAAATCACTAAGAAAATCAATCGAGTGTGCCAAGACGGAGTGTGAGAGTCTTAGAATGTTCAAAGTATGCTTGGTGTACTCCTCCATGTGCCTAGGGGTCCCTTTTATAGGCCCAAGGCAGCTAGGAGCCGTTGGAAGCAATCTGGGAAGGCAATTCTTGCCTTCTGTCGGGTGGCGCACCGGATAGTCCGGTGCATCACCGGACAAGCACTGTTCATGGTCCGGTGCAGATTGCCTTCCAAAAATAGCACAATCAATCATTGCAGAATAGGAGCCGTTGGCGCACCGGACACTGTTCGGTGCACGCCGGACAGTCCGGTGCCCCCTGCCGACCGTTGGTGCGGCCACGCGTCACGCGCGGATTGCGCCGCCGACCATTGGCGCAGTCAACCGTTGGCTCACCGGACCATCCGGTGAATTTTAGCCGTACGCCGTTGAACGATTCCCGAGAGCGACGACTTCGCCACAGACGGCTCACCGGACAGTCCGGTGCACCACCGGACAGTCCGGTGAATTATAGCCGTACACCGCCGTCAGTTCCCGAGAGTGGCCTGTTCACTGGAGACTGGCCTGGCGCACCGGACACTGTCCGGTGCACCATCGGACAGTCCGGTGTGCCAGACTGCGCTGAGTCTTGGCTGTTCCAGCCAAGATCTTTTCTTCTTCTCTTTTCTATGATTCCAGCACTTAGACAAATATATTAGTACACAAAAACCAGTGTACTAAGTCTAGAATCATACCTTCTTGTTGATTTGCACTTTATCAATCATTTGGCACAAGATTACTCACTCAATACGTGTTGGACACTTAATCACCAAAACTATACTAGAAATGGCCCAAGGGCACATTTCCCTTTCAATCTCCTCCTTTTTGGTGATTTATGCCAACACATCAAAAAGCAACTAAAAGGAAGTGCAACATCAAAGCAATTGAGAACAAGAATTGTTTTTGATTCAAATTTGGCATATTTGGATCATTCTTTGCCACCACTTGGTTTGTTTTTGAAATCAACCTCAATTTCCTATCTCTAAGCCAAACACACTTGTTTAGGCATAAAGAGAGGTATTCCATGAGAAAAATTGATCAAGAGCCAAAAACTCCCCCTTTTTCCCATAATCCTATATTCTCCCCACAAGAGGCCAAATTTTGCACATAAGTGTATTTTGACAAAACAAAAGTTCTAACTCTACTATTTTCAAAATTCTCAAGTGGTAGCTGATCCATTTGCTTTGGCCTTAATTTCTCCGCCTTTGGCATTAAGCACCAAAACGGGATCATTATTGGCCCTTAAACCCCATTGCCTCACCAAAATCTTCAATGAAGAGTAAAAAGGCAATAAGAGCACAGAGGTGAACTTGGAGTAAATTACCCTCTCATCGGAGTGCAGTGGAAGTCTTGCATGGTCCAAGTTCACCTTTTCCCTTTCAATCCACCTTTGAGACTAAATTAAGAAAACTCAAGCACACGGTTAGTCTCAAAGGGTCAAGTTGTAGCATTTCTCCCTCTAAATATGTGCATCATTCACACATGGACTTGTGAGGTCCGGGGATCCCTTTCACAACTTGAGCACCATAGATAAACAATAATATGCATAAAAGAACATGATCAAAGGCATAAAACACATGTATGCTCTAGATCAATCCAAGTTACGCGAATCTAAGACATTTAGCTCACTACGCAGCCTGCAAAAGGTCTTCTCATCTAAAGGCTTGGTAAAGATATCGGCTAGCTGGTTCTCGGTGCTAACATAAAACACTTCGATATCTCCCTTTTGCTGGTGGTCTCTCAAAAAGTGATGCCGGATGTCTATGTGCTTTGTGTGGCTGTGTTCAACAGGATTGTCCGCCATGCGGATTGCACTCTCATTGTCACATAGGAGTGGGACTTTGCTCAGATTGTAGCCAAAGTCCCGGAGGGTTTGCCTCATCCAAAGTAGTCGTGCGCAACACTGTCATGCGGCAACATACTCGGCCTCAGCGGTGGATAGGGCAACGGAAGTTTGTTTCTTAGAACTCCAAGACACCAGGGACCTTCCTAGGAATTGGCACATCCCTGATGTACTCTTCCTATCAACCTTACATCCAGCATAGTTAGAGTCTGAGTATCCAATCAAGTCAAAGGTAGACCCCTTTGGATATCAGATCCCGAAGCAAGGCGTAGCAACTAAATATCTAAGAATTCGCTTAATGGCCACAAGGTGACACTCCCTTGGGTCGGATTGAAATCTAGTACACATACATACGCTAAGCATAATATCCGGTCTACTAGCACATAAATAAAGTAAGGACCCTATCATAAATTGGTATGCCTTTTGATCAACGGACTTACCTCCTTTGTTGAGGTCGACATGTCCGTCGGTTCCCATTGGAGTCTTTGCGGGCTTGGCGTCCTTCATCCCGAACCGCTTGAGCAAGTCTTGCGTGTACTTTGTTTGAGAGATGAAGGTGTCATCCTTGAGTTGCTTCACTTGGAATCCAAGGAAGTAGTTCAACTCGCCCATCATTGACATCTTGAATTTCTGTGTCATCACCCTGCTAAACTCTTCACAAGACTTTTGGTTAGTAGAACCAAATATTATGTCATCGACATAAATTTGGCATACAAATAGGTCACCATCACAAGTCTTAGTGAAAAGAGTTGGATCGGCTTTCCCAACCTTGAAAGCATTAGCAATTAGAAAGTCTCTAAGGCATTCATACCATGCTCTTGGGGCTTGCTTAAGTCCATAGAGCGCCTTAGAGAGCTTACACACGTGGTCGGGGTACCGTTCATCCTCAAAGCCAGGGGGTTGCTCCATGTACACCTCCTCCTTGATTGGCCCGTTGAGGAAAGCGCTCTTCACGTCCATTTGGAACAACCTGAAAGAATGGTGAGCGGCATAGGCTAACAAAATACGAATCGACTCTAGCCTAGCCACAGGAGCAAAAGTCTCCTCAAAGTCCAAACCTACAACTTGGGCATAACCTTTTGCCACAAGTCGAGCCTTGTTCCTTGTTACCACCCCGTGCTTGTCCTGTTTGTTGCGGAACACCCACTTGGTTCCCACAACGTTTTGCTTGGGACGTGGCACCAGTGTCTAAACTTCATTTCGCTTGAAGTTGTTGAGCTCTTCCTGCATGGCCAACATCCAGTCCGGATCTAGCAAGGCCTCTTCTACCCTGAAAGGCTCAATAGAAGACAAAAGAGTAATGCTCACAAAAATTAGCTAATCTCGAGCGAGTGGTTACTCCCTTGCTAATATCACCCAATATCTGGTCGATGGGATGATTCCTTTGAATCGTCGCTCGAACTTGAGTTAGAGGGGCATGTGGTACTTCTTCCTCCTCATCTTGGACATCCTGTGCTCCCCCTTGATCACACGCCTTTTCTTGAGGGACCTGTTCGTCATCTTGGGTTGGGGAATGCACCATCGTTGAGGAAGAAGGTTGATCTTGCTCCTTGTGTTCCTGTGGTCGCACATCTCCAATTGCCATGGTGCGAATTGCGTCCGTTGGAACATCATCCTCATCTACATCATCAAGATCAACTTGCTCTCTTGGAGAGCCATTAGTTTCATCAAATACAACATCACTAGAGACTTCAACCAAACCTGATGATTTGTTGAAGACTCTATACGCCTTTGTATTTGAGTCATAACCTAACAAAAACCATTCTACAGCTTTTGGAGCAAATTTTGAATTCCTACCTTTCTTCACTAGAATGTAGCATTTGGTCCCAAAAACTCGAAAATATGAAACGTTGGGTTTGTTATCGGTTAGAAGTTCGTACGACATCTTCTTGAGGAGGCGATGAAGGTAGACCCGGTTTATGGCGTGGCAAGCTGTGTTCATAGCTTCCGACCAAAACCGCTCGGGCGTCTTGAATTCTCCAAGCATCGTCCTCGCCATGTCTATAAGCGTCCTGTTCTTCCTCTTTACCACACCGTTTTGCTGTGGTGTGTAGGGAGCGGAGAACTCGTGCTTGATTCCTTCCTCCTCAAGAAACTCCTCCACTTGAAGGTTCTTGAACTCAGACCCGTTGTCGCTTCTAATCTTTTTCACCTTGAGCTCAAATTCGTTTTGAGCTCGCCTTAGAAAGCGCTTGAGGGTCCCTTGGGTTTCTGATTTATCTTGTAAAAAGAATACCCAAGTGAAGAGGAAAAAATCGTCAACAACAACAAGACCATACTTACTTTCCCCGATGCTAAGGTAGGCGACGGGTCCGAAGAGGTCCATATGTAGTAGCTCCAGAGGTCTTGATGTAGTCATCATATTCTTGTTGTGATGAGCGCTTCCCACCTGTTTACCTGCTTGACAAGCTGCACAAGGTCTATCTTTTTCGAAAAACACATTTGTTAGACCTAACACATGTTCTCACTTTAGAAGTTTGTGAAAGTTCTTCATCCCAACATGTGTTAGACGGCGATGTCATAGCCAGCCCATGCTAGTCTTAGCAATTAAGCATGCATCTAGACCGGCCTCCTCCTTCGAAAAATCAACTAAATAGAGTTTGTCGTCTAGTACACCCTTAAAAGCTAATGAACCATCACTCCTTCTAAAGACAGACACATCTACATTGGTAAATAAGCAATTGTAACCCATATTACATAGTTGACTAATGGACAACAAGTTATACCCGAGCGATTCAACTAAGAACACATTAGAAATGGAATGCTCGGATGAAATAGCTATCTTCCCTAGTCCTTTAACCTTGCCTTGATTCCTGTCTCCAAAGATGATCAAATTTTGGGAATCTTTGTTCTTGACGTAGGAGGTGAACATCTTCTTCTCCCCCGTCATGTGGTTTGTGCATCCGCTGTCGATAATCCAGCTTGAGCCCCCGGATGCATAAACCTGCAAGGCAAATTAGGCTTGGGTTTTAGGTACCCAACTCTTGTTGGGTCCTACAAGGTTAGTAACAATAGCCTTAGGGACCCAAATGCAAGTATTATCTCCTTTGCACTTGGCCCCCAACTTTCTAGCAATTACTTTCTTATTCTTACTACAAATTGCAAAAGAAGCATTGCAAGCATGGTAAATTATAGAAGGTTTATTACTTACTTTCCTAGGCACATGAACAACATTTTTCCTAGGCATATTTCTACCATGCACAACAGAGGAACTCGAAGCAATCATAGCATGTGAATCATAAGCATAACTTCTATGAGCATTTCTAGAAAAGTTTTTATTACTATAGATGAAAGCATGATTCCTTTGAACATTATTAGTCATAGGGGCCTTCCCATTTTCCTTGGCGGAGATGGGAGCCCTTTAACTTGTTAAGTTCTTGGCTTTCCTTCGAAAGCCAAGCCCATCCTTAATAGAGGGGTGTCTACCAACAGTGTAGACATCCCTTGCAAATTTTAGTTTATCAAAGTCATTTTTGCTAGTCTTAAGTTGGACATTAAGACTAGCCACTTCATCATTTAATCTAGTAATGGAAATTAAATGTTCACTACAAGCATCAACATTAAAATCCTTACACCTATTGCAAATCACAACATGTTCCACACAAGAACTAGATTTATTTACTACTTCTAGCTTAGCATTTAAATCATCATTAATACTCTTTAAATTAGACACAGTTTCATGACAAGTAGACAATTCACAAGAAAGCATTTCATTTCTCTTAACCTCTAAAGCAAGAGACTTTTGCACACTTACAAATTTATCATGCTCTTCATATAAGAGATCCTCTTGTTTTTCTAAAAGTCTATTCTTTTCATTTAATGCATCAATCAATTCATTAATTTTTTCTATCTTGGTTCTATCTAGACCTTTAAACAAGCTAGAATAGTCTACCTCATCATCACTAGACTCTTCATCGCTAGAAGAAGCACATGTAGAGGTATCTCGAGCACTTACCTTCTTCTCCTTTGCCATGAGGCAGGTGTGACGCTCGTTGGGGAAGAGAGACAACTTGTTGAAGGCCGAGGCGGTGAGTCCTTCGTCGTCAGAGTGGGACGAAGAGCAATCCGAATCCCACTCCTTGCCGAGGTGAGCCTCGCCCTTTGCCTTCTTGTAAGACTACTTTTTCTCCCTCTTCCTGCCTTTTTCTCTGGTCACTATCATTATCGGGACAGTTAGCAATAAAGTGACCAGTCTTACCACACTTGAAGCAGGAGCGCTTTCCCTTCGTCTTGCTCTTGTTGGGATGCTCCTTGCGACCCTTTAGCGCTGTCTTGAAGCGCTTGATGATGAGGGCCATTTCTTCCTCGTTAAGCCTAGCCACCTCAACTTGCGCCACCTTGCTAGGTAGCGTCTCCCTGCTACTTGTTGCCTTGAGAGCGACGGGTTGAGGCTCGTAGACGGGCATGGGGCCATTGAGAGCATCATCCACATAGCGGGCTTCTTTAATCATCATCCGCCCACTCACAAATTTTCCGAGTATCTCCTCGGGCGTCATCTTTGTGTACATAGGATTTTCACGAATTGAGTTCACAAGATGAGGGTCAATGACAGTAAAGGACCTGAGCATAAGTCGGACGACGTCGTGGTTCGTCCATCTCATGCTCCCATAGCTCCTGATTTTGTTGACCAGGGTCTTGATCCTGTTGTACGTTTGCGTTGGCTCCTCTCCCCTGATCATAGAGAACCTTCCCAGCTCGCCCTCCACCAACTCTATCTTGGTGATTATGGTGGCATCATTCCCCTCATGCGAGATCTTGAGGGTGTCCCATATTTGCTTGGCATTATCCAAGCCGCTCACCTTGTTGTATTCATCCCTGCACAATGAAGCTAACAAAACAGTGGTAGCTTGTGCATTTTTATGAATTTGTTCGTTAATAAATACTGGATTATCCGTACTATCAAATTGCATTCCATTCTCTACTATCTCCCAAATGCTAGGATGGAGAGAGAAGAGGTGACTACGCATTTTGTGACTCCAAAAAGCGTAGTCCTCTCCATCAAAGTGAGGAGGTTTACTGAAAGGGAATTAGGCTTACACCTATTTCCTAAACTAATTTTGGTGGTTGAATTGCCCAACACAAATAATTGGACTAACTAGTTTGCCCAAGTCTATAAGATCTACAGGTACCAAAGGTTCACAATAAGCCAATAAAAAGATCAAGAGAAAGGGTTCAAACAAAGGAGCAAAGAAAGAACCGAAGGCACCCTGGTCGGGCGCACCGGACTGTCCGGTGCCCCACCGGACTGTGTCCGGTGCACCAGGGGACTTGAAGCCAAACTCCTCACCTTCGGGAAAACACAGAGTCACTCCGCTATAATTCACCGAACTGTCCGGTGTACACCGGACAGTGTCCGATGCCCCAAGGATGAAGAGACTCTGAACTCGTCGGCTTCGGGAATTCACAACGGCTAGTCCGCTATAATTCACCGGACATGTCCGGTGTACACCGGACTGTCCGGTGTGACAACGAAGCAACGGCTACTTCAGGCGCCAACGGCTACCTGCAGCACATTAAATGCGCGCCAGCGCGCGGAGAAGTCAGGCACGCCCATGCTGGCGCACCGGACACTCCACAGTGCATGTCTGGTGCGCCACCGGACATTGAGACGGGCCCAGCAGTCAGAGCTCCAACGGTCGGAACCCTAATGGCCTGGTGACGTGGCTGTCGCATCGGACATGTCCGGTGTGCACCGGACTGTCCGGTGCACCATTCGACAGACAGCCTCCACCAACGGCTAGTTTGGTGGTTGGGGCTATAAATACCCCCAACCACCCCACATTCAAGTCATCCAAGTTTTCCACTTCTCAACCACTTACAAGAGCTAGGCATTCAATTCTAGACACACTCAAGTGATCAAATCCTCTCCAATTCCACACAAGGCTTTAGTGATTAGCGAGAGAGATTTGCCGTGTTCTTTTGAGCTCTTGCGCTTGGATTGCTTCTTTTCTTTCTCACTTGTTCTTGTGATCAAAACTCCATTGTAACCGAGGCAAGAGACACCAATTGTGTGGTGGTCCTTGCGGGGAAGTTTTGTTCCCGGTTTTGATTTGAGAAGAGAAGCTCACTCGGTCCGAGGAACCGTTTGAGAGAGGGTAAGGGTTGAAAGAGACCCGGCCTTTGTGGCCTCCTCAACGGGGAGTAGGTTTGCGAGAACCGAACCTCGGTAAAACAAATCCGCGTGTCACTCTCTTCATTCGCTTACGATTTGTTTTGCGCCTTTTCTCTCGGACTCATTATTATTTCTAACGCTAACCCGACTTGTAGTTGTGATTAATTTTATAAATTTCAGTTTCGCCCTATTCACCCCCCCTCTAGGCGACTTTCAATTGGTATCAGAGCCTGGTGCTTCATTAGAGCCTAACCGCTCGAAGTGATGTCGGGAGATCACACCAAGAGGGAGATGGAGACCGGCGACAAGCCTACTACGAGTCACGGGAGCACTTCATCGGAAGAGTCCCGCACCAAGAGGAAGGAGAAGAAGAAGAACTCCTCCAACAAAGGGAAGGGGAAGGAGAAGAAATCTTCTTCCCACAAGTCGCATCGGAGAGGCGACAAGGACAAGAGGATGAGGAAAGTGGTCTACTACGAGACCGACACTTCATCAACGTCGACCTCTGACTCCGACGCACCGTCCGTTACTTCTAAGCGCCAAGAGCGCAAGAAGTATAGTAAGATCCCCCTACGCTACCCCCACACTTCAAAGCGTACTCCTCTACTCTCCGTTCCATTAGGCAAACCACCATTTTTTGACGGTGAAGATTATAATATGTGGAGTGACAAAATGAGGCACCATCTAACCGCACTCCACACAAGCATATGGAATGTTGTTGAGTTTGGTGTACAGGTACCATCCGTAGGGGATGAAGACTACGACTCGGACGAGGTGGCCCAAATTCACCACTTTAACTCCCAAGCCACCACTATACTCCTTGCCTCTCTAAGTCGAGAGGAGTATAATAAGGTGCAAGGGTTAAAGAGTGCGAAGGAAATTTGGGACGTACTCAAGACCGCGCACGAAGGAGATGAGGTGACAAAGATCACCAAGCGGGAGACGATCGAGGGGGAGCTCGGTCGCTTCATGCTTCACCAAGGGGAGGATCCACAAGCTATGTACAACCGCTTGAAGACCTTGGTGAACCAAGTGCGCAACCTCGGGAGCGAAAAATGGGATGACCATGAAATGGTCAAGGTTATTCTTAGATCCCTCGTATTTCTTAACCCTACACAAGTTCAATTAATTCGAGGTGATCCTAGATATAAGCTAATGTCTCCCGAGGAAGTTATAGGAAAATTTGTGAGCTTTGAGCTGATGATTAAAGGCTCAAAGAAAATCATCGAGCAAGGCACTTCATCCACACCCGAGGCACAACCGGTCGCATTCAAGGCGACGGAAGAAAAGAAGGAGGAAGCTACTCCAAGTCGAACACCCATCGACGCCTCCAAGCTCGACAACGAGGAGATGGCGCTCATCATCAAGAGCTTCCGTCAAATCCTCAAGCAAAGGAGGGGGAAAGACTACAAGCCCCGCTCCAAGAAAGTGTGCTACAAATGTGGTAAGCCCGGTCATTTTATTGCTAAATGTCCATTATCCAGTGATAGTGACAGGGGCGACGACAAGAAGGGGAGAAGAAAGGAGAAGAAGAGACACTACAAGAAGAAGGGCGGTGATGCCCACGTGTGCCGCGAGTGGGACTCCGATGAGAGCTCCACCGACTCCTCCTCCGACAAGGACGCCGCCAACATCGCCGTTACCAAGGGACTTCTCTTCCCCAACGTCGGCCACAAGTGCCTCATGGCAAAGGACGGCAAAAGGAAGAAGGTTAAATCTAAATCCTCCACTAAATATGAGTCCTCTAGTGATGATGATGCTAGTGATGAGGAGAATAATTTGCGTACCCTTTTTGCCGACCTCAACATGCAACAAAAAGAAAAACTAAATGAGTTAATTAGTGCCATCCATGAGAAGGATGATCTCTTGGACTCCCAAGAGGACTTCCTAATCAAGGAGAACAAAAAGCATGTTAAGGTAAAAAATGCTTATGCTCTAGAGGTTGAAAAATGTCAAAAATTATCTAGTGAGCTAAGCACATGCCATGACACTATTGCCAACCTTAGAAATGAAAATGCCAAACTTATTGCTAAGGTTGATGCTAATATTTCAATTCCCAATCTTAGAGATAATAATGTTGATTTGCTTGCTAAGATTGAAGAATTGAATATTTCTCTTGCTAGCCTTAAGATTGAAAATGAAAATTTGCTTGCTAAGGCTAAAGATCTTGATGTTTGCAATGTTACCATTTCCAACCTTAGAAGTGAAAATGATATATTACATGCTAAGGTTGTAGAATTAAAATCTTGCAAACCCTCTACATCTACCGTTGAGCATGTTTCCATTTGCACTAGATGTAGAGATGTTGATATTGATGCTATTCATGATCACATGGTATTAATTAAACAACAAAATGATCATATAGCAAAATTAGATGCTAAAATTGTCGAGCATAACTTAGAAAATGAAAAGTTTAAATTTGCTAGAAGTATGCTCTATAATGGGAGACGCCCTGGCATCAAGGATGGCATTGGCTTCAAAAGGGGAGACAATGTCAAACTTAGTGCCCCTCCTAAAAGATTGTCTAACTTTGTTAAGGGCAAGGCTCCCATGCCTCAGGATAACGAGGGTTACATTTTGTACCCTGCCGGTTATCCCGAGAGCAAAATAAGGAGAATTCATTCTAGGAAATCTCACTCCGACTCTAACCATGCTTTTATGTATAAGAGTGAGACATCTAGTTCTAGGCAACCAACCCATGCTAAGTTGCCTAAGAAGAAAACTCCTAATGCATCAAACGATCATGACATTTCATTCAAAACTTTTGATGCTTCATATGTGCTTACTAACAAATCCGGCAAGGTAGTTGCCAAGTTTGTTGGGGGCAAACACAAGGGCTCCAAGACTTGTGTTTGGGTACCCAAAGTTCTTGTTTCTAATGCCAAACGACCCAAAACCGTTTGGGTACCTAAAGTCAAGAACTAAACTTGTTTTGTAGGTTTATGCATCCGGGGGTTTAAGTTGGATCATCGACAGCGGGTGCACAAACCACATGACAGGGGAGAAGAAGATGTTCTCCTCCTACGAGAAAAACCAAGATCCCCAACGAGCTATCACATTCGGGGATGGAAACCAAGGTTTGGGTAAAATTGCTATATCTCCTAACCATTCCATTTCCAATGTTTTTCTTGTTGATTCATTAGATTACAATTTGCTTTCCGTTTCACAATTATGTCAAATGGGCTACAACTGTCTATTTACTGATGTAGGTGTCACTGTCTTTAGAAGAAGTGATGATTCAATAGCATTTAAGGGAGTGTTAGAGGGTCAGCTATACTTGGTAGATTTTGATAGAGCTGAACTCGACACTTGCTTAATTGCTAAGACTAACATGGGTTGGCTCTGGCACCGCCGACTAGCCCACGTTGGAATGAAGAATCTTCATAAGCTTCTAAAGGGAGAGCACATTTTAGGATTAACAAACGTTCATTTTGAGAAAGACAGGATTTGTAGTGCATGTCAAGCCGGGAAGCAAGTTGGCACTCATCATCCACACAAGAACATCATGACGTCTGACAGGCCACTGGAGCTCCTACACATGGATCTATTCGGCCCGATAGCTTACACAAGCATCGGCGGGAGTAAGTACTGTCTAGTTATTGTGGATGATTACTCTTGCTTCACTGGGGTATTCTTTTTACAGGAAAAATCTCAAACCCAAGAGACCTTAAAGGGATTCTTGAGACGGGCTCAAAATGAGTTCGGCTTAAGGATCAAGAAAATTAGAAGCGACAACGGGACAGAGTTCAAGAACTCTCAAATTGAAGGCTTCCTTGAGGAGGAGGGCATTAAGCATGTGTTCTCTTCTCCTTACACCCCACAACAAAATGGTGTAGTGGAGAGGAAGAATCGAACTCTATTGGACATGGCAAGGACCATGCTTGATGAGTACAAGACACCGGATCGGTTTTGGGCCGAGGCGGTTAACACCGCTTGCTACGCCATCAACCGGTTATATCTACACCGAATCCTCAAGAAGACATCATACGAACTCCTCACCGGTAAAAAGCCCAACATTTCATATTTTAGAGTCTTTGGTAGCAAATGCTTTATTCTTATTAAAAGAGGCAGAAAATCTAAATTTGCTCCTAAGACTGTAGAAGGCTTTTTACTAGGATATGACTCAAACACAAGGGCATATAGAGTCTTTAACAAGTCCTCAGGACTAGTTGAAGTTTCTTGTGACGTTGTGTTTGATGAGACTAACGGCTCTCAAGTAGAGCAAGTTGATCTTGTTGAGATAGGTGAAGAAGAGGCTCCATGCATTGCGCTAAGGAACATGTCCATTGGGGATGTGTGTCCTAAGGAATCCGAAGAGCCTCCAAATGCACAAGATCAACCATCCTCCTCCACGCAAGCATCTCCACCAACCCAAAATGAGGACGAGGCTCAAATTGATAAAGAGGAAGAACAAAATGATGAGCCACCTCAAGATAACGGCAATGATCAAGAGGGAGATGCAAATGATCAAGATAAGGAGGATGAAGAACCAAGGCCGCCACACCCAAGAGTCCACCAAGCAATCCAACGAGATCACCCCGTCGACACCATCCTCGGTGATATTCATAAGGGGGTAACTACTCGATCTCGTGTTGCACATTTTTGTGAGCATTACTCTTTTGTTTCCTCTATTGAGCCACACAGGGTAGAGGAAGCACTCCAAGATTCAGATTGGGTGATGGCGATGCAAGAGGATCTCAACAACTTCACTAGGAACGAGGTATGGCATTTAGTTCCACGTCCTAACCAAAATGTTGTAGGAACCAAGTGGGTCTTCCGCAACAAGCAAGACGAGCATGGTGTGGTGACAAGGAATAAAGCCCGACTTGTGGCCAAGGGATACTCCCAAGTCGAAGGTTTGGATTTTGGTGAAACCTATGCACCCGTAGCTAGGCTTGAGTCAATTCGTATATTATTAGCCTATGCTACTTACCATGGCTTCAAGCTTTACCAAATGGACGTGAAGAGTGCCTTCCTCAATGGACCAATCAAGGAAGAGGTCTACGTTGAGCAACCTCCCGGCTTTGAAGACAGTGAGTACCCTAACCATGTCTATAGGCTCTCTAAGGCGCTTTATGGGCTCAAGCAAGCCCCAAGAGCATGGTATGAATGCCTAAGAGATTTCCTTATTGCAAATGGCTTCAAAGTCGGCAAGGCCGATCCTACTTTATTCACTAAAACTCTTGACAATGATTTGTTTGTATGCCAAATTTATGTTGATGATATCATATTTGGGTCTACTAATGAATCTACATGTGAAGAATTTAGTAGGATCATGACACAAAAATTCGAGATGTCGATGATGGGGGAGTTGAAGTATTTTCTAGGATTCCAAGTCAAGCAACTCCAAGAGGGCACCTTCATTAGCCAAACCTCAAGACATTCTAACCAAGTTTCGAATGAAGGATGCTAAGCCCATCAAGACACCCATGGGAACCAATGGGCATCTCGACCTCGACACAGGAGGTAAATCCGTCGATCAAAAGGTATACCGGTCGATGATTGGTTCATTACTTTATTTATGTGCATCTCGACCGGATATTATGCTTTCTGTTTGCATGTGTGCAAGATCCAAGCCGACCCTAAGGAATCTCACCTTACGGCCGTAAAACGAATCTTGAGATATTTGGCTTATACTCCTAAGTTTGGGCTTTGGTACCCTCGGGGATCCACATTTGATTTGATTGGTTATTCGGATGCCGATTGGGCGGGGTGTAAGATTAATAGAAAGAGCACATCGGGGACTTGCCAGTTCTTGGGAAGATCCTTGGTGTCTTGGGCTTCAAAGAAGCAAAATTCGGTCGCTCTTTCTACCGCTGAAGCCGAGTATATTGCCGCAGGCCATTGTTGCGCGCAATTGCTTTGGATGAGGCAAACCCTACGGGACTATGGTTACAAATTAACCAAAGTCCCTCTTCTATGTGATAATGAGAGTGCAATCCGCATGGCGGATAATCCCGTTGAGCATAGCCGCACTAAACACATAGCCATTTGGTATCATTTTCTTAGGGATCACCAACAAAAGGGGATATCGAGATTGCATATATTAATACTAAAGATCAATTAGCCGATATCTTTACCAAGCCACTCGATGAACAAACTTTTACCAAACTTAGGCATGAGCTCAATATTCTTGATTCTAGGAATTTCTTTTGCTAATTTGCACACATAGCTCATAAGTATACCTTTGATCATGTCTCTTTTATATATGCTATGACTAATGTGTTTTCAAGTGTATTTCAAACCAAGTCATAGGTATATTGAAAGGAAATTGGAGTCTTCGGCGAAGACAAAGGCTTCCACTCCACTCTACTACTCATCCTTCGCCGTCGCTCCGCTTCACTCTCCGTCGTTGGTATAATCTTCACTCATATGTTTTATGTGCCAAAGAGGAGATAGTAGTTAGACAAGGGCTTATATCTCACTCAAAGTATCCGTTTTTGGCGATTCATGCCAAAGGGGGAGAAAAATATGAGCCCAAAGCAAAAGGACCGCACCACCACCCTAATTCTTAAATGATTTTCAATTGGTAAATTTCAAATTGGCATCTTATTGTGTTCAAAAGGGGGAGCAAGTAGTATTTTCAAAATTGATATCTTAAAAACCCTCTTGAACACTAAGAGGAGAATTTATTGAGGGGGAGTTTTGTTTAGTCAAAGGAAAAGCATTTCAAACAAGGGGAGAAAATTTCAAAACTTGAAAATGCTTCGCAAAATCTTACTCATTTACCTTTGACCATTTTGCAAAAAGAATTTGGAAAGGATTTACAAAAAGAATTTGCAAAAATAAAACTTGTGGTGCAAGCGTGGTCCAAAATGTTAAAAATAAAGAAACAATCCATACATATCTAGTAAGTAATATTTATTGGCTAAAATTCTAAGTAACCTTTGCACTTACATTCTGTAAACTAGTTCAATTATGCACTTCTATACTTGCTTTGGTTTGTGTTGGCATCAATCACCAAAAAGGGGGAGATTGAAAGGGAATTAGGCTTACACCTATTTCCTAAACTAATTTTGGTGGTTGAATTGCCCAACACAAATAATTGGACTAACTAGTTTGCCCAAGTCTATAAGATCTACAGGTACCAAAGGTTCACAATAAGCCAATAAAAAGATCAAGAGAAAGGGTTCAAACAAAGGAGCAAAGAAAGAACCGAAGGCACCCTGGTCGGGCGCACCGGACTGTCCGGTGCCCCACTGGACTGTGTCCGGTGCACCACCGGACAGTGTCCGGTGCACCAGGGGACTTGAAGCCAAACTCCTCACCTTCGGGAAAACACAGAGTCACTCCGCTATAATTCACCGGACTGTCCGGTGTACACCGGACAGTGTCCGATGCCCCAAGGATGAAGAGACTCTGAACTCGTCGGCTTCGGGAATTCACAACGGCTAGTCCGCTATAATTCACCGGACATGTCCGGTGTACACCGGACTGTCCGGTGTGACAACGAAGCAACGGCTACTTCAGGCGCCAACGGCTACCTGCAGCGCATTAAATGCGCGCCAGCGCGCGTAGAAGTCAGGCACGCTCATGCTGGCGCACCGGACACTCCATAGTGCATGTCCGGTGCGCCACCGGACATTGAGACGGGCCCAGCAGTCAGAGCTCCAACGGTCGGAACCCTAACGGCCTGGTGACGTGGCTGTCGCATCGGACATGTCCGGTGTGCACCGGACTGTCCGGTGCACCATTCGACAGACAGCCTCCACCAACGGCTAGTTTGGTGGTTGGGGCTATAAATACCCCCAACCACCCCACATTCAAGTCATCCAAGTTTTCCACTTCTCAACCACTTACAAGAGCTAGGCATTCAATTCTAGACACACTCAAGTGATCAAATCCTCTCCAATTCCACACAAGGCTTTAGTGATTAGCGAGAGAGATTTGCCGTGTTCTTTTGAGCTCTTGCGCTTGGATTGCTTCTTTTCTTTCTCACTTGTTCTTGTGATCAAAACTCCATTGTAACCGAGGCAAGAGACACCAATTGTGTGGTGGTCCTTGCGGGGAAGTTTTGTTCCCGGTTTTGATTTGAGAAGAAAAGCTCACTCGGTCCGAGGAACCGTTTGAGAGAGGGTAAGGGTTGAAAGAGACCCGGCCTTTGTGGCCTCCTCAACGGGGAGTAGGTTTGTGAGAACCGAACCTCGGTAAAACAAATCCGCGTGTCACTCTCTTCATTCGCTTACGATTTGTTTTGCACCTTTTCTCTCGGACTCATTATTATTTCTAACGCTAACCCGACTTGTAGTTGTGATTAATTTTGTAAATTTCAGTTTCGCCCTATTCACCCCCCTCTAGGCGACTTTCATTTACCAAGAGGAATAGAAAGCAAATGAGCATTGGAATTATACGGAATACGAGAATAATCAAAAGAAAAGTTTGAGTTGACCGGTTTCTTTTTCTCGTTGTAGTCGTCGTCTCTTTGGGAAGAAGAGGACTCGTCGCTGTCGTAGTAGACGATCTTCTTGATACGCATCTTCTTCTTCCCGTCCTTCTTCTTATGACTCGAGCCAGAGTCAGTAGGTTTGTCGTCCCTTGGCTCGTTGAAGATGGACTCCTTCTCCTTATCGTTGACCACCATCCCCTTTCCCTTAGGATCCATCTCTTCGGGCGATTAGTCCCTTTTGTGAAGAGAACGGTTCTGATACCAATTGAGAGCACATAGAGGGGGGTGAATAGGTGATCCTGTAAAAACTTAAGACTTATTGCCACAAAAACTAAGTTAAGTGTTAGTGCAATAGAATCAAGTAGCTGGAGAGGAGTACTTGTGAAACACAGAAACCACAGAGAGAAACAACACAGTAGACACAGTGGTTTATCCCGTGGTTCGGCCAAGTACAAAACTTGCCTACTCCACGTTGTGGCGTCCCAATGGACGAGGGTTGCACTCAACCCCTCTCAAGTGATCCAACGATCAACTTGAATACCACGGTGTTCCTTTTTCTTATCACTTTTCCCGTTTGCGAGGAATCTCCACAAGTTGGAGTCTCTCGCCCTTACAACAAATATCAATGTAAAAGCACTAGAGTAAGGGAGGGAAGCAACACACACAAATCTGCAGCAATACGCACACACACATGCCAAGACTTGAGCTCAAATGAAATGCAACAAGTTCACCACTAGAACGGAGCTCAAATCACTAAGAAAATCAATCGAGTGTGCCAAGACGGAGTGTGAGAGTCTTAGAATGTTCAAAGTATGCTTGGTGTACTCCTCCATGTGCCTAGGGGTCCCTTTTATAGGCCCAAGGCAGCTAGGAGCCGTTGGAAGCAATCTGGGAAGGCAATTCTTGCCTTTTGTCGGGTGGCGCACCGGATAGTCCGGTGCATCACCGGACAAGCACTGTTCATGGTCCGGTGCAGATTGCCTTCCAAAAATAGCACAGTCGACCGTTGCAAAATTGGAGCCATTGGCGCACCGGACACTGTCCGGTGCACGCCGGATAGTCCGGTGCCCCCTGCCGACCGTTGGCGCGGCCACGCGTCACGCGCGGATTGCGCGGCCGACCGTTGGCGCAGTCGACCGTTGGCTCACCGGACAGTCCGGTGCCTCACCGGACCGTCCGGTGAATTTTAGCCGTACGCCGTTGAACGATTCCCGAGAGCGACGACTTCGCCACAGACGGCTCACCGGACAGTCCGGTGCACCACCAGACAGTCCGGTGAATTATAGCTGTACATCGCCGTCAGTTCCCGAGACTGGCCTGTTCACCGGAGACTGGCCTGGCGCACCGGACACTGTCCCGTGCACCACCGGACAGTCCGGTGTGCCAGACTGCGCTGAGTCTTGGTTGTTCCAGCCAAGATCTTTTCTTCTTCTCTTTTCTATGATTCCAGCACTTAAACAAATATATTAGTACACAAAAACCAATGTACTAAGTCTAGAATCATACCTTCTTGTTGATTTGCACTTTATCAATCATTTGGCACAAGATTACTCACTCAATACGTGTTGGGCACTTAATCACCAAAACTATACTAGAAATGGCCCAAGGGCACATTTCCCTTTCAGCAGTCAGGGACTTCTCTGATTTTCTTTGGGAGACGCTTCTTAACAATTGGTTTGCTAGATTCAGTCGTCACTGCGCCACCCAGTCTTCTAGCTTAAGGAAAACGAGCAGCCCTGCCGAGGCCGCGTTGAGCAGACCCACCACGATGAGCGTCGTGGGGCTGTTCTCCCTGTACACCTTGGTGAGCGCCAGCCCCAGCGTGATCCCGAATGACCTCATCGTGGAGTAGAACACCAGCCCCACCTTCATCCTCGCGTCGTACTCCGCCTGCAGGATGCAGTTGCCGACTCCCATGCCCTCAAAGAGCTGGTGGAAGCACATCGCCGTCACTAGCGGCCGG
Source organism: Zea luxurians (assembly GCA_029449295.1). Classification (NCBI taxonomy): domain Eukaryota; kingdom Viridiplantae; phylum Streptophyta; class Magnoliopsida; order Poales; family Poaceae; genus Zea; species Zea luxurians. The sequence continues at coordinate 48,600,195 of JAOPSE010000010.1, forward strand.
ATGGTGCACACGTTCTGCGACGCTCCCATGCCCAGCTTGATCACCACCGAGTGCACGATGATGCCCATCTCCAGGACCTGCGCGTGAATATCAATGCCGAGTCCCATGCCCTCGAAGAGCTCGGGGGCGGGGTTGGTGGGGGCGCGGAGGTGGCAGGTTTCCTGGTGGCGATGGATGGCGGGGAGCGCGGAGCTGGCGGGGGTGGGGTCACTATGACACCGTCGTTAGATCCTTGCAGCCGGGGAAGGAAGGGCGCCGTTGGTGGACATGGGGCGAAATTGGTGAGGAAGGCGATGGTGCGGAGGTAGGCAGGGGCACCGAGGTAGGCGGTGGCACGATTGGTGAGGAAGGCGATGTCACTAGGGTCTAGGGTCAAGGAGCGCGCCGAGGGTCTCGTAGCAGATGTGGCGTAGAGGGAGCAGGCAAGAGCGATATCGAGCCGCGCGGTTGTCGTTCTCTCACATCACGCTGGGGGACCTGGGGTGATGGTGGGTGCGGATGTGGATCTGGAGCCGCCCGGTCATGGCTTGGATCTGCGGGGGAGAGGACGCTTGCCGCGGATCACTTGGAGAGGGCGCGGGGAAGATTGTCGCGGGGGAGAGGGCGCCTGCCAAGGGCCCCAGATTGCCGCGGGGGAGAGGATGGATCACGGGCGAGGGCACACGAATCACGGGAGCGGAGTTGGTGGAGGCGCGTGTGTAATACTCAAATTTAAATAATATAAAGTGAGTGAGTCCCTTAAAGATTTTGCCATCTACTCATTTCAATATAGGAACATCCATATTTTAGTGCACAATTATCTAATAAAACACTCTATGCATCATGTTGGAGTTTGTTTGTTTGTGCATTAAATAATAGTAACAAAAATATTAATAAAAATATAATAATGATTTGAGATGTGGATTGAACCTCGCATTGAAATTAGGATGTAAAATAGAGAAGGAAGGAAAGAAATATTATACAATACAAAATAGATTTATAAATAAATAACTTCACCACATTTTGGTATGATCAAATTAAATAGTCAGTCTGAGTACAAATGTGCCAACAAATGTGAATTCAAAAATTTGAAATTCACAAATAAGGATAGAAAATAAAACAGAAAAGAAAAGAAAGGAAAAAAAGAGAAATAAAAAAAAACTCACCCATATTTGCACATCGACCATTTCATTTTCCCTTTCCTATGTGGCGAGCATAGGGTGTAGTTTTATGTTTTTTTATTAGTATTTTATTAGCTAGCCGTGTGGTCAGGGATGACATCATCTAGAATTTTGCGTACACGTTAATAGGAGCCGGTGTTGGCGTATTCTGCCCGGACTTGTGCTCGCCTTACGGGCATTTGGAGCTGGTGGCAGGTGGACCCGCTTACCCTGTGTCACGCTCGTTTATGAGCCGCCTGAGAATTCATCGTTGGCTTCTTCAACCACGTGCTCAGGCTCCTGCACACCGTAACAAAGCGTCCGAGATTGCCGGCAACCGCATGGTCCGGCTGTTGTGGCTGGGCATCCACCCTAGAGGCTATAAAACCGGGCGCCATGCACGGAGTTCGTTATGAACTAATCCCGTGAATAAAGCATCTGTCTGGCCAGCTTCTCCTTCACCAGCGTAACAAACCCAACAAACAACTACATGATCACCGTAACTACCTCCTCCATGTATCCGCCCCTGGGTATATTTATTCACCACCGTGACCTCGCATTGGACATCATACTTATGGTCTGCGCGAATTAACAGATAGCAGGTAGAGAAAGAAAGAGAGTTTGTCACCGAGGAAGCGTTGTGGTGTCTATGCCATTGGTTAACCTCGGAGTGTAGCTAGGAGGTCCCTCAGATCAAGTCGTGCATGCACCAGAGGATTGCATGGAGCTGCGACGGTCAGATAACTGGGAAGATCGTTGTCGAAGCCTCGGTCGTATTCCCGACCACGCGAAGCTATGGACAAACGCTGGCACCAGCACCGGGGTCCGTCCCTACTACCGGTATGATAGCCTTTCCGAGTTTGCCCCTCCTGTTTCATTTTCATCGAGTCGCGCTTAAGTTTGGACGCTAGCATATCGGATGGGCGTGTGCCAGCAATGGCCTCTGCTGTGTACTGCGTGAGCCGCCATGGCTGACCGTCGGGAGAAGGAAGAAGCAATTTGAGACGCTGATCTGGTGTTGGACGAGTGAGATTAGAACTAGATGTTTTAAATCAATGCCGTGGATCGGCGATCTAGCGGCTGAAATTAGAACCAACTTACCCCTTCGTCTTATAAAATCTGAACCATCAACGTTTAATCCAACGGCTATGAACAGTCGATACCCCCCTTCAGCCTGTGTGTTTTACAAAAGAGACCCCTGACTTTAACCCAATCAACCTGCCGTCCCCCGCGGGATAATTCTGAGTCTAGGAAATCTTATAGATTAAACCCTGTGCTCCTCTGGTTTTGTGTGCCCAGTCCAGAGAATTAGAAAATCCAGTAAAAATAAATAGAAAATGATTTTTAATGTGAAAATAAGTGCCAGAAACTTGTGAAATTTATATTAAATTCATTTTAACTCCAAATCGAGCCATTCCAGTTGCAATAATTTTATTTTAATATTGTCTATCAACTAGTAACACTGTTTAGCCATGAAACTTGAAGCAAAATTGTTCATTTGAATTAATCCGTTCTAGGTGCTTAATAACTTCAGGAATTCATAACTAAATAACTATAACTCCAAATTTAGTGATTCTTGTTCCTACGATCTCGTTACGCAGCGTAGATTATTATTACATAGTTTATTCTTATGTTTGGTGTGATGTTAATTTTGCATATACATGTTTGTCTGTATTGCTACGACTAGAGCGAGGTCACGTGTCGTCTGAAGAGCAAGTTGGTACCTGGAATCTCAAGTCCCAGGCAAGTTGTGCCCTTGATCACTTCTTTTTACCCAGTCATGTTCTGATTAATCATAATGATCTGCATAGGTTAATTTTGATGGGACCCAATAGATTACCCTAGTTTGTCTATCTTTATGCCTTGTTTACCACTAAACTTTCTGGGTAGTACTTGCTAGTGCTATATGTGGATTTGGGCATTGAGATACATATTATTCATACTTTTGTTATCAGTTGTTATTTATGGTTCATGTTAAGATCATTATGTTAATTGGAACATGGAGAACCACCCGGGAAAACAGTGCTACCACAAGGGTTTAATGGGACGCCCTTGGCCGATTAATTAGGAAAGCTAGTGGAAGACTACCTTACCCGAAAGGGGCAAGGGCAGTAGGGGAGTGGTCAGTGTAGGGAGGCCCTCGGGAGGATTTTGCTGCGATGGCGGTCCCGCAAGGGATTCCTGCATTGGAGCTTCCTATAAACTGTAGCGGGTTTTCTGAAGCTAGTGGAACTTTGTAAAGGCCTCGTAGTGTTACCCTGCCTCGCCTCCTCGGTAGAGGTGTATGGGATTGGCCGTCTCTTGGCAGATGGGTAACACGACTTGTGGGTAAAGATGCGCAACCTCTGCAGAGTGTAAAACTGGTATACTAGCCGTGCTCACGGTCATGAGTAGCTCGGACACTCACATGATTAAATTATGGAACTAAATTCAATTTGTCATATGCATTGCATCGCAGGTGAGGTTGTTACTTTTGTTCTACTATTTAATTGGGTTGGTATTTACTTATACTTAGTAATTGCTAATAAAATTTTGACCAACTTTAAAAGCAATGCTCAGCTTCAACCATCCTCTTTGGTAAGCCTTACACTTCACGTGAGCTCCCACCTTTGGCGAGTTCATGCACATTATTCCCCACAACTTGTTGAGCTATGAACGTATGTGAGCTCACTCTTGCTGTCTCACACCCCCCCACAGGTCTTGAACAGGTATCACAGGATGAGGCGCATGGAGGATGCTGTGACGAGTTCATGAGTGGTCTAGGTCGTCGTCTCACAGTCAACTTTGGGTTGCTGGACCGTTGTCTCCTTAGAATGTAATCATTTATTTATTTTGTACAGAATTCCTATTATGTAGTAAAGATGTGACATTCGATCCTGTGCCATGATTCATCATATGTGTGAGACTTGGTCCCAGCACACCTGGTGATTATGTTCGGCCCGGGTCTTGGTGCCCCGAAACCCGGGTGTGACAGCGTGCTCGCGGGCGGGATGCAGGGAGGATGACACGCGCGGGCAGGGGCACGGTGAGGCTTTGTGGACGCCCTCGCTCTGCTCATAAGGATTAGTAGAGATTTTTTTGAGTATTTTTAAATGTAAAAAGGAAAAAAACTACGGTAGCCAACGACCAAGAAAATTGGGCCCAAAAAGGGCACGTCTGGACTCCTTAACGGTACCCGGCCTCAAATCCCCAGTAATTCGCCGCGCTGTCAATGATAACCCATGGGCTGCGACGCGCACGGCTCAACAATAGCGGCCCATGGCCCTCCGCCACGCTTTCCAGCGCCTGCTCCGCCCAAAGGAGACAGGCGCACTAACGACAAGCGCATCCGACGCCCTGGGCCCCCACCGCCGCACGCCGCGCGGGCAACGCACCACCGCCACGCCGCGCCGCAGCAAAAGCGAAGCCAGCGGGAATGCACGATCGCCGCCGCCGCGGCGCCTACCTCCCTGCCCCGCGTCGCCGCGGCCGTCGCCGACTCGGCCTGAGCGAGCGGTTGCTTGCCAATGCCAGGTACCACCCGCTCCGCCCTTGTCCGTTGTTCCCGTGCCTTGTGTTGTTGATCCGTGGTCCGTGGACGCGGTTAGAGATTTAGTAACGGTGGTGAGGCGACGCGCATTGCGCTGGCGCGGCCGTTTTGACCCTCATGCTCTCGCGGGGTTGGGTCCGCATTGCTGCATTGACGCTTAGCGGCGAAACATGAAGCTTCTATTGATTGGCGCTGGGTGAAGTCTAGTCAGTGATTTGTGTGGAACACGTTAAGCTGAAGTTACTCACTGATCAAAACCTGAAAGCTTCGCCCATGGACTTCTATACCTGTTCAGTTTTTTTTCCGTGAACCCAGCTTGCAGTCCCATAGCGTGTAGGTCTAATTGCAACACTGCTCTGTTAACTGTGTATGAGCACACTAATTGCTGCAAAGCAAGTCTTCGTTGTTGAGCTCTCAGCAGCTCATAGGTATGCCTTTTATTTTTATAAACAAGGCTATTTGCTTACTGGGACAGGCAGAGAGCTATGAGCACTGCTTATGGAAATGGAATGCTCCTCACCGAGTCAAAACTTAATGATGGTGTATCTGAAGAGAGTGATGGGTGTTTTTTTTTTGTAGGAGATGTGGCCATTTTCATGTTTGTACCATTCTATTAGAAACACTGTACAGTGGCACCGTGACATCTATTGAGTGTATTGCAGCTATCAAGCAATCTATGTCGCCTTCCATAGCACCTCGCTCTGCCTCCAGTCCTCCACACATTCGGTATGTAATTTATTGTTTCAGACCATTACTCAAAACATCAGCCGCTGTAACATATCTCAAAAACAAACCAAATTGGTGCTATAGACAAGTTAATTTGTGTTACCCCTTGAAAATTAAGAATCCTCCCACACAGGTGCGGAACACAGAGCTTGCGCTGCCGAGCTTCAGCCCAGAGCCTAGGCCCAAAACAGAAATCAGCAAAACAGAATTTCACTAGCCTCTGTTTCTGCCCATACTACTGATCTTGCTTTAAATACATGATTTGAGTAGAAACTACCTGGCTTGATTATGGGCATCCCTCTTTCTCTGGGTCTAATCTCTGAAGCAATACTTGGCCAATCAGTTTTGTGGATGCTCACATTTTTTTTATAAACTGTCAATGATTTATGCCTGCTTCATAAGAACACCTCCTGAATGACTTTTTTATTTATCGAGTTGCTACTATCTATTACAATTTTTGTGCACATTATAGGTTGTGATGACCTTGTATTTCAATTATCATTATCCAAAGCCCTTGATAAAACACAGTACTGTGCTAGTGTTCTGTTGCCTGTGAAACTCATTTTTGGCAGTACACAGTTAATTCCGTTCTGTATTCAACCTCCACAGAAAAGGATCCGACTTACAAATCACAAACACTATTATTTGCGTACTGCAATTGTTGTTTTTTTGTTCAGTTATCAGTTCAGTTCATAGAATGGGAATGTGTTGTTTTTGTTTGTGTACTATCGCATGCTTTTATCTCAGTACAAATCGAGTGGACTATCAATATATCATCATATCTTAACGCCTCAACAAACTCTATATTTGTGATGGCACCTTTGATCGTCTGTGTTGGCAATTTACTCTAGAAAAATCAGATACACGATCTTTGTTTTCTTTTTTCATCTGGCATTCCTATCTGGGATTATCATGTAGAAGCTTTTATACTTAGTCTGATAGGACAGGATACATCAATAACATGGTTAGTTGTCAAAAAATCGACAAATTTGCGCTCCCCTTCTATCGGGCGATCACCTCATGTGACGTCTCGGACGGCCGGGCCACCGCGTTCTGGCTCGACGAGCGACTTCGGTCGCCCTCTGCTTCCCTGCCTTGTTGTCTCACTGCGTCGACGCCGATGCTAGCGTCCACAACGTCCTGTACGCCGGCATCGATAACTTCCTGCAACACCGTCTCTCCCCGCGGCGGAATCCGAGCTGCTCCTACTCCGGGCGGCCATCGACATCGTCCGTCTGTCTATGGGGCATGACACCCGCCGCTGTGCTCTCACGGATGACGACAACAGAATCCACACAGGCGCGCTCTACTAGGTTCTTCGTTCGATCACGGTTGACCCTGCGGCGCTCGAGCACCTGTTTGCTTAGCAAAACCGTGCGGCCCCCCACGTCCGGTTCTTCGCCTAGCTCGCATGCCGCGATCACCTCCAAACCAAGAACAACTTCCACCGCAAGTGCATAGTCGCCGATTCGTCGTGCACTGCTTATGGCAACGCCCTGGAGGACGTCTCTCATGTCCTCCTTCACTGCAGCTTCGCGTGCACACTCTGGAGCTCCCTTGGCGTCGCTCGACCTCCTACGCCCCCCGACTCACTTCCACGCACGGAGTTCTCGACGTTCGTGCTGCTGGCTGCTCTGGAAGAGAAGAAACGCCGTGGTCTTTGATGGAGTTCACCCCTCCCTCACGGTGACCCTTCGCCAGGGCAAGGACGAGGCTGCGCTTTGGCGCTGCAGGCTTCGTCGCGCCGACTTTGGTGTCGCGGACCTCTGGTGTCAGGGATTTGCCGCGGCGATGCCCTGACTTTTGAGTCAAGTATAATATAATTATTCATTTGGGTTGCCCCCCCGACAGTTAAAAAATGTATGCACCTTGCATTTCGTTGGCACTCTTGAGAGTGCTTTCAACTCTATTATCTTCTTCCTTTGCTCCTTAATTCTTTCTTATGATTTTAGGCCATTCCTTTTGATTTAGTGGACCTAATACAAATTCAGCAGCACACACTGCAAGTTTCATGTGACCTTTTCAATAACATGGCTTTAACTCTGTAAATTCTTTGCTTCTATTTGACCTGGTTATCACTGTGACTCATGTGACCTATGCACCATGGAGAGGCCATGCTTGTAGCATGGTGTTAAATCGTCCAGTTGTGACTTGTGAGGCTACCAACCAGGGCTCAAACCCTGGTTCTTACAAAAAAGAAATTGCCCCCTTGTTGCGTGTTCCCGAAAAGTAGGGGCGAAGACCCAGCTTGTGGCAACAGTGTCCCTTTACAGTAAAAAGCCATCTTTTGGGCGCATTTTCCCGACATTTCAAGTAATGCCTTCGGGATGTGTCTCACTCTTCACCCCTTGGGTCGAGGTTTATGTTTTGTTTTTCTTCATTCTGTTTTTTTATTTGCATCGCTGCTGATTTTCCTAGCTGCTCAAAGGTTACCAGAATACAAATATCGCTATGAGCCTTGACATCTGCTGGCACATATGTGTGGTCACAGTTCAACAGTATAATTTATGGAACTATTTATAATCACAACTCATGCATATGACTTGTCTCTAAAAGTGTAAATGACTGATGGGGGCTGTTATGAGTGTTGAAAGTAAGAGAACTTTTTTTTTTCATTGAGGACAAAAAAGTAACTGAACTTAACTTGATTGCTGCAGGCCCAAAATTGAGTGCGATGTTGGTTACAAGGCTTTCCCAGTATGCTTTCATATGTTTATCATCATGCTGATGCCATATAGAGGCAAGAGCCTTTTAGCTTGTCATCAAGCAGGAATATATTGTTTTCTTTGTCTCCTCTCTCGTCTTTGTGTTTTCCTGGTACCACTGTATATTTTTTTATTTTGTTCAATAAGAGGATTAAACCAAAAGCATCTCTTATGAGTTTGAATTGGTCGCTTTTCCTAACATCAACATTTTCAGCAAACTATAACCATATTAACTGAATCAGGTTTTTAATTAAAAATAAAAACATGGTGCTTTCAATTGTGCTATGTATTGTATCAGATACCGCTGTATGTTATTTGATTTTGTTCAATAAGAGGACAAAAGTATCTTATGAGCTTGAATTGGCCGCTTTTCCTATATTCACATTTTTAACAAACTATATAGCCATTTTAGCCGAATCAGGGGTTTTAATTAGAAATAAAAAATACAGCGCTTTCAGTTGCATGATGTATTGTGTCAGATGGAATCAGTGATCTTTTTTATATTCTTTATTCCATTAGATCAATGAATAACATGAAACTTTGATATCCTAGGTTGTTTTTTTTGATAGGACAGGAGGGACGAGCCCTACTGAAATTTTATTAAAATTTTAAAACGACAGAGTTAGAAGCAAACATGAAAAGTAGATTACAAATTACAAAATTACAAAAAGGTAAAAATTGAGGAGATCTACTGCCACTGCTGAAGCCATTCGGGGATTGTTGAATCGAAACGTCCTTTAGCTCTAAGCATGACCAGATGTAATTCTTTTGCAAACTCATTTTTACAATGTTGCATAGTTGGGTCCTTATCCTGAAAAAGTCAGGCATTACGGCATTTCCAAATGCTCCAGGTCATGAGAATGACAATTTCCATAGAGAAGGGAACGTTGAGCTGCTGCATTAGAATTACTGCAGCGTCCACAGGATTAGCAATTCTTGGGGGTGTTATACCAATAGAGTTCCAGCAAGCCTTTGCGAAATTACATTTGAGGAAAAGATGATAAAGGGTTTCCTCCTTTTGCCAGATGCAATTCTCGCAAGTGTAAGATTCTAGATTCATGTTTTTCCTCTTCAGCATATCCCTTGTATTGAGTCTGTTCTTTAGCCAAAGCCAAAAAAACACCTTATGTTTTGGTTGACACTTATTTTTCCAAAGCAATCTGAAGATCTGATGAACCTGAGCCTGACCCATCAAATGTCTATAAGTTTTCTTTGTAGAAAAATTATCGGCTCCCCAAATGAGTTTCCAAGCATCATTTGTGTTGGCCACCATGATTTGGCCCCAGGTTGCGTCTAATTCAATAAATTGATCATATGCTTGTACCGACAGAGGTAGCTGAAAGATTTCAATAAGTTGTTCCTTTTGGATAGCTTCTTTGACGGTAAGTTTACTGTTGCAAGCAAAGGAAAATAATTCAGGATATTGATGAGCCGGGGTGCCCCTATTCCACATATCTTCCCAGAAAAGAATGGTTCTTCCATCCCCAATAGTTGGGGCAGCCAGACCCTTGTAATCTTGGACCAGAGTAAGCAAGCTTTTCCACCAAAAGGAGCCAATTTTTGAGCAACCAGGGAGCCTGTCTGCCCTGTAATAGTTATTCCAAATCAGGTGTACCCAGGGAATATCATGATTGTTGAAAAACTTGTGCAAAAACTTCAGAAGCAGGGCTTTATTGTGAGTCTCTAATCTTACCACTCCTAGGCCCCTATTTTTTTTAGTCTGTGTAATCATACCCCAAGCAGATATCCCAGGTTGTAGCCCTACCTTATTTATATAGTTTGATTTTTTTATATTGCTCCGTATTTTCTGTTATCTTCCACTCGCTAATGATGATGTTTGTTGGAAAGCAATGTACTGTTGTTGGCAATGTTGAGAATGCATATTACAATACAAATTAAATGTCTTTTTTCATCTGGAGGAGCACTACCACTCAGTTCCCATTTTGATGCCTTACTACTACATCTACTTCTCTTTCATACTTCTTTTTTTTGCTTTCCTTTCGACTGATGTATTCATTTTTGAAACATGCAGATACTTCCAGTAATGCAGCAAATATGTCATAGTAGATACAGGATTCTTCTAAATAAAGATAATTAAAGTGCATATGGCCATAAGTTGAAACATCATGTTATGAAATCAAGCTCTTGGCTAGTATAATGTATCTTTTTTTTATAGTTTTTCTTATTGGCTGATTGCTAGATTTCTTAGTTTTTAGGCTTCTCTCAAATTGCTTTTTAGTGCTAATGGTCCTTATCAGCATTATTGGTCTCATAACATTTGTGAAAAATCCAACGACCAGTCACTTTATGCCAGCCTTTTCATGCACATGGCCATGCCCCATCAGTTGTACGACATAAAACGATAGTTGTTGATTCTAAAGCAAACCTCTTTTCTTTTTGGAACAAAATTGGACTAGCTTTATTTGGGAATAGTGCAATGCAGGAAATAAATTCATATTGATATTGGTTTATTCTTGACTAGTCACAAGGAAAGGAACCCACCAGAAAGGCCAAGCCAAATCTGTTAACAATCTAGCTAAGCCAAATGACATGGCCCTTAAATTATACATCTCCAGTAGCAACACCATGTTTTCCCTTCATTTTTGTTAACTTAATTTCTTGATTTAGCATTGTATCCCCTGTACTATGTTAAGATGCTTTAGAGTTCATGCAATCAAACTTTCTGAACTAACTCAATAGTCAATATGTTTTAGACTATGGATCAGTCCTATGAAAATTGTATCATTATATTTGGATTTAAAAAATGATTTAGAAATGCTCTTGTTATTTAATATCCCCTAGTATATTAATTGCCAAAGTCTAAGAAAATAAAAAGGCAGGGATGTGTACGAGTAAGGCTTCTCAAAATCCAGGCAATGTACCTTTTAATGAAGATGTTGAAAAACCATGTTCTTTAACTCATTTTGGTTTTTTCAGTCATAGCTAGCTTGAGGGGGGTGATACACCATTTTATGTAAACAAACTCGCCCTAGACTATTGCACAAACAATGAGGAATAGACCCAGCCACCCAGGAAGCATGCTAGCTTCAGCCTCCATGACAGCTGAATATTAACTCAGCCAAAGTGCAAAGCTTTAAGAGATTTCACTGACTAAATTTACAGAACACATCATGGCTATGTTACATAAATAATGATGCACAAACTCAATGGATCATATATTGAGTCTCACCACATTGAGGCTTCATAGATTACCCAATCTACATGGTAGGTAGATATTCATGAATAGTTTCTTCCTTTTTTCTTTCCTGAATGTGTTTACTTCTTGAGAATGATTGCTCCTTTGGACCCTATCAAATCAACCAATCGTTTTCCATTCCTGTATTCAAGTAGAAAGCGCTCAAGTAGCTTGGGTTCTCCACACAGAAAAGTTTACGACAGAAACGGGAAAGTGAAAGGGGAAGAAAATAGCTCTCAGGTCAACATTCCAAATTTCTTCTTACAAATATACAACTGTCGTTTGTCGGCAACTTATAAAAAAAATGAAAATACAACATGCAATAATTAATTTGCATGGACGTGCATGGCAGCAGTTGAAATGTTTGGGTCTACTTGCATGGTGAGAGCTACCGACACATGCAGTTTTGCCCATGGCTGCCTATATTTATTTAATTTCCACCAGAGAGTGAACAAAAACTCAAATATGCAAAAGTTGAGTCGTTGTGTACAGAAGGAAACATCAATTTTCAAGATAAAGAAAAGGAGACTCTAGAACGTACTTTTCTATGCATTCTGCTGCCACTTCTAATGCCAGGGCTGTCCTTTCCTTGATATTGCCAGGTCTTCAACTGAGGAGCAGCTGTGGAGGATGATTTCTGTATTAACTTAATGTATCTATGTAAGCAATTCAGCATAGTTCTGCCCACGAATCTCTGAAAATTACAAATTTCTGCTTCTGCTGATCTGCTCTGTTCCATGTGGAACATAATGCCTAGATATTCTCAAAAGACAGTTGCATTCTTTGCATGTCCTTGTCATACATGTCTGGTGTTGCCTGAAGCTGTTGCTGTGGCTGCTGATTCTGGAACCAAGAAGCACATATCCCTTCCATGCTGAATTGGCTCTCTGCCTTGATCACGTCATCATAGAGCGTCTGGCTCTGGTTCTGCATGGCTGTGGTCGTCTCGGCAAAGGTTCCATGGAGCAAGTCAGGCCACTTAAGTTCCTCTACCAGGTGAGCTCTTGTATCTTTTTCTTGTCCGATGTCTGTCCATGGGAAGACACTGTTCTCCAGAATTGAGCTCGTGCTCTGTGGTTCAAATCCCATACTGTTGCTTCCTCTGCTCCCAGTACTGCTACTGCTGCAAGGATTAGTACCATCCCAGTAAAATGAATCTACTGCAGTACTTCCAATGCCAGTTCCTCCATGTCGAGAATTATCAGGTGGAAGGTTCAGCCCCATTGATGTAGAGAGGGCTGATGGTGAAGCTGGCGGCATCACTGTAGAAATTGTGCTGCAGTTGAAGTCACTCTGGTTGAACCAGAGTGAATTCATATTCACCCCATTGCCACTGCCACTCTCACTGTTGTATCCTAAAGGCTGTTGGAAAGGGAAATAGAGAGTTTGGCCTGATGAGCGGCAGGTTGATGGACTCTCGTGTCCAGCAGTAAGCTGCTCCAGGAACAACTCCTTTGGTGGCACCTTAGGGCGTGCCAAGTTTGGAGTTTCAGCGCGATTCTTGTCATACACGGGCATCAGCATTGATGATTGAGCCGTCTCACTGAGAAGGTGGCTCAAGTTTCCCAGAGCACCAGCGCTTGATGGGTTGATGTCGCTGGACCCTGAGGTTCTCTCGGTGCTGATGGTGGGAGCTGCTCCGCTGCGATCAGCCTCAGTAAGGGGCTTGTGGGTGTTGGGATCAATGCCTTTCTGCCTGAGCTTCTTCTTGATGCACGAGTTCCATAGATTCTTGATCTCATTATCAGTCCTCCCTGGCAGCTGCGCTGCAATTTGAGACCACCTTCTCATGGAAAAGTGAAGTGCTAATATCAGCTAAAATTACCAACTGCTGCTTTGCATGTATGCAGTCTTGAATTCTGATACTATTTCTCAGGCTTAAATTTACCTGTTTCCAAGGACAGCGTGCAACTCAATGATGAGGTCTTCTTCGTCTTGGGAGAATGCCCCTCTCTTGAGGTCTGGCCTCAGATAGTTTATCCACCTCAGCCTACAACTCTTTCCGCACCTTTGGAGCCCTGCAACAATTTGTCTTCTCGAATTTAAGTAATTGAACTGACCAAGAGGTATTTGAGAGACAGGAGAGAGAGATTTCAGTTGGCAACTGGAACGAGAAAAATGCAGAGGAAGAAGGGGGAGAATTGAGAGTTGATAACTGAGGACCAAAGGGAAGAAAAAATTGTTGTACATACCAGCGAGTTTGGGAATAGAACTCCAGCAGCCATGGCCGTGCTTTGTTATGTGGTTCATGAGTTTCTCATCCTCCTCGGGGGACCAGAGCCCCTTTCTCAACTTTTGCTTGTAGCAGCAAGAATGCCTCCCCATCTCAACGCCAATGCAGAACCTGTGGGAGCTCCAAATTCACAGAGCTTTACAGGTCTGTGGAATGTATATAGCCTGTGATTATGCACGGCGAACACCTTCTCTGGTGGCACGAAGCTCCTTCAATGACCGATGATGGCTGAAGGAGTGGGAAATTGCAAAGGCTTCAGCGACTTATATAACAATTGATGGTTGGGCTTCAGCTGAGGCCAGAATTGAGCAACTGCATGGTTGCAGATAGGAAGATTTCAGTGGAATGCAAGGAAAGGTTTTGGGGGGGGGGGGGGGGGGGGGGGGGGGGGGGGGGGGGGGGGGGGGCGGGGGGGCGGGGCACTCCTCTCTTTTTCTCTGCAGGACAGCCCTTTAGCACCTTCTTTTAAAGGTGGTGGTGGAGGTGGTTGAGGGCTTGTGCCAAGGGAGGTTTAGCCCTTCCCTTGGTTTTGCTTCCGGCTATGTGTGGGCGTCTGTCTCATCATCTCCTAAGAATCTATGTCTGGTGCCAAAACCGGTGGGGTAGCCACCTCCACCGATATTTTAATTGTCGTGACCTTTGTGCAAGAAACTGTTACATTAGACCACCCAGGCCTGGTGTGTTTCTTCCGGCACAAGCCAGTGAAAGTGAAACGTGTCTATCGGAGTTCACATTATTAGGACATGGGCTGATGCTCTTGCTGCCATGGTGAGTGACTGTGACCTTTAGCAGGCAGTTTTTTCTTTCTTTCTTTCTTTCTCTCTTTTCTGCAGCTACTTCTGTGTCACGGGTGCTCCATGCACGGCAGAGCACACAGCTGGGAAGAAGCGCTGTCCACCTTTCCTCTGTTGCTAAATTGCCTAATTAAGACTCGTTGTGTGCTAGCTGCTGTTCGTTTTCGTGCGTGCATGTGCACCTCATTTTCTTCTCACCTCTGCAAGATTTTATTCTGTCAGACCTAAGTGCTGTCCTTTTTCTTCTTCTTCTTCTTGCTTTTCAGGTAACTCACTTCTCCCGGAGGGGGGAAGCCTTGGTCAACCATCACAGTTGGGGTGGTGGGGGAAAAAATAGCGATGTCAGCAGATGTTCGTATTCCAGGACAGGGACCATCTTCCTTTTGTTTATCTACTGCAGCTAGCAGGCTGGCTAGCAATTCTAATCACAAATCGTTAGCGCTGAATGTCTGTCAAGATTCAAGCTTCCCATAATTGCAAAGATAATCTTGCAGGCACGAGTATATATAATGATTTTTCGGATTGCCTGTTGCTAGCGTCCCTGGACTGGAGGCACCGATCACTGCGCAGGAGGGGAACTCAGCGCCTGTGAATTTCTTTCACGAAACTTTGCATACAAAAAAGGGCCCCACTGGATCGAGGAGACAAATTTCTCTTGACTAATGTACTGGGAACGAGCTAGTCAATGGGCGTATTATTGGTGGGATCTTTTTTGCTAGGAGTGTTTTTTATCCATGATTCCATGCATGATTAGGATTGTAATGGCATGGCACCCTTCTGTGCCCCATGTGACGGCGGATACTCGTCGCCAGTTAAAGAAACGCGGCACGGAGCAAAAAGGCTCTGATTGGTGAATTTTTCTAGTCTTGTTTCCAGCTGATCATTTTGTCCTTTGATTCCCCATGCAACGGATCCCATCCGTCCTGGAGCCTTGCGTTGTCTGTTGTTGCGTGTAGTGTGGCATGTATAATATATTGCCATTTCTGAAGAAGATTGTATCTATATATATATTATTTGTTCTGGAGATTTTATATGCTAGCTATCAAGTGTCGTTGTTTGAATTCAACGGATGAATAGATGCTCCTAGAATCGATGTCACCATCTGTTCTTCCTCCATGCAGGACTTGCGGTTGAGCCAGGGAAAAAAGGACTGTCAGGTAAGTACCAACCTACCTACCTTTTGACTGTAACCGCTAGTGCGCACTTCCTTTTTTTGCATTGCACCCCAGAGAAGAAGTGCTCATTCGTCCACTCCAGAATCTGCACTGGGTGTACCTACAGGTAATTCTGGATGTACTCTACTACTTATGAAAAAAAAAATCCCTGGGTTTATAAATGCTAATCTATCACATAGTTTTGTGTGTGTGTGTGTGTTTTTTTTTCCTTTGCCGAAAGGTGATTATACTATTGGATTGATGGACGGAGGTGGCATTATTCTGATGAGAGAAGGGAAGGCGGGCGGGCGGCAGCGCAGCATGGCAATTAGCAAGGCTGGCGCAAGAAGATCACGGGGAAGGCAAGTTTGACAACGGGGGCATCTTTTTCTGGGGTCCCCAGCAGGAAGCATATACAGGCCCACCCCTTCCCTAGTCCCTATGGCACACACGACGCGATGCATGCATGGTGAGTGATTTACGGCTTGGCAATGTCCGTTCATTTCTTCTCGTATTTGTTTACTTACAATAATGATAATGATAATAATAACAATAGTAGTGGTCACTCAGCGTTATTGAGAGAGAGAGAGAGAGAGAGAGAGAGAGAGAGAGAGAGAGAGAGATGTGTGCGTGTGTGTTAAATTTGTGATGGCCTAGGCTGGTGATGATGAACGAATGATCGGTACAGCCGGGAATCAAGAGGGATGAAAGATCGGAACAGGACGGCAACGTCCGTAGTACGCGGGGTAGGCCCGTGGAAGCTTACGGTACGCAGCTTTGTGCTGCTTTTGTGTGTGTGTGTGTCTCTCTCTCTCTCTCTAGAGAGAGAGAGAGAGAGGTGTAGTGTAGCCGTGTAGGACAGTGGGGCCGTCCGTCCCTATCCTTGGAATGGAATGGTAGGGCACCATCCAGTCCCAATCCAATCTTCCCATGTAGCATAGACGCCTCACGCCTATCAAAGTAATGGATCGAGCGAGAGGGGGAGGCGAAAGCGAAGGGACCACGCCCATGCCCTCCCGCCCCGTCCGTGTGCCAACCAACTAGACGCGCACTAGCGCGCTAAGTTCCTGTTTGGACCCATTAACTGGCAGTAATTAGCTAGTAGCTAATAGCATGTAGCTAATATTAGCTAGCTAGCTAAATGTTCGTTTGATATGATACACATCTAATTAATGAGGTTATAGGTTGCACTACCGGAATCAGTTCCTTTGCCGTGTGTTCTAAACACACGGCAAAGGCTAGTTTACACTTGGCAAAGGCTTTGCCGAGTGTAACACTCGGCAAAGAAAGCTCGGCGAACTGTACATCGGCAACAGCATCTTTGCCGAGTACTTTTTGTCGGGCACTCGGCAAAGACTTTGCCGAATGCCATTTGGCACTCGGCAAAGAAAAGTCACCGTCACGGCGCCAAGTGACGGTGACGGATCCTTTGCCGAGTGCCTACGGCGACACTCGGCAAAGACTGGTCCAGTGGACCCCACAGCCAGTCCCTGTGCCGAGAGCTCTAGTAGGCATTCGGCAAAGGAGGTTTATTTGCCGAGTGTCTGGTGGACTGGCACTCGGCAAAGAACCCTCCAGTGGGCCCCTTTGCCAGTCCCTTTGCCGAGTGCCTTGGCAATGGCACTCGGCAAAGATGTCTTTGCCGGTTCCCAGGTTTCCTTCTCTGAGTCTGTAATATTTCGCCCTAATGTTACGATAATGCAAAGAGAAGATATATAAAAATCAATGAACGATGAATAGATAAGGAATAACCTGGAGTTGCTGGATACGATGCTGTGAGGTGTCCTGCCGAGGTCGTATGGCTGGGCTCGCGCTCGTGCTCCTTGCTCGCACCTGAGAGAGAGTGGGAGTGGAGGACGAGTCGATTGCCCCGTCGGCAATCCAGTACCGCCCATGCCTCTTGCCTCCTCCGACCCTCATGAGGACATCTCCGTCGATGTCCTCGGTCCTCGGATCGTAATCTGGCCCATGGACCTCCTTGGCCATTGCGGTGTACTCACTGAGTCGGCTGTGGATGGCGGGGTTGGTGTACGCCTCGGGCCCGTCATCCGGGTTGTAGGTGACGTCGGACGTCGCCTTCCCCTTGTGGGCCATGGCATATGCCGAGAACGTGGAGCAAGGCGCGCCACCATGTGCCGCCGACTGCGAGAAAACCAACGATATGGTTAGAAATCATGTCTAATCGAAAGTTATATACCTAAATAAAAAAGAGCGCGTACCCATGCTTCCGCGTATTTGCCCAGGCTGTGGCTGCCTTGATGGTGGGAGGGACCTTGCATCAGCAAACGCCGTTCCCGGCTAGCGTTGTGCGCCTCGTCCCACTCAGCCGAGCACCACCTCTGCACCATCTTCTCCCAGCACTCAGGATGCGCGGCGCACCAATGAGGAATCATCTAAAAAAATATAAGTACACCGCATATCAGAAGATAAGAATAAGCATATTTAGTACCAATAATAAAGTTTTGTATTTACCTGCAAGTACTGGTCCGCAGTCAATGACATGGTTCGGGCGTCCTTCTTGTTCACCTTCTCCCCAAGGACGGAGCCGTGGTAAGTGACGATGGCCTGGATGCGCGCCTCGTAGTGCATGTCCACGACGAGCTTCTTACAGCACGTCGTAGACACCACATCCGCCCTGGCCTCGTATCCAGCATCGCACCTGAAGAAATCCTACATACAAAGACGATGTATCCATACATTATTTCAAGAATATGCAACAAATGCGACTTATTAAACAATATAGTGCGAGGAAGACTTACCCACAGCTCTTGCTTCACCCGCTCCGCCTTGTTGTTGAATTGTCTGCCGTCCCGATCTACTGCATCGGGGGCGACGGCGTAGTGGTCGAAGGTGTATGCTGGGCTCGTCACTCCGGCGTACTCGACAAGTCCAGGGAAGTGTTCCCGGCATAGAAGGCCGAGGATGCCATTGGGGTTGCGGCCGTGACCCCCTGAAGTCTCCAAAACCATCCAAGACCTGTCGAAGTGATTAAGATGAAGTATTAGTTTCTATTATTAATTTGAACATATAATATGAAAAAGCAGCAACAACATCTAAAGTTACCTACCTCTCTCCATCGGGTCGTATGAGCGGACGTCTGTCACGAAGTATGGGTCGCTTAGGTAGGCTCGCGGGACCTCGCAGGTAGATACTCCTCGAACCTGAGGAGCCAGAACCTGAGACGTCCTGCTGAGCGGCGTCGTCGTCGTCGTCGTCCTGCTGCGCCGCATCGTCGTCGTCCTGCTGTGCCGCATCGACAGCGGCTTGCTGCTCCACCTGCTGCTGTACGGCGTCGTCCTGCTGCGCCTCCTCCTCCGTCCTACGGGTGCTCCTCCTCCCCCTCCCCCCTCCCCCTCCTCGTCCTCGTCCCACCGCCCACCATCTTTGTCCAACAACCTGCAATTAAGAGTAAACAATTAAGCACAGATAAAAAAATATGTATTTAGAAACATATGCAAAATAAATGAAATATAGCATTACATCGATTAAAAATAATCTTCATATGTGTCCGGGTTAGCCGGATCATAAGTGTCATCATCACTATCAACCATTTCATAGTCAACATCATCTGAAGGCGCAACTTCGTCATTGGCATTGCCTTCAAGTATTTCTAAGTCATTCTCATTTTGCACCTCATCATCCTCGTCATCAACAACCATTTCAATATCTACTTCCATTTCGATCGCTTCGGTTAAGTCTATCTCAAATTGCCCTTCGAGCCCATCTTCTTGGAAGAACTCTCCGTCATATGTGTCCGGGTCTAAGTTATAATCTTCATCGTTTGGAACAGGTAATTTAGCGTGCGGTGATACCTTATACACAACATCCCAACCCTTAAGATGTTGTTTCGTTTGGCACGCATATGGAAGATAATACACTTGTGTGGCCTGTTGGGCCACAATATAGACATCGTCTCCTGTTAAGGTGGAATCCTGTCGAATTTCGACTATCCCAAGATTAGAATGTGTCCGTCTCGTAACTTCAGGGTCAAACCAATGACATTTGAATATCACTGGAGTAAGAGGTTTAGAACCATAAAAATTGAGTTCATATATTTCTTCAATTCTTCCATAATACTCGACCTCGTTAAGCCCGGGCGTAAAGACTCCAGAACACGTGGTTTTTCGATTGGGCCGACTTTGCTCGTAGCTTGTTGTGCGAAAACGGTATCCATTGACGTCATACCCAGAAAATTTCCTGACCCTATAGGCAAAGCCATTGGCTACTTGTCTCAACTCGGCACTCATAGACGGCTCTCTTTGGCCCTGCAAGTTCAAACACGCTAGATTGTTATATTATTCGCACGTAAGAGCAACTTGGAATAACAAACTAAGCACGTACCTTATGTTTAAACCAGGAAATGAAATCGGGCAATCCATTTCCCGCACCCTTTCTAAGAAGGGTATCATATTCCTGTGGAGTTGGGTCCCTTGATCGACGCCAGAATTCATGAAGAAATTGCTCCATGTATGGCGTCACCTCTTCAAGGTTGGTCAATACATATAGCATGATATGGCGCCACTCTTCATGTCTCAGGGTCTTGGTGGTCGAACCACTCGCGCTTCCGAGTTGCCCTCGAAATATGCTGAGGTTCGATTCATTGCCGCCATCATTGTAACGAGGGGGTGGATTATGCACGCTCGGCAGTTTGTCACCATAGTAAGTTGTTGTGAAGTTTGACACCTCCTCCAGTATGTATGCCTCTGCAATGGAAGCCTCGATTTTGTATTTATTTCTACATTTCTTTCGGATACTCTTTAGACATCTCTCGATTGGATAGCACCAACGTCCCTGCACGGGCCCCCCCATTCGTGCCTCATACGGGAGATGAATAATCAAATGCTGCATCGGATTGAAGAAGCCGGGTGGAAAGATCTTCTCCAGCTAACACAGTAACACGGGTGCCATCCTTTCCAAGTCTGCAATCATGGTCCGAGCTAACTCTTTTGCACAAAGCTGGCGGAAGAAATAGCTCAACTCTGCAAGCGCTAGCCAGACATGCTCAGGGACATAGCCTCGAACCATCGCCGGAAGAATTCGTTCAATCCATATGTGGAAGTCATGACTCTTCATCCCTAAGACTCGCAGAGTAGATAAGTTCACCCCCTACTAAGGTTAGCTGCATACCCATCAGGGAACATTAACATCTTGATCCACTGTAGTACTTCCTTCCTCTGGGCCCTGCTCAGGACGAAATCGGCCTTAGGCCTTCTCCATGTCTTACCACCACTAGGCGGCTTCATCTCTTGGTTTGGTCTATCACATAACTCTGCCAGATCCACTCTTGCCTTTACGTTATCCTTTGACTTATCAGGAATCTCCATAATTGTTGCCCAAAGTGCCTCAGCGACATTCTTTTCAGTGTGCATCACGTCAATGTTGTGTGGAAGGAGCAGGTCATCATAATAGGGGAGCCGAGTCAAGCCCGACTTATGTGTCCACATATGTTGCTCACCATATCCCACAAAACCACCTTCTGGGTTGGCCACGAGACCATCTATCTGTTCGCGAACTTCGGCACCAGTCATCATTGCAGGTGGGCGGTCTGTCACCATGACACCTTTCGTAAAGTTCTTGATGTCTAGTCGGAATGCATGGTCAGGAGGGAGAAATTGTCGATGTTTATCGAATGACGAATATTTGCCACCCTTCTTCAACCAAATGAACCTAAGAGCTTCCTTGCAAACTGGGCATGGGAACTTACCGTGAACACACCAGGCGCAAAATAGCCCATACGCCGGAAAGTCATGCATGGAGTACTGGTACCAAACATGCATTTTGAAGTTTGTCTTCGTAGCTCGGTCGTACGTCCATACCCCTTCCTCCCAAGCACGGACCAATTCATCAATCAAAGGCTCCATGTACACGCCCATTTTATTCCCCGGGTGTCCAGGAATTATCAACGACACGAATATGTTCTGTCTTTGAAAGCATACGCCGGGGGGGAGATTGATGGGGATAACGAACACGGGCCAACATGTGTATGGGGCAGCGGTCATTCCATAGGGATTGAACCCATCTGTGGCCAGCGCAACACGAACATGTCGAGCCTCTTTGGCTTTCTCATGGTGAATGGCATCAAAGTGGGTCCATGCTTCACCATCGGATGCGTGAACCATCTTGTCAGGATTGTATCGTTTGCCTTTTTTGTGCCATGTCATCTGTTTCGCGGATTCCTCTGTCATGTATAGACGCTGGATCCTCGGTATGAACGGAAGGTGGCGTAGGATTGTCACGGGGATGTCGAGCTGCCTCTTCTGTCCATCACCAGAGTCTACCTCCATGAATCTAGACGATTTACACTTCGGACAGTACTTTGCCTCAGTGTGTTCTTTCCTAAATAGGACACAGCCCTTCGGACAAGCATGTATCTGCTCATACGTCATCTTGAGTGCACGAAGGAGTTTCTGTGCCTCGTACATGCTCTTTGGCAGAACGTGATCCTCCGGAAGCAGGCTGCCAATAACTGTCAACAAACCATCGAAGGCGTCTCGACTCATGCTATACTGCGACTTGAACGCCATTATACGCCCAATGGCATCCAGTTGAGAAACCTTTGTCTTGCCGTGAAGGAGTTTCTGTGCCGCGTCAAACATGTCGTAGAATGCCTTTGCGGTCGCCTCTGGCTCGTCCTCCGTACGTCCTTCGGCGAACTGTGCCTCGTGATAGTCGTTCAACATGTCTGCTACCCCGGCATCAGCATCGTAATCCTCGACGCGTTGTCTCACCACCTCCTCTCTCGTGCGATGCGCTTCACCATGGAAGATCCACCGAGTATAGTCCAGCGTAAATCTATTCTTCCAAATATGTTCTACCATGGCCTTCTTTGGTTTTCTTTTCCGGTTGTCACATTTGCTGCACGGACAAGGGACTAGGCTAGCTCCTTTAGCAGCTTCGCCATATGCCCGTTCCACGAAAGCATCGGTCTTCCTAATCCATTCTGGGGTGACATCATTACGTCGAACGCGGCCCGTGTACATCCACTCACGGTCCTCCATCCTCTAACATATATAACCGAGTATAGTTTAATATAGACATGTAATGCATGTACACTACGTTCCTACCTTCTAATAGGTGAGGATAGGTCCTAATCCCACCCGCGGTTGCGTAGATGGAGTTAGTTTTCATGCTCTACTCCGATCCGAGATAGAATTTCGGCAGCACCTCCCCGCTGTTCTCCGGATACATGTCCTGGCAGGGAGAGTGTACTGTCCGGAGAACAACAGGGAGGTGACGCCAAAACTCTTTCTCGGACCGGAGTAGAGCATGGAAACTAACACCATCTACGCAACCGCGGGCTGTCCAAAAAACGTGGACAATTCGAAACTGATACATTTGTAGATATGCAAAGATCTGCATATCTACACCGTATCTCTTTCGAACGGGAGACGCCTAACTGGGTTACGTGATCTACGACCATGATGCGGAAATAGAGGTTATACCTAGGGTGGCGGTGGAGTCAGGCTAGTGGGGCTGTGGCGGGTCGGTGCAGTGGCGACGCGACGCGGTGCAGGCAGACCCGCAGTGGCTAGGAAGACAAGTATCTTCTCTGTAAAAAATAAACGAGGTGGTCAAAAAAAATCGGCAGCACTTCCCCTGTACGGGGAGATTTCCAAAACCTGCAAATAGATCTAACAGCACGATGGCTGACACGCACATATACAAACGACACGATGAATGCAAGTCACATCTAAGTGGCATCCATATCCACCATCACACATATTTCAATGGCATCCATATCCATCATCACATTTTGCCAAATTAACACAAATAGTATAAACTCTCTAAACACACATACTAAACTAATTAAACTCACGGAAATCACTAAATCCACTAAACACATATACTATAAACTCAATAAATACATACTAAACTAATTAAACTTATTATACTCACTAATGTACGGGTCAGCGATGGCGGCGGCGCGACGACGGTGGCGGGGCACGGCGGTGGGGAGGCCGACGGTGGCGGGGCACGGCGGCGCGACGACCGTAACAGCACGTGGGGAGGCCGAGCGGCTTGACGGGCGGCGCCGGCGTCGAGCCGAGAGAGTGGGGCGGGCGGTGGGAGCGGGCGGCGTTCGCGGGCGGCGAGGGGCGGGTGAGGGGCGGCGGCGAGGGGCGGGCGGCGTTCGCGGGCGGCGTTCGCGGGCGGCGGGCGGCGTTCGCGGGCGGCGGTGGGAGCTGCGGCGAGGGGCGGCGGCGGTCGCGGGCGGGCGTGGGTCGGGCGGCGGTGTCGGGCGGCGGTGGGAGCGGCGGCGCCGGGCGAGTTGAAGAGAGGAGATGAAAGGAGAGAAAGAGAGAAGAGAGCCCGTCGAGCGGTTAAATTACATTCTTTGCCGAGTGCCCGCGATCCGGCACTCGGCAAAGATTTTTTTAAAATTTAAAAATAAACTTTGCCGAGTGCCGGATCGCGGGCACTCGGCAAAGACGCCTTTGCCGAGTGCCGGATCGCAGAGCACTCGGCAAAGATGTGGTGTACAAACTTTGCCGAGTGCTCAAGGACAGGCACTCGGCAAAGACGTCTTTGCCGAGTGCTAGCTGTAGAGCACTCGGCAAAGATGTGTTGTACAAACTTTGCCGAGTGCTCAAGGCACTACCGGAATCGCAGGCTTTGCCGAGTGTTGTATTCTTTGCCGAGTGTCTTTTGTCGGGCACTCGGCAAACAAGGCTTTGCCGAGCGCCGCACTCGGTAAAGCTAGGCACTCGGCAAAGCGACCTTTACCGAGTGCTGAACACTCGGCACAGGGCGACACTCGGCAATGACAACTTTGCCGAGTGTCAAACTCTCGGCAAAGGGGGCTCTCGGCAAACGGCCGTCAGCGGCCGTCCCAAAGATGACGGCCGTCAGTCTTTGCCGAGAGTCAACGGCTGGCACTCGGCAAAGAGGTTCTGTGCCGAGCGCCACATAGTAGGCACTCGGCAAAGCATACTTTGCCGAGTGTCATCTATAGACACTCGGCAAAGTATATTTTTATTTTTTTTATTTTGTTTCTCAAAATTTTTGTGGTATGTTCCTACACTATGTAGACCTACATGTATCATTTGTGGACAATTTTAACAGAGTTTTCAATCGTTAGTAGATTTAGTTCGTTTATTTGAATTTCTTCGGAAAATTTAGATTTGAACTGTAGGTCACTCGAAACTTGGAAAACCGTGCATTCAAAAATGATATTCATGTTACTTAGCATAAGTTACGACCGATTCCAGGAGCGGACCGGAAACTTCGAGCAACATGCTCACTAAACATGGCCATGAACTTGCCATCCACATGTTTAAAAATTGTATAAAACACAAACAAAGTCAGAAAATCCTGAAACTTATCCACGTGTCATGATATCATATGTACAGGCTGCGATAAAAATTTTAGAATGTTTGGAGAAAGTTGTGGGACACTATGTGTAGAAACCTAAGAGAACTACACATGAAATCATAGAGTTTCAATGTAGTTCTCCTAGGTTTCTACACATAGTGTCCCACAACTTTTTCCAAACATTCTAAAATTTTTATCGCAGCCTGTACATATGATATCATGACACGTGGACAAGTTTCAGGATTTTCTGACTTTGTTTGTGTTTTATACAATTTTTAAACATGTGGATGGCAAGTTCACGGCCATGTTTAGTGAGCATGTTGCTCGAAGTTTCCGGTCCGCTCCTGGAATCGGTCGTAACTTATGCTAAGTAACATGAATATCATTTTTGAATGCACGGTTTTCCAAGTTTCGAGTGACCTACAGTTCAAATCTAAATTTTCCGAAGAAATTCAAATAAACGAACTAAATCTAATAGTTATAAAAAACACTTTTATAATTATACCAAAATGGTACTTGTAGGTCTACATAGTATAGGAACACACCACAAAAAGTTTGGTTGCCAAAAATAAAAAAAAATAAAATATACTTTGCCGAGTGCTGTCCAGTTAGCACTCGGCAAAGACAACTTTGCCGAGTGCCTGTCCTTGGGCACTCGGCAAAGTCTATACAACACATCTTTGCCGAGTGCTCGAGATCCAGCACTCGGCAAAGGGGACTTTGCCGAGTGCCGGAGATCCAGCACTCGGCAAAGTTTATTTTTAAATTTTTAAAAAATCTTTGCCGAGTGCCGGATCGCGGGCACTCGGCAAAGAACGTTTTAATAGCGTTACGGCGCCCGCGTCTCTCTCTCACGCTCTCACTCTCTCTCACTCTCTCTCTCACGCTCGCTCGCTCGCCGCCGTCACGCCGCGCCGCCGTCGAGCCGCCCATCCTCTCGCCGCCACCCGCCGTCGAGCCGCCCGCCGTCGAGGCGCCCGCCGTCAAGCCGCCCGCCGTCGCGCCTGCGGTGAGCACCGCTGCCCGCTGTCGCGCCCGCGGCGAGCAGCGCCGCCCGCCGTCGCGCCGCCACCCGCCGTCGCGCCCGCGGCGAGCACCGCCGGCCGCTCGCGCTCGCCGCGCCCACGGCCGTCGCGCCCACCGCTGTCGTCGCGCACGGCGAGCACCGCCGCGCCCACCACCGTCGTCGCGCGCCCGTGGCGACCACCGCCGCCGTCGTCGCGCACTCGGCCTCCCAGCTGGTATATTCCCGAAGCACTTGTGCCAGTTTTATAACTCATTATTGCAGTGGGTAGCTAGGTAGAGTGGTCGGGCCACCTTCAAGTGTAGCATGTACAGGTGGCTATGGCTGGTTATTGTGGCGAGGAGGCTCCCACGACGGTGCCAGATGTAGAATATCCTGTGTGTGCGGCTTGTCAATTCCACCAAATTTTAGATATGTGTCATCGTGGTTCGCTAGAGGCTAGAGCAATCTAGGTATACTTTGAGACGATGCACAGGTACCACCCCATCGACTTCTGCTCATCAACGTCGTCATTACCATGTCGGATCAACTTTTGTACTAGGCCGCAGGGGCGAAGAGCAAAGGCATCAATGTCCTCCTCATGGTGGAATGCTAGGCAGTCCCGGTATAGGTGTAGCTTATGAAAGGTGGCCTTGTGAACACGGTCGACGTTGATGTGTGTCAAGATGGAGTCCCTGGCATGCTTCACGATTGGCTTGTCCCACGAGCGTAGCAGCCATATTTGCTGGAATGGAAGCGAGGACGGCTTCAAACGCTTGTCGATTGTCGTGGAAGCCGGCGTCGTGAATTCAACAACATCCCAAAGCTATTGGGCCTTCATCTTCACCTTCATCACCGAACTTCCCTTGTTGTTCGTCAATGAGCATCAACCATGACGTGCCCTCCAGAACTCTTTGATCACCTGGTGGATGACGGGCAGCCATAGCTCTGGCGACGTGAGACGTGGAGCCTATGAGGGCTCTACGACATGTGTGTTGGCTTCTCGTCGTCGTCATCCTCCACGGTAGGGCAGGGGCAACGGCAGCAGTGGCTGCAGCCTTGGCCTTGGCCTGCGCTGCTCTGAACACCTCAGCTGCTTGCATTGTCGTCTCCTTTGCCGGGGCGATGCAAAGCATGCCGCATGCTTCGTGGCATCCACGGCGGCTACTGCTCCCTTTCAAAGGCCAGACGAGGTCGACATCCTCTAGGTGAAAAGCCCCCCGTGCTGTGATACCAAATGTTGGGGAATAAAACCACAACTTGGAATTAGGATTTGGTTGGCAGTGCTATGATAGCTTCTTGAAGTTCTATTTAAAGAGATAAAACGACAATTTTACAACTAAAGCAAAATAAACTCAACAAGTTAAGCTTAATGGCTCAAATCAGCCCTTACAAACTCAGAGTGTGGCGCACAGGCAAGGTGTTACTGGTTCCGTGTGCCCAGCTGCTGGGTAGTGGTGGTGGTGCGCGTGCGCCGCCCACGGCGCGTAGGGGACGACGGCGGAGGGGAGAGGGAGGCGGTGGTGGTACTGGTGGTGCACGACGGGCGGGTCGGGTCGGCGCCGCCAGTCGATGAAAAGCCTGCCGCGCGCCGCCTCGCCGACGCCGCGGCCGAAGGAGACTGTGTCCCCGGCGTCGAGGCGCTTCTCCTTGACGAAGCGGCTCCAGCCCTTGGTCATCACGTAGCTCTGGCTGCTGTTCCAGTAGGAGTAGCGGAAGCGCCAGGGCTTCCCCGTGCGGTCCTCAAAGCTGAGCAGGAGGCCCTCCAGCGGGAAGTACTTCTCCGCGTGCTGCTTCGGGATCACCAGCCGGTTCAGCTTCCCGACGTCGCTCGGCGTCACCACCTTGTCGAACATGTGCTCCTTCTCCACCGTCGCATGCTGCTGGTGCTGGTGCTGGTTGTGCTCAGCAGCCGCCCTCTCCTCTCCGCCGCCCGACCGGGTCGCGGGCGGGGGAGCGGTGAACTCCATCGATCTCCGATCGACGACCGGCGATCGGTCGAGATCGAGCCGGCTGTCCGTCGAGGCAGCAGGTCGAACGTAGGCCGTAGACGCCGGCCGATCGATCGACGCTGCTGCCGCTACCGCCTCCGCGTTGAGACTTTCCTTGTGGTCTGGATTGTTTTGGAGGTCGGGTAAAAACCAGAGGTGGGTGTTGGATCAAGATCGCTAGCTCACTTGTTCTTGTTAAGTTTGAATCATGCATGTCAGCCATCGTGCTGTTAGTGTGTGCATCCCACGAGCGTAGCAGTGTATACTTTAGGTGAATTTTTTGTTACTGTGTGCATGTCAGCCATCGTGCTGTTAGTGTTATTTGCAGGTTTTTGTATTAATAGACTTGTGTTTCTTTTTTACAGAGAAGATACTTGTCTTCCTAGCCGCTGCGGGTCTGCCTGCACCGCGTCGCGTCGCCACTGCACCGACCCGCCACAGCCCCACTAGCCTGACTCCACCGCCACCCTAGGTATAACCTCTATTTCCGCATCATGGTCGTAGATCACGTAACCCAGTTAGGCGTCTCCCGTTCGAAAGTGATACGGTGTAGATATGCAGATCTTTGCATATCTACAAATGTATCAGTTTCGTGGTGACAGACCGCCCACCTGCAATGATGACTGGTGCCGAAGTTCGCGAACAGATAGATGGTCTCGTGGCCAACCCAGAAGGTGGTTTTGTGGGATATGGTGAGCAACATATGTGGACACATAAGTCGGGCTTGACTCGGCTCCCCTATTATGATGACCTGCTCCTTCCACACAACATTGACGTGATGCACACTGAAAAGAATGTCGCCGAGGCACTTTGGGCGACAATTATGGAGATTCCTGATAAGTCAAAGGATAACGTAAAGGCAAGAGTGGATCTGGCAGAGTTATGTGATAGACCAAACCAAGAGATGAAGCCGCCTAGTGGTGGTAAGACATGGAGAAGGCCTAAGGCCGATTTCGTCCTGAGCAGGGCCCAGAGGAAGGAAGTACTACAGTGGATCAAGATGTTAATGTTCCCTGATGGGTATGCAGCTAACCTTAGTAGGGGGGTGAACTTATCTACTCTGCGAGTCTTAGGGATGAAGAGTCATGACTTCCACATATGGATTGAACGAATTCTTCCGGCGATGGTTCGAGGCTATGTCCCTGAGCATGTCTAGCTAGCGCTTGCAGAGTTGAGCTATTTCTTCCGCCAGCTTTGTGCAAAAGAGTTAGCTCGGACCATGATTGCAGACTTGGAAAGGATGGCACCCGTGTTACTGTGTAAGCTGGAGAAGATCTTTCCACCCGGCTTCTTCAATCCGATGCAGCATTTGATTATTCATCTCCCATATGAGGCACGAATGGGGGGGCCCGTGCAGGGACGTTGGTGCTATCCAATCGAGAGATGTCTAAAGAGTATCCGAAAGAAATGTAGAAATAAATGCAAAATCGAGGCTTCCATTGCAGAGGCATACATACTGGAGGAGGTGTCAAACTTCACAACAACTTACTATGGTGACAAACTGCCGAGCGTGCATAATCCACCCCCTCGTTACAATGATGGCGGCAATGAATCGAACCTCAGCATTTTTCGAGGGCAACTCGGAAGCGCGAGTGGTTCGACCACCAAGACCCTGAGACATGAAGAGTGGCGCCATATCATGCTATATGTATTGACCAACCTTGAAGAGGTGACGCCATACATGGAGCAATTTCTTCATGAATTCTGGCGTCGATCAAGGGACCCAACTCCACAGGAATATGATACCCTTCTTAGAAAGGGTGCGGGAAATGGATTGCCCGATTTCATTTCCTGGTTTAAACATAAGGTACGTGCTTAGTTTGTTATTCCAAGTTGCTCTTACGTGCGAATAATATAACAATCTAGCGTGTTTGAACTTGCAGGGCCAAAGAGAGCCGTCTATGAGTGCCGAGTTGAGACAAGTAGCCAATGGCTTTGCCTATAGGGTCAGGAAATTTTCTGGGTATGACGTCAATGGATACCGTTTTCGCACAACAAGCTACGACCAAAGTCGGGCCAATCGAAAAACCACGTGTTCTGGAGTCTTTACGCCCAGGCTTGACGAGGTCGAGTATTATGGAAGAATTGAAGAAATATATGAACTCAATTTTTATGGTTCCAAACCTCTTACTCCAGTGATATTCAAATATCATTGGTTTGACCCTGAAGTTACGAGACGGACACATTCTAATCTTGGGATAGTCGAAATTCGACAGGATTCCACCTTAACAGGAGACGATGTCTACATTGTGGCCCAACAGGCCACACAAGTGTATTATCTTCCATATGCGTGCCAAACGAAACAACATCTTAAGGGTTGGGATGTTGTGTATAAGGTATCACCGCACGCTAAATTACCTGTTCCGAACGATGAAGATTATAACTTAGACCCGGACACATATGACGGAGAGTTCTTCCAAGAAGATGGGCTCGAAGGGCAATTTGAGATAGACTTAACCGAAGCGATCGGAATGGAAGTAGATATTGAAATGGTTGTTGATGACGAGGATGATGAGGTGCAAAATGAGAATGACTTAGAAATACTTGAAGGCAATGCCAATGACGAAGTTGCGCCTTCAGATGATGTTGACTATGAAATGGTTGATAGTGATGATGACACTTATGATCCGGCTAACCCGGACACATATGAAGATTATTTTTAATCGATGTAATGCTATATTTCATTTATTTTGCATATGTTTCTAAATACATATTTTTTTATCTGTGCTTAATTGTTTACTCTTAATTGCAGGTTGTTGGACAAAGATGGTGGGCGGTGGGACGAGGACGAGGAGGGGGAGGGGGAGGGGGAGGAGGAGCACCCGTAGGACGGAGGAGGAGGCGCAGCAGGACGACGCCGTACAACAGCAGGTGGAGCAGCAAGCCGCTGTCGATGCGGCACAGCAGGACGACGACGATGCGGCGCAGCAGGACGACGACGACGACGCCGCCGCTCAGCAGGACGTCTCAGGTTCTGGCTCCTCAGGTTCGAGGAGTATCTACCTGCGAGGTGTCGCGAGCCTACCTAAGCGACCCATACTTCGTGACAGACGTCCGCTCATACGACCCGATGGAGAGAGGTAGGTAACTTTAGATGTTGTTGCTGCTTTTTCATATTATATGTTCAAATTAATAATAGAAACTAATACTTCATCTTAATCACTTCGACAGGTCTTGGATGGTTTTGGAGACTGCAGGGGGTCACGGCCGCAACCCCAATGGCATCCTCGGCCTTCTATGCCGGGAACACTTCCCTGGGCTTGTCGAGTACGCCGGAGTGACGAGCCCAGCGTACACCTTCGACCACTACGCCGTCGCCCCCGATGCAGTAGATCGGGACGGCAGACAATTCAACAACAAGGCGGAGCGGGTCAAGCAAGAGCTGTGGGTAAGTCTTCCTCGCACTATATTGTTTAATAAGTCGCATTTGTTGCATATTCTTTAAATAATGTATGGATACATCGTCTTTGTATGTAGGATTTCTTCAGGTGCGATGCTGGATACGAGGCCAGGGCGGATGTGGTGTCTACGACGTGCTGTAAGAAGCTCGTCGTGGACATGCACTACGAGGCACGCATCCAGGCCATCGTCACTTACCACGGCTCCGTCCTTGGGGAGAAGGTGAACAAGAAGGACGCCCGAACCATGTCATTGACTGCGGACCAGTACTTGCAGGTAAATACAAAACTTTATTATTGGTACTAAATATGCTTATTCTTATCTTCTGATATGCGGTGTACTTATATTTTTTTAGATGATTCCTCATTGGTGCGCCGCGCATCCTGAGTGCTGGGAGAAGATGGTGCAGAGGTGGTGCTCGGCTGAGTGGGACGAGGCGCACAACGCTAGCCGGGAACGGCGTTTGCTGATGCAAGGTCCCTCCCACCATCAAGGCAGCCGCAGCCTGGGCAAATACGCGGAAGCATGGGTACGCGCTCTTTTTTATTTAGGTATATAACTTTCGATTAGACATGATTTCTAACCATATCGTTGGTTTTCTCGCAGTCGGCGGCACATGGTGGCGCGCCTTGCTCCACGTTCTCGGCATATGCCATGGCCCACAAGGGGAAGGCGACGTCCGACGTCACCTACAACCCGGATGACGGGCCCGAGGCGTACACCAACCCCGCCATCCACAGCCGACTCAGTGAGTACACCGCAATGGCCAAGGAGGTCCATGGGCCAGATTACGATCCGAGGACCGAGGACATCGACGGAGATGTCCTCATGAGGGTCGGAGGAGGCAAGAGGCATGGGCGGTACTGGATTGCCGACGGGGCAATCGACTCGTCCTCCACTCCCACTCTCTCTCAGGTGCGAGCAAGGAGCACGAGCGCGAGCCCAGCCATACGACCTCGGCAGGACACCTCACAGCATCGTATCCAGCAACTCCAGGTTATTCCTTATCTATTCATCGTTCATTGATTTTTATATATCTTCTCTTTGCATTATCGTAACATTAGGGCGAAATATTACAGACTCAGCTAGATGATGAGAGGAGGCAACGTGAGGAGCTGGAGAAGAGGATGGCGGATTTGTTCGCGTACGTGCAGAGCCTTGGCGCCGCACAGGGTCATGCTCCACCACCTCCGTTGTTCCCTGCAACTGACCCTGCTGAGTTCACTACTCCTGTGAGTATCAAAATTTTAGTACTGCATGATATATATTCATATGTTCTCACACATACAATCTATTCTCTATGCAGGGTCAATCGGCGGCGTCGAACAACCCTCATGCTTCGTCCAGCCCTTCGCCGAACCAGTCCAGATGCCCACCTCGTTGATGATCTGTTTTGTGATGATCCAGACTTACCTTTATGAGTGTTGGTGATGTTAGTTAAACTTTATCTTGTGAGATACTTGGTGATGTTAGTGATGACGCAGACTTATATCTGTTTTGTGATGATCCTTACTTATATTTGTGAGACTTTAGTGAGACTTTGTGATATATATGGTGTTGATGATAAATGTGTTCATTCTGTGATGTGATTGATATATAATGTGATGTGAATCATATATATCTTTTGTTTGTTTGGATGGAACAACAAAAGCAAATAAAAAAGGGACATTCTGGTCACTTTGCCGAGTGTAACACTCGGCAAAGGGGCGCTTTGCCGAGTGCTATGACCATGGCACTCGGCAAAGAAGGCAACCTGGGAACCGGTAAAGCCATCTTTGCCGAGTGCTGACAATGGCACTCGGCAAAGAAGGAAACCTGGGAACCGGTAAAGCCGTCTTTGC
The DNA here is from genome assembly GCA_029449295.1 of Zea luxurians. Classification (NCBI taxonomy): domain Eukaryota; kingdom Viridiplantae; phylum Streptophyta; class Magnoliopsida; order Poales; family Poaceae; genus Zea; species Zea luxurians. Next base: position 48,633,217 of record JAOPSE010000010.1, read on the forward strand.
CGAGTGCTGAAAATGGCACTCGGCAAAGAAGGCAACCTGGGAACCGGCAAAGACATCTTTGCCGAGTGCCACTGCCAAGGCACTCGGCAAAGGGACTGGCAAAGGGGCCCACTGGAGGGTTCTTTGCCGAGTGCCAGTCCACCAGACACTCGGCAAATAAACCTCCTTTGCCGAGTGTCGCCGTGGGCACTCGGCGAAGGATCCGTCACCGTCACTTGGCGCCGTGACGGTGACTTTTCTTTGCCGAGTGCCCGACAAAAAGTACTCGGCAAAGATGCTGTTGCCGATGTACAGTTCGCCGAGCGTTCTTTGCCGAGTGTTACACTCGGCAAAGCATTTGCCGAGTGTAAAATAGCCTTTGCCGTGTGTCTCAGACACACGGCAAAGAAGCTGATTCCGGTAGTGAGGACAGGCACTCGGCAACGCCGTCTTTGCCGAGTGCTATATTGCCAGCACTCGGCAAAGTATATTTTATTTTTTTTATTTTTGGCAACCAAACTTTTTGTTGTGTGTTCCTACACTATGTAGACCTACAAGTACCATTTTGGTACAATTATAAAAGTGTTTTTTATAACTATTAGATTTAGTTCGTTTATTTGAATTTCTTCGGAAAATTCATATTTGAACTGCAGGTCACTCGAAACTTGGGAAATCGTGCATGCAAAAATGATATCTGTCCTATTTAGCACAAGTTACGACCGATTCCATGAGCGGACCGGAAACTTCGAGCAACATGCTCACTAAACATGGTCATGAACTTGTCATCCACATGTTTAAAAATTGTATAAAACACAAACAAAGTCAGAAAATCATGAAACTTGGCCACGTGTCATGATATCATATGTACAGGGTGTGATAAAAAATTGAGAATGTTTGGACAAAGTTGTGAGACACTATGTGTAGAAACCTAAGAGAACTACACATGAAATCATAGAGTTTCAATGTGGATCTCTTAGGTTTGTACACATAGCACGTCATAGTTTTCTCGAAATTTTTTCAATTTTTTATCGCAGCCTGTACATATGATATCATGACACGTGGACAAGTTTCAGGATTTTCTGACTTTGTTTGTGTTTTATACAATTTTTAAACATGTGTATGGCAAGTTCACGGCCATGTTTAGTGAGCATGTTGCTCGAAGTTTCCGGTCCGCTCCATGAATCGGTCGTAACTTATGCTAAGTAACATGAATATCATTTTTGCATGCACGGTTTTCCAAGTTTCGAGTGACCTACAGTTCAAATCTAAATTTTCCGAAGAAATTCAAATAAACGAACTAAATCTACTAACGATTGAAAGCTCTGTTAAAATTGTCCACAAATGATACATGTAGGTCTACATAGTGTAGGAACATACCACAAAATAAAAAAAATAAAAATATACTTTGCCGAGTGTCCAGAGATGACACTCGGCAAAGTATGCTTTGCCGAGTGCCTACTATGTGGCACTCGGCACAGAACCTCTTTGCCGAGAGCCAACGGCTGGCACTCGGCAAAGACTGACGGCCGTCAGCTTTGGGACGGCCGCTGACGGCCGTTTGCCGAGAACCCCCTTTTGCCGAGAGTTTGACACTCGGCAAAGTTGTCTTTGCCGAGTGTCGCTCTGTGCCGAGTGTTCAGCCCTCGGTAAAGGTCGCTTTGCCGAGTGCCTAACTTTACCGAGTGCGGCACTCGGCAAAGCCTTGTTTGCCGAGTGCCCGACAAAAGACACTCGGCAAAGAATACAACACTCGGCAAAGCCTGCGATTCCGGTAGTGTTGTGGATCCATCTCTACAAGCTGCTATTATTTGATTTGATCCGTCTAGTAAGATAGTTGTTATCTCTAATGGTCCAGTCGTTAGCAATTAGCTCGTCTATTATCTATACCTGTTTATATCCGAAGAGATAAGTATTAGTAGATGAACCAAACATGACCTAGGCCATTTAGCTTGTAATACAAATTTTCCATATCTCCATTATACACACACACATACCTATCGTCGAGCATTTGCTAAGTTTCAGGGGCCTTTGCTCACCAGAACAACGAGTAGTGAATGCTGTTGGACAGAATATCCCTGCGAGTCGCCTTTGTCCTTGTCAAAAACCTTTTGTTTTCTTCTCCCGTTGCTAGCTGTCCGAGACGCGTACGTGCGCAGCAGGCATCCTACGTCCATAGGCCAGGCACACTAGGGGATCCTACTCGATACGGAGAGGAGTATGTTCCCATCGAGATTTAATTATATGTATACTATGTATAGACACACGCGCACACACATCTATCCTATCCATATCGTGTTAATTTCTGGGCCTCTAATTTCAACAGCTCCCACGGAAATCATCCTGAGATGATAATTTAATATATAATACCTCTCGCTCATTTTTGGGTGTCCATGCTTGATTGGCTACACAATGCTGTAGGTGCAGCAGGCATGGATGCCTGGCCCCCCGGCCCCTCCTCCTCTTTTGGAACATCGAATTGTGGAGCGAGTTTTGCAGGTAAAGCTTCTCGTTTCTTCCTTGCGCTAGCTGTTATTTGTTAAAATCTGAAAATGTCGTATACTCAAAATGCACGAGCTATTTCCATTTCAATAGTATGCATGAGTATTTTGCAAATTGTAGGGCGTGTATATCGAAATTCAGAAATGCCAAACACACTGTAATATATTTGACCACCATCAATTAGTCATGCACAAATCTATATGTTTGCACAAAAGATACACCAACAAAAATGCTTACCCTTCACATGTAGTAGTATATACATAATACATATGTTGGTTTATAGTAATTGCCAAACATTACTAAACTTCTTGCTGAAGACTTTGAAATATCTATTTTTTTGTCCAAATTAAATTTGGTAACTCGTAATGAATATTTGGGTCTCTTAAATAAATAAAGATTACGGTTCAAAGTTGTACACTGTGTCAAGGGACACTTTAGTATATATATGCTATGCCAGAATCTGATGTCATTTAAAAAAAATGATTTTTAAAACCTTGTAAGTTGAAGCAAATAGTTAGGTATGTAGACAATCTCTGATAAAGGAATTACCAACTATTCCCCATCTTTTTTTTATTTATCGCGTTTTAGTTCAAAACGAACTAACGAGCGACGAATATTCGTTAGTACAAAGTTGCATATCGTGTCTAGCTTTATATTTTTTATATAGGATTTGTTCATTCCACCGAACTTCGTATAAAAAAAGTTATAACCTTTTTACGTAAGAGATACTGACTTTATATGGAAAAAGGTCGTTATAATCTTTTTATATGAGAGATACTGGTGGGTCGTCAACGCAAAGATTGTATGTATGAACTTGGTTTCATGCGACATCACTTTCTCGAGTGTGTAGTATATATTCATGCGCGGCGTGAAAGTTTTAATATATGACAAAAAAAGGCGCGAAAGCTGCCCGTGCCAGACCTGCATTTTTTCTTTGTTGATTCTCCCGCAGTTGTTTCACTCTGCATCTCTGATGAGTCAAATACATCCAACCACAAACATAATGCCACGTCCGTCGATTCCTTGACCCTAAGCTATATAGCATGTAGCCATGCACGTCTAATCTCTCTGTCTGTCTATATATATATGATCACAAGAAACCCATCAGCAGCAGCAGCAGCAAGTTGCAAAACGGTGGTTTAATTAATTTGGAAGAGCTACAAAACAATGCTAGTATAATAATAATTAAGCTGTCTACCTAATAAAGTAGCTAGCCAGAGTGTGGCGTGTCGTGTGTCATGCATTATGTTATCGCAATAGGAGTGTATAATACACGCCGTAAAGACGACGATTTATTAACATGGCTTTAGGTCACACTTGTTATCCATCCATATGCTTCCATAAACTAATTGGGTGTTTAATTTTGTGAAGGCCTGCCGACAGATTCTCTCTCTCTCTCTCTCTCTCTCTCTCTCTCTCTCTCTCTCTCTCTCTCTCCTTTCATTCATTCTCTCCATGTCGCAATACACGTGTAACACCGGGTCCAACTTTTAATGGAAGTTAATATCTAAATTCGAGGATAGAAATCCATACTGTTTTGCGTGGACACAACCTTGCTAGTTTATCTACATTGTGGGAAGGGAAAAACAGACCGACTCTTTTAGGTACTTGTACTGGATTGCAACGTTTCTTTTTATTGGTTTGTTCTCAAGTGGGTTAATTATTATTAGCAGGTTGCTGATGTTGGCTGGAATGTTTTTTTTTGCACTGCTAATGTATATAATAATATATTGCTTTCATTAAACCTACTGAAGCTTATATACTATGTAGGAAGAACATTGCATACACGGATACACCGTACGTACCTCTAATTTTCAGGGGACAGGTAAACAAACATAGCAGTAATACGCTACAGTAAACTTTTGTCGGCACAACTTGGAGCCCACAAACTAAATTAATAAAATCGGATGAATGGACCTTAATTGTATGTGTTTTAATTATTAGAGGGCAGGAGCAGGGGGGGATATGCATGGGAGCTAGGATTATTAGCGTGAGGACGTATCGACTGGGCTCCATTTGCACACTTGCGTCACTCTCTCCTTGACCCCCACCCTAGCTAGCTACCTAGCTCTTGGTCATTAGCAAACAAGTTAAAGCTAAATAATGCAGCCGGCGGGCGGACGGATGCACTGCATCGCTGCTGCTGGGATGATATGAATAATTATCTGCTGCTGAATAATGAATTAAGTCGATGGCGCGCTGGCAGCAGGCTTAATATTATGGTTGGGATTAAGCCGATCGGGAGCAATCAATTAATTAATCAGGAGAGGAGGGGCCGAAAGGGGGGGGGGTGTGGTCCAATCGACGCAACATAACACGACTAATTAATCCCCCCCGTCCCTATGATGGCGAAGTCGCACCTTCCTGCAAGGGGTCCCCCACCCCGTACGTGCATGCAATTGCATACGTACACCATATAGGGAGTAAGTAGTAGTAGTATGCAGCACAGCAGCAGTGCAGTCGACTTGGCCGCTGCTGCTGGTGGTAGTGGTGACGGGGTGGAATATATGATTATTTCGCAAGTTGGAATTTACGGATATCACCTAGCTTCTAGCTAGCTCTAGCGGTACGTAACAGGGCAGCTTTATTATGCTGGTGACGCTAACTGCTGCATATGCATGTCCGTATATATATAAATACCTTAAACTTCACGTATACACACGACGACGACGTACAGGGCCGGGCACTCGTGCCGCCCAATAATCTACTACACGTACTTACGTACGTACGTACACGCACAGTACAGTGTCGCGTCTGTACGTACGCACGCACGTACGTACGTGTGTGATACGTTACATAATTAGCTTGCTTGTCGTGTGCTGCACGACGATACACAGATAGATGCAAAAAATGGTCCAACACTCCAAAACATGGTCTGGCTGAACCCTCGACGACGATCGACGCAGTGCTCATGTACGTATACGTACTACTACCGTGTCCATTGCTGTACGGACGGAAACTTGTGGCCTTAATAATTTGATAACACGCCTAGCTACATGTACATCAGCTAGACGGACCTAGCTAGACGATATGCCCATCGTCACATGCATGCTTTGGAAGCTACCTTAATTACGTACGTACGTGCTTGTTTCTGGGCCATCTCGATATCGCTGTCACGTGAAAATGCGCCAAGATAGAGTTTGTGCATATGAGAGAGATCGAATCGTGTATCAATGTCAGTCAGGTGCTAGCTAGCGGCTAAGATAGCATGCATGCATATACATTATATACATTCTAGTTACAGATTGTAAATGCGGTGCATTTATTTGAGGTCAGTCAGCTTCTTAAGTACGAATTAGTAGCCGACGATGGCGATGAACCCGCGCGCGCGTGTGTGCGGTGGCCGGTGGGAGACTGTGTGGGAGCTGAGACGAGAGGCGTACTACGTACGTACGTGTAGAGAAAGAAGGTGGTGGGCAACGTGTCCATGTCCAAAAACTTGTGTGCAGAGCTAGCTGCTACAACCACCCAATGAAAAAAAAAGAGACAGAATCTGATGCTAGCTGGGTACAAACTGAATCTTGGAAGGTCCGATGTAGCTATACGTACGATACGAGCGAGAGAGGTGGTCATGCATGCATGTACGTAGAAACGTAGCTGCGAGCCTCCAAAAGCGTTCGTTGCTTTCGACCCCGGCCTTCAATTGATTCGAGACAATTCGCTGCTGATCGACCTCAGATTCTCGGAGCTCCACTCCCTGTATGCCAAGAACAGATGCATCACGGCTGACAAAGCTAAAGCTCTACAACGACAAATAAAACCTGCACAGTATCTATTTACAATTCTCACTTCTCGATATATATAGATTAGTATACACTACGATCAAGGCGTTACGTCATTAGCCAGTCAAGCGCTACGAAACTCTAACTATAGTACATCTACCTATATATCTCAAAGCATGCATAGAACTTATTCTTAAGGGAGATGGTTGCATTGATCGATAGTTGATCTCCATTAAACCTATGTCGGCTATGTGTTTTCTAAACATGCATATGCTAGGTGGAAGCCCTTTAGTGACCGGATCCATAAGCATCTGTTGTATGTTTATATCCTCAAGTTTAATTTTTTTTTATCCTAGACTTTCTCCTTCGCAACATAATACTCAATAATGGTAATGTGTTTTGCAGCAACACTTGACTTGTTGTTCAGGAGTAACAAAAATGTTGGTTCATTATCAAAATATAGCTTCAGTGTTTTGATAACTTGTCTACCACTTTTAAAATCGGGTATAAACTTTTTAAGCCACATAGCTTTCTTAAGGGTGAGCACGTGTAAGGTCCAAAATCTGTATAAATATTTTTAATGATAATAAAATAAATATATAAAGAAATAAAATAGTAAAATTTGACATCTCAACTTATATTGGAGTTGTGAATATTGAGGACTGAAATTCGAAACCAAGAATTAATTTAGAAAAGAAGCAATAGAAATATTTTCTATTCAACTAAATAACTATGCATATCATTAAATGATGCACCATAGGCATTTCTCTATATGAATATTTAATTTTCAAGTAACTTTTAATTCTTATCCCACCTTCAAAATATTATTCTCCTAAAAAGAAGGAAACAATATGAGAGAGAGCTTCATATTTCAAACATTTATAGAACAAATTAATTAGAATAAATATATGCCTAATGCATCATGTTGGGGTTATTTATTTGTGCATTTAATGATAATAATAATAATGATAAAAATGCATTAATGTTGAAATTGGAGCTAAACCTAATTTAAAAACTAGCATTTGAAAATAAAATACAAAGGAAAAGAGAAGGAAAGAAAATACCATATGCATTACAAAGAAACCTATATATAAATAAATATATATCTTTTTCATACTGATATCCTTAATTGATATCTTTAATCTGACTACAAAATTCACAACAACATTTGAATTCAGAATTAAGATTTAAAAGTGAAAATAAAATAAAGTAGAAAATAAAAATAAAAGGGAAAAAAACCTTCAATCGGCTGGGTGGGCCGAAACCAGCTGGCCCACTTCACTGCGCCGTCCATGCGAGCCCAGCCGCTCTCCCGCACCCGCTCACTGGCGTCGTGGACCCACGTGGTCAGTCACTCCTTCTTCCGCGCGAACTCCTTCCCTGTCACCGGCATGTGGGTCCGTTTGGTCAGGTTCACCTCCCTCCACCGGTCGTCCGAGTTCCGCTTCCGTACGGATCGTCTTCTCCAGCAGACTATGTCAAACAAGGTACCTGGTTTGGGTCGTTACGCTGCCCGTAATCCTCGCCGGGTTCGCACGGATCTCGCCTTCGGTTTTACTCGCTCCTATTCTTCTTCCTGGCCGAGGACTGCGGTGCGGGTTGTTGCGCCCGTCCGGCAATCGCGAGATCCGGCTCCACCTCGTTGCAGCTTCAAAAGCGGACGGGCCCCTGGTTCTTCCCCAAGTCGCGTACACCTCGCATCCCTTGGCCACACCAAATCCGACCCTGAGCCACACCAGTAAAGCGCCGTGTGCTTGTCGCTGACAGCAGTGAGAGAAAGCGAGGAGAGAGGGACTGGGGGAAGCTGCCTCCGTCGTTCATCGTCCTCAATGCCGGTGGGATCTAGATGGCTGGTCGAGGGAGGTCTCTGCCTCGGTGCCAGGAAGGTCACCATGGCCGCGCGATGGAGGACACTCCCCGAGGCAGCCCCAATTTCTCATCGGGACTAGTGGCTGCCGCCGCGGAAGTTGCAGATCACCGGTGCTGCGTCCTTGGATGGCGATGGAGTGTGATCTCTAGGGTAGGCCGCATGCTCCTGGTGTTTTTTCGGGCCTAGAAGGATGGCCGCACGTCGCGTAAATTTCTCCCCGGAGCCGGTCTCCGTCGCATCTCCGCTTAGCACCGTGGACCGATCTCGGCATGTCTTTTGCGCTGGTGAGTTCTTGTCCATCGTGCTCGCCCCGCTTCCCGTGACGTGTAGCGTCGTTAATTGATAAGGTTAGGCCGCTGCGGCATCATGTGCGTGGCTCATCGGCGAGCGCCGCCATGCGGACTGTTAGCGCTGGCGTGCTCGATCCGTGGATAGAAGATGGTGCTAGTGCCATCTGATTATAATTGAAGGGTGGAGATTAGATCTAGAATCATCCCTGTGTTGGTTAGATCTGAACCATTGATCTGGTAGCATACGTGTAGGATTAGATCGCCCTTCATAAAATCTGATCCGTTGATTGAGTATTGGATGGCGAGGATTAGGTCGTGGATACCCCTTCGCGCTATTAGATAGGAACCGTTGATCAGCCCGCAGACGACTCAGATTAGGAGAGCGCACTCGTTCCCGCAGTCGTGATCCGGACCGTTGGTTTCGGATCCAAGGGCGCTTGTGAAATACCGGTTTGTTTTGAGTAATGGTCTAATCTGGCGCGTCCGTGCTTGATCGAACGGCTCAGATGGCCTCGTACCCCTTCGGCCATGCAAACATTCAAAAGAGTCCCTGCATTTATTGCTAATTAGGCCGCCATCCACGGAAGTTCAAAAAGAATTACGATTCAGTCCTTTTTATTCCTAAATAGTCCCTGTTCTTTAGAAAAATTGTATCTGACGTCCTACTGTTGACCAGAAAATTATTATTAAACATAAAATTTATCCATTAACTTGTTTAATTAATAACTTTCACATTTTAACTCTGTTTTGTCCCGTTTGAATTGCGTTGGACTCGTATTATTATTTCCTACGCCATAGTAACACTATTTTACCATGTAACATGTTCTCAAAAATAAATAATTAATTTGTCCAACCCATGGTTATTGGGTTAACATGTTTAATCTGAGTTAATATAGGATTTTAGTTATGATCATCTACTGGAATATGATTCTGTTGTAACTAAAATCAAGTTGAGTTAGCTGCATCTTTTCTCACACGATTTATTTTAATCACCACAATATATAGTTTTATTGATTAATCACTTAGAACCTGGTAAATCATATCTTCGTAACCACGACACCGATTTTAGTGGTTCACGAACCCACGATCTCGTAGCAACACACGTAGATCATTATTATGCAGTATGTTCTTATGTTTAGTGTGATGTTAATTTTATCTATACCATGTTTGTTTGTATTGCTATGACTAGTAGTGTGGTCACGAGGACCCAAAGAATGACCCTGGTAACTGGAATCTCAAGTGCCAGGCAAGTTGTGCCCTTGATTCACTTTTGTTACCCAATAATATTCTTTATTATCACTATTCAATGCATAGGTTTAATTTTGATGGGACCCAATAGGTCACCCTAGTCTATTTATCCTGTTTGCCTTGTTTACCCCTAATTCACTTGGGTAGTTATGCTATTGCATTATGTGGTTTCGGGTTAATATTTCATTATATCCATGTTCCTATTATTCTGTTATGTTATTTATGTTCATGATAAGATTATTATGTTAATGGGAACATGAAGCGACCACCCAGGAAAACAGTGCTACCACAAGGGTAGTATGGGATGCCCTTGGCTTATTAACTAGGAAAGCTAGTGGATGACTACCTTACCCAAAAGGGGCAAGGGCAGTAGAGGAGTGGTCAGTGTAGGAAGGTCCTTGAGTTGATTTTGCTGCGATGGCGGTCAGGCGAGGGATTCCTACACTGGAGCTTCCTATAAACTGTAGCGGGTTTTCTGAAGCTAATGGAACTTTGTAAAGGCCTCGTAGTATTACTCTATCTCGCTTCCTTGGTAGAGGTGTATGGGATTCATGACCCTTTGGCAGATGGGTAACACGGCTTGTGGGTAAAGATGCGCAACCTCTGCAGAGTGTAAAACTGGTATACTAGCCGTGCTCACGGTCATGAGCGGCTCGGACCCTCACATGATTAAATTATGGAACTTAAATTCAATTTTGTCATTTGCATTTGCATGAGATTATTTATTAATTTTGTTCTATTATTTATTGTGGTTTGGTATTTACTTATACTTAGTAACTGCTAATAAAATTTTGACCAACTTATAAAAGCAGTGCTCAGCTTCCACCTTTATTTGTTGATCAGCCTTACACTTCACATGAACTCCCACCTTTTGTGAGTTCATGTCAAATTATTCCCCACAACTTGTTGAGCGATGAACATGTGTGAGCTTACCCTTGCTGTCTCACACCCCCAGAGGAGAAGAACAGGTGGTTCAAGAGGATGCACACAACGAGGAGTTCGATTCGATCTAGGTGGCGTCTCCTAGTTGACTTTCTGGTGCCAAGGATAGATTTTATATCTTCTTATATTTATCTTTTATTTTTTTGTAAGTCTTCCGCTATGTAATAAGTACTCTGATTATATTGTGACATTTATCTCTATACACTCTGTTATTATATATGTTGTCTTCTTTGGTGCATGTATGAGATGCACCCAGCTTTGTTCCTTAAAGCCCTGGGTGTTATAGAAGTGGTATCAAAGCAATGTTGACTGTAGGACGAAACCTAGATACAAATGGACAAACTCTTACCTACGAGTACTAGGCAGACAGGCAGTCGGCAAAGTTAGCTTCTTTGCCGAGTGCCAGCTTGCAACGCTCGGCAGAGAGGCTTGCGTGGGGCCCACTAGAGCTCCCTTTGCTGGTAGCCAACCAGCAAGCACTTGACAAAGGTTTCGTCACTGTCACTTGTACCGTCAGGTCGACTTTTTTTGTTGAGTGCCCGACATAAAGTAGTCGACAAAAAGGCTGTTGCCGATATACAGTACATTGAGTCCTATTTATCAAGTGTCACACTCAGCAAAGCGTTTGTCGAGCGTTATCGAGGATTTACTGAGAGTGCTTGCGGCACTCGACAAAGTACTCTGTTCCGGTAGTTATGTGAGTTCGTGACAACAAACGGTTAAGTTCACCAAATTAAAGAGCGAAGATATATATATATATATATATATATATATATATATATATATATATATATATATATATATATATATATATATATATATAGGGCAGGTATAACGGGAGTCCTGGGCTTTCAATAGTTAAAGGAAGCTCAGGCCGACCACCCATGCAACCTGGTTCAACCCAGCATGCTGACTCAACCAGTCTGTCGGGTGCACCACCCGCCTCGCGTCTGTGCGCGCAAAAAAAGAATGCATGCATGAGTCAAATACGTTCCCTTGTATGCACGTAAATTTAGGAAAGATATGTGTGGCAGTTTCTATTTTTAAATGCTTTATTTCCTCTATAAATTTAGGATCGCTGCAACAGCCATGCAGCTAGACTCGTAAGGACCATTTTATGATATATACTGATACTAAATATGCTACATTGTATAGATAATTATGCAATTCGGTATACTGCATAAAAATCTGTTATCAGCTGCATGCGCACGAATTTATGATGAAAAAAATGTGCAACGAAAGGAAATGAATTGCATGCATAGAAACAAAATATCGTATTTAATGTTTTATTTCCTTCATAAATATAGGATCTCTCCAACAACCATGCAGCTAAACACATTATAACTAGTTTATGATATATACTGATACTAATTATACTACACGGTGTAGGTATTTATGCAATTCGGTATACTGCGTAAAAAATCTGGTATGTTGCTGACTGGTGGACGCATCTCCAGGTTGGAGTGTAAAAACCTTAAGTTTTGAGCATAAAATCTCTCAATTATAAGCGTAAATACCGAGCCAATGAGAGGTTGATAGCTCTAGTAGGTTGTTATTATGATCTTATTTTTATGGCAGTTCCGAAAAACATGACAGTCGCATGCATGAGGTTTCTATTTTTATACAGATCCAAAAATTATGGCAAAATGCATGCATGAGTTAAACACGTTCCCTTGCATGCACGTAAATTTAGGAAAGATATGTGTGACGGTTTCTATTTTTAAATGCTTTATTTCTTCCATAAATTTAGGATCGCTGGAATAGCCATGCAGCTAGACTCGTAAGGACCATTTTATGATATATACTGATACTAAATATGCTACACTGTGTAGATAATTATGTAATTCGGTATACTACATAAAAATCTGTTACCAGCTGCATGTCCACGAATTTATGATGTAAAAAATGTGCAATGAAAGGAAATGAATTGCATGCATAAAAACAAAAAATCGTATTTAATGTTTTATTTCTTTCATAAATATGGGATCCCTCCAACAAACAAGCAGTTAAACACATTAGAATTAGTTTATGATATATACTGATACTAATTATACTACACGGTGTAGGTATTTATGCAATTCGGTACACTGCGTAAAAAATCTGGCATGTTCACTGGTGAACGCATCTCCAGGTTGGAGCATAAAACCTTAAGTTTTGAGCATAAAATCCCTCAATTATAAGTGTAAATACCGAGCCAATGTGAGAGGTTGATAGCTCTAGTAGGTTGTTATTACGATCATATTTTTATGGCAGATCCGAAAAACATGGCAGTCGCATGCATGCAGTTTCTATTTTTATACAGATTCAAAACTTATGGTAGATCGTAGGAGTTTCTATTGCATGCGCGTAAATTTTGGATTATATTTTCCTTTCCAGTTCATGCGCGCAAAAAATTGGATGACATAAGTCACATAGAGCATAAAATTTTATACAACTTCGCATAAATAATTACACCATGTAGCATATATATCGGTTCAACTAAGAACGCCAGCGGAAATTAGAGACGGTTTTATGGCAGACGTAAAAATCTGGCATTTACGAACATAAGTGATTTGATTTGATTTTTAATGATAATTACGAACATGCGGGAATTAGGGACAGTTTTATGACAGACGTACAAATCTGGCATTTACGAACATAAATGATTTGATTTTTTATGATAATTACTGTCGGAGAGGAAATTCTCTGGCCGGGTGGCGGAATGCACCCGCCCTAAATCCTAAGATGAGGAGGGGCCTTAGCGGTTTGCCTGTTACGTGGATTGGTGGATGAACACGCGAGAACACGAGGGTTTAGAGTGGTTCAGGCCGCCGGAGCGTAAAACCCTACTCCACTGTGTGTATGCTGTATTGAGAAAGCCTGAGGGTGTTGTCAACCTGCCTTGTAACGTTGTGTGCCTTCCCTTTTATAGCTCAAAGGAGGCACATACAAGAATGCTGAGCCTCGACATGTGGGCCTAGGAACACAATGGAAGCAATACCTAGAGTAACCAATGCAGGTGATGTCTGTGCAATCTTCTGGCGCCCTGATGTCCGCAGCCCGCGCAGTATTGATATGCAACGGTAGCTTCCTTGGTAACGTACGAGTGATGATGAGCGCAGTGCACGCGACAGTATGGGCGTGCTGCCTACCAGCGGAATGGATAGGCACGTCGCCCGTGGAATGGACAGGTCGTCGCCTATTAGCGGAATGGACAGGACTCATTAAATGTCGAGGCGGCACATCGCCTGCCAGCGGGATGGACAGGCGGCGCGCCTTATCCGCAATAAATGCAGGGGCCACGTAACCCGGAGGCCTTACGTCAGGCTCCGCCCGTTGGCTTACGTCACGTGCAGTAGGCCACGTGGCAGCATCGGGTCTCTGCCTGGGCGGGGAGCAGTAGCGTATGCGGACAGGTCCGCACCAGACTAGGTCTGGACACGTGTCCGTACCGGACCCCCGCCTAGGTCCTGTTCAAGGCCCGGGCATGTTCTGTCCTGAGACCTTGGGACTCCCCTGTGGGCGGCCCGGACCCCATATGGGGGGTCCGGATCCCATTCCAGGGGTCCGGCTTGCACACGTGGAGGTCTGGGACCAACCTTGGGGGTCCAGACTGTATATCTGGGGGTCCGGCGCTCTACCGTGGGGGTCTGGACTCACTGTTGATGCTTCGGAGTATGCCACCTTCTCTGGACACGTGGCGGCTTCGGACCCGCCCATGTGGTGGAGTCGGGCGCTGCTGTGGACCCAGAATAGCCGCCTGAGATTGGGGCAAGCTGTGGCTTGGTCCACACACAGCACTTCTACCACGCGACTAAGGGATAGCCGCGCGGGTTCTCTATCTTTGTACAGTAGCAGGGGTACCCTAGTTTCAGGGTACCGACAGTGGCCCTCGGGCCCACCTCAGAGGAGGATGCGAGCCTACAGGTGGGGCCAAAACTTGTACTTCGTGTCAGCATGGCATGACTTGTGATTGGGGCGCCATCTTAGCACGTCTGCTGACGCGCCGCATTAACTCAGCGCGTCTGTCGAGACATGCGCTGTCAGTCTACCCTCGGTCACGTCAACTGCCACATCTGTCCCCGCGGCTGACTGCCCCACGGCCCCACGTCTAGCGGTTCCATCGGGCCACGCGCGGGATGCCTCGTTGCCACCGCCTTGGTTAATGAATATCTCTCCGCAACGGCCCCGAGGTGGTGCGCGATCGTGCGTGGCGGTTCGCTCCCCGTGCGACGGTTCGCTTCTTCCACACTCGGAGACCGGCGCACCAGCTGCATGACTTGTGGGCCCGGGCCCCCATGTCAGAGAATGGGTTGCTTGGGCGCTAGGTGTGCGTCGGACGGGATTCCCTGCAGCGTCTCGGGGCGCGAGCGGGAGAGTTTCCTTGAAAAAGGGATCCACCCCGCGTGTAGCGGTTACGCTTTTGCATTCTCTCCCAATTGCTGCGCCCTTTCGCCTCCGAGCTCTCTGCGCCCCTTTGCTTTCACGCTTCCCTGCTGTACACCCGCGCCGCCACCGTCGCCATGACTTTGCTAGCTCGTCCCGACCGCTTCCAGTCTGAGGCGGCGCTCAATCTGGTGCACAACTTGCTCGGATGGAGCACGCCGGCGCTTGCCGGAAGGATCCACACCGGCGCCGTCCCCCTCGGCGGCCTCGTCGCTAGGGAGTTCGTCTCCTACCTCTCCTGCAGGTTGGCGCTGTCGATCTCGCCTTTCTTCCTGCTGCTGCTGGAGGAGCTCGAGCTCCAGCTTCAGCACCTGACGCCCCACTCCACCCTCTAGGCAGCCATCTTTGTCCACCTCTATGAGATGTTCATGTGGGTGGCCCCCTGCACCTCCCTCTTCTGCCATTTCTTCGTGTTGGTGAAGTCTGGGAAGGCTAAGGACCACCTCGGCGCCTACTACTTCCAGACGAGGCCAGATTCGACCGGCGCCTACATCCCCTCTCTCGGCGGCGCGGGGTGGGAAAACTGGTGCGCTGACTGGGTGATCTCCAGCGCCGAGGCCAACGACCGCTTCGTCCTGCCGAGCGACGGACCAGCACTCGACCAGAAGCAATGGAGGGCCAAGCCATCGCTAGCGCCAGAGTTCCTGCCCGTACTGGATAGGATCAAGACCTTGGCAACCGGTGGCCTGACGTCGATGCACGTGGTTGGCGACTTCCTGAAGCGCCGGATCGCCCCGCTGCAGAGGAGAGCACTGTTGGGGGCCTTCGGCTTCCGAAGGTCCTCAAAAACATGATTTGATAATGTTTTCCAAGTGAAATATGTGAACAGGTATCTTCGGATCCGGATCATGAGTATACAGAGCATGGTTAGGACGAAGCCTGAGCGAGACGAAGGGTGATTATGACGAGGGACAAGGTGATCACGAAGCTGTACACAGGAAAGCTTCGGCATGACAGTAGAAAAGGGGAACCGACTTAAAGATGAAAAGGCAAATTAGACCTCGAAGGATTACTATAGTGTTATTGGCAAATATAAAGGGCATGAATGTAATTTTACATGGGCTGCATCCCTTGCCTATAAATAGATGAACAGTATTCCCGTACTGTTCACGTTGACTTGGCGTTTGCTCTCACGTCACGCTTGTACCCTTGCTTTTCTTCGAGCCAAAGGTACATTCATAATTTGTCATTGTAAATACAACAATGTAAATTAAAATAAGTTAATAATAACCTTTAAAGTGTTTATATTATTTTTCCATATCTTGTGTATGAATCCTTCTTTATCATTTATTGTGCTCATGAAGGTTTGTCCTTCATGACCTTCGTCCGAAATTCATTATATCTGAAGGGAGATAATGCTTCGAAGGACGAAGGACTTTAACATTTAACACTTTTATGTTGCCTTGTTCCTAACTCTTAGCGTTTGAGAACAAGTCCTCAACATTGGCGCCCACCTCCGGTGAACCCACTACCACTATTTTGAGTTCCGAACACCTTCGGCAAGCGTAGACCTTCGTCATGCCGCCAAAGAAAGCTTCAGCAACAGGGGCTACCGCTTTGCAGCCGCTGGACCCCAACCAGGACACTCTCTCTCTTCGGGAGGCCCGAAGCCAGAAAAGGAAGGCCATCAGTCCAACGCCTCAGGAGGACGACTTGGACCAAGAGATCAGAAATATGGAGATGCTTCACCAGCAGGTGCAAAGGAAGAAGGAAAAGATGGCTAGACTGGCTGAACTGCAAAGGCAGATAGACGAAGCCTCTGAAGAAGTTCGCCATCTTACTCAAGATGAGCAGAACCGAAGGCCTCAGTATAGAGAGCTTCATCAAGATGACTTCTTCAACGAAGATGACTGGTATGAAAATTTCCATCATGGAAATTTTGCCTTTGATGATGCTTCTCCTCTATCAGCAGAACTGCAGGCTACACCTTGGCCCCTGTCCTACAAGCCACCTCAACTCCCCATGTACGACGACCATTCAGATTCGAAGTAGTTTCTGATGAGCTGCGAAGCAACAATATCTTCCTATGGTGGCAATACTGCAGTCATGGCGAAGTCTTTCGTCATGGCTGTCAGGAATGTTGCACAAACCTGGTACTCCTCCCTTCGGCCAGGAACAATCACATCATGGCAGAAGCTGAAGGATATGCTGATCACCAGCTTCCAAGGGTTCCAAACGAAGCCGGTTACCGCTCAAGCTTTATTCCAGTGCACCCAAGATCACGAAGAGTATCTTCAGGCGTATGTCCGAAGATTCTTACGCCTGAGGGCACAAGCGCCAACAGTGCCCAATGAAATTGTCATTGAGGCCATGATTAAGGGGCTTCGGCCGGGACCTTCAGCCCAATACTTTGCCAGAAAGCCCCCTCAGACTCTGGAGAAATTGCTTCAGAAGATGGATGAATACATCCGCGCTGACAATGATTTCTGACAGAGAAGGGAGGAAGCTTACAGGTTCTCCGAAATAGCCAGGGGCTTCGGAGGGAGATTTCA
This sequence comes from Zea luxurians, assembly GCA_029449295.1. Taxonomy (NCBI): domain Eukaryota; kingdom Viridiplantae; phylum Streptophyta; class Magnoliopsida; order Poales; family Poaceae; genus Zea; species Zea luxurians. The sequence continues at coordinate 48,650,684 of JAOPSE010000010.1, forward strand.
TCCCAGACATGTCAGATCGATTCATTCCACTCAGAATGATGACAAGGGAAGCCAGCAGCAGAGGCCGCAATATTCCTCCCAGGCTTCGGGGCAGCAGCAGAGCTATCCTCGACCTCCAGCTCCAAGGGGTAGAGGCGCCAGGGGCTTCAGAGGGGGATTTGGGGATCAGCCCAGGAAGATTTATTGCCTATTCTACGGTGAGGACAAGGGCCATACCACCAGGATGTGCCATGTTACCATCCAGAAACAAAAGGAGATAGCAGAAGCTGCGGCCCAACAGAGCCAACCGAAGCAAGTTATGCACACTGCTTCGTACCATTCGCCATACATTCCAGAGTATGTAGGCAACCACCCTGCAGCTTCTGTCGCTTCGGCAAGCCAACCTCAGGCATCTTGGCAACAGCTTCCCCCTCCACCACCAATGCAACAAGGTTAGCAGCCAGAAGGGAGTCAGCATCCCCACCTCCAACGGGACTTCAGAGAAGAGTCCGAAGCTCGCACAGTCAATAGTACTGTGCCAGAATCGAAGCATATTTACTAACAAATATCCTACTTCGGCAGCAGTTTTTACATTCAGTATCATTTTCTTTTTTAATAAGGAACAATTATTGAAAGCCTAAGTATTTTTGCTGTTTTTCAAACCTCTTGTAATAGTTTCGTTTTTTGCCACAATAAAAGTATACCTTCTCCACAGAGTAGCGGAGTTGCCGAAGCATAAGATTTATGGTTGCAAGGGGAATTTCCGAAATAACAAAAAGTCGTTCCTAAGGGAGCGCAGCGTAAGTTTTTTGCTCAAAAGTCGTTTCGAAGGGAATGCAGAGCCTACAGCGAAAAATAAACGCTGATTTCGCTGAAAGTAAAAGGCGAAGAAGCTCCTAAGGGAGGCTTACAGCGAAAAATGAACGCTGATACCGCTGAAAGTAAAAGGCGAAGAAGCTCCTAAGGGAGGCTTACAGCGAAAAATAAACGCTGATTCCGCTGAAGTAAAAGGCGAAGAAGCTCCTAAGGGAGGCTTAAAGTGAAAAATAAACGTCGATCTTCGACAAATATCATTTTGCATAACATCACATCATCACATCATTTGCATAGCATAACATCATACATCATACTGCATCAATGACGCAAGAAGGGGATCAATGTTGATATTTGGAGATTGTTTCGAAGAAACAGTGCCAAGGCACAAAAAAGTAAATTTTGAAGAAGCATACCTTCGTTAAACTCCGAAATGAAAAGATTTATCGGTTATTGATTTTACGAAGATTGGACGTTTTTATGAAAATAGGATATTATTTACGAAGCATGAAAAGAAGGGAAGGTGTTTTTTTTTCGCCGAAGGCTCAAAAAAGGTATGTATGTAAAGTTTCATGCATCATAAAGAATTGAACCATAAATAGCTTATATATTACATTCAAAGTTACAAAATATTACATGTGTTCAATAAATATTACATTCCAAATGTTTTTACAATAACATCTAGTTTTCCCTTAGAACAACTTCTGCAGCTTCGTTCAGTAGTTGATCAACAACTTTATCCATGATAGCTTCAGCCATTTTTCTAATTTCGTCGTCCCCCTTCGCGTGGGGGTCCGCTGATGGCTTGGCACGCTCTGAGGGGCGAGAAAGTGCGGCTGTGTTACAAAGCGTAAACAAGTTCGAAATCAAAAATTACAACAGAGCCAAAAACTGCTAGTCAGTACCTATTTGCACTTCGGCATCTGCACTCTTCTCAGCGGTCTCTGCTACTTTTCTAGCGTCATGAATACCTTTCTCGCTCTTTCGTATAATTTCTTGGGCCATCTCCTGGCCACCATTGTCCCAGATATCGGTGAAAAATTTTCCACCAACCAAGCTCGCTTCGGCCGAGGGGTCTTTTATATCTTCAGAGGACAATGCGGCTTCGGATTGTGCCAAAAATTTTACATGGTTACAGCCTTTTCTCTCCAAAATAGTGGCAATCCCCCTGGCACCCGTAAAGGCACATATGTCTCCACGGCTATTCAAAACTTCTTCAAAAGCTTCAGCTTCGTGGCTGATCCATCCAATTGGACCTTCGGGGTCACCCCTTATGAAGTCCTCCTCACTTGAGAATGGCCGACGCTGGCGAAGCTGGTTCTTATTTTCTTAACACATTCTATAGATTTTTCATAACACTTTTCTTGGATGCGCGAAGCTCTTCAACGTTTCTTTCTAAATGATTGACCTATTGTTCACTAATTTCTCGTTTTGTTTCTTCAAGTGTGCACTCTTCTTTAGCTCTGACTAGTTGTTTCCGAAGATCTTCGATTTCGCGCTTCTGAGCTTCGGCTTGAGTTTTGAAAGCAGCTTCGTCTTCTTTTATTTTATTCAATAACGAGTGCAATATTTTATCTTTTTCGAGACCTTCGTTCCTTAGTTCAATTACTTCAGAACGAAGGTTGCTCAAGGCTATGGTATACCCTTCGTCTTCAACATCTTTTTGTGCCCTGAGGGCATTGCTAAGTATAAGATCCTGGAAAAAAATGTTTGTTAAATAAGTTTAAGCAAATGAAAAATTTTGGTTTCAATAAATAATGCAAAGATTTCATTTTTTCACCTTTAAACTATTGTACGCTAAGCTGTCAGCCAGCTCGTCCTTTGACAACACTGAGAGCCCGTCTTCTAGTGTTGGGAATCCGAAGCTTTTGCTCATCTCCCGACAGACTGAAATCTCCTTGCTGTCAGGGAGACAATACAAAAAGTCTTCTTCTCCGCTGCCATTGAATATCAACGCCCCCTTGGGATATTTCAGTCTTTGGGCATAGAACTGAGCCTCCTGCTTTTCTTTTTCAGTCAATTTCTTCCCCGAAGCATGTCGTAAAATATAATCGGAAGCTTCAGAAAAGGCTTCAGGGGCGGCAGTGCCGCTTTCTTCAACAAAGATTTGTTCTGTTGTTTCTGTTTCTTTGGTTTCCAAGAATTTTACCTTGGCGGGCTCTGAAGGCCCAGCTTCAGATTCAGCTTGGCGTTTTGAAGCTTCTGCTTCAAAGGCTTCGATTTGCACTTCAGGAGTTTCGGCAATTTTCTTCGGAGTGCTGCTTGAAGACTTTATTGTCTCCAATACATCCAGTACATTAACCATCCTTTTTCTTTTGGGGGTCAATGCTGGACCCTTTTGGCTTTTCGGTATTTCAACTTTTGCTGAAGGACTTAAAATTTCAGATGTCCTTGTTTCTTCAGCCTTCGGTTCTTCTATTTTCTTTGTTTCCGGCATTGTGACCGGCTCTTCAATATTCTTCAGGGGAGTCACCTCTTTGGCTTCGGGGGCCGAAGAGGATTCACCGACAAACTCGGGCACTGTGGCCGGTTCAATATAGCATGGACGGTGTGTAAGAACCTTTATCTTTTTCCTCTTCGGCGATGGCTCACTAATAGCGACTGAGGCAGCTTCCTTCGTAGACGCCGTATCTTTCCTTTTTTGACCTCGTGTTGGGTAACAGTAGTCAGGATGTACGAACCCGATGGCATCAAATACTCGGTTGAGCCTTTTCTTTTTCCGGCCTTAGAAGGCTGCGGATAGAGCAGTATCTTCTGCCTTCGAGTATGGCCCAAGCAACTCATCGCTTACGGCCTCAATACTTTTCAGCCAGTCGTCATCTGGCTCGACGAACTTATCTCCATATTTGAAGGTGAATTTTAACCTAACTAGTCCGCCTTCGTTAGGTTCGCTGACGGTTTCCTTTGGCATTTCCCACTTATCTGCAAGTGGCCATACTCTGAAGGCAATGTGTTCTTGGATCAAATCCCTTGTTCCGATGAAAGAGCAAACTACTCCGAAGGCTCTCCGGCATTCTTCGGCTGCTTAGTCAACTTCCACCTTCGGCTTTCGAAGGCCGAAGCGCTGCCAGATAGGGCGCATAATGATACCTTTAATATCTTCTCGCGTTGTCAAGTCGTTTTTCACATAAAACCATTCCTTCATCCAGTCCCCAGGCCATCTTTTTCGAAAAGTTGGCACGAGACAGCTTGACCCAGAGCGGGCACCGAAGCTATAACAGCCAAAATTGTTGTGATACTGCTCCTTACCCCATGGTTTCGTCTCATACAATAACTCATGCATATTGCAGAAACTTTTTGCATTTGGTTCCAAACCTTGGCTCTTTACAGTCCACACGAAGATTCCCATCCTTATGATTGCTTCAGGAGTAATTTGATGAAGGTAGATTTCAAATATCTTCAAAACTTCTACCATGAAACTGCTCAAAGGAAACCGAAGTCCAGCCTTAAAGAAGCTTTGGAATATCACGACTTCATTTTCCTCAGGAGGCGGACAAGTTTTCTCTCCTTCGTCAGCCCTTACAATAGATAAATCCCGAAAATATCTGCCCCTCATATTGACAAGATGGCTTTGTTTAATGCTTGATTTTCCAAAAACTGCATGGCTTGGTCGCCAAGGTCGATCTTCGGAATCTTCACCGCCACTTTCCACATCATAGCTGTCACTATCACCAGTGTCTTCAGACAAACCCTCTAAAATCTCCCTAGTAATCTTCTCTGTATTTGTCTTTGCTATTGATTCAAGGAAGCCGAGATTCATCTCTTCGGAAAGGCTTAGCTTCGACTCAGCGACAGTTTTCTTGTCTTCAGACATCTTCGAAAATGCTAGGAAAAATGCTCTCAAAGATGAAGCTTAAAATGTAAAGAGCCAGGCAGACGTTGGTGTGCAAAGAGCTAAAAATTAGGAAGGCAGGAGCCGGTGGCAAGAAAGCGTGCTAAAAGTGCTAGCGGTGCGTTCTTATTTATACGCCCAGTACGTTGCAAGTGGCAGGGCCCTACTTGTCATCGACTATTGCTATTCTAGCAAAGGGAAGGTGTTTTTTCGGACCTTTGGCTTAAGGCCTTCGTCCATATCGCAATCTGAATTTATTATTCTAGCAAATTAATATTGCGAGGGGCTACTGTTGGGGGCCTTCGGCTTCCGAAGGTCCTCAAAAACATGATTTGATAATGTTTTCCAAGTGAAATATGTGAACAGGTATCTTTGGATCCGGATCATGAGCATACAGAGCATGGTTAGGACGAAGCCTGAGCGAGACGAAGGGTGATTATGACGAGGGACAAGGTGATCACGAAGCTGTACACAGGAAAGCTTCGGCATGACAGTAGAAAAGGGGAACCGACTTAAAGATGAAAAGGCAAATTAGACCTCGAAGGATTACTATAGTGTTATTGGCAAATATAAAGGGCATGAATGTAATTTTACATGGGCTGCGTCCCTTGCCTATAAATAGATGAACAGTATTCCCGTACTGTTCACGTTGACTTGGCGTTTGCTCTCACGTCACGCTTGTACCCTTGCTTTTCTTCGAGCCAAAGGTACATTCATAATTTGTCATTGTAAATACAGCAATGTAAATTAAAATAAGTTAATAATAACCTTTAAAGTGTTTATATTATTTTTCCATATCTTGTGTATGAATCCTTCTTTATCATTTATTGTGCTCATGAAGGTTTGTCCTTCATGACCTTCGTCCGAAATTCATTATATCCGAAGGGAGATAATGCTTCGAAGGACGAAGGACTTTAACATTTAACACTTTTATGTTGCCTTGTTCCTAACTCTTAGCATTTGAGAACAAGTCCTCAACAAGCGCGTCTGTGTTGCTGGTTCACCGGCTCGAACGACATCGACCGGATCCAGCGCGGGCCGGGCACCGACCTATCCTGGGAGGAGCTAGAACTCCTGGTGAAGGGGATTACTGGTGAGTCCTTCATCCCTGAGTCCCTAATCCTTCCCAGGGCATCCCTGCGCTCTGCGACGACCCAGGGTTGAGGACAGAGATCTTGGCCTTGCTGCTGACCCTCGACGAGAGTGGCATGGCGGTTCGCCAGACCGGCGGTCAGGACCCCCACCGCGAGATTCGGATCTCCGATGCACCGGCTAGAGGCCCCCAGCCTGTCGGCATGGCTCTCAGCGCCCTCGTCGCGGCCCCCCGCCCCTTGGACAAGGGCAAAGGGGCTACGAGCAGTTCCTCTGCCCCAGGTGGCACTGGGGGTTGGAGGAAGAGAGGCAACGCCGGCTGCGTCGCGCCGACGGGTCACTTATTTCGGATCCTCCTCTTGTTTTGGACACCCTAGAAGCGTTAGAGGATAGCTGGTGGGGCTGAGGAGGTCGGCTTCCAGGCCCAGGGCGCGCAGAGGCGCGCTATTCCTCCGCCACCACCACCATCGGGTCCGTTGCCACCACAACCTCCACCACCATCAGTCCCGCCGCCGCCACCACCACCTGGGGGTGATCTCCCCCAGGGGCACCAGCGGCAACAGCAACAACAGCAGCAACAACAGCAGCAGCAACAGCAGCGGACGTCCCGCTTCTAGGGTCGCTGGAAGGTCCAGGGCCCCAAGTAAGTGTAGCCCCTTTCTTCCATGAGTGTAATTATCATGCCGATGGGTCTTAACCCATCCTTTGCTTGCCAGGGCCTCCTCCCCCTCTGCTTCCAAGGCCGCGCCTTCTCCACCGGATACCATGCCCGCCGGCGGGTCTGGCTCTCAGCAGCAGGCGTCTGCTGCGAGTGGTGCCGGTCCAGCTGCTGCAACTGTGCCGACGGCTACCGCAGCCTCAACGATGGCGATGTCGTCGAGTACACCGTCGGCAGCAGCGGAGGAGGTCCCAACTGTGCCTGTGTAACACCCGGATTTTAGGGGTCCAAAACCCGGGGTTAACATAAACACCAGGTATGCTGGGACCAAGTCTCAAACATATGATGTATAGTGGCACAGGATCGAATGTCACAACTTTATATATAACAGGAGTTCTATACAAAATAAATAATTACATTATAAGGAGACAACGGTCCAGCAACCCAAAGTTGACTGGGAGACGACGACCTAGACCACTCACGAACTCTTCGCAGCATCCTTCATGAGCCTCATCCTGCAGTACCTGTTCTTGACCTGTGGTGTATGTGAGACAGCAAGAGTGAGCTCACATACGTTCATCGCTCAACAAGTTGTGGGGAATAATGTGCATGAACTCACCAAAGGTGGGAGCTCATAAAGTGTAAGGCTTACCAAAGAAGATGGTTAGAGCTGAGCATTGCTTTTAAAGTTGGTCAAAATTTTATTAGCAATTACTAAGTATAAGTAAATACCAACCCAATTAAGTAATAGAACAAAAGTAGCAACAACTTCACCTGCGATGCAATGCATATGACAAATTGAATTTAGTTCCATCATTTAATCATGTGAGGGTCCGAGCTGCTCATGACCGTGAGCACGGCTAGTATACCAGTTTTACACTCTGCAGAGGTTGCGCATCTTTACCCACAAGTCGTGTTACCCATCTGCCAAGGGGTCATGAATCCCATACACCTCTACCAAGGAAGTGAGGCAGGGTAGCACTACGAGGCCTTTACAAAGTTCCACTAGCTTCCGAAAACCCGCTACAGTTTATAGGAAGATCCAGTACAGGAATCCCTTGCAGGACCGCCATCGCAGCAAAATCCTCCCGAGGGCCTCCCCGCACTGACCTCTCCCCTACTGCCCTTGCCCCTTTCGGGTAAGGTAGTCTTCCACTAGCTTTCCTAATTAATCAGCCAAGGGCATCCCATACTACCCTTGTGGTAGCACTGTTTTCCCGGGTGGTCGCTCCATGTTCCAATTAACATAATGATCTTAACATGAACATTAAATAACAACTGATAACAAAAAGTGTAATCATGAATAATGTATCTCCATACCCAAAACCACATATAGCACTAGCAAGTACTACCCAGAAAGATCAGTGGTAAACAAGGTATAAAGATAGACAAACTAGGGTAACCTATTGGGTCCCATCAAAATTAACCTATGCAGATCATTATGATTAATCAGAACATGAGTAGGTGAAAAGAAGTGATCAAGGGCACAACTTGCCTGGGCCTTGAGATTCCAGGTACCAGGATGATTCTTCAGATCCTCGTGACCTCACTGCTAGTCGTAGTAATACAAACATACATAGTATAGGCAAATTTAACATTACACCAAACATAAGAACAAAATATACAGTAATAATCTACACATTAAAATAAAATCACAGGAACTGGAATCATTAAATTTGGAGTTGTAGATTTTAAGTTATGATTTTCCTAAGGTTTAATGTGATTAAAATATGATTAAATGATAAATAAATTTTCTGACAGAGTTTATGTCAAAACAGTGATTCAAAATGGTAGAGAATATTATTACAAAATTTTAGGAATTGGAATGACTCAATTTGGAGTTAGTATGAATTTTCTATGAATTTATAAAGTTCTAGCAATTATTTTTATATTAAAAATTCATTTTCTATTTATTTTCTCTGGTTTTCATGTTGACTGGACTGGGCGTAAAATACTGGAAACTACAGGGTTCTCTGCGTAAGATTCCTGAGACACAGCGCACAGCCACCCCGGACCGCGGGTTGATTTCAAATAAGGGGAAGGGCTCTTTAACAAAAGCGCCAGCGCGAAGGGGTATAATCTAATTCCAGCCGTCAGATCAGGAATCAAGCGCCCGGATTAGATCTGATATAAACTGAACCGGTACGCGACAACAGCCGTCGGATCCGAGATCAACGGTCAGAGTTTAATGAAGCATTCATAGCGTCCTGGCCGTCCGATCGATCCTACGGTCCAGATCTAAAGCGCGAAGGGGTATGCCCAGGTCTAATCTCGGCCGTCCACGCGCCATCCGACGGCACACGCGATTCGACCGGCCCCCGCCCAACTCCGGCACCGGAGAATGTCTCCCCCGCGGCGGCGCCATGCCGGAGCCCGCGAAATCCGGCCAATTCGGGCGCCATACTCAAATTCGTCTGACCCACGCAAGATTCGCGACCCCCCGAATCCATGCTTCCCATCAATTTCAGCCACAGCACCCCGCAGACCCCCGGCCACGGCGCAGTTCAATCCACGGCGGAGCTACATGCTACGGCGAGCAATTCTAAGGGCTCCGGTCATCTATGGTCTAGCCCAATCGATGCTACATGGCTTATAGATGATCGCAAGTCGACTGGGAGTGCGTACCTAGGATCCCCGGGCGAAGACGAGCTCGGCCACGTGCGGATGGAGTCCCGCCCCAATGTCGGCGAGGAATTGGCCCCTGACGCACCGAATTCGCGCTCCGCACTGGTTCAGGACGGCACGGTGCACAACGGCGAGTCCCGGTGGCGGTTCACGAGGCCACGGCAATGGAGAATTTCCCGAGCGCAGCAATGGTGGCGCCGACACTCGATTCTCACGGGTTCTCACAACGCGGTGGCACCGGCGAGCTAAGGGGAGAGGAATACGGCGCGTGGATTGAGGAGGAGGCGAGACGCGACTGGATCTTATACTCGAGCGAGTTCGGTCAATGGCGGAGCTCGCGCGCGAGATGAACGGAGGATCGAGCGGCGCGCGGAGCGGACGGAACCGAACGAGCGGGTGACTGATCTGTGGACCCGCCCCGTCAGTGGCCACGGCGTGCGCGCGATTCTGTTAAACAGGCGCGTGAGAGAGAGAGGCTGACGTGAGGGCCCCGCGTCGTCAGCGAGAGAGGAAAACGCAGGCGCGCGCGTGTGACTGACAGGCGTGGCCCACCTGTCGGCACGCCCTGTGAATGGAGATGGGCCGCGCGGTGAGGATCCTTAGGTGGGCCGAATTCGTGGCCGCTGGCCCATGAAGGTATAGTATCCTTTTTCTTTTTCTTTTCCCCATTTTCAAATCCAATTCAAATCCAATTTGAATTCAAGTTTGGGTTCAAACTTTTGTGAATAACTTGTCCTCAGTTTGAATAGTATACTTTAATAATATAAGTATGAAGAATTTTTATTCTGATTTTATTTTGTTTTATGTAGTATTTTCCCTACTCCTTTTATTTTCTATTTTCTATTTTTCCTTTCCATTTGAATTTCAAATCAACACAAGTTTAAAGTTCAAACACTTAATTTGGATACACATATAGAACTTTAGCATAATGTGCAAAAACCTATTTTATGTATTTCTTTATTTATTTTAGTCCTTTTAAACAAGTTTTTATTCATATAGTAGAATAACCCCTACCTCATTAATTCTAGGGAAATCAAATTTATATTGTAGACTTATATATGTTAAGAAATAGTTTAACCATAATTCTTTTATATATCCTAACCCAAAGGCAATTTAGATTATCTAAGTATCTTTAATTATGTATTTTTAACATATTTATGAGTGGAAACTTCTAAATTATGATTATCTTTTAGGAAAGGTGTTTTGATTTAAAATCTTTGAGAATTTTTCCTTGTCTTCACAAGATTGACTTTTAGGGTGTTACAAATCCTACCCCCCTTAAAAATAATCTCGTCCTCGAGATTTGTAAGAAAGGGGATGTATACTCATATTGATTCAACACATATGCATAAACAAAATCTCGGCATGATGCATACCTTATTAGCAAAACACAGGGTCAAATGGACCTTATTATTATTACTAAAATAGTATCTTATCAACTACTAACTAAAGTAACATCTAGGTTTTACAAATCATCATAATTTATATCTATGTAGCTTGGTGAAGCTGGTGGTGGTGGGGGTTGTTGTTGTTGTCTCTCCAACCGTGCTTGCCTTATTTCTTGACGGGCTTGACGTATTTCCTCGCGTTGTTGTCTTATCTGATTCTGCATCTCGGTCACCATGTCTGTTAACTGTTGTATTACCAGTCTTTGGGTAGCAACCACTTGATCGATCTCAACAGGTGGGGGATTTGGAGGATTCATTTCTGTTTGTGATAATCTTTCCTTTCCTGGTATTGACCATGAAAGTTAGAAGCATATGGTAATAGTTTTGCAAAGGAATTTATTCAATAGGCGGAATGAGTAAGCTAGTAGTTGGTTATAATCTATAGATTCTTTGGTAGGGTTTGATTTATGTCCAGATTGGGGTAACCATTCATATAAGGTGAATATCCAAGGGTAAGATAGAATCTGTCAAGATGAGAGATATACATGGGTGAGATAGACTACAAGGTGTAGGTTAAAAGTTTGTTTTGTTATTAGGTGGGAATAGAAAGGTTATGCCATTCATCTTGGTTCTATGGGTTGGGTTAGCTCATGGTTGAATTGATCCAATGTGCTAAGATAAGTTAATACATGGCTAGTAGGGTTAAATCTCTTCTACCATTATCACTAATGTGTTTAAGTAGACCACATTAGATTAGATCGTATTAGATTAGATTAGATTGGTATAACTAGTTTGACTAGATGAGACTAGTTAGAGTTAGATAGATCTTCCTGGGTAGAATATATTCTATCAGGATATGTTATAAATCTCTGTTAGGTTAAAACAGAGGGGTTATGCAACTATCTGATGGATAAGGTAGTTGCATATGGTTAGGTGGTTGTATATGGTAAAGTTGGTTTAGGGCACCAATTTTAGGTTAGTTTGGTGTGACTTGTTCGACTAGATAAGATCTAGTTAGTTTGCATTAGATCATGGTTGTTAAACTAGGGTAGATAAGTATGCTTATTAGGACAAGATGGATCCATAAAGATAAAATAGAATCTTTTGAGATCAGTTAGATCTATTAGGAGAAGGATAAAATCTTTTCAAGATAAGATGAGTATCTTTTAAGATGAGATGGATCTATTAAGATAAGGGAGAATCTTTTAAGATAAGAAGGATCTTTATGGGATAGATACATTTTAATGGAGGATAATCTAAATTACTTAGTTTTCTTATGAATTCTATTTAAGCCTATGCAGATGTAATTGTGGACATTACTCCACAACCCATCACACTCAATCAAAGATCCAAATCAGACAAATATCATAAGAACAAACATTCAAATACATAGGCACTTATAAAAATAGTTTTGTTTTTGTTCCTAAGATTAGGTCTCCTGTTCCTAAAGTCACTTTAGGCACAGGATTTCAAAGTGTGAAATCCACATTTGTCTTTAGAAATGAAAGGTAAGAATAATCAGAGTAAAGCGGAAATAGATGAGAAAAGATTAAGAAAAGTTTAGAAAGAATCAGAGTAAGGTAAGTAGACAATGGTTGTTCAGTTCTATCTAGGTTTCGTCCTACAGTCAACATTCCTCTGATACCACTTCTGTAACACCCGGATTTTAGGGGTCCAAAACCCGGGGTTAACATAAACACCAGGTATGCTGGGACCAAGTCTCAAACATATGATGTATAGTGGCACAGGATCGAATGTCACAACTTTATATATAACAGGAGTTCTATACAAAATAAATAATTACATTATAAGGAGACAACGGTCCAGCAACCCAAAGTTGACTGGGAGACGACGACCTAGACCACTCACGAACTCTTCGCAGCATCCTTCATGAGCCTCATCCTGCAGTACCTGTTCTTGACCTGTGGTGTATGTGAGACAGCAAGAGTGAGCTCACATACGTTCATCGCTCAACAAGTTGTGGGGAATAATGTGCATGAACTCACCAAAGGTGGGAGCTCATAAAGTGTAAGGCTTACCAAAGAAGATGGTTAGAGCTGAGCATTGCTTTTAAAGTTGGTCAAAATTTTATTAGCAATTACTAAGTATAAGTAAATACCAACCCAATTAAGTAATAGAACAAAAGTAGCAACAACTTCACCTGCGATGCAATGCATATGACAAATTGAATTTAGTTCCATCATTTAATCATGTGAGGGTCCGAGCTGCTCATGACCGTGAGCACGGCTAGTATACCAGTTTTACACTCTGCAGAGGTTGCGCATCTTTACCCACAAGTCGTGTTACCCATCTGCCAAGGGGTCATGAATCCCATACACCTCTACCAAGGAAGTGAGGCAGGGTAGCACTACGAGGCCTTTACAAAGTTCCACTAGCTTCCGAAAACCCGCTACAGTTTATAGGAAGATCCAGTACAGGAATCCCTTGCAGGACCGCCATCGCAGCAAAATCCTCCCGAGGGCCTCCCCGCACTGACCTCTCCCCTACTGCCCTTGCCCCTTTCGGGTAAGGTAGTCTTCCACTAGCTTTCCTAATTAATCAGCCAAGGGCATCCCATACTACCCTTGTGGTAGCACTGTTTTCCCGGGTGGTCGCTCCATGTTCCAATTAACATAATGATCTTAACATGAACATTAAATAACAACTGATAACAAAAAGTGTAATCATGAATAATGTATCTCCATACCCAAAACCACATATAGCACTAGCAAGTACTACCCAGAAAGATCAGTGGTAAACAAGGTATAAAGATAGACAAACTAGGGTAACCTATTGGGTCCCATCAAAATTAACCTATGCAGATCATTATGATTAATCAGAACATGAGTAGGTGAAAAGAAGTGATCAAGGGCACAACTTGCCTGGGCCTTGAGATTCCAGGTACCAGGATGATTCTTCAGATCCTCGTGACCTCACTGCTAGTCGTAGTAATACAAACATACATAGTATAGGCAAATTTAACATTACACCAAACATAAGAACAAAATATACAGTAATAATCTACACATTAAAATAAAATCACAGGAACTGGAATCATTAAATTTGGAGTTGTAGATTTTAAGTTATGATTTTCCTAAGGTTTAATGTGATTAAAATATGATTAAATGATAAATAAATTTTCTGACAGAGTTTATGTCAAAACAGTGATTCAAAATGGTAGAGAATATTATTACAAAATTTTAGGAATTGGAATGACTCAATTTGGAGTTAGTATGAATTTTCTATGAATTTATAAAGTTCTAGCAATTATTTTTATATTAAAAATTCATTTTCTATTTATTTTCTCTGGTTTTCATGTTGACTGGACTGGGCGTAAAATACTGGAAACTACAGGGTTCTCTGCGTAAGATTCCTGAGACACAGCGCACAGCCACCCCGGACCGCGGGTTGATTTCAAATAAGGGGAAGGGCTCTTTAACAAAAGCGCCAGCGCGAAGGGGTATAATCTAATTCCAGCCGTCAGATCAGGAATCAAGCGCCCGGATTAGATCTGATATAAACTGAACCGGTACGCGACAACAGCCGTCGGATCCGAGATCAACGGTCAGAGTTTAATGAAGCATTCATAGCGTCCTGGCCGTCCGATCGATCCTACGGTCCAGATCTAAAGCGCGAAGGGGTATGCCCAGGTCTAATCTCGGCCGTCCACGCGCCATCCGACGGCACACGCGATTCGACCGGCCCCCGCCCAACTCCGGCACCGGAGAATGTCTCCCCCGCGGCGGCGCCATGCCGGAGCCCGCGAAATCCGGCCAATTCGGGCGCCATACTCAAATTCGTCTGACCCACGCAAGATTCGCGACCCCCCGAATCCATGCTTCCCATCAATTTCAGCCACAGCACCCCGCAGACCCCCGGCCACGGCGCAGTTCAATCCACGGCGGAGCTACATGCTACGGCGAGCAATTCTAAGGGCTCCGGTCATCTATGGTCTAGCCCAATCGATGCTACATGGCTTATAGATGATCGCAAGTCGACTGGGAGTGCGTACCTAGGATCCCCGGGCGAAGACGAGCTCGGCCACGTGCGGATGGAGTCCCGCCCCAATGTCGGCGAGGAATTGGCCCCTGACGCACCGAATTCGCGCTCCGCACTGGTTCAGGACGGCACGGTGCACAACGGCGAGTCCCGGTGGCGGTTCACGAGGCCACGGCAATGGAGAATTTCCCGAGCGCAGCAATGGTGGCGCCGACACTCGATTCTCACGGGTTCTCACAACGCGGTGGCACCGGCGAGCTAAGGGGAGAGGAATACGGCGCGTGGATTGAGGAGGAGGCGAGACGCGACTGGATCTTATACTTGAGCGAGTTCGGTCAATGGCGGAGCTCGCGCGCGAGATGAACGGAGGATCGAGCGGCGCGCGGAGCGGACGGAACCGAACGAGCGGGTGACTGATCTGTGGACCCGCCCCGTCAGTGGCCACGGCGTGCGCGCGATTCTGTTAAACAGGCGCGTGAGAGAGAGAGGCTGACGTGAGGGCCCCGCGTCGTCAGCGAGAGAGGAAAACGCAGGCGCGCGCGTGTGACTGACAGGCGTGGCCCACCTGTCGGCACGCCCTGTGAATGGAGATGGGCCGCGCGGTGAGGATCCTTAGGTGGGCCGAATTCGTGGCCGCTGGCCCATGAAGGTATAGTATCCTTTTTCTTTTTCTTTTCCCCATTTTCAAATCCAATTCAAATCCAATTTGAATTCAAGTTTGGGTTCAAACTTTTGTGAATAACTTGTCCTCAGTTTGAATAGTATACTTTAATAATATAAGTATGAAGAATTTTTATTCTGATTTTATTTTGTTTTATGTAGTATTTTCCCTACTCCTTTTATTTTCTATTTTCTATTTTTCCTTTCCATTTGAATTTCAAATCAACACAAGTTTAAAGTTCAAACACTTAATTTGGATACACATATAGAACTTTAGCATAATGTGCAAAAACCTATTTTATGTATTTCTTTATTTATTTTAGTCCTTTTAAACAAGTTTTTATTCATATAGTAGAATAACCCCTACCTCATTAATTCTAGGGAAATCAAATTTATATTGTAGACTTATATATGTTAAGAAATAGTTTAACCATAATTCTTTTATATATCCTAACCCAAAGGCAATTTAGATTATCTAAGTATCTTTAATTATGTATTTTTAACATATTTATGAGTGGAAACTTCTAAATTATGATTATCTTTTAGGAAAGGTGTTTTGATTTAAAATCTTTGAGAATTTTTCCTTGTCTTCACAAGATTGACTTTTAGGGTGTTACAGCCTGCCCCCGCCATCGAGGGTGACGCGGGGGGGGGGGCGTCCAGCTCCAACCTGCCGCCCACTCTAGAGGAGCCGGAGGTGGTTCTTGGGCAGCGGCTCCGATCCGATGCCGAGCCAGAAGCAGCGCCAGTTCCCCTCCCTGGGTGCTGTCTCATGCCCATCAGGCTCTTCAAGAGACCGAGGCGGCGATCCGGCAGGAATGGGAGGCGCTGGAATCTGAGCACCAGCGCCTCAGCGACTTGCGCACCCAACTGGAGGAGCGCACCAAGGCGGCGTCCCACCAGTTCGCCTTTGAGCGGTCTGAACTAGCGCGGGACTGCAAAGACTACAAGAAGGACCTCCAGAAGGTGTACGCCAGGGAGCTAGAGGCGAGCCGAAAGGATAAGAGGCTGGCCAAGAGGGAGGAGGCCTTGAACCAGAGGGAGGAGGTCGTCACAGAGCTGAATGCCAAGCTGAGTGCCATGAACACAATCTTGGAAGAGCAGCGGACCCAGCAGACCGTGGCTGTGGAGAGGATCCAAAAATAGGAGTGGGAGCTAGAGGACAAGGCCAGCAACATTGCCCTGGCCGAGGAGAACCTTAAGGAAAAGGATGCGTCCCTAGATAGACGGGCGACGGATCTCGCTTGGCGGGAGAAGGACCTCACCTTCAGGGAGGAAATGTTTGAAAGGCGGGACAAGTTGCTGGCTGAGCATGAGCTTGAGGCGAAGGAGAAGGAGAAAAGCTGGAAGAGCGGATCTGGCAGTTCCAGGCGACGCAGGCTGCACTAGGCCCCTAGGCAGTGGAGGCGACGAAGAAAGCACTTGAAGATCTCCAGGCGAAGCATCGCGCCGGGGTCCAGCGCATCGCTGCATGGGCCGGCGAGGTGAGCACGGCACTGGTGCCGCTAGGGATGAGTCCCATCCCGGTGTCGGAGCTGTCGACGTCCATCTCCGACGCGCTCCCGGTGCTAGACTCCACCGCGGACCGCCTCCGACGCCTGGACTAAATTCTTGGCGCCCGCCTGGAGGCCGAAGGCGGTAGGCTCTGCCAGGTGGTGATCGAGTACATCTTGACATGCTTCCGGAGCCACGACCCAGCCATCTCCTTGGAGCCGGTGATCGCTAGTCCGGTGGCTGACACCGAAGACGTCGCCCGGGAGGGCGTACAAGATACTGTGGATGTGGTGGCCGAGCGCTTCCAGCGGGATCCTGCCGATGATGAGTAGCTAGATCTGTAGAAATAGGGCAAGGGTTCCGCTGGGTAGCGGCTTGTAACAGCTTTTGGTTTTGTAAGATACTTTTGAAAAGTATTAATCTAACAGTGACAGAACTTATTTGTATGCTATTTGTCTTTGCTGTTTGCGTCATTACCAACTCCTCCCTGGTACTTGGCCCCCCTAGGATGTAGGCTCGATGTGTCGAGGCTGGATGCCAGTATTCCTAAGGGAAAATTAGTTGGTGACCCGGCCCCTAGGAGGTAGTCTCGGCTAGGACCTGGATCTGTACATAGCCTTGGCTAGGAAGTTTTAGTAGCACACCCATAGGACCCACTAACTGGTATCTTTTATACTTTGATTCATGTAACAGGACCTGCAGGATTTAGACTAGGAAGCCAATCCGTGTGTCTGGACCCCCTAGATCATAGCTCCAAATACTAGGACACCCGTCGCAGAGTGGAGGAGCATGTAGGCTTAGGGTGCGGGACTAGGCTAAGCGGCTACATAGCTCCGGACCATCCTAGGAGACGTGTGTCCATTCTCTAGAACCGGACCCCAGGTTGCTGGACCCACATGACTATAGTTCCAAATACTAGGGTACCCGTCACAGAGTGGTGGAGCGTGCAGGCTTAGGGTACGGAACCAAGCTAAGCGGCTACATGGCTCTGGACCACCCTAGGAGACAAGTACCCGTTCTCCAGAACTAGCCCCCAAGCTGTCGGACCCCCCCTGCCGAGGGGTCCCAAATTGCAAGCTTGGCTACTCAAATCGGATGTCATTATACCAGCAAAGGTGGGAACTGTATGGGTGGGTTAGGTAAAAAATGATGCTCGTAAATTGAAGCAAAATAAGACCATCACAAAAACAAATCTGGGGGTGAATCTTTTCTTTATAACTTGATATTCATGAGTGTCGGCCAATAGACCAGGCTTATGAGGGCGGACCTCACCGGGTTGACGTACAAATATGCGGGACCCAGTTACAAAGGAAGAAAAACAGGATTCCCCAGTTTTGCTTTTATGGGTAAAACTTACGGAGATGCTCTATGTTCTAGGGATTGGGAAGAGGCTCTCCTTCAGTTGTAGCAAGGTGGACACACCCGGGCCGACATATTTCTGTCACCTTGAAGGGTCCTTCCTAGCTGGGGGAGAGTTTGTGGAGCCCTTCTCGGTTCAGTACTCGCCTTAGGACCAGGTTCTCGACTCGGAGTTCCCTACTATGCACGAACCGTTGGTGGTAGCGCCTGAGCGCCTGGTTGTACCGTGCATTTCGGATCGCCGCTCACCATCTGCGCTCGTCGATAAAGTCCACGTCCTCACGCCATAGTTGTTCCTGCATAGACTCATCGAAAGCTTGGACCCGTGGGGAGCCCATAATGATTTCCGGGGGGAGACAGGCTTCGGCCCCGTAGACCAGGAAGAACGGCGTCTCCCTGGTGGCTCGGCTGGGTGTGGTCCGGTTCCCCCAAAGCACGGACAGAAGCTCACTAACCCAATTTGCACCATGCTTTTTCAAGCAGTCGTAGGTGCGTGTCTTGAGTCCCCTGAGGATTTCTGCATTTGCCCTCTCCACATGGCCGTTGCTCCTGGGGTGAGCCACAGATGCAAAGCAGAGCTAGGTGTTGATGCCCTCGCAATACTCCTAGAAAAGCCAACTTGTAAACTGGGTCCCATTGTCCATAATGATACGGCTTGGGACCCTAAATCTACAGACAATCGACTTGAGGAAAGCAACAACAGCACCCTGGGTGATGTTGACCACAGGGGTGGCCTCTGGCCACTTGGTGAACTTGTCGATGGCGACGAAGAGGTACTGATACCCGCCGACGGCCCTAGGGAATGGTCCCAGGATATCCACCCCCATACGGCGAATGGCCAGGAGGGTGGAATCATCTGCAGAGCCTGAGCTGGTGTGTGTATCTGCTTTGCATGGAACTGACATGCCTTGCAGGACTTTACCATCTCAGCTGCATCCTGGAGGGCGGTTGGCCAGTAAAAGCCATGCCGGAAGGCCTTACCGACCAGCGTGCGGGATGAGGAATGACTTCCGCACTCACCTCCATGGATCTCCGTGAGCAACTCACGACCCTCCTCCTAGGTAATGCACCGCATTAGAATGCCGTTTGCGCCATGGTGGTAGAGATCCCCTTCCACCATCGCGTATCGCTTAGCCAACCACACTATGCGCTCTGCGGATACATGATCTTCAGGAAGGATGTTTTCCTTTAGGTAGTCCCGGATCTCGGAGATCCATGCATCGGGACCACTCTGAGATACTGGCTGTGGCACTAAGGGGTAGGCAGGACCCCCTATAGCACACATAGTCTTCGGTGGGTGCTGTAGATGTAACGCCACCAGGACCGCTAGCTTCGAGGTGGTAGTCTCGCCCCCTTCGCCCAGTTCGGCAGGCTGGGTGGTGGGTCTCAGCAGCCGTCTTTCGAAGACGCCCTCGGGCATAGGTGCCCAAGTTGATGCCCTCGTGGAGAGTTCATCTGCCGCCGAGTTGTCAGCCCGAGGAACATGTTGCAGTTCCAGGGCAGTGAAGTCCTTCTCCAGCTTCCTTACGTGGAGGAGGTAAACTGCGAGCCTGGGCTCGTTGCAGCTACATTCCCCGCGAACTTGCTTGATGACCAGCTGGAAGTCCCCCTTCACGAGGAGCTGGTGGATCCCCAGGGATAGGGCCGCAAACAAGCCAAAGATCAGCGCCTCGTACTCCGCCATATTGTTGGTGGCCTTGAACTCAAGGTGCACCATGTACTTCACTTGATCTCTGCTTGGGTCGATGAGGACCACCCCAGCCCCGCCAACTTGCTGACGGGCGGATCCGTCGAAGAAGAGCGTCCAGTGGGGCTCGGTGAAGACCGGACCCCTGGGCTCCACAGGTGTGGGGTCTGAATCGGGATCCGGACCCCCAGGAGCGCTAGGGAGAGGTGTCCACTCCACGATGAAGTCAGCCAGGACCTGGCTCTTGACGGCATGGCGAGGCTAGAAGTCCAGCTGGAACTCAGCGAGCTCTGCGACCCACTTGGTGATGTTGCCTGTGGCATTAGAGTTGTGGAGGATGGCCCTTAACGGAAAGGTGGTCACCACCACAACCCTGTGTGCCTGGAAATAGTGGCGCAGCTTCCTGGATGCAATAAGTACAACATAGAGGAGCTTGTGCATCTCAAGGTACCTGGTCTTTGCCTCATGGAGGACCTCGCTGACCTAGTAGACCAGCCTCTTAACGGTCCGGACCCCTGTAGCTGGTCCCGAGTCCTCAGGCTCCGTGGTGGTCGGACCACCACCTTCTTCTGGGGGAACCTCCTGGCTCCCTTGGGAATGCTGCTTCGTCCTTTCGACGACCAGCACCATGCTCACCGCTTCTACGGCCGCCGCGATGTATAAATACAATGGCTCCCCAGGTTCTGGAGCTACCAGTACTGGTAGAGACACCAGGTGCTGCTTCAACTTTTGAAAGGTTTGCTCAGCCTCTTGGTCAAAGAGAATGGACCAAACTTCCACAGGAGCTTGAAGAAGGGTAGCGCCCTCTCAGCCAGCCTTGAAATGAAGCGGCTAAGGGCAGCTAATGACCCCGTAAGCTTCTAGACGTCCTTGATTCGGGCCGGAGGCCTCATCGCCTCAATCGCCCTGATCTTCTCCGGGTTTGCTTCAATGCCCCGGTGTGAAACCAGGAATCCCAACAACTTCCCAGCGGAGACACCGAAGACGCACTTGTCCGGGTTCAGCTTTGTGCGCGTCGCCCGTAGCTTATCAAAGACCAGGGTCAGGTCTTCCACCAGAGTCGACCCCCTCCTAGTCTTGACCACGATGTCATCGACATATATCTCTACCTTGTCCCTAATCAGGTCCCCGAAGGTCTTACTCATCGCCCGTACAAATGTTGGCAAGGCATTCTTCAGACCGTAGGGCATTACAACATAGCAGTAGAGCCCATCCACTGTTACAAAAGCGGTATGCTTCCTATCTTACCTAGACATCTGGATTTGGTGGAAACTAGAGTAGGCATCTAAAAAGGACAAGAGGTCGCACCGGAAGTAGAGTCCACGATTTGATCTATGTGTGGAAGTGGATGCGGGTCCTTGGGACAAGCCTTATTCAGGCTGGTGTAGTCGATGCACATCCGAAGCTTCCCGTTCGCCTTTGGAATGATGACTGGGTTAGCTAGCCACATGGGGTGATGAACCTCTTCAATGAAGCCAGCATCAAGCAGCTTCCGGACCTCCTCACGGATGAAGTCTTGCCGCTCAATGGACTGTCTCCGAGGCTTCTGACTCACCGGCTTGGCATCAGGGTAGATCTTTAGATGATGCTCAATCACCTCCCTGGGGATCCCAGGCATCTGTGATGGTTCCTGTGCGAAAACATCGACATTTGCCCGGAGGAAGGCAATGAGCGCGAGTTCCTATTTCTCCCCCAGATTGCCTGCGATGCGGGTGGTCTGGGAGGAGTCCGCGCCGACCTGGATGGTCTTGACGGGTCTGCCGTCTGCTCCAGATGGCTGCACCTTCAGCACCTTGGTAGGTGCCTTGGTACCAGAGGTCGAGGGGTCCCTCCCCCCATCATCCGGGCGAGCAGCCTCTACCGCCAGGGCGTGCAGCTTCTTGATAGCCGTCACCGCAGCGGCGCGGTCACCCCGCACGGTGAGGACCCCAGCAGGGGATGGCATCTTGAGGACCAAATACCCGTAATAGGCAATGGCCATAAACCGGTACAAGGTCGGCCTACCAATGATAGCATTGAAGGGGAGGTTAACCTCTGCGACGTCGAACTGGATGTTCTCAGTGCGGAAGTTTTCCTCGGTCCCGAATGTTACCGGGAGTGCGATGCTGCCTAGGGGATACACTGGCTGTGGGCCCACTCCGGAGAATGGATGTGAGGGTCCCAGACGGGACCCCGAGATCTGCAGCTGCTTAAATGCAGCATGGCTGATGACGTTGAGGCCTGCCCCGCCGTCAATAAGCACATGGTGCAGCCGCATGTTGGCGATGACAGGGGCGGTGATGAGCGGTAGTATTCCGGCCCCTGCCATGTTATCGGGGTAGTTGGATGCCCCGAAGGAGATAGTGGTGCTCCTCCACCGCTGATGTGGAGCAGCCTTTGGGACCGCTGGGGTTGCCGATAGGACCTCACGGTGCAGGGACTTGACGTTCCTGCGGGAGGTGAGCTCCTAGCTCCCGCCGTACATGACGTACAGCTTCTTGCGGCGGTCGCACTCGCCACCGGAGTCAGAGTCCCCGGTGAAGTCTTCCTTTAGTACCCCCTCAGGTGACTGATACCTGAGGTCCCGCTCTCCCGCGGCCACATCACCATCGTCGACCCTCTCCTTGCCAGGTCGGCGATGAGGTGGGGAGCCATCCTTGGAGGTTTGCTCGCGCCGCTCGCTGACGCGCTTCGCGAGCTTGATGATCTCGCGGCACTCCACGGCGCTGTGGTGACTGTTGGGGTGCTTAGGGCATGAGCCGCTGTTGCCTCCCTGTGGTCGTGGGCGCTTGTTGCGCTTGTTCCGGCCACTAGTCACAGCTGCGCCGACTGGAGCAGCAGCCTGCGGCCTCTCGTGGCCGCGGTTCTTCTTCTTATTCTTGCCGTCCTAGGCGACGGCACTCGAGCCACCCGTCTGGGCAAGCCCAGTCTGTGGTGCCGAGTGCCATGCACGACCCTCGGCAGCTCTGGCCCACTTGTCGGCCAGAGCAAAGAGTGTGGTGACAGTTTCCACGTCATGCATGGCCAACTTCTCCAACATCTTCTCATCACGTACCCCCTATCGGAAAGCAGTGATGATGGAAGCATTGGAGATACGAGGTATAGTGCCCCATACCTTAGTGAAGCAGGAGATGAAAGCCTTGAGAGTTTCCCCGGGTTCCTGCCTCACTGCATGGAGGTGAGCCTC
This sequence comes from Zea luxurians, assembly GCA_029449295.1. Lineage (NCBI taxonomy): Eukaryota > Viridiplantae > Streptophyta > Magnoliopsida > Poales > Poaceae > Zea > Zea luxurians. The sequence goes on from JAOPSE010000010.1 coordinate 48,673,436, forward strand.
CACGCCATGCTACTGATAAGCACTGGCGAAGTTCGCTGTGAACTGCGCACAGAGCTCTTCCCAGGAGTAGATCGATCCCGGGGCTAGGTTCATGAGTTAGGTCCGGGCCGGCCCAGACAAGGCTACATGGAAGTATGTTGCCATTACAGCAGTGTCTCCACCTGCTGCCATAATAGCGGTGACGTATACCTATAAGAATTCCGACGGATTTGACGTACCGTCTTACTTCTCTGGCAGGTGTAGCCGGAACTTGGATGGCCAAGTCGTCGCGTGGAGATGATTCGCTAGTGCGGCGCAGCCTACGCCGGCCAATGGGACACCCGCCTGAATTCGAGCACCCCTTGGAGTTTGCGGTGCGACCGCAGTGAAGTCTAGGTCGAGGTTGCGACCCTCGATGTTCTGTTAGCGCTCATGCGCCCTCTTCAGAGAGACACGGGCATCCTCGCTCGCACGCCTGCGGTTGAGTTCTGCCCGCAGGTCATTAGGCCTCTCCTGAGAGACTGGAGCGTCCTCTCCCGCATGCCTGCGGTTGAGCTCCACCCGCAGGTCCTCAGTCGGTGCAGCCCTCACTGAGGGTGAGCTCACTGATGCTGACGCCTCATGTTGACGCCAGGATGATCGAGGCCTAGGCCTGGCTGAGCCAGAATGCGCCATGCTGATCAGATGATCGACATCGTCACGCCACTGCTTCATGGCCCCCGGTGAGGCCGGGGAGCTAGAGGGTGGCGTAGCAACTCCCTGGCTGCAGACAAGGCCCCAGGCGCAGCCCTTGACTCTCTGGACGCCTGTGCAGGAGTGTGCTGCCGCATAGAGCGCACAGCAGCAGCACTAGGCGCAGGGCGGCTGGAGGTCCGTGGCGTGGAAGAGGCAGCTTCTTCCTCCATCGGGAAGTCCTCAGGAACGAAGTCATGGTGCTCGACGATCTGAACCATGGTGTCGAGCAGGAAAACAAGCAAAAACCTAATGCCAAGTCTCCCTACCTGGCGCGCCAAATGTCGGAGAGGAAATTCTCCGGGCGGGTGGCGGAATGCACCCGCCCTAAATCCTAAGATGAGGAGGGGCCTTAGTGGTTTGGCTGTTACGTGGATTGGTGGATGGACATGCGAGGACACGAGGGTTTAGAGTGGTTCAGGCCGCCGGAGCGTAAAACCCTACTCCACTGTGTGTATGCTGTATTGAGAAAGCCTGAGGGTGTTGTCAACCTGCCTTGTAACATTGTGTGCCTTCCTTTTTATAGCTCAAGGGAGGCACATACAAGGATGCTGAGCCCCAACATGTGGGCCCAGGAACACAATGGAAGGAATACCTAGAGTAACTAATGCAGGTGACGTCTGTGCAATCTCCTGGCGCCCTGATGTCCGCAGCCCGCGCAGTATTGATATGCAACGGTAGCTTCCTTGGTAACGTACGAGTGATGATGAGCGCAGTGCATGCGGCAGTATGGGCGTGCTGCCTGCCAGCGGAATGGACAGGCATGCCGCCCGCGGAATGGACAGATCGCTGCCTACCAGCAAACAGGTCGCCGTCTGTCAGCGGAATGGACATGACTCATTAAATGCCGAGGCGGCACATCGCCTGCCAGCGGGATGGATAGGCGGCGCGCCTTATTCGCAATAAATGCAGGGGCTGCGTAACCCGGAGGCCTTACGTCAGGCTTCGCCCGTTGGCTTACGTCACGCGCAGTAGGCCACGTGGCAGCATCGGGTCTCCGCCTGGGCGGGGAGCAGTAGCGTATGCGGACAGGTCCGCACTAGACTAGGTCTGGACACGTGTCGGTACCGGACCCCCACCTAGGTCCTATTCAAGGCCCGGGCATGTTCTGTGCTGGGACCTTGGGACCCCCCTGTGGGTGGCCTAGACCCCATAAGGGGGGTTCGAATCCCATTCCAGGGGTCCGGCTTGCACACGTGGAGGTTCGGGACCAACCTTGGGGGTCTAGACTGTATATCCGGGGACCGAGGGTCTGGCGCTCTCCCGTGGGGTCCGAACTCACTGTTGATGCTTTGGAGTATGCCACCTTCTCTGGACATGTGGCGGCTTCGGACCCGCCCATGTGGTGGAGTCAGGCGCTACTGTGGACCAAGAATAGCCGCCTGAGATTGAGGCGAGCCGTGACTTGGTCCCACACACAGCACTACTACCACGCGACTAAGGGATAGCCGCGCGAGTTCTCTGTCTTTGTACAGTAGCAGGGGTACCCTAGTTTCAGGGTACCGACAATTAGGAACAACATAAATCAAGGAATTGCCTTTCCAATGTGCATGCAAAAAATATGCATGCAACAAACTGATATACGAACTCCGTGTTCAAGTATAAAATCATACAGTTTTTAGCGTAAATAATAAATGCAGTAGGCATAAAACACAATAAAATCATACGAATCGGATGAGGTTGTGGCCGGAGGACGTCGTCGATGACACAAGCACAAATGTAGGTTGTCACTCGGGCCACCCAAACTGCGTCTGATCGGAGGATGTCACGCGTGATCATCGCTACGCGCACCTCGCGCCTTCCGTGACGCTGCTCGCTCGAACCTCACGCCTCATGTGTCGTTGTCGCTACTCGCACGTCAAGAGGCGTTGCTTGCTCGCCGGCCTTGGAAGTGCCGATGCCTCGGGGCCCTGGGGACGCCGCCGCTTGCCCGCACAAGGGCCCCGTTGTCGCTCGCCCTCTAGATCGAGGAGCCACCGCCACTACTCTGGATCGAGGAACCGCTGCCACCTCGCATCAAGGTCAGGGAGCCGCGGCCACCGGCTGGGGGTCCACCGTCGTGCACGCTCTCGGGCAATTGCCATCGTCGCACGCGCCGTCGCTAATGAATCGGTGTGGAGCATAAAAAACTGAACCCTAGCACTCCATATCTTGTTTTATAGACGTTTGGACCTGGTCCGACTCGACTGGATTGCACCGTCCGACCTGGCTTTCTCTAGTTATTGGAAGCTCAGGGCTCTTAATATATATATGGAGGGGATATTGGGAGCTCAGGGCTTCCGATAGTTACAAGAAGCCCCCAGCCACTCCCTAGATCGCAACCAATAACCAGGTGCATGCGGTCTAGTGCGTCCCCTGCCATGTTCCAGGTCAAACTCCCCCTCTGACCGGATCCACCCTTACGTGCCCTCTACATGCGCATTTGTTTCCATTTGCAAACGAAATTTTTTTGGAAGACATGCACATAAATTTAGGAAATAGATTAGCATGCATAGAAACAAAAAATCCGATTTGAATGATTTATTCCGTTCATAAATATATCATCTCTATAATAGCCATGCAGCTAGGCTTATTAGAAATATTTTATGAAATATACTAATACTAATTATGCTACACGGTGTAAGTATTTATGCAATACAGTACACTGCGTAGAAAATCAGTTTCCTTTCCTGCTGCATGTGCACAAATTTAGGATGACAGGAATATACATTGAGAGAAAAATGGATTGACATACATGAAAACAAAAAAAAAATCTGATTTAAATGCTTTATTTCTCCATAAATATAGGATCTCTACAACAGCAATGAAGCTAGGCTCAATAGAACCAGTTTATAACATATACTGATATTAATTATGCTACACAGTATAGATATTTATGTATTGTGGTACACCGCGTAAAAATATATTTCTGCTGCATGCACACAAATTTAGGATGACAAGAATGTGCATTAAAAGAAAATGGATTAGCATGCATGAAAACAAAAAATCTGATTTAAATGCTTAATTTTTTCCATAAATATAAGATCTCTCCAATAACTATGCATTTAGGCTTGTTAGAACATTTTATGATATATAATGGTACTAATTATGTTACACGATATAGATATTTTTGCAATGTGGTACTCCATGTAAAAAATCCGTTTCCTGCTGCATGTGCACAAATTTAGGATGACAAGAATGTGCCTTGAAAGGAAATGGATTGGCATGCATGGAAACAAAAAAAATCTGATTTAAATGCTTAATTTTCTCCATAAATATAGGATCTCTCCAACAGCCATGCATTTAGGCTTGTTAAAACTAGTTTATGATATACTGATACTAATTATAGTACATGTTGAAGGTATTTATGCAATGCGATACACTATATACAAAATCTGTTTTCTGTTGCACAAATTTAGGATGACAAGAATGTGAGTTGAAAGAAAATAGATTGGTATACATGAACATAAAAATATGATTTTCAATACTTTATTTCGTCCATAAATATAGGATCTATCCAACAGTCATGCAGTTAGGCTTGTTAGAACCAGTTTATGATATATACTGATACTAATTATGCTACATGTCAAAGATATTTATGCATTACGGTACACTACGTAAAAATCAACAAATGTTTACATAAAATGTGAATAGAAATATCATAAATATACAAAAGATGGAAGGAGAGCCATGAACTGACAATGTATCATAAAAATCTATTGACGTTGGCATAAATATGTATACAAAATAGTATACAAACAGGCCCTCGATCCGCTATCGCTCGCGCCTAGGGAAGTCTGTCGTCGTCGCTTACGCTTAGGGAAGACCGACGTCATCGCGGTAGGTGGGATGCTAGCGTGCACCACTCCGGGGCGCGCGCCTCCGAGGAGCAAACGTCATGCACGTGACTCTGGGATCCGCCGGCACGTGCGTGCCTCCTAGATCCGTCGCCGCCGCGCTCCCTCAGGGCCACTACCGCCGCTGCCGAAGTCTACCGCGCCTCGCGCAACCGCCATCACCATCGGGTTTGGGGTGCGCCGCCGTCGCTCGTCCGCTTCAGGAGCGTCGTTGATGCTTGCCCGCTCGCCTCAGGAGCGTTTCCGTCACTCGATCCTGGGTGAGCGCCGCCGCCGGTCATCTGCCTCGGGGCGCCACCGCCGCTGGCCCCTGGAATCGCCGCCGCTTGCACACCCGAGGAAACCGCCGCCGTCACTCGCTCGCCCGAGGGTCGTCACTCGCTCGCCCGAGGGAACCGCCGCCGCCACTAAAACCTAATCCCTAACAGCCTGAGGGTGTTTTTGTAGCCGCCCGAACCTGGTGCGACTAAACCGGATAGCACCGTTGAACCCGTGCTTCGTTATTGGAAGCCCAATGCTCCAAATATAGACACATATATATATATAATCTGTCAACGTTGTTCTATTCCATGGAAATCATCTTAATAACATTTTTAGATTCCCGTGGAACTTTCATCTAGTCTAGTATTATATATACCGTTTTAATCATGCAACTGTACGTTATTACATGCACGTAGCACAATCATCATCATCATACTGATTGCGTTAACAAGTAGGCTTTCTTGTGTCTTCACGTACTCTTTGCGTATATAAAAGTACCCTACCTTTCACACAAAAAAAGTGTCCTGTCTTGCTTGATGGACGTGAAGAGATTATGAAATCTGAACAGGATTTCAATCTTTCTAGAAGAAAGGACGAACCCTACCGACACGCCGATTAGATGTGACGACGATATTTCTCTTGGGAGAAGATTAAAAAAAAAGTCGGATAATTACAGGTGAGTTTCCTGCACCTCACACGCTGCTAGCTAGTGCAGGACCGGGACACGTCAGGCCGGCTAGCGATGCAATGCAAGCTAAGCACAGCATGGCACATGTAGCTAGCTAGCTATATAGCTGCAGCACCACAGGTCTCTGTAGCTAATTAATCGTATAATTTTGATTACACATGTGTCCATGAATCACCCAATAATCCCAGCCAGCCCAGCCCTAATAATAATCATGGCCGGCTGGCTGCACGACTGTTGGATACCATCCATGTGGAACTGTCAGCTGCGGGTGGTTGCCTGTCTCTCTGATTGACCCTTCGTCTCTCTCCCGGCCGGCTGGGCCATCAATTGTTTTTTTTTTGGTTAGCGATAAGAGAGTTCTTAATCAACCAGAGAGCAAGCTGCAGAGTATTATGGCGACGAGGACGACGGCTGTGTGTCGCTGGTTCCTTCCCGGCCATGTGCAGTGCCGGCCGGTGAGATTCTTGCTTGGTGCGCCTAATTGCTACCTGCACGCACGCAGGCGTTGCATGTTTCCATGGGATTAATTGAGCCGTTGCTAGTGTGATAATGTGTGCGTATTCGTCATCTCAACTGCAAAACCGTCCCTCCGCATGCAGTTCGTGTTGTCTTCAGTTAAACCTTTCCAAATTTGATTCAACTTAACAGAAAAGGTAAAACAATCTAGAGGAAGTTAAAGGTAAAGCAGAAGTTTCTGTTTCATTGTCTAGTTCTGATCTTGCTAATAATAATGCAGTAGCAGATAATATTGGTTTAGAGACCTGCCTGTGTAGATGGTCTTGGCAGAAAGAGTACTGTAGAAAAGTTTACTCCTGGGTATCTTAACTCTTTGACTGCTGGTGCTATTCCTTTTGAGTTGTGATATCTTAGTAGGCTGTAATAAGCAAAACATTTCAGCCTTGGTCTGTTCTACTTTGTATTTTTTCTATTACCATTATGGTCCAGGATAAAAAGTCAGGTTTTAGCTGGAAGTTCGTAGTGGTTTATGGTTCTCTTTATGATAAGGGTAAGGGGGGATTTTATTAAAGAGTTACATTATGTGATGCACTCTTGTACCGTTATTTTGGAATTTATAGATGTTCTCCAAAAGATTTAATTAAAAAATGTCTTTTAATAATATATATTATTTCTTTATAATGCATAGAGGAAATAAATAGTGATGTCCAAACTTTGGTAGTTTCAAAAGCTTGAAATCAAAACTTTGAACTGAGGTTACATGGGAAAAATAGAAAGATTCCAAATTGTTTAATGAGTAAAAATTATTCACTATAGTGCTTATGAACCATCTCTTAGTAGGAAATAAATTAGAAATTCTTGTATAAACAAAACTAGTTAGAATTAATATGCACCAAAGGATTTAGGATGATATATTATAAATTGTTTTCTTAGAATAGTGCCTTGTTGTGTATATGAGTTTCATATTAAGAGAACATTTGTTTAATAGATAAAACAAGATAATAAATAAATAAAAATAAAACTTTGCATTAGCATGCTGGACTTTTCTTGGCTGTGCATTCTAAATTCAAACTTTATTCGAATTTGATTTGAAATTTGGAAATCAAAAGGGGGAAGAAAAGGAAAATGAAAACAAAACAAAACAGAAAAATAAGAAAAAGGAAAACCTACGCTTTGGGCCTAATTCACACATGTCGGCCCAAGCAAACCTTGTCGGCCCATCTTTACTTTCCGTCCCCGCGCAGCCATTCAGCCTGCAAAGCCTGCCCCATCAATCCACCGCACCACCCGCAAGCACTGGGCCACTGCCCCGTGGGCCCGCTCGTCCAGTGTTAGCTCGCGCACGCGCCTAGATATCACTTGCGCTGGCTCGGGGGACCCACGGACCAACGTCCCATTGTGTGCGTGGACTCACTCCTTGACGCCGACTTGTGGACCTGCCTCGTCAGATGCATCCCTATCCTCTCTAACGGACTCCGCGCACAACCAACTCTCCGTGTTTACCGCGGAGCACCACCGGCCGAGCCCCCCCCCCCCGACGCGGACTCTGCCCGTGGTGCATAAAAGCCGAAGCTCTGTGACCCACCATCTCATCTATTTTGCACCACCGTCGACGCCGCCGTGGACTCCTCGTCGCGGCATCCTGTGGTGGGAGGGGGGCACCACCGACATCGGTCTCCCTCGTGGATGACCCTCCAACCTCAGCGGATGGACCTAGAGTGTTGCGGGATCCCGTCGCTCGTATGCGTAGCTTTGTCAGGCTTTCACCACAATCAAGTGCCAATGAATCTCTCGTCGGAGTTGTATCTCCACCGTATACCCGCAAGAAACCGTGGCCAAGTCCAGTGGCGGAACCCTCGGTATGGCCGAGTATGGCTCTCGCCATACCTTACCTCAGGCACTCAGTCCACTTGTATTATTCAACACTGCTTGTAATCTTGCCGAGTCGCTCGCACGACACGTTGTCACAGCCCGCTTATTCGTCGTCAGCATTCGCCGTTCTAGCTCCCCTCTCCAACTCTGCTTGCAGCCTGCTTCTTCGCTCACGGCTCGTCCGCTTAGCGCAGCGCTCCACCCTCTCCAATCTCTAGCACCCGTGCGGCCGTCGACCGGTCTTGGTTTGCAGCCCTCCTCAGCGTCCTCGCGCTCACGCGTCATGTCCATGCATTGGCGCGGCAGCCCTCCCGCTTCCCCCTCTCCAACAGACAACAATTCAGCCCCCTGCCATACCTTGTTTCTTGGTTGCGCTCCACCACTGGCCAAGTCCGTAGTCGCCTGGATTCACGGTAAAAGCTCCATGACTCGATTCACCTTGACCTACTCTACGTTCTGGTCTAGTTGTGCATTGCCCTACGTGTTTGGAGGCACCGGATTGTGCATGGCGGTGATATCCTCGCCGTGGGCTAGGCCCGGCGCCGCTCAGGCGCAGTTAGGGGTAGAAGGAGGCCTGCTGACCGATCGATTCTATACTAATGGCCATGATTAGATCTGGGGTAATGGTTCGATATAAGGATGGTTCTGTCAGTCGATTCATGATCGAACAAATGCTAATAGATATCTGGTGATTAAATCTCGTTCGCCGATCTATCCGTCAACGGTCAGTGGGTGCATATCGGTTCGGAGAGTCGAGATCTAATCTTAATCGGTAGGTCGTCATCCAACAGATGGCACGCGAGGATACCCCTTCGATGTTATATTTTTGTTAAAGAACCCCCTGGGAACTGCAGAATCAACCCGCCGTCCCCCTTTGTGTAAAGAGCATAGCAGATGGGTTCTGACTTTAACAGTTTACACCCTGTTAGAAAATCTTAGTCGCCGTCCATTAACCAATTAAAATAAATAGGATCAAGAATTTGCACTGGAAATAAATTTTAGTATGGAATTAATACCAAAATGACCCAGAAACTTGTTGTCGTTATAACTTTTGCATTTTAATACCGCTTCGATCCATTCAAATTGCGTGTGCTTCGTAATAAGATTTCCTATGCATTAACACCATTAATTGTAATTTATCACACACTTATATATTAAGATAATTGCTAACCTATGTTAGTAGATTAACCCTTCTAAGTTAATCTGTTTATAATTATAACTTGGCTCGAATATGAACTCTAATTAAGAGATGATTGAGATTAAAAGATAAATTATATTAAAGTTGAATTAATTATCCCTCGATAACATTCTTCTCATCTAATTTATATTAATTGATATATGGTGTACCTTTACTGTTTAATCACCTAAAACTTTAGAAAACAATATCTTCTTAACCGTAACTCCAATTTTAGTGATTCTCGAACCTACGATTTCGTAGTAGCGCGTAGAATATTCTTTCGCTGGTTGTTCTCATGTTTAGTATACTGTTATTTTTATGTACTACTTGTCTATTTGTATGTACTGCTATGAGTAGCAGCGAGGTTACGAGTCATCCGAAGACCAATTGGGTGAAAGTACCTAGGATCTCAAGTCACAAACAAGTTGTGCCCTTGATCACTTTTCTTTGCCTAATAATGTTCTTGTTAACCACTTTGACATGCTCAAGTTAATTTGATGGGACCCAATAGGTTTCCCTAGTATTGTTTATCCCACACCTTGGAAATAAATGAACTATTGGGTAGATTTGCTATTGCTCTACCTATTTTTGGGATTAATGCTATACTGAATTATGATCATGTTCCACTATTATTGTTGGTTTATTATTGTTCATGATAAGATCATTATATTAATTGGAACATGGAGAACCACCTAGGAAAATAGTGCTACCACAAGGGTGGTATGGGACACCCTTGGCTGATTAATTAGGAAAACTAGTGTAGGACTACCTTACCCGAAAGGAGCAAGTGCAGTAGAGGAGCTGCCGGTATAGGGAGGTTCTCGGGTCGATCATGTTGCAATGGCTTTTCGAACGAGGGATTCCTATATCGCTCTTCTCAGAAACCGTAGCGGGTTTTCTGAAGCTATTAGAACTTTATAAAGGCCTCGTAGTGCTACCCTGCCTCGTCTCCTCGGTAGGGATGTATGTGATCCATGACCCAGTGGCAAATGGGTAACACGATTTGTGGGTAAAGATGCACAACCTCTGCAGAGTATAAATTGGTAAATCAGGCGTGCTCACGGTCATGAGCGGCTCGGACACTCACATGATTAACTTATGAAATTAAACTTAATTTATCATTTGTGTTACATTGTTGGTTTTATTATTAATTTTGGTCTCTTATTTACTTGGGTTGGTATCTACTTACACTTAGTAACTTCTAATAAAATTTTGACCAACGTTAAAAGCAATGCTCAGCTTTAACCATCTTCTTTGGTAAGCCTTACACTTCACATGAGCCCCCACCGTAAGTGAGCTCATGCACATTATTCTCCACAACTTGTTGAGCGATGAACGTATGTAAGCTCACCCTTGCTGTACTCATATCCCCCAGGTCAAGGACAGGTACCACAAGATAAGGAGCATGATGGATGCCGCGATGAGTTCGTGAGAGATCTAGGCCGTCGTCTCCTAGTCAACTATGGTTGCTGGATCATCGTCTTCGTATGATGTAATTATATAGTTATTTTGTGCAGAACTCCTATTATATAGTAAAGATGTGACGTTCGTTTCTGTACCATGAGTCATCATATGTGTGGGACTTGATCCTAGCACACATTTGGTTCGCGCCTGGATTTGCCCTTAAATCCGGGTGTGACAGGTGCCGATCCGAGCGCCAATTACTGCGATGATAACCAGCAGCGGTGCTCTCTGCGGAGGCGCGGACGGTCCACGACCTGGCACAGGGGCTGGTATTCTGTCACACCCGGTTTCAGAAGGAAAACCAAATGTGAACCATATACGTGCCAGGATCAGCAATTCATGTACACAACAGTTACATAATCGGACATCATCACACGGTGCTCAAATGATAACATAAAGAGTATTAATTTGATTACATCATGATGCCCGAGACATCCACATAGTCATTAACATAGATCAAAGTGCGAAAATGAAACGTAGCTAAACACGACCTTCACAGGCAGCTGACTGGGGGTTTGTCGCTTACCCACGCCTAGGACTCATTATACTCTTGGAACTCCTGGAAATCCTCCACCACGACTTCATCTTCTCCTGAGCAGTGATTGCAATGTGGACAACCTAGGGGGTTGGTGTGTAGAGCAAGGGTGAGTACACATCAACATACTCAGCAATTGTCCCGTTTGGCTGTAGTGGACTAGCTTTTTGTAGGGTTAAGATCAAGCAGTTGCTTTTATTTGGTCAGGTAATTATTACTAGTAGAGAGCTAGGTTTTAGCATTAAACCCAAGTAATTATCCCAAAAGTACTCATTCCAAACAGAAAGAGTACCAGAAACCATAATCATAAAACCAGAATTATCCTCATCATTATCTGTAAACATAGTATCTCTGATCAATGTGCATCTAATCAATGGAGCTCCCAAGGCCGCTCATAACTATGAGCACGACTAATATATCAGTTTCATAACACTCTGCCGAGGTTGCACACTTTACCCACGAGCCATGATTCCCTATCTAGCCCGGGCTTGCAAGACCCTTATTCACTTCCGAGGTGAATGGCCAGGGATTCACTATGAAGCCTTTACAAACATTCACTGAGGCTGTAGCCGCCCGTTAAGTTTCCTAAATGTACCACTCTCCTCCCCAAGGGGCAAACCACCCTCGGCAGAGCGAGCTGCATACATTGAACCCCATTGATGGCACGACGACGAAGTAAACTATACCTCAGTTCCTCTAACTAATTAGCTATGGACGTCCTGTACCACCCTCATGGCTGTACATTTTTCCCGGGTGGTCATCCAACGAACCAGTCCTTACGGAGAGACACTCGAGAAAACGCTCGAGCCCCCTTAAGTGTAACAATACCATCATCATAATCAAAAGGTAATCATCGTATCATAAATAATCTTCTTATGTTCATTGATTAAAGTGAAGCACTAGCATAGAGCTAAATCAAAAAGATCCAACCCACATAGGTGAACAAGGACAGGATAAACAAAGCTGGTCAATCCTTAGGTATAAATTATGTAAATACGGGGAGGTGAATTATAAAATGTATAGGACATAGATAGGTCAGAGGACACTTGCCTTCACGAACTAGCTGCCGCTCAGGGTCTTCACCTGGAACTCTTTCAGACTCCGCCAATGGACCGTTATCTATATGAGTTCAAACATACATTCCACAAACTTAATATAAAAAAGAACAATACACCACACAATAAAATATAATAAATAAACAAGCGCATGGCGCAGGATTCACATCTACAACTATACGAGAAAGAAATTACAAAGGTCGAGGCTACGGTCAAAAGGTAATTACGTTAAACAACTATAAATTAAAATACTTGTCTAGACATAACCACATTAATTTAACGATTGCGCTATGTATAAAATAAAGTTACGCTACACACTTAATTATTATAAACAACTCTAGGTAAATTTAAAAGGTTGTCGCGCGACGAAACGCGCAACACAACGTATAATTTAAACAGAAATTAAACGAATCGTCACGCGACGAAGCGCACGACGCAACATGACTCAACCTGAAATTAAAATGGATTATCGCATGATGAAGCGCGCGACTGCACACGCGACCTATACTGAAATTAAGACGAGTTCTCGCACGACAAAGCACGCGACAGCACACACGAATTAAGATAAAATTAGAACGAACTGTCGCACGACGAAGCGAGCAACGCAACACTTAAACTAAACTAAAATTAAAACGAATCGTCACATGACGAAGCGTGCGACACAACACTTGAATTAAATCTGAAATTAACATGAAACGTCGCGCGACAAAGTGCACGATGACATACGCTAATTAAATTGAATTTAAAACGAAACGTTACGCCTACGAAACGTGCGACTCAACATATTACGTAAACTAAAATTAAACGAATCATCGCGCGACTAAGCACGCGACACAACACACTAATAAGTCTGAATTTAAAATGAATCGTCGCGCGACGAAGCACATGAATTAAACCGAATTTAAAGGCTACGCGCGCCAGGGCTTTGCGCATGGGGTTAGGGCTGCGCGTGCTTGAGCCGTGCCAGGGGCGAGCCACCGCGCTGAGGGGAGGGGCCGCCGGGGGGCTGCGCACAGGGGAAAGAGGGAAGGAGAAGATGGAGAAAAGAGAGGAGAGGAGAAGCTCAATTCGAGGCTCGACGATCAGTGGCAACCTCTCACCGGAATCCAATCTAGGGCAAGGAGAGGTGGAAGAGAGGGAGAGGGAAGTTATTGAGTGGGAAAGAAATAATGAGGGGGGATGGGGGCGCACCTAGGGAGAGGCGCCAGGGCGTGAGCCTGGGCTAGGGCTGGGTCGGGGTGGGCCGTGCCACGGGCCGGGCTGGGCCGCGGGTCGGGCCGACTACCCACTGCTCACTCTCGCCTGCTTCTATTCGAGATCAATCCACGAATCGAAAACCAAAACTAGACGAACACGTGACTAGGGACATCATCAGACAAAATAAATATGCATCGGCATGATGCAACAACCATATCAACTTAGGTTTTGTTTACACGCGATACAGACATCGGTCTCTATATTGCTTTGAAAATAGGAAGAAGGAGCGAACCGGGAAGTGAAAAGAGAGTAACATCTGAATTTGGTGAATATCGGAGACAAAAAAATTATACGTCCAAGTTCATGCACATTATTCCCCACAACTTGTTGAGCGATGAACGTATGTGAGCTCACCCTTGCTATACTCACATCCCCCAGGTCAAGAACAGGTGCCTGTAGGCCGGACGGTCCGCGCGTGCACAGGGCGGCGGAGTTCGTCTGCAGCGTCTGAATCTCGCTCTCGGGAGGGACCCCATCGGGGAGGAGAGATCCTAGGCTTTGTCTTTGGATCGGTAGGCCACCCAAGACGCCTCTAGTCGACGTAGAGCCGAAGAGAGGAGAAGATTTGAGGTAGAGAAAGGCTAAACTAGGGCTAAACTAGAACTACTAATGCATAACGTAAAAACGAGATGCATATTGATTATTGATTCGATTGTTCGTGTTCCAATCGGCCGTAGTCCTCCATATATATAGAGGGGGAGGTCTTGACCCGTTACAAGCCGTCTCCCGAGCTAATTCCGTGGATTTAGCTAACAAATCCCGCAAGAAACTCGGAACCCTAACTGATTATGCGCGTGTGCGGACCGTCCGGCCTTAGAGCTGGACTGTCCGCTTGGCCCATCCTGGTGCTCAACAGTTAGCATACAATTAAGTTAGTGCAAGTCATCGCAGATTCATTGGTTATTGGGAGGTAGTAAATGAATGAACTTATTGATCGGCTATTTAGCGGCCACAATATTCTATATCACGGTGGTGTAAACCGACCACCCACGAAATTCAATCATCCATTAAATTAATCATGAATGTGCTTCGCTCTTGATCTAGATCTTCCTTCCCTAAATCTAAATCAATGTCAATGTTTGGCCTAGTGTAACATTCAATATTGTCCTCATGCTTGACCAATATACAAGATTATTCCTACTCTAGAGGTGAAGGTTATAAAGCTAGATCTATCTTGGCGTTTGTATAGGTTTTGAGGTCAAATTCGAGTTGAAATTAAGAGTGTGAGTCATCATTGTCCTCTATTTCACTTTAATTATTGTTAATCATTTCATCCAGCTTGCCCAAATCTTTTTGGGTGATTGTTGTTATTGCCCATGTATGGATTAGAGTCGAAGTCATAGTCCAAGTTCCTCTGGTGACTGAGTTGAACTTGGCATCGGGACGAAATTCACACCCAAGTCATCCTTGTAGGTCCGAGGCAATCTAGATTCATCGAAAGATATATTGAATCTTTAGAGTCTTGGCTATGTCGACCAAGGAGTGTTAATGACATTGAAATATCAAGGGCAGGTCTGAGATCGTTCCGTATATCAGCAACAGGAGCAAAATTTGTTGTATCTCCTAGCGTAGAAGGCATGTCATCAGATTGACTATGATCAACGTGAATACCTCTACGTGACGCACCAACTATCATGGACTATTTTGATAGTGAATTTATGGGGTAGGTCACGGTACGAAGAACTAAAGGTAAATGCATAAGAGGACACAAGATTTTAGACAGGTTCAAGATCTCGATATGAGAAAGTACCATACATCCTATTGTTGGTGGCTATTGCTTATGATATGATGATTTGTCCTCTTAAAGAACCCAACCCTCCTTTTATAGTCCAAGGGTACGAGGTGATTACATGCTTCAGTCGATTACATATTAGGTATCAGGGTTGGTTATGAGATATAGATAGCCACCCAACATAGCTGAGTCTACCTCTAGCTATCAGGAGTCCTATCCTTATTAGCATATTATTTGGACTTATTTATAAGACATCAATATGGTTGCCTAATCTGGTAGGACCTTCACTTGATCTCCCGAGGACTTCCTTTCAAATGGGATTCTATATCTAATCTATGGGCCAAGCCCTTAGGCACCTCGATTGTGCTCTTGGTCCCACCTATCATGATCTTCTTAGTTAATCATCATTAGGATACCCCTAGTATATATCCTTAACAATAGTGTATGGACATCCTTGTTCTTTCACACAAGATTGAACTCCTCCTTACAAAGCCTATGTAAAGTGTGTTTTTTGCCTTGGCATTCCATTTATAATAGTGTATCTCATCAGTCAACTAGGCTAGTAGCATCCTTAGGTTTTATAAGATCTTTTGTGGTGGATCTAAAGACTCCAACATCTATGTCCTCAAGATATGCTTCCATATATTCAATAGGGAAATGTGTCTCTCATGAACACGGAAGGAGGTCCATCGCCACAAAATTTCTCTGGACGGTGAAGTCTAAAACGATGAGCACAAGGCTCTGATACTAATTTAAAGAAGCAAGATGTCCAAGAGGGAGTGAATTCATATAATCTATTTTTTCAACAATTAAGTCCTAATATCCCACAAAATCCCTTGTGTCTAAGAATGTTTTTATTCTATCACAAAAGTTTTACACCCTAGGAATGTAAAAATAGGAATTACATTGCACAAATATAATGACGCAGAGTAAAAAGAGGGTTAGGAACATGGTGGTATTTTCTTAAGGTATCGGAGAGTCGACACTCCCCACTAGTCCTTACTAAAGGTTGTCGCTCCCCCTTGATCCACATAAGGATCAAGTGCTCACTATGGTTTAATTCTTCACCAATACAACATGGTGAATCACTCACAACCAGTTACACCTTTAGTCGAGTCACCCATAATCGTCATTGGGTGATCACCAAATTCTTGATCGTCACCAAGACATCTAGGTGATGCCAATCACCAAGAGTAACAAGCATGAACACTCACTTGACCTGACCAAGCCAAATGAGAATGGTGGATGCATACTTTTTACTCTTAGTGCACTAAACAGTCTTCTAATCCCACAATTTTGAAATCTTAATTGCCTCACTAGGCAAATGCTCTTTCTGTCACTCCAAATGGTTTCTTCAGCAAAACAAATGGGCAAGAGTCCACAAATGGACGAGATGGAGGGGAATAAATAGCCCCAAGGCAAGAAACTTCTTGTTCTCCCTCCACTGAACTTATATGGGTGCCCTAGACATGTATAGTGTGCACCTACCATTTGCACCGAACACGACCGGTGCAACTCAAACATCTTATTTCAAAATCTAAAAGCTACTATACTAGTATTCGATGGCATGACCGGTTTCTTACCAAACACTTGCATTGAGTATAGTACCTCGAGGTGCACGTTTGTAAACCTATGTGAGTGGCCTATCTGGTGTCCCACCAGACACATTCGGTTAGTACTCAGCCTCTTACACTCATCTACAACCCTCTCTAAGTGATATGTCCCGAGTCATATCTGATACATCATCGAACATGTCCAGTGGGTGTATAACCTTTCACACTCATCTACAGACCTCTTTGGGTGCCATGTCAAATGCACCATGATTGGTACATATTGAACATGTAAGACACTCTGTTCTTAATAGGGCAAACTCTTATATGGTGCCATGAATCTGATGCACACCCAACATGTATGGTGAAACTAAAGTGTTGCCAACTTGGTTGTTTCGAAGACCCTTTGAGTTAGGTTTGATATCAAACTTTTCTTGGTCTTCCAATGGGTTACCTAGTACTATATTTAACAAGTGTGCATCACCACTCATCACTAGACTTACCTATGTGTACCTGCTCATGCATCCATGCCCCTTTATAGTATGGATAAAGAAAAAAGTTGCATCACGAGTCTATATGTCCATCAACTCCATTGACACTTAGAGCTAGATAACCCTTAAAATTCTTGCTCATTATTTTAAAACCAACAATCGAATACAATGTTTCATATATGTCCACAAGTGTTGATGCTTAGGGAAGTCCATGGCTAGTGGTTGACCACAGTCCATTTTTGCTAGGTGCGCTCCTAAATTCGAACGTGCTCCAAATGCATGTGGAATTTTATGGGATGAAAAGTGTTCATGAAATGCTTATATCCTTTTATTTTGAGGTATATTGATAGTTTTGATGGATCCAAAATCATGTCGTAATGATGGTCAACACCCGCGTCCAATATATGATGATGCTTGTGAAAGTCGCCTAGAGGGGGGGGGTGAATAGGCGGAATCTGAAAATTATAAACTTAAGCACACACTACAAGCCGGGGTTAGCATTAGAATTAAATCCGAGTCCGAAAGAGAGGGCGAAAACAAATCAAAGGCAAATGAAGCGAATGACACGGTGATTTGTTTTACCGAGGTTCGGTTCTTGCAAACCTACTCCCCGTTGAGGTGGCACAAAGACCGGGTCTCTTTCAACCCTTTCCCTCTCTCAAACGGTCACCTAGACCGAGTGATCTTTTCTCCTTAATCAAACAGGTCACTTAGACCCCTACAAGGACCACCACAACTTGGTGTCTCTTGCTTTGATTACAAGTGTCTTGAGAACAAGAAAGAGGAAGAAGAAAAGCGATCCAAGCACAAGAGCTCAAAGAACACGAGCAAAACTCTCTCTCTAGTCACTAATTGCTTTGAGTGGAATTGGGACTTGGAGAGGCTTTGATTCAATCTATTTGTGTCTTGTATTGAATGCACTAGCTCTTGTATTGAGTGAGATGTCTAAAAAACTTGGATGCCTTGAATGGTGGTGGTTGGAGGGTATTTATAGCCCCACCCACCAAAATGGCCATTGGGTAGGCTGTCTGTCGATGGGCGCACCGGACAGTCCGGTGCGCCAGCCACGTCACTCAACCGTTAGGGTTCGACCGTTGGAGCCCTGACAGCCTGGGCCACCGGACAGTCCGGTGGTGCACCGGACAGTCACTGTTCACTGTCCGGTGCGCCTTCTAGCGCTGCTCCGACTTCTGTGCGAACTGTCCGCGCACTGTTCACGCACTGTTCACCTTTTGCAGACGACCGTTGGCGCTGTAGCCGTTACTCCGCATGGCACACCGGACAGTCCGATGCCACACCGGACAGTCCGGTAAATTATAGCGGAGAGGCTTTTCCAGAAACTCGAAGGTAGCGAGTTCGAGTTGATCCACCCTGGTGCACCGGACACTGTCCGGTGGCACACCGGACAGTCTGGTGCGCCAGACCAGGGCACACTTCGGTTTTTTTTTGCTCCCTTTGTTTTGAACCCTATCTTGGACTTTTTATTGGTTTGTGTTGAACCTTTGGCACCTGCAGAACTTATAATCTAGAGCAAACTAGTTAGTCCAATTATTTTTGTTGGGTAATTTAACCACCAAAATCATTTAGGAAAATGTTTGACCCTATTTTCCTTTCAGCTTGTATTGCTTATGTGTTGCATGCATGCTTGTGTGCGGCAGAGTTGCACGAGGTTGTCTCTTATATGTAAAATGTAGGCTGATGAAGCTTTACGAGATATCTGGGTGTCCCAATACTAGGGACCCCTTCCCCTTTATATATAGCTTAGGAGGCAAGGTTACATGTTTCTTTCCTTCTCTACATGTATTTAGCTCCTAATCCTACTAGAATAGTTCCCTAGTTGGTTGCACTAGAGTTTTGATCTAGTTGTCTTTTGTGTATTCTATGTATGCATTATATGTCAAGCCAATGAGATAGCCCTGGTAGAATCCACCTAGAGAGCCGGTCCTCATCTACCATGGGGTACGGTCATTAAGTTTTGGATTTTTGTTGTAAATATATAACTCTTTTGGTGTAGGAGTCAGGGGCAGTTTCGTCCTGTCTCTTTCGTGCACCGTAGACACACTGTAGCAAATTTTCAAAAACAAACTATACCCAAAACTAGCGAAGTCATATTTCTTTTGTTCTTTGCAATAAGGTCCGGCTTCTCCGTACGGTACACAGTAAGAGTCAGTGTTGGACCGTGTAGCGCCAAATGGGCCCTAGCTAGAAGATAACCCACGGCCCACACCACACAGTACGTAGTGTGCGTACGTCCACTGTTTGGTCATTCTCAACGTACAGGTACAGCTACATGGATGGATCGGTACTGAATGAAGTAGATTAGATTAGATGCTCATGACATTATTGTAGGCACGTACGTCTGCTTTTTTACGACATGATCGATCGAGCATGTCCCACTACTACATATACAGTTAAGATCATGTTTAGAAGCAATCTAGTTTTTTTAAAAAAAAATCTGTTTTTATCTTTTAGCTAGTAGAGCCTAGCTTCTTAGTTTTTAATAAACTGATGATATAATATATATAAATCGAGTGATAAACTAGTATGTTTGGAACGAACTCAATTTCTATAAACCAGTTTTTAAAAACTTGGTGCTTTCAAACAGGGCCTAAGTAACTAGCTAGCAATAACAGCCAGCTATAACCGTACCAAGCTAAGTAATCGATTCAACTAAGCTAGCCACTAATTAGAACTAACATGTGCCAGACACGCCAATAGATTGAGATTAAGGTCAGCTGATATGTAGGTGGTTAGTACGTATGAGAAGGGATACGTAGTATTGCATTTATTGTACAGTACTGTACAGCTAGCTAACCACCCGTACGTATACGTATGTATGTGTGTGCACTAGTAGAAAAAGGCTCTAAGCTGACAATACACATAAATTTATACTGACTGTTTTAGTTACCGCGCGCTAGTGAAAATAAACAGATATAGTCGGCTTAATAAAACCGTCAGTAAAAATATCATTTTTATTGGCAGTTTGCTTAATAAAACCGCTAGTGAAAATATCATTTTCACTGGCGATTGCAAAACAACCGACAGTGAAAATGCCGATTTCCAAGGAAATGTGCATTTGAGACATTTCTAAGTATTTTGGTGATTTAGTGTCCAACACAAGTGCTTAAGTGTTAATCTATGCCAAGTGATGGACTAAGTGCAAATCAAGATTAAAGGTATGTTTCTAAACTTAGTACATTGTTTTGAAAGCTAATGTATTGTGTCTAAGTGCTGGAAACAGGAAAAATCTCTTTTGAAAAGAGATAGCTTCTTTCAGCCAAAGTCAGCTCAGTCTGGGTGCACCGGACTGTCCGGTGCGCTAGGCTAGCTCGGGCGGACTAGCTGCTCTCGGGTTTCGACGGCGGTGTACGGCTATAAATCACCGGACTGTCCGGTGGTGCACCGGACTGTCCGGTGAGCCATTCACAGGCGAAGTCGTCGCTCTCGGGAAGCGATTAACGACGTACGGCTATAAATCACCGGACTGTCCGGTGAGCCAACGGTCGGCCGGGCCAACGGTCGGCCGCGTAATCCGCGTGCGACGCGTGGCCGAACCAACGGTCAGAAGGGGGCACCGGACTGTCTGGTGTGCACCGGATAGTGTCCGGTGCGCCAACGGCTCTGAATCTGCAACGGTCAGCTTCGCCAAATAAGGAAAGAGATCCGCACCGAACAGTGTCCGGTGGTGCACCGGACTGTCCGGTGCGCCAGGCGACAGAAGGCAAGAATTGCCTTCCTGGAATGCTCTCAACGGCTCCTAGCTGCCTTGGGGCTATAAAAGGGACCCCTAGGCGCATGGAGGAGTACACCAAGCATTCTCTAAGCATTCCTAAGCACCAAGACTTCAATTCCGCGCATTCGATTCTTTGTTATAGCAACTAGAGCTCCATTTGAGTAGTGTACTCTTCGGGTTGTGTTGAGAGCTCGTGTTGTGACTTGTGTGCGTGTTGTTGCTCTGATTTTGTGTCTTGTGTACGTTGCTCATCCCAACCTTACTTCCGTGATTCTTTGTGAACATCTTTGTAAGGGCGAGAGGCTCCAAGTTGTGGAGATTCCTCGCAAGCGGGATATAGTAAAGCAAAGCAAAACACCGTGGTATTCAAGTAGGTTGTTGGACCGCTTGAGAGGGGTTGATTGCAACCCTCGTCCGTTGGGACGCCACAACGTGGAATAGGCAAGTGTTGGACTTGGCCAAACCACGGGATAAACCACTGTGCCATCTCTGTGTTGATCTTCTTGTGGTTATCGTGTTGTGCAAGAACTCTTTTCTAACCACTTGGCTTTATTGTGCTAACTCTTAATCAAGTTTTGTGGATTAAGTTTCAAGTTTTACAGGATCACCTATTCACCCCCCTCTAGGTGCTCTCAATTGGTATCGGAGCCGTTCTCTTCAAGAAAGGGACTAATCGCCCGAAGAGATGGATCCTAAGGGCAAGGGGATGGTGGTCAATGATAAGGAGAAGGAGTCCTTCGTCAATGATCCAAAGGATGACAAGCCTACTAACTCGGGGTCGGGCCACAAAAGAAAAGACAGGAAGAAGAAGAAAACAAGGCGCATCAAGGAGATCATCTACTACGACGACAGCGACGAGTCCTCTTCTTCCCAAAAGGACAACGACGACAACGACTACAAGAAAAAGAAAACTGTCAATTCGAACTTTTCTTTTGATTACTCTCGTATTCTGCAAAGTATCAATGCTCAATTACTCTCCATTCCACTTGGTAAACCTCCTCACTTTGATGGAGAGGACTACGGATTTTGGAGTCACAAAATGCGTAGTCACTTGTTCTCTCTCCATCCAAGCATATGGGAGATAGTAGAGAGTGGAATGATATTTGATAGTACTGATAGTCCCATGTTCATTAATGAGCAAATTCACAAAAATGCACAAGCTACTACTGTTCTTCTAGCTTCATTGTGCAGGGACGAATACCATAAGGTGAGCGGCTTGGATAACGCCAAGCAGATTTGGGACACCCTCAAGATCTCACATGAGGGGAACGATGTCACCATGCTCACCAAGATGGAGTTGGTGGAGGGCGAACTTGGGAGATTTGCAATGATCAGGGGCGAGGAGCCAACCCAAACGTACAACCGGCTCAAGACCCTCGTCAACAAAATAAGGAGCTATGGAAGCACGCGATGGACGGACCACGACGTCGTCCGCCTAATGCTAAGGTCCTTTACCGTCCTTGATCACATCTTGTGAACAATATTCGTGAGAATCCTAGGTACACCAAGATGACGCCCGAGGAGATACTTGGAAAGTTTGTAAGCGGGCGGATGATGATCAAGGAGGCAAGATACGTCGACGTTGCATTGAAGGGCCCAATCCATGAGCCTCAAGCTATTGCTCTCAAGGCAACAAGTAGCAAGGAGGCGCTACCTAGCAAGGTGGCGCAAGTTGAGGCGGCGGGGCTAAATGAGGAAGAGATGGCCCTCATCATCAAGCGCTTCAAGATGGCGCTAAAGGGTCGCAAGGGGCATCCCAACAAGAACAAGACAAAGGGGAATCGCTCATGCTTCAAATGTGGTAAGATTGGTCATTTTATCGCTAATTGTCCCGATAATGATAGTGACCAGAAACAAGGGAACAAGAGGGAAAAGAAGAAGACTTACAAGAAGGCTAAGGGCGAGGCACACCTTGGCAAGGAGTGGGACTCGGATTGTTCGTCGTCCGACTCCGACAACGAAGGACTCGCCGCCACCGCCTTCAACAAGTCATCCCTCCTCCCAAACGAACATCACACTTGCCTCATGGCAAGGGAAAAGAAGGTAAGCACTCGTAATACTAGTACTTATGCTTCCTCAAGTGATGAAGAATCTAGCGATGATGAAATAGACTATTCATGCTTATTCAAGGGCTTAGATAGAACTAAGGTTGATAAGATAAATGAATTGATTGATGCTTTGAATGATAAGAATAGATTATTAGAAAAGCAAGAGAACCTTTTATATGAAGAACATGATAAGTTTGTAGAGGCTCAAAAATCCCTTGCTTTAGAAATTAAAAGGAATGAAATGCTTTCTTGTGAATTGTCTACATGCCATGACTCTATTTCTAGCTTAAAGAGCATAAATGATGATTTGAGTGCTAAGTTAGAAATAGCTAATAAATCAACATCTTGTGTAGAACATGTTACAATTTGCAATAGGTGTAAAGATGTCAATATTGATACTTGTAGCGAACACCTAGCTTCAATTTCTAAATTGAATGATGAAGTGGCTAGTCTTAATGCCCAACTTAAGACTAGCAAAAGTGAATTTGATAAGCTAAAATTTGCAAGGGATGCCTACACGATTGGTAGACACCCCTCAATTAAGGATGGACTTGGCTTCAAGAGGGAAGTCAAGAACTTAACAAGCCATAAGGCTTCCATCTCCGCCAAGGAGAAAGGGAAGGCCCCTATGGCTAGTAGTACTCAAAAGAACCATGCTTTCATGTATCATGATAGGAGACATTCTAGGAATGCTTATAGAAGTTATGATGCTTTTGATTCTCATGCCATGTTTGCTTCTAGTTCCTCTACTATGCATGATAAAAATTTGACTAGGAAAAATGCTATGCCTAGAAGAGATGTTGTTCATGTTCCTAGGAAAGTAAATAATGAACCTTCTACAATATATCATGCTTGCAATGCTTCCTTTGCTATTTGTAGAAAGGATAAGAAGGTGATTGCTAGGAAGTTAGGGGCAAGATGCAAGGGAGATAAAACTTGAATTTGGGTCCCTAAGACCATTGTGACTAACCTTGTAGGACCCAACAAGAGTTGGGTACCTAAGACCCAAGTCTAAATTTGCCTTGCAGGTTTATGCATCCGGGGGATCAAGCTGGATTATCGACAGCGGATGCACAAACCACATGACGGGGGAGAAGAAGATGTTCTCTTCCTACGTCAAGAACAAAGATTCCCAAGACTCAATCATATTCGGTGACGGGAATCAAGGCAAGGTGAAAGGGTTAGGAAAGATTGCTATTTCATCCGAGCACTCCATTTCTAATGTATTTTTTAGTAGAGTCGCTTGGATATAATTTGTTATCTGTTAGTCAATTATGCAATATGGGATATAATTGTTTATTCACGAATGTAGATGTGTCTGTCTTTAGAAGAAGTGATGGTTCATTAGCTTTTAAGGGTGTACTAGACGGCAAACTTTATTTAGTTGATTTTGCAAAAGAGGAGGCCGGTCTAGATGCATGCTTAATTGCTAAGACTAGCATGGGCTGGCTATGGCATCGCCGTTTAGCACATGTGGGAATGAAGAACCTTCACAAGCTTCTAAAGGGAGAACACGCGATAGGTCTAACTAATGTAACTTTTGAAAAAGATAGACCTTGTGCAGCTTGTCAAGCAGGTAAACAGGTGGGAAGCTCTCATCATACCAAAAATGTGATGACCACATCAAGACCTTTGGAGTTGCTTCATATGGACCTCTTTGGACCCGTCGCCTATCTAAGCATAGGAGGAAGTAAGTATGGTCTTGTTATTGTTGATGATTTTTCCCGCTTCACTTGGGTATTCTTTTTGCAGGATAAATCTGAAACCCAAGGGACCCTCAAGCGCTTCCTAAGAAGAGCTCAAAATGAGTTTGAGCTCAAGGTGAAGAAGATAAGGAGCGACAACGGGTCCGAGTTCAAGAACCTTCAAGTGGAGGAGTACCTTGAGGAGGAAGGGATCAAGCACGAGTTCTCCGCTCCCTACACACCACAGCAAAATGGTGTGGTAGAGAGGAAGAACAGGACGCTCATAGACATGGCGAGGATGATGCTTGGAGAGTTCAAGACCCCCGAGCGGTTTTGGTCGGAAGCCGTGAACACGGCTTGCCACGCCATCAACCGGGTCTACCTTCACCGCCTCCTCAAGAAGACTTCGTATGAGCTTCTAACCGGTAACAAACCCAATGTGTCTTACTTTCGTGTATTTGGGAGCAAATGCTATATTCTAGTGAAGAAAGGTAGAAATTCTAAGTTTGCTCCCAAAGCTGTAGAAGGGTTTTTGTTAGGTTATGACTCAAATACAAAGGCGTATAGAGTCTTCAACAAATCATCGGGTTTGGTTGAAGTCTCTAGCGACGTTGTATTTGATGAGACTAATGGCTCTCCAAGAGAGCAAGTTCTTGATCTTGATGATGTAGATGAAGAAGACATTCCAACGGCCGCAATACGCACCATGGCGATTGGAGATGTGCGGCCACAGGAACAAAAGGAGCAAGATCAACCTTCTTCCTCAACAATGGTGCATCCCCCAACTCAAGATGATGAACAAGTTCATCAAGAGGAGGCGTGTAATCAAGGGGGAGCACAAGATGATTATGTGATGGAGGAAGAAGCACAACCGGCACCTCCAACCCAAGTTCGAGCGACGATTCAAAGGAATCATCCTGTCGACCAAATTTTGGGTGAAATTAGCAAGGGAGTAACTACTCGTTCTAGATTAGTTAATTTTTGTGAGCATTACTCCTTTGTCTCTTCTATTGAGCCTTTCAGGGTAGAAGAGGCCCTGTTAGATCCGGACTGGGTGTTGGCCATGCAAGAGGAGCTCAATAATTTCAAGAGAAATGAAGTTTGGACACTGGTGCCTCGTCCCAAGCAAAATGTTGTGGGAACCAAGTGGGTGTTCCGCAACAAACAAGACGAGCACGGGGTGGTGACAAGGAACAAGGCTCGACTTGTGGCAAAAGGTTATGCCCAAGTCGCGGGTTTGGATTTTGAGGAGACTTTTGCTCTTGTGGCTAGGCTAGAGTCCATTCGTATTTTGCTAGCATATGTCGCTCACCATTCTTTCAGGTTGTTCCAAATGGATGTGAAGAGCGCCTTCCTCAACGGGCCAATCAAGGAGGAGGTGTACGTGGAGCAACCCCCTGGCTTTGAGGATGAACGGCACCCCGACCACGTATGTAAGCTCTCTAAGGCGCTCTATGAACTTAAGCAAGCCCCAAGAGCATGGTATGAATGCCTTAGAGACTTTCTAATTGCTAATGCTTTCAAGGTTGGGAAAGCCGATCCCACTTTATTCACTAAGACTTGTGATGGTGACTTATTTGTGTGCCAAATTTATGTCGATGACATAATATTTGGTTCTACTAACCAAAAGTCTTGTGAAGAGTTTAGCAGGGTGATGACTCAAAAGTTTGAGATGTCGATGATGGGTGAGCTGAACTACTTCCTTGGGTTCCAAGTGAAGCAACTCAAGGACGACACCTTCATCTCCCAAACGAAGTACACGTAAGACTTGCTAAAGCGGTTTGGGATGAAGGACGCCAAGCCCGCAAAGACTCCGATGGGAACTGACGGACACGTCGACCTCAACAAAGGAGGTAAGTCCGTTGATCAAAAAGCATACCGGTCCATGATAGGTTCCTTGCTTTATTTATGTGCTAGTAGACCGGATATTATGCTTAGTGTATGCATGTGTGCTAGATTTCAATCCGATCCAAGGGAGTGCCACTTAGTGGCCGTGAAGCGACTTCTTAGATATTTAGTCGCTACGCCTTGCTTCGGGATCTGGTATCCAAAGGGGTCTACCTTTGACTTAATTGGATATTTAGACTCCGATTATGCTGGATGTAAGGTCAATAGGAAGAGTACATCAGGGACGTGCCAATTCTTAGGAAGGTCCCTGGTGTCGTGGAGCTCTAAAAAACAAACCTCCGTTGCCCTATCCACCGCTGAGGCCGAGTACATTGCCGCAGGACAGTGTTGCGCGCAACTACTTTGGATGAGGCAAACCCTCCGGGACTTTGGCTACAATCTGAGCAAAGTCCCACTCCTATGTGACAATGAGAGTGCTATCCGCATAGCGGACAATCCTATTGAGCACAGCCGCACAAAGCACATTGACATCCGACATCACTTTTTGAGAGACCACTAGCAAAAGGGAGATATCAAAGTGTTTTATATTAGCACTGAGAACCAGCTAGCCGATATCTTTACCAAGCCTTTAGATGAGAAGACCTTTTGCAGGCTGCGTAGTGAGCTAAATGTCTTAGATTCGCGGAACTTGGATTGACTTATAGCATATATGTGTTCATGCTTTTGATCATGTTCCTTATGCATTTTATTGTTTATTTATGGTGCTCAAGTTGTACAAACACTCCCGGGACCTCAAAAGTCCATGTGTGAGTGATGCACATATTTAGGGGGAGCTGTGCTACAACTTGACCCTTTGAGACTAACCGTGTGCTTGAGTTTGCTTGATTTAGTCTCAAAGGTGGATTGAAAGGGAAAGGTGGACTTGGACCATGAAAGACTTCCACTGCACTCCGATGAGAGGGTAACTCACACCAAGTTCATCCCCATCTTCTTATTGCCTTTGTACTCTTATGTGAAGATTTTGGTGAGGCAATGAGGTTTAAGGGCCAAGATTGATCCCGTTTTGGTGCTTAATGCCAAAGGGGGAGAAAATAAGGCTAAAGCAAGAAATGGATCAGCTACAACTTGAGAATTTTGAAAACAGTAGAATAGAGCTTTTGTTTTGTCAAAATCCTCTTATTGTCTCTCTTTGTCAAAAGTTGGTCTCTTGTGGGGAGAATGTTTGATTATGGGAAAAGGGGGAGTTTTTGAATCTTTGATCAATTTCTCTTGGAATACCTCTCTTTATGTCTCTACAAGTGAATTTGACTTAGAGATAGGAAATTGAGTTTGATTTGCAAAAACAAACCAAGTGGTGGCAAAGTATGATCCAAATATGCCAAAGTTGAATCAATACAATTTGTGTTCTTATTTGCATTGATATTGCACTTGTTCTAGTTGCTTTGTGTTGTGTTGGCATAAATCACCAAAAAGGGGGAGATTGAAAGGGAAATGTGCCTTTGGGCCATTTCTAAGTATTTTGGTGATTTAGTGTCCAACACAAGTGCTTAAGTGTTAATCTATGCCAAGTGATGGACTAAGTGCAAATCAAGATTAAAGGTATGTTTCTAAACTTAGTACATTGTTTTGAAAGCTAATGTATTGTGTCTAAGTGCTGGAAATAGGAAAAATCTCTTTGGAAAAGAGATAGCTTCTTTCAGCCAAAGTCAGCTCAGTCTGGGTGCACCGGACTGTCCGATGGTGCACCGGACAGTGTCCGGTGCGCCAGGCTGGCTCGGGCGGACTGGCTGCTCTCGGGTTTCGACGGCTGTAGGGGGCCTTCGGCTCCCGAAGGTCCTCAAGAAACATAATTTGATAATATTTTCCAAGTGTAATATGTGAACAGGCACCTTTGGAATAGGCACCTTTGGAGTCAGGTTGCGAATATACAAGAGCATGGTTAAGACGAAGCTTGACTGGAATGAAAAACGATCATGACGAAGGATAAGGCGATCACGAAGCTATATGCAGAAAGGCTTCGGTAGAACAACAGAAAAGAAGAACCGACTTAAAGATGAAAAGCCAAATTGGACCTCGAAGAATTACTGTAGTTATTGATAAATGTAAAGGGCATCTATGTAATTTTACATGGGCTGCGACCCGTGTCTATAAATAGGTGAACAGTACTCCCGTACTGTTCACGCTGACGGGGCATACGCTTTTTCGCATCACCTTTGTACCTTTACTTTTCGTCAATCTGAAGGTACATTTGTAATTCATTTTTATAAATTTAATAATGGAAATATATCAATGATAATACTGGTATTATTACTCGCACATTATATACAGTTGCTCTGTTTTGATCATCTGTCAACCTAACGAAGGTCCTTTCTTTCGTAACCTTCGTCCTAGATTCGTTATACCCGAAGGGATATAACGTTTCTAAGGGCGAAGGAGTTCGACATTTAACACTTTTATGTTGTCTTGTTCTTGATTCATAGCATTTAAGAACAAGCCCCCAACATTGGCGCCCACCTCCGGTCAACTCACCTCCACTTTTTGGGTTTTGAAAAACTTCGGCAAGCGTCACCTTTGTCATGCCGCCGAAAAAAGCTTCAACGACAGGGGCTGCCACTCTGCAGCCGCTGGACCCCAATCAGGATGTCGTCTCTCTTAGGGAGGCCCGAAGCCAGAAGAGGAAGGCCATCAGTCCAACGCCTCCGGAAGACGATTTGGACCAAGAAATACAAAAAATGGAGATGCTCCATCAACAGATTCAAAGGAAGAAGGAGAAGATGGCTCGTCTAGCTGATCTTCAAAAGCAGATAGATGAAGCCTCTGAAGAGCTTTGACATCTCGCTCAAGATGACTAAAATCAAAGGCCCCCGCGCAGAGAGGTTCATCAAGAGGGTTTCTACAACGAGGATGACTGGTATGAAGATTTCCATCACGGAAATTTTGCTTTTGATGATGCTTCTCCCTTGTCAACAGAACTGCAGGCTGTTCCTTGGCCACAGTCTTACAAGCCGCCTCAGCTCCCCATGTACGGCGGTCATTCAGACCCGAAACAATTCTTGATGAGCTATGAGGCAACTATATCTTCGTATGGTGGCAACACGGCGGTCATGGCAAAGTCCTTCGTCATGGCTGTCAGGAGCGTTGCACAAACTTGGTACTCTTCCCTTAGGCCAGGGACAATCACCTCATGGCAAAAGTTGAAGGATATGCTGATAACCAGCTTCCAAGGGTTTCAGACGAAGTCAGTCACTGCACAAGCTTTATTCCAGTGCACCCAGGATCACGAAGAATACCTTCAGGCATATGTCCGAAGGTTCCTACGTCTGAGGGCACAGGCACCAACAGTGCCTAATGAAATTGTCATTGAGGCCATGATCAAGGGGCTTCGGCCAGGACCTGCAGCTCAGTACTTTGCCAGGAAGCCTCCTCAAACTCTGGAGAAGCTGCTCCAGAAGATGGACGAGTACATTCGGGCTGACAATGATTTTCGCCAAAGAAGGGAGGAAGCTCTCAGGTTCTCTGAAATGACTAGGGGCTTCGGAGGAAGATTTTATCCAAGGCACGTCAGGTCAATTCACAATTCTACTCAAAATGACGACAAAGGGAGTCAACAGCAAAGGCCACAGTGCTCCTCGCAAGCTTTGGGGCAACAGCAAAGCTCCTTCCGGCCGCCAGCGCCAAGGGGCAGAGGCGCCAGGGGCTTCGGGGGAAGATTTGGGGATCAATCAAGAAAAATATACTGCCTATTCTGTGGTGAGGGTAAGGGTCACACCACCAGGATGTGTCACATTACCATCCAGAAGCAAAAGGAGCTAGCAGAAGCTGCTGCACAACAGAACCAGCTGAAGCAGGTCATGCATACTGCTTCGTACCATTCGCCTTATATTCCAGAATATGTAGGCAATCACCCTGCAGCCTCTGTTGCTTCGGCAAGCCAACCCCAAGCTTCCTGGCAACAGCTTCCACCGCCACCACCAATACAACGAGCTTCGCAGCCAGAAGGGAGCCAGCATTCTCATCCCCAGAGGGACTTCAGAGAAGAATCCGAAGCTCGCACAGTCAATAGCACTGTGCCAGAGTCGAAGCACATTTACTAACAAAATATCCTACTCCCACAGCAGTTTTTTATGCTTTCACGTTCAGTTTTATTTTCTTCATAGTAAAGAACAATTATGGGAAGTTTAAGTGTTTTTTATCGTTTTTCAAAATCTTGTAACAGTTTACCGTATTATTATAATGAAAATATATCTCCTCCAAAGGTTTCAGTTACCGAAGCGCAAGAATTTATGGAGGCACGGAGAACCTTCGGAATATCGAAGACTTGTTCTAAGGAATGAGCCGTAACTTTTTTAGTAATAAAAGTCGTTCCTAAGGGAGTGCAGTGTAAGTTTTCTGCTCAAAAGTCATTCCAAAGGGAATGCAGAGCTTACAGCGAAAAATAAACGCTGATTCCGCTGAAAGTAAAAGGCGAAGAAGCTCCTAAGGGAGGCTTACAACGAAAAGTCAGCGCTGATATAAAAAGTGTGTGTGCTCTATTACAGGGATATGTATCTGTGGCACAAATGTCATTTTGCATGACATAACATCATCACATCATTCTGCATAACATAAGCATCATACAGCATATTGCATGTGGAACAAGAAGGGGATACAACATTGATCTCTGGAGAATATTTTGGAAAAGAGAAAATCGTACTAAAGCACAAGGCAAGTCGAGAAGAAGTGTAGCTTCATTAGAGAGGCAACAAAAAACTTTTCTATAGCGTCGGAGAATATTTCACGAAGCTTGGATAATCTTCACCAGCGAAGTATGCAATTTCTTGTGATATAAGATTTTCTTCACGAAGCATGAAAAGAAGGGAAGGTGTTTTTTCGCCGAAGGCTCAAAAAATGGTATGTATGCAAGATTTCATGCATCGTAAAGAATTAAAACTGTACATGGATCATATATTACATTCAAAGTTACAATATATTACATATGTTACGTTCCAAATGTTTTTACAGTAGCATTTAATCCTCTTTAAGAACTATTTCTGCAGCTTCGTTCAGTAGCTGGTCGACAATCTTGTCCATAATGGCTTCGGCCATTTTTCTAATTTCATCGTCCCCCTTCGGGTGGGGGCCCGGAGATGCCTCAGCAGGTTCTGAGCGAAGAGAAGATACGACTATATTACTATTACAAACCGTGAACAAAGTCTAGAATAAAAAATTACAACATAATAAAAATCACTAATTAATACCTATTTGCCCTTCGGGCTCTGTACTTTTTTCGGCAGCCGCCGCTACTTTTCTAGCATCATGGATGCCTTTTTCGCTCTTTTGAATAATTTCTTGTGCCATTTCTCGGCCGCCGTTGTCCCAGATATCGGTGAAAAATTTTCCGCCGATCATGCTTGCTTCGGCTGAGGGGTCTTTAATGTCTTCAGAGGACAAAGTAGCTTCGGATTGCACTAAAGATTTTACATGCTCACAACCTTTCTTCTCCAAAACAGTAGCAATTCCTCTAGCACCCGAAAAAGCACATATGTCTCCGCGGCTATTCAGGATTTCTTCGAAGGCCTCAGCTTCGTTACTGATCCATTCCATCGGACCTTCGGGATTGCCCCTTGAGAAATTCTCTTCGCTAGAGAATGCGCCAACGTTGGCAAAGCTGGATTTTATCTTCTTAACGCACTCTATAGATTTAACATAGCATCTTCTCTGAGAAGCACGAAGCTCTTTAACATTAACTTCCAAATGATCTGCCCATTGATCACTTAACTCTCGTTTTGTTTCTTCAAGAACGCGTTCCTCTTTGGCTCGGGCTAGTTGTTTACGAAGATCTTCGATTTCACGCCTCTGAGCTTCGGCTTGAGTTTTAGAGTTAGCTTCGTCTTCCTTCATTTTTTCCACTAATGTAAGCAAAATTCTGTCCTTCTCCAAGGCTTCGTTTCTTAGCCTGATAACCTCTGTTCGAAGGTTGTTGAGAGCAATGGTGCAGCTCTCGTCTTCAGCATTCTTTTGTGCCCTTAAGGCATTGCTGAGAATTAAACCCTATTCAAAAAGAATGAATGGATTAACACAACAGTAAAGGACTCATTCAAAATCCACAAAATTCAAAATTTACAATCTTCGTACCTTCAGACTGTTATATGCAAGACTATCCGCAAGATCCTCCTTCGTCATGGCGCAAAGGCCAGCTTCGAGTTTTAGGAACCCCATGCTTCTAGCCATCTCCCGGCACACGGATAATTCTTTATTATCTGGGAGACAGTACAAGAAGTCATCTTCGTCTGTCCCATTGAACACTACGACCCCCTTCGGATACTTCAGTTCTCGGGCATAGTGATTGGCTTCAAAAATCTCTTCTTCAGATAGTTTCTTCCCCGAAGCATGTCGCACAATATAATCATGTATTTTGGAAGATGCTTCGGGGGTGGCAGTGCCAATTTCCTCAATCACAATCGGTTCTGTTATTTTTGCTTTTTCAGTTTCTAAACTTGCCTTTGACATTTTTTCGACCTCCAAAGGTTGTATCTTGGTGGATTCCGAAGGCCTAGCTTCAGTTTCAAATTGCTGCCTTGAAGCTTCAGCAGCAAAGGCTTCAGTAGACACTTCAACAGTTTTCTTTGGAGTTATGCTTGAAGATTTAATTGTCTCCAAAACATCCAGCACATTAACCATCCTTTTTCTTTTCGGGGTTGCTGTTGGCCCCTTCTGGCTTTTAGCTGCCTCAACTTTTGACGAAGGACTTAAAACATCTAGTGTTTTTCTTTCTTCAGATCTCTCTTTTCCTGTTTCTTCTATTGCTGGTGCTTCGGCCATTTCTTCGGATTTTGGCGCTGTAGTTGGTTCCCTGGCTTCGGTGGCCGAAGAGGCCTCGCCAATAAACTCGGGCACTATGGCCGGCTCAATACAGCGTGGAGGGTGTGTGAACACTTTTACCTTCTTCCTCTTCGGCGCTGGCTCCCCGGGAGCAGCCGAAGCAGTGTCCTTGGCAGAAGAAGTATTTTTTCTCTTTTGACCTCGCATTGGATAATAGTAGTCGGGATAGATAAACCCAATTGCATCAAATACTCGGTTGAGTCTCTTCTTTTTTCGGCCTCCGAAAGCCGCTGATAATGCAGTGTTTTCGGTCTTTGTGTATGCCCCAAGCAATTCATCACTTACATTCTCAATGCTTTTCAGCCAATCATCATCCGGTTCAACAAACTTATCTCCATACTTGAATGTATATTTCAGTCTGATTAGTCCACCCTCGTCAGTTTCTTTAACGGTCTCCTTCGGCATTTCCCGGTTATCTACAAGTGGCCACGCTCTGAAGGCAATGTGCTCTTGCATCAAATCCCTGGTCCCAATAAAAGAGCAGACCACCCCGAAGGCCCTCTGACATTCTTCAGCTGCTTCATCCATTTCCACCTTTGGTTTCCGAAGTCCAAAGCGCTGCCAAATAGGGCGCATGATGATATCTTTGATATCTTCCCGAACCTTCAAATCGTTCTTCACATAGAACCATTCCTTCATCCATTCCCCGGGCCATCTCTTCCGAAAGGTTGGCACGGGACAGCTTGACCCAGAGCGGGCGCCGAAGCTATAGCAACCACAATTATTATGATATTGCTCCTTACCCCAGGGTTTCGTCTCATATACTAACTCGTGTATATTGCAAAAGCTTTTTGCACTTGGCTCCAGGCCCTGGCTCCTCACCGCCCAGATGAAGATTCCCAATCTTATCACTGCCTCGGGGGTAAGTTGATGAAGGTAAATTTGATATATTTTCAGAACTTCTACCACAAACCTGCTCAGAGGGAATCGCAGCCCAGCCTTCAAAAAGCTTTGGAAGATCACGACCTAATTATCTTCGGGGGTCGGCGTAGTTTTTTCTCCGTCATCTTCCCTCACGATGGATATATCTCGAAAATATCTCCCCTTCATATTTTCAAGGTGACTCTGCTTTATAGTTGATTTTCCGAAGTTTGAGTGACTAGGCCGCCACGGGCGATCTTCTGAGTCCTCCCCACCACTATCCACATCATAACTATCACTGTCGCTAGTATCTTCAGATAAACCCTCCAAAGTTTCCTTGACAATCTTTTCCGTATTTGTCTTCGACATTGACTCAAGAAAACCCAGGTGCATTTCCTCCGAAAGGCTTAGCTTCGAAGCACCAGCAATTATCTTATCCTCGGACATTTTCGCGAATGCTGGCAAACTAGACTTGAAACCGAAGCTCAAAAATTCAAGACCGAGCAAATGCTGGGTGCGCAGGCTAAAAGCTGGGTGAGTAAAAAGCAGGTGGCAAAAGGGCGTGCCAAATAAACTCGCGGTGAGCTTGTATTTATACACCCAGTATGTCGAAAACTGGAGGGCCCCGCTTGTCAATGACTGTTGCTATTCTAGCAAAAGGAAGGTGTTTTTTCGGACCTTCGGCTTAAAGCCTTCGTCCATGTCGCAATATGAATTTATCTTGACAATAAATTGATATTGCGAGGGGCTACTGTTGGGGGCCTTCGGCTCCCGAAGGTCCTCAAGAAACATAATTTGATAATATTTTCCAAGTGTAATATGTGAACAGGCACCTTCGGAACGGGCACCTTCGGAGTCAGGTTGCGAATATACAAGAGCATGGTTAAGACGAAGCTTGACTGGAATGAAAAACGATCATGACGAAGGATAAGGCGATCACGAAGCTATATGCAGAAAGGCTTCGGTAGAACAACAGAAAAGAAGAACCGACTTAAAGATGAAAAGCCAAATTGGACCTCGAAGAATTACTGTAGTTATTGATAAATGTAAAGGGCATCTATGTAATTTTACACGGGCTGCGACCCGTGTCTATAAATAGGTGAACAGTACTCCCGTACTGTTCACGCTGACGGGGCATACGCTTTTTCGCATCACCTTTGTACCTTTACTTTTCGTCAATCTGAAGGTACATTTGTAATTCATTTTTATAAATTTAATAATGGAAATATATCGATGATAATACTGGTATTATTACTCGCACATTATATACAGTTGCTCTGTTTTGATCATCTGTCAACCTAACGAAGGTCCTTTCTTTCGTAACCTTCGTCCTAGATTCGTTATACCCGAAGGGATATAACGTTTCTAAGGGCGAAGGAGTTCGACATTTAACACTTTTATGTTGTCTTGTTCTTGTGTCGGCGTTTCGAGACCGGGGGGTCCCTAAGCCGACGAGTGAGTGTGCCGCGTGCCCCAGCCCAGATGGGTCGAGCGCGTGGGCGAGCGCGAAGGGGGGAAAGCGAGGTGGCCGGAGCCGAGTCGTGAGGGAGGCGGAGATCCCGCGGCCTTCGTGTTCGTCCCGCGCCCAGGTCGGGTGCGCTTGCAGTAGGGGGTTACAAGCGTCCACGCGGGTGAGGGAAGCGAGCGGCCCCAAGAGAGCGCCTGCCCCTGCCCTCGTTCCCGCGGGGCCAACCTTCTCTAAGAAGGCCCTGGTCCTTCCTTTTATAGGCGTAAGGAGAGGGTCCAGGTGTACAATGGGGGTGCAGCAGAGTGCTACGTGTCTAGCGGGGGAGAGCTAGCGCCCTAGGTACATGCCAATGTGGCAGCCGGAGAGAACTTGGCACCCAGCTGGTGTGGTGTCGTGGCTGTCGGAGGAGTAACGGAGCCTGGTGGAGGGACAGCTGTCGGAACAGTTGGGCTCTTGCTGACGTCCCCCTGCTTCCGTAAGGGAGCTGAGAGCCGCCGTCGTCATGGGTCTAGCGGGGCGCCATCATTGCCTATCTGGCGGAGCTAGCCAGATGGGATGTCGGTCTTGTTCTCTGCGGCCCAAGTCGGCTCGGGGTAGGGTGATGATGGCGCTTCCTGTTGACGTGGTGGACTTGTGCCCTAGGTCGGGCGACGTGGAGGCTCCTCCGAGGCCGAGGTCGAGTCTGTCTTCCATGGCCGAGGCCGAGCCCGAGCTCCTGGGTCGGGCGAGGCGGAGGTCGTTCGGCAGAGGCCAGGGTGGAGTCCGACCCCAGGGGTCGGGCGAAGCGGAGTTCGCCGTCTTCCGGGGCCTTAGCCCGAGTCCGAGCCCTGGGTCGGGCGGAGCGGAGTTCGCCGTCTTCCGGGGCCTTAGCCCGAGTTCGAGCCCTGGGTCGGGCGGAGCGGAGTTCACCGTCTTCCGGGGCCTTAGCCCGAGTCCGAGCCCTAGGTCGGGCGGAGCGGAGTTCGCCATCTTCCGGGGCCTTAGCCCGAGTCCGAGCCCTGGGTCGGGCGGAGTTCGCCGTCTTCCGGGGCCTTAGCCCGAGTCCGAGCCCTGGGTCGGGCGGAGTTCACCGTCTTCCGGGGCCTTAGCCCGAGTCCGAGCCCTGGGTCGGGCGAAGCTTCCTATGGCGCCTTTGGCAAGGCCTGGCTGCCGGTCAGTCTCACTCTATCAAGTGGCACCGCAGTCGGGACGGCGCAGGCGGCGCTGTCCTTTTGTCAGACCGGTCAGTGGAGCGGCGAAGTGACGGTGGTCACTTCGGCCCTGCCAGGGGGAGCGCGTCAGGATAAAGGTGCCAGGCTACCTTTGCGTTAAATGCCCCTGTGACTTGGTCGGTCGGCGCGGCGATTTAGTCAGGGTTGCTTCTTAACGAAGGCAAGGCCTCGGGCGAGCCGGAGATGCGTCTGCCGTAAAAAAGGGGGCCTCGGTTGAGACGGAAACACCTCAGGGTCGGCTGCCCTTGCCCGAGGCGTGATCGAGTCGCTCGTATGGACCGATCCCTGACTTAATCGCACCTATCAGGCCTCTGCAGCTTTATGCTGATGGGGGTTACCAGCTGAGAATTAGGCGTCTTGAGGGTACCCCTAATTATGGTCCCCGACATCTTGATTCATAGCATTTAAGAACAAGCCCCCAACAACGGCGGTGTACGGCTATAAATCACCGGACTGTCCGGTGGTGCATCGGACTGTCCGGTGAGCCATTCACAGGCGAAGTCGTCGCTCTCGGGAAGCGATTAACGGCATATGGCTATAAATCACCGGACTGTCCGGTGGTGCACGGGACTGTCCGGTGAGCCAACGGTCGGCCGGGCCAACAGTCGGCCGTGTAATCCGCGCGCGACGTGTGGCCAAGCCAACGGTCAGAAGGGGGCACCGGACAGTGTCCGGTGCGCCAATGGCTCTGAATCTGCAACGGTCGGCTTCGCCAAATAAGGAAAGAGATCTGCACCGGACAATGTCCGGTGGTGCACCGGACTGTCCGGTGCGCCAGGCGACAGAAGGCAAGAATTGCCTTCCTGGAATGCTCTCAACGGCTCCTAGCTGCCTTGGGGCTATAAAAGGGACCCCTAGGCGCATGGAGGAGTACACCAAGCATTCTCTAA
Organism: Zea luxurians; assembly: GCA_029449295.1. Lineage (NCBI taxonomy): Eukaryota > Viridiplantae > Streptophyta > Magnoliopsida > Poales > Poaceae > Zea > Zea luxurians. The sequence continues at coordinate 48,711,126 of JAOPSE010000010.1, forward strand.
GCATTCCTAAGCACCAAGACTTCAATTCCGCGCATTCGATTCTTTGTTATAGCAACTAGAGCTCCATTTGAGTAGTGTACTTTTCGGGTTGTGTTGAGAGCTCGTGTTGTGACTTGTGTGCGTGTTGTTGCTCTGATTTTGTGTCTTGTGTGCGTTGCTCATCCCAACCTTACTTTCGTGATTCTTTGTGAACATCTTTGTAAGGGCGAGAGGCTCCAAGTTGTGGAGATTCCTCGCAAGCGGGATATAGTAAAGCAAAGCAAAACACCGTGGTATTCAAGTAGGTCGCTGGACCGCTTGAGAGGGGTTGATTGCAACCCTCGTCCGTTGGGACGCCACAACGTGGAGTAGGCAAGTGTTGGACTTGGCCGAACCACGGGATAAACCACTGTGCCATCTCTGTGTTGATCTTCTTGTGGTTATCGTGTTGTGCAAGAACTCTTTTCTAACCACTTGGCTTTATTGTGTAACTCTTAATCAAGTTTTGTGGATTAAGTTTCAAGTTTTACAGGATCACCTATTCACCCCACCCTCTAGGTGCTCTCAACTCGCTGTTGAATTAATGTGTGCATGGCTCATATTAATATTCAACAATAGCCAATGCTAAAGGTCCACTTTAAAGATATGGTGTACTAGTACTTTAGTACCATACCGTAAGTTCAAGGGACAATTCAATCAACTTAAATAGGAGGACCATTGGTGCATCTATTGAGAAGTTGAGAAAAGGATGAAGGACTGCCACACGCGTGCGCCCCGGCCGGGCCGAGGCCGTGGCAGATCGGACTTTGGTCCAAGTATTCCTTTATAACGGTTGTGCATTTTGCCTAAAGTGATGACCATCCATTACTGCTGTACGTTACTGGTTGTTTCCTGTGTTATGGCTAGTAACAGACGAGCTGTAATGGCTGTCAGCTAGTAACGGACGTCACTGATGGCGTCAGTTTCTAGCTGGCTGTAACAGTAGCTCTAGTAACGGACGTCACTGATGGCGTCAGTTTCTCGCTAGCTGTAACGGTAGCTCTTGAGAGCACCTAGAGGGGGGGGGGGTGAATAGGTGATCCTGTAAAATTCAACACTAAATAGCCACAAGCTTGGTTATAAAGATGTTAGTGCAATAGAACCAAGTGGCTATAGAGCGAGCTCTTGCGAATCACAATAATCACAGAGAAAGACAACACAAGAGACATAGTGGTTTATCCCGTGGTTCGGCCAAGTATAACACTTGCCTACTTCCATGTTGTGGCGTCCCAATGGACGAGGGTTGCAATCAACCCATTTCAAGTGATCCAATGATCAACTTGAATACCACGGTGTTCTTCCTTATAGTTTTCTTCCCGTTTGCGAGGAATCTCCACAAGTTGGAGCCTCTCGCCCTTACAAGATTGTTCACAAAGAAAGCACGGAGTAAGGTTGGGAAGAGCAACACACACTAGAATTAAATCCACACGCAAACATGCACACAAGTGAGAAGATGAGCACACAGAACACGCGCAAGGAGTTTACAACTCGAAAAGTGCTCCAATCTCAAGAACGATGAACGATTGTGAAAGTGAGGACTAGAAGACTTGGAATGCTTAGAGTGTGCTTAGGTGACTCCTCCATGCGCCTAGGGGTCCCTTTTATAGCCCCAAGGCATCTAGGAGCCGTTGGAGACCAACAAGGAAGGCTAAGATTGCCTTCTGTCGGGTGGCGCACCGGACAGTCCGGTGCGCCACCAGACAGTCACTGTAGACAGTCTGGTGCGGATCTCCTTCCTATTTGGGCGCAGTCGACCGTTGCAGATTTGTGGCAGTTGGCGCACCGGACATTGTCCGGTGCACACCAGACAGTTCGGTGCCCCCTGCCAACCGTTGGAGCGGGCCACGCGTCGCCCGCGGATTACGCGGGCGACCGTTGTGCTGGCGACCGTTGGCTCACCGGACAGTCCGGTGCACCATCGGACAGTCCGGTGAATTATAGCCGTACGCCGCCGTCGAGTCCCGAGAGCGGCCAGTTCACCTTGGACTCGCCTGGCGCACCGGACACTGTCCGGTGCACCACTGGACAGTCCGGTGCACCCAGACTGAGCAGGAGTACAGCCAACTCTTCTCCAATTCCTTTTCTTCTATTTCTAGCACTTAGACAATATATGTTAGTACTCAAAACAATGTACTAAGTCTAGAAACGTACCTTGTTACATGATTTGCACTTCTTCAATCTCTAGCACATTCAAAACTTAGAGAATGTGTGTTGGGCACTTAATCACCAAAACATTATAGAAATGGCCCAAGGGCACATTTCCCTTTTAATATCCCCCTTTTTGGTGATTTATGCCAACACTTCACAATGCAACCAGAATAAGTGCAATATCAGTGCAAAAGAGAACCAAATAGTTTTTACTCTAATTTGGCATATTTGGATCATTCTTTGCCACCACTTGGTTTGTTTTGCAAATCAAATTCATTTTCCTTATCTCTAATTCAAACTCACTTGATTGGGCATAAAGAGAGAAAATCCAAGAGTGAAATTGATCAAGTGCCAAAACCCCCCCTTTTTCCCATAATCATAAATTCTCCCCACAAGAGACCAAATTTTGACAAAATCAAAAGTTCTAACTCTATTGTTTTCAAAATACTCAAGTGGTAGCTGATCCATTTGCTTTGGCCTTAATTTCTCCCCCTTTAGCATTAAGCGCAAAAACGGGATCATTTTTGGCCCTTTAACCCCATTGCCTCACCAAAAATGTCAATTAAGAGCAAAAAAGGCAATAAGAGCATAAAGATGAACTTGGAACAAAATACACCAATACCGGAGTGCAGTGGAAGTCTTTGCAGCATCCAAGTCCATTTCCCTTTTAATGCACCTTTGAGACTACATTAAGAACACTCAGACACAAAGGTTAGTCTCAAAGGGTCAAGTTGTAGCACTTCTCCCCCTAAATATGTGCATCATTCACACATGGTCTTGTGAGGTCCGGGGATCCCTTGCACAACTTGAGCACCATAAATAAGCAACAAATTTCATAAATGCATAAAGTAACATGATCAAAGGCATAAGACACATGTATGCTATAGATCAATCCAAGTTACGCAAATCTAAGACATTTAGCTCACTACGCAGCCTGCAAAAGGTTTTCTCATCTAATGACTTGGTAAAGATATCGGCTAGCTGGTTCTCGATGCTAATATGGAACACCTCGATATCTCCCTTTTGCTGGTGGTCTCTCAGAAAGTGATGCCGGATGTCTATGTGCTTAGTGCGGCTGTGTTCAACAGGATTATCCACCATGAGGATGGCACTCTCATTGTCACGTAGGAGTGGGACTTTGCTCAGATTGTAGCCAAAGTCCCGGAGGGTTTGCCTCATCCAAAGAAGCTGCGTGCAACACTGTCCTGCGACAACATACTCGGCCTCAGCGGTGGATAGGGCAACGAAGGTTTGTTTCTTTGAACTCCAAGACACCAGGGACCTTCCTAGGAATTGGCACATCCCTGATGTACTCTTCCTATCAACCTTGCATCCAGCATAATCGGAGTCTGAATATCCAATCAAGTCAAAGGTAGACCCCTTTGGATACCAGATCCCGAAGCAAGGCGTAGCAACTAAATATCTAAGAATCCGCTTAACGGCCACAAGGTGACACTCCCTTGGGTCGGATTGAAATCTAGCACACATGCATACGCTAAGCATAATATCCGGTCTACTAGCACATAAATAAAGTAATGACCCTATCATAGACCGGTATGCATTTTGATCAACAGACTTACCTCCTTTGTTGAGGTCGACATGTCCATCGGTTCCCATTGGTGTCTTCGCGGGCTTGGCGTCCTTCATCCCAAACCTTTTGAGAAGATCTTGAGTGTACTTCGTTTGGGAGATGAAGGTGCCGTCCTTGAGTTGCTTCACTTGGAACCCAAGGAAGTAGTTCCACTCGCCCATCATCGACATCTCAAACTTTTGAGTCATCACCCTGCTAAACTCCTCACAAGACTTTTGATTAGTAGAACCAAATATTATGTCATCGACATAAATTTGGCACACAAAAAGATCACCGTCACAAATCTTAGTGAAAAGAGTGGGATCGGCTTTCCCAACCTTGAAAGCATTAGCAATGAAGAAATCTCTAAGGCATTCATACCATGCTCTTGGGGCTTGCTTAAGTCCATAGAGGGCCTTAGAGAGCTTACACACATGGTCGGGGTACCTTTCACCCTCAAAGACAGGGGGTTGTTCCACGTACACCTCCTCCTTGATCGGCCCATTGAGGAAAGCGCTCTTCACATCCATTTGAAACAACCTGAAAGAGTGGTGAGCGGCATAGGCTAATAGAATGCGAATAGACTCTAGCCTAGCCACAGGAGCAAAAGTCTCCTCGAAATCCAAACCTGCGACTTGGGCATAACCTTTTGCCACAAGTCAAGCCTTGTTTCTTGTCACCACCCCATGCTCGTCTTGCTAGTTGCGGAACACCCACTTGGTTCCCACAACATTTTGCTTAGGACGTGGCACCAGGCTCCAAACTTCGTTCCTCTTGAAGTTGTTGAGCTCTTCCTGCATGGCCAACACCCAGTCCGCATCCTGCAAGGCCTCTTCTACCCTGAAAGGCTCAATAGAAGAGACAAACGAGTAATGCTCACAAAAGTTAGCCAATCTTGAGCGAGTAGTTACTCCCTTGCTTATGTCACCCAGAATCTGGTCAACGGGGTGATTCTGTTGGATCGTTGCTCGGACTTGAGTTGGAGGGGCCTGTGGTGCTTCTTCCTCCATAGCTGGTTCTTCTTGTGCTCCCCCTTGATCACGCGCCTCTTCTTGAGGAACCTGTTCATCATCTTGAGTTGGGGGATGCACCATCGTTGAGGAAGAAGGTTGATCTTGCTCTTGTTGTTCCTGTGGTCGCACATCTCCAATCGCCATGGTGCGTATTGCGGCCGTCGAAACATCATCTTCATCGGTAAGAAGTTCATATGAGGTCTTCTTGAGGAGGCGATGAAGGTAGACCCGGTTTATGGCGTGGCAAGCTGTGTTCACAGCTTTTGACCAAAACCGCTCAAGCGTCTTGAACTCTCCAAGCATTGTCCTCTCCATATCGATGAGCGTCCTGTTCTTCCTCTCTACCACACCATTTTGCTGTGGTGTGTAGGGAGCGAAGAACTCGTGCTTGATGCCTTCCTCCTCAAGATACTCCTCCACTTGTAGATTCTTGAACTCGGACCCGTTGTCGCTTCTTATCTTTTTCACCTTGAGCTCAAATTTGTTTTGAGCCCTCCTTAGAAAGCGTTTGAGGGTCCCTTGGGTTTTTGATTTATCCTGCAAAAAGGACACCCAAGTTAAGCGGGAAAATCATCAACAATTACTAGACCATACTTACTTCCCCCAATGCTAAGGTAGGCGACGGGTCCGAAGAGGTCTATGTGGAGAAGCTCTAGTGGTCTTGATGTTGTCGTCACATTCTTGTTGTGATGAGCGCTTCCCACCTGTTTCCCTGCCTGGCAAGCTGCACAAGGTCTATCTTTCTCGAAATAGACATTTGTTAGTCCTAACACATGTTCTCCCTTTAGAAGTTTGTGAAGGTTCTTCATCCCAACATGTGCTAGACGGCGATGCCACAGCCAGCCCATACTAGTCTTAGCTATTAAGCATGCATCTAGATCGGCCTCCTCTTTTGAAAAATCCACTAAGTAGAGTTTGTCGTCTAATACACCCTTAAAAGCTAGTGAACCATCACTCCTTCTAAAGAAACACACATCTACATTGGTAAATAGACAATTATAACCCATGTTACATAATTGACTTACAGACAATAAGTTGTACCCGAGCGATTCAACTAAGAACACATTTGAGATAGAATGCTCGGATGAAATAGCTATTTTTCCCAGTCCTTTAACCTTGCCTTGGTTCCCATCTCCAAAGATGATCGAATCTTGGGAATCCTTGTTCTTGACATAGGAGGTGAAAATCTTCTTCTCCCCCGTCATGTGGTTTGTGCATCCGCTGTCGATAATCCAGCTTGAGCCCCTGGATGCATAAACCTGCAAGGCAAATTAGGCTTGGGTTTTAGGTACCCAACTCTTGTTGGGTCCTACAAGGTTAGTTACAATAGCTTTTGGTACCCAAATGCAAGCCTTGTCTCCTTTGCATTTGGATCCCAATTTTCTAGCAACCACTTTTTCATTTTTACATGAAAGTACAAACGTAGTGTTGCAAGCATGAAAGACAGTAGTAGGTTTATTACACATTTTCCTAGGAGCATGAGACACAATATTTCTCCTAGGCCTACCATTAAAATTAGAACTTGAAGAAAACATAGCATTTGGATCATAATAACCAGCATGAATATAACTCTTATTAAAGTTAGAATAACTACCAATTTTTCTATCATACATAAAAGCATGGTTTCTCTTAGGAATATTAGCCATAGGAGCCTTCCCTTTCTCCTTGTTGGGAATGGGAGCCCTTTGGCTTGTTAAGTTCTTGGCTTCCTTTCAAAAGCCAAGCCCATCCTTAATTGAGGGGTGTCTACCAACAGTGTAGGCATCCCTAGTAAATTTTAACTTATCAAAATCACTTTTGCAAGTCTTAAGTTGAGCATTAAGACTTGCCACTTCATCATTCAGTTTTGTAATAGCAATAAGATATTCATTACAAGCATTAACATCAAAGTTCTTACATCTATTACAAATTACAACATGTTCTACACATGAACTAGATTTATTAGCTACCTCTAGCTTAGTATTTAAATCATCATTCAAAATCTTTAAGCTAGAGATTGATTCATGGCACATAGACAATTCAGAGGATAACATTTCATTTCTTTTAGTTTCTAAAGCAAGAGATTTTTGTACACTAACAAACTTATCATGCTCTTCATACAAAATATCCTCTTGCTTTTCTAAGAGTCTATTCTTTTCATTTAAAGCATCAATCAATTCATTGATTTTATCTACTTTAGCTCTATCTAAACCTTTGAATAAGCTTGAGTAATCTACTTCATCATCACTAGAATCATCATCACTAGAAGTAGTGTATTTAGGGGTATCACGAACACTTACCTTCTTCTCCTTGGCCATGAGGCAAGTGTGTCGTTCATTGGGGAAGAGAGAGGACTTGTTGAAGGCCGAGGCAGCGTGTCCTTCGGAGTCGGAAGAAGAGCAGTCCGAGTCCCATTCCTTTCCGAGGTGTGCCTCGCTCTTTTCCTTCCTATAGTTCTTTTTCTTCTCCTTCTTCCCACTCTTTTCTTGTTCCTGGTCATTAGCATTATCGGGACAATTTGCTATAAAGTGACCAATCTTACCGCACTTGAAGCAGGAGCGCTTTCCCCTTGTTTTGTTCTTGTTGGAGTACTCCTTGCGTCCTTTAAGAGTGGTCTTGAAGCGCTTGATGATGAGCGCCATTTCATCCTCGTTGAGCTCGGCAGCCTCTACTTGTGCCACCTTGCTAGGTAGCGCCTCCTTGCTGCTTGTTGCCTTGAGTGCAACGGGCTGCGGCTCGTAGATGGGCATTGGGCCGTTTAATGCATCATCAACATACCTTGCCTCCTTAACCATCATGCGCCCGCTCACAAATTTTCCGAGTATCTCCTCGGGCGTCATCTTTGTGTACCTGGGATTTTCATGGATGAGGTTCACAAGATGAGGGTTAATAACAGTAAAAGACCTGAGCATAAGTCGGACGACGTCGTGGTCCGTCCATCTTGTGCTTCTATAGCTCCTAATCTTGTTGACCAGGGTCTTGAGCCTGTTGTACGTTTGTGTTGGCTCCTCTCCCCTGATCATCGCGAACCTTCCCAGCTCGCCTTCCACCAACTCTATTTTGGTGATCATGGTGGCATCGTTTCCCTCATGTGATATTTTGAGGGTGTCCCAGATTTGCTTAGCGTTGTCCAAGCCGCTCACCTTGTTGTACTCGTCCCTGCACAAGGATGCTAGCAAAACAGTGGTAGCTTGTGCATTCTTATGAATTTGCTCATTGATAAACACAGGGTTGTCGGTACTATCGAAATGCATTCCATTTTCAACTATCCCCCATATACTAGGATGGAGAGAAAATAAGTGACTACGCATTTTGTGACTCCAAAAAGCGTAGTCCTCTCCATCAAAGTGTGGAGGTTTACCAAGAGGAATTGAAAGCAAATGAGCATTGGAATTAAAAGGAATACGAGAATAATCAAATGAATAATTTGAATTAACCGGTTTCTTTTTCTCGTCGTCGTCGTCTCTTGGTGAAGAAGAAAATTCGTCGCTGTCGTAGTAGACAATCTTCTTGATGCGCCTCTTCTTCTTCCCGTCCTTCTTCTTGTGACTCGAGCCAGAGTCAGTGGGCTTGTCATCTCTTGGCTCGTTGAAGATGGACTCCTTCTCCTTATCATTGACCACCATCCCCTTTCCCTTAGGATCCATCTCTTCGGGCGATTAGTCCCTTACGTGAAGAGAATGGCTCTGATACCAATTGAGAGCACTTAGAGGGGGGTGAATAGGTGATCCTGTAAAATTCAACACTAAATAGCCACAAGCTTGGTTATAAAGATGTTAGTGCAATAGAACCAAGTGGCTATAGAGCGAGCTCTTGCGAATCACAATAATCACAGAGAAAGACAACACAAGAGACATAGTGGTTTATCCCGTGGTTCGGCCAAGTATAACACTTGCCTACTTCCACGTTGTGGCGTCCCAATGGACGAGGGTTGCAATCAACCCCTTTCAAGTGATCAAATGATCAACTTGAATACCACAGTGTTCTTCCTTATAATTTTATTCCCATTTGCGAGGAATCTCCACAAGTTGGAGCCTCTCGCCCTTACAAGATTGTTCACAAAGAAAGCACGAAGTAAGGTTGGGAAGAACAACGCACACTAGAATTAAATCCACACGCAAACACGCACACAAGTGAGAAGATGAGCACACAAAACACGTGCAAGGAGTTTACAACTCGAAAAGTGCTCCAATCTCAAGAATGATGAACAATTGCGTGAAAGTGAGGACTAGAAGTCTTGGAATGCTTAGAGTGTGCTTGGGTGACTCCTCCATGTGCCTAGGGGTCCCTTTTATAGCCCCAACGCATCTAGGAGCCGTTGGAGACCAACAAGGAAGGCTAAGATTGCCTTCTGTCGGGTGGCGAACCAGACAGTTCGGTGCGCCACCGGACAGTCACTGTAGACAGTCCGGTGTGGATCTCCTTCCTATTTTGGCGCAGTCGATTGTTGCAGATTCGTGGCAGTTGGCGCACTGGACACTGTCCGGTGCACACCGGATAGTCTGGTGCCCCCTGCCGACTGTTGGAGCGGGCCACGCATCGCCCGTGGATTGCGCGGCCGACCGTTGCGCTGGCGACAGTTGGCTCACCGGACAGTCCGGTGCACCACGGGACAGTCCGGTGAATTTTAGCCATACGCCGCTGATCATTTTCCCGAGACTGGCGACTTCACCGCGGACGACTCACTGGACAGTCCGGTGCACCACCGGACAGTCTGGTGAATTATAATCGTACGTCGCCATCGAGTCTCGAGAGCGGCCAGTTCACCTTGGACTCGCCTGGCGCACCGGACACTGTCCGGTGCACCACCGGACAGTCCGGTGCACCCAGACCGAGCAGGAGTTGGCAACTCTTTTCCAATTCCTTTTCTCCTGTTTCTAGCACTTAGATAATATATGTTAGTACTCAAAACAATGTACTAAGTATAGAAACATACCTTTTTACATGATTTGCACTTCTTCAATCTTTGGCACATTCAAAACTTAGAGAATGTGTGTTGGGCACTTAATCACCAAAACATTATAGAAATGGCCTAAGGGCACATTTCCCTTTCAGCTCTGATGGTGATCGTTACTGTCCGTTGGCCTCCCTCTACGTGTGTATATATACGGATGAGGTGAGGCTGCTTCTAAGGTTGGACAACATAGTACGTACTCGCTCTGCACCGAAGAGTCTCAGATGCGTTGCACACAATCATTCCTGTCCCACCTTCTGCGAGCAAAAAGAGTGTGAGAGAGTGTAACACCCTAAATTTGGGGGTATAAATTTTTCTTCTCCAATACTCACCAAATTCGGGCATTGCTCTCTTTTCTCTTCGCGTTTCACTCATTCTTCCCATTTTACAAAGCAATATAGAGACTGGTGTCTGTATCGCGTGTAAACAAAAACCTAAGTTGATATTGTTGTAACATCATGCCAAAACATATTTTTTGTCTGATGTTGTGTCTAATCACACGTTTGTCTCGTTTTGGTTTTCGATTCGCGATTTAAATTCGATTAGAGGTAAGCGAGCGCGAGTAGTGGGTAGTCGGCCCAGGCCGCGGCCCAGCCCGGCCCACCCCGACCCGGCCAACCCCTGGCGCGCCCCTTGCACCCCTCCCCTCCATGCGTGCCCCACCCATCTCCCTCTCATTTTTTTCCTTTCCCATGCAACAACTTCCCTCTCACTATCTTCCACCTCTCTCCACCTCCCCTTGCCCTAGGTTGGATTCCGGTGAGCGGTTGCCGCCGATCGTCGAGCCCTGGGGTGAGCTTTCCCTCTCCTCTCTTCTCTCCCTCTTCCCCTTCCCTCTCCCTGTGTGCAGCCCTCCCCAGCGACCCCTGCGCAGCCCCCGACGCGCCCCGCCCCTGCCCACCCCCGGCCCGGCGGCCCCTGGCTCGCCTCACCGCTGGTGCGCCCATCCCCGACGCGCGTAGCCCTAGCACGCATGACATTTAAATTCAGTTTTAAATTCAGTTTAATTCACGTGCTGCGTCGCACGCTTCGCCGCGCGATGATTTATTTTAAATTTAGATTTATTAGTGCGTTGTGTCGTGCAACAATTCATTTTAATTTCAGTTTAGGTAATGTGTTGTGTCGTGCATTTCGTCGCGCGATGTTTCATTTTAAATTCAGTTTAATTAGTGTATGCCATCGCGCGCTTCGTCGCGCGGCGTTTCGTGTTAATTTCGGATTTAATTCAAGTGTTGCGTCACGCGCTTCATCGCGCGACGAGTCGTTTTAATTTCAGTTTAGTCTAAGTGTTGCGTCGTACGCTTCGCTGCGGGTCGATTCATTTTAATTTGCCGTCACGCGCTTCGTCGCGCGGCGTTTCGTGTTAATTTCAGATTTAATTCAAGTATTGCATCACGCGCTTCATTGCGTGACGAGTCGTTTTAATTTCAGTTTAGTCTAAGTGTTGCGTCGTGCGCTTCACCGTGCGTCGATTCATTTTAATTTCAAATTTAGTTCATGTGTGCTGTCGCGCACTTCGCCGCGCGACGGTTCGTTCTAATTTCAGCTTAATTCGTGCGTGTTGTCGCGCGCTTCGTCGCGCGACAACTCGTCTTAATTTCAGTTTAGATCGCGTGTGTTGCGCGTTTTGTTGCGCGATAACCTTTTAAATTTACCTAGATTTGCTTATAATAATTAAGTGCATAGGGTAACTTTAGTTTATGCATAGCGCGATTGTTAAATTATTGGTTATGTCTAGACAAGTATTTTAATCCATAGCTACTTAATTACCTTTCGACCGTAGTCTCGACCGTTGTATTTCCTTTCTCGTATAGTCGTAGATGCGAGCCCTACGCAAGCGTCTGTTTAATTGTTGTATTTTATTATATGGTGTATTGTTTCTTTTATATTAAGTTTGTGGAATGTATGTTTGAACTCGTATAGATAACGGTCCGTTGGTAGAGTTCGAAGGAGTTGCAGGTGAAGACCCTGAGCAGCAGCTGGTTGGTGAAGGCAAGTGTCCTTCGACCTATCTATGCCCCACTCATTTTATAATTCACTCCCCGTATTTACATAATTTATGCCTAAGGATTTACTAGCTTTGTTTATCCTGCCCTTGTTCACCTATGTGGGTTGGATCACTTTGATTTAGCTCTATGCTAGTGCTTCACTCTAATCAATGAACATGATGAGATTATTTATGATACGATGATTACTTTTTGATTACGATTATGGCATTGACATTTAAGGGAACTCGAGCGGTTTCTCGAGTGCCTCTCCATAAGGACTGGTTCATTGGATGACCACTCGAGAAAATAGTATAGCCATGAGGGTGGTATGGGACGCCCTTAGCTAATTAATTAGAAGAACTGAGGTGTAGTTTGCTTCGCCATCGTACCATCAATGGGGCTCGGTGTATGCGGCTCGCTCTGCCGAGGGTGGTTTGCCCCTTGGGAAGGAGTGTGGTACATTTAGGAAACCTAATGGGCGGCTACAACCTTAGGAAATCTTTGTAAAGGCTTCGTAGTGAATCCCTGTCCATTCACCTCGGGAGTGAATAAGGGTCTTGCAAGCATGAGCTAGGGAGGGAATCACGGCTCGTGGCTAAAGTGTGCAACCTCTGCAGAGTGTTATGAAACTGATATATCAGTCGTGCTCACGATTATGAGTGGCCTTGGGAGCTCCATTGATTAGAGACACATTGATCCGAGAAACTATGGTTACAGATGATGATGAGGATAATAATGGTTTTTATTATGATTATGGTTTTTTTGGTATTCTTTTTGTTTGGAAAGGGTACTTTTGGGTTAACAACTTAGGTTTAATGCTAAAACCTGGCTCTCTACTAATTATTATTACCTGAACAACTAAAAGCAACTGCTTGATCTTAACCCCACATAAAGCTAGTCCACTATAGACAGACGAGACAACTGCTGAGTATGTTGATGTGTACTCACCCTTGCTTTACACACCAAACCCCCCCATGTTGTCCACATTGCAACCACTGGTTAGGAGAAGATGAAGTCGTGGTGGAGGATCTCCAGTAGTTCCAAGAGTATGATGAGTTCTAGGCTTGGATTAGCGGCAACCCCCTAGTCGACTGCCTGTGAAGGACATGTTTAGCTACGTTTCGTTTTCGCACTTTGATATATGTTAATGACTATGTGGATGTCTCGAACATCATGATGTAATCAACTATTACCCTCCTTATGTTATTATTTGAGCACTATGTGATGATGTCCGGTTATGTAACTGTTGTGTACATGAATTGCTGATCCTAGCACTTACATGGTTCGCATTCGGTTTGCCTTCTAAAACTAGGTGTGACAGAGAGCAGGCCTCCAAAATTGCCGTCTACAGAGCGACACTTGCATGGGTGTGCGGGCGATCAGGTTTTTGCGGAGCATACTCGCGACTGTTCGCTTCGTCCACCTAGCTAACACTGATCAAGTTTCTCGTCGCCAGCTCCGTTCGAGGGACTGCACTGCATACATCTGCCTTCATCGACTGCGTACGACTACATCGAACATACACACGAGATGTCTCGTGTGAATGGAGCCACTGATGCCTTGAGCATCGGTCCCTCCGCAGGGTACAATCTGTCTTCGTATTTGTGCATATTTTACTGTTGTTTACTGCTTATGTGAGTAGTGATACACATATGCACATACATGTCATCACATACATCACTATGATTTTCTAGATTAAATTAAAACTGAAAATGCCTATTTCTCTAACAATCCAAAAACTTGATATTAGGCATTTTTCTGTTAGTGGTTTTGCTGATGCGTTAAAACCAAGTAAACCTTTTGATGGGATATTTTACAAGTGGTGGCGTAGTAAGATGTACTGTGGTTGACTGCAATGAACTGCTACCACACCGCATAGGGGAAACCCGAACAGTTCACTCCTGAGGAGGAGAGAATGTTCGACATTGCCGATAACCAATTTCGAGGCGCCGTGATTGGCGCTCTTGCCAACAAGTATGTTGATTCTTATCTAACATGCACATCTGCAAAAGAGTTATGGGATGCATTAGTTGAGAAGTTCGGTGTTTCTAATGCTGGTAGCGAGCTGTACATCCTAGAGCAGTTGTTTGACTATAAGATGGTGGAGAACCATCCTGTAGTTGAACAGGCTCATGAAATACAGGAACTGGCTAAGGAACTCAAATAGTTCCCATGTGTCTTGCCTGACAAGTTCGTGGCTGGCGGTATTATTGCTAAGCTGCCACCTCCTTGGACGGATTTTGCTGCCAATCTAAAACATAAGAGACAAGAGTTTAGCGTGGCTGAGCTTATTGGGTCTCTTGATGTTGAGGAGAGGGCAAGAGCAAAAGACACTTGTGGAAAAGGAGTTGAGACTTCTAGTACCAATATGGTACAAAAGAACTCCAATGTGTCACATAATAATAAAAGGAAGAACAAGCAATAGAATGCCACTAAGCCCAAGCAGACAACCTCGTTTAAAAAGAAGAACAAATGAGCTGGTTGATTTGTTTGCGGAAGTACTGATTACTGGGCAAGCGCTTGTCCAGACCGCAAATTTAAACAAGAGAAAAAACTAGCTCAAGAGAAGAAAAACCAAACATGGTTATTAGCAAGACCGCAGAAGGAACATCAGGGTATGGTAATCTTTTACCTACTGTTCTTTCAGTGTGTCAATCCCCTGAGTGGTGGGGTGACACTGGTGCTAACATTCATGTGTGTGCTGATATTTCTTTGTTTTCTTCTTATCAGTGCAAAAGGGCTGGAGCCTTGCTGATGGGGAATGGATCACACACACGTGTTCTTTGTGTTGGTACAATCATTCTGAAGAACGTGCAATATGTCCCCTCCATCAAAAAGAATCTTGTTAGTGGCTCATTTTTATGTCGAGATGGTTATAAACTTGTGTTCGAGTCCAATAAATGTATACTGTCAAAGTATGGGACATTTGTTGGAAAAAGGCTATCACATTGGAGGCTTGTTCTGCTTATCTTTGCATGATATGTATAATAAGTCTGTGAACAATGTGATTTCGAATGAGTCGTATATTTGGCATTCACGACTTTGTCACATCAGTTTTGGTTGTCTATTGCGTTTAGCAAATTTAAATTTAATCCTGAAATTTGATTTAGTCAAAGGTTCTAAGTGCCAGGTGTGCGTGCAATTTAAGCAACCTCGCAAGCCTCATAAGACTGTGAAGGCGAGGAACTTGGCACCACTAGACTTAATACATTCCGATTTATGTGAGATGAACGAAATATTGACTAAGGGAGGCAAACGATATTTTATTAATTTTATCGATGATTCTACTAGATTTTGTTATGTGTATCTCTTGAAGTCAAAAGACGAAGCTTTGCATTATTTTAAGATCTACAAAGCTGAAGTGGAAAATCAACTCCAGAGGAAAATTAAACGGTTAAGGTCTAATCGTGGTGGAGAATATTTTTCAGGTGATTTTTCTGATTTTTGTGTGGAACATGGTATTATTCATGAGAGGACACCACCATACTCACCACAATCCAATGGGATTGCTGAAAGAAAGAACCGTACTCTAACTGATTTGGTTAACGCCATGTTAGAGACTTCGGGACTAAGGAATGGTGGGGTGAGGCGATCTTGACAGCGTGTCATGTCCTGAATAAAGTTCCCACAAAGAACAAATAAATCACACCATTCGAGGAATGGGAAAAGATGAAATTAAATATCTCCTATTTGCGCACCTGGGGTTGTTTGGCCAAAGTGAATGTGCTAATTAACAAGAAGCGCAAATTAGGACCGAAAACTGTTGATTATGTTTTCCTTAGGTATGCTTTTCACAGCATTGGATATAGGTTCTTAATTATAAACTCTGGAGTACCGAACATGTTGGTTGGTACTATTATGGAGTCTAGAGATGCTACGTTTTTTAATGACAAATTTCCCATGAAAGCTACACATGATACGTCTAGTGATGAACCAATGATACCCCATGAGCATTTTATTCCAGTAGAACACACTGAGGAATCCCATAAAATCCTATGGAAGATGACAATGTATCAACTCGAAAGAGTAAGAGACCAAGGATTGCAAAGACCTTTGGTGATGATTACATTACATATCTTGTGGATGACACCCCAAGTACCATTGAAGAGGCATATTCCTTTCCTGATGCTGACTTTTGGAAGGAAGCAATAAGGAGTGAGATGGATTCTATTATGTCTAATGCAACTTGGGAGGTCGTTGAGCGTCCTTATGGGTGTAAGCCCATTGGGAGTAAATGGGTGTTCAAGAAAAAGCTTAGGCCTGATGGTACTATTGAAAGGTACAAGGCGAGGCTTGTAATTAAAGGCTATTCACAGAAAGAAGGTGAGGATTTCTTTGATACTTATTCACCTATGGCTCAATTGACCACAATTTGTGTGGTACTTTCTCTGGCTACCTCTCATGGTCTTCTTGTCCATCAAATGGATGTTAAGACAACATTCCTAAATGGAGAGCTAGATGAGGAAATCTACATGGAGAAGTCAGTTGGGTTTGTAGCAAACAGTCAAGAAGGCATGGTGTGTAAATTATTGAAATCTTTATATGGCCTAAAACAAGCACCTAAGCAATGGCATGAAAAGTTTGATAGAACTTTGACATCTGTTGGCTTTGTTGTGAACGAAGCAGACAAATGTATATATTATTGGTCTGGTGGGGGTGAGGGAGTAGTTTTATGCATGTATGTTTATGACATTCTAATCTTGGGGATGAGTGTAAGACCCAAAATTAGTAGAAAAAAAATATAAATAAAGTATCATAATGCTTTGGAAATAAGGAAATAAGAAAGATGGGAAAAGAATTTTTCTTTTAAAAGAAACCATTTATACATCCCATGAAATAAATCACAAGGAGAATAAAACTTAAATTAGTAATATTAAAATAGTATGGTTCATATTCACCTTTGGGTTTCAATTGATACATTTGAAAAAAATCTGAAAACAAATAGAAGTATAAATTTGAATTTGGAATAGAAAATAGAAAATAAATGGGAAGGGAAGAAAAGAGAAGTAATATGAAAACATGAGTAATATATTTGAACAAATATTCTCAAACCAAATACTTTTAATTGCACCAAAATAAACCAGTTACAAGTTTGAATTGAATTGGTATTTTAAATTTGAATTTGTGAAAGAATAGAAAGGAAAAATAAAAAAAGAAAAAGACTAAGACCTTACCTGGGCTGCCAACCTGGATTTCGGCCCATCTACTGTTCTTCCCCGTGCGGCCCAAGTCTCCAACCGGCGCCGACAGGCGGGACCGCCTTGTCAGCCGCACGACCCAAGCCCGGTTCTTCTCGCTTTGCTCTGGCTTACGTGTGGACCCCCTGTGTCAGTCGCGCTCCATCACTAACATGTGGGGCCCACTGGCCGGTCTCGCCTCCCCGCGCCCTCTCGCACTCGTTCCACTGGCATGTGGTCCCGCGTGGTCAGCGTGTTCTTCTCAACGGATCTCGCCGGTGTTGGCACGTTCGCGCCGCCCATGTCGCCGCGATGATCGGGGAGGTCGTTCCCGACCTCAACTCGTGAGTCCGTGCTCAGCCAGCATATAAACCCGCACCGAATCCCGGTTTCGTTCGCCCTGTCCTCGCGCTTGAACACGACTCGCGAGCTCGCCCTCTAGTTTTGGAAGCCGCCGCCGAGGATAGCCGTCGTTGGGGGGTCTCGGCTCTCGAAATCGGGTCGTGGAGTGTCGTCTTCACCTGGGGAAGCCGTCTGTGCCCTCGATTTGGGTCGAACGCCGCCAAGACTCGAGCAATCGCTCGTCGCACTTCGATTCTCCGCCGTGGGCCGCGCGACACCGTGGCCAGCCGCGGTCATCGCTTCAATCACTGGTACGTCAACTCCTTGTGGTTCGTTAGGGCCCGGACATCGTCTAGCGCCGTTTAATTTGAATTTGGGGTGGTGGGGTGCCGGATTGAGTTCCCTCCGGCGGGGTCGCCGCCGCGCGCGTGTTCCTGGGTGCTCGGGTGTTCGCGTGGGAGAAGAAGGGCTCGTGGCCGTTGATCTTCTGCGCAACGGTCGAGATCAGACAGTCGCGCACCCGTTCGTGCAATTGAATCGTGACCATAGATCTACGATCCCTCGGCTAGGATGAGATTTGGCTTCATTAAACAAAGGACCGTAGATCTCGGATCGTAGGGTCAGCAGAGCGTACCGGTTCACTTAAGTCGGGTTCTGATCTGGGCCCTGGATTTCTAATCCGACGGCCTATATCACCCCGTACCCTTTCGCGTAGCACATCTTACAAAAGAGTCCTCGTATTATTGATGAATCAACCCGCCATCCTGAGTCACTATTCCCTGTGTCTCGGGAATCTTGCGCCGAGCCCCCTGCGCTTCTGTTTAATTGAGGCGCAGTCCAGTGGATAGGAAAATCCTAGAAAATGATTTAGAAAATGATTTTTAGTGTTAAAATAAATCAGAAACTTATTTAATTCATAACTAATTCATTTTAGCTCCTTTTTGACCCATTCCAGTTGCAATAATTTTGTTTTAATATTATTTACCACTTAGAGCCTCTGTTTTGTCATGAAAACAATTAGAAATTTAATCTCTCACTTAATCCATTTTAAACACATAAAACCTTTGAAAATTCATAACTTAAAATCTATAACTCCAAAATTAATAATCCCTAT
The DNA here is from genome assembly GCA_029449295.1 of Zea luxurians. NCBI lineage: Eukaryota > Viridiplantae > Streptophyta > Magnoliopsida > Poales > Poaceae > Zea > Zea luxurians. The sequence continues at coordinate 48,729,429 of JAOPSE010000010.1, forward strand.
TCCTGTGATCTTATTTCAATATGTAGATTATTAATATGTATTTTGCATATATGTTTGGTGTAATGTTAATTTTGCCTATACCATGTATGTCTGTATTGCTACGTTTAGCAGTGAGGCCACGAGGATCTGAAGAATCATCCTGGTACCTGGAATCTCAAGTCCCAGGCAAGTTGTGCCCTTGATCACTTCTTTTTACCCAGCCATGTTCTAATTAATCATAATGATCTGCATAGGTTAATTTTGATGGGACCCAATAGGTTACCCTAGTTTGACTATCTTTATACCTTGTTTACCACTGAACTTTCTGGGTAGTACTTGCTAGTGCTATATGTGGTTTTGGGTATGGAGATACACTATTCATGATTACACTTTTGTTATCAGTTGTTATTTATTATTCATGATAAGATCATTATGTTAATTGGAACATGGAGCGACCACCCGGGAAAACAGTGCTACCACAAGGGAGGAATGGGACCCCTTGGCTGATTAATTAGGAAAGCTAGTGGAAGACTACCTTACCCGAAAGGGGCAAGGGCAGTAGGGGAGTGGTCAGTGTAGGGAGGCCCTCGGGAGGATTTTGCTGCGATGGCGGTCCTGCAAGGGATTCCTGCATTGGAACTTCCTATAAACTGTAGCGGGTTTTCGGAAGCTAGTGGAACTTTGTAAAGGCCTCGTAGTGGATCCCTAGCCATTCACCTCGGTAGTGTCTAAGGGCCTTGCAAACCCTGGCGACATGGGATACACGACTTGTGGGTAAAGATGTGCAACCTCTGCACAGTGTAAAACTAGTATACTAGCCGTGCTCACGGTCAAGAGCAGCTCGGACCCTCACATGATTAAATTATGGAACTTAAACTCAATTTGTCATATGCATTGCATCGCAGGTGAAGTTGTTACTTTTGTTCTACTATTTAACTGGGTTGGTATTTACTTATACTTAGTAACTGCTAATAAAATTTTGACCAACTTTAAAAGCAATGCTCAGCTCTAACCATCTTCTTTGGTAAGCCTTACACTTCACGTGAGCTCCCACCTTTGGCGAGTTCATGCACATTATTCCCCACAACTTGTTGAGCGATGAACGTATGTGAGCTCACTCTTGCTGTCTCACACACACCACAGGTCAAGAACAGGTACCACAGGATGAAGCGCATGGAGGATGCTGTGATGAGTTCGTGAGTGGTCTAGGTCGTCGTCTCCCAGTCAACTTTGGGTTGCTGGACCGTTGTCTCCTTATAATGTAATTATTTATTTTGTATAGAACTCCTGTTATATATAAAGATGTGACATTCGATCCTGTGCCATGATTCATCATATGTGTGAGACTTGGTCCCAGCACACCTGGTGATTATGTTTACGCCCGGGTTTTGGACCCCTAAAATCCGGGTGTTACAGAATTGGTATCAGAGGAATGTTGACTGTAGGACGAAACCTAGATAGAACTGGACAACCATTAACTACTTACCTTTGCTACTCTGATCATTTCTAAACTTATCTTAATCTTTTCTCGTCTATTTCCGCTTACTCTGATTATTCTTATCTTTTCTTTCTAAAAGACAAATGTGGATTTCACACTTTGAAATCCTGTGCCTAAAGTGACTTTAGGAATAGGAGACCTAATCCTAGGAACAAAAACAAAACTATTTTTATTTGAATGTTTGTTCTTATGATATCTATCTGATTTGGATCTTTGTTTGAGTGTGATGGGTTGTGGAGTAATGTCCACAATTGCATCTGCATATACACATAGGTATAAAAATATATTTATAAAATAACTAGACAAACTAAATTATCCTTCAATAAAGTATCTAGTCTAACAATACCCATCTTATCTTAAAGACTCTCCCTTATCTTAATAGATCCATCTCATCTTGAAAGATACTCATCTTATCTTGAAAAGATTTTATCTCATCCTAATAGATCTAACTGACCTCAAAAGATTTTATCTTATCTTTATGGATCCATCTTATCCTAATAGGCATACTTATCCACCCTAGTTTAAAACAACCATGATCTAATACAAATTAATTAGATCTTATCTAGTCAAACTAGTCATACCAATCCAATCTAGATCCCATCTAATCTAATATGATCTAATCTAATGTGGTCTACTTAAACATATTAGTAATACTGGTAGAAGAGATTAGACCCTACTAGCCATGTATTAACTTAACTTAGCACATTGGATCAACTCAACTATGAGCTAACCCAACCCATGATGAATGATATAACCTTTCTATTCCCACCTAATAACAAACAAACTTTTAGCCTACATCTTGTAGTCTATCTCACCATATATACCTCTCATCTTGACAGATTCTATCTTACCCTTGGATATTCACCTTATATGACTGGTTACCCCAATCTGGACATAAAAACAAAGACCAAGCCCTACTAAAGAATCTTCAGAATTATGACCAGCTACTAGCTTATTCATTCCGCTTATTGAATAATTTCCTTTGCAAAACTATTACCATATGCTTCTAACTTTCATGGTCAATACCAGGAAAGGAAAGATTATCACGCAACAGCAAACAGAAATGAATTCTCCAAATCCTCCACCTATCGAAACCGAACAAGTGGTTGCTGCCCAAAGACTGGTAATACAACAATTAACAGACCTGGTGACCGAGATGCAAAACCAGATAAGACAACAACGCGAGGAAATACGTCAGGTCCACCAAGAAATAAGGCAAGCACGGTTGGAGAGACAACAACAACAACAACCTCCACCACCACCACCAGCTCCACCAAGCTACATAGATATAAATTATGATGATTTATAAGATTTAGATGTTACTTTAGTTAGTAGATGATATGATATTATTTTAGAAGGAGCAATAAGGTCTATTGACCCTATGTTTTGTTAAAGAATTATGCATCATGCCGAGATCTCTTTGTTTGTGCATATGTTCCGAGAACAATATGAGTATACATCCCTTTTCTTACAAATCTCGAGGACGAGATTATTTTTAAGGGGGGTAGGATTTGTAAGACCCAAAAATAGTAGAAAAAAAATATAAATAAAGTATCATAATGCTTTGGAAATAAGGAAATAAGAAAGATGGGAAAAGAATTTTTCTTTTAAAAGAAACCATTTATACATCCCATGAAATAAATCACAAGGAGAATAAAACTTAAATTAGTAATATTAAAATAGTATGGTTCATATTAACCTTTGGGTTTCAATTGATACATTTGAAAAAAATCTGAAAACAAATAGAAGTATAAATTTGAATTTGGAATAGAAAATAGAAAATAAATGGGAAGGGAAGAAAAGAGAAGTAATATGAAAACATGAGTAATATATTTGAACAAATATTCTCAAACCAAATACTTTTAATTGCACCAAAATAAACCAGTTACAAGTTTGAATTGAATTGGTATTTTAAATTTGAATTTGTGAAAGAATAGAAAGGAAAAATAAAAAAGAAAAAGACTAAGACCTTACCTGGGCTGCCAACCTGGATTTCGGCCCATCTACTGTTCTTCCCCGTGCGGCCCAAGTCTCCAACCGGCGCCGACAGGCGGGACCGCCTTGTCAGCCGCACGACCCAAGCCCGGTTCTTCTCGCTTTGCTCTGGCTTACGTGTGGACCCCCTGTGTCAGTCGCGCTCCATCACTAACATGTGGGGCCCACTGGCCGGTCTCGCCTCCCCGCGCCCTCTCGCACTCGTTCCACTGGCATGTGGTCTCGCGTGGTCAGCGTGTTCTTCTCAACGGATCTCGCCGGTGTTGGCACGTTCGCGCCGCCCATGTCGCCGCGATGATCGGGGAGGCCGTTCCCGACCTCAACTCGTGAGTCCGTGCTCAGCCAGCATATAAACCCGCACCGAATCCCGGTTTCGTTCGCCCTGTCCTCGCGCTTGAACACGACTCGCGAGCTCGCCCTCTAGTTTTGGAAGCCGCCGCCGAGGATAGCCGTCGTTGGGGGGTCTCGGCTCTCGAAATCGGGTCGTGGAGTGTCGTCTTCACCTGGGGAAGCCGTCTGTGCCCTCGATTTGGGTCGAACGCCGCCAAGACTCGAGCAATCGCTCGTCGCACTTCGATTCTCCGCCGTGGGCCGCGCGACACCGTGGCCAGCCGCGGTCATCGCTTCAATCACTGGTACGTCAACTCCTTGTGGTTCGTTAGGGCCCGGACATCGTCTAGCGCCGTTTAATTTGAATTTGCGGTGGTGGGGCGCCGGATTGAGTTCCCTCCGGCGGGGTCGCCGCCGCGCGCGTGTTCCTGGGTGCTCGGGTGTTCGCGTGGGAGAAGAAGGGCTCGTGGCCGTTGATCTTCTGCGCAACGGTCGAGATCAGACAGTCGCGCACCCGTTCGTGCAATTGAATCGTGACCATAGATCTACGATCCCTCGGCTAGGATGAGATTTGGCTTCATTAAACAAAGGACCGTAGATCTCGGATCGTAGGGTCAGCAGAGCGTACCGGTTCACTTAAGTCGGGTTCTGATCTGGGCCCTGGATTTCTAATCCGACGGCCTATATCACCCCGTACCCTTTCGCGTAGCACATCTTACAAAAGAGTCCTCGTATTATTGATGAATCAACCCGCCATCCTGAGTCACTATTCCCTGTGTCTCGGGAATCTTGCACCGAGCCCCCTGCGCTTCTGTTTAATTGAGGCGCAGTCCAGTGGATAGGAAAATCCTAGAAAATGATTTAGAAAATGATTTTTAGTGTTAAAATAAATCAGAAACTTATTTAATTCATAACTAATTCATTTTAGCTCCTTTTTGACCCATTCCAGTTGCAATAATTTTGTTTTAATATTATTTACCACTTAGAGCCTCTGTTTTGTCATGAAAACAATTAGAAATTTAATCTCTCACTTAATCCATTTTAAACACATAAAACCTTTGAAAATTCATAACTTAAAATCTATAACTCCAAAATTAATAATCCCTATTCCTGTGATCTTATTTCAATATGTAGATTATTAATATGTATTTTGCATATATGTTTGGTGTAATGTTAATTTTGCCTATACCATGTATGTCTGTATTGCTACGTTTAGCAGTGAGGCCACGAGGATCTGAAGAATCATCCTGGTACCTGGAATCTCAAGTCCCAGGCAAGTTGTGCCCTTGATCACTTCTTTTTACCCAGCCATGTTCTAATTAATCATAATGATCTGCATAGGTTAATTTTGATGGGACCCAATAGGTTACCCTAGTTTGACTATCTTTATACCTTGTTTACCACTGAACTTTCTGGGTAGTACTTGCTAGTGCTATATGTGGTTTTGGGTATGGAGATACACTATTCATGATTACACTTTTGTTATCAGTTGTTATTTATTGTTCATGATAAGATCATTATGTTAATTGGAACATGGAGCGACCACCCGGGAAAACAGTGCTACCACAAGGGAGGAATGGGACCCCTTGGCTGATTAATTAGGAAAGCTAGTGGAAGACTACCTTACCCGAAAGGGGCAAGGGCAGTAGGGGAGTGGTCAGTGTAGGGAGGCCCTCGGGAGGATTTTGCTGCGATGGCGGTCCTGCAAGGGATTCCTGCATTGGAACTTCCTATAAACTGTAGCGGGTTTTCGGAAGCTAGTGGAACTTTGTAAAGGCCTCGTAGTGGATCCCTAGCCATTCACCTTGGTAGTGTCTAAGGGCCTTGCAAACCCTGGCGACATGGGATACACGACTTGTGGGTAAAGATGTGCAACCTCTGCAGAGTGTAAAACTAGTATACTAGCCGTGCTCACGGTCAAGAGCAGCTCGGACCCTCACATGATTAAATTATGGAACTTAAACTCAATTTGTCATATGCATTGCATCGCAGGTGAAGTTGTTACTTTTGTTCTACTATTTAACTGGGTTGGTATTTACTTATACTTAGTAACTGCTAATAAAATTTTGACCAACTTTAAAAGCAATGCTCAGCTCTAACCATCTTCTTTGGTAAGCCTTACACTTCACGTGAGCTCCCACCTTTGGCAAGTTCATGCACATTATTCCCCACAACTTGTTGAGCGATGAACGTATGTGAGCTCACTCTTGCTGTCTCACACACACCACAGGTCAAGAACAGGTACCACAGGATGAAGCGCACGGAGGATGCTGTGATGAGTTCGTGAGTGGTCTAGGTCGTCGTCTCCTAGTCAACTTTGGGTTGCTGGACCGTTGTCTCCTTATAATGTAATTATTTATTTTGTATAGAACTCCTGTTATATATAAAGATGTGACATTCGATCCTGTGCCATGATTCATCATATGTGTGAGACTTGGTCCCAGCACACCTGGTGATTATGTTTACGCCCGGGTTTTGGACCCCTAAAATCCGGGTGTTACAATGAGTCTTGATGTGATTAAAGAGACAAAAGACTTTCTGTCTAATAATTTTTAAATGAAAGATTTGGGAGAAGCTGATGTTATTCTTAATATTAAGCTACTGAGAGAAGGCGATGGTGGGATCACACTGGTGGAATCCCATTATGTGGAAAAGGTTTTGAGTCGCTTTGGTTATAGCGAATGTGAACATGCTCCAACACCTTATGATCCTAATAAACTTTTTAAGAAAAAACGAAGGATATGTAGGGGTCAATTGAGTTATTCCCAAATAATTGGTTCACTCTTGTAATTAGCTAGCGCTACGAGGCCTGACATCTTGTTTGCTGTGAGCAAACTTAGCCGGTTTGTTTCAAATCCGGGAGATGATCACTGGCGTGCTCTTGAGAGAGTTCTGTGCTATCTAAAAGGTACTATGAGTTTAGGCATCCATTATATCGGGTACCCATCATTACTAGAGGGTTATTGTGATGCAAATTGGATATCTGATGCTGATGAGATATATGCCACAAGTGGATATGTGTTTTCACTTGGAGGTGGCGTTGTTTCATGGAAGTCTTGCAAGCAAACCATCTTAACAAGGACAACTATGGAAGCAGAACTCATAGCATTAGATATCGCTTCAGTTGAGGCTGAGTGGCTTCGTGAACTCCTTATGGATTTACCGGTGGATGAAAAACCTGTGCCGGTTATTTCTATGAACTGTGATAATCAGACTGTGATAATCAAGATAAACAGTTCTAAGGATAATATGAAGTCGACAAGGCACACAAAGAGGTGTTTAAAATCTATCAGGAAATTGAGAAACTCTGGAGTAATAGTGTTAGATTATGTCCATACATCTAAAAATCTGGTAGATCAATTTACTATGGGGCTATCCTCGTAGTGTGATAGATAGTGCATCGAGTGAAATGGGCCTAAGACCCACCTAAAGTTTATCATAGTGGTAACATGTTCTATGTGATCGGAGATCCCGTGAATTAGAATGGTGAAATAAGCTAGTGGTAGACTGAGAGGAAAGACCCTTAATAAGGTTCATTTCATATGCACATCTTTCCTTACTGTAAGGTAGGTTGGTGTTTACACCTTAATATGTTTCAAGTGGCTTTGTGAAGCAAAGATGTTGTCCTACAGAATATCTTTAAAGGAACATACCTATATGGGTTAACTGCTAGTCACAGTTTATGAGATTTGGGTGGTCTCTAGATACCCATGAAAGGCTATGGAGTTTGACTTATATGCTCCAACCAGAGGGGATGCGCTCGGCAACCTAGTACTGGTAAAGAGTTTAGATGAAACTTATTCCACGCAAAATTGCCAATTCAAGGCCTAGTCCATTGTGCAGTTGTGGTCAAGTGTAGTCTAGATTCTAGGTGGATGTTCAACTTAACTGTCTCCATCGAAACACCAGTATATCAAATGTTTGAGATGATGAGAGCATTTTAGTGTGACTTAGAATTTGGTAGGGATTGTTGAATTAATGTGGGCCTGACATATTAATATTCAATAATAGTCAATGCTAAAGGATCACTTTAGTGATACGGTGTACTAGTACGTTAGTACCATACCGAAAGTTCAAGGGACAATTCAATCAACTTAAATAAGTGTACCATTGGTGCATCTATTGAGAAGCTGAGAAAAGGATGAAGGATTGTCACACGCGCGCGCCGCCAGTCGAGCCGGGCCGTGGCCGAGGCCGGGGCCGTGGTAGATCGGACCTTGGTCCAAGTATTCCTTCCTAACGGTTGCATATTTTGCCTAGAGTGGTGACCGTCCATTATTGTCGTACGTTACTGGCCGTTTCCTGTGTTATGGCTAGTAACGGACGAGCTGTAATGGCTGTCAGCTAGCAACAGACGTCACTGATGGCATCAGTTTCTGGCTGGTTGTAACGGTAGCTCTGATGGCGACCGTTACTGTCCGTTGGTCTCCCTCTACGCGTGTATATATACGGATGAGGTGAGGCTGTTTCTGGGATTGGACAACACAGTACGTACTCGCTCTGCACCGAACCGTCTCAGACGCATTGCACACAACCATTCTCGTCCCACCTTCTGCGAGCACAGAGTGTGGGAGAGTAGGCCTCCGAAATCGTCGTTTGCAGAGCGACACTTGCACGGGTGTGCGGGGATCAGGTTTTTGGGGAGCGTAGTTGTCGGCGTTTCGAGACCGGGGGGTCCCTAAGCCAACGAGTGAGTGTGCCGCGTGCCCCAGCCCAGATGGGTCGAGCGCGTGGGCGAGCGCGAAGGGGGGAGAGCGAGGTGGCCGGAGCCGAGTCGTGAGGGAGGTGGAGATCCCGCGGCCTTCGTGTTCGTCCCGCGCCCAGGTCGGGTGCGCTTGCAGTAGGGGGTTACAAGCGTCCACGTGGGTGAGGGGAGCGAGCGGCCCCAAGAGAGCGCCTGCCCCTGCCCTCGTTCCCGCGGGGCCAACCTCCTCTAAGAAGGCCCTGGTCCTTCCTTTTATAGGCGTAAGGAGAGGATCCAGGTGTACAATGGGGGTGCAGCAGAGTGCTACGTGTCTAGCGGGGGAGAGCTAGCGCCCTAGGTACATGCCAATGTGGCAGCCGGAGAGAACTTGGCACCCAGCTGGTGTGGTGTCGTGGCTGTCGGAGGAGTAACAGAGCCTTGTGGAGGGACAGCTGTCGGAACAGTTGGGCTCTTGCTGACGTCCCCCTGCTTCCGTAAGGGAGCTGAGAGCCGCCGTCGTCATGGGTCTAGCGGGGCGCCATCATTGCCTATCTGGCGGAGCTAGCCAGATGGGACGTCGGTCTTGTTCTCTGCGGCCCAAGTCGGCTCGGGGTAGGGTGATGATGGCGCTTCCTGTTGACGTGGCGGACTTGTGCCCTAGGTCAGGCGACGTGGAGGCTCCTCCGAGGCCGAGGTCGAGTCTGTCTTCCATGGCCAAGGCCGAGCCCGAGCTCCTGGGTCGGGCGAGGCGGAGGTCGTTCGGCAGAGGCCAGGGCGGGGTCCGACCCCAGGGGTCGGGCGAAGCGGAGTTCGTCGTCTTCCGGGGCCTTAGCCCGAGTCCGAGCCCTGGGTCGGGCGGAGCGGAGTTCGCCGTCTTCCGGGGCCTTAGCCCGAGTCCGAGCCCTGGGTCGGGCGGAGCGGAGTTCACCGTCTTCCAGGGCCTTAGCCCGAGTCCGAGCCCTGGGTCGGGCGGAGCGGAGTTCACCGTCTTCCGGGGCCTTAGCCCGAGTCCGAGCCCTGGGTCGGGCGGAGCGGAGTTCGCCGTCTTCCGGGGCCTTAGCCCGAGTCCGAGCCCTGGGTCGGGCGGAGCGGAGCTCGCCGTCTTCTGGGGCCTTAGCCCGAGTCCGAGCCCTGGGTCGGGTGGAGCGGAGTTCGCCGTCTTCCGGGGCCTTAGCCCGAGTCCGAGCCCTGGGTCGGGCGGAGCTTCCTATGGCGCCTTTGGCAAGGCCTGGCTGCCTGTCAGTCTCACTCTGTCAAGTGGCACCGCAGTCGGGACGGCGCAGGCGGCGCTGTCCTTTTGTCAGACCGGTCAGTGGAGCGGCGAAGTGACGGCGGTCACTTCGGCTCTGCCAGGGGGCGCGCGTCAGGATAAAGGTGCCAGGCTACCTTTGCATTAAATGCCCCTGTGACTTGGTCGGTCGGCGCGGCGATTTAGTCAGGGTTGCTTCTTAACGAAGGCAAGGCCTCGGGCGAGCCGGAGATGCGTCTGCCGTAAAAAAGGGGGCCTCGGGCGAGACGGAAACACCTCAGGGTCGGCTGCCCTTGCCCGAGGCTAGGCTCGGGCGAGGCGTGATCGAGTCGCTCGTATGGACTGATCCCTGACTTAATCGCACCCATCAGGCCTCTGCAGCTTTATGCTGATGGGGGTTACCAGCTGAGAATTAGGCGTCTTGAGGGTACCCCTAATTATGGTCCCCGACAGTAGCCCCCGAGCCTCGAAGGGAGTGTTAGCACTCGCTTGGAGGCTTTCGTCGCACTTTTTTGCAAGGGGACCAGCCTTTCTCGGTTGCATTTTGTTCCGGTGGGTGCGCGCGAGCGCACCCGCCGGGTGTAGCCCCCGAGGCCTCGGAGGAGTGGTTTCACTCCTTCGAGGTCTTAATGCCTTGCGTAATGCTTCGGCTGGTCTGGTGGTTTCCTCATGCGAACTGGCCGTAGCCCGGGTGCACTGTCGGGGCCCAAGTTCTCGGGCTGGTATGTTGACGCTGTCAACGGTTTGGCCGGAGCCGGGTTTGCGAGAGCAGCCCCCGAGCCTCCGCACAGGGCGAGAGGGCGATCAGGGACAGACTCGGCTTTTTTACATACGCCCCTACGTCGCCTTTCCGCAAGGAGGAGGGGGGAGAGCGCCATGTTACCCTCGATGGGCACCGAACATGGCGTCTCCGGTGAGCTGCAAGCGGGTAATCCGAGTGGACGTCCGTGCCCCGTTCGTTGGGGGTCGGCTAGGGGCCCGGAGGCACGCCCAAAAGTACCTGCGGGTGATCTGCCGGACCCGGTCCCCTGGCGACGGGGTCCGAGGGCTCGATGCCTCCCTCCGATGGGATTCCGTTACAGGATCGTTCCCGCTGGTCTCGGAAATGTCCTAGGGTACCTCGGGAGCGCAGCCCGAGCCTCGGTTATGTATCGAACGTACCCCTGGTCATCCCTCGCTCGGTGTCTGAGGCGACTGTGAACCCTTCGGGGGGCCAGCCTTCGAACCCCTGATCAGTAATGGGCGCGGAGCCCGAGTAGCCTGAGGCGGCCGTGGGACCTTTCGGGAGGCCGACCTTCGAACCTCTGACCAGTAGTGGGTGTCGGGCCCACGCGATCTGAGGCGGCTGTTGAACCCTTCGGGGGGCCAGCCTTCGAACACCTGATCAGTAAGGAGGCTCGGAGCCTAGTTCCTTCACGGGGAAGGATCCCTTTAGGGGTATCCCCTTTCTCGGTCCCTGTTGCAAGAGATAGAGAAAGAGGAAAAAGGAAAAAGGATACGAAATTGAACGACGCGGCGTACCTTTTTTGGTGTGGTCGTTTTGGCGAAGGCGAAGCGTCGCCAGCTGCTCCTGCCAGAAGCGCCACCTGTCCAGCCGCGGAGTTAATGCGACGGGGCGAGTAGTTGGCGGGGCCACCGTTGCGCGTGCGCGAGCCGTTCGAGGAACGGACCACGGGCGCGTTGTCTTCACGCCGTGAGAGGGGGTTCTCTTGCTGCCCCCGGATGGGACGTGAGCTTGGCTGACGACGTGTCCGCTGCTCCCGCGCACCTGCCACCGTCATTACTGCCGGCTCACCTTTGGCCGCGTTGGTCGCCGTGCCAGGCCGGCGCCGCTGGGTCGCGCGCTGGGTCGCCTCGAGTCGCGGTATTGGTTCCGTAATCGAGGAAGCGCGGTGGTGGCACAGGCGGTACAGTCGCTTGCATGCAGCATCCGGCGCGCCGGTCGCACGACGCGTGGGCCTGGGCCTCCGTGCTGGTGTGTCGGGAGTCGGAGAGGCGCGTCCACTTGGCGCGATTGCATGCCGCCTGCATGGCTGCCCGCCCCTTTCGCCCGTTGGTCTGGGCAAAAGTGGAGGGTCACTTGTAACCGCTGGGCGGTTGCGTGCACCACGCGCGGCGGTTTGGCTTCTTCTGCTCGGAGCCGGTCTGCATGACATGCGGGACCCAGCCCCCGCGCCGCAGGGGAGGGCTTTGGAGCGTGTTGGAGAAGACTCAGCCCGTGACGGTTGAGGGCGCAAGCAGGGAGAGTCGCCTTTAAAAGGAGGGCGACCCCTTCCGTAAGGCGACCATGTCTTCTTCCTCCCTGATGCACCGTGTCTTTCCACCTTCCAAGCCCCCGGATGGGGGAAACCGCCGTCTTTTCGCCTCATCGTTGGAGGAACGCAACTCCGTGGGAGTTGGTACCTTTCAGCCATCGTTCGGCTTCAAGGATTTTCATCATGCAGCCCGGTTGCACCCCTCCACCGGCGGTCACCCAAGATGGTGACCTCCGGCTTGATGGTGGGGGAAAGCGAGCCGGGCTGCGGCCTCTGCCCCTCCCTCAGCCTCAAGGATTTTCATCACCAGGGCTGGGGAGGGGAGTGTGCCGAGTTGAGGTCGGCCCCCGCGTGGGCGGCGGCCCGCTCCTTTACTCAGTGATCGGAGGGAGGAGCGGTCGTCGTCCGTGGCGCTGGCATCTGCAGCGTGCCTGGCCTTCGGACGCGAGTGGCTTCGGAGCCGCTCGCGGCGCCGGCGTCTGCCACGGTAGCTGGAAGAGGTTCTTCCGCCGGCGCGATAGCCAGGGCTGGCCACGGACCGACCTCCAACTCTACGGCCTTCTGCCCGTCCTTGCCTCTCGAGTTTGGGCATGGGCGGGGGCCTCCCAGCAGCAGCATCCGCCCCGAGGTCATCACTACTGCTGTTCGGCCCCCCGGGACAGAAGTCTTCATCGCCGCCGCTGTCGGGGCGGGCGATGACATGCCGTTCGTCGGTCTTCTGTTGCTCCGCAGGCTCACCCCTATCGAGTGGGGTTGTTTGTACCTGCAGAGGGGGAACCGGAGTTCCGTTGGTAATGGCACTTCGAATGCCAGGATTTTCTGTTCATTACGGCTTTCGAAGCCTGAACATGTATGTAATTACGGCACGGAGCCGTGTTTTTTCCCCATTTTTTGAGCGCCAAGACTCGTCTGTTGACTATCTGAACCGCTTTACCAAAGCATGAGTCACCTCGTGTCAAGGTGACGAGTGAGGTATCCGTATCCCGGAGGCGTAGGAGTCCCTCTGCTCGGTCGGCCTTGCTGTCCGAGGTTCCTCTAGCTTAGTTAAAGAGACCCCTCGGCCGCTCTTCGACGAGTCGAGGCCAGGGGTAGCGATATCAGTATGAACAGAGGTGGAGTTGGCTCGAAAATGAAACCTGGTTGGCCGGAGCCTAGCCGGGTTGTCCGTTGGCAGGATCGACGTCGGAGTTGATCAGCCGAGGCTTCGGACCGGGCTGGCGCCCTCGGAAGATGGTTGGCCGAGGCCCCAGGGGTGACCGGCTGAGCCGCCTGCTCGGGCCGGATTCCCGGAGAAGTCCCTGACAGCGATTGCCCGGGCGTGGTGATGACGTCGTCCTTCGGAGCGGAGACCCTCGGACCGCGTCGCCGTCCGAGGCTAGGTCGGGCCTCGCCGAAGGTGCCGTCGATGCCGAGGGTGTTGCTGCCCCCTTCCAGCGTCAAGACCCGAGCCTGCAGGATCAGATTGTCTTGTAGCGTGTGCCTTGTGCGGCCGTCGAGGCCAGAACACACACCCTCGCTGCGTTTTAAAGCTGCGTCTCTTTTCCTCTTGTTTCGAGTATCTGGACTTTTTGTCGGTAACAGGGATGTTAGTGCGAGCGAGAGTTGCTTCTCGCGGAAGGTGATGAGTGAGGTATTCGTATCCCGGAGGCGTGGGAGTCCCTCGGCTCGGTCAGCCTTGCCGCTTACGCGTACTTTCACCCGTCCGTGAGGCCCTGTCGCCGACTCGGTCGAGAAGGCTCGAAGGATCGCTTCGGCAGAAGGGCTTCCGAACGTAAAGACTTGTTCGATCCGCGGAGCCACTTTATCCGAACGCGAGTTACTTATCGCAGAAGGTGATGAGTGAGGTATCCGTATCCCGGAGGCGTAGGAGTCCCTCGGCTCGGTCAGCCTTGACTGCTTACGTGTACTCCATCATTTCCAGGACCCACTTTTCGAAGTAGTCAAAAAGCACGAAAGATGTTCTGGTAAAAGGGATTTTTTTTCGAGGAAAATTTTGACGCAGAGGGGGTTTCCCCCCTTTTAGCCCCCGAGGGAGGGTCGGGCTTTGCCGAGGCGAGGCCGACCCTACCTTGTTGACTAAACTTTGCGTGGGTGCGAGGTATATGAACAACTTGGAAACATCTTAAGGGTAGAAGCGACGTAGCTGTTGGATGTTCCAAGCGTTGCCGTAGACCTCGCCTTGACTGTTGGCCAGCTTGTACGTTCCGGGCTTCAGAACTTTGGCGATGACGAATGGCCCCTCCCAGGGGGGCGTGAGCTTGTGCCTCCCTCGAGCGTCTTGCCGCAGCCGAAGCACCAGGTCGCCCACCTGGAGGTCTCGGGGTCGGACCCCTCGGGCGTGGTAGCGTCGCAGGGACTGCTGATACCGCGCCGAGTGTAGTAAGGCCCTGTCCCGAGCCTCTTCCAGCTGGTCCAGCGAGTCTTCTCGGCTAGCTTGGTTGCTTTGATCGTCGTAGGCCCTCGTCCTTGGGGAGCCGTATTCCAGGTCAGTGGGCAAGACGGCCTCGGCCCCGTAGACCAGGAAGAACGGCGTGAAACCCGTGGCTCGGCTTGGCGTCGTCCTCAGGCTCCAGACCACCGAGGGGAGTTCCTTCATCCATCGCTTGCCGAACTTGTTGAGGTCATTGTAAATCCGAGGCTTGAGCCCTTGTAGAATCATGCCGTTGGCACGCTCTACTTGCCCATTCGACATGGGATGAGCTACGGCAGCCCAGTCCACCCGGATGTTGTGATCCTTGCAAAAATCCAAGAATTTTTTGCCGGTGAACTGGGTGCCGTTGTCGGTGATGATGGAGTTTGGGACCCCGAAGCGATGGATGATGTTGGTGAAGAACGCCACCGCCTGCTCGGACCTGATGCTGTTCAGGGGTCGGACCTCGATCCACTTGGAGAATTTGTCGACGGCGACCAGCAGGTGCGTGTAGCCCCCGGGCGCCTTCTGCAGAGGGCCGACGAGGTCCAGACCCCACACAACGAAGGGCCAGGTGATGGGTATCGTCTGCAGAGCCTGAGCGGGCAGGTGGGTCTGCTTCGCATAGAATTGACACCCTTCGCAGGTGCGGACAATTCTAGTGGCGTCAGCCACCGCCGTCGGCCAGTAGAAGCCTTGCCGGAAAGCGTTCCTGATGAGGGCTCGAGGCGCTGCATGATGGCCGCAAGCCCCCGAGTGTATCTCTTGTAGGAGTTCCTGACCTTCGGCGATGGAGATGCACTGCTGGAGGATGCCCGAGGGGCTGCGGTGGTAGAGCTCCTTCTCATCGCCCAGCAAGACGAACGACTTGGCGCGTCGCGCTACCCGCCGTGCCTCGGCCTGGTCGAGGGGTAGCTCTCCTTGGCGGAGATATTGCAGGTACGGGGCCTGCCAATCTTGATCAGGCGTGACCCCACCCCGCTCCTCCTCGATGCGCAGCGCCTCGCCCTCGGGAGCCGAGGGTTCCTCGGGCTGAACCGAGGACGGCTCGGGCTGGGCCGAGGTTACCTCGGACGGGGCCGAGGGCTCCTCGGGCTCGGGCGTGTCGCTGATCTTGACGGAGGGTTGGTGCAGATCCCGAGAGAAGACGTCCGGGGGAACCGTCGTTCGCCCCGAGGCTATCTTTGCCAGCTCGTCCGCAGTCTCGTTGTAGCGCCGGGCGATGTGGTTAAGCTCGAGTCCGTAGAACTTGTCTTCCAGGCGTCGAACCTCATCACAGTAGGCCTCCATCTTCGGGTCACGGCAGTGGGAGTTCTTCATGACCTAGTCGATGACGAGCTGCGAGTCGCCGCGAGCGTCGAGGCGTCGGACCCCTAGCTCGATGGCGATTCGCAATCCGTTGATCAGAGCTTCGTACTCAGCCACATTGTTGGACGCCGGGAAATGGAGGCGCAGCACGTAGCGCAGGTGTTTCCCGAGGGGCGAGACGAAGAGCAGGCCCGCGCCGGCTCCCGTCTTCATCAGCGACCCGTCGAAAAACATGGTCCAGAGCTCTGGTTGGATCGGAGCCATCGGCAACTGGGTGTCGACCCATTCGGCTATGAAGTCCGCCAGTACCTGGGACTTGATGGCCTTCCGAGGGGCGAACGAGATTGTCTCGCCCATGATTTCCACCGCCCACTTTGCGATCCGTCCCGAGGCCTCTCGACACTGGATGATCTCCCCCAGGGGGAAGGATGACACCACAGTTACCGGATGAGACTCGAAGTAATGTCGCAACTTTCGCCTCGTCAGGATCACTGCATACAGCAGCTTCTGAACTTGTGGGTAGCGGATCTTGGTTTCGGACAGCACCTCGCTGACGAAGTAAACTGGCCTCTGAATGGGCAATGCATGCCCCTCTTCTTGCCTTTCGACCACGATCGCGGCGCTAACCACCTGAGTGGTAGCGGCGACGTAGACCAAGAGGGCTTCTCCATCAGCTGGGGGTACCAAGACGGGCGCCCGGGTGAGGAGCGCCTTCAGGTTCCCGAGAGCTTCCTCGGCCTCGGGGGTCCAAGTGAAGCACTCGGCCTTCCTTAAGAGACGGTACAGAGGCAGGCCTCTTTCGCCGAGGCGCGAGATGAAACGGCTCAAGGCCGCGAGACATTCCATGACCCTTTGTACGCCTTTTAAGTCCTTGATGGGCCCCATGCTGGTGATGGCTGCGATCTTCTCCGGGTTGGCTTCGATGCCCCGCTCGGAAACGATGAATCCCAGGAGCATGCCTCGGGGCACCCCGAAGACACACTTCTCGGGATTGAGCTTGACGTCCTTTGCCTTGAGACACCGGAATGTCACTTCAAGGTCGGAGAGAAGGTCGGAGGCTTTCCTTGTCTTGACTACGATGTCATCGACGTAGGCCTCGACCGTGCGACCGATGTGTTCGCCGAACACATGGTTCATGCACCGCTGGTACGTTGCACCCGCGTTCCTCAAACCGAACGGCATGGTGACATAGCAGTACATGCCGAAGGGCGTGATGAAATAAGTCGCGAGCTGGTCGGACTCTTTCATCTTGATTTGATGATACCCTGAGTAGGCATCGAGGAAAGACAGGGTTTCGCACCCAGCAGTGGAATCCACGATTTGATCGATGCGAGGTAGAGGGTAGGGAACCTTCGGACATGCTTTGTTGAGACCAGTGTAATCTACACACATCCGCCATTTCCCCCTTTCTTCCTCACAAGCACAGGGTTGGCAAGCCATTTGGGATGGAATACCTCTTTGATGAACCCTGCTGCCATCAGCTTGTGGATCTCCTCGCCTATCACCCTGCGCCTTTCCTCGTCGAATCGGCGCAGAGGCTGCCTGACCGGTCGGGCTCCGACCCGAATATCCAGTGAGTGCTCGGCGACATCCCTCGGTATGCCGGGCATGTCCGAGGGACTCCACGCAAAGACGTCGGCGTTTGCGCGGAGAAAGTCGACGAGCACTGCTTCCTATTCGGGGTCGAACCCGGAACCGATCCGAATCTGCTTGGAGGTGTCGCCACTGGGGTCGAGAGGGACGGCCTTAACCGTCTCCGCTGGCTCGAAGTTGCCGGCGTGTCACTTCACGTCCGGCACCTCTCGGGAGAGGTTTTCCAGGTCGGCGATGAGGGCCTCGGACTCGGCGAGGGCCTCGGCGTACTCCACGCACTCCACATCGCATTCGAACGCGTGTTTGTACGTGGGGCCGACGGTGATGACCCCGTTGGGGCCCGGCATCTTGAGCTTCAGGTAGGTGTAGTTGGGGATGGCCATGAACTTCGCGTAGCATGGCGTCCCCAATACTGCGTGGTAGGTTCCTCGGAACCCGACCACCTCGAACGTCAAAGTCTCCCTTCGGAAGTTGGAGGGTGTTCCGAAGCAGACAGGAAGGTCGAGCCGTCCGAGGGGCTGGACGCGCTTCCCAGGAATGATCCCGTGGAAGGGCGCAGCGCCTGCTCGGACGGAGGTCAGATCGACGCGCAGGAGCCTGAGGGTCTCGGCGTAGATGATATTGAGGCAGCTGCCCCCATCCATCAGGACCTTGGTGAGCCTAACGTTGCCGATGATGGGGTCGACGACGAGCGGGTACTTCCCCGGGCTCGGCACGTGGTCGGGGTGGTCATCTTGGTCGAAGGTGATGGGCTTGTCGGACCAGTCTAGGTAGACTGGCGCCGCCACCTCCACCGAGCAGACCTCCCGACGCTCTCGCTTACGATACCGAGCCGAGGCATTCGCCGCATGCCCTCCGCAGATCATGAAGCAGTCGCGGACCTCGGGGAACTCTCCTGCTTGGTGATCTTCCTTTTTGTCGTCGTTGCGGGCCCTACCACCCTCTGCGGGTGGCCCAGCCTTGTGGAAGTGGCGCCGAAGCATGACGCACTCCTCGAGGGTGTGCTTGACGGGCCCCTGATGGTAAGGGCACGTCTCCTTGAGCATCTTGTCGAAGAGGTTAGCCCCTCCGGGGGGCTTCCGAGGGTTCTTGTACTCGGTGGCGGCGACAAGGTCCGTGTTGGCGGTGTCGCGTTTCGCTTGCGACTTCTTCCTGCCTTTCTTCTTGGCGCCGAGCGGAGTAGACGCCTCGGGAGCCTCCTCCGACGGGCGGCCCTGGGGCTGCTTGTCCTTTCGGAAGATGGCCTCGACCGCCTCCTGGCCAGAGGCGAACTTGGTGGCGATGTCCATCAGCTCGCTCGCCCTGGTGGGGGTCTTGCGACCCAACTTGCTCACTAGGTCACGGCAAGTGGTGCCGGCGAGGAACGCGCCGATGACATCTGAGTCGGTGATGTTGGGCAGCTCGGTGCGCTGCTTCGAGAATCGCCGGATGTAGTCCCGAAGAGACTCTCCCGGCTGTTGCCGGCAGCTTCGGAGGTCCTAGGAATTCCCGGGGCGCACGTACGTGCCCTGGAAGTTGCCGGCGAAAGCTTGGACCAAATCCTCCCAGTTGGAAATCTGCCCCGGAGGCAGGTGCTCCAACCAAGCGCGAGCAGTGTCGGAGAGGAACAGGGGGAGGTTGCGGATGATGAGGTTGTCGTCGTCCGTTCCACCCAGTTGACAGGCCAGGCGGTAGTCCGCGAGCCACAATTCCGGTCTTGTTTCCCCCGAGTACTTTGTGATAGTAGTCGGGGGTCGGAATCGGGCCGGAAACGGCGCCCGCCGAATGGCCCGGCTGAAGATCTGCGGACCGAGTGGTTCGGGCGAGGGACTCCGATCCTCCCCGCTGTCATAGCGTCCCCCACGCCTGGGGTGATAGCCTCGGCGCACCCTTTCGTCGAGGCGGGCCCGACGGTCGCGATGAGGGTGCTCGTCGCCGAGGTGGCCCGGGGCCGCAGGCGCGGTGTTGCGCGTGCGCCCGGTGTAGACCGAGGCTTCCCGCATGAGTCGGGAAGTCGCGGCACGAGGTTCCGAGGGGTACCCCTGCCTTCGAGAGGCAGAGCTCTCGGCCCGCCGGGCCGCAGCGCCTTCCAGGAGATGCTTGAGCTCTCCCTGGATTCGCCGACCCTCGGTGGTTGATGACTCCGGCATCGCGCGGAGGAGCATCGCTGCGGCTGCCAGGCCCTGACCGGTCCCGCTGGATGCGGGTGGCGGCCTGTCCCTGGCATCGTTGGCGATGCGGTGCTAGAGACCCTGGGGCAGGTGACGTATTTCTCCGGCCGGGGGCTGGCCCGCCCATACCTGCCCGACGTCTCGGCGGATCGACTCGAGCGCTCCTGCCCCCTCGTCGAGCCCGGCCTGTGCCCCGCGGACTTGCTCGAGATGTGGGTCGTGACCCCCCGCCGGAACGGGGACCACAGCTAGCTCCCGCGGGATGTCGGCGCGAGGCACTGGCCTAGGGAGATCACCATCCTCCGGCATGCCGAGACGGTTGCCTCCGGAGGGATCCCCTAGCTCGACGTGGAAACATTCGCGGCTCGGGCCGCAGTCCTTGTCGTCAAGGCTGCGGCTGCCGTCGGAACAGTCGGAGAGGCAGTAGTTGCATGCGGTCATGAAGTCCCGCATGGCACTGGGGTTGCCAGATCCAGAGAAATCCCAGCAGATGCTGGGGTCGTCATCTTCCTCGGACCCAGAGGGCCCGTAGGTCGAGACACCCGTCAATCGGTCCCAAGGCGACCGCACACGAAACCCAAGAGAGGT
Organism: Zea luxurians; assembly: GCA_029449295.1. Taxonomy (NCBI): domain Eukaryota; kingdom Viridiplantae; phylum Streptophyta; class Magnoliopsida; order Poales; family Poaceae; genus Zea; species Zea luxurians. The sequence goes on from JAOPSE010000010.1 coordinate 48,749,468, forward strand.
TGCACTCGCCTCAACGTGAGCGCCCGCCAGAGCGAGGTCGCTAGGCGGGTTGAGGTCGAGTCAAAATGACGAAGGATGGGAATCAGTCGGTACCTTTAGGTCGACGAGGAGCGACAAAGTCACATCGGGGACTGATCGCGCCGTCGTCCTGGGTACGAGGGCGACATCCTGCAGGCCCTCCGTGAGCGTGCTGGCGTCGTCCACTTGCTCGGGGTTGGCGTGTTGCGGAGGGACGGCGCTCGCCTTCGCCTCAAACGCGAGGGTGACGCCCGACGCGTCCTCCGTTGGGGCGCTGGGGATGTCGATTCGCTCGACAGCCGACGGAGCGCAGCCTCCCGCTCGGCCCTGGTTGCCCCGCCTCCTCCTCCGATGGCGAGGGAGAGGATGGGGTGAGCTCGAATGTTGTTCTTCCCCCACGCGGGGAAGACGTCGTCGATTCCGCCGCCGGCGGGCGGGCTGTCGGCCACCATTGTCGCCGTCGCGCGGCGGTGGAAGGAGTATCATGTCATAGCTGCCGTCGAAAGACATGAACTCGAGGCTCCCGAAACGGAGCACCGTCCCGGGTTGGAGAGGTCGTTGGAGACTGCCCATCTGGAGCTTGACGGGAAACTGCTCGTCAACACGCAGCAGGCCCCTACCTGGCGCGCCAACTGTCGGCGTTTCGAGACCGGGGGGTCCCTAAGCCGACGAGTGAGTGTGCCGCGTGCCCCAGCCCAGATGGGTCGAGCGCATGGGCGAGCGCGAAGGGGGGAGAGCGAGGTGGCCGGAGCCGAGTCGTGAGGGAGGTGGAGATCCCGCGGCCTTCGTGTTCGTCCCGCGCCCAGGTCGGGTGCGCTTGCAGTAGGGGGTTACAAGCGTCCACGCGGGTGAGGGGAGCGAGCGGCCCCAAGAGAGCGCCTGCCCCTGCCCTCGTTCCCGCGGGGCCAACCTCCTCTAAGAAGGCCCTGGTCCTTCCTTTTATAGGCGTAAGGAGAGGATCCAGGTGTACAATGGGGGTGCAGCAGAGTGCTACGTGTCTAGCGGGGGAGAGCTAGCGCCCTAGGTACATGCCAATGTGGCAGCCGGAGAGAACTTGGCACCCAGCTGGTGTGGTGTCGTGGCTGTCGGAGGAGTAACGGAGCCTGGTGGAGGGACAGCTGTCGGAACAGTTGGGCTCTTGCTGACGTCCCCCTGCTTCCGTAAGGGAGCTGAGAGCCGCCGTCGTCATGGGTCTAGCGGGGCGCCATCATTGCCTATCTGGCGGAGCTAGCCAGATGGGACGTCGGTCTTGTTCTCTGCGGCCCAAGTCGGCTCGGGGTAGGGTGATGATGGCGCTTCCTGTTGACGTGGCGGACTTGTGCCCTAGGTCGGGCGACGTGGAGGCTCCTCCGAGGCCGAGGTCGAGTCTGTCTTCCATGGCCAAGGCCGAGCCCGAGCTCCTGGGTCGGGCGAGGCGGAGGTCGTTCGGCAGAGGCCAGGGCGGGGTCCGACCCCAGGGGTCGGGCGAAGCGGAGTTCGTCGTCTTCCGGGGCCTTAGCCCGAGTCCGAGCCCTGGGTCGGGCGGAGCGGAGTTCGCCGTCTTCCGGGGCCTTAGCCCGAGTCCGAGCCCTGGGTCGGGCGGAGCGGAGTTCACCGTCTTCCGGGGCCTTAGCCCGAGTCCGAGCCCTGGGTCGGGCGGAGCGGAGTTCACCGTCTTCCGGGGCCTTAGCCCGAGTCCGAGCCCTGGGTCGGGCGGAGCGGAGCTCGCCGTCTTCCGGGGCCTTAGCCCGAGTCCGAGCCCTGGATCGGGCGGAGCGGAGTTCGCCGTCTTCCGGGGCCTTAGCCCGAGTCCGAGCCCTGGGTCGGGCGGAGCTTCCTATGGCGCCTTTGGCAAGGCCTGGCTGCCTGTCAGTCTCACTCTGTCAAGTGGCACCGCAGTCGGGACGGCGCAGGCGGCGCTGTCCTTTTGTCAGACCGGTCAGTGGAGCGGCGAAGTGACGGCGGTCACTTCGGCTCTGCCAGGGGGCGCGCGTCAGGATAAAGGTGCCAGGCTACCTTTGCATTAAATGCCCCTATGACTTGGTCGGTCGGCGCGGCGATTTAGTCAGGGTTGCTTCTTAACGAAGGCAAGGCCTCGGGCGAGCCGGAGATGCGTCTGCCGTAAAAAAAGGGGGCCTCGGGCGAGACGGAAACACCTCAGGGTCGGCTGCCCTTGCCCGAGGCTAGGCTCGGGCGAGGCGTGATCGAGTCGCTCGTATGGACTGATCCCTGACTTAATCGCACCCATCAGGCCTCTGCAGCTTTATGCTGATGGGGGTTACCAGCTGAGAATTAGGCGTCTTGAGGGTACCCCTAATTATGGTCCCCGACAGTACTCGTGACTGCTCGCTTCGTCCGCCCGACTAACGCTGATCAAGTTCCTCGTCGCCCGCGCCGTTCGAGGGACTGCACTGCGTACATCTGTCTGTATCGACTGCGTACAACTATATCGAACATACGCAGGAGATGTCTCGTGTGAATGGAGCCATTGATGCCTTGAGCATCGATCCCTCCGCAGGGTACAATCTGTTCTTTATATTTATAAATATTTTACTGTTGTTTCCTACTTATGTGAGTAGTGATATACATATGTACATATATGTCGTCATATACATCACTGTGATTTTCTAGATTAAATTAAAACTGAAAATGACTATTTCTCTAACACTGAGACACTGAAAAAACATAGATATAAATAGCTTTAGAATTATCACTATAGAACTTCTATTCACTAGTACGTGCGGACAAAGTCGTGGTGCGTGTGCGTGCTCGTTTGGAGTACAAACTTGGATTTGCCTACCGTGTTCGTAGAGCTAGCCAGCAGCTACTACTACTAGCAAGCTAGCGTAGCGTACTGAAGCAGCACCTACCGTGGGCACAGTGCACTCCCTAGCTATCTAGTTACCATGAAAGGGACAACGTCCTACGTATGGTACGGATCGGAGAGTATGTGTATAACAATATATATCAGCAGTTTACCACGTAATAAGAGGGGCCTCTTTGACCGAGTGACTAGAACTTGTTCGGTTCGGTTTTTTTTTCTGTGGAGCTTTTTTCTGAAAAGTTAGCTGTAAGGAGAATCTAGTTGTACAGAGAATCTGACTGATAAGAATCTAAGTGTTTGATTCGTCTGATGTGAAAAAAGTTAGTGATTAGAATCTGAGTGTTTAGATAGTCATATTCTGGGATTGTAGATTCTACGAGAAAAAAGTGAAAAAAACGCAAACAAGCTTAATAATCATAAATTACTTACAATACCGCATGATTTGTCTAGTACAAGTTATTTATTTATAAACATGGATAGGTACCTATGACACTTACACATTAGCAATTGAATCCCTAAAAGCACTCATGTCTAACTCATCTCACGGGGTGCTGCTACTCTTTCCTACAATTACATCATCAACATACCTACTGCTAGTAGGTACGTAGTCGTCAAAGTCACGATCGTGTATCGCACTATCCCGAATGAAGTTATGCAACGTCATGCATCTATAATTATCTTTAATTGCTTCGTCAATGAAAATGAAGGTAGGCTAAGCAGGATTCTCCACTTTATCTTCACCCCAAACAATCACTCTATAACATTCCTCAGCGACGAGTGCGCATAGTTGAATACCTCTTTTGCACCAACTGATTGCCTCCCAAGCTGCCATTCAGAAATGTGGTACTTCTTACCCTTGTAAGGTGCTAGGTTGTAACACCCAAAATCTTAACTTGTGATTTAAAGAAATCCTTTAGAGAAAAAATAATAATCAAAATAAGTACCCTTGATAAATAATTGAACTTTAAAAGTCACCCTTTCTAAAGTAAATGATCATAATAGAATAATATTAGATAAATCATATCCTAATACAGATTAGACATTGGAAAATATTTTCTATCAAAACAAAGAAATATGAACTTTGAAATATACCTATAAATTGATTACACACCCAAAATAATATTCTATGTAATAAATGTGGTGTGTAATTCATTGCCTAAATAAGATAATAATAATAATAATAATAATAATAATAATAATAATAATAATAATAATAATAATAATAATAATAATAATAATAATAATAAAATAATGTGACTTAATAAATAAATAAATTAGTGTACATCATGCTGGAGTTTTATTTGTGGATCTAAAAGTATAAGTTTGAAATTCAAACTTGTGTTGGATTTGAAATTAAGATAGAAAAAAATAGAAATCAGAAAAAAAAGATAAATAAACTACCTGCGCACTGGGCCAAAAATTCGTGTGTTGGAGCGTTTGCGAGTAGCACCCGTTAATTCGTGTATTGGAGCATCTGGGGGGTCATCTCCTCCGCGGTGCAAGCCTGGGCGCCGCCGCGTCCGTCCGGGAGGTGGCGGAAGCTTCGAGTACCGTTGATCTTGGGAGGGGCGGCCACGATTAGAATGGGATAGCGGTTTGGCTCAGGGTATTGTGAGCCGTCCATTCTTGGATGAGCGAACCAGATTAGAGACCCCATGCTCCATCGTCGCTTTAACTCAGCACCGTAGATCCTTGATCCGAGCGTTGTGATTGGGTTGGGGTTTCATAAAATCTCGGTCGCTCATCGTTGATCCTATGGTTCTCAGAGCATACCGGTTCATTATAAACACTCGCTAATTTGGGTCGTTGATGGTAGATCGGGCGGTCCAGGATCGACCATACCCCTTTAGCCACGGATTCTTGCAAAAGAGCCCATGTGGTTATGCATAAATAACCCGCAGTACTGAGCTAAAGGAAGATCATCACTAACAGGTCCTAGAATTGACAAAATAAACCCTGAACTTATTTAAAATAGTGGTCATCGTCCATGGATTCCTATTTATTGATAAAATTAATTTGAAAATATTTTTTAATGCAAAAGTAATCCTAAAAACCTTAGAAAATGCATAACTAATTCATTTTAACTCTTTTTTGATATATTCCACTTGCATTAAATTCATATTAATATTGCTCATCATATAGTAACCTTAATTTGTTATGAAAAATATGTTAAAATTATGCACTTAGTTTATTTTATATCTAACACTTAATTCTTCAGAAAATCATAACTCTTTAATTGTAACTCCAAATTTAGTGGTTCTTGAACCTACGATATCGTAGCAGCGCGTAGAATATTTTTACGCTGTTTGTTCTCATGTTTGGTGTATTGTTATTTTTATGTACTTCTTGTCTATTTGTATGTATTGCTACGAATAGCGGTGAGGTCGCGAGAATCTGAAGATCAACTTGGTACCTGGGATCTTAAGTCACAGGCAAGTTATGCCCTTGATCACTCTTCTTTACCTAATAATGTTATCTGTTAATCACTGTGACATGCTCAGGTTAATTTGATGGGACCCAATAGGTTTCCCTAGTATTGTTGATCCTACACCTCGCAAACAAATGAATTATTGGGTAGATTTGCTATTGCTCTACCTAGTTTTGGAAATTAATGTTATATTATGATCATGTTCCAATTTTGTTGTTGATTTAATTATTGTTCATGAAAAGACCATTGTGTTAATTGGAACATGGAGCTTAACTTGAGATAACAGTGCTACCATAAGGGTGGAATGGGACGCCCTTGGCCAAGTAATTAGGAAAGGTAGGGAGTGATTACCTTACCCGAAAGGGGCAAGCTGGGAGGAGTCACTGCAGAGTATAGGGAGGTTCTCGGGTCGAACTGTTGAGATGGCATTTCAGACGAGGGATTGCTATGCTTCCTTCTTTCTAAAACAGTAGTGGGTTTTCTCGAACTAGTGGAACTTTGGAAAGGCCTCGTAGTGCTACCCTGCCTCACTTCCTCGATAGAGGTGTATGGGGTCCATACAACCCCACGGCAAATGGGTAACACGACTTGTGGGTAAAGATGTGCAACCTCTGCAGAGTGTAAAATTGGTATATCAGCCGAGCTCACGGTCAAGAGCGACTCAGGACTCTCGCATGATTAACTTATGGAATTAAAATTAATTTGTCATTTGCATTGCATTGTGGGTGTTATTATTAATTGTGATAACTTATTATTTGGGTTGGTATCTACTAATACTTAGTAACTGCTAATAAAACTTTGACCAACTTTAAAAGCAATGCTCAGCTTTAACCATCTCCTTTGGTAAGACTTACACTTCATATGAGCCCCACTGTAAGTGAGCTCATGCACATTATTCCCCACAACTTATTGAGCAATGAACATATGTGAGCTCACGCTTGTTGTACCCACATCCCCCAGGTCAAGAACATGTACCGCAAGATGAGGAGCATGAAGGATGTCGCGATGATGTTCGTGAGAGGTTTAGGTCATCGTCTCCCAGTCAACTATGGTTGCTAGATCGTTGTATTCATATGATATAATTACTTAACTATTTTGTACAGAACTTCATTATATATTAAAGATGTGACATTCGTTTCTGTACCATGAGTCATCATATGTGTGAGACTTGATCCTAGCACATATTTGATTCACGCCCGTGTTTGCCCCCTAAATCTAGGTGTGACAAAGGTACCCCTTCCTGTTAGGGTACCCAGAGTCAACAAGATATATGTCCCTTTAATACAAATTTATCAAGGTCAACGACACAGTTACATACGTATTGTTAGTTGCAAATGAAACAAACTTAGGTTGTTGTCGTACCTTTGGGTGGATGGGGGAACCTATCGTCGTAGGTGACAAGAGTATCCTGCGGTACTCTCGTATCGTGCACAGAACCGGGCCAACTAGTCACGACAAATGTGTACCGCATATCGAAGTCACAAATGGCCATGACATTCTGTGAAGCGTATCCAGGACGACCATTTTATTTTGGGTTGCTCAGACAATGGTACAAAGGCAGGAAAGTGGCTACCATCGATAGCTTCAATGCAATCCTTAAAATGTGGCCAAAACCGAGACTCTTGTAGTCTAGGGTGAATATCAGAGAAATCCACATCCTTGGGCTTAATCACATCATTGGACATCTTGTATATGGAGTTAAGTACACTAAATTTTCGGCTAATTGTTTCCAATGAGTGACCAAACTTATTTCTTATTTGTCGAAAAGATTGGGGTCACCCGCACGTCGATAGAAACATAGCAAGTTCCTCCTTTGTACTTACTCCATGACTCGCTACGAGGCCATAATTGGTGACCAACGTTTCATGGAGACGACAAAACACAGTACGGCGCATGCGAACATGTCGTAGCAGTCATCACTACTCTCCAAGGTCCGCTCAACCCATTGTATACCTGTTTCCGCTATGGCTCTTCTTGAAAACACACTTGACGAGCTCCCCCACATATCCAATGCAACTAGAGCAACTATGAATTCCTCGGTAATTTCATCATCATCAAGCTGCAACATCTACAAACAAAAACGCAAGTATACGAACAATAATAAGTGGCAACAATAACCAGTACTCTTGAATCAGCGGTATACCAAAGGAGGAACTCACATATTACAAATGTTGTATCATCATAAGTTCAACATGATTGACACAAATACGTTGTGCTCACACATACAAATGTTTTTATTGCAAAACCTACTTGAACTAGAAAAATGGAAATAGTTCTCTGATGGACAACAAACTCAAACGACAGACAGTTCTACAAAACTTAAATGACTCACAGTTTTCAACAGACTTAAAAGACGAACAGGACTCCGACCGATAACACAAAACTATGACCACCCATGACACCGCAAAGACAACTTTAGCTCCATCCCACCACCAAGAGCTAACTGGACTTCTGATGCTTCTCGTATGCCCGGCGCAGCCAAACATTTCATCCTTCTTTGGTATTAAGAGTTGCAAAGACATCTCGATGATGTTTGTCTATTAACAATTGAGTTGCAAAGAAATGCAAGTCGCTTCCTTCTGTTGCACCATCTTTGATGACTTGTTGTAATTGAGTAGCAACCTCTTTGCGCACCGGGTCGTTGTCATAGGATGAAATGGACTTGTCGAGCTAAAGGTCCTAGACTCGAATGCATTGACAGTCCTTCTCATGTAGTCATCCCTTAGTTCCTTTTTCTTCCTAGGCTTTGGAGAGTCATGGAACACCTTGTGCTTTCCTTTGAGTGCAGTGCTTGGGTCTGGTGTGCTATTTTCACCCACACCTAAAATGTCTTCTTCATGACCATTAGACGATGAATTTGCATCCTCAACTCTAGGAACAAGGGTTGTCTCATTAGTGCACACAATGGGTCCAAAGATTATCCTAAGGTCGTCCTCATTCTCAAGAGGGGCAAATTTGAACATAATACACCCTGCATTGCCTGCAGTAAAATTTAATTGCCTAATGTTAGATGGCGAGTAGTTATCCTAATCTGTACCAACAAAATGAAACATAAAGGCTACTTCATTTTGCTTAACCCACCACTCATCTAGTGCACTGATAGATCCTGTATGAGGATCTCAACCAAATCATGTGGCCCTTTCATTCAGCGCTTTCTATTGGGTGTATGTTCTTTTGAGAATGTCCCACCTATTTTTCATTTGATCCCTGGTGTACGTGCGTCTAGTTCGTTCTTTAAACTTTCTAATGAGGTTAGCATACTCTTCTGCATTCAAAAAGTGATGCGGCATGTTCTATGCATTCACCTCTTCTACACATATTTTAGTGTAAATCTTAGCTGCTCTTATGTCCCACTTTGCTATCCCTTTCCCAGATTTTTCCATCTAATTGCAAACAAGTATATAGGTAAGAAACAAGGATTAAGGTTGGACAAAAGATAAAGGTAAGACACAATGATGTCAAATAAATGGTATTACAAGATTTGCAAAGGAAGCTTAAGAAAACAGAACGCATTGGACATCACTTAATAATATTATCAAACTAACAAGTACCCTTATTACAAGTTCACAAAGTACTTAGCATAGTTCACATGACTTCACCCAAGTAGTACCCTTGATACCCCTTGGAATGTAGCTAAAAATAGCCTAAACAAAAGCCTACTCCTAACCTATATAGCCTTACTAAACCATAGTACATGACTCACTAACTTAGAGCTCATTATCACAAAAGGATGGCATCTGATCTGATTCATATTCAACACCCCCATGTTTTCGAAGTGCTCGGCGAAATCCCAGCCTTCACCGAGGTGTGCTTCAGTAGGGGGTGGTGAGGACAAGTCGGAGGGCATGTAGTCGTCGTCAACATGGTTGTTGTCGTTGTTGACCTTGTCCAAATACTCTTGGAACACCAGAGAATCCTACTCTAGCATGCACGCTATGTCCTCCAAAGCTACACGGAGCTTGGTATCATCAAACGAGGTCAAACGTCGTCCCGAACGGAATGTTTCCCTGGCTATAGAAAAAATCTTGTCGGCTATCTCTTGCATCCTTCCAATTGCCTTGTCGGCTATGGAGTTTGTCGAATCCATCTGATGTGGATTTAGGTCGTTAGTATACGCTGGCATGGAGACAATCTAACTTGCGGGTATTTACATGGTTTTAGAACAGATTACTGACATGAACTAGTTGGACTACTCAGACACTAATAACTGCAAGTAGTACTAAGGTACTGCAATGAAACCAGAAAACACATGAGCAATGGATACATGTGGTTAGTATGCAAACTGAAGGCAAGGTGTTAGTGTGAAAAACTTACACACCAACTAATTATTGCTATCTCATATGGTTAAAACCCTAAACAAACGATAAATGTTTCAAGTTACCAGACAAATGTGTTGTAACCCATAAATCCATCCAGTAAACAACTAAAAATTAATCCCTAACCCTGGGTCCTCCATGAATGAATCGAGATTACCCGACCGACAGGGCACATTTTTCAGATACAGATGGAGGATCTACTCGAGAGAAGGGAGTGCTCAAATGAGAGAGAGTACACCTAGGCAACAATGAATCAGGGCATGGCAGACATGTACACAAACATCTCACAAAAAAACAAGGCTGTAGAAATTTACATCGATTGAATGTGATGCTGGTGATGAACACATCAACTAGATCTATGAACTAGCTTAGAATCTGCAGTCAGAGACGAATCAAAGGGAGCAGTGAGGGCTGAATAAACAAACACAGTTCGATTTGAATCGTATCCAATCGAGAGATGAGGATTGAAGGGTGGAAATGGTTTACCGGCCACTAGCAACATGAACTATATGGATCAGCGAACGGATTCAAAGCGTACCGTGAGAATGCGACCTCGGAATAACCTGTGAGGCTAATGAATGATGAAGGTCCTGCAATCCGATGGGCAAGGGGGATGTTGGATGGTGACCGAACGGAGGGCACGACGACAAAACAAGCAACTCGGCATAGGGGGAGAAACGTCTTACCGTGGTGACGGGCGGATGACGATCGAGCTTGACCGTCTGAAGTGGCGGCAGAGATGTGGGAACAGCGGGTTGGCGAAACCCTTGGGTTGGGGACGAAGGAGCCCATGTGGAATGCGAGAAGTCACCCGACTTCGTGAAGACGCGGCCTTCGGTCGGCTTCTCGTGATCTATGGTAAATGGGCTGCGGACAGAATCGCTTCCACCAAAAGCCGCTCCCAAAGCTGAGCATTTGGTTCAGATTCCAACTTCTTGCGGCTAGAAGCCGCCCAGAGGCTGAACCAAACAAGGGCTATGTGTACTACCACCTCTGCTCAGACACTTTTTTATATAAAAATGATTAACAAAAATAGCTATATGTACAATAATCCACGACAAATTTCATGACCAATAGTAATACCATCGTAGTAGTACAACACCAGAGTACCATAGAAACCTAAGGGAGTTTGGTGGATAGAGTGTGAGACGCAAGTTGAAGGCACACTGATCCTTGCGGCTGTGTATCTACCAGCATATATGTGGATTATAGTGGTTCAGGCCACAAGAATGAAAAAACATATATAGTGTCGGGTATGGTAATTAGGGGTACCTAGATTACACCCCTAAAACGCACTTAACCCCTAAAAGCACCATCAAGGTACGTCCCCCGAGGTCGAAGGATCAAGAGCCACGCTTCGCCCGAAGTCCCCCTCAGGGGTCTCCACAAACTCGGCCTTGCCCGAGCCTGCCCTCGGACTGGGTGCGTTCTCGGCAGAATCCTCGTCCCGACCGAGGACCCCTCACCCTAGAATGGTAGTCTCCACCTTGCCCGAGCCTGCCTCGGGTAAGGGAGACAAACCTAGGGAAAGACTCATCTGAAGTCCGCTAGGGGATAGCCACATTCAATGTGTGTACCTAACCCATGCAGGCTTGCGGGTGTACATGAACAACAAGACCATGATCCTATGATAGATTCACCAACTGTGATTATGCATGCGACATTGTTCATGCATGTCGCCTACCAACTCCTGACGGGACGTATGATACGACAAGGATACAGGTTAGCCCTCGGGCGCAAACTCTGTCTCTCCTGAAGTAGGACCGGACCTTGGGACAAACTCTGCCTCACATGAGATCGGTCTCAGCTACCTGCTCCCCGCGAATCCCACAGGAGGCCACTCCTTCAACTGTGGCGCACATCTTCAAATCTCAGAACGAGTTCGGTCGCGGCCTCTGGTGGACTTTTGCCTCGCCCAAGCCCGACTCTGACCTCAATATCTTCAATGGGAGGACGTCCGTTGTCATCAGACACTGCAGAACTGATGCACTACTTAAGAAGATTTTTCCCATACTTAGAACTGTGTCAACCACAACGGTATGGGCAACCCCTCGCTAGGGGGGCTCGGGTATGTGACCAAGCCCTCGGCCCCAGCCTTGGCTCTCAATAGAAACCAATCGAGCATAAGTCAACGATAAGTACAAGACCATACCTCAAGCCATACCATGTACAGGGGTATAGTGACACCTCCTCACAGTGCGCGGCCAACTCCTGTCCTCCTGGTAGCTCCCCTTGGGGCTATAAATAGGATAGCCCACAACTTCATGAGTAGAGGCGAACACTTGACAAGTTTTCTCCTCCACCACGGTATTGGCAGTTGACTCAATCAACCCTAGGGAGTTGGGGCACTTCCCTCTCCCGCTCAGCTTGTATTCCCCACTACAAGCACTTAGGTGCAAGCAATATAAGCCTCATCCCACCTTCGCTATAAGTAGGGCCTCTCCTTGCCTGAACTAGGATAAAAGGCTTGTGTCAACTTGCATCACCATTTGGGTTAGGGGTATGCAACATTATTTCACTGGTTGGTTAGGCCCTCGGGGTCCAGACATCGACAGTTGGCGCGCCAGGTAGGGGGAGCTGCGTGCAAGGCATCAAGTTCCCATCAACACTCCAGATGGTTGGCTTCCACCACCCCTTAAGGCTCAGCACGGTCATTAGGTTTGGGAGTCTAGAGTTCATGTCACTCGGCATCGAGTATGACATGGTTCTCTCCCACCTGGTCCCCTGGTTGACACTCAGGGGCAACCAGACATACGTCCCTGTCCTACTCGTCATAGGAGGCAGAGACGGAGCAACCGCAACTGCGCCACCAGTGGCGTTCCGTGCCCTGATGAAGCTTCTAGGCTGGCTAATGACGTAGACTCCCTTGCGAGGGACCTGGCCAACATCAGTATCACGCCTAGAGCATCGTCAGTGGCACACGTATCCCCCGCACCAGCTCTGTTGGCTCCTCCTTCTATGGCATGGAAAATCCCGACTTCACCGGCTCCCCATGCCATGGCTCAGGTCGGCCAGCCTCACTAGCCCTCCCACCTGCGTGTTGAGAGGTGCAGGCCTCATCATGGCAAGACATGTCAGCTTCATCAGGGGCTGGGGGAGAACCGTCAGTGTTCAACCCTATCCCTTTCAACCAAGCTTCGACACAAGTTCGCTCACCAGCCTATACACGGTCTACCCCTTTCCCTCAAGATGCCTTGACTCCGAGGAGGAAGATGGTCCAGGCCCTGGCCTGGACTTCTCCGGGCTTCACGACATGAGGCCATGCTGTAGTTCCTGTTCGCGTGCGATAAACTACTCTCCGATGGCTCTGATGGCTATAGCACCGACGAGGAGGTTTACGACCCAACTCGGGTCACGAGGAGCATGACGAAGGGGACTAGCTCAGCATGCCTTAGGAGAATGACGCACCACCCCCACACACTAGGAAACCAAGGGAGCCGGGTGAGGCTTAGACCCCCGGGGAGTCACGTGGCCCACCTCGAGCAGCTCCGTGAGTTGCACGCCAAGCTAAGAGAAGAAGAACAACGACTGCAATGGCTTCGGTAGGTTCTCGAGTGGGAAGTATCCATCAAGGCTCTTGACGAGGGTGCCCACGCTAAGGCACGCGATATTCATTGTCGCATCATGGAGGATGCCCAGGCCAAAGCCCCTCCAACCTTTCATAGGTCCAGTCAAAACCTCGTCGCAGCAGTGATCTTGCTCTGCACCATGCCAGAGCCATCCACCACCGAGGGACGTCGAATCAACAGTGAGATCCAAGGGCTCCTGGAGTGTGTTGTGGTCTAGCAGGCTGAGAGCTTAGCCTCTCGGCTTCGGGAACTCACCTCAGAACACCAGGCGAGACCCTCTTGCTTTGAGAGGGAGACCTTAGTCCACCCTAAACCCACCAGGGATAAAGCCCCCATGGTACAAGATTGCCTCTTCGACAACCGTCAGAACCGTGGTGCTCGGCGACCACCTCGATGGATGAATCCACTACAACAACCGGTTACATGCCGCGCACAACTACCACCCTCGGTAGGGTGGTCGCTACGACAGTGGGGAAGATGAAAGCCCCTCCCCTGATTACCGAGTCTGTAGGTCTACAGTAGAGCCATCTGTAGGGCGCCGTTCCCTGCCAAGTTTTGAGGCCCGACTACTATCAGCAAGTACTCAGGGGAGATCAAACCAAAGTTGTGGCTTGCTGATTACCGGCTAGCCTATTAGTTCGAGGATGAGTGATGACAACCTCATCATTCGTAATCTACTCATGTTCCTGTCGGACTCCGCTCGAGCGTGGCTGGAGCATCTCTCACCTGCCTAGATCCATGACTGGGAAGACCTGGTTAGGGTCCTCAGGGGGAATTTCTAGGGCACATACGTGCACCCCGAAAATTCTTGGGATCTCCGGAGTTATCGGCAGAAGCAAGATGAAAGCCTACGTGAATACATTTGCCAGTTCTCCAAGCAGCGCACCGAGCTCCCCGACATCACTAACTCTGACGTCATCAGATTATTCCTCGCAGGTATCTCCTGCCGTGACCTAGTCAACAAGCTGGGTTGAAAGACCCCCACCAAGGCAAGCAAGCTGATGGACATTGCCACCAAGTTCGCTTCGGGACAGGAGGCCATCAAGGCCATCTTCCATAAGTACAAGGGAAACGGGAAGTCCAAACAAAACCCTTAGAAGAACAAGAAGAAGAAAGCGCCACAGGGCCAGCATGAGGCCCTCGCCATAGATCTTGTCGCTGAGACAGAACGACGGAACCCTTGAGGACCCCAAGCGGGTCCCAATGCTTTTGACAAGATGTTGAAGGAGCTCTGCCCCTACCATAAGGGCCTCGTCAAGCACACCCTCGGGGAGTGTGACATGCTCCATCGCTTCTACAATAGGCTTGGCCCCTAGGCAGAAGATGGCAAGAAGAAGGGCTCCGGCGATAGGGAAGACGACCAGGGCGAGAAGTTCCCCGATGTCCACAACTATTACATGATATTCGATGGGCAGACCGTGAACCTCTCCTCGAGGCAGTGGAAGCTGGAACGGCGAGAGGTTTTCTCCGTCGGGGTAGCGGCACTGGTCTACCTAGATTAGTCCGACATCACCATCACCTTTGATAGGGACAACCACTCGGACTACGTCCTGAACCCCGGGAGGTACCCACTTGTCGTCGACCCCATCATTGACAATACCCATCTCACCAAGGTGCTCATGGATGAAGGCAGAAGCCTCAACATCATCTATGCTGACACCTTGGATCTCATGGGGATAGGCCGGTCCTAGGTCCGAGCTGGGGCCACGCCATTTCATGGCATCACCCCTGGCAGAAGAGTTCACCCCCTCGGGCAGATCAATTTGCCCATCTGCTTCGGGACTCAAACCAACTTCAGGAAGGAGGTCCTTACCTTTGAGGTGGTAAGGTTCTGAGGTACTTACCACATTGTGCTCAGGAGGCCATGTTACACTAAGTTCATGGCCATCCCGAACTATACATACCTCAAGTTGAAGATGTCTGGACTAGCAGGCATCATCACCATCAGCCTCACATATCGCCACGCCTACGAGTGCGACGTCGAGTGCGTCAAGTATGCCGAAGCACTCATAGAGTCCGAGGCACTCCTCACCGACTTGGAGAACCTTGCCAGGGAGGTTCCTGACCCCAAGAGACACGTCGGTTGCTTCGAACCTGTGGAAGCAACAAAGACCGCCCCCTTGACCCCAGCAGCTCTCGCGAGAAGACGCTACAGAATAGCTCCAAGCTAGACCCCAATTCGGAAGAGGTTCTTGTTGACTTCCTCCATGCAAATGTCGAGGTATTTGCATGGAGTCCCTCGGACATGCCAGGCATACCGAGGGAGATCGCCGAGCACTCCTTGGGCATCCGCTCTGGCTCCAGACCAGTGAGACAACACCTACGCTGATTCGACGAGGAAAAGCGCAAAGTCATCGGGGAGGAGGTTCACAAGTTCTTGGCGACTGGATTCGTCAAGGAGGTTTTCGATCTCAAGTGGTTAGCGAATCCCGTATTAGTCAGGAAGAAGGGGGAATGGAGGATGTGTGTGGACTACACTAGTTTAAATAAAGCATGTCCAATGGTTCCCTACCCCCTGCCTTAGATCCATCAAATTGTTGACTCCACCACGGGATGTGAAACTCTATTCTTCTTTGATGCTTACTCTGGCTATCATCAAATCTGGATGAAAGAATCTGACTAGCTCGCGACCTCTTTCATCACCCCACATGGTATGTATTGCTATACTACCATGCCCTTCGGGTTGCAGAATGCTAGCACCACATACCAACGTTGCATGAACCACGTATTCGACAATCACATTGGCACGTCGGTCGAAGCCTACGTCGACAACATCATGGTCAAGACAAGAAAAGCTTTTGACCTCGTTTTCAATCTCGAGACAGTCTTCGCTTGCCTACGGGCCAAAAGCATCAGGCTTAATCCTGAGAAGTGTGTATTCGGTGTCCCCCGAGGCATGCTTCTTCAGTTAATCATATTGGAGCGTGGTATCAAAGCCAATCTAGAAACGGTCTTGACAATCACCAACATGGGTCCAATAAAAGATGTCAAGGGAGTACAACAGGTCATGGGATGCCTTGCAGCCCTGAGCCGCTTCATCTCGCACCTTGGCGAGAAGGGCCTACCCTTGTACCGGCTCTTAAGGAAGACCGAGTGCTTAGTTTGGACCCCTAAGGCCGAAGAAGCTCTCGAGAACCTTAAGAGGCTCCTCACCAACACGCATATCTTGGTGCCACCCGTCAAAGGGGAACCCCTCTTGCTCTACATCGCCACAACCACTTAGGTTGTCAGCGTCGCGATTGTAGTCGAAAGGCAAGGGGAGGGACATACCTTGCCTATTTAGAGGTCGGTGTACTTCATTAGCAAGGTATTGTCAGAAACAAAGACTCACTACCCACAAGTATAGAAATTATTGTACATAGTGGTCCTGGCTCGGCGCAAACT
Source organism: Zea luxurians (assembly GCA_029449295.1). NCBI lineage: Eukaryota > Viridiplantae > Streptophyta > Magnoliopsida > Poales > Poaceae > Zea > Zea luxurians. The sequence continues at coordinate 48,765,986 of JAOPSE010000010.1, forward strand.
GTGACATTACTTCGAATCACACCCGGTGACGGTAGTGTCATCCTTCCCTCTAGGAGAGATCATTCAGAATAAGGAGGACTTGGGAAGGGTAGCCAAATGGGCAATCGAACTCATGGGAGAAACACTCTCGTTCGCCCCCAGGAAGGCTATCAAATCTCAGATCTTGGCTGACTTCCTGGCTTATTGGACCGACACTCAATTGCCAACAGCTCCAATACAGGCCGAGCTATGAACCATGTAATTCAACGATTCGCTGATGAAAATGGGAGCAGGCGCATGCCTACTCTTCATCTCACCCCTCAGAGCACATCTGTGCTATATCATACGCCTTCACTTCGCTGCATCCAACAACGTGGCTGAATACAAAGCCTTGGTCAATGGCCTACGCATCACCATCGAGCAAGGACTCAGGCGCCTCGACGTCTGAGAAGACCCCCAACTCGTCATCAACCAAGTTATGAAGAACTCAAGCTGCCATGACACAAGAATGGAAGCCTATTGCAAAGAGGTTCGGCGCCTGGAGGACAAGTTCTTCGGCCTGGAGCTTAACCACATCACGTGATGTTACAACAAGGTTGTCAATGAACTGGCGAAGATAGCCTCGAGGCGAACCACGATTCCCCTGAACGTCTTTTCTAGGGATGTCTGCAAACTGATACGACCACGCCATTAAACAACACATTACAACCCTTAAGTCATACTACATCAACTCAAGTACAACCAACATCATCACCAACCCATGCCTTCGATGGACCAATTACACGTAGCCGAGCTAAGAAGCTACAGCAAGAGGTGCACGCGCTACTTTATGAATTTCAATTAAACACTTGTTGGGGGCCTTCGTCCTCCGAAGGTCCTCAAAAACATGATTTGACAATGTTTTCCAAGTGGATTATGTGAACAGGTATTTTCGGACTCAGAATTATGAACATGAAGCACGGTCAGGACGAAGCCTGAACCAGACGAAGGACGAGCTGATTACCAAGCTCTACGGAGGATGGTGCACAGCCGAAGCTGTGCGCAGGGAAGCTTCGTCGCGATAGCAGAGGGGGGAACCGACTTAGAGATAAAAAGACTACGTGGACCTTGACAGATTTTCATAAGTCATTGACAAATGTAATGGACATGAATGTAATTTTACGTGGGCTGCGTCTCACGTCTATAAATAGATGAACAGTACTCCCGTACTGTTCACGCTGACTTGGCATATACTTTTGTGTCACGCCTGTACTCTTTACCTTCTTTCAGGACCGAAGGTACATTTGTAATTTGTGATCATTTCTATTTCTCCATATTAATAAAATAGAAATGATTCTACGATGATGTTTATATTTCATGCTTTATATGAATCCTTCGTCATTACTTGTTATATTGACGAAGGTATGTCTCTGGTGACCTTCGTCCGAAACTCATTGTTTCCCGAAGGGGAATAATGTTTAGTAGGACGAAGGGCTTTAACACTTAACACTTTTTATGTTGCCTTGTTCTTAACTCTTAGCATTTGAGAACAAGTCACCAACATTGGCGCCCACCTCCGGTGAACTCACCTCCACTTCGAGTTTTTTGAACACCTTCGGAAGCTGTAGACCTTTGCTATGGCACCGAAGAAAGCTTCAGCGGCTGGGGCTGCAGCACTGCAACCGCTGGACCACAACCAGGAGACTGTCTCTCTTCGGGAGGCCCGAAGCCAGAAGAGAAAGGCCGTCAGCCCGACGCTTCAGGAGGAAGAGCTAGACCAAGAAATCAGGGATATGGAGATGCTACATCAACAGGTGCAGAGGAAGAAGGAGAAGATGACCCGGCTAGCTGAGTTGCAAAGGCAGATAGACGAAGCTTCTGAGGAAGTTCGCCATCTTACTCATGATGAGCAAAACAGAAGGCCTCAGCAGAAAGACCTTCATCAGGAGGGCTTCGTCAACGAAGATGACTGGTATGACAATTTCCATCAGGGAAATTTTGTTTTTGATGATGCTTCTCCTTTGTCCGCTGAGCTGCAGGCTACACCTTGGCCTCCGTCCTATAAGCCACCCCAGCTCCCCATGTTCGACGGCCACTCAGACCCGAAGCAGTTCTTGATGAGCTACGAAGCAACAGTGTCTTCGTATGGGGGCAATGCTGTAGTCATGGCAAAGTCTTTCGTTATGGCCGTCAGGAGTGTTGCTCAGACCTGGTATTCCTCCCTTCGACCAGGAACTATCACCTCATGGCAGAAGCTGAAGGATATGTTGTTAACCAGCTTTCAAGGATTTCAGACGAAGCCGGTCACTGCCCAAGCCTTGTTCCAGTGCACTCAGGAACATGAAGAATACCTTCAGGCGTATGTCAGAAGGTTCTTGCGTTTGAGGGCGTAGGCACCAACGGTGCCCAATGAAATTGTCATCGAAGCCATGATCAAGGGGCTTCGACCTGGACCTGCAGCCCAATACTTTGCTAGGAAGCCTCCTCAGACTCTGGAGAAGCTGCTCCAAAAGATGGACGAGTACATTCGTGCTGATAATGACTTTCGCCAAAGAAGGGAGGAGGCCTTCAGATTTTCTGAGATGACCAGGGGCTTCGGGGGAAGATTCTATCCGAGGCATGTCAGGTCCATCCATAACTCCACTCAAAATGATGACAAGGGGAGTCAGCAGAACAGGCCGCAGTGCTCCTCACAGGCTTCGGGGCAACAGCAAGCTTTCTTTCGGCCACCAGCTCCAAGAGGCAGAGGCGCCAGGGGCTTCGGCGGGAGATTTGGAGATCAACCAAGGAGGACATTTTGCTTATTCTGCGGTGAGAACAAGGGCCATACCACCAGGATGTGCCATGTCACCATCCAGAAACAAAAGGAGCTAGCAGAAGCTGCAGCGCAACAGGGACAGCCGAAGCAGGTCATGCATACTGCTTCGTATCATCAGCCTTACATCCCGGAATATGTGGGCAACCACCCTGCAGTTTCCGTAGCTTCGGCAAGTCAACCTCAAGCTTCATGGCAACAGCCCCCGCCCCCACCTCCGCTGCAACAAGGCCAACAGCCAGAAGGGAGCCAATATGTTCCGCACCAAAGGGATCTCAGAGAGCAATCTGAGGCTCGCACAGTCAATAGTACTGTGCCAGAGTCGAAGCACATTTATTGACATATATCCTACTTTGATAGCAGTCTTTTCCGTTTAAGTTCTATTTTCTGTGTAATAAAGAACATTTCAGTTTTCATATAGTAATTTCGTGGTTGGTTATGAGGAAAACCTATCTTCTCCACAGGCTTAAGTGGCTGAAGCTTAAAAATTTGCGGTAATAAGGAGGGCCTTCGAATTATTAAAAATCCTTCGAAGCAATAAAAAGTCGTTCTAAGGAACGCAGAGTAAGTTGCTAAGTTACAAAAAAGCCGTTCCAAAGGGAGCGCAGTGTAAGTTTTTTGCTCCAAAGACGTTCCTAAGGGAATGCAGAGCATACAGCGAAAAGTCAACGCTGATTCCGCCTAAGTAAAAGGCGAAGAAGCTCCAAAGACGTTCCTAAGGGAATGCAGAGCTTATACCGTCTAAGTAAAAGGCGAAGAAGCTCCAAAGACGTTCCTAAGGGAATGCAGAGCTTATAAAGATATTTTGTGTGTATCTTCGGAACAAACGTCATTTGCATAACATAACATCATCACATCATTTTGCATAGCATAAGCATCATACATCATGTTGCATATGGCAAAAGAAGGGGCACAGTATCAACCTTCGAAAGGATGTTTTGAGAAAGAGCAAATTGTGTAAAGTCACGAGGGAATACAATGATAATCTTCGGAAAATAGCTTTGGAGAATGTTTTTATGAAGCATGGATGAGCTTCATCGGTGTAATATCAAAATTGTATAGCTTCGGAGAATGTTTACACGAAGCATGGATGTGATTTATCAGAACAGTTTTAACGGAGAATGTTTTCTTCACGAAGCATGAAAAGAAGGGAAGGTGTTTTTTCGCCGAAGGCTCAAAAATGGTATGTATGTACAATTTCATGCATCGTAAAGAATTGAATAATGAAAAGAGACTTGTATATTACATTCAAATGTACAAAATATTACAGAGATCACACTTCCAATGTTTTTTCTAATAACACTTAGTCTTCTCTTAGCACTGCTTCGGCGGCCTCATTTAGAAGTTGATCAACAACTTTATCCATGATAGCTTCGGCCATTCGTTTAATCTCGTCATCTCCTTTTGTGTGAGGGTCGGCAGTCGATCCAGCAGCTTCTGAGGGAGGAGAACATTTCTTCATTACTATTACAAATCGCGAGCAAAGTTTGAAATAAAAATTACAGCACAATAAGAACGACTAATTAATACCTAATTGCCTTTCGGGCTCTGTACTTCTTTCGGCAGCTTCTGCCACTTTCCTAGCATCATGGATGCCTTTTTCACTTCTTTGAATTATTTCTTGCGCCATTTCTCGGCCGCCATTGTCCCAGATATCAGTGAAGAATTTACCGCCAGCCATGCTTGCTTCGGTCGAGGGATCTTTGATGTCTTCAGAGGACAGAGCAGCTTCGGACTGAGCTAAGGATTTTATATGTTCACAACCTTTTTTCTCCAAAACAGCAGCAACTCCTCTGGTGCCTGAAAAAGCACAGATGTCGCCGCGGCTGCTCAGGATTTCCTCGAAGGCCTCGGCTTCGTGACTAATCCAGTCCAGTGGACCTTCGGGATTGCCTCTTGAAAAGTCCTCTTCACTAGAAAAGGCGCCAACGCTGGCGAAGCTGGATTTTATCTTTTTGACGCATTCTACAGATTTAACATAGCATTTCCTCTGAGATGCACGAAGCTCTTTAACACTTAACTCTAAATTATTGACCATATGATCACTAAGTTCTCGTTTTGTTTCCTCAAGCACACGTTCCTCTTTAGCTCTAGCTAGCTGTTTCTGAAGATCTTTAATTTCACGTTTTTGGGCTTCCGCCTGGGCTTTTGAAGCAGCTTCGTCCTTCTTTACTTTATCTACCAGTGTAAGCAGAATTTTATCCTTCTCCAGAGCTTCGTTTCTCAGTTTGATAACTTCTGATCGAAGGTTGTTGAACGCAATTTCATAGCTTTCATCTTCGGCACTCTTTTGTGCTCTTAGTGCGTTGCTCAGGATCAAACCCTATACAAAAAAGAATCCATATAAGGATAAAGGAATGAATTACGTATTGTAAAATTTTTTCAAACGACTAATTCCCATACCTTTAGGCTATTATATGCAAGACTATCCGCGAGATCTTCCTTCGTCATAGCGCATAATCCAGCTTCAAGCTTCGGGAATCCCATACTTCTAGCCATCTCTCGGCAGACAGATAGTTCTTTATTATCAGGGAGGCAGTACAGGAAGTCATCTTCATTAGTCCCGTTAAACACTACTGCCCCTTTCGGATATTTTAGCTCTCTGGCATAGTAGTTAGCTTCGTAAGTTTCCTCTTCGGATAATTTCTTCCCCGAAGCATGTCGCACGATGTAATCGCATGCGCTGGAAGGAGCTTCGGGGGCGGCAGTGTCAATCTCTTTAACCAAAGCTGGTTCTGATATTTTATCGGTCTCCAAAGATTGTTCCTTGGTGGGCTCTGAAGGCCCAGCTTCAGCTTCAGGTTGTTGCTTTGAAGCTTCAGCAACTTCAGCCTCGGTAGACACTTCAGCAACTTCAATAGTCCCTTTTGGAGTTGTGCTTGAAGACTTAATTGTCTCCAAAACATCTAACACGTTCACCATTCTTTTTCTTCTCGGGGTCACCGACGGGCCCTTTTGATTTTTTGTTGTTTCAACAGTTGCTGAAGGACTTAAGATTTCCGATGTTTTTCGCTCTTCAATCTTCGGTTTTTCTGCTTTTTCGGCTGAAGGTGCTTCAGTTTTCTCTTCTATCTTCGGCACTGGAGCTGGTTCTGTAGCTTCAGAGGCCAAAGAGACTTCACCAATAAATTTTGGCACTGTGGCCGGCTCAATAAAGCGCGCTCGATGGGTGAGCACCTTCATCTTTTTCCTTTGCGGCGCTGGCTCACTAGCGGCACTTGGGGTAGCTTCTGTCACAGGAGAAGTAATTTTTCTTTTGCGACCCAGTACCGGATAATGATAGTCAGGGTAGACAAACCCGATTGCGTCAAATACCCGGTTGAGCCTTTTCTTCTTTCGGCCTCCGAAGGCTGCTGATAACGCAGTATTTTCGGCCTTCGAATATGCCCCGAGCAGTTCGTCACTTAATGTTTCAATGCTTTTCAACCAGTCATCATCAGGTTCAACAAATTTATCTGCATATTTGAATGTGTATTTCAGTCTGACCAGTCCGCCTTCGTCGGACTCTTTAATGGTCTCCTTCGGCATTTCCCACTTTTCTGCAAGTGGCCATACCCTGAAGGCAATGTGCTCTTGGACCAAGTCCCTTGTCCCAATGAAAGAGCAGATTATGCCGAAGGCTCTTTGGCATTCTTCGGCTGCTTCGTCCATTTCAACCTTCGGCCTTCGAAGTCCGAAGCGTTGCCAGATGGGGCGCATAATGATACTCTTAATATTTTCTTGCGCTGATAAGTCATTCTTTACATAGAACCACTCTGTCATCCAGGCTCCGGGCCACCTCTTCCGAAAGGATGGCACAGGGCGGCTTGACCCGGAGCGGGCACCGAAGCTGTAACACCCAAAGTTGTTGTGATATTGTTCTTTTCCCCAGGGCTTCGTCTCATATAACAACTCATGAATATTGCAAAAGCTTTTAGCATTTGGTTCTAAACCTTGGCTTCTCGCAGCCCAGACAAACAACCCCATTCTTATGATAGCTTCAGGAGTAATTTGATGAATGTAGACTTGAAATGTCTTCAGGACTTCAACAACAAAGTTGCTTAGGGGGAATCGAAGCCCAGCCTTGAGAAAGCTTCGGAAGATTACGACTTCATCTTCTTCTGGGGTGGGAGAAGTCTTTTCTCCAGCGTCAGCCCTCACAATAGATATATCTCGAAAGTACCGCCCCCTCATATTATCAATATGACTCTGCTTGATAGTGGTTTTCCCGAAAACCGTGTGACTTGGCCGCCATGGTCGATCTTCGGCCTCTTCTCCACCACTTTCTACATCATAGCTGTCGCTGTCACCAGTATCTTCGGACAAACCTTCAAGAATCTCCTTGGTGATTTTCTCCGTATTGGTCTCCGCCATCGCTATGAGGAACCCCAAATTCTTCTCTTCGTCGAGACTCAGCTTCGTCTCGGCAGGGATCTTCTTACCTTCAGACATCTTCGGAAACGCTAAAAAACTGTTTTCGAGGCCGAAGCTTCAAAATCAAAAAGATCAGCAAATCTTAGTGCACAAGAGCTAAAATTTAGTGGGCCGAAGCAGATGGCAAGTGTGCGTACCAAATAAGTTTGCGGTATGATCTTATTTATACCCCCAGGGCGTTGAAAATTGAAAGACCCCACTTGTCAGTGAATATTGCTATTCTAGCAAAGGGAAGGTGTTTTTTCGGACCTTCGGCTCAAGGCCTTCGTCCATATCGCAATCTGAATTTATTATTAACAAATTAATATTGCGAGGGGCTACTGTTGGGGGCCTTCGTCCTCCGAAGGTCCTCAAAAACATGATTTGACAATGTTTTCCAAGTGGATTATGTGAACAGGTATTTTCGGACTCAGAATTATGAACATGAAGCACGGTCAGGACGAAGCCTGAACCAGACGAAGGACGAGCTGATTACCAAGCTCTACGGAGGATGGTGCACAGCCGAAGCTGTGCGCAGGGAAGCTTCGTCGCGATAGCAGAGGGGGGAACCGACTTAGAGATAAAAAGACTACGTGGACCTTGACAGATTTTCATAAGTCATTGACAAATGTAATGGACATGAATGTAATTTTACGTGGGCTGCGTCTCACGTCTATAAATAGATGAACAGTACTCCCGTACTGTTCACGCTGACTTGGCATATACTTTTGCGTCACGCCTGTACTCTTTACCTTCTTTCAGGACCGAAGGTACATTTGTAATTTGTGATCATTTCTATTTCTCCATATTAATAAAATAGAAATGATTCTACGATGATGTTTATATTTCATGCTTTATATGAATCCTTCGTCATTACTTGTTATATTGACGAAGGTATGTCTCTGGTGACCTTCGTCCGAAACTCATTGTTTCCCGAAGGGGAATAATGTTTAGTAGGACGAAGGGCTTTAACACTTAACACTTTTTATGTTGCCTTGTTCTTAACTCTTAGCATTTGAGAATAAGTCACCAACAACACTAATGAGAACTTTATGCTATCTAAGTCATGTATGTTGATATTACTTAGGTTCACCAAAGAGGAAGGACAAAATATATCAAGGGTGAATCAGCAAGAAGAGCTATGTCCGAGTCAGTCCAGCGCAACAGACCCGTCCAGAAGAAACAGTCATATCTTTTGATTCACAAAAGCTATGAAGGCCCATAAGTACTTTTTGGAAAGCTCTTAAAGTCTAGTTTCCAATGCTTCTAAAGCCGACTTAATCAAATCTACCAGAAAGGCAGCCGACCTACTTTAGTGCTGACTGGTCAGAAGGTCATCAGTCAGCTTGATGACCAAGTTTTCGTATTAAACTGCATCCTTCTACGAAGTTTCATTAAGCATGCTATATATGGTGAGAAAGCTTATCAAGTTAGCTTTCCAACACAACCAGTCCCACATCATTTGGAGATTCCTAGGAAAAGTTATTATCAAAATACTGAAGGCTGTGCAGAAGTCAAACAGCCACACGGAATTCAGTTCTGCAGACCTTCCGAAGAGGCTCCTTCACATCAGCACGTGAAAATACTTTTGTTTCGTGTTTATACCTCTCTAAGGCTGGTTATTACTAGTATAAATACCCCCCTATGTCTATGATGTAAGGCAGCTTTTGATAATCTAAAACAGAACCCTTTTGTTTAGCTATGTGCTAACAAATATTGAGAGTGATCTCTACCCCTTTGCTCTTGTGAATTCCTTTGCGGGATTGGAGAAGCGGCGACTTCATCTGCTCCCAAGTGGTGCTCCTACTCCCTTCGAGGTCTCCTCGATTGATTGTAGGTTGTGTTGGTTGGTTCTTTGAGAGTGTGGTTGGGCGAATCCTCGATTCAGACAGCCGGTTAAAGACGGTGGTTGGCTTCGAGTTTTATTTGTCAGGTTGCACTAGTTATCGCTGCTTGCAGCAAGTTATCTTGGCTTCTTTGAAGCTAGTTATCTGAAGATTGATCCTATGTCATAAATATCGGGCATCGTGACGCATCATCTGGTATCAAAGCCTCAGTTGCCACGGTAGGATTCTTTACCCTTAGCTACATATATTTTGTGTTCGTCCTATCCACCAAAAAGCCATAAAATATTTTTGCCATAGCCCTTTGTTTCAATCTGTTGTTCCAGTGAGTTTTGTTAAGTTTTAGTCCTTAGAGGCTTTGTTTAGTTGCTGGTCACTCTATCCTTTGTTTTCCCTTTGAGCCTCTTATATATATCTGAAAATATCCAAAAAAGAAAAATCTGAAAACCCTCATCATTTCCTTCGCGTTAACTTTGATCCTATTTAAGTTATAGCTGCTGGTTGAGTTCTTTGTTAATTATTATAAAGTGTGCAATATCATATCAGATCTCGGTGTTTAGTTCTATATAAAAAAAGAGTATCAAAAAGAGAAGAAAGAAAAGTACAAAAAAAGTGTTGAGCAAGATTGTGAAAGAAAAGTAGAACAATCAGTTTGTTTATGTGCACAAGTGCTGAAAGTTCATCAAGTTGTTCAATCAGTTTGCTATTGTCATTTGGTGCAAAATTTTGGTTGGATCTGATTGCAACACTTGCATTCCAATCATACTCCTTGTCTGCATCAAATCTGAAATTTCTTTGCACGTGTGTTTGATCTACTTACATCACTCGAATCTTGTGGTCAGCACTAGGCATAGAACTTCTAGTTGGATGGTTATTTAACTTTACAACAACTAGGATTCAGATTGCATTCCTTGTTTATTATTCCCCACCAAGCTCCACATGTAAGCCATCGTAATCGGTACTCTGGTCTTGTATTCGCTTAACCATCACTTTATTGTCACCACCACACATTTTTCTTGCAACCTGCAGGGACCTCATAAGAGCTTTGGTTGGTAAGAGTGGTGAGGTTGTGAGATTCTATATAGCTTCATATTCCACCTATATTTGTTGACTTGTTGCCACTAATTTCACAGGAAGATGGATCCCAACGTTGAGATTGAAGAATGTGTCACCCTGATACAATTCAATGAGCTCAAACGAAGCATAGAAGACAAGCAAGATCGATTGGCACAAGATCTTCAAACACTTATGGCTGAAATCAGAGGTCGATGTCGACTCCCTGATGGTGCAAGAAACCATGATGAAGATGGAGAAGAAGGTGAAGGAAATTATTCTAGAAGAGCAAGTGAACATGGGAGGAGGAATCAAGGTGCTGCACGTGGTAGAGGAAGAGGACGGAATCGAAGAAATGATGATAATGAAGAATCTGAATTTGGGGATGATGATCAGTCCCAACATCGCTATGGTCGTCGCCATCATAGAGGCGTCAACCAAGAAGAGAGATTTGGGAAGCTTAAGTTTACCATGCCAAAATTTGATGGTAGATCTGATCCTGAAGATTATTTCACATGGGAACTGAAGGTGGAGAAAATCTTCCGCCTACATAATTATTCAGAGGAGAAGAAACTTGCAATGGCATCTCTTGAGTTTGAAGGATATGCTCTGATTTGGTGGGAGCAACTTCTTCGTGATCGTGAAGAAGATGGACAGGACCCTATTATTACTTGGCAAGAGATGAAGTGAGAAATGAGAATTCGTTTTGTGCCGAAGCATTATTGACGTGATCTTTTTGATAAATTGTAGAATTTGAGGCAAGGGAGTTTCTCTGTTGAGGAGTATTATAAGGAGATGGAGAAGGCCATGATTAGAGCCAATGTGTATGAAGACGAAGAGCAAACCATTGCACGTTTCATGGCTGGGTTACACCGCAACATTCAGCGTATTGTTGAGTTTCAGTCGTACCAATGTCTTATTGATTTGGTACATCAAGCCACCAAAGCTGAACGCCAGCTACAACAAGATGCTAAGAGCAGCAAGCCCACGTCATATGGTGCACGAACCATGACTGGAGGAAGCAAATCAATCTCAAGGTTTAATGTTGCATCCTTAGCGACAAAAGGTTCAACTGGAGGTTTGCGATCCAATATTCAAGGCAATTCTAGTGGAAAGAACGATGCTGCTCCGAGCACAGGTTATAAACCAGCAGCATCCACTTCAGCATCAGTGGGTTCAACAGCCAAGAGTAGTGGTATTCAGTGCTTCAAGTGTGGAGGTCGTGGTCATGTCATAAAGGAGTGTCCAAATAATTGTGTGATCCTTGTGACTGATGATGGAGAATATACATCAGCTAGTGAAGAGGAAGCTGAAGCAGGAAATGTAGATGACATTGATAAATCTGAAGAACATACGGGATGTGAATTTGAGCATGGTACTACTCTTGTGGTTACACAAATCTTGAGTGTTCAAATGAAAGAAGCTGAAATTGGGCAGCGACATAATCTTTTTCAAACGCGAGCCGAAGTGCAAGACAAAGTAGTAAAGGTGATCATTGATGGAGGGAGCTGCCATAATCTTGCAAGTCGTGAGATGGTTGAAAAGATTGGTTTGAAGTTGCAGCGACATCCTCATCCATATCATGTCCAATGGTTGAATGAATCGGGAGATATCAAGATTGGTTATAAGGTGAAAGTTCCATTCAAGATTGGAGAGTATGTTGACACCGTGGAGTGCGATGTTGCACCCATGTCTGTGTGTCACATGCTGCTAGGAAGACCTTGGCAATATGACCGATATTCTCAGCATTGTGGAAGAACAAATCAATACATGCTAGATCTGAAAGGGAGAAAGTTTGTACTCAAGCCTATGACCCCTCAACAAATCATGGCTGAACACTTACAAAAGAAAACTGAAATTAGTACAGCAAGTAGAGGAGGAGAAGAGCAAAAGAAATTGAGTGCCATCCACAATTCGGTGAGCGAGTGCTACAAGCCAAATTCCAGAGATAAAAAGAAGGAATATGGAGAACATCTAGTTATGCTAGCCACAAAATTTGAGCTGAGAGAAGTGAGGAACAACCCATATCAAGTGCTCTTTGTACTTGTGAACAAAGATGTTTTGATTTCTCTTAACGACATAACATCTCTTCCTAGTGTTGTGGCTGATCTTTTGCAGGACTTTGAAGACATGTTTCCATAAGAAACACCGGCTGGACTACCTCCAATTCAAGGGATTGAGCATCAAATCGATCTTATTCTAGGGGCTGCACTTCCTAACCGTCCACCATATCGAACCAATCCTGAAGAAACTAAGGAAATACAAAGGCAAGTGCAAGAACTTCTTGATAAAGGTTTTGTTCATGAAAGCTTAAGCCCTTGTGCTGTTCCTGTGATTTTAGTACCTAAGAAAGATGGATCTTGGAGGATGTGTGTTGATTGTAGAGCTATAAATAATATTACCGTTTGCTATCGCCATCCTATTCCACGGCTAGATGGTATGCTTGATAAATTAAGTAGTTCCATAATTTTTACTAAAATTAATTTGAGAAGTGGATACCATCAAATAAGAATTAAAACTAGAGATGAATGGAAAACTGCATTTAGAACAAAATTTGGGTTGTATGAATGGTTAGTGATGCCATTTGGTTTGACAAATGCTCCTAGTACTTTTATGAGATTAATGAACCATGTCTTAAGAACTTTCATCAGAAAATTTGTTGTTGTCTACTTCGATGATATTCTAATTTACAGCAAATCTTTGATGAACATGTGAAACACATTCGACAAGTTTTAGATGAGCTTAGAAAAGAGAAATTATTTGCTAATCTTGAGAAGTGCAGTTTTTGCACAGACCATGTTGTGTTTCTTGGCTTTGTTGTTTCAGCAAAAGGAATAGAGGTGGATGAATCCAAGGTGAGAGCCATCAAGGATTGGCCAGCTCCAACGAATGTAAGTCAAGTAAGAAGTTTTCATGGTCTTGCTGGTTTTTATAGAAGATTTGTGCGAGATTTCATTACTATCGCTTCCCCTTTAAATGAATTGACAAAGAAAGGTGTTGAATTTAAATGGGGAAACTCACAAGAAGATGCTTTTCAAGAATTGAAGAAACGTTTGACTGAAGCACCTGTACTTATTCTTCCTAATTTCACTAAAACTTTTGAAGTAGAATGTGACGCTAGTGGGATTGGGATAGGAGTTTTAATGCAACAAGGAAAACCTATAGCATATTTTAGTGAAAAATTGGGAGGTGCTCAATTAAATTATTCTATGTATGACAAAGAATTGTATGCTTTGGTTCGAACGCTTGAAACATGACAGCACTACTTATGGCCAAAAGAGTTTGTTATTCATTCCGATCATGAAGCTTTGAAGTATTTGAAAGGGTAGGACAAACTAAATCGTCGCCATGCCAAATGGGTTGAGTTTATCGAAACATTTCCATACATTGTGAAATATAAGAAAGGTAAGGACAATGTGGTCGTTGATGCCTTATCTCGAAGGAATGTGTTGTTGAATCAACTAGAGGTAAAAGTTTTGGGTCTTGAAAATTTGAAAGAAATGTATAATGATGATCCTGAATTTTCAGAACCATACATTAATTGTAAAGATGGAAAAGGTTGGGAAAAATATCATATACATGATGGATTTTTGTTTAGAGCTAACAAACTTTGTGTACCAAATTCTTCGGTTAGAATGCTTTTATTGCAGGAGTCACATGGAGGAGGTCTAACAGGTCATTTTGGACAAAAGAAGACTTATGACATGCTCAGTGATAATTTCTATTGGCCCAAGATGAGGAGAGACGTCATCAGATTTGTAGAGCGTTGTGTCACCTGTCACAAAGCTAAGTCAAAACTGAACCCTCATGGTTTATATACTCCTTTACCCGCTCCTAAAATTCCTTGGGAAGACATAAGCATGGATTTTATTTTAGGGCTGCCTAGGACTCAAAAAAAGCGAGATTCTATTTTTGTTGTGGTTGATAGATTTTCAAAAATGGCTCATTTTATTCCATGCAACAAGAGCGACGATGCTTCACATGTTGCTAATTTATTTTTCAGAGAAATCTTGAGACTACATGGAATACCCAAGACCATCGTATCTGACCATGATGTGAAGTTCATGAGCTATTTTTGGAAAACATTGTGGGCAAAGCTTGGAACTAAACTTTTGTTCTCCACCACATGCCACCCCCAAACTGATGGACAAACTGAAGTGGTGAATCGTACATTGTCAATGCTGCTGCGTGCAATGGTAAAGAAGAACTTGAAGGATTGGGAGGAATGTTTGCCACATGTGGAGTTTGCTTATAACAGGGCAGTACATTCTACAACTAATTTATGCCCCTTCGAAATTATATATGGGTTCAAACCTAATGCTCCGATAGATTTGTTGCCCCTTCCATTGTAGGAAAGAACCAATATGGAAGCTTCCAAGCGTGCTGCATACATAAAAAAGATACATGAGAAGACCATGGAGGCAATTAAGCTCAAAGCAGTGCGCAAGGCTGCAAGCATGAACAAGCATAGGAAGAAAGTGTTATTTGAACCAGGGGACTTGGTTTGGATTCACTTGCGCAAGGAGCATTTTCCTGTTCAGCGCAAATCCAAATTGATGCCACGAGGGGATGGTCCATTTTGTGTTCTTGCCAAGATCAATGATAATGCATACAAGATAGATCTTCCACCAAGCTATAGCGTGAGCAACACGTTCAATGTTGCTGACCTCTTACCATATACAAGTGAAGACACTTTAGAGTCGAGGACGACTCCTTTTCAAGGCGGGGGGGGGGGGGGAGGATGATACAACCACGCCATTAAGCAACACATTACAACCCCCAAGTCATACTACATCAACTCAAGTACAACAAACATCATCACCAACCCAAGCCTTTGATGGACCAATTACACGTAGCCGAGCTAAGAAGCTACAACAAGAGGTGCATGCGCTACTTTATGAATTTCAATTAAACACTAATGAGAACTTTATGCTACCTAAGTCATGTATGTTGACATTACTTAGGTTCACCAAAGAGGAAGGACAAAACATATCAAGGGCGAATCAGCAAGAAGAGCTATGTCCGAGTCAGTCCAGCGCAACAGAACCGTCCAGAAGAAACAGTCATATCTTTTGATTCACAAAAGCTATGAAGGCCAATAAGTACTTTTTGGAAAGCTCTTAAAGTCTAGTTTCCAATGCTTCTAAAGCCGACTTAATAAAATCTACTAGAAAGTTAGCCGACCTACTTTAGTGCTAACTGGTCAGAAGGTCAACAGTCAGCTTGATGACCAAGTTTTCGTATTAAACTGCATCATTCTAAGAAGTTTCATTAAGCATGCTATATATGCTGAGAAAGCTTATCAAGTTAGCTTTCCAACGCAACTAGTCCCACATCATTTGGAGATTCCTAGAAAAAGTTATTATCAAAATACTGAAGGTTGTGCAGAAGTCAAACAGCCACACGGAATTCAGTTCTGCAGATCTTCCGAAGAGGCTCCTTCACATCAGCACGTGAAAATACTTTTGTTTTGTGTTTATACCTCTATGGGTGGTTGTTACTAGTATAAATACCCCCCTATGTCTATGATGTAAGGTAGCTTTTGATAATCTAAAACAGAACCCTTTTGTTCAGCTGTGTGCTAACAAATATTGAGAGTGATCTCTACCCCTTTGCTCTTGTGAATTCCTTCGCGGGATTGCAGAAGCGACGGCTTCATCCACTCCCAAGTGGTGCTCCTACTCCCTTCGAGGTCTCCTCAATTGATTGTAGGCTGTGTTGGTTGGTTCTTTGAGAGTGTGGTTGGGCGAATCCTCGATTCAGGCTGCCGGTTAAAGACGGTGGTTGGCTTCGAGTTTTATTTGTCAGGTTGCACTAGTTATCACTGCTTGCAGCAAGTTATCTTGGCTTCTTT
This sequence comes from Zea luxurians, assembly GCA_029449295.1. Taxonomy (NCBI): domain Eukaryota; kingdom Viridiplantae; phylum Streptophyta; class Magnoliopsida; order Poales; family Poaceae; genus Zea; species Zea luxurians. The sequence continues at coordinate 48,781,902 of JAOPSE010000010.1, forward strand.
GAAGCTAGTTATCTGAAGATTGATCCTACGTCATGAAGATCGGGCATCGTGACGCATCACAAACCCTTGGTTGTAATTAAAGAGGTGCCCGAACCTGCTCCCGACACCAGCATGTCCCTAGCCGATGAGCCCAAAGCCATGCAGATCGATGGAGAACAGGGCGGGGCCACGCCAACCTTAGACTGGCGAACCCCATACCTGGAATGCCTCCTCCAAGGAGAACTCCCTCTCGGCAAGGCTGAGGCCAGAATGTGAGGCCCTTACAAAGTTCCACTAGCATGCGAAAACCCACTACGGTTACAGGACAAAGGAAGCATATGCCTTTTTTCACGGCCTATAACCCTATCGTAGTAATTATAACCAGCACTATACTTTGCAGCGATGCCTCTTGCTTGCCCCTTTCGGGAAAGGATTATCTCACACTAGCTTTCCTAATTAATTGGCCAAGGGTGTCCCATTCCACCCCTATGGTAGCACTGTTTTCTCAGGTTAAGCTCCATGTTCCAGTTAACAAAATGATCTTATCTTATATCATAAACAATCCATTGAAAATAATAATAATAAAGCATGATCATAATTCATATATAGCATTAATCTCAAAACTAGGTAGAGCAATAGAAAGACTACCCTAGGTGTAGGGTAAACAAAACTAGGCAACCTACTAGGTCCCATCAAGTTAACCTAATTGTGCAACGGTGATTAAGAGAATAATAAACATTATTAGGTCAAACAATGTGATCAAGAACACAACTTGCCTTTTGGTGCAAACACCAGGTACTTCCCTAAAGTTGGTTTTTAGGTTCCTCGTTGTCTCGCTTCTACTCATAATAATACATGCAAATAAGCAAATAATGGATATAATAACATTACACCATAGATGTAAACAAACCACACATTAGTATTCCACACGTCGCTATGAGATCATAGGTACATCATGATCAAGTCCTTTAAGGTCATTCACAATCTCATTTAACCGATTGAACATGTCAGATATGCTTTCATCCTCTTTCATGATGAATTGCTCAAACTTCTATTTGCACACATATAGTTTGGCACTCTTCACAATTGTTGTTCCTTCACGAATTTTCATTAGCTTCATTCAAATCTCATGAGAGGTTGTGAGATTCTTGATTTGATTGAACCCATTGATGTCTAGAGCATCATACAAAACATTCATAGCTTGATCATTAGTTAGAATATTCTCATTATCACTAATCTTTGGCTCATCTTGCTTCAACACAACAAAACCATCTTTAACAATTGTCCAAATCCTTCCACCCATTGCTCTAAGATGCGTTGACATTCTTATTTTCCAATAGTCATAATCGTTCCCATCAAAATGCGGCGGTTTGCCAATGTGCACTTTGTTGTTACTAGCCATTTTGTCCAACTCCAAGATGGTTAAAGCTACAAACAAGTAAGAAGCTTATAGGACACAACAATAGTAATGCTAGAAATGAATACCAATTCACTAATCATAAGTTATTGCGAGGAAAACAAGTAATAGGGAAATAGAGAATCACTAGATTTTTTCTCATGGTATCGGTGATTTCTGACCACCCTTAATCCATGTTGAGGTGGACTCCAAGTTCACACTTGCTCCTATACCAAGACAAAGCTTGATCTTTGAGCCAAGGGACAAGGAATCGCTCAATACCTCGTTCCACTAGCATCGCCTTGACCGCTCCGATGAGGTAGGCGTGAACCCCTCACAATCACTACCGCGTCTTCTCCACAATCTTCACAGAGAGCTCGACGGAGACACTACCAAGCCGTCTAGGAGGCAGCAACCTCAAAGAGTAATGTCGACTACGCTTGTTCGATGTGCCATCTAGTGCCTCAAGATTACCAAAGGATGCAAGTGCACTAGAAAACCTCAATCACTCACAAGGATGCAATCTCAAGCAATGTGTGTGACCGAGTAGGAAGATCACAAGTGTGCTCAATGTGTGCTAGGAATGGAAAAGAGCTCTCACACACGAGCACCACTTCTATTTGTAGGGCCCCAAACATTACTAGTCGTTATGTGCAAGTGGCACATATTCTACAAACATGCGGACGGTCCGCCATACCAGTAATGGATATAAATGTAATTTGAATCCTATCAGAGCTATTAGAAAAGACTGGTCCAAATGGTCCATCGAGCCTAGCCAGATGGTTCAAGACCTAGAAACTTTATGCAACCGAGCACTGACAAAGTGACTTTACACAGGCAGACTGTCCGCCCTCCAAGGTCGGACGGTCCGTAGTACAAACGCCAAAAACCACATAGTCCCTACCCAATTCTATTTTGGCACCTATGGAGGGCCCATGCCCTCTGGTTGGAATGTCCGCACAAGCACACATGGACTTGTGTAAATCAGACACATCACTGGTCAGGACTACGGACGGTCCGGCACCAAGGCTCGGATGGTCCGCAGTACAATCACTCTAGACCACACCGAAGACATTACTATTTGGACCTCTCTGAGTAGGTCGCGGACGGTCCAGCCACCTGGCCCGGAATGTCCGCGACACAGACATTTTGCTCACTTTTCAAACAAACTTTTAAAAGGATTTTAAACCTCGAAATTAGAAGCATTGTTAATCCTCATGCAAATGCAACATCTAGATGCTCTATGAGGCACAATGTTTCACACAGATAATTGTCATTGACCCCTCTTAATAGTATGGCTATCTAGCCTACTAATATGGTCAATTTATTCTCTAAACACCTTATGACCGGCAAAAACAAAACCTATGTTATACCTTTGCCTTCACTGGATCCACAATCAATGTTTTAAGTCTCCAAGACTTTCGATAAAGATCTTCTCCCTATGGTCCAACCTACATTCTTATTCTCCAAGAATTGTTAGTCCACATATGGTTGTCATTAATTACCAAAAACATCACTTAAGGGCCTAAATGATTCACAAACCTTCCACATGCATCTGGCGTTGCCCCTATCCATCCCCAGAGGCCAAACGACGAGGTAGTCGAGATAGCCCCATGATGGATCAAGGCGGCAATGTGGTGCAAGAAGGCCCATGGCAGGCGATCATTGGCGCTCTGTCCGATTAGCGAGCTCAGAAACCCAGCATACGAGGTTGATGCGCTCGGCTAACTCTTCACGGCTATACCGTGATAGCGGGGCAAGATATTTGGCACTATGGCTACCCCAATATCTCCGCATGGCGACGTTGCTTCTGTTCTCTCAGTTTGCTCGACAATCACCGCTCTAGGGCTATGCTATGGAACTTGGGTGCAGTGGCACGGATTTATACATCGTAGGCAGGGCCGGGCAAAGGGGTTCCAAGTCCGTTATGAGCCAGCTGGAGTCGACGATCACAGCAGGGTTGTTACGATGAGGAAGGGGAACTTCTAGAGCCCTGGCCCCACGGGTCGGTCGGATGACCGCGAGGCCGTGAGCGCGTGAGCCGTCTGAGATGGTGGCATGATCTTGGAATGTGGGTCCCACGCAACAGAGAAATATGCACGTGTGCGCGATGGTTGAGCCTGCCCTGTGGGCTAATCTTGTCGGCGTGATCATACGCCCGAGTTGGGCTAGTGTGTGACAGAAATGAAGGTGGGCCAAAAATGGGGGTCTCGGCCCATGTAAGTTTTTCCCCATTTCCTTTTTCTTTTCTTGTTTTCTATTCCAAATTTTGAATTACCATATTTAAATCTATTTTTAGATTTTGAGTCTGAGTTTAAATTTCAAAAATAAACTAGATGCACATTCAAAAGTCCAGCAAGATATGCAACATGTTTATATTTATCTTTATATTATTTGTTTTTTCCAATTATTTAGGTAAAATGGCACACATACACTATTTATTTCAAGAAACTACCCTTTTTAAAGTTAGACCTAAGTTTGGAATTATCTCATATTACCATTTATCCATACTTAGAGAAGATAACTTTGCAAAGACAGAAAAATACTACACTACCGGAATTCGGCTCTTTGTCGGGTGCCAAATGATTTGCCGAGTGTTTTCTTTCGGGTACTCGACAAAGAAGCTCTTTGCCGAGTGCCAAGCGAAAAACCCTCGGTAAAAAAACACTTGGCAAAAAACTCTTTCCCGAGTGTTTTATTTTTTACACTTGGCAAAGAGTTTCTTTGCCGAGTGTTTTATTTTGTACACTAGGCAAAGAGCTCTTTGCCGAGTGTTTTTTTCAACACTAGGCAAAGAAATTTAAAAATCACATTTTAAAGCAGTAAATTAATTCAAATGAAAAAGTTTTTAACTACAAATTTTATAACTCATCAAGATGTACAGTTTATATTTTGATCATTTCTTCATATGACATAATAAAGGTAAATTTATTCATAAAATCTATATCTCTCGTAGTTTATGAAACTACAAGAAAGATGTACAAGATTTGTGAATAATGTTAGAACCATTATGTGAGATGAACAAATGACCAAACAACCAAAATAAACTTTGTAGATCTTGAGAAGTTATAGAATTTTGTAGTTGGCAACTTTTTCATTTGAAGTCATCTTGTCAACGAAAACTACATTTGAATTTAAAAAATTTAAAATTTGAATTTTGTAAACGACCTCGAATGGAAAAACACCAACGGAAAGGTTGTATGTCTTGAAAAGTTATGAAACTTTGTAGTTGACAATGTTTTGGTTTGAAATCATCTTGTCATGCAAAACTATGTTTGAATTTTAAATTTCAATTTTTCAAACTACCTCAGATGGAAAACCACCAAAATAAAAGTTGTAGGTATTGAAATGTAATGAAACTTTGTAATTGATAATTTTTTATTTGAAATCATCTTATCATAGAAATATTCGTGTGAAGATTTCAAAATTGAAATTCAAATTTTGTAAGCGGCCTCGGATGTAGAAACTATCAAAAAATAACTTGTATATCTTGAAAAGTTATACAACTTTATAGTTGGTCACATTTTCAACTGAATTTATTTAGTGTCAGAAATCATCAAATTACTCTCGGTTTATTACAATACATGAGAAATGAAAACGTAATATAGACATAATTTATGTAGTAGTGTAGTGGTAGAGGAGGGTATGCGCGAGAGAGGTTTGCGAGTCCGAATCTCACCATTCACAAAACATGTAAATTGGATTCAAAATAATGGTGAAAAATGATAGGGCGATGGGTATGGTAATGGGTAGTGGTTGGAGAGTTGTTTCCATAATTTAAAAAATGTTTTACTATTTTTTCGGGTTTTTTACGATTCTTAATTTGCCGAGTGCTTTTCGATACTCGGTAAAGTCTTTGTCGAGTGTCCGAAAAAAGTACTTGGCAAATAACCTTTTGTCGATAAAATGTTTACCAAGTATTTTTTTGTCGAGTGTAAAATGGTCTTTGTCGAGTGTCTAGAACACTCGGCAAAGAAGGCGAGTCCAATAGTACTTATTAAAAGTTATTTAAATTCTTAATCCTTTTTATAAATCTTTTTAAAACCCCAAAATAGGATTCCAGGTTGTTACAATAAGTCACTACCAGAATCGGGAGCTTTGTCGAGTGCCTGAAGCACTCGACAAACCCTGAAAAACACTCGGCAAAGTCTTTGTCGAGTGTGGTACTCAACGAAGTGGGCTCGGCGAACAGTACATCGCCAAAGGCTTCTTTGCTGAGTACATTTTATCGAGCACTCGGTGCCGAGTGCCAGTCGGTACTCGGTAAAGAAAAACGACCATCACGGCGCCGGGTAACAGAGACGGTGGCTTTGCTGAGTGTTTTAGGTGACACTCGGCAAAGAACTTATCTTTGCCGAGTGTCTCCTAATACACTTGGCAAAGAAGTGTGAAACTTTGTAATTGACAATTTTTTTGATTTGAAATCATTTTATCATAGAAATATTCGTGTGAAGATTTCAAAATTGAAATTCAAATTTTGTAAATGGCCTTGGATGTAGAAACTATCAAAATAGAACTTGTAGATCTTGAAAAGTTTACAACTTTATAGTTGGTCACATTTTCAAATAAATTCATTTAGTGCCAGAAATAATCAAATTACTCTCGGTTTGTTATAATACAAGAGAAATAAAAACGTAATATAGACATAATTGATCTAGTAGTGTAGTGGAAGAGGAGGGTATGCGTGAGAGAGAGGTTTGCGAGTCTGAATCTCACCATTGACAAAACATGTAAATTGGACTCAAAATAATGGTGAAAAATAATAGGGCGATGGGTATGGTAATGGGTAGCGGTTGGAGAGTTATTCCCATAATTTAAAAAATGTTTTGTTGTTTTTTTGGGTTTTTTATGATTCTTAATTTGCTGTCACACCCGGGCTTTAAGGAACAAAGCCAAGTGCATCTCATACATGCGCCAAGAAGACAACATATATAATAACAGAGTGTATAGAGATAAATGTCACAATAACATCAGAGTATTTATTACATAGCAGAAGTCTTATTACAAAATAAAAGATAAATATAAAACAAACTAAGGATCATCCTTGGCGCCAATGTCAACTGGGAAACGCCACCTAGACCAGATCAAACTCCTCGCCTTGTGGCTCCTCCTGAACCACCTGTTCTTCTCTTGTGGGGGTGTGAGATAGCAAGGGTGAGCTCACACACGATCATAGCTCAACACGTTGTGGGGAAACCAGTGGGCATGAACTCACCAAAGGTGGGAGTGTAAGGCTAATCAACAACAGGGGTTAAAGCTGAGCATTGCTTTTAATTAGTTGGTCAAAATTTTATTAGTAGTTACTAAGTGTAAGTAAATACCAAACCTTAAATAAAGTAATAGAACAAAATTAATAATAATCCCATGCAATGCAAATGATAAAATTGAATTTAAGTTACATAAATTAATCATGCAAGAGTCCTGAGCTGCTCATGACCGTGAGCTCGGCTAGTATACCAGTTTTACACTCTGCAGAGGTTGTACCCTGTACCCACAAGTCATGTTACCCATCTGCCAAGGGATCGCGATTCCCATACACCTCTATCAAGGAAGCGAGGTAGGGCAACACTACGAGGCCTTTACAAAGTTCCACTAGCTTCCGAAAACCCACTACAGTTTATGGGAAGAGCACTTGCAAGAATCCCACGTCTGACCACCATCGCAGCAAAATCAACCCGAGAACCTCCTTGCATGCAACTCCCCTACTGCCCTTGCCCCTTTCGGGTAAGGTAGTCTTCCACTAGCTTTCCTAATTAGTCAGCCAAGGGCGTCCCATTAAACCCTTGTGGTGGCACGCGTTTCTCAAGTTAAGCTCCATGTTCCAATTAACATTAATGATCTTGACATGAACATAAATAGAATAACAAAATAACTGGAACATGGATATAATAAATGATTATCCCAAAACCATATAAAGCAATAGCAAAACTACCCAAGTGATTCAGGGATAACAAGGTAAAATGGATAAACAGACTAGGCCACTAGGGTGACCTATTGGGTCCCATCAAAATTAACCTATGCATGAATAAGTGATATTAAAGAACATTATTAGGTCAAAAGTGGTCAAGGGCACAACTTGCCTTCAATGAGCTCCTGCTCAGCTACTTCTATCTGCTGGTCACCAGGACCCTCAGTCACATGTTCTTCTACTCGCCACAATACAAACAAGCACAATATATAGAGAAAATTAACATCACACCAAACATATAAACAAAATACATAATAATAATCTATATATTGAAATAAAATCCTAGGAACAGGTATCATTATTTTTGGAGTTATAGATTTTAAGATATGAATTTCCAAAGGTTTTATGTGCTTAAAATAGGATTAAGTGAGAAATTATTTTTCTTACTATTTTCATGTCAAAACAAAGACTTTAAATGATAGAGAATAATATTACAAAATTTTAGAAACTAGAATGAAGTAATTTGGACTAGAGATGAATTTTCTATGAATTTTGTAAGTTCTAGCACTTATTTATATATTAAAAATCCATTTAAGATTTAATTTCTCTGATTTTATACTATTCTGGACTAGGTGCCCCAATCCAGAGAAATCTAGGGGGCTCTACACAATAAATCCCAAGACTCAGACTACTATACATTGGACTGCGGGTTGATTCCCATTTTTCCTGAGGGCTCTTTTATAAAACCACCGGCCGAAGGGTATCGGCCATGATCAACCGTCCGATCTACAATGGATGCTTCAGATTAGATTGCTTAAGCCCCGAAATGGTATGTCACGCTAACCGTCCGATCTATAATCAAAGGCCAAGATCTATCTTCACTTTAAACGAATAGGTGGGATGATCATGGCCACAGGATTGACCATCAATGGCCCACAACATTTCCACACCTAACCCTGATCTTAACCGCTCCATAGCCGATCGACGGCTAGGACATCATCTTCCTCGATAGGACTTCACACCGACTCGTTCCATGGAGCAACGCGGACACCGACGGCGACGGACGCACCATGACCATCACTCGCTATCGTTCTCTAATCAACTCCGAAGCAATGGTGGTGCCACGCCCCGCTACGACAAGCTAGCACTCGATTTCTACCACAGCAATGCATGCTTCGACAATGACGATACGCCTAGTAGGTGCGAGGTGGTCACTTACCAAAGAGTTGCCAGCCGACCCTGCTGACGGCAGATCCACGCGTGTGCTCCCCAGGTCCCCCTTGGGTTACTCTAGCCACCAATCGAATAACCGACGCACCAGAATCGAGTGGTGTCGCGGCGGCGGTCCCTGGATTCACCTTTGTCCCCCGGCTCTCCGCACCACACGCACACGATTGGTTTACTAGGTCACGGCGTTAAAACGACAAGGAAGAACCCTAAGGACCCAATATTATAGTCCTCACATTATGGATGGCTGCCATGGGATTCGCTCTCCGCGCCCCTGCCATCTTCGCACCGCCGTTGCGCCGAGCGTAGCAGTCGGGAGGTGTGGCCGATGTGCAGGTCCCACCACGCAGCGGCCCAGTCAACACGCACACGCGCCCCACTGGCTGACGGGCAGGGCCCACCTGGCGGTGTTGGTGCAATGCTCTAGCCTACGCGGTTGGAGAGCGAGGTGGGCCGCACAGTGTGAATACAGAGCTGGGCTGGATTAGAGCAGAAACAGCCCATGAAACCTTTTATTCTTTTCTGTTTTATCCTCTATTCTCTTTTCTCTATTTCCAAGTTCAATTTGAATTTTGAATTTGAATTTAAACTTGTGCCAAGTTTATTCTCAATTTATATTGTGACTTTAAGAATACTAATTTTGGAAATGTATAAATTTCCTTTATATTTATATTCTTTCTCCTTTACCCCTTTTTAAACTCCAAACTCAATTTATGTTTTAATCCAATCTCTAACTCATCATTCTTTTATATTTTTATCCATGTTATTATTTTATTAAGTGCACAAACAAAAACTCCAATATGATGCATATATTTTTTTATCATTTGTTTTAATTCATCTCTCCTAATTATAGGTATGCTCTTTTATGATGAAAATATGGCATACAAAATAAGAATACCTCTATATATTCCTTGTATACAATTTTGAGTATTACAAATCCTACCCCCTTAACAAGAATCTCGTCCTCGAGATTTAAGGACTAGGAAAAAAGATGGGGAAAATCTATTTGAAGCTCTTCTTCTCTCTCCCAAGTAGCTTCCTCTTCACCATGGTGACTCCATTGTACTTTGCACATCTTTATCACCTTATTTCTTGTAACCCGAGTCAAAGTGTCAAGAATCTTGATGGGATATTCCATGTAAGTCAAATCACCTTGAACACTAAGCTCTTCCATTGGTAACTGTTCCTCGGTGACATGGAGACACTTCTTAAGTTGAGACACATGAAATACATTGTGCACATCAGATAGACTAGAAGGTAGCTCGAGTTGGTATGCCATCTCCCCAACTCGCCTAAAGATCATGAATGGTCCAATAAAGCGAGGGTACAATTTGCCCTTGACTTTGAATCTCCTCATTCCACGGAGTGGTGACACCTTGAGATACACATAATCTCCTTCCTCAAATTCCAGTGGTCTCCTTTTATTATCAGCATAGCTCTTTTGCCTGGTTTGAGCTACCCTCAAATTCTCTAGAATCATACAAACTTGTTCTTCTGCCTCTTGAATCAGTTTAGGCCCAAAGAACTATCTTTCTCCAGTCTGATCCCAATATAGAGGAGTCCTGCACTTCCTCCCATATAAAGCCTCAAAAGGTGACATCTTCAGACTGGCCTGATAGCTATTATTATAAGAGAACTAAGCATATGGTAGACTTTTATCCCAACTTCCTCCATGCTGAAGGGCACAAGCTCTCAACATATCTTCCAATACTTGATTAGTCCTTTCAGTCTATCCATCAGTCTAAGGGTGATAAGTTGTACTGAAGTTCAACTTCGTATTCATGTTCTCATGAAAGCTTCTCCAAAATCTTGAGGTAAACTGTGAACCTCGATCAGACACGATCTTCTTTGGTACTCTGTGTAGACACACAATCCGAGCCATATATAACTCTACCAGTTAAGAACCTTTATAATTAGTCTTGACCAGAATGAAATGTTTAACTTTAGTCAATCTATCCATAATCACGCATATAGCATCATATCCTTTCTGGGTGCAAGGCAATCCAGTAATAAAATCCATACCAATCTCTTCCCACTTCCACTCGGGTATCTTTAGTGGATGTAGTAGTCTAGCTGGCCTCTGGTGTTCAGCCTTAACTCTTCGACACACATCACACATAGCCACGTGTGCAGCCACATCTCTCTTCAATCCATACCACCAATATTTCTGCTTCAAATCATGATACATCTTGGTGCTACCAGGGTGAATAGAATAATCTGAGTCATGAGCCTCCTTTAAAATAGTCTCACGAAGGCTTTCAATATCAAGAACACATATCCTGTCCTTGAACCATATCGTGCCTTACTCATCTTCCATGAATTCCAGACCTCGACCTTCAGTAATCAGATCCTTAATCTCCTATACCTTAGCATCACCAATTTGTCCTTTGCGGATTTCTTGCTCCAAAGTAGGTTCCACATCAATAGTAACTCCTTCAGTGTGAGCAACTATCCCCAGGTTAAGTCTCCTGAAATCCTCAACAATCTCATCGGGTAGCTGGGCAACAATAGCTGAATGAACATGCTCCTTTCGACTCAAGGCATCTGCAACCAAGTTCGCCTTGCCTGGGTGATAGTGAATCTCCAAATCATAATCCTTAATAATCTCCAACCAACGGTGTTGCCTAAGGCTGAGATCCTTCTGAGTGAATATATACTTCAAACTCTTATGATCCGTGTATACTTGACACTTGGTTCCCATAATATAATGTCTTCAAATCTTAAGCGCATGCACAACGGCTGCCAATTCTAAGTCATGAGTGGGGTAGTTCAATTCATGTTTCCGCAACTGACGAGATGCGTAGGCGATCACATGTCCTTCTTGCATGAGCACACATCCCAAGCCTTGGCCACATGCATCACAATAGATATCAAATCCCTTCTGTAGATCTAGCATAACCAACACTGGTGGTGACATCAATCTCTTCTTTAATTGATCAAAGCTATCTTGGCACTTCTCATCCCACTTGAACTCTCTTCCCTTCTCCAGAAGCGAGGTCATGGGCTTAGCAATCTTAGAAAATCCTTCAATAAATCTCTGATAATATCCTGCAAGTCCCAAGAAACTCTGAATCTCTGTAACTGTAGTGGGTATGCTCCACTCCATAATCTCCTTGACCTTAGTAGGATCCACTGATATTCCACCATTAGAAATGATATGTCCAAGGAATGGCACCTCACCAATCCAAAACTCGCACTTGCTAAACTTGGCGTAGAGTTTGTTATCTCGTAGCTTCTGTAGCACCAATCTCAGATGTTCCTCATGATCACTATCACTCTTGGAATAGATAAGAATATCGTCGATGAATACCACGATGAATCTATCCAAATACTCCATAAACACCTTATTCATCAAATTCATAAAATAAGCTGGTGCATTGGTTAATCCAAACGACATAACAGTGAACTCATATAATCCATATCGGGTCGAGAATGTTGTCTTGGGAATATCCTATGGTCTAATCCTCATCTGATGGTAACCCGATCGGAGATCAATCTTCGAGAATACCCTTGCACCTCTCATCTGATCAAAAATAAATCCTCAATGTGGGGTAACAGATACTTGTTCTTCACAGTAACATCATTAAGAGATCTATAATCCACACACATTCTTTGTGATCCATCCTTCTTCTGTACAAACAGAACCGGCGCTCCCTAAGGTGAGGAACTCGGACAAATGTACCCAGCCTCTTGCAACTTAGTTAACTGCTTCTTAAGTTCTTTTAATTTTTCTACAGACATCCTGTATGGCCGTTTAGAAATGGGGCAGTTCCAGGTAGAAGATCAATTACAAACTCAACTTCCCTATCTGGTGGCATCCCTAGCAACTCCTTTGGAAAGACATCCGGAAAATCTCTAACCACACGGATGTTGTCACTAACAAACTCCTCAGCTATAAAGTACATCGCACATCTGGAAGAGATGGTTACTGCAATTTGAACTTGAAATCTTTCTCCTTTAGGGCTGGTGAGTTCTATGGTACCCCTACCACATGCTATAATAGCCTTTGCCTTTCTTAACTATGACATACCAAGGATTAGATCTATACTGCTTGCCTCTAATATTATAGCAGTAGCTCCAAATTATCTTCCCATAATTGTTAATGTCAATCTACGTGTCATAAGATTTGCCTCAATAGGCCCTTTAGGTGTAATTACTATCATTGGTTTTCTCATATTTAGCAGTGGCATCTCATTTGTGTTGGCATATCGAGCAGACATAAATGAATGTGTAGCACCAGAATCAAATAATATGGTTGCAGTAATTGCATTAACGTAAAACATACCAAGTATGATGTCAGCCCCATCAGGAGTAGCATCAACGCTGACTTGATTAACCCTGGCAATAGAAAATCCCTTGCCAGATCCTGGAGTCTGCTGCTTGTTCTAAACTAGGGTAGTAGCAATCCTCTGTGGGCAAACATTTGCATAATGTCCAGTCTTCCCACACTTGAAGCAAGTAGTGCCTGCACTCTGTCCTGAAAACTTCATCGGGTGCCAGTGGGGGTAGCCTGACGAGTCGGTGGGGTCCTCTGAGGTGGTTGCTGAACTGGGCATTGGCCTCCGCCAGTGCGAAGTGGTGTACCCTAGGGTGAACTGTAGCGTTGACGTACACTCCTGCTTCCCTGTCCTTGGGATATAGCCTTCCTCTTCAAATCTCTTAGCTGAACACGCTTGTGTTCAATAGCTAGAGCCTTATCGAGCAGTCTCTGAAATGATGGGAATGTATGTGCCACAAGAGCATACTGCAGGGGTCCATTGAGTCCTTCAATAAAATGCTCTTGTTTCCTCTCATCTTTAGCGACTTCATCTGGTGCGTATCTGGATAGCTGAATGAACTTGTCGCGGTACTCGCTGACTGACATGCTTCCTTGCTTCAGCGATAGAAATTCCTTCTTCTTAATCTTCATCAATCCAGCTGGTATATGATAATTCCTGAACTGCGTACTAAACTCTGCCCAAGTAATAGTATCAGTAGCATCGTGGGCAGCAGTATATGAATCCCACCAATTAGTAGCAGGACCTGTTAGACGACCAGAAGCATATAGAACCTTCTCCCGGTCAGAGCATTGGCAATAATCAACATCTTCTCTACGAACTTCAGCCAATCATCCGTGTCCAGTGGATCAGGAGAACTAGCAAAGGTCAGTGGCTTATGGCTCATGAATTCTCGGTGCTTATCTCGGGGTGGAACTGGTGGTGGTGGTGGAGGCAGTGGTGCTTGTTGCTGTTGTTGCTGCGCCCTCCTTTCCTGGCGTATCTCTTCTCGTTCTTGGCGCAGCTCCAGATGTATCTCTTCTCGTTCCTGGTGCATCTCCTGGCGTTCTTGCTACATCTGAGCATGAATATGTGTTATAGTGTCTGCCATTTGTTGCATCATCCTCATCTGAGCTGCAACCAGTGGGTCAACTCCTGCTGGTGGAGGCGGTGGTGGAGGATCCATCTCTGCTGGTTGTGGCTGGGGTTGTCTAAATATCCTCCGAGTGTGTCGATTGGGAGGTAGATCAATTCCACCACCCTTCCTGGTATTGACCATCTGAGTTAGAAATATATGGTAAGAGAGAATAGTAGACAAGGCAGGTAGTTACAAATCATGTTACTTTGGGGGAATTCTTTAGCTAAGCAGGTTAATGTTTTACCTAGTAAAGCTAACTCAATACCTTATGGTGGTACATGCTAAGATGTCCATTTATAATATCTCAATCAATCAAAGAAGCAAATCAGGCATTTATCATCAGAACAATCAACCAACATTTTTAAATAGAGAAAATAGTTTTAATTTTGTCTTAGGTTCCCTATCTCTTAAAAATGTCATAAATGTAGGATTCCAAGGTGTGAAATCCATCATGTCTTGAAGTAGAAAAGATAAGAGTAATCAGAGTAGAATAGCAAAAGATGAGACAGGATCAAGACAAGATGAGTATAGAAAGAATCAGAGTAAGATAAGTAGGTAAGGGTTTTGTCCATTTCTATCTAGGTTTCGTCCTACAGTCAACATTTCCTCTGATACCACTTCTGTCACACCCAGGCTTTAAGGAACAAAGCCAGGTGCATCTCATACATGCGCCAAGAAGACAACATATATAATAATAGAGTGTATAGAGATAAATGTCACAATAACATCAGAGTATTTATTACATAGCAGAAGTCTTATTACAAAATAAAAGATAAATATAAAACGAACTAAGGATCATCCTTGGCGCCAATGTCAACTGGGAAACACCACCTAGATCAGATCAAACTCCTCGCCTTGTGGTTCCTCCTGAACCACCTGTTCTTCTCCTGTGGGGGGGTGTGAGACAGCAAGGGTGAGCTCACACAAGATCATAGCTCAACAAGTTGTGGGGAAACCAGTAGCATGAACTCACCAAAGGTGGGAGTTCATGTGATGTGTAAGGCTAATCAACAACAGGTGTTAAAACTGAGCATTGCTTTTAATTAGTTGGTCAAAATTGTATTAGCAGTTACTAAGTGTAAGTAAATACCAAACATTAAATAAAGTAATAGAACAAAATTAATAATAATCCCATGCAATGCAAATGACAAAATTGAATTTAAGTTACATAAATTAATCATGCAAGAGTCCTGAGCTGCTCATGATCGTGAGCTCGGCTAGTATACCAGTTTTACACTCTGTAGAGGTTGTACCCTGTACTCACAAGTCATGTTACCCATCTTCCAAGGGATCACGACTCCCATACACCTCTACCAAGGAAGCGAGGCAGGGAACACTACGAGGCATTTACAAAGTTCCACTAGCTTTCGAAAACCCACTACAGTTTATGGGAAGAGCACTTGCAAGAATCCCCCGTCTGACCGCCATCGCAGCAAAATCAACCCAAGAACCTCCTTGCATGAAACTCCCCTACTGCCCTTGTCCCTTTCGGGTAAGGTAGTCTTTCACTAGCTTTCCTAATTAGTCAGCCAAGGGCGTCCCATTAAACCCTTGTGGTGGCACGTGTTTCTCAAGTTAAGCTCCATGTTCCAATTAACATTAATGATCTTGACATGAACATAAATAGAATAACAAAATAACTGGAACATGGATATAATAAATGATTATCTCAAAACCATGTAAAGCAATAGCAAGACTACCCAAGTGATTCAGGGATAACAAGGTAAAATGGATAAACAGACTAGGGTGACCTATTGGGTCCCATCAAAATTAACCTATGCATGAATAAGTGATATTAAAGAACATTATTGGGTAAAAAGTGGTCAAGGGCACAACTTGCCTTCAATGAGCTCCTGCTCAGCTACTTCTATCTGTTGGTCACCAGGATCTTCAATCACAGGTTCTTCTACTCGCCACAATACAAACAAGCATAATATATAGAGAAAATTATCATCACACCAAACATGTAAACAAAATACATAATAATAATCTACATATTGAAATAAAATCCTAGGAACAAGAATCATAATTTTTGGAGTTATAGATTTTAAGATATGAATTTCCAAAGGTTTTATGTGCTTAAAAAAAGGATTAAGTGAGAAATTATTTTTCTTACTGTTTTGATGTCAAAACAAAGACTCTAAATGATAGAGAATAATATTACAAAATTTTAGAAACTGGAATGAAGTAATTTGGACTAGAGATTAATTTTCTATGAATTTTATAAGTTCTAGCACTTATTTATATATTAAAAATCCATTTAAGATTTAATTTCTCTGATTTTATACTATTTTGGACTAGGCACACCAATTCAGAGAAATCCAGGGGGCTCGGCGCAATAAATCCCAAGACTCAGACTACTATACATTGGACTGCGGGTTGATTTCCATTTTTCCCGAGGGCTCTTTTATAAAACCACCGGCCGAAGGGTATCGGCCGCGATCAACTGTCCGATCTACAATGGATGCTTCAGATTAGATTGCTTAAGCCCCAAAATGGTACGTCACGCTAGCCGTCCAATCTGTAATCAAAGGCCAGGATCTGTCTTCACTTTAAACGAATAGGTGGGATGATCATGGCCACAGGATTGACCATCAACGGCCCGCAGCATTTCCACCCCCAACCCTGATCTTAACCACTCCCTAGCTGATCGATGGCTAGGACATCATCTTCCCTGATAGGACTTCACGCCGACTCGTTTCATGGAGCAACGCGGACACCGACGGCGACGGACGCGCCATGACCATCACTCGCTATCATTCTCTAATCACTCGCTACCGATGGTGGTGCCATGCCCCGCTACCACAAGCTAGCATTCGATTTCTACCGCGGCAATGCATGCTTCGATAATGACGATACGCCGAGTAGGTGCGAGGTGGTCACTTACCGAAGAGTTGCCAGCTGATCCTACTGCCGGCAGATCCACGCGCGTGCTCCCCAGGTCCCCCTTGGGTTACTCCAGCCGCCAATCGGATAACCGACGCGCCGGAATCGAGTGGTGTCACGGCGGCGGTCCCTGGATTCACCTTCGTCCCCTGGCTCTCCGCAGCACACGCACACGATTGGTTTACTGGGTCACGGCGTTGGAATGACAAGGAGGAACCCTAAGGACCCAGTATTATAGTCCTCACATTACAGATGGCCGCCAGGGGATTCGGTCTCCATGCCACCGCCATCTTCGCGCCGCCGTTGCGCCGAGCGTAGCAGTCAGGAGGTGTGGCCGACGTGCAGGTCCCACCACGCAGCGGCCCAGTCAACACGCACATGCGCCCCACCGACGGGCAGGGCCCACCTGGCGGCGCTGGTGCAATGCTCTGGCCTGCGTGGTTGGAGAGCGAGGTGGGCCGCACAGGTGTGAATACAGAACTGCGCCGGATTAGAGCAGAAACGGCCCATGAAACCTTTTTATTCTTTTCTGTTTTATCCTCTATTCTCTTTTCTCTATTTCCAAGTTCAATTTGAATTTCGAATTTGAATTCAAACTTGTGCCAAGTTTATTCTCAATTTATATTGTGACTTTAAGAATACTAATTTTGGAAATGTATAAATTTCCTTTATATTTATATTATTTCTCCTTTACCCCTTTTTAAACTCCAAACTCAATTTATGTTTTAATCCAATCTCCAACTCATCATTTTTTTTATATTTTATCCATGTTATTATTTTATTAAGTGCATAAACAAAAACTCCAATATGATGCATATATTTTTTTATCATTTATTTTAATTCATCTCTCCTAATTATAGGTATGCTCTTTTATGATGAAAATATGGCATACAAAATAAGAATACCTCTATATATTCCTTGTATACAATTTTGAGTATTACATTTGCCAAGTGCTTTTCGATACTCGGTAAAGTCTTTGCCGAGTGTCCGAAAAAAAGAAATTAGCAAAGAACCCTTTGTCGATAAAATGTTTACCGAGTATTTTTTTGCCGAGTGTAAAATGGTCTTTGTCGAGTGTCTAGAACACTCGGCAAAGAAGGCGAGTCCAGTAGTACTTATTAAAAGTTATTTAAATTCTTAATCCTTTTTATAAATCTTTTTAAAACCCCCAAAATAGGATTCCATGGTGTTACAATAAGTCACTACCGGAATCAGGAGCTTTGTCGAGTGCCTGAAGCAGTCGGCAAACCCTAAAAAACACTCGGCAAAGTCTTTGCCGAGTGTGGTACTCGGCAAAGTGGGCTCGGCAAATAGTACATCGTCAAAGGCTTCTTTGCTGAGTACTTTTTATTGGGCACTCGGTGCCGAGTGCCAGTCAGTACTCGGTAAAGAAAAGCGACCGTCACGGTGCCGGGTAACAGAGACGGTAGCTTTGCCGAGTGTTTTAGGTGAAACTCGGCAAAGAACTTATCTTTGCCGAGTGTCTTCTAATACACTTGACAAAGAAGTGTGAAACTTTGTAATTGACAATTTTTTGACTTGAAATCATCTTATCATAGAAATATTCGTGTGAAGATTTCAAAATTGAAATTCAAATTATGTAAACGGCCTTGGATGTAGAAACTATCAAAATAGAACTTGTAGATCTTGAAAAGTTATACAACTTTATAGTTGGTCACATTTTCAAATAAATTCATTTAGTGCCAGAAATAATCAAATTACCCTCGGTTTGTTATAATACATGAGAAATAAAAACGTAATATAGACATAATTGATGTAGTAGTGTAGTGGTAGAGGAGGGTATGCGCGAGAGAGAGGTTTGCAAGTTCGAATCTCACCATTCACAAAACATGTAAATTGGATTCAAAATAATGGTGAAAAATGATAGGGCGATGGGTATGGTTAATGGGTAGTAGTTGGAGAGTTGTTCCCATCATTTTTACTATTTTTTCGGGTTTTTTACGATTCTTAATTTGCCGAGTGCTTTTCGATACTCGGTAAAGTCTTTGCCGAGTGTCTAGAACACTCGGCAAAGAAGGCGAGTCCGGTAGTACTTTTTAAAAGTTATTTAAATTTTTAATCCTTTTTATAAATCTTTCTAAAACCCCAAAATAGGATTCCAGGGTGTTACAATAATTATGTTGGGGGCCACGTGGTAAACTGAGTTCTTATGTAGTTTGGATACGTCACTACCGGAATCCGGGTCTTTGTCGAGTGCTTTTTGTTGGGCACTCGACAAAGTTTGCTTTACCGAGCGTCGCACTCGGCAAAGTCCCGCTCTCGGTAACGAGCTAGTTTACCGAGTGCAGGACACTCGGCACAGGAAAACTCTTGGCAAAGATAATTTTGCTGAGTGGCAAACACTCGGCAAAGGCGGCTCTCGGCAAAGGGCCGTCAACGGCCGTTCTAAGGCTGACGGCCGTCAGTCTTTGCCGAGGGCCGAGGGTCGGCACTCGGCAAAGATCTCTCTACCGAGTGTCTTCTGTGGACACTCGGCAAAGCATATTTTTATTTTTTAAATTTTGTCCACCAAACTTTTTGTGGTATGTTACTACACTATGTAGACCTACATGTATCATTTGTGGACAATTATAACAGAGTTTTCAATCGGTAGTAGATTTAGTTTGTTTATTTGAATTTCTTCGGAAAATTCAGATTTGAACTATAGATCACTCGAAACTTGAAAACCCGTGCATGCAAAAATGATCTCCATGCTACTTAGCACAAGTTACGACTGATTCTAGGAGTTTACCGGAAACTTCGAGCAACATGCTCACTAAACATGGCCGTGAACTTGCCATCCACATGTTTAAAAATTGTATAAAATACAAACAAAGTCAGAAAATCATGAAACTTGTCCACGTGTCAAGATATCATATATAGATGCTGTGATAAAAATTTGAGAGAGTTTCGAAAAAGTTGAGACATACTATGTGTAGAAATCTAGGAGAACTACACATGAAATCATAGAGTTTCAATGTAGTTCTCCTAAGTTTCTACAGATAGTACGTCACAGCTTTCTCGAAACTTTCTCAAATTTTTATCACAGCCTCTACATATGATATTATGACATGTGGACAAGTTTCATGATTTTCTAACATTGTTTGTGTTTTATACAATTTTTAAACAGCTGGATGGCAAGTTCACGGCCATGTTGAGTGTGCATGGTGCTCGAAGTTTCCGGTCCGCTCCTGAAGTCGGTCGTAACTTGTGCTAAATTGCATGGATATCATTTTTGCACGCACGGTTTTCCAAGTTTCGAGTGACTTGCAGTTCAAATGTGAATTTTCCGAAGAAATTCAAATAAACGAACTAAATCTACTAGCTATAGAAAACACTTTTCTAATTGTCCCAAAATGGTACATGTAGGTCTACATAGTGTAGGAACATACCACAAAAAGTTTGGTTGTCAAAATTAAAAAAATAAAAATGTACTTTGCTGAGTGTCCAAAGATGACACTCGGCACAGCAGCCTTTGCCGAGTGTCAAATAGGTGGCACTCGGCAAAGTACATTGAAATAATCTTTGCCGAGTGTCACCTGGGAGACACTCGGCAAAGCGGACTTTGCCGAGAGTCAGCCGGTTGACACTCGGCAAAGATTTTCTAAAAAACCCTACATCCAGCCTTTGCCGAGTACCTGTCAGTTGGTGCTCGGCAAAGAAGTCTTTGCCGAGTGCCAGATTGCGGCACTCGGCAAAGTAAATTTTTTAATTTTAAAAAAATCTTTGCCGAGTGCCAGGTCGTGGGCACTCGGTAAAGAAGTGAAATTAACAGAGACTTCTCCTTCTCCACTCACTCTCTCTCACTCACTCTCTCAGTCACCGAACCATCGCGCGCTCACCCTCCGCTCGCCGAGCGCGCCCCCGGCCCCACGCCCTGCCACCCCGGAGCGCCGCCGCCCGCGCAAGCCACCCCCGCTCGTCGCGTGCGCCCCGGCCCCGCGCCCTGCCACCTCGCCAATCCCGCCCTCGACCCGGCAATTCACCAGCGATCCTCCCCGTCGTGCCATGTCCGTCTACCACCGTCGCTCTGGCCATCTCCAGACACCCCGCCATCTCCACCATCCTCCCCGGCTAAGGTATACATTTGTAATATATGCATATAGGAAATTACATGTGATTGATTGTATGTGATTAAAAGTAGTTTGCATGTGATTGGTCTATAGGAAATTACATTTATAATATATGTGTATGATTGGTCTATAGGAATTAAATGCAGTTTGCATGTCTCTATAGTTATATGTGATTGTCGGCCATCATGCCGTTGAATTATGCGTGTATGTCAGCCATCATGCTGATAGTTTTATTTGCAGGATTTCGAAACCTCCCCGTGCAGGGGAGGTGCTGCCGAAATTTTCTATTGCTAGGCTTCTGTTAGAGGATGGAGGACCATGAGTGGATGTACACGGGCCATAGAGGAAGGAACGATGTCACCCCTGAATGGATTAGGAAGACCGATGATTTCGTGGAACGGGCATATGGCGAAGCTGCTAAAGGAGCGAGTCTAGTCCCATGTCCGTGCAGCAAATGTGCCAACCGGAAAAGAAAACCAAAGAAGACCATGGTAGAACATATTTGGAAGAATGGATTTACGTTGGGCTATACTCGGTGGATCTTTCATGGTGAAGCGCATCGTACAAGAGAGGAGGTGCTGAGACAACGTGTCGAGGATTATGACGCGGATGCGGGGGTAGCGGATATGTTGAACGACTATCAGGAGGCACAGTACACGGGAGGATGTATGGATGACGAGCCAGAGCCAACTGCAAAGGCATTCTACGACATGTTCGATGCGACACAGAAGCCCCTTCACGGCCAGACAAAGGTTTGTCAACTGGATGCCATTGGGCGTGTAATGGCGTACAAGTCGCAGTACAGCATGAGTAGAGACGCATTCGATGGCTTGTTGACGGTTATTGGGAGCCTGCTTCCGGATGATCACGTTCTGCCAAAGAGCATGTACGAGGCACAGAAACTCCTTCGTGCACTCAAGATGACATATGAGCAGATTCATGCTTGTTCGAAGGGTTGTGTGCTATTTAGGAAAGAATACGCGGAGGCAAAGTATTGTCCCAAGTGTAAATCGTCTAGGTTCATGGAGGTAGACTCTGGTGATGGACAGAAGAGGCAGCTCGACATCCCCTTGACAATCCTGAGGCACCGTCCGTTCATACCGAGGATCCAGCGTCTGTACATGATAGAGGAATCCGCGAAACAAATGACATGGCACAAAAATGGAAAACGATACAATCCTGACAAGATGGTGCACGCATCCGATGGTGAAGCATGGAAACACTTTGATGCCATTCACCGTGAGAAAGCCGAAGAGGCTCGTAATGTACGTGTTGCGCTGGCCACAGATGGGTTCAATCCCTATGGAATGAGCGCTGCCCCGTACACATGTTGGCCCATG
Source organism: Zea luxurians (assembly GCA_029449295.1). Taxonomy (NCBI): domain Eukaryota; kingdom Viridiplantae; phylum Streptophyta; class Magnoliopsida; order Poales; family Poaceae; genus Zea; species Zea luxurians. The sequence continues at coordinate 48,804,105 of JAOPSE010000010.1, forward strand.
TTTGTTATCCCAATCAATCTTCCCCCTGGTGTGTGCTTTCAAAGGCAGAATATATTCGTGCCGTTGATAATTCCCGGACACCCGGGGAATAAAATGGGCGTGTACATGGAGCCTTTGATCGATGAATTGGTACGTGCCTAGGAGGAAGGGGTATGGACGTATGACCGAGCTACAAAGACAAACTTCAGAATGCATGTTTGGTACCAGTACTCCATGCATGACTTACCGGCGTATGGGCTACTCTGCGCATGGTGTGTTCACGGTAAGTTCCCATGCCCAGTTTGCAAGGAAGCTCTCAGGTTCATTTGGTTTAAAAAGGGTGGCAAATATTCGTCCTTCGATAAACATCGACAATTTCTCCCTCCTGACCATCCATTCCGCCTAGACATCAAGAACTTTATGAAAGGTGTCGTAGTGACAGACCGCCCACCTGCAACGATGATTGGTGCCAAAATTCATCAACAGATAGATGGGCTCGTGGCCAATACAAAAGGTGGTTTTATAGGATATGGTGAGCAGCATATGTGGACACATAAGTCTGGCTTGACTCGGCTCCCCTATTATGACGACCTGCTCCTTCCACACAACATTGACATGATGCACACTGAAAACAATGTTGCCGAGGCACTATGGGCAACAATTATGGACATTCCTGATAAGTCAAAGGATAACATAAAGGCAAGAGTGGATTTGGCAGTGTTATGTGATAGACCAAACCTAGAGATGAAGCCGCCAAGTGGTGGAAAGACGTGGAGAAGGCCTAAGGCCGATTTCGTCCTAAGCAGGGCCCAGAGGAAGGAAGTACTTCAGTGGATCAAGATGTTGATGTTCCCTGATGGGTATGCAGCTAACCTGAGTAGGGGGTGAACTTATCTACTATGCGAGTCTTAGGGATGAAGAGTCATGACTTCCACATATGGATTGAACGGATTCTTCCTGCGATGGTTCGATGCTATGTCCCTGAGCATGTCTGGCTAGCGCTTTCAGAGTTGAGCTATTTCTTTAGTCAGCTTTGTGCAAAAAAGTTATCTCGGACCGTGGTTGCAGACTCGGAAAGATTGGCACTCGTGTTACTATGTAAGCTTGAGAAGATATTTCCACCCGGCTTCTTCAATCCAATGCAGCATTTGATTCTTCATCTCCCCTATGAGGCACGAATGGGGGGCATGCAGGGACGTTGGTGCTATCCAATCGAGAGATGTCTAAAGACTATTCGAAAGAAATGTAGAAATAAATGCAAAATCGAGGCTTCCATTGCAGAGGCATACATTCTAGAGGAGGTGTCAAACTTCACAACAACTTATTATGGTGACAAACTACCGAGCATGCATAATCCACCCCCTCGTTACAATGATGGCGACAATGAATCGAACCTTAGCATATTTCGAGGCCAACTCAGAAGCGCAAGTGGCTCGACCACCAAGACCTTGACACATGAAGAGTGGCGGCATATCATGCTATATGTATTGACCAACCTTGAAGAGGTGACGCCATACATGGAACAATTTCTTCATGAATTCTAGCGCCGATCAAGGGACCCCACTCCACAGGAATATGACACTCTTCTTAGAAAGGGTGCGAGAAATGGGTTGCCCGATTTCATTTCCTGGTTCAAACATAAGGTACGTGCTTAGTTTGTAAAAGAGATACGTCTTTGAACTCAATTTAGCGTCTTCTAACTTGCGAATACTTGTAGGGCCAAAGAGATCCGTCTATGAGTGCCGAGTTGAGACAAGTAGCCAACGACTTTGCTTATAGGGTCAAGAAATATTCTGGGTATGACGTCAATGGATACCATTTTCGCATAACAAACTACGACAAAATTCGGCCCAATCGGAAAACAACATGTTCTGGAGTCTTTACGCCCGGCCTTGACGATGTTGATTATTTTGGACGAATCGAAGAAATATATGAGCTCATTTTTTATGGTTCCAAACCTCTTACTCCAGTGATATTCAAATGTCATTGGTTTGACCCTCAAGTGACGAGACGGACACATTCTAATCTTGGTATAGTCGAAATTCGACAAGATTCCACCTTACCAGGAGACGATGTATATATCGTGGCCACACAAGTGTATTATCTCCCATATGCATGTCAAACGAAAGAACATCTTAAGGGTTGGGATGTTGTGTATAAGGTATCGCCACACGGGAGGTTACCTGTTCCTAACAATGAAGATTACAACTTAGACCCGGACACATATGATGGATAGTTCTTCCAAGAAGGTGGGCTAGAAGGGCGATTTGAGATAGAAGCTATCGAAATGGACGTAGATATTGAAATGGTTGTTGATGAGGAGGATGAGGAGGTGCAAAATGATAATGACTTAGTAATCCTTGAAGGCAATGACATTAATGACGAACTTGCGTCTTCCGATGGTGTTGAGATTGAAATGGTTGATAGTGATGATGAGAGTTATGATCCGGCTAACCCCGACACATATGAAGATTATTTTTAATCGATGTAATGCTATATGACTTTTTATTTCGCACCTATTTTTAAATATATATTTTTATATGTACTTATTTGTTTACTCTTAATTGTAGGTTTTTAGACAAATATGGTGGGCGGTTGGCTGAGGAGAAGGAGCAGGACGGCGGACGAGGCAGAGCAGGATGAGGCACAGCAGGCGGCACAGCAGGACGACCTTGTTCAGCAGCAGGCGGTGTAGCAGGACGATGACGACCAGCAGCAGGACGACGACGAAGCTCAGCAGACCGCCTCAGGTTCTGGCGCCTCAGGTTCGAGGAGCATCTACCTCCGAGGTCCCGCGAGTCTGCCTCAGCGTCCCATACTTCGGGACAGGCAGCCTCTGATTCGGCCGGATGGGGAGAGGCATGTAACTTTATGTTCTTCATTATTGTTCAAAATCATAATATAAACTAATACTTTTTATTTATCACTTGGACAGGTCTTGGATGGTTGTGGATTATGCTAGGGGTCATCGTCGCCTCCCTAATGGCATCCTTAGCCTGCTGTGCAGGGAACACTTCCCTGGACTGGTTGAGTACGCTGGAGTGATGGGCCCAGCCTACACCTTCGACCACTACGCCGTTGCCCCCGATGCAGTAGACCGGGATGGCCGGGAATTCAATAACAAGGCAGAGCGGGTGAAGCAAGAGCTGTGGGTAAGTCTTAGTATAATGTAAAATATGTCGCATTCGTTGCAAATTCTTGAAATAATGTATGGATACATCATTTTTGTATGCAGGATTTCTTCATATACGAGGCTGGATACGAGGCTAGGGCGAATGTGGTGGCCACCACGAGCTGTAAGAAGCTCGTCGTGGACATGCACTATGAGGCCCGAATCCAGGCTATCGTCACCTACCACGGCTCCATCCTTGGGGAGAGGGTGAGCAAGCAGCAAGCCCGAACCATGTCGTTGACCAGGGACCAGTACCTGCAGGTAAAGTCATGCATGTTTGGTACCAGTACTCCATGCATGAATTTTATTTTATCTTCTGATATGCACTTTACGTGTTTACTTTGTAGATGATTCCACATTGGTGCGCCGCACATCCTCTGTGCTGGGAGCAGATGGTGGATAGGTGGTGTTCAGCTGAGTGGGACGAGGTGCACAACGCTAGCTGGGAACGGCGTATGATGATGCAAGGTCCCTCCCACCACCAAGGCAGCCGGAGCCTGGGCCAATATGTCGAAGCATGGGTACACCCTCTTTTTTATTTAGGTATATAGCACTGGATTAGATATTATTTCTAACTATCTCGTTGGTTTTCTTGCAGTTGGCGTCACATGGTGGCCGACCTTGTTCCACCTTCTCGGCCTATGCTATGGCCCATAAGGGCAAGGCGACGTCCGACGTCACCTACAACCCGGATGACGGGACCGAGGCCTACACCAACCCCGCCGTCTACAGCCGCCTTCATGACTACACCACCATGGTGTAGGAGGTCCATGGCCCAGATTATGATCCGAGCACTGAGCCAATCGACCCCAATGTGCTCATGAGGGTCGGAGGAGGCAAGAGACATGGGCGGCACTGGATTGCTGATGGGGCAATCGACTCGTCCTCCACTCCTACTCTGTCTCAGGTGCGAGCAAGGAGCACGAGCTCGAGTCCATCCATACGACCTCGGCACGACAGCTCACAGCATCGCATACAGCAACTCGAGGTTAGTGCTTCTGTAACTCGTCCTTCCTTGAGTTATATACCTTCTCTTTGAGTTACTATAACGTTGGCTTGTAATATTACAGACCCAACTAGAAGAAGAGAGGAGGGAACGTCAAGAGATGGAGGCGAGGATAACGGCGGAGCGGGCGGCGGCTGATCAGAGAATGACGGAGATGTTCCAGTACATGCAGAGCCTTGGCGCCGCATAGGGTTTCGCTCCGCCACCTCCATTGTTCCCTACAGTTGATCCTGCTCTATTTCATACTCCTATGAGTATCAAAATTGTAGTTACATGTTGGTAATGCATCTGGTATAACACATGCAATCTCTTCTCTGTGCAGGGCCAATCTGGGGCGGCATCCAACAACCCTCATGAAGGGTTTAGCACAGCGCAGCACCAGTCGAACCGCCCACCTCCATGAGAGTTATGTATTTAGTGTTTCGAACACAAAACTTATGTTGAATACTTGTCAGAACTTGTGAACATGTGTTGATACTTCTGAACTTCTGTTAATACTGTTTGTGTTGAGAACCTCTCAACTTATGTTGAATACTTATGTCAGAATTTGTGTTAATACTACACCAAAATCATACACTTCCTACGGTTTTTTAACTTCCTACAGCTTTTATAACAAACCGTAGGAAATAAATAACTTCCAAGAGACAACTGCTAGCTCTAGGAAATAAACATAACTTCCTACAATATTTTATAAAAGCTGTAGGAAGTTAGCTTTCACATGCTGACCCGTGTGTTCGATCAAGCGAGCCGCTAACTTCCTAGAGGCGGATGTAGGAAGGTAGCATGGGCAGCTAACTTCCTACGGCTGCCTCTAGGAAGTTAGCATGGGCAGCTAACTTCCTACGGCCTCCACTAGGAAGTTAGCTTTTAGTTGCTGATCCTCGGGTGTGGTCAAACAAGCCGCTAACTTCCTACGGCCGACTCTAGGAAGTTAGCTACCCATGCTAACTTCCTACGACCTCCTCTAGAAAGTTAGATTTCATCTTTTGACCAGTCAAACGAAAAGCTAACTTCCTACGGCTGCCTCTAGGAAGTTAGCATGGACAGCTAACTTCCTACGACCTCCTCTAGGAAGTTAGATTTCAGCTTTTGACCAGTCAAATGAAAAGCTAACTTCCTACGGTCTGCTCTAGGAAGTTATTTAACTTCCTAGAGTACATGTACAAACTCTAGGAACTTATGTAACTTCCTACGACTTTACTCTAGGAAGTTAAATTTTTTATCTTAAACCCCTACTCAATCTTATCCTCTTCTCACTCTCCTCTCTTTCACTCTCGTGTTTTCCACCAGGATGAAGCCACCGCCGCCTCCGCCTAATCTCCCTGGGATCGTGGCTCGGGCTAAGCTAATCGGGGCGCCCCAACCATCTCTCGCCAAGATCTTGACAAGGACTAGCCTATGGTGAGCTGCACCGATTTTAATATCTACTAGCTTCTAAAATTGTTCTATTGTTATATTCTACAGCTAGTTGGTACCAGGTTTGTTTTAGTTTAGATTAGCTTTCATTTGTCCTCTTCGCTTCTCTGGATCATCCTGCCATGGTGAGCATCGCTTTCTCTCCATCTTCTCATTTTCGCCTCTTCATTTTCTTTTCCTGATAGTGTGTGTGGTTCCTGCTGAATTATCTGGTCTCCGTACGAATCTATGGCTGAGCATGATGAGCTATGTTACTGGATTGTTGATAGAGTTCTCCATTTTGGTTGCTTCATTTTTTTGCGGCGGCCAGGGAGTGGGTAGTCCGGTAGTAGGCCATGATTAGTAGCTGTTAAGGTTTCCTGCCTCTTTCCTAATGTAAATGCATTATTAGTGTAAATGCATTTTTAGTGTATTTATATTTTCACCTAATGTAAATGCATTTTTGGTGTGCATGTCCTTAAAAGATAAATCTGACATCATCAAATTCGTCTATGTTAACTAGCTAGTACCTTTTCAGAATTTTGACTTTAGCATGCATTGCACATGACCTGTAGACAGAAATGTGGGCTGGAGAAGAATGATGGAAAGGATTAACTTACCCCATTTCAGAACTTCCGTGTAGGAATTGCAGCTTGTTGCGTTGTGATTCCAAACTAATCTCTTGCTCCAAGATTTAGTAATCATATTGTTTGAGAGATTATGTTTTTCTTTCTCATTAGATAAACCAACTTGGAGATAGATAGAAACTTTGTGGAACTCCTAAAAAACTAATATGTGCAACAGATAAAAAAACTAATATGTGCAACACTTGAAAAAAAACTAATATGTAGAAGAAGGTTTAATTTCTCTAAATATGACCTAGCATTTCAGTCCATATGTAGTTGTGTGTGCTAATGCATACATCTAATTTTCGGGACCTTTTAGGTTCAGTTGGTGAGGCCAAATTTCTAGGGGGGCGTATTGGAAGTTATGGTCTATTGGTAAGGTGATAAAATTGACTGGGTTGTTTTAAAGCTGGTTGCTTGGTGCATAGAGCCAATTAGGGTTCTGAGTTTCTTGCTACAGTTGTTGGCTAGATTCTTGGAATTAGCTCGGGGAATTTGTTTGTAATGGATCCAGCTCCCCTCCTCTATACATACAGAGGAATACGAACGATTAATCCTCAACAATTCGATTCCATGGATAGCTGCCAATGATGCTGCTTGGCGTGCGTTATGCGGTTACTGGGCTTCTACTGAATTCAAGGCAAAGTCTGTGCGACACAGTTCCAATCGTGGAACCGAGTCGTATCACAGGTATGGAGGTGATGATCACTTTCGTTTGGCAAAACAAATGGTAAGTACAATTTAATCCATTTTCGTTGATTATAGTTGACTTGCTATAATTTCTGGTTATAATGTTTGTCGAATGTACATATAGGAAGCTAGCACTGGTGCAGTGCCCAGTGATGTTCAAATATACCTTAGGGGCACAGAGGACCAGATCCTGTAAATCTAGATGTGTTGTGCAGCCAAAAGGCAACAGATCGTGTGGTGAGTGTTTTGAAATGTTTGGTAGGTTCTGCTTATATGGATTTTTGTATGTAAGATTGCATTGTTCTTTTGTATGAGGTTGTATATGGTGAGGCGATATCTAGTCAGCACGGACCAAACTGTGATTGGAGGACCTCACCTATTGATCCTCAGGCTGTGTATGCAAGTGGTGGAAAAGCTCATGGAAGGTGCAGACTCTACATATCTTATATTGTTTCATTGGTTGAGTGCAATACATGTATTCTTAATATGTCATGATGTTACTTGTTTTGTAGGTACACAATGTTTGCTAACGTCATCGACTCGTGCCAGGTGAGGGTTCAGCGTGGAGGTTCATCGAGGTCTGCTGCTTCTAGCTCCCGTCGCTCCACTCAAGATCCAGCAGACGTGGAGCAACTGCGAGAAGAACTTAGGCAACATCAGGATTACTTGAAGCAACAAGCTGCGCAACATGAATATTATGCTACACAGATTCAATGACAGCAAACACTCATACAAGTAAGTTCAAAAGATAATAGCTTTCACTTTAAGATGTGTATTGATTTAAAACAATGTGAATGAGTTCGACAAATATGTAGCAACTAGCACAGGCCCAAGGGATACACGTCCCAATGCCCCCCACCACCACTTCCCGTTCATTATCCTTGGTCTTCACCTCCACCTACACCTACATCTCCATCTACTGAACATCAGGTATGCAAATTCATCATCATTTACTTGTTGTTAGTTATATTATGATGTAACTCAGCAAATATCATTTGTACATGTATATTAGACCCCTCCAGCTACCTTGCCGACGCATGAACGAGAAGACGGGTTAGACTTTGTCGAAACCCTCTTCGCTAGTGGAGGTATCGACCATCACTCGTCATTGTAACCCGATGGTGATCGGTGACCGTGAGCTTCCATGTTATTGTGTTCTGATATTTGAGACTTTTATTATGACTATGTATGAGATATTGTCTCTTATTACTACTAGATGATGAGATGTGTCTTATTATGACTATGGATGAGACTTTTGTGATGTAATTGATGAGACTATGGATTTAAATATTATTATATGATTGTGTGTGAAATGTTTTATGTGAAAATATGTTGTGCTATATAGCTGTTGATATATTTGTTATGTTGCGGAATGTGGTGTAAAATAAAAATAAACAGCATTTGTAATGCTGGTCAAATTAACTTCCTAGAGGCTTATTGGGCCGTAGGCAGTTAGCCAGCTAACTTCCTAGGGGCTACAGTTAGCCGTAGGAAGTTAGCTAGCTAACTTCCTATGGCTACAGTCAGCCATAGAAAGTTATTCGTAGGAAGTTAGTCAGCTAACGGCGCTGACGGCGTGAAGCTACTAACTTCCGAGAACATACTAACTTCAGAGAGGCTTCTTTGGCTGTAGGAAGTTAGCTAACTTCCTAGAGGGCTCTAGGAAGTTAAGCTAACTTCCGACAAAAAATTTTCGAGAGCTAAACTTCCGACGGGATGGCTTAACTTCCGAGAGTTTAGCTAACTTCCTAGAGTTTAGGGCTAACTTCCTAGGGTTTAGGCTCTAGGAAGTTTACTATTTTGGTGTACCGCCTTAAGGGTTCAGCACAACATAGCACCAGTCGAACTGCCCACCTCCATGAGAGTTATGTATTTAGTGTTTCGAACACAAAACTTATGTTGCATACTTGTCAGAGCTTGTGAACATGTGTTGATACTTCTGAACTTCTGTTAATACTGTTTGTGTTGAGAACCTCTCAACTTATGTTGAATACTTATGTCAGAATTTGTGTTAATACTGTTTGTGTTGGCTATATATGTCTGTGATGTATATATGTGATATCTGTGAAATATCTTTTGTTTGTTTGGATGAAATAGGGAAAACAAATAAAAAAGGTGTGTACTGGTCACTTTGCCGAGTGTCAGAACCATAGTACTCAGCAAAGAACCAAGACCTGGGCACCGGTTTAGGTTCTTTGCCGGGTGTAATGGCTCTGGCACTCGGCAAAGAGGTAAATTCTTTGCCGAGTGTATTAGGCGACACTCGGCAAAGTACCTGACATGGGGACCCTCCGAGTGCAGGTCGACAGGCACTCGGCACAGAGGTAAATTCTTTGCCGAGTGTATTGGGAGGCACTCGGCAAAGGAGCCGTCTTTGCCGAGTGTCTCCTAATACACACGGCAAATACGTCGTCTCCGTCACCCGGCGCCGTGACGGCTGCTTTTCTTTGCCGAGTGCTCTCTGGCACTCGGCAAATCTATTTGCCGAGTGCCCGAGAAAAAGTACTTGACAAAGAAGGCTTTGGCGATGTACTGTGTGTCGAGCCCTCTTTGCTGAGTGCGACACTCGGCAAAGACTTTGCCGAGTGTTTTTCGGGCTTTGCCGAGTGCTTCAGACACTCGGCAAAGTGGTCGATTCCGGTAGTGTGTCTGCACCGACGTACTTAAACAAATTAACGCGTGAATCACCTGGTCTGAACTCGCCACAACGAGGACGTATGGGCAAGCAACCAAACCTTTGTGATAAACATTGTGCCACCCCATAATAATTAGATTTGCCATGCAACAATATGTTCTCGTAGTTTATCTATCTGTGGTCTTCGATATATATTGATATTAGTTTGTATATATAAGGTCGGTCAAGCAATAATACCCGTCTACTAGCTAGTAGTTATAGCTTGACTCTCAGTTTCACCGTATCTCCTTTTTCTTGGTAACTTGACGTACGTGCACGTGTGATGGAGACGCTGAACCAACCGTGGTACTGTACTAGGTAATACTGCACGCATATGGTGACGCCGCATGCACACGAGCAGGACGTACGGAGCCAGCTGGGCGGCTAGCTACAGCGACCTTTTGGCCGCTGTGCCGACAAAATGCTACCGGCCGCGGTGAAAGATGGGGGAGCTGCCGGCCTGGACCTGCCATCCACCCAGCTCAAAAGCGACGCGCGAGTACCAATGGGACGGACGGCGGGCGGGTACGTACTACGCGCGCGGTGACGGCGACCTGCATGCTGATGCCATGTCGCCGGGCGCGCGCGCTCGCCGGGGCAGGCACGCACGTGCTGTCGGACAGCGACGACGACGACGGTGGGCGTCGGGCCGGCGGGGACAGCTCCGGCCGGCCTACCGCCAGGTCTAGGCCGGGGCCGGCCGGCGGCTAGCTAGCGTGACAGTGTCTGCTCGGAGCCATGCATGATCATTCGTGCGTTCGTCGCCGTCGCAGTCTAGTCGCCCGGCGAAACCGGGGGGCTACGCATATATACGCGCGCATGCATGCAAATGGGTGGATATCGATCGTCGTCTCGCTAGCTCTCCGGCAGCTGAGCCGTCATTGTGCGTGCTGCATATATGCCGTAGTATGCGCGCGCCTTGGTGGTCTTCTGGTCACCACGTCCACAAAGCCCGCCTGTCATTGGCCAACGTACGACGAGGCCCAGGACTGGACGACGACCGACGAGTACGTACGTGCGTCGGTCGTGGTCCAGCTGCACACCGGTCGTAACCTCGCTCTCCCCATCGCTAGCTCTACATACGCATGATATATACGAGGTACGTATCACTACCGGAAACAGTTGTTTTGTCGAGTTTCTGAAGCACTCGTCAAAATCCGGAAAACACTCGGCGACGGTTTTATCGAGCGTGACAATAGGCAAAGAAAGCTCGACGAACTGTACATCGGTACGTACTCGGCAAAGAAAAGTCGTCGCCGTTACGGCGCCAGATGACGGCAACAGAGCCTGTGTCAAGTGCCCACCGAGTGACACTTGACAAAGGCTCACTCTTTACGAGTGACCGCTGTACTGACACTCTCGGTAAAAAAGCCCCCGTGGGCCCCTTTTACTGAGTGTCCAACTAATTAGCATTCAGCAAAGAGATCACCCGTGGGTCCCTTTTGTCAATTACTTTGCTGAGTGCAAGGCCACAGCACTCGACAAAGAATCTTTACTGGTGCCTAGGTGTGCCTTCTTTACCGAGTGCATGCCCAACAAAAAGTGTTCGACAAAGCGCCTAGCGCTCTGTAAACAGCTGGATTTCGGTATTGTGTGTCTATATATATACACGTTCCAACAATCGTATCGCCGTATATATATATATATATATATATATATATATATATATATATATATTGTATATTAGGAGCCCTGGGCTTCCAATAACTAGAGGAAGCCCAGGCCAGACAGTGCAATCCGGTCGAGCCGGACCAGGTCCACAAGTCTATAAAAGAAAATCCGGAGTGTTAGGGTTCAGTTTTCACGCCCCATCCAGATTCATTAGCGATGGCGCGTGCGACGACGACGGTTGCCCGATAGCGCGCGCAGCGGTGGACCCCCGGCCAGTGGCTACGGTGGTCGTGGCTCCCTGACCTCGACGTGCGGTGGCGGCGGTTCCTCAATCCAGAGTAGAGGCGGCGGTTCCCAGGTCGGCGGCAGCGGCTCTCCGATCTAGAGGGCGAGCGACGACAGTGCCCTTGTGCGGGCAAGCGGCGGCGTTCCCAGGGCCCCGAGGCGGCGGCACTTCCACGGCCGGCGAGCAAGTGGCGCCCCTCGATGTGCGAGTAGCGACGGCGACACACGAGGCGTGAGGTTCGAGCGGCGTCATGGAAGGTGCGAGGTGCGCGCAGCGACGATCGCGCATGACATCCTCCGATCCGGCGCAGTTCGGGCGGCCCCAATGACGACATACATCTGTGCTTATGTCGTCGACGACGTCCTCCGGCGACTACCTCCTTCGATTCATGTTTTCTTTTCGATTATTGTGTTTTATGCCTATCACATGTAATATTTATGCTAAAAAGTGTACGATTTTATGCTTAAACACGGAGTTCGTATATCAGTTTGCTGCATGCACATTGGAAAGACAATTCCTTAATTTATGCTATTCATAATTTGTGCGCATGCAATGAAAACTTCTACGATTTTGCCATAATTTTTGGATCTGTATAAAAATGGAAACTGCATGCATGCGACTTCCATATTTTTCGGATCTGTCAGAAAAATAGGATCGTAATAACAACCTACTAGAGCTATCAACCTCTCACATTGACTCGGTGTTTACGCTTATAATTGAGATATTTTATGCTCAAAACTTAAGGTTTTATGCTCCACCCGGAGATGCGTCCACCAGTGAACAACATGCCAGATTTTTTACGCACTGTAACGAATTGCATAAATACCTACACTGTATAGTATAATTTGTATCAGTATATATCATAAACTAGTTCTAATGCGTTTAGCTGCATGGCTGTTGGAGGGATCCTATATTTATGAAGGAAATAAAACATTAAATGCGATTTTTTATTTCTATGCATGCAATTCATTTCCTTTCATTGCGTATTCTTTCCATCATAAATTCGTGTGCATGCAGCTGGTAACAGATTTTTACGTAGTATACCTAATTACATAATTATCTACACAGTTTAGCATATTTAGTATCACTATATATCATAAAATAATCATTATGAGTTTGGTTGCATGGCTGTTGCAGCGATCCTAAATTTATGAAGGAAATAAAGCATTTAAAATAGAAACTGCCACACATATCTTTCATAAATTTACGCGCATGCAAGGGAACATGTTTGACTCATGCATGCATTTTGCCATAATTTTTGGATCTGTATAAAAATAGAAACCGCATGCATGCGTCTGCCATGTTTTTCGGATCTGACATAAAAATAGGATCATAATAACAACCTACCAGAGCTATCAAACTCTCACATTGGCTAGGTATTTACGCTTATAATTGAGAGATTTTATGCTCAAAACTTAAGGTTTTTACGCTCCAACCTGGAGATGCGTTCACCAGTGAACAACATGTTAGATTTTTTTACGCAGTGTACCGAATTGCATAAATACTTACACCGTGTAGTATAATTATATATCATAAACTAGTTCTAATGTGTTTAGCTGCATGGTTGTTGGAGGGATCCTATATTTATGAAGCAATTAAACATTAAATACGATTTTTTGTTTCTATGCATGCAATTCATTTCCTTTCATTGCATATTTTTTCATCATGAATTCGTGTGCATGCAGCTGGTAACAGATCTTTACGCAGTATATCGAATTGTATAATTATTTACACAATGTAGCATATTTAGTCTCAGTATATATCATAAAATGGTCCTTACGCGTCTAGCTGCATGGCTGTTGCAGCGATCCTAAATTTATGGAAGAAATAAAGGATTTAAAAATAGAAACCGCCGCACATATCTTTCCTAAATTTATGCGCATGTATTGGATCGTGTTTAACTCATGCATGCATTCCTTTTTTTGCGCTAACAGACGTGGGGCAGGTGGCGCACTCGATAGCCTGGTTAGACACGCTGGGTTGAACCAGTTTGCAGCGGTGGTCGGCCTGGACTTCCTTTAACTATTGGAAGCACAAGGCTCCCGTTATACCTGTCCTATATATATATATATATGGCCACTCGCGTATATATATTGACGTGTGGTCTACGTACGCACGTTCTAAGAAGTTCAAGGACCACGCACAAGGTACGTCAAGTCCTCGTACGACGTACGTGCGACCATATATATTCGAGCTGTTGATGTTGTTTGCATGGAGACGAATCTTGCAACTAGTAAAGCAGTACGCGTGCTTCAGTGCATGCGTGGTCCACATATAAATATACTCTCTCTCTCTCTATGTATATGGTGTACATAAATGTCCGTATTATTCCAGTGAGATATTATTTCCCTCTTGAGATCGATTCCGTGTTGATCGATTTGTGTATGGCGCAGCGAAGGCTCCAGATGGATCGATAGGTATATATCCAGTGCTGCTAGCTTGTTGCATATAGTATTGCCCTATCTTTATCGACAAGCTAAGGAACAAATAAAGAGAGAGGCCATGCATGTATATAGACACGTTGTCGTCTAATTAGATCATGAGACGTGCATGCATGTGTTCATTATATTGTTAAAAAAGGCACACAGAGACCCTGCAGAGCAGCTCTTCGGCGTGCACAGGGATATATATATAGGACATGATCGCTCGAAGACGTGTGTAGTCGTCTTCACAGGAGCCAGGACGACGCAGCAAATGCAATCAGGGCCCCCCTTGCATTGGGAACGAAACACTCGTAACTAACTTGACATGATCGATGTGGTAGTAGAATCAAGCAAAAGCAAATAAAGCAGAGCTATAGCATGCATGTGTGTAATTAAATCGCCCCCACGACGACCTAGCTTGTCCCTTATCGATCGATCCAGCGTTTGTAGCATACGTACTAGCCTTTTGCTCCGTCAGTACGTGCAGCTAGCGTGTGTGCCATGCCACATGCATGTTCTCTTGTTCCGTCCATCACAAGAAAAGGTTGCTGCACTATATATATCTATCGTCGTCCTGTATAGACTAGCTAGCTATAGACCAGCAGGCTCTTGATAGATTAATTGCATCTACATATGTGTACGTACGTACGTACGTACGTTAGTTCTTGACGTGTTGCATCGATCCTCTCTCTATAATATAGACCACACTGAGATCGATCGATCTTATGCATGATTAGTTGCTGTCTCTACCTATCCTCTTAGCTTGACATTCTTGTTGTTGCAGCAAGAACAGTTTCGACGGGAGTAACAATGCTGTCGATCGATCGCGATGCCAAGAAAATTCAATTCTCTTGCCATATCACAGTTTGGTCGAACTGAATCCGGCCGGCCTCCTGGAGACGATGATAGCTAGATTCCTGGATCGGCACACTAGTACACTCTATAGTGGCGGTTGTAAACCTATTTACACAGGCGTTTTTCAGTACCGCCAGTGCTAGGGGTCAGTGGAAATCAGCATTTCCACTGGCGGTTATTTTGGAACCGCCAGTGAAAAGTGCATTTTCACTGGCGGTTTTCTTAAGGAACCGCCAGTGAAAAGTGCATTTCCACTGGCGGCTGAATAAAGAAAACCGCCAGTGAAAATGCATTTCCACTGGCGGTTTTATAAAGCAAACCGCTAGTGGAAATGCACTTTTCACTGGCGGTTTTCTTTATTTAGCCGCCAGTGGAAGTTTTCCCGCCTTTTTTCAAAATTTCAAACAATACTGAATTATATATATATATATATTTACACACACACAAACATATATATATAGATCTATATTGATATTGAAAGCAACATGAAATTAAATTCTATCATACATTTATATACATCAAAGTATTCTGTTTACAACCATATATGCTTCATGCATTCTATACATCATAAGTTTTCACCTAAGCTCTAATAACTATCTCGGCTAAGAGATAATCTACTAATTTCTGTTAGTATTCTAAACTCTGGCAAAGCTAATGTTCCGGAAGCATCGTGATATTTTCCTTCTGCGGGAATGACCTCTTTCAATATGAATGTGCAGAGGTCCTCGACTATGCCATACAATGCAGCTTCGGTCAAGTTCTCCGGGTTTCCTCGTTGAAATTGCTGTAAAGGAATTTTATAAACATCATCTATTTATACTCAATAATAACACATTTGCATCTTTAATGACATAAATACATACTTGACTATTACTAATAATACCTTGTCAGGGTTCGTGATGTATCGTCTGTTCACTCTCATGAACTCGCACGCATAGAATCCACATAGGACCGATCCTTGTGGTTGCTTGTGGCACTACATAACGGGAGATTGGTTATTTAGTTGCAACATTGTGTATGATATGTATTCATAAAATCACATACTTACCGGCCAGTGATGATGGATGTCTAGTGGCACGCATTTTTTCGACAGGTCGTACTTTCCACCTCTCATCTTATAGAATCTATAAGCCCTGTGATCTCAAATAGAATCACTATGTTATTCTCAAATTTTAATCGATAAAAGTATGCATGCATAGAAAAGGCTTACAACTCTAAGATGCTGAGGAATTCTGCATATGTCGAAGGGTCGAAGTTCAAGGAGTCGAGCACCAGCACCTTTCCAACCTTAGGATAAATGAGGAAGCATATCCAGTGGTCCCTGTACGAATCAAATTTGTGATGCATGTGTATTGAAATTATTAATTTTATTTATGCAAAATCACACTTACTTAAAGTTGTACGGGGCCATTATGGCTTCCCTGTCTTGAAATTGAAGCATTGCATGTCCTATGTAGGTGGCGTATCGAGCTTCAAAATCCTTCTTCATATCCTTTATACGCTTCTCAACTTCTTCGTCCGTCTTTCCCCGTAATTCATCGTTGTCTTTCCCGATTCTAAAAGTGTGGCTTTCCTCGGATATAAGTATTGGGTTGAGATACCCAACCCTTTTACTGGCACTAGCATTGGGCTTGGTACCGTAAAGGATCTCCTGCTGATCATGTTGCATTCTGCAAGTCACACGTGCATGTCAGATATTGAAATTTTATACAGCTCACTAATAATAACACACATATGTGGAAGTATGAGCGACACTTACAATGCAAACATCGTTACAAGTTGCACGTCGAGTCTCTGAAGGTTCATCATTAACCACATGTCCTCGAATGTAACAACAGCCTTTTGGTCCGAACCAATAAAAGCATGGTCTGGTATATGCACACTGATGGTGTCGATGCCAACCGATGATGCCCGCATGTACTAGTCATGCAACCTTTTAACACCAGCTGGGACCTTTCTTAGTTTCTCAAGAGGTAGCAGAGGTCTGCCCGGCACATATTTTTTAGGCACGTTTTTGTAATCTGCCTTAGTTGGCTTCTTTATCTTTGCGGCCATTGCCTCAGCCTTTTTTGCAGACTTCTCGTGCTTGGCCAAATCAACAGTTTGTGACGTGAGGCTCCGTCCAATCCCTTTCAAAAACCGAGCTGTGCCAGCAGTAGTAGCTTTACTCTTCTTTTTCTGATACGGGGACACCAATTTTGGAATAGGAAGTTTAGATTTCTTTGATGGCCTTGGATCCTTTGATGGTTGTGGAGAAGGTGGATCCCTTGATGGTGGCGTAGACAGTGGGTCACCAAGAGGATGGGGAGGAGAAGGTGGTGGAGCCCTGAATGGTGATGCTTGTGGCGGAGACGGTGGGTCAGAAAAAGGATGAGGAGCAGCATGTGAAGTTTGAGGAGGTGATGATGGATGTACAATAGGAGCAACAATTTGAGAAGGCGAAGACGGTTGGGCCTGCGACGCCTGCGACGAATTCGACCAATCAAGCAATTCGACATCCCTTCGAGGCCAAAGGATAAAATTCTTGATAGCTTGTCCAAGTTTCTCGATACCTTCGGGCCCAGGGATGTCTAGCATGTCGTCCTCGGATCCTTGGACGACCGTCGTCACTTCTACTTTGCAATAATCATCTGGAATATCGTTTCCATGGAACTTGCGTCCTGGGATCGCAAGGCCTGTGGCTACTTTCTTTGTACGTTTATTGTTAATACCATATCTTATAACCAGTGTGCACGCCACAGGCCTTGTGATGTCATCAACTGGATAACGGTCCTTATTTCCCGTTGAAGCAACAGAGCTTGGTAATGTCGTACAATCTGTGGAAGCCGGCGGTTGAGCTGCTGGAATTATTTGTATCTGTGGAGTGGTCATCTGTTGAACAGACATCGCACTCGCCAACTGTTGCATCAATTCTGGAGGAGGATTCGATAGCATTTGAGACATCATGGCTTTGAACTCTTTCTTGGCCTCCTCCTTAAAATAATCCGCCATCTCTTCCTTGTATCGATCACGTTTCCTGTACAGACCTTCCCACTGTGGTCCGAATCCTTCCTTCCATCCTTCCTTAGACGAGATTCCTCGTACACGGCCAGGATGCTCAGGGTTACCGAGACCAGCCGTTAGGATGTCTCTTTCCCTTTGTGGCTTAAAAGTTCCTTTGCTCTGCTTAGCTGCCATTGTATATATGTTTTTTGCCGCTTCTTCGACAATGGGATCATCAAAAGATACACCGGTCTCGGTTTCCCTTGGTTTTCTAGCACGGAGCCAATTTGCCGCCCTTTCACCAAGTTGCTCGGACAGCGTCGGCAACCCTGTGGCCTTCTTCTCGACGTCTTCTTGTCTCCATTTAGGAACCTGACGCTTGTAACCACCTGTGCCTAGGTGGTGGCGGTACTTGTTCTTCTTTGATAGTTCCGAATTTGCCTCACTTAGAGATATGAAATCAGGGCTGCTCCTCTGCTCTAGAAATACTGCCCACTGACCTGTTGAGATTTTATATTTTTTGGTCGGGTCCAGACCTTTCTTTGCAAACTTTGTGTTCATCTCAGACCTCCAGTTTCGGAAATTGATTGCAAGCTGCTTCATCGTGTATTCCTTCACGAGTTCTTCTGAACCCCGAGGCAGAACGAACCTCATTAATAGCTTATTCCATATTTGATTCTTGACATCATCTGACACATCTCTCCACTGTCGTATTGTTATGTCAAGATTATCTCTAACTAAAAACCCAAGTGCATTCCGGAACTTAGGTAGTGCCTCTTCTGGAGCTAGGGGCTGACCTTTCGGGCTCACGTCTGAGATTTTGTATGTTTTGTCGGGAAACTTGTTCAGCCCCCTGTCACCTCTTTTTCGATCGCTCTGCTTCCTTTTCCTTGACGTCTCGGTTGTTGTCTTGGTCTGTTCCGGTGCGTCTTGGGTCGGCTCCGGTACGTCTTCGTTTCGTGCCACGGCTTCTTCGAGTATCGCACGAAATTCAGACACGACCTCCTATTCATGTAATAAAATGCACAAGAGATCATGCATGTGAAATCAGTAGGGTACACATACGAAGCTAAAGATGCATACTTTTACCTCAGCTTCTCGTGGATCATAAGTAGGGTCACGTTGCAACTCACGGAGAGCGGCCCTATCTATGCTAGTGGTAGGAAAAGGGTCGCTAGGCGTTTCATATCCTTCACTGCTGGATTGTTCTTGAGCAACACTCTTGTCCTTGTGCTCGGGCACTAATCCTTGGTCCTTGATCGGAGAACTCATTGAGCTATATATATACAAATACATAAGCAATAATTAAATACATATTAACACATATTAACGTAAGCAATAATTAAATTCATATTAACAAATACCCTAAACCCTTAACCCTAACCCTAACCCTAACCCTAAACCCTAACCCTAACCCAAAACCCGAACCCTTAACCCTAACCCTAACTATAACCCTTAACTATAACCCTTAACCCTAACCCTTAACTATAACCCTTAACCCTAACCCTTAACCATAACCCTAACCCTAACCCTAACTATAACCCTTAACCCTAACCCTAACCCTAACCCTTAACCCTAACCCTAACCCTTAACCATAACCCTAACCCTAACCCTAACCCTAAACCCTAACCATATAGTATCGTATAGTCGTATAGTATCGTGTTACGGATATTATCGAGTTACGTATATTATCGAGTTACGTATAGAGAGGGAGAGAGGGAGAGAGGGAGAGTCGTATAGGACGGGGAGAGAGGGACAGAGGGAGAGTCGCATAGGACGTATAAAGAGGGAGAGAGGGAGAATCGTATGGATATTATCGAGTTACGTATAGAGAGGGAGAGAGGGAGAGTCGTATAGGACTAGGAGAGGGAGAGAGGGAGAGTCGCATAGGACGTATAGAGAGGGAGAGAGGGAGAGTCGTACGGAAATTATCGAGTTCAGATCGAATTCGAATCGGATCGGATACGTATATTATCGAGTTGTGACGGATAAAATTACAATGTATATATTCAACATACATTTGAACACATATGAACACACATATATATATTGAACACATACATTTGAACACATATGAACACACATATATATTGAACACATACATTTGAACACATATGAACACATATATATATTGAACACATACATTTGAACACATATGAATAAAAATAAGTATTGTATGAATACTCTCATCTCCTCTCCTCTCTCTCCCTCTCCCTCCTCTCTCTATCTCTCTCCTCTCCCTCCTCTCTCTCTCTCACCCTCCTCTCCCTCCCTCTATCTATCTCCTCTCCCTCTATCTCTCTCCCTCTCTCTATCTCTCTCCTCTCCCTCCTCTCTCTCTCTCACCCTCCTCTCCCTCCCTCTATCTCTCTCCCTCTCCCTCCTCTCTCTTCCCTCTCCCTCTCCTTCCTCTCTCTTCCTCCCTCTCGGCGGCGGCGGCGGCGCGTGCGCCCTCCTCTCTCTTCCCTCTCCCTCTCCCTCCTCTCTCTTCCCTCTCCCCCTCCTTCCTCTCTCTTCCTCCCTCTCGGCGGCGGCGCGTGCCCTAGGGTTTACTAAACGCGGCGGCGGCGGCTGCCGGTGCGGTAGACGGCGGCGGTACGGCAGATTAGGGGAAAGAGAAAGAAACCTGGAGACGGCGGTGCGGGGGCAGGAATGGCGGCGTGGGGACGGGCGCGGGGACGATCGCCGGCGAAACCTCGGGGTCGAAATCCAGCAGCCTGACGGCGTCGTCTTGAAGTGAACTGGCGCCAGGGACTTGTAAATTTTTCGGCTCCCGCGCGCCACCCTTTATATAGGCGCCATTTCTACTGGCGGTTGACAACGAGAACCGCCAGTAGAAATGGCTTCCACAGACTGTAGAAGCCATTTCTACTGGCGGTTGACAACGAGAACCGCCAGTAGAAACTATTTCTACTGGCGGTTGTCATAGAGAACCGCCAGTAGAAATGGATTCTACAGTCTGTGGAAGCCATTTCTACTGGCGGTTCTCTATGACAACCGCCAGTAGAAATAGTATTTTATTATTATTAACATAGTTTTTTATATATTGTTTTACTTCACTTTTTATATATTATATTAAGTATACTTTTATATATTGTTTAGTATACTTTTACCTCTCTCCATCCCCTCTCTCTCTCCTCTCTCTCCATCCTCTCTCTCCCTCTACCTCTCCTCTCTTTCCTCTCCACTCTCTCTCCCCTCTCCCTCTCCATCCTCTCTCTCCTCTCCACTCTCTCTCCCCTCTCCCTCTCCATCCTCTCTCTCCTCTCCACTCTCTCTCCCCTCTCCCTCTCCATCCTCTCTCTCCATCCCCTCTCTCTCTCCTCTCTCTCCATCCTCTCTCTCTCCTCTCTCTCCATCCTCTCTCTCTCCTCTCTCTCCATCCTCTCTCTCCTCTCCCTCTCCTCTCTCTCCTCTCTCTCCCCCTCTCCTCTCTCTCTATAAAGTCAATAGAAAGTCATGTAAAATTGTAAATGGTAGCCACGAAAATTGAATGAAGACAATTACATGCTTCGGTTTGTCCTAACAATAATCAATTACATGACAAGTACATAATCTAGGAAGCTATTGTTCTGCCTTGTCCATCGTGGCGTACCCAGGGCAACGAATTGCGTGGGATACTTCGCTCAACGTTCCTTATCTTGGTTGGATGGTCTATGAAAAGAGACATGTCGTTGAACTGGTTAAAATTCTCTAAATCAGATACACCATCAACTCCTATAGCTTGTTGTTTTCCAGGAAAAACTACATGCTTCGGTTTGTCGGTGCTTTTCTTCTCATTGTTAGAAATGATCTGTTCAGCATAGAAGACCTGTGCAGCACGATTAGCAAGGATCCATGGGTCATCTTTGTAACCTACCTTACTTAGATCAAGAACTCTGACCCCATAGTTGTCTACCGTGACATGTTTGTCTTCAACCCATTGACATCGGAAAACCGAGATCTGAAATGTACCATAGTCTAGTTCCCATATGTCCTCAATAAAGCCAAAATATGTAATAATCTCACCAGTTTCATCATCTATGGCTTCGCATCGAACACCACTGTTTTGTGACATGCTCTTTTTGTCCTTGGACTTGGTACAAAATGTGAATCCACTAATGTCATAGGTTTGCCATGTTGTGACCTGGCGTGATGGTTGCCAAGCCCTTGATGGTTTGTTCTTCTATTGTTTCTCCACGTGGAATGTCCTTCACCATTAGCCATGTGTTGAACCGCTGCTTATGTTGCTTCATTACCCAATCATCCGTATGCCCAGGATTTTGCTCGCGAAGCTCATTGATGTGTTGTTGGATAAATGGCTCCATTATCGTTAGCTGATGTAGGATGCTCTGATGTGCCTCAAGTACTATATCGTAATCCGGTGGGATGAAAGATTTCCGTCCCATCCTCCCGCTTCCATACAGTCTACCCTCGTGTCGTGACGGAGGCAGACCTATTGCAACCTGGTCTTTTAGGATACTATTGCAGAATGGACCTCCGGACTCAATGGCCTCTTCGGTACAGTACCCCTCTATCATGGATGCCTCGGGACGAGCACGGGTTGATACATAGCCATTCAGTATTGCCATGAAACGCTCATACGTCCACATTTCATGCAAGTACATAGGACCCAATGCCTCTATTTGTGGCACCAAGTGCACCACAAGGTGCACCATAATATCAAAGAACGATGGAGGGAAATACATCTCAAACTGTGATATTGTCTCCACTGCGAATTCCTAAAAAGATGCCAACTCATCACGACCAATTACCTTTTGTGAAATCCTGTTGAAAAAGTAGCACAACCGTGTGATTGCCATCTTTAAAAACAAAGGATTTATAGCCCTGATGGCAATAGGTAGGAATGTAGTCAGCATGACATGGCAATCATGTGAGTTGTAGTTGGTGATTGTCAGGTCTTTCATTGACACAATACTCCGTATGCTAGAGCAGAATCCGGATGGGACTTTCAAATTCTTGAGCCAAACACACATCGCATGTTTCTCATCTACATTGAGATTGTAGCTTGCTGCTGGGAGATGGTACTTCCCATTTTCTTGAAGAACGGGATGTAGTTCCTTTTTTATGCCTAAATCTACCAAGTCCATGCGTGAATTGAGCCCTTCTTTTGTTTTGCCCTTTATGTCTAGCAAGGTGCCCATTATGCTTTCAAACACGTTCTTCTGAACGTGCATACCATCGATCGCATGCCGCACATCTAACTCTTTCCAGTAAGGCAAGTACTCGAAGAAAATAGACTTCTTCTTGAATATAGCCCCCGAAGCTGGTTTGACATCCTTCCTTGTTTTTCCGTCTTTTGTCTTCTTCCCGAAAACAAACTTGATATTCCTGACTATTTCAAAAACTCTATGACCTCTATTGTTACCCGATGGAGCAGTAGAATGTAGTTCACCATTATTGTCGAAGTACTTATCCATCTTTCGCATGCGGTACCTGTGTCCTTCCAATAAAAAGCGTCTGTGCCTCATGTAAACTATCTTCCTAGATGCAGCAAGGGATACGTAAGCAGTTCCATCAATGCATACTGTGCAACCAACCTTTCCCTTAAACTGGCCTGATAATGTGAAGAGAGCAGGGTAATCGTTGATCGTAACAAAAAGAATTGCTCTCAGCGTGAATGAACCTTTACGATACTCATCCAACATTTGAACACCCGTTTCCCACAATATTTTCATATCCTTCATTAAGGGCTCCAAAAATACATCCATGTCAACTCCAGGTTGTGTAGGTCCAGAAATAAGGATGGTTAGCAAAATGTACTTCCGTTTCTGCATCAACCATGGAGGAAGGTTGTATATGGTGAGGATCACCGGCCATGTGCTATGCTTGCTGCTCCTCTCAGCAAATGGGTTCATTCCATCAGTACTCAGTGCGAACCTAACATTTCTCGGTTCATCGGCAAAGTCTCGGTGGTTGTCATTGAAATCTTGCCACTGCTTCCCATCGGCTGGATGTCGAAGCTTCCCATCGTTTTTGTGCTCATCAGAAGCATGCCAGCTCATAAGTCTGGCATCCTCAGGATTAGCAAACAAACACCTCAATCGATCGAGAGGGAATAGACAAAAACTAACAATTGAAACATAATTAAACCAATCTTCCATACAACACATTCACCATTCATTAAGCAACTAAACATGAAAAATGAGAGGGAATAGACAAAAACTAACCATCTTATGCAACCTCATTTGAGGAAATAGAGAAAATTACCTAGCTATACTCTTCTCTCTCACATGTAAAACCCTAGATCCAAAATGTGGCTAAAATTGAGCAAGAATGAACAAAAATTGACAAAGAAACATAAACCAACCTTTCTTATCCACCTTCTTCCAAGAAATGAAGACCAAAACCTCCCCCCTTATATTTTTGTGAAATCTGGACCTCCAAAATCGCCTCCAATGGAAGCTGGCTGCGAGCATACAGTTCACTGTCGCGGGGAAGAAGAGGGGTATTTATAACAGACAGTTCACTGGCGGTTGGCTTGAAAAACCGCCAGTGGAAACCTATTTCCACTGGCGGTTATCTTAACACAACCGCCAGTGTAAATAGGGTATTTACACTGGCGGTTCTGTTACACCAACCGCCAGTGGAAATTGCTTTCTACTGGCGGTTCTGTTACACCAACCGCCAGTGGAAATACCCTATTTCCACTGGCGGTTGTGTTAAGATAACCGCCAGTGAAAATGGGTTTCCACTGGCGGTTCCTAAGTCGGGTCCACCTTGTTTTTTTACTGGCGCGTGATAACTGAAACCGCTAGTGATAATTTATGAGTGCCGCAGGCTATGAGCTCTTTTCTAGTGGTAGCAGTCACTCTCATCATCGTCTATTAGTCGTCGCTGCTGCTGCATGCGTTATGCATGGGCAGTCGTATCTCGTGCATGCATGCATGCATGCATGTAGGAGGGCATGCACGACGACCATAGAGAGCTCTCATGCGCTGACGTCACCGAATGAGGATCACATATTTCACAGGTAGGAGTATACACATATACAATAAAAAGGAACTGGTGGTGGTAGTAGTAAGAACAGTTATGATCTTTCAATTATTCTGCCTGATGGGGGAGACAGGCTGACTGATCAATTCATCATCTTTCCATCTGCACTTGCACACACTTTAATTATATATATATTTGCATGCAGTGGGCAGTGTGCCCTGGCTCCTGCCCTGTCTAGCTATCTGCTCGCACTTAGTACTACTAAACATGCATGACAGGACAGGCATTTGCACTACTGCCCTGCCGACACCCCCCGCTCCTCCCCACAATCCTAGGTAGGGATGGAATAGATGCAAAATCACAGATGGCCTACTCCACTACAGTACTGGTCATGGAAAAGATGCATGCAGTGCTGGCCCATAAAGAGGAGGGATTAAAGGCAGGGCAGTGGAGTGGAGGACATGCATGCATGCATGGTCCTCGATCTATCACTGTCCTGATGATGATGCATGCATGCATGCACACTAACACTACTACCACTAGCTAGTGTTAGTGTGTGCGGCTACGTACTAGCTATATCTAATGCCCTTTGAACGGATGGGAAATAAAGCCAGGTGGCCTCCAGACAAACAAGAATATAATCCCATGCATGCATGCATGCTTTCGGTCGATCGATCCACACAGCCACACAGCAGCAGCTAGCAGCTAGGTATATATAGCGTCGCCCTTGCTTTGCTCTCGTTGCGATTGAGATTATTAGGTTAGAAGATTTGATTAGATACCCTCTCCTGTGCTAGCTCCCAGCATATATAGGGGCCTGCCTGCCCTTGGCTGTGTTGTTGTGTTGGCCTGGCCCCTGCTGCTGCATGCTCGATAGCTCGATCTGCCTCCTTTCCAGCTCACCCCACTCATTTGGCTTTGCTGAAATGTAATGAGAGGCAACGACGACGACGACGCAAAAGCAAAAGTCCAGTGCCATGGCCTCCTAGCTAGCTAGCTAGTAGTGAGTTGAGAATCTTCAACAGTGTCATGGCATGGTATGGTAATGGCCAATTAGTCATGATGATGATCGCATCATCACCACACCAAACAAACAAATTAAAGGAGCTAGCTAGGACAAGAAGCTTGCTTGCTTGCTAGCTCGCTCGCTCGCTCGCTGTGTGTGGTCGTCATTGGGTGCGTGCGTGGTGGACAGGACGACGACGACGCTACTAGCTGTCTGGACACATCTCGTCCGGTCCATCGTCATCGTCTCATCGTTCTCACCACACATCACATGGACGACGCTTCGCCTAGATCGAGCCAGAAAGGCCCACGGCATGCCTGCATGCATGCATTAGTTACATTGCTCGCTCGCGCAGCATGGCGCCAAGCTCAAAAAGCCAACAATGGAGAAGGTCAGGAGGAGCTGCCGATCGATCCCACCCCACCACCGAAAAGCCCAACCCGATTGTTGGTAGTGGTTTGGGGAAGTCGTTTGGCCGATGATTTGCTGTGGGCATGCAGGTCAGTATATTAATTATCTGGGTGCTGCATTATTATTGTTGATTTGTTGTTTAACAGCAGCATCCGGCGGGTGGACAAGATATGACATGTCGGCAAGCAGTGCCGCCCGGGGGGATAGGGACAAGACAAGTAACCCCCCGGCCCCAGCATCATCAGCCGCCAATTCTCTACGTATTAAATCACTAGTTTTAATCGTCTTGCATCATTTTTTTATAAAAGACCCCTTGTATTTTTTCAAAATCAACCTACAGTCCCAGATCATATCCCATCCTATCCTATTTATTTGCACAACAGCGTTCTCGCAGCTGTCGCTCTAGCAACAAACCCCGTCCATTTCGTGACAACCTCCGCCCGCTTCTTCTGCTATTGCACCGCCACCGTCGAGGAGGATTAGGGCGCTTGCCTCCAGATAAGAATGCTCACTAGTTGATAAAAGTTGCATCGAGTCCAGCCAACTCTAAACCTCCTTGTCGCCCCAGGGACCAGTAGCCCGTCGCCTAGCTCACTCGTCTTCCGCTGTGGCGCGAGCTCCGCTCCTCTCAATCAACATAGGGTGCAGTTCGTGCATTCCACACATCACCAAATATGGCGAGGTCTTATACAAATTTCTAGCCATTTAATTGTGGAATATTGCTAGAGCATAACTATGAAAAAGTTTTGTTCATGCCGAATTCATTTCACATTGAATTTTAAATGAAACCAACTATGCAATTGGAAATAAGTACAAGGCTCTGTAAAAACGGAAAATGTTTTTATTGTTCGATATAATACTCTAAAGGCAAGAGCAATTATGTATTTCAGTAACACTAGTAGAAAAAGGCTCAAAGCCTGCGGGGACGATATATTTTTACAGGCGGATTCGGTTATCCACCGACTGTGATATTGAGAGCACCTAGAGGGGGGGGTGAATAGGTGATCCTGTGAAAACTTAAAACTTAAGCCACAAAAACTTGTTAAGTGTTAGCACAATAAATGCCAAGTGGCTAAGAGAAGTCTCAACAAAACACAATACCACAAGAGATCAAGCACAGAGGTGACACAGTGGTTTATCCCGTGGTTCGGCCAAGACCAACGCTTGCCTACTCCACGTTGTGGCGTCCCAACGGACGAGGGTTGCAATCAACCCCTCTCAAGCGGTCCAAAGACCCACTTGAATACCACGGTGTTTTGTTTTGCCTTTCACTATCCCGTTTGCAAGGAATCTCCACAAATTGGAGTCTCTTGCCCTTACAAGTATATGATCACAACAAAGCACAGAGTAAGGGAGGGAAGCAACACACACAAATCCACAGCGAAACGCGCACACACACGGCCAAGAATCGAGCTCACAAGAGTATCACAAAGTTCTCACTAGAACGGAGCTCGAAACACTTAGAATGACAAACGAATGCGCAAAGACTGAGTGTGGATGATCAAGAATGCTCAAAGGTTGCTTGTGTGTCTCCTCCATGCGCATAGGGGCTCCTTTTATAGCCCCAAGGCAGCTAGGAGCCGTTGAGAGCAAATCCGGAAGGCCATCCTTGCCTTCTGTCGTCGGGGGCACCGGACAGTCCGGTGCACACCGGACACTGTCCGGTGCCCGATTTGTTTCCTTAAACAGCGAAGCCGACCGTTGCAGACCGTTGGCAGATCTGGCGCCATTGGCGCACCGGACAGTCCGGTGCCGTCTTCCGACCGTTGGCTCGGCCACGTGTCCCGCGCAGATTGCGCGGCCGACCGTTGGCCCGGCCGACCGTTGGCTCACCGGACAGTCCGGTGCACACCAGACAGTCCGGTGAATTTTAGCCGTACGCCGTCGGCGAATTCCCGAGAGCGGCCAGTTCGCTCCGAGCCAGCCTGGCGCACCGGACACTGTCCGGTGCACACCGGACAGTCCGATGCTCCAGACCGAGCTGGGTCTTGGCAGCACACAGCCAAGTCATTTTCTCCTCTTCACTTTTCTTCTTCTTTCTGTTTCTAACACTTAGACAAGTATATTAGTACACAAAACCAATGTACTAAGGCTTAGAAACATACCTTTACTTCATAATTTGCACCTTGTTCATCCATGGACATAAATTCACAATTAAGCACATGTGTTGGCACTCAATCACCAAAATACTTAGAAATGGCCCAAGGGCACATTTCCCTTTCAATCTCCCCCTTTTTGGTGATTTATGCCAACACAACATAAAGCAAGTAGAACAAGTACAAAATCACTTCAAACAAGAACTCAAATTATTTTGATTCAATTTTGGCATATATGGATCATCTTTTGCCACCACTTGGTTTGTTTTTGTAAATCAAACTCAAATCTCTATCTCTAAGTCAAACACACATGTTTAAGCAAAAAGAGAGTCATTCCAAGAGAGATTGATCAAAGATGTAAAAAACTCCCCCTTTTTCCCATAATTACTACTTCACCCCACAAGAAGCCAACTTTTGACAAAAGAGACAATAAACGAGTTTTGACAAACCAAAAACTCTTCTCTACTATTTTCAAATTTCTCAAGTGGTAGCTGATCCATTTATTGCTTTGGCCTTTATTTTCTCCCCCTTTGGCATCAAGCACCAAAACGGAATCAATCTTGGCCCTTTAACCCCATTGCCTCACCAAAATCTTCAATTAAGAGCAAATGGCAATAAGAGTTCATGAGATGGACTTGGAATGAATTACCCTCTCTTCGGAGTGCAGTGGAAGTCTTTTATGGTCCAAGTCCACCTTTTCCCTTTCAATTCTCCTTTGTGACTAAAACAAGCAAACTCAAACATATGGTTAGTCAAAAAGGGTCAAGTTGTAACACATCTCCCCCTAAACATGTGCATCACTTTGCAACGGACTTGTGAGGTCCAGGGAGTGTTTGTACAACTTGAGCACCATGATAAGCAACAAGATGCAAAAAGGAACATGATCAAAAGCATGAATACATGTATGCTACAATTCAATCCAAGTTCCGCGAATCTAAGACATTTAGCTCACTACGCAACCTGCAAAAGGTCTTCTCATCTAGAGGCTTGGTGAAGATATCGGCTAGCTGGTTCTCGGTGCTAACATAAAACACTTCGATATCTCCCTTTTGCTGGTGGTCTCTCAGAAAGTGATGCCGGATGTCAATGTGCTTTGTGCGGCTGTGCTCAACAGGATTTTCCGCTATTCGGATAGCACTCTCATTGTCACATAGGAGTGGGACTTTGCTCAGATTGTAGCCAAAGTCCCGGAGGGTTTGCCTCATCCAAAGTAGTTGCGCGCAACACTGACCTGCGGCAACGTACTCGGCCTCAGCGGTGGATAGGGCAACGGAGGTTTGTTTCTTAGAGTTCCATGACACCAGGGACCTTCCTAAGAATTGGCACGTCCCCGATGTACTCATCCTATCGACCTTACATCCAGCATAGTCGGAACCTGAGTACCCAATCAAGTCAAAGTTAGACCCCTTTGGATACCAGATCCCGAAGCAAGGCGTAGCGACTAAATATCCAAGAATTCGCTTCACCGCCACCAAGTGACACTCCTTAGGATCGGATTGAAATCTAGCACACATGCATACGCTAAGCATGATATCCGGTCTACTAGCACATAAATAAAGCAAAGAACCTATCATGGACCGGTATGCTTTTTGATCAACGGACTTACCTCCTTTGTTGAGGTCGGTGTGTCCGTCGGTTCCCATCGGCGTCTTTGCGGGCTTGGCGTCCTTCATCCCAAACCTCTTTAGCAGATCTTGTGTGTACTTCGTTTGGGAGATGAAGGTGCCGTCCTTGAGTTGCTTCACTTGGAACCCAAGGAAGTAGTTCAACTCGCCCATCATCGACATCTCGAATTTCTGCGTCATCACCCTGCTAAACTCTTCACAAGACTTTTGATTAGTAGAACCAAATATTATGTCATCGACATAAATTTGGCATACAAAAAGATCACCATCGCAAGTCTTAGTAAAAAGAGTTGGATCGGCTTTCCCAACCTTGAAAGCATTAGCAATTAAGAAATCTCTAAGGCATTCATACCATGCTCTTGGGGCTTGTTTAAGTCCATAGAGCGCCTTAGAGAGCTTACACACGTGGTCGAGGTACCGTTCATCCTCGAAGCCAGGGGGTTGCTCTACGTACACCTCCTCCTTTATTGGCCCGTTGAGGAAAGCGCTCTTCACATCCATTTGGTACAACCTGAAAGAATGGTGAGCGGCATATGCTAGCAAGATACGAATGGACTCTAGCCTAGCCACAGGAGCAAAAGTCTCCTCAAAGTCCAAACCTGCGACTTGGGCATAACCTTTTGCCACAAGTCGAGCCTTGTTCCTTGTCACCACTCCGTGCTCGTCTTGTTTGTTGCGGAACACCCACTTGGTTCCCACAACATTTTGCTTGGGACGAGGCACCAGCGTCCAAACTTCATTGCGCTTGAAGTTGTTAAGTTCCTCCTGCATGGCCAACACCCAATCCGGATCTAGCAAGGCCTCCTCTACCCTGAAAGGCTCAATAGAGGAGACAAAAGAGTAATGTTCACAAAAATTAACTAGTCGAGACCGAGTAGTTACTCCCTTGCTAATGTCACCCAGAATTTGGTCGACGGGATGATCCCTTTGAATCATCGCTCGAACTTGAGTTGGAGGTGCCGGTTGCGCTTCTTCCTCCATCACGTGATCATCTTGTGCTCCCCCTTGATCACACGCCTCCTGTTGATGAACCTGTTCATCGTCTTGAGTTGGGGGATGCACCGTCGCTGAGGAAGAAGGTTGATCTCGTTCATCTTGTTCCTGTGGCCGAATGTCTCCAATCGCCATGGTTCGTATAGCGGCCGTTGGAACATCTTCTTCATCTACATCATCACAATCAACAACTTGCTCTCTTGGAGAGCCATTAGTCTCATCAAATACAACATCGCTAGAGACTTCAACCAAACCCGATGATTTGTTGAAGACTCTATACGCCTTTGTATTTGAATCATAACCTAATAAAAACCCTTCTACAGCTTTGGGAGCAAACTTAGAATTTCTACCCTTCTTCACTAGAATGTAGCACTTGCTCCCAAATACACGAAAGTACGATACATTGGGTTTGTTACCGGTTAGTAGCTCATATGACGTCTTCTTGAGGAGGCGGTGAAGGTAGACCCTGTTGATGGCGTGGCAAGCCGTGTTCACGGCTTCCGACCAAAAACACTCGGGGGTCTTGAACTCTCCAAGCATCGTCCTCGCCATATCGATTAGCGTCCTGTTCTTCCTCTCTACCACACCATTTGCTGTGGTGTGTAGGGAGCGGAGAACTCATGCTTGATCCCTTCCTCCTCAAGAAACTCCTCCACTTGAAGGTTCTTGAACTTGGACCCGTTGTCGCTCCTTATCTTTTTCACCTTGAGCTCAAACTCATTTTGAGCTCTCCTGAGGAAGCGCTTGAGGGTCCCTTGGGTTTCAGACTTATCCTGCAAAAAGAACACCCAAGTGAAGCGGGAAAAGTCATCAACAATAACTAAACCATACTTACTCCCTCCTATGCTTAGATAGGCGACGGGTCCGAAGAGGTCCATATGCAGCAGCTCCAGAGGTCTTGACGTGGTCATCACATTCTTGCTGTGATGCGCTCCTCCCACTTGTTTACCTGCTTGACAAGCTGCACAAGGTCTATCTTTTTCGAAATAAACATTGGTTAGACCTACCACATGTTCTCCCTTTAGAAGCTTGTGGAGGTTCTTCATCCCCACATGTGCTAAGCGGCGATGCCACAGCCAGCCCATGCAAGTCTTAGCCATTAAGCATGCATCTAGACCGGCCTCTTCTTTTGCAAAATCAACTAAGTAAAGCTTGCCGTCTAGTACACCCTTAAAAGCTAGTGAACCATCACATCTTCTAAAGACAGACACATCTACATTTGTAAATAAACAATTATATCCCATATTGCACAGTTGACTAACAGATAGCAAATTGTAACCAAGAGACTCAACTAAAAACACATTTGAGATTGAGTGCTCATTAGAAATTGCAATTTTACCTAACCCTTTTACCTTGCCTTGATTCCCATCACCGAATATAATTGAATCTTGGGAATCCTTATTTTTGATGTAGGAGGTGAACATCTTCTTCTCCCCCGTCATATGGTTTGTGCATCCGCTGTCGATAATCCAGCTTGAACCCCCGGATGCATAAACCTGCAAGGCAAATTTAGGCTTGGGTCTTAGGTACCCAACTTATGTTGGGTCCTGCAAGGTTAGCACAAATATCCTTAGGGACCCAAATGCAAGTTTTATCTCCCTTGCATCTTGCCCCTAACTTCCTAGCAATTACCTTCTTACCCTTTCTACAAATAGCAAAGGGAGCATTGCAAGCATAATAAATGGTAGAAGGTTTGTTCATAACTTTTCTAGGAACATGAGCAAAATTTCTCCTAGGTATATGCACAACGTTTCTCCTACACATATCTCTATCATGCTTATAGGAAGAACTAGAAGCAAACATGGCATGAGAATCATAAACATGTGAATCAAAACCATTATAAGCATTTCTAGCATGTCTCCTATCATTATACATAAAAGCATGGTTCTTTTTAGCGCTACTGGCCATAGGGGCCTTCCCTTTCTCCTTGGCGGGAATGGGAGCCTTATGGCTTGTTAAGTTCTTGGCCTCTCTCTTGAAGCCAAGACCATCCTTAATTGAGGGGTGTCTACCAATCGTGTAGGCATCCCTTGCAAATTTTATTTTATCAACTTCACTCTTGCTAGTCTTAAGTTGGGCATTAAGACTAGCCAATTCCTCATTTAATTTGGAAATTAAAACTAGGTGTTCACTACAGGCATCAATATCGAAATCCTTACACCTAGTGCAAATCATAACATGTTCTACACAAGAGTTAGATTTACTAGCCACTTCTAGTTTAGCATTTAAATCATTATTAACATCTTTTAAGATAGCAATGGTTTCATGACAGGAAGATAATTCACTAGAAAGCACTTTATTTCTTTTAATTTCTAGAGCAAGAGAATTTTGTGCACTAACAAATTTATCATGCTCCTCATATAAAAGATCCTCTTGCTTTTCTAGTAATCTATTCTTATCATTCAAAGCATCAATCAACTCATTAATTTTATCTATCTTAGATCTATCTAAGCCCTTGAACAAGCATGAATAATCTATGTCATCATCATCACTAGACTCATTATCACTAGAAGAAGCATAAGTGGAGTCTTGAGTACTCACCTTCTTCTCTCTTGCCATAAGGCATGTGAGACGCTCGTTGGGGAAGAGGGAAGACTTGTTGAAGGCAGTGGCAGCGAGTCCTTCATTATCGGAGTCGGAGGAGGAGCAATCCGAGTCCCACTCCTTTCCTAGATGTGCCTCGCCCTTTGCCTTCTTGTATTGCTTCTTCTTTTCTCTTTTGTTCCCCTTTTCCTGGTCACTTTCATTATCGGGACAGTTAGCGATAAAATGACCAAGCTTACCGCATTTGAAGCATGAGCGCTTCCCCTTTGTCTTGGTCTTGCTTGGCTGCCCCTTGCGACCATTTAGCGCCGTCTTGAATCTCTTGATGATGAGAGCCATCTCTTCATCATTGAGTCCGGCCGCCTCAATCTGTGCCACCTTGCTAGGTAGCGCCTCCTTGCTTCGTGTTGCCTTGAGAGCAAGGGGTTGCGGCTCGTTGATCGGACCGTTCAAGGCGTCGTCCACATACTTTGCCTCCTTGATCATCATTCGCCCGCTAACGAATTTCCCAAGAACTTCTTCGGGCGACATCTTGGTGTACCTGGGATTTTCACGTATATTGTTCACCAAATGAGGATCAAGAACGGTAAATGACCTTAGCATTAGGCGGACGACGTCGTGGTCCATCCATCGCGTGCTCCCGTAGCTCCTTATCTTGTTGATAAGGGTCTTGAGCCGGTTGTATGTTTGTGTCGGCTCCTCGCCCCTTATCATCGCGAACCGTCCAAGCTCTCCCTCCACCAACTCTATCTTGGTGAGCAAGGTGACGTCGTTCCCCTCATGAGAAATCTTGAGGGTGTCCCAGATTTGCTTGGCGTTATCCAAGCCGCTTACTTTATGGTATTCATCCCTGCACAAGGAAGCTAGAAGAACAGTAGTAGCTTGTGCATTCTTATGAATTTGTTCATTAATGAACATGGGACTATCCGAACTATCAAAGTGCATTCCACTCTCTACAATCTCCCAAATACTAGGATGGAGAGAGAATAGGTGACTACGCATTTTGTGGCTCCAAAATCCGTAGTCCTCTCCATCAAAGTGTGGGGGCTTGCCGAGTGGAATGGAGAGCAAATGTGAATTTGAACTTTGCGGAATACGAGAGTAGTCAAAAGAAAAGTTCGAATTAACCGGTTTCCTTCTCTCGTAGTCGCTGTGGTCGTCCTTTTGGGAAGAAGTAGACTCATCACTGTCGTAGTAGACGATCTCCTTGATGCGCCTTGTCTTCTTCTTCTTCCCTTCCTTCCGTCTGTGGCCCGAGCCGGAGTCGGTAGGCTTGTCGTCCTTCGGCTCGTTGACGAAGGTCTCCTTTTCTTTGTCGCTGATCACTATACCCTTCCCCTTAGGATCCATCTCTTCGGGCGGTTAGTCCCTTTGTGAAGAGAACGGCTCTGATACCAATTGAGAGCACCTAGAGGGGGGGGTGAATAGGTGATCCTGTGAAAACTTAAAACTTAAGCCACAAAAACTTGTTAAGTGTTAGCACAATAAATGCCAAGTGGCTAAGAGAAGTCTCAACAAAACACAATACCACAAGAGATCAAGCACAGAGGTGACACAGTGGTTTATCCCGTGGTTCGGCCAAGACCAACGCTTGCCTACTCCACGTTGTGGCGTCCCAACGGACGAGGGTTGCAATCAACCCCTCTCAAGCGGTCCAAAGACCCACTTGAATACCACGGTGTTTTGTTTTGCCTTTCACTATCCCGTTTGCAAGGAATCTCCACAAATTGGAGTCTCTTGCCCTTACAAGTATATGATCACAACAAAGCACAGAGTAAGGGAGGGAAGCAACACACACAAATCCACAGCGAAACGCGCACACACACGGCCAAGAATCGAGCTCACAAGAGTATCACAAAGTTCTCACTAGAACGGAGCTCGAAACACTTAGAATGACAAACGAATGCGCAAAGACTGAGTGTGGATGATCAAGAATGCTCAAAGGTTGCTTGTGTGTCTCCTCCATGCGCCTAGGGGCTCCTTTTATAGCCCCAAGGCAGCTAGGAGCCGTTGAGAGCAAATCCGGAAGGCCATCCTTGCCTTCTGTCGTCGGGGGCACCGGACAGTCCGGTGCACACCGGACACTGTCCGGTGCCCGATTTGTTTCCTTAAACAGCGAAGCCGACCGTTGCAGACCGTTGGCAGATCTGGCGCCGTTGGCGCACCGGACATGTCCGGTGCACACCGGACAGTCCGGTGCCGTCTTCCGACCGTTGGCTCGGCCACGTGTCCCGCGCAGATTGCGCGGCCGACCGTTGGCCCGGCCGACCGTTGGCTCACCGGACAGTCCGGTGCACACCGGACAGTCCGGTGAATTTTAGCCGTACGCCGTCGGCGAATTTCCGAGAGCGGCCAGTTCGCTCCGAGCCAGCCTGGCGCACCGGAC
Organism: Zea luxurians; assembly: GCA_029449295.1. Taxonomy (NCBI): domain Eukaryota; kingdom Viridiplantae; phylum Streptophyta; class Magnoliopsida; order Poales; family Poaceae; genus Zea; species Zea luxurians. The sequence continues at coordinate 48,839,801 of JAOPSE010000010.1, forward strand.
ACTGTCCGGTGCACACCAGACAGTCCGATGCTCCAGACCGAGCTGGGTCTTGGCAGCACACAGCCAAGTCATTTTCTCCTCTTCTCTTTTCTTCTTCTTTCTGTTTCTAACACTTAGACAAGTATATTAGTACACAAAACCAATGTACTAAGGCTTAGAAACATACCTTTACTTCATGATTTGCACCTTGTTCATCCATGGACATAAATTCACAATTAAGCACATGTGTTGGCACTCAATCACCAAAATACTTAGAAATGGCCCAAGGGCACATTTCCCTTTCAGTTATTTGTAGTGGCGGTTCCTTAAGAAAACCGCCACTAGAAATCGTATTTCTACTGGCGGTTCCTTAAGAAAACCGCCAGTAGAAATCCATGATTTGTAGTGGCGGTTTTCTTAAGGAACCGCCACTAGAAATACGATTTCTAGTGGCGGTTTTCTTAAGGAACCGCCACTAGAAATCATTTTTATCCTTAATTTTTTGAGTTTTTCAGACGGCCTCGTATGACAAAACCACCAAAATAAAAGTTGTAGATCTCTAAAAGTTATGAAACTTTGTAGTTGACAACTTTTTTATTTGAACTCATTTCGGTTCTCAAAAATTGAATCTAAGTATGTCAAATTTAAAATTCAAATTTTGCAAACTACCTCGGATGAAAAAAGTGTCAAAATAAAAGTTGTAGAACTTCAAAAGTTATTTATCTTTGTAGTTGACAACTTTTTTATTTGAATTCGTTTAGTGTCTCAAATAAGCAATTTACACTCAAATGGTTGTAATATGTGGAGAAAACAACTACAAACTAGACACAAGACATGTCATAGACGGAGTGGTAGGGGAGGGTACGCGCGAGGGTGAGGTCGACGGTTCGAATACTAACAACCACGTAGCGCGCGAATTTTGCGCGAAAAATGCCGCGACTTGCGGGTGGGGTGGGCTGAGGCCCCCCTAATAAAAATAAATTTTTTAACTATTTTTAAAATATGTTTTATGTTTCCTGGAAACGATTTGCACTGGCGGTTTTATTACGTCGACCGCCAGTGAAAATCGATTTTCACTGGCGGTTTTATTACGCCGACCGCCAGTGAAAATCGATTTTCACTGGCGGTCCTCAGTTACCCGCCTGTAAAAATGATGATTTCTACTGGCCCCTAGCACTGGCGGTTACGAAAAACGCCACTATAAATAGGTTTACAACCGCCACTATAGAACTTCTCTGTACTAGTGTAATTATGTTAAGCTTAGAGGATAAACTTGTTGTATTTGGTATTTCAGGAATGATCTTGTTGGCGTACTTGTGCTTTTTCTATGTCTTGCTAAACTTGGAGAAAATTGTTAAGTCATCACCATAAATAAATTTATATGTGTTACCTATGAAATCTCAATGATGATTTTGGTTAGGGCACAGATCTACACCATCTTCTCGCTCCCAAATCCTAAGCTCAAACATTGGCTATAATTTAATTCGAGTATAGGGGCATCTTTTCAACTTATTTTTTGGCTTTTGGCTAAGATCAAGTGTAATATTTGTTGTACCAGTTCAATATCTGGTATATGAACAATATGTTCACTTTGACATTAAATATATTTATTATGGGTATTTTTATGTGAAAGGTCCATTAAGACTCTCGAGTGTCGCTTGGTCACCCAATCAATATCATCAAATATGGTTGGGTTCCGTCACAATGCACGGGTATTAGACTAGTATTATTTATTCCTCTCTTATGACCTTATAATATCACTACAACATTGGGTTTGCATGGGCCTATCAAAGTAAAACGGAGGCCCATTAGGACTCCAAATCCAGTACCTTATTAAGTGGAGAGTGGTCTGCTGTTATTATTAACAGCTGGATATTTTTTTCTCGAAGTTGTTCCCGATCTTTTTATTTATCATTATTATTGAAACATCAGCAAGGTGAAGGAGCTCGATCTACTCTAGTCGGAGATTGGTCTATCGTACGTAGAATCCTCTTTAGGACTAGTTTGGGAACTCTATTTTTCTAAGGGATTTCTATTTTCCGAAGGAAAAATGAACTAATTTTACTTGGGAAAATAGAAATCTCTTGGGAAAATAGGGTTCCCAAACTAGCCATTAGATTTTGGTATTTGGCAGGTTTATCGATCGACGAAGTAGTAGATTGGCTCTTCCTTTAATTTGGTATGGTCGATATCATATGATTCGACAAACGGAGGTCTTGAGGTGGCAGAGGCTTCATTTATCCCTTTATTTTCATGTTTACGTCTGCACATGAGTAAAGGTGTTCAAGTGTATATGTGTGGATTGCCTATTTTATCTTAACAACTTAAGTTTTTAGATTTAACCGATTAGTGCGTCCATTTTATGGTTTGCACCGAGCTCAAAAACCAAGAATGTGACGTGGGCAGGGTTGAACCCTGTACACACTCAGCTCAAATTAAGTAGTACCACTACAACGCATGGCTATCTGTATTATATGAAGCTAATCTGATTGGGAAAATTAAATGTGAGGCACTCTTTTGAATGTTCTTAAAAGAAATCTGATTGGAAAAAGCTTCAACATATACAATCATACTCATAGTGAGTTTCTACCTGAAAAAAAATCATTGAAAATTTACTTGAAACCCGTTAAAAATAAAAGAAAGACATGCAGACATAATTGAAAGGTCACGTGGCATTTGACATGGACGCGGCAGAGCATTTTTGGGCCAATTGCATTTTGGGGACCGGACTCATTTTGGATCACACATTCTTGGAACGGGCCGGGCCGTACAGACTTTTGGATTACATCGTGGGACAAAATGAAGCACAGGAAATTCTGTACGGAAAAGGGGGAGGGGCTTAAAAACCATGCGAAGCCAATTCAAAATTATCGCTGCCTTTTAAAAAGATAAACTCTTTCTATATGAATAAAGTATAGTTACAAGAAGCCACTTTCCTTGTGTTAACTATATATTCATGAACTTTTTTTAACGCAAGGGCCTTGCCTTTTAATTTAGAAAAATAGAATTAATTTAGCGTTGAACACCAAAAATGCATGGAAGGTCCGTGCCCAGCTATCAGGTTGACTCAGTCGATCAACTTTATCTTGTGTGTGGTTATCCATCTAATTATTGTGGGATTTGTTAGCTATCACTAGGGATGAAAACGGTTTCGGAATTTTTCGAAATTCCGGAAACCGATTTCGAAATTTTTCGATCAGATTCATCGGTAACGGTATTTTTCGAAAACGGAATCGGTTTTCGGAATTTTCTATCGAAATCGGTATCGGAATCGGCGTGGTGTTTTACCGACCGTTTCCATCGGTTACCGGTTTTTGTCGGAAATTACCGGATTTATGTCTCGGAAATTTCCGGAATTGTGTCTCGAAAACTTTTCGGATTTTTTTCGGAATTTTCCAGCATGTGATTTTTTCGCATCGCCTGTACATCTCTGGATAAGGATTAGTTATTTTTGTATTTTTTGAACGCTTTAAGATTTTTTTGGGGTTAGATGGTGTTGGAAGGCAGTTGAGATTAACGATTTGGTCTCTCGAACGAATCCACCATCTTCTATGCACATGTTATGTATTAGTAATATATAATGATAGAGAGCCGACAGTCTGTCTTTTCCACACACTAGATTTTAGGGTTTTCCTGTGAGGCTGTGAAAAAACCCTTTATGTGAGGAAAAAATATTTCATGAGTAAGCATGTCATGTCAACTAAATCGAGTGGATATTGTGAATTGTGAACTTTGAGTATGTGAATTTGTGATCTTTATGAACTTTTTATACTGTGAACTTGTTATATTGTGAACTTGTGATCTTTGTAAACTTTTTATATTATAAATTTGTGATCCTTATGAACTTGTTATATTGTGAACTTGTTATATCATGAATTGTGAACTTGTGGTATTTGTGATGCTTTGTCAATTTTGTTTTATTGTGAAGTTTGATATGTTTACCGATCGTATTTTAGATTTCGACCGTTACCGGTGTATTTTCCGCGCCGAACTTTCGTTTCCGATGTTTCCGAAATACCGATATCGTTTCCGTTTCCGGAGTTACCGTTTTCGATTTTGTTTCCGATAAAAAATATGAAAACGGTAATGGTTTTAGTGTTTACCGACCGTTTTCATCCCTAGCTATCACCTAGGAACGGCTTTAGACCTCTTCCTATATATATATATATATATATATATATATATATATATATATATATATATATATATATAGTGAATGCCCGTGCGTTGCAACGGGATTATATAATGTCACGCTAACTTATGTATAAATATATGTTATACTGTTATGAGAAAAGATTTTATAGTCCATTTGTGATTCTAGCCATGCATAATTTTTTTGTTATTTTAATCTAGCTATTTCACCACTACATTGCAACCATCAGTACCATGCATACTTCTATATATGATAGTTAATGTTTTCACGCGTTGCAACGATATAGCAACCATCAGTACCATGTAGACTTCTATATATGATAGTTAGGTTTCCACGCGTTGCAACGACATACACAAAATATTCGACAAAATGTTAGTTTTGTAAGCAGATTTGAGTCGAGGCGTAATGAAGTGTAATATTGTAAGTAGATTTAAGTCAAAGCGTAATGAAGTGCCTACTTGTTTAGTTATGTACAACCTATAGCCTTGTCTACAACACACACCGAAGCAGAAATATTGATCATATGTTGACATAATAGAAATGTTTCAATCTTACCCCATCGAGAGTGTTTGTTCTTGTATTGTCTTAGAACAGTAGTTATAAACATTTTCTTTGCATGATATCAGTTCATTCAAAAGTGTAAGCTGCTAAGGAAAATAGGAAACCTACTTCAACGAATCAGTGTTTTGGACGATAAATCTGAGCTTCCCTCGCACAGGCTTCTTCAATAGTATTAGCAGCTTCCCGCTCCTTAGCAAGCATTTTGCTTGTCTCATCCAGTTTAGCTTGTAATTCTTCCAGAGAGCTCTGCAGTTTTGACAACTCTCGAGCCTTTTCTTCTTCCAAGTCTGTCTGTTGCACATGAATTCATTTGTGTCAAGTAATTGAAAAATAGTCATTTGTCAATACCAGAGCTCATATTAAAACTACAAAAGTTGAAACATTAATACAATTATGTTTTGCTTCTTAGAAGTGCGAAGAAACAAAGAAGATAAAAGAAAAAGATACCCTTAGTCGTTTCTCTAACTACACGTGCCATGTAAGTTCTTCCATTTTCTTTTCGAGAGTATCCTTTGCTCCCTTGAGTGCACCAGTTTTTATTACACTAATCTCGTGCAAAATCGAAGGCTATATTGTTGTTCGTATTTCTGAATTTTGACAACATTAATGATCATTCATTATACTAAGTTGGTTCAAGTCTTCAACATGTCCCTATATATGGTCATGTGTTGTACTGTTAATTAAAATTAATCTGACTCTAGAACTTTATAGATATAATTGGTTGTAACATTGATACATCAAGGGAAACATGGTCCGATAAAGCAAAAGGAATCTAGATTTTAGGGCATGTTACACATTAAAAACAAAATTTACATAACATGGGGTTAACACAATAAAGAACAGAAGGTTGAAGTTACCTTCCTTCACCATCTCTCACGCCATCTATTCTATAGTCCAGTGCTATGGCTTTACTAACGCTAAGCAACATGAAACAAAAGCATCAGATGCATCAAGAATGGGTGGAAGTGTGAACAGAGACATAATACTACATTTCTCATGCACGACCATCGCGCCAGTCCCTCCAAGTGCGCGAGCCACTGCAGCCGGCTGCTTATTGAGTCCTTCCATGATGCATGAGAATGCTGCAAAGGTGGCACAACTTTGAGCAACTCCTGTGGTGCTCCTGATAAAATAAAAGCAAACATGTAGGAGAATTATAAGATAAAATCCCTAAGGACTGAACATGAGTTTTAGAATAATGGACTTTATTCTCCAAATAGCAGTTCAGGGAAGCAGATGCACAACTACACATTTCCACATAAACTTGAAACAATTGGCCATATACTAAGAATTTGATGCTTTCAATTCATACTTCATAAATGATAAGGGAATTAAACAAATGAGCATGCTAATCATAAGGTGTTTACTCATGAAACCATGGGACAAGAAAACACTATGTTATGTTATCATGCATGTATTGTCCATGATGTATGTTCATTTTAATATTGTAAGTGCAACAATATATAGCATAAAAGAAGCAAACATCAATTTGTATCAGAATATAGTAGATCTCAATGATCCCAGACATGTCATGTGCCAATAGCTTGTGGTTCTAATCACAATATTTTCATCTATCTCTTGGAGCCAAACTGTAGCTGCAGACATTAATGTGGATTAGTGATCCCTATTAAAAGGTGACTTGCCAAAGAGCCTGCATCTATGTACAACATTTTGATTCATCTCTCATAACTAAATTGCAACTCCAACAAAATATGGAATACATAGTAGTAAATAGATTAAAACTTAGATGCAATGGTGAAGAATACTGGATGGATTTTCATGTCTAAGACACCAAATGAATAGGTGACACAAGCATCTGCCTCTTCACCATCAAACGATGCAATTTTCTTTTGCAAAACCTTTGATACATTGAAACACCAAAACAGAGTTTGAGATAGGGCAGGAAACTACATAAAAGTATAGGTGAAACTATTGAGATGCATCTTACCGATAGGAAATTGACCTTTGGAACATCAAACATGGCATCCAACATGCCCCCTCCCTAACAACACATCACGCAGAAACCACACATAAATCTCCTATGCAACAGTCACAACATAACAAAACAAGCAGAAAACTATAATCACCTTGGTAATTGATGAGCCCTCCAAACTGAGTCCCTCTTCCTTTTTGCCCTCTGTGTGGCTATCATCCAATCCCTGAATGAACACATTATTTTTAGAAATACTCCATGGCGAGAACATCAAAGTTGAGAAGGCACATGGAATACTCCATGGCGAGAACATCAAAGCTTCATTTGCCTTGAAGATTCTAAAAGCAACGGGATTAGTGGAGCTAAAAGTGTTGTCGTACACACCCCTACCGTAGAGATAACCATCCAAGCCCTGCAAGAAACCTCTGAGTTACAAAATTTCACGCATAGAAGCTCGGAATTGACAAAACCACACAAATTACCACTTCACCCATTCGAACTGCCCCTCACTGAATCCATATGGCTAGACGTAGAGAGTAGAGAACGAGAACTCCTAAGGCCTTAAACAGAGAATCAACACTTAAGTTCACTGTTTTTTAAAAATAATAAAGTTCACCAATCAGATTGGTGGGATTTAGAATTGCGGGATTGAATACAGACATTAAGTTCTTTCAGCGCAGCAAGGACTCCCTGAATCCAAGCATGTATACCAATTCTTGGCCCTCCGCACAAGAATCTGCAAGAGGTCCCCCAAGAGGTTAGGTTTTATATATCACAAGAGGTGCAAGTTAGATCTAGGGCACATCAAGAGGTGCAGGTTAGATTCTAGTACCTTCTCAAGTAGTCTAACTCTATAAAATTAGTATAGAATTAGAAATAGCTAAAAAATTAGATTGTTGGCAACATAAAAGCATGTCTGTAACTACAAACCCATAGAAGATACCATATATATTTTTAGGGCAAAACATTTATAGTTGCATGTCTAGCAAATCACCTTTTGCAATGGTGAGCTCAGCAGATCACGACTGAGGACCAGATCATATGTGAACTGGAGTGGCTTATAGTAGATTTTAATGCTCCCATGGTTTCTATAACTGAACATCTTTAAGTGTAGGATCATTATCTTTGAAAGGGTCTGTATCTTGAATGACTTTCTAACTATCACCAAACCAGCCTGCAAGATCAAGTTTGATACTACATCATAACTGTAAGTCTGTAACTATATGCAATACATTACTATGTCTATTTAATGAAAGAAGAGTTGTTATATTGCACTCAAAATAAATAAAATGTAAAAAAGTACAACTCAGTCTAAATTTAGCTTGTACCAATTACATAACTGTAGGTCATAAACACACCTAAACATAGACATAAATAAAAAAATCATAAAGCATTCTAAAAAATGCATCTGAAGATAAAACAAACCACAATGTATTGTGTGGTGATGAAACTAAATGTAAAAATATACTAAACAAAAAGGTGACAAGGTATATACCTTTTCATCAATTGTTTTGTGTCCTTACAAAGATTTGGGAGTAGAGAACAGACGAAGTGCATCATTTAGTGTCTGAACATCATTTAGGAATCATATCATGATGGAGCAGTAGGCAGGGTTGAACAGTAGCTGATGCTTTGTTACCTGATAGATATATATTCATCAGTATGCAACACTGGAAAGTGGAAAGATAGGATAAACAACACAAGTGGGCAGACTCAAGCATAAGTTTCACTCTATCCCTATGGTGAGTATGATCAGGGCATTTCATTGAGCATAAAAAGTAGCTTCGATGTGAACGAGAAACAATTCATGATTAAGAAATAAAGCAAGTACATTCAATTAAGTAGCTTATGAGTCTATAATATTCATACATGACATTGTAGTGTCTTCTCAAGAGGTTGTGGTTACAAAGGTGCATGGTGATCGACTCACAATTTTACCGACCAATATAACGAGGGATTTTGTGGATCACTCAAGTCAGATTTCACATATTGTAGCCGGAAAATAGGATATTGCTATCCTCTGCAACATAAAACCATCATATGGCATTCAAGATGACTAACACATTTTCTAGTACCGAATGTGTTAATTTGTTCTGAAAGACCAATAAAAATTTAGTACCTCAAGGATGCCCATCAACTGAATTTTCATTAGGTCAACACCAAATGTGAGACTACGGACACCATGAAAAAGTCCACCTGCATAATGAACCATCGCATGGAGTGGGATTTAGACGCAAATATATAGAAAATTATAGCATAAATCTGAAAGCCTTTTTGTCAAGCTTCTTTTTCAAACTCAATATATATTGGTTTGGCAATAAGCAGATAATAACAATAAGCAGATAATATCATGTTCATTTACATAGAGAAGCTGCAAAATGTAACTTGCACGCCTTGCCATTTTACGACCGGATCATTTTACTGGATAATCAGAAAAACATTTCATAATTAACATATGAACAAAACTACAAAAAATGTTATGGCTGAAACGAAACCTCTCAGTCAATATTTAACAATTAATAAGGGTTTGTAATTTCAGGCTTTTAATCTGTTTAGTGATATAATGATATCTAGTAAGTGTGTATACCTTGGAAAATCCTGGTCCAACAATAGGATCCTTGTACCAATAGAACATTCCTCCTTGAATATCCAGGCATAAATTCAGAGAAACAAAAATATATGCACATGGTCTACAGACCTCAGGGCACTTCAGTGTTCTACCCATGGATTGTATTGCTTTATAGAACTTCTTGTGAACCTGAATTCGGATCAACCTTATGTTGCTTTGCTAGATGAATTGAACAATTCAAAAACAGAAATGTTGTAACGCTTTCCATATATCTATTGTTTTAAGTAAAGATTTAGAAACTACTGGATTTTTTTAAAAAATATATATATATTAAAGACATGAAAGTAGCAACCAAAATAATATAAAAGCAAATTTTACAACAAGAATTTTATAAATAACACTGAAACAAGGTAAATTAATCATGTGGATTTTTTCCCTAATTTGGTAAAGTTGTAATATTTTTATATTCAATAATTGTAAATATGTTTCTGTCAATATAGCACCATGTATGATGATTTAGATTTTAACCACTCAAGTGCAACCCTTCTAATTTTTATATGTACAATAAATTTATATCAAAAAAGATTCACGGATGTCTTGCAATAGAAAAACAGAAAAGAAAAGTTGCATGTTCGCCCATTTGTTCATTCACAATCTGCTTCATTGGAGAATGGAACACCTAAATAAAATAAAAATACATAAACTTTAACCAGGTATGAGCATATTCGAGAGGTAACGATGCAGCTCTTGTATTCTTTGTGAAATCCAAGTGCAAGTACCAGCTAATGGAGAATCACGAGCTAGAAGGGCAAGAACAGAAATCGATCAATAAACAGATGGGACTAATAACTGGCCGGCCTAGAGAGAGAGGATGTGAGACACGAGAGATGATACGAGACAAGGAAAACAAATCAAGAGACATATCAAACTCATTGTATCTAGATGTCCAGCTCTCCAGTCATTGACATCGGTGAACAAGCAGAGTCGCGGACACGAAGTGCTCAAACGATGGAGCCGCCAGACTGGGATGGCGTGTTGCCGACTCACGCTCAGGGCGGTCAGCGACTCGGCTTGACAGCGACGATGTCGATGAATTCATCACCGTGTAGGGCTTTCTCGTGGACTGGTCCTAGCCGCTCAGGAAGTAGAGGTCAGACCGCCTAAGATGAGCCAAGGTCAGAGGTGCATTGCGTAGACTGCGCCCTAGGCAATGTCCCTGGTGGCCCACCCCCTAGATCTACTGGTGGTGAGACCATCTATGGCGCGCTGGAGAATTAAAATGAGTGAGACCTTGGCCTATGCGCTAGCCTCCACTGTGATGGTAGCGCGCACGACGGGGCACGCACGCCGCTGGGTGAGCAAGGTAGGTCAGTGCACCATCTCGGTGGCCTGCTCACGACACCATCGTGGTGCATCTCGAAGCTGAGCCACGCAACGTCGACGCCTTCGGACCCGTAGCCACAGGCCCTTTGTTGGCTCACCGTGGCTGAGATGCAGTCGCCCTTGATGTAGACGTTGTGTTGCCATGTGCCGAGCACGTAGAAGCAGCAGCACAACACCATGGCCATCAGCAGGCTTAACCCTTGAGATGCCCTTGTTTGCCATTGCCAACCTCACCCCTGCCCCGTTGATGCGACCAACCAATCTACACAATACCCCAACGCGGGGAGCAGACGACAGATGTGAGAGGGAGAGAAAATACAGCATGTCACTAGATCTAGCGCGCATACCTGAGTTAGATGGACCTAGGACAGCACCACCATGACTGCTACGACATCTGCTTTAGATCGAGCGGCGACAGCGGTGGAAAACCTAGATGGGGGAGAAGCCAGGATGGGATTCAGATCGTCGTAATTTTTCTCCCCGATAGCTCTCGTCAGGAATGCCCTAGCCCGTTGAAGAGAAAAGGAAGAGATCTCGCTGGAACTCGGATTTGGATCCACTGAGGGACGGGGAGGGGGAGGAGTGGATCGGGGGCGGTCTCACCTACGCTGCGCTGAATGCGAAACCCGAAGGAGGAATGGTATGTGTTTCTCCCTGAACCTCAGCACGAGGGGGCGGCGCTCGCTGCAAGGGGCACAAGAGGTTGTTGTCTTCGTCCAGCACCGCTGATGACATGGCCACTGTCGATGACGAGGGCCACCAGCAGCTCTCCCTCATTCTCGGCTTCGCGCACTTGCTGCAGATGGGAGTAGAGGGAGTCGACGGCGGTGGAGGGTCATGGGCCGCGACGGCGAGCGGACTCATGAGGTGGGGGAGATGGAGAGACATGGGGGCACATATTTCATGGGGTTGGTTGCGGAGAGGGGTGCGTGCGCTGGAGTGCGGAGGTGGCTGCGATCGGACGGCGCACACAGGGAAGAGACTATGCACGGTCGAGATGGGGCAGAACGAGGGAGGGGCAAAACAGAGGGAGACAGCCTACCCCTTACCTTCTTCATAGTAGTAGAGATTTAACCAACCAACAGAGGAAAATGTTGGTCACTGTATGTAGCACATATAGAGTTTTTCTGAATATCACATGAAGTCAATACCCTTAGTAAATAACCTTTTATCTATCATCGAATGGCCAACTACCAACCAAATTTGACCAGAACCACAGGAGTTACCAGTCCATACTTGACACGTGTATGTCACAGAAACAAGAAAATAAGACCTGTAGTAATAACTGCACCATTGTCCATCACCCCACAACCAATCGCGACTGTAGTAAATAGAAGCTTGTGACTTGTTAGCTACATTACCTGAAGCTGAAGGAATGACACTAAAAATATACTCAACTTACCAATGAGATGTTTCATAAGGATTCCAGCAAATGCAAGGGCAGCACAGGAAGCATTAATTGCACATGGCAGAAGCTAAGCACTGTCAAGGAAACAAGGGCTAGCTTCGATTGAAAAAAATGAAGCTACTCATATTTTGGGTTTACAGGTCTTGGAGTGCACATGATGTTCATAGGGACAAAGATTCAACTCCCTTAAATTCCACACCTAGTTGATGTGATCAATTTACTCATGCCTTCATGCATTATTCCCTATAAGTTACTACCTAATTGATCCTAGCAGATTTATCCAAAAAATCAATGGCAAAGAGTCAGCCTAAAAATTGAACTTTTAATATTGAATGCAGGACAACAAATGCAATAAACATAAAGCAGCCAAACTATATTACTGCTACATCATGTGGAAAGATATAGAGCCATCATCAGCCACAACCTGTAATAGCGAGATTAATAATGGAAAAGTGATGTTTAGTGTATGAGCATGGACAACGATAGCCAACATAAGAGTTTTGGAAGTGGGCATCCTATCCTAGTAATTATTGTACCTACCATCAATACTATAAGTTGTTCATTAGTGCACATAAGCACATCAAGTCTGCACCCTTGGGGATGCACTGAGAAAGGTAGTTATTAAGGTTAAAATAAGAGAACTAAGAGGTGCATTTTACTTTGTTTATGGCATTTCCAGTGCAATTGATATAATTGGCTCTAATAAGAGTAAAAATATGTCCATTGGTTTTCCATCGGTTCGCCAAAAGTAGTACTATATATGATTTACTATATAATGCACCTAGCTACATTGTACCTAACACAGCCAACAGCAATGGTGGAACTGTTTATAGAACAACAGAAGTAAATCAAGAGTAGCATGGTAGCTACTAGCCAGGCGAACATTACCTGAAGCACGACAGAGGTGGTGGTGTTAGCATGAACTGTGAGCAAGCAAATACTCTGCAACGTTCTCTTGAGTGTCATCTCATACTCCTTCTCTTGCCTTCCTGCAAAAACAACTCGCCATTTCAGTGACCCAGTAACACGCACAGCCGTGGGACAAAATGAACTCGAGGGGAAGAGTGGGGTATCGATCTGGCCGGTCCTAGGCTTCCACACGGCCTCGATGGAGGCCTTCTCGGGGGTTCTCCCCCTTACGGTCCCCGGCTTGGGCCCATACACGGCGGCTAGCACGACGATTCTGCCCTGCGCCCACCGCGCGCAGCCGTGGGCACGGTGGAGCAGGTTCCCGGTGCAGGTGAACAGCCGGAGCTGGTTCGGGTTCTACCCATCCGCGCGGCTACCTCCCTCCATCATCCCTTACCACTACGCTCCGGTCAGGGGCGTCCTAGAGTGCGAAATGAAAGTGGAGGCCTAATTTAACATACTAAAATAAGAATAGTAGTATGTGATAAAGGTGTAAACTTAGTATTGTACCTGGTAGATAATATTCACATGAAAATCATCAATCTCTTTGTGTTCTTTGTAATGAAATCTTCAATAATATATTCATAGTCAATCTTTTCTACCATATCTCCCTCAACTGCTATGACAACCAATGCATTAAGTCTTTCTTATATCATTGTAGAGCGCAAGAGGACTTTAATAGCTTCAACTTAGAAAAGTTTCACTCAGCCGATGCAATAGTCACAAGAATAGTCAAAAAGAACTCTGTATGCAATGGTTGCATTAGGAAAATAATCATGCTCCTCTAGAAAATTTTGAATTTCAAGAGGACCAATGTTGTTCTGTAGAATAAAACCTTGGAGAAAACCCAATTCCACATATAGGTCATTTGCATCAATTACCAAAGGCATCATACATCACCTGCAAAGTGCCGCAAGAAACAGTCAAGTCTGTATTTTGATAAGCAATGCATGCAGTGAAACCAGGGTGCAGAAATTGTGTTTCTGAAAAAAAAGGTGATGAAAAAGTCACAATAACTAATCAGTATTTCTGAGATACCAAAAAAATAAAACATGGGGCAAGTAGGGACGGATTGTTGGAATTAAAGCACATCACACATGCCTAAGTGCTATGGCACTGTATGCCATCATTTTGCATTAATCCTTTGTTCTACAGGTTTCATCCTCATCTGGTCAGGCATTAGATCTTGGCTATCAGATTTCTACCATAACCCCAGCCACATTTATCGTTTTGTATATATCAACTGGAAGTCTGAAACTTCAGCAACAAACCGACATTAATGTCCTACAGTGTACTCAACTCCCATCAATATCGTACAGTCATGTCCTCGTATGTACACAGTACTTGTAGTTCTATCTATAATCTGCATGGCAGGAATGTACCTTCCACGACTGAGGTCCATACTTGAAGCTAAGTGAGGTAACCTAAGGAAGCAATTCATCAAGCAGGAGTTTTGAAGTGCAAAGGACACTCATTTGCCTCCCCCAGATCACCACAACGCGTCCCAAAATGATAAGGCTGCCTATCAGATCCACCGCCTGCCAAAGATAGTCAGTGCGTTTTTTTGGTGTCAAAAGGGAGAGGGGGAGCGGGGAGGGGAACCAACCACGGAGGCAAAGACGGCGGCAGTGGCGAAAAGCGAGCTGGTGAACCCCTCCTATAGGCCGACGGTGATGGCAAGCGCTGTGAAGGTGGCCGAGTGCGAGGACGACATCCCGCCGGAGCCCGCCAGCTGCTTCGCGTCCCACCGGTTCTCCTTATACTTGCACGTCGGTCGCGCGAGTGGAGGAGGGGTGGGCAGATGCAGATCCTGTCAAGTCCTCTTATGAACAACACCTATGATTACCCCTAACGACTACATCTTCAAGATTACATCAACCAAAGGAAAGGTCGAAGTAAATCTTAAAACTACCTTAGCATCAGAGAAAATAAAACAAAATTACCCGTACTACAAAACTGCAACCATACCATGATCTAATTTACTGAAATCCTATCTGTATTCTAATTTGAGAAACAATGTAGCTATCTGTGTTCATGCCCGTAGTTATCCAACCATTTGCACCCTAGTCATGGTAGTATTTTCTTAGTTTACTGATGAAGTGAAAACAACTATTGAGGGGAAATAGTTAAGGGCCAATAGACATACCAACAGTCCCCAAGCATTCCTAACACAACTCCAAGTTGTGAACATAGGTCTATCTTCTGAACATTTTAACTCCTTGATATCATCTACACACATAGTGAGCCTTGACTTTGCACTTCCAATGTTTTAGACTAAAAAATCCTAGAGAGCAACAATTATTGTTGTAAGTTGTAATATCAATATCGTAAATAAATCAATGAATAATATATAATGATTAGTTGTTGAAATTTTACAAGTTCAAGAATCTATTTCAACATAAGAGGCCAAACCAATTTACTTAGTTATTGACCCTCACAGCTTGCAGCGCCAGAAAAGCCCATCTCTCCATGAAAACATCCTCATATATGACTTTATTCTTGTCACCTGCTGCTTCCACATCCCCTGTAGCATGTGATCGCTTGATTCTGGCATGACCATCAATGAATCGGTGAACAAGAGCTTGAATTCTATATCGGCACCATATAGTGGACTGTCTTTAAAGCATGATATACATGCCCTGCCAAAGAAATCCAGTAAGAACATATTGAAGCAAGGAATGAAACATGAAGTGCAATTAAGTTAGATGTGATGACCCAGGCACACTTGCAGAATTTATGGGTACACAACTTACATTTTCTACTTTCATGGAGCAGTGTCTAGCAGACAGTGGAGCTAAGCAGACCAAGCTTGGAAGTGTTGGAGTCATAACCAAATGGGCATTTTGCTGGTACCACACAAGGATCCTTGCCCTTTTCTTCACCATGAGCACGACTTTCCTTGAGGTTGCTACCATGATCCTTGCCGGTGATAGGGCATACACCGCCGATGCTATTGTCAGATTTTGTAGGGCATACACCATTGACAGGGCATACACCGCTGCAACTGTTTTCCGCACGAGATGCTGACATGTTGTTTTATCCGACCAAACATAACAAACTTAGTTTCACTTGTTTCGTCCCCAGCCATGATGACAAGTTTGTACCTGATCCGATTAAGAACAATTTAGTAACCATAGATGTTTTGATACAGGTCATTAGGTACAAAACCCAAAGAATGAGAAGTATAACTGGGAAGTAAAGCTCAAACCAAAAAACATGGAATCCTAGGCACACAACCCAATCCCAAGTATCGACAAAACATCTGAGAAAAAACAATAGGGAATTCCTCACTGTAATTAACAGAGGCACTCGAAGAATAGTGTCCCTAATTATGTTTGCAAGTCTCCATGCTACAATGGTCAAGCTAATCAGAACATTTAGCTGGTAAAGTATTCCCTTCATAGTTCAGAGGGGATGTGACATATTGTTGGGCTAATGGGACAAATACAGTGCATAAGGAACATGCTGCATTTTCACTTTATCTTGATTATAATTGGAACAACCATAGTCTTGACTGTATGCCTGTGTGGCTGTGGCTGTGCGGCATACCAACCTGTTGCAGTGGTGCAAATCCTCATGCACCAGCGATTTTTTTACTGGCCTATGGTGTCTCGGTAAACAACACAATCATTTTGCTATCTGGGCACCAGGCAGAGACATTGCTCGAGGCTTCTACATGTCCTAAACTCCTATATAATTTGATTAATTGTTGAACAAAGTCTGTAAGGTTTGGCTCTTCGCTCTATAAAATACGCTTCCCTTTTTGGGAGCGAGTATAGTAGGCTAGTGGTGAAAGAAACATAAATGTTAACACAAAACTGCTTTTTGCCTCCTCTGTAACTGGACTATATTATAGGATTTTAGCCGTATTCTGTATAACTGAAAGTATGCGGGCAAATGAGTTTAGTTTCGTTAGCATTATTTATTCTGTGTGTGCTCAAATCAAGTTTTGGTAAAGAACATGCTTTCAATCCTGTGAAATGGTTTCTCCATCTGTTCAACTCCTTTTGTTCTTGGCTGGTCCTCTGAGATAACCTAAAAAGGTACAAAGAGAAGGCCTCCTTGTTGGCATCCACCCGATGAGGAATAGGTTGACCAAGAAAACGTGTGACTTATACTTTCAGTAATACCAAAGGTGAAAACAGTGTTGTTACTAAACAATTTAGGTAGCAAAATCAGTACATCACAGGAAGAACTAATCTTGCCTTGGGATAGACGATGCAACAATGGCGCATGAGGTATTAGAGGGCGATTACCTTGCCGACCAGGAAAGTGGCGCGGCCGTCGCAACAGCCTCCTCGTCGCCGGGAGTGCTCAAGGCGGTGTGCGCGACGACCTTGTCGACCATGAACGCGGCGCAGCCGTCGCAGCAGCCTCCTCGTTGTCGGGGGTCCTTGTGTATACGAGTCGAGGCTAGGGTTTCGAGAATCCTAGGCAAGGGAGCAGGGTTCTCTCCGTCTACCGATAGTCTCCGAGCTGCAGGGATGCGACCGGGTCGGGGAGGCGGCGAGGGGGAGGGATTGGTGGCGCGGTGGGGCTTTGGCCTCGTGCGACGACGACGGCATGCGCCGTGGCTACGGGGGTTCGAGGAGGCAGCGATGGGGAGGCAGTGGTGGCACGATGGGGACACACGTGCCGCGGCTGTGGGGCTCGAGGAGGCGGCGAGGGGTGGCGCAACGAGCGCGGTGGCTCGGAGCCGGGACGGAGCGATGGCGCGGCCTCGTGCGATGACATTTGTGCCTGGGTCAGGGAGGTGTGTGCGTGTGCTGGGCGAACGGGAATGGGAAAAAGCTGTGCGGGAGCGGGAATGGGAATAGGAACAGGGAATGGCAGAACCAGGAATGGCAGCCTACCCCTTGCTGCCTTAATAAGTAGTAAGATATATATATATACACACACACACACACACACGACGACACTATTGTGGATGCACAGACCCAAGACTCCCTGCCCCCCGCCGCCGCCTCGCGCCTCCCTGTCCCCGCGCCGCCGCGCGCCTCTCTGTCAGCACGCCTCCCTGTCCCTCACCGCCGTGCCTCCCTGACCCGCTGACTCCTCCTTCCTCCGATCCTCTAACCCTAGATCCATGGCCCCACCGTCGCTGCCGCACCTTGAATCGCCTCGATGCTCTTCCCCTAAATCCTTGGAGATTGTTGTGGATGGAGGGGCCGATCCTCTATCATTTTTTGGTCTGATTGTAAAAAACCTGTTAAACAAAAATGATTCTAACTGCTGATGTGGTGTGATTGCAACCCCGCATCAGGTGTGATTGCAACTGCTATATAATTCTACCCAAATATCTGTTAAAAAATGTAAACAAAATGATTGCAACTGCTGGTGTGTTGTAATTGCAACTGCTGGTGTGGTGTGGATGCAACTGCCGAGTTGCTCTGATGTGATTGCAAGTACTGAATAACTCTGGGAAATTTTGTTAAAAAATATGATTGCAACTGCTGGTCTCGTGTAATTGCAACTGCTGGTCTGGTGTGATTGCAACTTCTATATAACTATGTCCAAAAATCTGTTAAACAAACAATGATTGCAACTGTTGTCTGGTGTAATTGCAACTGCTGGTCTGGTGCGATTGCAACTTCTATATAACTATGTCCAAAAATCTGTTAAACAAACAATGATTGCAACTGCTGTCTGGTGTAATTGCAACTACTGGTCTGGTGTGATTGCAACTTCTATATAACTATGTCCAAAAATCTGTTAAACAAAACAATGATCGCAACTGCTGGTCTTGGTGCAGACTGAAGTTATTAGGGCCTGCGCGTCGGTTCGGCCTGGGTGGGGCGGTTGGCTCGAACCAGGTGCTCCTGGCATGTAGGTTCAGCCTGGGTGCATTCTCTATATTGAATGCACCCAGGTGTAATATATAAATACATTATATATATATATGCTGATGGTAATGGGAGCCCTAGGCTTCCGATAGGTGCGGGGGAGCCCTGGCCAGGTTGTGTAAACGAGCCAGATTGGAATGGGCTGAGCCAGACGCCACAAATCGTGGGGTCCATTTATGCATGTATAAATGTTGGCTAAATATTGCGTAACAGAACGTGGGCCATCATTCTGGACGTGGGCGATGACGTGTCACCCGAGTATTATGGAAGAGGATCGACACAGTATTTACGATAGCATACGACCAACGTAGAAGTTGCATAAATTGCTGTTACGCCCATGATCATCGTGCCCCACAATCCTATGTTGTAGCAGATCCACACGCGAAACCGCCGTAAATATCGTGCCCAAGATAATGGATATGTGCATGGAAAAAAGGAAAGAATCCCACGCTTCCAGAAAAGAATCGTGTGTTAGGCTGCACATTCAAAAGCCCAACATGATATGCAACATGTTTATATTTATCCTTATATTATTTTTTCCAATTATTTAGGTAAAATGGCACACATACACTATTTATTTCAAGAAACTACCCTTTTTAAAGTTAGACCTAAGTTTGAAATTATCTCATATTACCATTTATCCATACTCAGAGAAAATAACTTTGAAAAGACAGGAAAATACTTCACTACCGGAATTCGGCTCTTTGCCGAGTGTTTCTTTCGGGCACTCGTCAAAGAAGCTCTTTGCCGAGTGCCAAGCGAAAAACCCTCGGTAAAAAAAAACACTCGGCAAAAAAACTGTTTGCCGAGTGTTTTATTTTTGACACTCGACAAAGAGTTTCTTTGCCGAGTATTTTTTTAACACTCAACAAAGAGCTTCTTTGTCGAGTGTTTTATTTTGTACACTAGGCAAAGAGCTCTTTGCGATTGTTTTTTCAACACTAGGCAAAGATAATTTAAAAATCACATTTTAAAGCAGTAATTTAATTCAAATGAAAAGTTTTTAACTACTAATTTTATAACTCATCAAGGTGTACAATTTATATTTTGATCATTTCTTCATATGACATAATAAAAGTAAATTTGTTCATAAAATCTATATCTCTCTCGTAGTTTATGAAACTACAAGAAAGATGTACAAGATTTGTGAATAATGTTAAAAACATTATGTGAGATGAACAAATGACCAAACAACCAAAATAAACTTTGTAGATCTTGAGAAGTTATAGAATTTTGTAGTTGTCAACTTTTTCATTTTAAGTCATCTTGTCAACGAAAACTACGTCTGAATTTAAAAAATTTAAAATTTGAATTTTGAAAACGGCCTCGAATGGAAAAACACCAACAGAAAAGTTGTAGGTCTTGAAAAGTTATGAAACTTTGTAGTTGACAATGTTTTGGTTTGAAATCATCTTGTCATGCAAAACTATGTTTGAATTTTTCAAAATACCTCGTATGAAAAACCACCAAAATAAAAGTTGTAGGTATTGAAATGTAATGAAACTTTATAATTGATAATTTTTTGATTTGAAATCATCTTATCATAGAAATATTCGTGTGAAGATTTCAAAATTGAAATTCAAATTTTGTAAAAGCCTCGGATATAGAAACTATCAAAATAGAACTTGTAGATCTTGAAAATTTATGCAACTTTATAGTCGGTCACATTTTCAAATGAATTCATTTAGTGCCTCAAATAATCAAATTACTCTCAGTTTGTTATAATACATGAGAAATGAAAACGTAATATAGACATAATTGATATAGTAGTGTAGTGGTAGAGTAGGATATGCGTGAGAGAGAGGTTTGTGAGTCCGAATCTCACCATTCACAAACACATGGAAATTGGATTCAAAATAATGGTGAAAATGATAGGGCGATGGGTATGGTAATGGGTAGTGGTTGGAGAGTTGTTTCCATAATTTAAAAATGGTTTAATATTTTTTGGGGTTTTTTTATGATTCTTAATTTGCTGAGTGCTTTTCAATACTCGGTAAAGTCTTTGCCGAGTGTCCGAAAAAAGTACTTGGCAAAGAACCTTTTGACGATAAAATGTTTACCGAGTATTTTTTTGCCGAGTGTAAAATGGTCTTTGCCGAGTGTGTGGAACACTCGACAAAGAAGGCGAGTTCGGTAGTACTTATTAAAAGTTATTTAAATTCTTAATCCTTTTTATGAATCTTTTT